>CM060383.1:132222470-133503335 GCA_030545235.1 Helianthus tuberosus
AATAAAGGGTGGCCCTTATTGCGAGAACCGCGATAACCAATGTGAACACAAAATAAAATCTAAAAAAAAATCAAAAAAACACTCAAATTTTTTTTTTATTTTTTTAATTTTTTTAAAAAAAATCGCTATATTTCGTTACCAAAAAAAAAAAAAAATTTCGAGTAACAGTTATCAATGCACATGTGCATATGTATCATTACTTTAACAAATTCGGTAATACGTTATTAGGAATAGACAATTGCACTTTAATTTACAATACCATTAGTAATACACTACTTTTTACATTTCCAATATTCAAAATGCACATGTGCATCATTAGGTATAACCATGATATAACGTGTTTTGGTACAAAAAGTTTGTGATTTTGAATGGAGAAGCAGGCCCATATACATGTTTTTTGGTTAGTTATATCTAGTGGTTGATGGTTCGGTTATAGTTGTCAATTTTTTATGTAATATGTTGATTGGATGGTATAAATGGTGTTTACATACATGTAATAAAGTGAAAATATTGTTAATGGTATTGTATTATGGATGGTAGGAGGTAATGGTATTGTATTATGGATGGTATGAGATAATGGTAGTGTATTATGGATGGTATGATAGATGAAAGGGAAAGTGTATTCAAAGTGGTGTACCAAAACACCTTATTTCATGTTGATACATATAAATGCACATGTGCATTTCTAATATTGGTAATGTAAAAAGTAGTGTATTACATATGGTAGTGTAAATGAAAGTGCAATTGTCTAATATGTGTAATGAATTACGGAATTTGTCAAAGAAATGACAAAAATGCACATGTGCATGCTTGTGTGTTATAGATGGAATGATAGATGAAAGAGAAAGTAGTGTAACAAAACACCTTATTTCCTGTTGATACATATAGATGCACATGTGCATTTCTAACATTGTTAACGTAAAAAGTAGTGTATTACACGTGATAGTGTAAATGAAAGTGCAATTGACTATTATTTGTAATGAATTACGGAATTTGACAAAGAAACGAACATATGCACATGTGCATGGATAACTGTTACTCGAAATTTTTTTTTTTTTTTGAAATTTTTTTATTAACAAAATATAGCGATTTTTTCAAAAAAAAATAGTAAAAAAATAAAAAAAAAATTTTGAGTGTTTTTTAGATTTTTTTAAGAATTAGTGTTTGTTTTCACACTGGTTCTCGCGGTTCTCGCAATAAAGGGTGGTTCCTAACGGATCTTTGTCCTATATATATATATATATATATATATATATATACATGATAAGGATCCGTTAGGAACCACCCTTTATTTCGAGAACCAATGTGAACACAAGCAAAACTACTTAAAAAATATGTTTTTTTTTTATTTTTCGTTTATATTCACAACATTTTACTTATAATTTTATTTATTTATTTTTAAAAAGTTGCGATTTAATTGTTTACAAAAACATTTATATCATTTAGTTTTAGGGTTTATCTTTTAGAATTTAGCTTGAGTGGGGTGGGGGGTTTAGGTTATTTTAGGTTTTTGGGGTTGGGTGGGGGTTTAGGTTTTTTTTTAGTTTTTTGGTGAGTGTGTGTGTGTGTGTGGAGGGGGGGGGGGTAGGTTTTTGGGTTGTGATGGGGTGGGTATGGGTGTTTAGGTTTTTGGGTGGTGGTGGGATGAGTTTATTTTGGTTGTGTTTATATTTGTTCTTGTAATAAAGGTGCTTCTTGCATAAACCCTACCATATATATATATATATGGCAATCATTAAAATTAAGGGTGGATTTTATAAGAGGAATTAATTAAACAATTATACAATTATGATAGAAGTACCATGTTCCTAAAAGGTAAAACACTATATACCATTTGTTTTATGTAAAATATAACACTATGTATCCTTTATTAACTATAAAAAAAATCATGTGCCTGCTACTAATAAAACGCTACATAATGAATCCCTTGCTTACAGGCAAAATAAAAGACCATTGGATAAGCAAAACAATTTTTTTATATAGCAATATGGTACTAATATTAAAGATAAAAAACAACGTTTGTTGTTATAATGTAATTAAAAAAGACAATTAAGTATAAAAGAGTTATAGACGTTTAAAAAAGATACAGGAAAGTGCATGTGGGATTCTGAATCCAAGGCAGCAAAATTACATTTGTACCACGAAGCCATTAAATTAATTATTAAAAATAAAACATAATTTACAAAAATGTCACTAATTAATCTCAGTATTTAGGTTCTTAGTCTCTTAGACTTCTTATAAAAACACACTTTGTAGACTAACTATGCACTATATATATAGATATATAGAGGGGGGGGGGGGGGGGGGGGGGGGGTATATTGGAGTGTGTTTGTTTATGATTTGTAGGGTTTTGGTTGACCTATCATTCCTCTTATCTGTATGTCACTTGTTTATAATGTGGTAAATGAGGAATACTAGTTTGAGATAAGAGTGGGAAATGTAAAGTGGAGGATAAAAGTGGTAAATGAGGAATACTAGTTTGAGATAATGGGGGGGGGGGGGGGGGGGGGGGGGGGGGGGGGTTATATTGGAGTGTGTTGTTTGTTTATGATTTGTAGGGTTTTGGTTGACCTATCATTCCTCTTATCTGTATGTCACTTGTTTATAATGTGGTAAATGAGGAATACTAGTTTGAGATAAAAGTGTGTGTGTGTGTGTGTGGGGGGGGGGGGGGGGGGGGGGTGGGGTTATATTGGAGTGTGTTGTTTGTTTATGATTTGTAGGGTTTTGGTTGACCTATCATTCCTCTTATCTGTATGTCACTTGTTTATAATGTGGTAAATGAGGAATACTAGTTTGAGATAAGAGTGGGAAATGTAAAGTGGAGGATAAAAGATGCAAACACAATATGGATGCAATAATGGTTTATTTTGTCTTAATGGATGAGCGTGCATTTGGTGCACTATATAAGAATTCAGTGCATCGCTAACTCCTATGATATAATATTAAATAGATATTTTATAAACGTAATCAGGATACATTTCTTATTCATCTATGATATTTTGTTATTTTACGATCAATTGTTGTATGCTTGATTATGCGTAAATTTATCCGTGAAAATACTATAATTTGTAAGGGTCAAAAAGACATTATTCTTACAATCTATGAATACATTTGGTTTATAGTGAAGCTTCAAAACATTTATGTTTGATTCGATTCTTTTACATTTGTGATCGAAATTTGGAATGGTTTAGTGGTGAGAATGATGTAGACTCTATTGAGAAAGATGATCAAATACATTAGCATGTGTTTAAGATAGAAAACGCTAGTGGACCGCATAAGCTTAAATGATTCATAGAAGTATGTGTATGAAAGGGTTGGAACTTTTAGAGAGTATTATTGGGACTTATTGAATGACGTGACATCAATTACAACGTCAACTATTCCTTTGATTCATTGGAGCCAAATCTAAATCGCTCTCATTAATTGGTTTATCCACTAATGGTACTAATTAGTCTAATTGACCCGATCATATTGTGCCAAATGGTTTTAACTTTTAAGGTAATGGAATATGTTTGGATATATTTTGTAGAGTCCACCAAGTATTTTCGTGTATGATATCTAACAAGGCCATTCCTAGGTCACTTTTTGTATGCTAAGCTAGGTGAAATCACTATTTCACATGAAGAGTTGTTGTTTTTAACTTTCTGGTAGATTTCTACTTCCTTTTTGGGTCATGTGCTTCTTCTCTTAGGACTTTCCCTCCGGTTTATATGTCCTTTTGGCATGGTGGTACTTGGTAACTTGTGTAGGTTTACTAAAGAGTCTAGATATCTTAATGAATCATAATTATATAATTTAAAGAGAAAACAAGAACGTATGTGTAGTTTGTGTTCTAAATACATGTACCAATATCAAAACAAAGATTCTCCCTTTATATTTTGGGAACTGGTTAAGTTGACACCATACAACTCTTCGCGAAATAGCAATGTTTTAAAAACCGGTTTTTAAATCAAACCGGATTAGGCGAAAAAATAGTTCAACCGGTTGAACCGGGTTGTACCGATCGGTTCAACCGGGTTAACTAGCTAGCTCTGTAATTTTATAAATTACAACATCAACTCAAAAGTCAATCCAAAAATGCATAATTACATATTTTAAGATGATCCAAAAGTAAATCCATAATAAAAAATAATCTAAACGATAATCGAAAATCATTTAATTTTCCAACAAGCTCTTTTAAATGAAATTGTACGATATGTTTAAGGCATTTGAGTGTTGAATACATCAACTATTTTCGTTTCATACAATATTAAATAAGAATTTTTAGTTACGAATAATCATAATATATAAAAATTACGTTAGATAAGTAACATATATAATAAAAATAAGTAACAACCCAAACTAAAATAACCCTGAGCCGATACCGGTATGTATTACATTTCAAACCGGTATACCGGATTTTACCGCCGGTACAAACCTTATGTCGTTTCACTTATTTACCGGGGTGTTTCGTACCGGATTTACATCTGAAAACGGTAATACCGGTATAACCGGCCGGTATTTACCGGTTTTTAAAACATTGCGAAATAGTATGTTAGTTGGCAGTTATTACTACCGCGAAAAATCATAGTTATTTAGTTAATCAATAGAAACTCTGTTGGTAGTAACATAATTGCTACTGATGGCCTAACTTCCACTAATGATAATGTTGTTGTTGATTGCCGATCAATGATTACTAATCGCACTTACCACAACAGGGTCGAGTTACTACTAATCTCAGCTACCACTGATTATTAGTAGCATTTTTTAGGTCCATGTTGTGACACCCGACTATTTTGAGTCAGTACCGTACTAGTGTGACACGTTTTATCAATAATTAAAGGCAATATTATATTGAATTTGGTGTTAATTGATGGTATTTGATGTGTTGGCAAATCCAAACTTTGTTAAAAATTATGTAAAAATAAGATAAACGTTTATCGCGTAACGAACAAAATGTGAAATGAATGTCGGTGACCGCCTTGTTAATGTTAAAATCCTAAACATATTCCGTTGTGATTAAAATGCTATTTTTAATCATATCCATGAGAAAAAATATGTAAAACGCTTAAAAACACTGTTTTACGAATTTAAGCGCGTACTACGCAATACCACGCGTATCTTACAAAAATATAAACAATGCATCCAATCGAGGCAAATATTGTTCAGCAATATTATGGCGAGTTAATTTTTATAGAATGATAAAAATAATTTTAAACGGTTTAAAACGCGACTAAAATGCGAGATAAAATAATCGGTAGTCAGTTAAATACTTGTCTTTGGCCTTATATATATATATATATGTATGTGTGTGTGTATATATATATATAGGGGAGGGCTATATAGAAAACCCACTTGAGTTGAGAAAACCCAAATAAACCCTATGTAACATTTTTATTTTTTTCTAAAAAAAATAGGGAATGTAATATAAATGTACACGGACCTATTTATGAAAAAAAAATGTAAAAAACGCTTAATAGTTTTTTTTTTTAAAATGTTGAAAATTTGTATGTTACATTTTTTTTGGACAAACATATTATGTAACCTGAAATTTGTAACATTTAAAAAAAAAAAAAACTACTCAGTGTTTTTTTGTGTTTCTTTTTTAAAAATGTTCAAATATATGTATATTACATTTCCTATTTTTTTTAGAAATGTATCTTGAGTTTACATGGGTTTTTTACAAGGGTTTTCAGGGTTTAGTCAACTGGAGTGGGTTTTCGATTTATCTTTCCCATATATATATATATATATATATATATATAGAAACGGGATCAGGAGAAAACGCTCAAAAGTGTGAGAACGGTGAGAACGCATCCTGGCCCAACACGTGTCACGCGGCATAGAGAAGGGCGGAGGGGCTTTTTTGTCCTTTCATATTTCTTTTTTTAAACGCGTGTTACATCCCGTTTCTATTTTTTTGGCGTTTAATAAATACGCGGCGTTTTATTGTTTGTAGATCAGGATCATAGTAAACATTTTGGCGATTTAATTATGTTTTGGCGTTTTTGCCGTTTTATAGCAACATCGTGCTTTGCTAGCATCCGTTCTCTCAGTTTTCACACTATCAGCCGTTTTGGTGTTTTTGGCGTTTTATATTAATTTTTTTTTGTAAGTAGAGAATTAGATAATAAAATAAGAGAATTAGATAATAAAATCAGAGAATTAGATAACAAACAATAAAAATTATATATATATAAATAGGGTGAGGTTCTAGAGTGAACACTAATGTATTTGCGAACTGAGTGAACAAATCTTGGCCATTGATTTACACATGTGGATGGCTAGGATTTTATCATCAAATTGTAAAAATACACTAGTGTATTTCATCATCAAATCCTGGCCATTAATCTACACATATATGGACAGGATTAGTTCGCTCAGTTCACAAACTACACTAGTGTTCACTCATGAACCTAATCCTATATATATATATATATATATATATATATATATATATATATATATATATATATATATATATATATATATATATATATATACAGTGAAAGTGTAAAATACAATATCCCTTCACGTAAATTAGGCACGCGATGAGATTACGTATGTTGAAAAACCATAATCACTGAAACACATAATCATGAATGTTGAAAATCATAATCACGCATGTTAAAAAACCATAATTACGCATCTTGAAAATCATAACCATGCGTGATTATATTTTTTCAAACATGCGAGTTTTATGGTTTTTCAACATGCGTGCTTAGGGTTTTATGTGTTTATATAGGGATGAGTTAAAATGAAAACCACCCCCAGTTGCGAGAACCGTAAAAACCACTTTTCCACCATTGTTATTTTGTGACTGATGGTTGAGATTAAAATGATATATAGCACATGCCCAAATTCTTTTTGTCTTATTATGTTATTAATATTTTATTGTGATAAGGGTATTTAGGTCAAATTGCTATTTTTGTCTTATTGTCTTAATTGTCTTGTTTTACTTTTTGTCTTAATTACTTTTTTAATAAGGTTTACAAATCAGATTTTTTTACAAAAAAAAAAAAATATTTTTTTATAGATTTTTTTTCAATGCATATTTTTTACCCCCCCCCCCTCCCAGTTTTAAACTTTTTTACGCCCCCGGTTGTAAACTTTTTTTACGCCCCGGTTTTAAAATTTTTTCACACCCTGGTTTTAAAATTTTTTTACGCGCCGGTTTTAAATTTTTTACGCCCGGGTTTTAAACTATTTTTACGCCCCGGTTTTAGACTTTTTTTACGCCCCGGTCATAAACTCTTTTACGCCCCGGTTTTAAACTTTTTTTACGCCCCGGGTTTACGAGATTTCAGAATCTTAACAAACAAACTCAACCAAAATCACGACTCATAGATGTCTCAGATAAGTTGATACTTATCATCATCAACTGAAATATAAAAACCAACAAAAAAAAATCTGTGGATCTTGAAAAAACAGGGTGTTGCTCAAAGTTTCCAAAAATCATGGCTGCAAAGTGGGGTTGCAGGTCAAAAACCTACCCTCCACCATCCTTGCCACGCCATCAATTTTCGGAAAAAATGTTTTCAACTATCACTAACAAGAAAAAAATGTTTTCAGCTATTACCGCATATGAAGAAAGTTCAAATTGCAGTTGGGTCTCCATGTATGGATCTCAACACAACCAACTGAACATAACAACTCATAGAAACAAATAGTGAGCTTCAACAAAACTCAACCCATATCTTTATTTTCAACACATAAGATCAATAACAAAAACAAAAGAACAAAAAAACAGTTTCAAATAATAAAACTAAAGAATGGCAATTTACCGATGATATAAAAATCGGCACCACCGGGATGAAACAAAGACCACCGGCACCATCGGGACCACCTGGACCACCGACCCAACCAACTGAAAATATAAAAAACACTGGCACCACCGGTGGCGCGTGGAAGAGAGTGAGGGTGGTTTAGTGGGTGACAGGTAACCCCATTGAAAAAGGTCGTGTGTCCCACACCACCACTACCGGTCACAAAAAACCACCCCCTCGTAGAGAAAGTGCGAGAGAGATAGGGTGAGCAAGAGAAGGTCGCCTGCACCACCAACACCGTCACCCACCTCCGCCCCACACCACCACTACCTGTCACAAAACCACCACCCCCGTCGCGGCACCACCAACACCGTCACCCACCTCTTGCTCACCTAGGGTTCCGGTAAGTGAGCAAGAGAGATAGCTGAATTTTGTGATATGAGAGAGAGAGAGAGAGAAAACAAATCTGTTACTTGTGTGATAGAGAGAGAAAAGAGATCGAATATATACCTCGAAATTCCATATATGTCAGTTGGGTTAATTTACAAATATACCCCTCAATTATCCACACATGCTTAATCAGGTGTCCACTTTTGATTGGTTAATATTGGTTCCTATGGTTCTCACAACTGGGGGTGGTTTTCATTTGAACCGATCCCTATATATATATATATATATATATATAATTAAAGTCTTAGAAGTGATCATGACCATTAGATTAGATAATCAATGAATGAGATTACATGAGTGGTAAAATTGTAATATTTGTTTAAATTAAATTGATTGATTTCTTAGATTAAGGGTATAAAAGTAAATGTAGGGTGCCTTAAATTTTGGAACCCACATGCAAGTCACATGCAACTTCTCCCTATTTTTTAAACCTCAATAACTTTTTTGTACGTAATTTGTTTGTAAAAAAAGTTACACCATAATAACGAGCGTTTTTTTGTCTTTAAATTGAGTACCATATTGCTACATATTTAAAAAAAATATGTTTCAAGTAGTTTGTAACACCCCATGAGAACGTTCAACCACACTAGTTCTTCAGTGACTGTTTGCAAATTTCGGGACGAAATTTCTTTCAACTTAGGGATCATGTGACAATCCTTATTTTTGAGGTTAGCTCTATTCACTTTTATGTTTGCAATTTACGATCGTTTATTGACTTAAGACTCGTTTGTAATTAATTATAAGCCGCACGATTTAAAAATATTTAATAAACGTCTAAACTCACTACTTATTGAATAAGTTTATATATGTAACTGTGTGACCAAAACTTGGTTGCGGTCAAGTTGTGGCCCAACCCGAATCTCTCTCTGTCCCTCACTTACAGCCCAACCCACGGCCCAACCCAAAACCCAAACCATGTGATCATCAACCCAACCCCGCCTCATCTTCACCTGCGACCCGCTAACCCTTAGCCCACTCCCATCTCGGTCCACCAATGCAAACCACCCCAACACTTATATATGTTATTGTATAGCAAGCTGTAACCCAAGCCTAAATCATCTTCATAATTCCTTACGGCCCAATTCACCCTAAACCGCCCCCATATCATTACCTAGGTTAGGTAAACATGCATAAACTCATCAGAACTTCCACAAAACCCTACATCACGCACACACACCTCTAACCTCTCTCACTCTCGTTGTCGTTCCCCTCTCTCTCTCTCTCTCTCGCTATCCTATCGGTTTTTCGGCCAGTGGCACTCACAAACTTGCAAGGTAACATCTTGGTTCCGTTTGGTAATGTATTTTTTTCGTATGTGTTCTTTAGGGTTACATGATATTCGATTTTATGACATTAGGGTAGGCGAATCTATGATATTGTGTTTTGTGAATCGAGGATATGGGTATATTTATGATAAATGTTTTGTTTTCGTAGACATATGTGTATATGTATCTGATTGTAACACCCGAGAATTTTAAAACAAAAATGTAAACAACCCTTATGATTTATAGTCCAATAGGAAACCCTAATTAAGACACCCAAGTAATTCTGTACAAACCCTAGAATTTTCAGAATTTTCAGAATCAGGATTAGGGCCCCTAAAACTCAGGGGGGGTATTCCCTACTTAACGATTTTCTTAATAACTTGCGGACGAAGTTGAATTTAATGATTTCGTCGACTCAGCTAGCCTAGTCCCACACGTGGCAACCCTATACATAAAATAAGTTCTCTCGCGGGCCGCCTCAAGTTAGCTTAAAACTCACGCGGGCCGCCTAAGGGTCAAAATTCGACTATAAATAGAGGATGTTGGGACTTGATTCTGGGCACAAAAACGACGATCAAACTCCAAAATTTCGCTGAGTTATCGTCCGATTACTCTCAAAACACACACGAAACACTAATTAAGTATAGCAGGGTGCTGCAGAACAGGGTAATAACTCGATCGCTATTACGATTCATTGTCCGATCGATCAATATATCCAATGGATGTTTAAGTGCCGCCCACATTAGGGTTATACTTTGTCGTTCGTCATTAATTTGACGGATCATCGTTAATTCGATGGATAAAGTATTGTACTTTGTCGTTCGTCATTAATTTGACGGATCATCGTTAATTCGATGGATGAAGTATCGCACTTTGTCGTTCGTTGTGAGTTATCGTAAATGCTGTATTAAGTTAAATACCTAGTTTGTGAGCAAATTAGGTTAAGAAGATAATCAGTAGGCTAAACTCTGCCCGTATAAATCTACAATTGGAAACAAGGTAGCATCACTTGGAAATTTTAAGGTACGGATAGATTCCTTTCTTTCGATTTCTGTCAATTCTGATTTTAAATTCCGTATTAAGATTAAGTAAGTTATAAATTCCTTACGTATAGAATCCTTTATTTCGATTTATGTCAGTTAGGTACGTATAGAATCCTTTATTTCGATTTATGTCAGTTAGGTACGTATAGAATCCTTTCGATTTATGTCCGTTGGGTACGGATCGACTCCTTTTCTTTCGATTTATGTCATTTTGAAATAAGTATATTATTCCTGATTTTAAGTTCCGTATTAAGATTAAGTTATGAAATAAGTTATAAATTCCGTACGGATAGAATCCTTTGTTTCGATTTATGTCGTTTTGATCCAAGTATATTATTCCTGATTTTAGATTTCGTATTAAGATTAAGTTATGAAATAAGTTATAAATTCCGTACGGATAGAATCCTTTATTTCGATTTATGTCGTTTTGATCCAAGTATATTATTCCTGATTTTAGATTTCGTATTAAGATTTAAGTTATAAAATATGTGTTGAAAGTTACAAACGTTTTGAAAAAGGTTTTATTTTACATCAGTTATTTAGAAAATGGTTTATGAAAAATATTATTTTCGTATTTACAAGTATACATGTTTGTGAGTTAATTGTTCAAATTTAATACTCTAGTGGTTCCTTATTAACGAGTCAAGGTTTTATCTTGTTTCGTTTAATAAACCACATTTTGGGGACGAAATTGTTAAGATAGGATTGATATCCACACCTTGGTGACTGGTTCCACTCTTATATTTTCAATCTCGCCAAAGATTCGTATTTTTTACAAGTTACAAGTTAAATATCTTAAGACTTATAAGTTATAAGTAAATAAGTTACAAGTTTAATATGATATACAAGTATTATGTTATTCAAGTCAAATTGTTTTAAATTACTATATCTTGTTTTTAAAACTCCTCACGTCTTTGATTATCGATTCATTAGACAGTCCGTTGAATTCCTATTCTAATCATAACCTTGATTTTAGCTTTCATGTCATGCGATAGTATTCTGTTAGTTGTACTCATTATCGCATGTTCCAATATATGTTAAGTTCTGTTATGAAAATATTTTGATAAGTTATCTGAATAAGAATATTTGTACTCTGATACCCTGAGTATCGCTTCTCGTGGAGTGTCCCACGAGCATGTTGTTGCGGCATCGACATCATGTGCTCCATCCGTGACGGAGAGATTAGTTCACGGCGTCTCTTAAGTACAAGTGTGGTACATATAAGCTATTAGGAGGCGTATGGATCGATCCTAGGATTTAAGTTTTCAGGAAATGGATAACGGGTATGCCAACTTGCCATTTCGTGTGATAATTATGCAGGAGTAGCTACCTGTGTATTGTCACGTTTTCAGTTTGCTCATGGGTACATCCGTAAGATATGATTATGAAATTATGTTTTTGCATCGTATCATTTTCACATGAAGTTACCTCCGGATATTAAATAAAATAAGCTTTTGTTTTCCTCTATCCGCACACTGGGCAAAACTTTTGAAATTTTGCTCAGACGTACGTTTTTGTGTTTTCTTCTTTACGTCAGGTTATCAGGACAATCTGGGACGGAATATGGAAGAGTGCTCGAGTGTTTGGAAAAGACGGTAGAAATAATTGTAATGGATTAGATATCCTTTATTAAGTTGTAAGCCGTGTAATACATTTAAGTATAAATGGAATTATGTTTTTGATCTGACTACTGTTATTGTGACACGTCGGCCCATTCCGGGACGGGGTGTTACACTGATGGTGATTATTGTGTAATAATATTGGTGTTTTTTGGCGAGTTCTTGATTGTAACGATTAGCGGGTGCGGGATCAAGCGGGTTTGATTATGGGAATTAGGCGTTGTACGTGACTAGGTTTACTAGAGTTTATGTTTTGGGTTGTAACTTAACATATGTGGATGAGTTTGTGACAAATCTGATTAACAACGAGTGTGATTAGCAATAAATAGTGTTGTTAGGTTGCATGATCTGTGACAACTGTCAAATTTGCATGCATCCGTACAATTAATTAGACAATAATTAATGATTAATGACTGTGCTGATTTACAATTTATGACTTGAATTGCTTTCTGATTACTGCCATATACATACATGTGCATCACATATTGCTTAATGTTATATCATTACTGCATAAGGACTTTATTGACTTCGACGATGCATGAAACACAGTTAGCACAGTTATCAGACAAATCAGAAAAATGCTGACAGAGTTCAGCAGATAGACAGACTTTGTATTGAGACACAGAATGAGCCAGAAACCAAGTCTTATACTAGTATAGTGTGTAGGGAAGTAAGGATCATAAAACTGCCTGCTTAGAGATAGTTTAAGTGCCGGAAAGTGCCTAAAACTGACATAAAGTGCTGAATTCAGCAAAATTCAGCAATAATAAGCATTTAAACACACTAATATTATGCAGAAAAATGATTAAATGGTCCTGAATGTTTTCCTAAGTTTCGGGAATCAAAATTGTCACAAAAGGGTACATAAAGCACACTAAACTGCAAGTTTAGTACCTTAACAAACCAGTATCCAACCGAACAACCGGACACTACCCGAAACATCAAATTTACACTAGAAGCACTGTTTTAATGTTTCCAAGCTAGTTATGATCCCCAACACGTAGATACTTGGATTTCAACTAGATTGAAACTAAATGGTTAGCACCTAGACCTAGACCCCCCCCCCCCCCCCACCTATCTCACGGCCCATACATGGCCCCCACTTGTTGATTTTATTTCAATTGATTATTAGATCTTGCTCCGCCTTTTGAAGCATAAGATACACTAAATCTTGAGAAGTTGGTGTTTATAAGTAACCAAGATATCTTCACCTACACATTATCTCACACTTAAACACACACCACTTCTCCTCTTCTTCCCTTGCCTACTCACGGCCAAGAACAACAACAACACTAACATCATCATCAACCATTTTCCATCCATTCCACATATGTACAAAGGTGTAAGAAGGTATATTAGGAAGCTTGGGGCTTTCGGAAGTTGAAGGACCTTCACCGTTTGCTTTTATCCACTTGTTTCCTCCTCTTGATCATCCCTAGCCTTGTGCTAGTGGTAAGAACCATGATCTCTTCATTTTACACCTATTTTAAGTGGTTAAAAGATTATATAAGATGATAATCTTGAAGAACACTAAGAATCATGAGAAGTAAACTTGAACATAAGCTTAAAATTATAAGAAATCATGAATAAATCATGATATTTATGTGTTGTTATACTTGATGATTGTTGTTTGCTTGTGTAAATGATGTAGATCATCATATGATGTTGCTAGATCATGATTAAAAACATGATTTAGCAAGATGAGATGATGATTATGTTAAGAAATCAATAGATCATCCTTATGTAAATCATGAACTTGAAGTATAAATTGATTTTCTTATAAAATGATGATCAAAGTAAGTTGTGATACTTGTAGATCTAGATATTTTATGGATGATTTCTAAAGAAACCGAGTTAAAAATATAGGTTTTGTTAAAACTTGGTTCTTACATAAACAAACACTATTTTTGGTGGTTAAACAAGTGTAGAAACACTTGTGTAACAAGAAAATTTCATAAGGAAACATTTTTGTAAAACATGATTGCAAGTTGTAAACATCTAAATCCTTCAAGAATGATGTTTTTAAATAAACAACCACACTTTAAAGGGTAAATAAACTCACTAAACACACTACCAAGTTACTACAAATTTTCATAAACTTTCAAGTTCATGAAGTAGTAGAAAATGCCTGATTTTGGCAAGATTGGTAAGTAAAGGTTGTTTAGTGTTGATTGTAGATTGATTGTGATGATTTTTACAAAAGAAAATGATATGCTTGAAAGCATGGAAACCTCCATTTTTAGGGGAAACTATGGCAAAATTTTCAAAAAATATAAACACTTAGAAAAATATTTATAAACATACACTTACAAGTGTATTTTCAACAATAAATGATTACATGAACTTTGCCATAATTTTTGGTTACAAAAATACACATATTGGAGGTTGGTTTTCATAAATAAAAATGACTAAATATGTATTTGGGAAATACATATTTAGAAGACACAATGTGTGTGATTATTTGTATACTTTGTGTAATAATTATATTATTTTAGGACTTGAAATAATATAACTCGCAAAAATACCAAGTATTACAATCAAAAATATTACCAAAATCTCAAGGAATAAATATACAAGTTACACACAAAGTATTGATGAAAACCGAACAAGAAATGTAACTTACAAAATATTCCGGAAAATATGTTCACAAAGTATATTTTGGTAAATAATATTTTGGACACAAGGAAATGAAAATATGATTTTTACAATTATTACAAAGTTACATCATATTTTTGACAAGGAGAAAATATATTATTTTTGGGAAGTAAAAATATATTTTCTTGGAATTTTTAGAAGATATATATTTTTTTTTGGAAAGATATATATTTTCTTGAGTACAATGAAATACATTATTTTTGGATAAAAATAAGTTTATATATATATTTTCTAAGTGAGACTTGAAAATATATTATTATTGGAACTTATATGACAATACAAATATTTTTGCCAAAGGAAAAATTATAAATAATTTTTCTAAGTAATATTCCTTAGAATATATATTTTGGAAATATATGTGAAATTGCATTAGAAATAATATTCCGGAAAAGTAATACGGAATTAAGTATGAGAATACTTAACGAATACAATAAAGTACGTATTCTCATACGTATAAATACACACCGGAAGACGACCCCAAAACATGGCAAAAATACACATGTATAAGATACCCCATCCTTGGGAAGGAAATACAAGTATAAATACTTTAGAAGTATTAAGTTACAATAATATGGTTTAACAATTATTCCAAAAGTTAATAAATATAATTTAAGTTAAAATATTTATTATTTTGACAAATAATTATATAACTTGGAATAATGATGAAGACACTTGGAAACGTAACTCAACGGCACTAATTAATACTAAGTCAAGGCACGACCCGCTCGTCTAATAAGACCATAGTACATTGTAGGTAGTCGTGTACACCGGAGGAAACTTTGAGTTACAGGCGGATTCGAAGAACGCAAATCTGTGAGTTCATGACTCCCTTTTCTTTTAACTGTTTTTAGTTTTATAACCTCGGAGGTGAAATACATGTTACAAACTGTTTACATACATTTTGATTTGGTATGGTTAGCTAAGGAAGGGTACTGCTTGATCATGTGAGTGGTGGGCATAACACTTAAGGCCATTAATCCTCGTTGTAGGACCGAGGGACATGAGTGATAGATCTATTCGGGTGTAGCGAGCCCCATCCATGCGCCCGCCGAATGGGCCATGTGGTGACTAGGTCTTATTGACAAAGTTTGCTAGGTTTGAGTTCCCTGCATCACTTCACACATATCAATGGCCTTGCAAACCATTGGTGATCTGTTTTCCTTGTTGCTTTCATACCAGGATTTTCAAGTACATACAAACATACTTACAAATGCTCCAAAGGTTTATTCACAAACACACACATGAACTCGCTCAACTTTTGTTGATGTTTTTCAAACTACATGTATTTCAGGAAATTAAGTATGGATCTGGCGGGCGTTGGAGTTTCAAGGCAAGTTGAGAATGAAAGATGTCATCTGTGTATTAGGGTTTGGTTAGTGTGTCTTATCCTGGACGAGACACATCTTTCAAAACCTGGTTTTAACTAAAGTCTTTTGATGAGTCTTTATGGAACTCAAAACAATTTATATGGTTTGTATTTTGGATTTGAAGTCTACGCTGGGTTTTAAAACAATGCTATTGTAATATTTCTAAACTTAATTAATGGATGAACATCTTCAGTTTTATCATATAGTTGTTGTTATGATTGAATGCAATGATATTAAGCGAGTCACACATAATCACGCTTCCGCAAAAAGTCAGGGTGTGACAGTTTGGTATTAGTGCTTCGATTGTAGCGAACTAGGATTCTTTCTCGAGTCTAGACTACAATCATTAGGGCTCTCACGGAAATATTTCTACAACATGTTTTCATTGCATACACAAAACGCCCAGATCCAGGAATACAAACATTTTTACAAAATAAAAAGACAAAGAAACACAATGCACAATTACTAGATAGTTCAGTCTGGGAGACTGGGAAGTTTAGTCTGAGAGACTAGGGAGTTCAGTCTGGGAGACTGGGAGTTTAGTCTGGGAGGCTAGGTAGTTCAGTCTGGGAGACTAGGTGTTTAGTCTGGGAGACTGGTTGGTTTAGTCTGGGAGACTAGGTGGTATAGTCTGGGAGACTAGGAAGGATAGAAAGTTTCATGAAGAATAATGTGAATACATGATTACATGGTGAATTGTCCTTGTTTGCAATATACTAAGTGTTAGTGATTACTATGAATATACATGCTATGATTATTATGTACCGGCACACATGTCACCTTCTTCAGAAAGCGAGTTGTCAGACGTTGACGACCCTATGGCCACCGCCACAAATAATGAGATTGCACCTGTGCCAGAGATATTTACGTCAGACACTGAGAGTGACCCTGACATGCTGACCAAGGACGAGGACGACTTCCAACCGTTCGTGCTACCAGACTTTGGTGATGATTTACCCTTGCTGATGGATTCCCTGACGAGGATTCTTTTGTCATTCCTGTTTCAGTCCATGACCACCTCATCACTGGTCATTCCGACGGTGAGCCCATCATGGCTCCGATCCTCGATGCCGTACCTCTCATGGACATTCCTCCCGAGGATCTGCCCTTTCGACGATTTGTTTGATGATGACGTCGATTTGTTAGCTGATGATCCTCCTGTTGACGCCCAGGGTGATGGAGAGATAGTTGAGGATGTTGTTGCTGTGCTTCCATTTTACACTCGATTTCAGACTCCTTTGAGTCTGTGACATCTGCAGCCTTACAGGCGGCCGGATTGCAGCTTTCTACTACTGACTCAGACGACGACACCGCTATGACTGCTGCACTATCACCTGCTCGAGATCCCCCACCTTCACACGACCCAGAGCCTGCTCCTGAGCTAGCTCCTGTTCCTTTTAGGTCAGCTTGATGGTGCACCTGCTGATCCTGAGCCCTTGCTTGATCACGATCCTATTTCTTTTGGTTTACCAGACATTGCACCCCTTATACCTGACCCAGTACCTGCACCTGATGGCCTTCTCTTTTGTTGAGACATTCGTTCCTGCACCCAGACCCGCTGATGTTGCTCCTTTCCTCCTGTGAAGTCCGACGTCCATCGCACCGGTTGCCTATTGTTTTCTTTCAGGACATACCCGCACCCCGGGAAGGTACTCCAGGTCAGCACCCGCATGACGATCCTTTTGCTATAGCAGCATTTTCCCTGACCTCACAGGCCGCACCGTTTGCTCCTTTTAATACTTCACCAATGGATGAGCCATTCCGATGGTTCCTACCATACACTATACTGCTTTCAGAACCCTACCATCCCTCCCATTATGGAGGCTACACACGGAATGAGTTGCTCCTGTCACATCAGCTACAGTTTGAGGTTATGAGTCATAGAGCTTTGGAGCTTGAGCTGACACCACGTCTTCCACCCTATCTATTGCCAGTATACTTTGATCCTCCACATTCATCACTGTCTCTTCTGCACTCTCACCTGCTGCTCTTACACCTTTCCCAGGTTCCGATGCTCGTTTCTTTACTATCGAGCAGCAGACCAGTTAATTACCTCGACGTATGTACAAGCTCGAGGAGGAGCTCGCACACGTTAGCAGCTTGCTTTTCCTTCTTCACCCCAGTCATCAGTATAGTTGGCATTTGGCTTTATGCGGATTGCATTACTTTGGGGTAAAGACACTACTAATGAGCCGAGATTGTGGAGACTCTTGAAGACCACTTTTGACGACGTGATTTTGATACACTGATAGACTTGTTGGACAAGGGTAGGGTGACCCTGTGTCCCTTTTGATGTGAAACACTTTGTAAACAATGTGATTGTGGTCGGTAAATAATGAGAACTCAGTCGCTATGTCTTCATTAAGCACGTTGTTATCTACAGGTGTGTGCTATAATTATGATACTACGTGCTTGCTTGCTATGCTATCATTAAACATAATTCCCAAATTACTTGTTTATGCTATGATTATGCTATTGCTTGATTGGTTGATATGATAATTTATTATATGCATGTACATATGACCTCTAAACAACTATATGCACTCCCTGAACAAATGAGACCTGACCAATCCAAATTCTTCTTAGAAGGAGATGTCGCATCAAGAAATTATTCGGCTGACCAAGGCAGAATGGCAAGCGCACGTCTCACAGACCATGGCTCGGCACGAGGTTCTTCACTACAAATGCAACGAAGGCACCTCAGGGAATAACCCACCTAACGGTAATGTTTAAGTCACCTAAGACACATTACAATATGTTTGGACAATTCCAAGTGTGCTTTGCTAATGCCTTCTGTGATGATGATTGTGTGGGTACAGGTTGTACCTATAAGCAGTTTTTAGACTGCAGGCACCTGAACTTTGACGGCACTGGAGGTGCCATAGCTTTTGTGAAATGGGTCGAAAATGTGGATTCTGTTGTACGAATGAGCGGTTGTACGCCAGAGCAACAAGTCCCATACGTTTCTGGGTTGTTTCAAGATGAAGCTCTGTTATGGTGGAACATTCGGGTTCGAATAATGGGCGAGACTGCAGCGTATGCTTTGTCATGGGATGAGCTGAAAGAAATGATGCGTAGGGAGTATTGTTCCCAGATGGAGACACAGAAGCTGGAAAGTGAATTCCGGAGCCTGATGATGGAAGGTCCAAAGGTGGTGGAGTACGTACAGAGACTTCATGATTTATCGCGAGTTGTTCCATACCTGGTGGAACCAGAGTTGAAGCAGATGGGGCAATTCATCTGGGGACTGGCTCCTCAAGCCTTGAGCTTGATGACGGCATCAGCGCCACCCACAACTATTGCTGCAAGTATGATGAGTTTGGCGCTCGCTAAGGAAGCACTTAGATTGGAAAAATTTTCGATCCCTGACAAGAAAAAGGAGATTCCTGTGGAGCCATCTAGAGATAACAAGAGGAAGCTCACAAATTTCAAGAAGGGTATGCAGGCAAACAATAAGAAGAAGGCCAAGAAGGGAAAATAGTACATGGGTAAACTACCTAAGTGCGACAAGTACCTACTTCATCATGCTGGGCCATGTAGGTATGGAAAAAGTGATGTCTGCGGTGAAGTGGGGCATGTCAAGGAGACGTGTCAGTTCGAAACGGGACATGGAAACGAAGCTCAAGATGGTAGCGGAAATCACGGAGGAAGCAACGACAACAACGACTATCAAGGTAGAACCAGTGATGAACAAAAACATGCTCAAGGTTGTTTTAACTGTGGGGACAAAAGGCATTTCAAGAAATATTGCCCTAACAACAATCAGGCCGATGTTAAGATTTACTTGGGAGCTAAGCCGAGAGGTGATGAGTGCAAGTATCACCCCGAATGTCGATGTCTGTGGCCTAAGTGCGGTAGGTGCGGAAAGAAAGGACATAACAAGGATACATGTTGGGCGAAGAGTCCCAGACAAGGAGGAAATGATGGCGACAACCAAGAACGTGGTCCAGGGTGTTATAACTGCGGTGACATGGGGCCCTTTGGGAAAGATTGCCCAAGAGAGATTAAACAAGATCGTGGAAAAATGTCCAACACCGGGGCTAGGGAAGCGCGCCAGGATCCAAACATGGTCATCGGTACGTCCCATATTAGTCCACGTTATGCATCTGCGCTGCTTGATACTGTAGCCAATTTTAGTTTCGTATTTCTAGAGTATAAGAAAATACTTGGTTTAGTAAAACGTAAGTTAGGTACCTCGTACTCAAGAGAACCATTTAGTGGGAAGTTAGTAGAAGCCAACGAAGTGAATAGAGGCTGTGTATTAGAGCTTGGAGAGCGTGAGTTTACGCTTGATTTGCTGTCTGTTGAGCAAGGAAACTTCGACGTAGTGATTGGAATGGATTGATGGTCGAGTAACCGAGCTGAGATCGTATACCCTGAGGAGATTATCCGCATCCCGATGACAAATGGGGAGACGATCGTGATTCATAAGGAGAAGCAGGATACGCTTCTACGGATCATTAGTTGTTTGAAGGCACAAGAGTTTTTGCGTAAAGGATACATTGCCCTCTTGGCTCATGTCATGGACAAAGCAGCCGAAGAACCGAAGTTCAAAGATATCCCTGTGATAAGGGAATATCCTGAAGTCTCCCCCGAAGATTTACCAGAAATATTCCCTCTATAACAAGTCGAATTTCATATTGCCTTGGTTCCAGGCGCCGCACCTGTAGCTAAGGCACCTTTTCAACTTACACCTTCGGAGATGCAAGGATTGTCAGTGTAGCTTCAGGAGTTGATAGAGAAGGAAGATAACAGACCAAGCTACTCGTTTTGGGTAACTCCAGTTTTGCTCGTCAAGAAGAAGGACGATAGCTGTTGTATGTGCATCAACTACCAGGGACGTAGGTCAGAACTCGTTAGAGGATATCGCTTAGGAAACCACGACTATTAACTCGGAAAAACCTTATCACCGTGTCGTGTAATCTATTTTAGTTAACCAAATGGGTAAAGTACTTAAATTTCTTTCATTGAAATTTCCACTTTTGCTTCTAGCAAGTAGATTTTTACATCTCTACTTCTCTTACTGGTAGTTGCAGCACGACAATTTTCTTCATTAGAGCAAACACTCACTTGCTTTGGTACTTGGTCATTTATCCACTTTAGCAAATACTCATTATTTCATTTCTTGGAAATTCATATGTTATGCATGAACCATTTGTTATGCATACGGTTTCGTTTCGAATAAGCGCTTCATCAAGGCTCAAATGTTATTTTGCTAAATCTAATTATTGATTTGTGATTTGAATGACCTACATTATTGTAATTGTTGGCTCCTTTGCTATCGAGTCAACACACCCTCTTGAAACTTCTTTCAAGTTATATACATGGTTTATCATTGTAACTATGCCAAAAATTCCCTTGTCGATACATACGTTTATTGTGGGATTACGCTGAAACCAAGTTCAATTGCTGGAACTTGTCTATTCGCATATTCAATTCAAAACACCATGTGATGTATTGAGGGCATCATATTCAAGTTTATTCTTACAAATGTTCTTCTGTTTCCGAGTCGTAGTAGACTTGTTTGGTCTACGACTCCAGTAAATCGTTTATTGATTTCAACACCTTGTGGTGATGTTTTCAAAAGATTGAAGCTTGCGCTAATCTCATTTACACATCTCATACACGGATTTAATTGTTTATCTATTGACTTGCTCTAATTCCGTTTTGTTTTAACATAATTAAAGCAGTCCTAACACAATCGTGTGTTAAGACAATGGTACATAAATTCATTTTATATTCCAGTGTACCCCCTAACGATTCTTTCACATGTCAATCGAATGCCTTGCGGAAATTGTTGCTTGTTCATCTTCAATCGAAAACAGTAGTTCTTTGATGTTCCGTATTCAATTAAAAACTCTATGACATTGTGTAAATCAAATCTTCAGATTGTTTCAGTACACTTTCATTTGATTTCAAACACGGTGAACTTGTTTAGTCGCCACTATTATTGAATTATGTCATTACGACACCTTGTGGTGTCGATACGAACTTGTAGCTTGTGCTAATTGTGGTCAACCGTTTCACACGCAACTACACGTACTTTTGTTTGACTTGTCATTTAAACATTCCTAATACAACTACGAATTAAGACAATGATACACCAGATTCGCTTGTATTTCATTCGGTGTATTTTCGCAATTCAAGAATGTCAACACACTAATCCTTACTATTTCTTTATTTGAAAGTTGACAGATCATTTTCATGTTACTATCATATTCGGGTTGCTGATTTTGTGTTCATCTAGCGGATGTTATTGCTTCTAAAACTCATTGGCATATTGTAAACGATCCATTGAAACTCTATTGGTCGAAACTCCTCTTTTGTTGGACCCTTGTGAAATAAGCGACACCAGATTTTACATCTATACATCTCGTATCTCTTGATGTCAAATTCTGAGAGACATACCTTTTAACCATTGGATTATTAATATAGTAAGATGTCCTTGGGTTTGCCTGATTCGAATAAGTTTTGATTCGGTTTTGTGGATTCTTAATATATAAGGTAGTATAAATTTTGAGGATGAAATTTTCTTAACAGGGGAGAATGTGACAACTGTCAAATTTGCATGCATCCGTACAATTAATTAGACAATAACTAATGATTAATGACTGTGCTGATTTAGAATTTATGACTTGAATTGCTTTCTGATTACTGCCATATACATACATGTGCATCACATATTGCTTAATGTTATATCATTACTGCATAAGGACTTTATTGACTTAGACGATGCATGAAACACAGTTAGCACAGTTATCAGACAAATCAGAAAAATGCTGACAGAGTTCAGCAGATAGACAGACTTTGTATTGAGACACAGAATGAGCCAGAAACCAAGTCTTACACTAGTATAGTGTGTAGGGAAGTAAGGATCATAAAACTGCATTCTTAGAGATAGTTTAAGTGCCGGAAAGTGCCTAAAACTGACATAAAGTGCTGACTTCAGCAAAATTCAGCAATAATCAGCATTTAAACACACTAATATTATGCAGAAAAATGGTTAAATGGTCCTGAATGCTTTCCTAAGTGTCGGGAATCAAAATTGTCACAAAAGGGTACATAAAGCACACTAAACTGCAAGTTTAGCACCTTAACAAACCAGTATCCAACCGAACAACCGGACACTACCTGAAATATCAAATTTACACTAGAAGCACTGTTTTAATGTTTCCAAGCTAGTTATGATCCCCAAACATCATAACACCTCCTAAAAATATCTAATAACTGAAACACGTAACCGATACTTGGATTTCAACTAGATTGAAACTAAATGGTTAGCACCTACACCTAGACCCCCCCCCCACCTATCTCACGGCCCATACATGGCCCCACTTGTTGATTTTATTTCAATTGATTATTAGATCTTGCTCCCCCTTTTGAAGCATAAGATACACTAAATCTTGAGAAGTTGGTGTTTATAAGTAACCAAGATATCTTCACCTACACATTATCTCACACTTAAACACACACCACTTCTCCTCTTCTTCCCTTGCCTACTCACGGCCAAGAACAACAACAACACTAACATTATCATCAACCATTTTCCATCCATTCCACATATGTACAAAGGTGTAAGAAGGTATATTAGGAAGCTTGGGGCTTTCGGAAGTTGAAGGACCTTCACCGTTTGCTTTTATCCACTTGTTTCCTCCTCTTGATCATCCCTAGCCTTGTGCTACTGGTAAGACCCATGATCTCTTCATTTTACATCTATTTTAAGTGGTTAAAAGATGATATAAGATGATAATCTTGAAGAACACTAAAAATCATGAGAAGTAAACTTGAACATAAGCTTAAAATTATAAGAAATCATGAAGAAATCATGATATTTATGTATTGTTATACTTGATGATTGTTGTTTGCTTGTTTAAATGATGTAGATCATCATATGATCTTGCTAGATCATGATTAAAAACATGATTTAGCAAGATGAGAGGATGATTATGTTAAGAAATCAATAGATCATCCTTATGTAAATCATGAACTTGAAGTATAAATTGATTTTCTTATAAAATGATGATCAAAGTAAGTTATGATACTTGTAGATCAAGATATTTTATGGATGATTTCTAAAGAAACCGAGTTAAAAATATAAGTTTTGCTAAAACTTGGTTCTTACATAAACAAACACTATTTTTGGGGGTTAAACAAGTGTAGAAACACTTGTGTAACAAGAAAATTTCATAAGGAAACATTTTTGTAAAACATGATTGCAAGTTGTAAACATCTAAATTCTTCAAGAATGATGTTTTTAAATAAACAACCACACTTTAAAGGGTAACTAAACTCACTAAACACACTACCAAGTTACTACAAATTTTCATAAACTTTCAAGTTCATGAGGTAGTAGAAAATGCATAATTTTGGCAAGATTGGTAAGTAAAGGTTGTTTAGTGTTGATTGTAGATTGATTGTGATGATTTTTACAAAAGAAAATGATATGCTTGAAAGCATAGAAACCTCCATTTTTAGGGGAAACTATGGCAAAATTTTCTAAAAATATAAACACTTAGAAAAATATTTATAAACATACACTTAGAAGTGTATTTTCAACAATAAATGGTTACATGAACTTTGCCATAATTTTTGGTTACAAAAATACACATATTGAAGGTTGGTTTTCGTAAATAAAAATGACTAAATATGTATTTGGGAAATACATATTTAGAAGACACAATGTGTGTGATTATTTGTATACTTTGTGTCATAATTATATTATTTTAGGACTTGAAATAATATAACTCGCAAAAATACCAAGTATTTCAATCCAAAATATTACCAAAACCTCAAGGAATAAATATACAAGTTACACACAAAGTATTGATGAAAACCGAACAAGAAATGTAACTTACAAAATATTCCGGAAAATATGTTCACAAGGTATATTTTGGTAAATAATATTTTGGACACAAGGAAATGAAAATATGATTTTTACAATTATTACAAAGTTACATCATATTTTTTGACAAGGAGAAAATATATTATTTTTGGGAAGTAAAAATATATTTTCTTGGAATTTTTAGAATATATATAATTTTTTTTAGAAAGATATATATTTTCTTGAGTACACTGAAATACATTATTTTTGGATAAAAATAAGTTTATATATATTTTCTAAGTGAGACTTGAAAATATATTATTTTTGGAACTTATATGACAATACAAATATTTTTGCCAAAGGAAAAATTATAAATAATTTTTCTAAGTAATATTCCTTAGAATAAATATTTTGGAAATATATGTGAAATTGTATTAGAAATAATATTCCGGAAAAGTAATACGAAATTAAGTATGAGAATACTTAATGAATACAATAAAGTACGTATTCTCATACTTATAAATACACACCGGAATACGACCCCAAAACATGGCAAAAATACACATGTATAAGATACCCCGTCCTTGGGAAGGAAATACAAGTATAAATACTTGAGAAGTATTAAGTTACAATAATATGGTTTAACAATTATTCCAAAAGTTAATAAATATAATTTAAGTTAAAATATTTATTATTTTGACAAATAATTATATAACTTGGAATAATGATGAAGACACTTGGAAACGTAACTCAACGGCACTAATTAATACTAAGTCAAGGCACGACCCGCTCGTCTAATAAGACCATAGTACATTGTAGGTAGTCGTGTACACCAGAGGAAACTTTGAGTTACAGGCGGATTCGAAGAACGCAAAACTGTGAGTTCATGACCCCCTTTTCTTTTAACTGTTTTCAGTTTTATAACCTCGGGGGTGAAATACATGTTACAAACTGTTTACATACATTTTGATTTGGTATGGTTAGTTAAGGAAGGGTACTGCTTGATCATGTGAGTGGTGGGCATAACACTTAAGGCCATTAATCCTCGTTGTAGGACCGAGGGACATGAGTGATAGATCTATTCGGGTGTAGCGAGCCCCATCCATGCACCCGCCGAATGGGCCATGTGGTGACTATGTCTTTTTGACAAAGTTTGCTAGGTTTGAATTCCCTGCATCACTTCACACATATCAATGGCCTTGCAAACCATTGGTGATCTGTTTTCCTTGTTGCTTTCATACCAGGATTTTCAAGTACATACAAACATACTTACAAATGCTCCAAAGGTTTATTCACAAACACACACATGAACTCATTCAACTTTTGTTGATTTTTTTTCAAACTACATGTATTTCAGGAAATTAAGTATGGATCTGGCGGGCGTTGGAGTTTCAAGGCAAGTTGAGAATAAAAGATGTCATCGATGTCTTAGGGTTTGGTTAGTGTGTCTTATCCTGGACGAGACACATCTTTCAAAACCTGGTTTTAACTAAAGTCTTTTGATGAGTCCTTATGGAACTCAAAACAATTTATATGGTTTGTATTTTGGATTTGAAGTCTACGCTGGGTTTTAAAACAATGTTATTGTAATATTTCCAAACTTAATTAATGGATGAACATCTTCAGTTTTATCATATAGTTGTTATGATTGAATGCAATGATATTAAGCGAGTCACACATAATCACGCTTCCGCAAAAAGTCAAGGTGTGACATGATCACTAAACATGTTAACGGAACCGTTAGAACTCGCGTTAGGAAGTTAAAAGCTGAAAACAAAAAGTTGTTTTGTGTTTATAGCCGACTTCAGTTGGCCGTAACCAGGTCATAACATAACGAAAACTGGATTTTCTTGAGTCCAAAACGTAGTATTTCGAAATACGCTTCTAGTGGTGTGAGAATCATAATTTTTATATGTTGTTTAATATTTTAAACGAATTATTTCGTTTCAGTGGTCAAGGCTGCATTTTTCTGCAGAATCTGTGTCTTGTGTTTTAAGTCATGTCTTGGTGAATACTTGGAGTTAGGTCATGAAATTTACACAGTAGATGGATGGTCTTGGTGTCTGTACGAATCTCAACTGGAATCGGGTCAATTGGGTAATCCAGGATTTTTAAATGAATTTTTCCGTAAGCCGCAGTTAGAAAGTAATGAATTTGGCCACTGCATAGTAGATGATATTTCTAAATTTTTCGGTATATAGTTAGGCCTTAAAAATTTAACACAAGGCCAACCCCACCGAGGGGTACGCCCCAAAAAAAGATCATAAATTTTTGCAACAATGTAAGTATGGTAAACGAGCTTCCTAAATAGCCTAATTTCAGTGAAATTGTATTACAGGATTGATAAACTTATAAGAGTCGAATTTGTTATTTTAAGTATCAACCCTTGTTTAGTGATGGTATAAATAGCATATGACATGTCGTAGGTTATATTTTCAACATGTTCATGAAAACCACACAATGAAATACTATGTGAGAACTTGTTTGCATGCTAATTGCTAGATACGTGTAGGACTTACATGAATTGCATGAACACACCCTAATGAATAAAGTGGGAATCATTCTAGGACATGTTGACCATCTTCATTGTTTCTTTATCTAAATCTAACCGAGCTATACTAAGGTGAGTTCACACATTTATTTAAAGCTTGCATTTCCAGGTTTGGGAACTATACTATCCCTGGATTTGGGACTACTTTATATTCCTGGGTTGGAATATTGCCTATAAATACCGTAGTTTATATTTCATGTCTTTAGCGTACTAAACGAAACTTTAACTAAAAAGTCCCTACACATTATACGGATTAGTTGCTGGGTTTGGCAAACGGGGTACTAGTTAATAGCGCTATTATGTTCAACAAACCTCACACCGTACTGGGAGCCGGGCATGAACTTTTGACCTTGACTTTATATCAATAACGATAGACATTAATATGGGGCACAACAACTTACTACAGTCAAGTATTCGGTACTACACATTTTAGTAGCTTAACTGTGGGTTAGCTACCCATGACATGTTTTAATAAACTAATGTATTTGAAACTTACTTTACTTTAAAACTGAATCTGTGAACTCGCCAACCTTTGTTGATACACTTGTGCATGCTTTGTAGGACGTTAGGTACAGCATGAGAGCTTGCAGCATTTGGAGTGTCGTGGCTGGCAATAAACTATTGGTTTTAAACTTTATTAAACACTGTGGTTTTTAACTATTGTCTGGATTTTTACGTTTTGCTTCCGCTGTTGATTTAAACTATGTTTTGGACATTTAAACCTTAATCACTAATCATGTTGATTGTAATGATTCTTAATAACTTTAATATTTGTTCAACATGATTAGTGGCTTGATCCTGGTGAGTCGCACGCCTCGCGTTAAAACTCCGCATGTAGATTTTGAGGGTGTGAAAGATTGTTATTGGAGCCATTGGTTATAGTGAACTTGGTTTAAAACTTTTTAGAAAACCAGACTATAACCTCTTCTGTACCGAAAAAGCCGCAATGACACCACACTCCAATGTACAAGTCCCAACATATTTAATGCATATATTACATATGCGCCTACTTGATATTTATTCATGCATTGCAACCCAGATATGTCTAATTCTCAAGACCCAAATGGTAAGAAACCATTTGACACCAACTCATCCTCTTCAAAACCAAAATCTTTCCCTGGTTCGAGGAGAGTTGCACGTGAGAAACGTCTCCTACAAATGTCTGATCTTGACGAGTCTTCTGAGGGTCCTAGCAAGAAACCCCGAGAGCAAACTCTCGAAGAGGCAACGAAGGAAATCCAACTACTAAGGGAAAACCAAGTTCTTATGACTCAGCAACACAACAACTTGAGTGAATATGCAAGGAAACTGCAAGCACAAGTGGTCAGCCTGCGCTATGACTCGGACCATAACCGCGACATGGTTCTTGTTGTGGAGAACATGCTTACTGAGGCGCTGAACAACATCGTGAAACCCGAGGAAGATATGGAGGAGGAACCCGAAGAAGATCTGAAGGAGGCACCAGAAGACAGTGACGATGAGGGCTCAGTTGTCTCATTCGCCGGTGATGACAATTGGCATCACCATCTATCACTTTTGTATTTCTATTCCTT
Source organism: Helianthus tuberosus (assembly GCA_030545235.1). Lineage (NCBI taxonomy): Eukaryota > Viridiplantae > Streptophyta > Magnoliopsida > Asterales > Asteraceae > Helianthus > Helianthus tuberosus. Next base: position 132,251,543 of record CM060383.1, read on the forward strand.
TCCACTTAACTTAGATGAGAAGGGTTGTTCCTCATCCGACAATTGATACTGGATTTAACATTTGATTTAGAACACATTTGTTGAACTTGCAAACAATTCTAATGAAAATTTTTATTTGTACATTATGTGTTGTGGTTAAATCTCCTTTTATTTTACTTATGCCATTATGATGAATTATATGTGTTATATCATTCTTAGTTTTGTATTTTGTGAATGTAAAGACAATGAACGGACGTGGTAGAGGATGTGGTGGAATCAACATGACGTAGGACCAGGTCACGGCCTAGATCAACGCGCGAGTTGCTGAGGCTCTGGAAGCTCACCGGGAGGTAAAACAATCGTTCCGTACCATTCTATGAAGTTTGAATCCTATTTCATTGTCATCTTAGCTCTCTTATTCTCATCCGCCTTACTTTTACGCTACAGGTCCACCTCCTTTTATGCTACAGGTCCACCTGCTCAACCCCAACCTATACTTTCAATATGTTTATGGACTCCAAGCCCCGTTTCTTCAACGATACCGAAGGATTAGTTGGTCTATTGCATTGGATTGAGAAGGTGGAATTCGTCTTTGAAATGTGTAACTGTCCCGCCAACAGCCAGGTCAAATTTGCAACTAGTACTTTTGAAGGGAATGCCCTATCTTGGTGGAATGCGCAGGTGCAAATGCTTGGCCAGGCAGCTGCGAATGCTTCACCTTGGAATGATTTCAAGGAGTTGTTAAGGAAAAGTATTGTCATCGGGATGACATACAGAAGCTAATACTACAATCTTAAGATGGTCGGTTCAGAGATTGAAGCTTACACTAAGTGGGCAAACGATCTAGCTGCTCTCTGCCTCAACATATCTGAACCCCCATACAAGAGAATTGAGCTTTATCTTAAATGTCTGGCCCTAGAAATCCAAAGTTTGGTGACCTCAGCCAACCTGCCTATGACGCCAACAGCCAGGTCAAATTTGCAACTAGTACTTTTGAAGGGAATGCCTTATCTTGGTGGAATGCGCAGGTGCAAATGCTTGGCCAGGCAGCTGCGAATGCTTCACCTTGGAATGATTTCAAGGAGTTGTTAAGGAAAAGTATTGTCATCGGGATGACATACAGAAGCTAGAAGTGGAATACTACAATCTCAAGATGGTCGGTTCAGAGATTGAAGCTTACAATAAGTGGGCAAACGATCTAGCTGCTCTCTGCCTCAACATATCTGAACCCCCATACAAGAGAATTGAGCTTTATCTTAAATGTCTGGCCCTAGAAATTCAAAGTTTGGTGACCTCAGCCAACCTGCCTATGATACAACGAATTATCAGACTGGCTCGTAAGCTCACGGATCAAGTGGTCGAACAAGGCAAGTTGCCCAATGAAATTCTTCGGTCCCTGACACTTCAGCTGACAACAAACACAAATGGGACGGAAATCAAGGCAAGGGTTCTAGTTCTATCCAATCCCCATCACAACAAAGGAGGTTCGACAACAACAAAACCTCTAACCAACATTCTTCAACACAACAACAACAGGGCAACGAGAAAGAGTGCTTCAAGTGCGGAGCTAAAGGGCATTTCAGGAAGGATTGCCCCCAACTGAATCAGCATCACAACAATGACAATGGCACCGGTAACAACAACAATGGTGGGAATGGTGCAAAAGGTCGAGCCTTTGTAATTGGCTCGGGGGAAGCAAGAAACAACCATAATGTGGTGACGGGTAAGTTCCTACTCGACGATTACTCTGTTTCTGTACTTTTCGATTCCGGAGCCGATTACAGTTATGTGTCCTTAAGTGTTACTAAGTTGCTTAAGTCTACTCCAACCCTTCTTGTAATGCCTCCTAATTCCGTATTTAGATCATATTCGTACTCTATTTTCGAGGCGTTAACCATAATAAAAATTTATATTTTTTACTCATGTTTGCTTGTCATACAATCGATTTTAAACACAAATTTATACGCAAACCGGTACTTCTCGGTTTGTAATTACGCGGCAAATAAATTGACACCGGGTGAAATACTGATAACACTGAAATATTACGACGAATTTAGCTTCGTAATTAATCTTACTATCCATAGTCGAAATCGAATTGAAAAACAGATAAAAGGATAACAAACGACGCGTTCACGCGAGTTTACCGCAAACGACGATCGTACGCACAAAAAAAACAAATGACTTCCGACATACATCTTACGTGTGTTCGACTTAAAATATTATACTATGACATTTCACGATGATCGGGTTCGAAAACGAGCTTCAGAACCGTATCGGGCCGTACAAAATGCAAGAAACGGGCCTTGGGCCCAACCCCTTTTTAACCGAACTATTTAAACCCATCTCTTTCATTTCCACTTCCCAAACCTAGCCGCATACACCCTGCCTCCTCTCTCGGTCTGATGATTGGACTCAGATTCCGGCCGGCCTCCGGCGACCATCTCCGACCACGCACACACCCACCCACCCCTCATCTTCTCAAGCGACCACACCGAATCCTCTCCTTGCTCGATTGAGCGGCCGAACCCTATCTTTTGGTGGCGGCACACGGCGACCGCCGCAAGAGAGAGAGAGAGAGAGAGAGAGAGAGAAAGGGAGAGCGAGGAGAGAGAGAGAACTGAAGAGAGAGAGAGAGAAATCGGGCGTTGAAGACGACGATGATGATGATTTTCCGGCGTATGACGACAGCAGCATGGACGAGACAGATATACGAGCAGAAAAGAGAGAGTGGCCGGAAAAGAAGTGACGACGCCTGCGACGGCGGACGACGGCAGCGCCGCTACTCACCACAGCGGTGTTTTTCCGACGATCCTGTTTCCGGTAAACATCTCCCACTCCTTTCATTTCTTTTGAATTTGTTCTATTTTTCTGAGAAATTGATTTTGATAATCGATGATGATATGATGAAGACGATGTTGCGGCACAGTAGCGGCAACGAGCCACTGCCGCCAGCTCTGGTTCCGGCTCAGGTCGGGTCTGGTTCGTCAGACTCCGGGTTAGGACATTTTTTGTTTCAAGTTGTTTTGGTTAAATCTGATACTAGTCCAGTTGTTTCTCTTAGGTGACTCGGTTCAGCTTGGCACGAGTCTCGACTCGAGTTCCAGTCAACATCAGTTCAGGTTCAGCAGTGGAGGTAGTCGTGGTTTACCCGTGCTTCGGTTCAAGTTCAGTTTCGATTCACTTAGTTCAGCTCATGTTCAGTTCGGGTCCGTTCCGACTCGATCAACATTAGTCAACTGATCAAACTCAGTCGATACACGACTCGGTATAATGGCACGTATATTAATTAGATTGTTTCGTGACTATTTATTGTATTTTTATCGCAAAACCAAACTTTAAATAAATTGTATTCTTAAACATACGTAGAATTATATGATTGTATTGTTGCGATTATTGATGCGTTTTGGAAAATATATCGACCCGTTAGTTGTCGGGATCGTCCAAAAACAGAGGAAACTCTGCCCAATTTTCGTTAAAACAATAAATATATACTTTATAGTCAAACCACAAAAAAAATCGTATCGGTTTCGAATAATTTTTATAACCATAGAAATAAAGGTATATTTATTTTTGACAACACTTCTACAATACTCTTGATAGATTTAATTCAGAATTTTTACATAAACTAAGTATAATAAATATATACTTTTATATCAACAAGTTATACTTTATATTCCACTTCAAATCGTCCGTCATAATTCCGTTTACTTATGCACCATCGTTTGCCCATATAGGATGACCTCGGTGTTCCATCCTCCTAATCTCAGCAACTCGTCATACTTGGATAATCGGAAGACTTAGCAAATTTGTGAGTTCACTTGACCCATTTTCCTCTTAATACACTTTGGGTGCAACTTGTTTTACTTGTTAAAAATGCACGATTCACAAACATGCTTTATTCAATCAATCCTTATACATGCTTTGTTATGCTTAAGTTCATGCTAGAATTCATACTACTTGTTAACCCGCCTTAACAATTATAGCACTATAGGAGTAGCACACCACCCGATGAGGTTTTGTTAAGTTATATTCTTTACGGTCTCGATATTGCTATATCGAGGGATGCTATTATTCATACTTTACGGTCTCGATGTTGCTACATCGAGGGATGCTACTATACTAGTGGACACTTGGGTTTGACATATTGTTATGCATGATAGTTTGACCTTGTATACCAAATTGCTATGTTGGATTGAAAATACTTTTTATACATATGACACGAGTCTAAAACTTGTGTACTCGCCAATACCTTTGTATTGAACTACACTTTTAAAACATGTTGCAGGTTTAGCGATGATGTTGGTTATGCATGGAATCTAGTAGGATGCTTAGATACACACTTTAAAATTTGTATTCTTTTTGTATTGTATTTCGTTATTCATGTTGTATTTGCTTCAAATTCTTGTAATTTATTCTTTAGAAATGAAATGAAATTTACTATTTAAATACTTGTCACAATTATTAGTGTTATGATGTCTCGAGCAATCTATTTCGTCTCACTCCGATGTTTCCGCCATCGGTTGGGGTGTGACAGATTGGTATCAGAGCCATAACTATAGGGAATTAGGAAAAATTGCCATGCTTTTGACCTAGTCTATTGTTAAGCACCAAATTCGACCATATTTTCTTTACATGCTACTTGTATGAAACATCTTTACGTGCTATCCTTGAAATGTTTCTTATGTATTAACTTCTTGAAAACGTTTCCTATGTGTTAATTTCTTGAAATGCACTATGTGTTATACTTGATTTAATATTTCAAACATCAGCCTTCCTAAAGCATTTTACTCGTTTATACTAAACTCGAAACCACTCGTATTGTACAAACGAGGCGACTTCACCAAAATAGGCGTGAAACCCACAATTTAGTGGATGACTCCCAATCCATCTATTCTTTTACACGAAATTCGCCACCAAGTTAGGAGTGAAATCCTCACCTTGATGGAGAATTTCCATTTCAAATTCTAGTGGGCGCTCGTCAAAGTGTCGAAATTAAATTTTGACCCGACAAGTACCAACCACACTTAGGGTACAAAATCGTCAAGTTAGGGGTGAAACCCGCACCTTGTCGACTAGTTCCCCTCCTTGATTTTCCAAAAATCCCGCCAAGTCTCGAATTCTCGATTGATTTGGGAACATGTAGTAACTGGAAGGGTGAATACCGTTAACCGAGAGATCGGCGAGAGTATTCCACCTATTAGGCCAAAGCATGCTTCTCAAATTCAAAAGACTTTTTGATCACTTTGGTTAGTCAAAGTTCCATTTTGGAACCACCCAAGTTTTAATCAAACCTACGCTTTTACTATTATCAACTTTATTTGATACAATTCTCTCATTTCACATTCGAATTATCCTTGAGATTATTCTTTTTACACACTCATTATATTAAAACTTTTCATACTCATATATATTATCTCACATGCATGATTTCATTTAAATTTTATTTATTTTCCTTGTAACTACAAATGGAGACATATCATCAAGATAGGAGTGATTTCCTGACCTTGACGATTAACTCCGCTTCCTTTCTCATCTTACAACGACCTCACCAACGGATTAGGGGTGATACCCTTATCTAGGTGATCGTTACCAATACTTTCTTTTAATAGACTATATTATGTAAACACGATCATGTTTATATCTAAATCATTTATCATTAGTCAAATCTCTAATTATTCCAAAATGTATCATTTATATAAACAGACTTCTTATCCTACCATCTATTTTCATATAGCTCGCACACACGAAATTCTTAACTTTTTCGTAGACGCTTGTTCCTCAAATCTCAAAACTTCACGAAATGCTACTCTTCAATGTGACACCTGGGTCACTGCGACCATCAAACAAATTCCAAATCAATGAAATATTGTGTTTCATACTTGGAATTTGTATAAATATGTGTATCGTTTGCACATATCAATTCTAGTTCGATTTCAAACTCTACATCGCCTTCTGGAGAGTTATACGCCAACTGGTGTGTAAACGTAATCATTTTAATGCGACAAACACTCTGGAACATCAACATATGCTTAAACGACCTTAAATAACCTCTACATAACATAGAAATAAGTTTTGAAGGCTTTGGTATGGCAAAATCAAGTTTAATCGCTTACATGGACTTAATTCGACAAACTGCGAAAGTATGACGATTCGTACTGGAACAGATATTCCGTAACATGACCATAAGTTAAACATACCATAAATATCCTTTACATAGCTTAGAAATAGGCTTTGAGGGGTTCGGTGTGCTAAAATAAACTTTTGGGTCATTCAGGACTAAAAGCGTAAAAAAGTGCACAAGTTTGCATTTTCGCGCATAACTTACGTTCTGTAATCATTAAAATATTATGTTTTAGTGATTGGCTTGTCAAAAATCCGTTCGTCGCGCAATTTGGACCATTTTTCAGTCCGTTACGACTTCCGTCGTAATTAACCGAACCACGCAATCGTACGGCCAAACGAACCGACATCCGATATATTTTTGAGCATATTTTAAGTTCCCTATACTTTAAATTTATTTTAGAGCCTTGAAATGGGGTTAACGGGCCTTAAAAGTGCCAAAAATCAAGTTTTACAAGTGCAGGGACCATTTTTGAAATTTCTGGCAAATTCAATGAACCTAGTCCATTTTGAAGTGTTGATGGTTTTAACCCATGGTTTTGCAAAACCATGGGCTGGTATTCAATGAAAATAGTCCATATTAGGGGCTCCCATGGTTTTAGAAAACCATGGGCACACATGTAAGGTCCAGATCAAAGCTCAGTTTTCGATGAACGATCTTAACGGTTCTTGAATTCCTATAAATACCCACCCTCACTTCCTCCCAAAGCACACTTGAATCTGATTTTGGCTCTCTAAGTTGAAGTTTATGCTTCATACCTGAGAGTAAATCGGATCAAGAGCTTGCGGGGACCTTCTGTAAGTATTCTTTCGTTCTTTTCATTCGTTTTTGTCGTTAAAGTCAAACTGCGTTTGACTTTCTGCTTTGACCAGTTTATGGTCAATGCGAAGTTCGTTTGAACTTCATAACGTGAGCGTAATCACGATGGTTATAGTCCCTAGTGACTATACCTACTGAGTACCACGTTATCTAGGCTCAGTGACGAGTCGTAGTTTCGGCCAAAATGTGTTTTCTCGCGTATTTTGTAACAACACTACTCTAGGATATCAAAACCGTTTGTTTTGATATCAAAACCTGTTTTCTAGCTTAACTAAACATGTTCTAGCATGTTTAGCTCGTCATTTTTTTAAGATTAGTGCTTGTGTGGAGCCGAAAGTCAAGCGGACTAAACACCCGCTTAGACTTTCGAACACGACCCGTTTGGTCGATCATTAGGATCCGACCAAACATGTTAAGTGACCATAGTAGCGTAGGGAATAACCTTCCGAGGTTATACCTTATGGTCACTTAGGTTTGATTAGTCGCATGATAGGTAGTTTATATGCCTTAGGTAAATTACCAAAATGCCCTTTTTACGCCAAAATTCATTTTTAAGCCTATGTAACATAATTTTTTATATCTAAACTGATTTAGCAACAATATTAGACATGTTAAGGCATATTTTACTTATCATAGGGCTAGTTAGGCATTCCGAACGCGTTTTACGCGAACGACGCGTTAAAGTAGCATAAGCTACCTAAACGGGTCGTAATGGGTCGTAAGCACTTAGGTTAGGTTTCATTTTAGTATGTAGGCTTTGTTAAACCATATTACACGAGTTCCCATATTCGTTTGGTTTACGAACCCTCATTCTATCTGATCCTCCGATTTAGGTCCGTTTATTAACATAGTTACCTATATTAGGTGCCGTTTGATTTCCGTGATCTCTAGCATTGTTTGGTTGTTACACAAGGACTTCTAGGCAATCTCAAGTGAGTACATAGACCCCTCTTTTACTGTTTTCAAACTATTTTGGGGTGAAACACATGTGCCTACTTGTTACTTTCGTGCTTTCCATGTTCTCACATCATATACTTGCTATGTTCATTAGTACATATATAGTACATGATTTATATTACATTAGTTGCATATGTTTACTCAACATATGGACACATTGATTTACATTACCTTGTTTGCTATGTATGTTTACTCAGCATGCTAGCACATTGTTTTACATTACATTTTGTTGCATATGCTCATCCAGCATATGAACACATTATATTACATTTTGAACCGTTTATAACTATTTGACTATGTGAACCGTTGTAACCATTCGACTATGTGAACCGTTGTAACCATTCGACTATGTGAACCGTTATAACCATTTGACTATGTGAACCGTTATAACCATTTGATTATGTGAACCGTGTGAACCGTATTTGACCATACATAAACATTTCTACAATTGTTAAACATTACATTTTGGTGGTTGTTTGGGTAAGTGATTTAAGTAACGAGGCGACGTGTAATATGATAAAAACATGGTGGATATGCCGCTGGTACTTCCTATATATAAGTGCTTTTATGGTATTACATATCGTAGCGTTATTTAAACCATTTCAGTTTAGACATATTACATTTACAACACATTTTCACATAAACATTGTTTTACAAATAACTTAACTTATACAAACTCATTTTTACTTGGTTATTCGCTTAACCATACATTATTCTTTTATACATATATATCATTTGGTTTATTCATTACTTTTCAAATGATTTATGAAAGGAAACACTCAACAAGATTCATGACTACTTTTTATTAAACAGTTTCTTTAAACTCAAGTCATGAATCCTATTTTCACAAAACCTATGTATCTCACAGGCATTTTTATGCTGACGTACCTATTTTCACATGTGTTTTCAGGAGCTGTGCATAGGATGTTCGAGACACACTTAGGCGGACCTGGGCCTTAGTGACTTAAAACAAAGCAAGAACTAGTTGAATTATGTTATGTACTCTTTTTTTCTTGTTTAAGACAATGTAACTCAATTGTTTGATAAATAAAACGTAACTTTAATATCCATGGTTGTGAAACAATTAATTCTGTTACAACACTCCCCGGCGTTTCCGCCACGTTTTGTTGTTTTACGTGGTCGGGGTGTGACAGAAAAGTTGGTATCAGAGCCAATGGTTATAGGGAATTAGGTTATTAGTAATGCTTTGACCTAGACTATAACCTTCCCAGGACCCTAACGCGAGTTTACTTGCGTTTAGTCATAAAACAATACCGTTGCCTATCTTTAGGCAGCAACCACAACGAGAACATCAATTCCGAATCCGCCTTGAAAATTAATCATCTGTTTTTGGATGATTGATTACAGGTTTTGAACCCTCTGTTGTAAGGTTTTGAACCCCTTGGAGTTTTCAAAATCTCGTCAAAAGTTTTGGGTCCTAAATAGTGTGAACACGTGCAAACTGGAAGAGTGGATGCCTGTACCCTGGGTTTTCTGTCTAAGGCTAGAGTGTTCGTACAAATCCACATAATCGGACCAGTCACTCTTACCTAGGAACTCTTGGGGTGAGTGTCCACTTATAGGCGAGCATGTCTTCGTGATACATTATGAGGACCTACTTGCTTTGATTCAGCCTTTGTGTGTCGTTTGTTTGCTTCGTGGTTCAAACAAATGACCATCACCCATGATTTTGGTCGGTAGTTATAACATCCTATTCTTACCCAATGCCATTTCATTTGTTTTCTCTCTTATTTCCCCTTTTTAGAATGCCTCCTCGACGCGACAATCAGATAGCGAATGCCGAACTGGTAGAAATCATCGCGCAGCAAATGGCTGCTGCTTTCCCAAATCTTATTGCTCAACTGAACCAAGCCAACAACAACAATAATGCTCCATGCAATTTCAAGAGTTTCAATTCGGCTAAGCCACTCAAGTTTAGTGGTTCTGAAGGAGCAACTGGACTCCTACAATGGTTCGAGAGCACTGAGAGTACATTTCGTCATGTTCAGTGTCCTGATAATCGCAAGGTCGAGTTTGCTTCCAGTGTGTTTCAGAAGAGGGCCCTTACATGGTGGAACGGGGTGATGAGAGACCGTGGTGCTGAGGTTGCTTTGGCACAGACTTGGGCCGAGATTAGGGCTCTTATGATGAAGGAATTCTGTCCTCGTCATGAGTTAAGGGCTCTAGAAAGGGAATTTGATGATCTTAAGCAAGATAGCGGTGAGCATCGAGCCTACACGGACCGTTATGAGGAGTTAAGTCTGTTATGCCCAAACATGGTCACGCCTTTGGATAAGGCAATCGAAAAGTACATTGATGGCCTCCCTAACTCAATACAAGACATTGTGACTGGTAGCAACCCTACTACAGTTAGACAGGCCATTGAGCTAGCTGCAACCTTGACTGAATCTCAGATCAGGAAAGGTAAACTTTTTCGAAATAGTGACAAGAAACCAATCGAGGAATCAAAGACCATGGATGAACAGACTAGATCCCCTAAGAAGTCAAAGAAGCGAAAGGCTTCTCAGAACTTCGCCATGGTCGCTCACAATGGTCAAGCCGTCCCCAACCAACCAGCTCAACCACCTGCTAGGAAGCCTTACAATGGAACTGCACCCTTGTGCAACCAATGTAGCCTACATCATCATGCTGGTGTGAAGTGCCGCACATGCCAAGTTTGTGGGCTTATAGGTCATACAGCAAGGGTTTGCCCAACCGCAGCAGCACCAAATCAAGCTGGCAACAATCCTGCTCAAGGTCGTTTTCCACCAGGTTCTTGCTTCAACTGTGGCGAGATGGGCCATTTCCGAAGAAACTGCCCAAAGCTTGCTAATGCGAATCCAGTGCAGGGATGAGCATCTGACCGAATGGAAGGCAACGCTGTTTAGAAATAATCACGTCTTACGTATTATTTTCTTTTGTTGTCAAGAAACAGTTGTTATCGTTATTTATAAATAAAGCTTTTATTTTACAATGCAATATACAAATATTGATGTGGTTGCATGTGTAAACAACATATCCCCTACGATACCGACAATCAAGGAACCGCATTCCTCCCATCTCATGATCTCTTGCGTGTTCCACGAAAATCCTAAGTACCCGTTTCTTCCAAGGAAAACGAAGTACAAGGCGCCAGATACAACTCTGGACGAATACCCACTCCTTAATGGGGTGCCTAAGGATATTCTCGTAAGTCCTTAATTATTGTATACCTAAATTCGAATGTGGTGATTCCTTATAATCAAAAATCGAATTTTTGAAAGATCGGCCTATCTTTTCAGATAGATCCTTAAGGACGTTGAAGTCCATCAACTGGGTTCCTGGTGAACCTTGAATACCCATGTTCAGATCGACGTCAAGTTAATAACAATTAATAACAAGATAATAAGAAATAATAACCAAGAAAACAATTATGTGATTAAGTGCTTATTTGTTCCCTTTTATGTTTTTGTGTGATCCAAATTATGTTATCCAAATCCTCGTAGAATCTTCCATATCTTCGTATAAGGGATTCATAATAGGATACCCAAAAGGTACTATCTAAAATCCTTAATGGACTTCTACGTTGTAGTTAAGTCCCTTGGATTATAAAGTGCTACTCCATAATTAGACCCCTTGAGTGGTCTAGTTAAATAGATTGACCCAAAAATCTGGTTAGGAATATCATGTGATGATATAGCTGAAAGGAATCCTTGGTGGTCTAATTAAAAAGATCATCTGTCGATCTAATTAAAAGGACCCTATGGTAGTCTGGCCACCCTCATCACAGGTTTGATTTTCTTCCCCTAAACATTACAAAACAAACTGTGCGGACTATGCAAGGAATTACGTAATTATGGATGCATACATAATTATGGAATTTAGTGTACAGAAATCACAGCAAGTTTTGTAATGTGTCTAGAGTTAACCCTATTCATTCCCATTTCTGATGAAGCATCCGTTGAGGAAAAATGAACTAGCTATTCATTTTTCACTTCTGAAGAATATCCGTTGAGGGAAATGGATATCCGTTTGTTAAATACTTCATTTCCAATTCTAAAGAATACCCGTTGAGGAAAATGACGCCGTTTGTTCATTTTCATTCTGAAGAGTATCCGTTGAGGGAAATGAATGTCCGTTTGTTTAATCCTTCATTCCCAATTCTGAAGAATACCCGTTGAAGAAAATGACTCCGTTTGTTCATTTTCGCTTCTGAAGAATATCCGTTGAGGGAAATGAATATCCGTTGATTATTCCTTCATTCCCGTTTCCGACAAAGAACCCATTGAGGAAAATGAATCATCCATTCATTTTCGCTTCTGAAGAATACCCGTTGAGGGAAGTGAATATCCGTTTGTTAAAACCTTCATTTTCCATTTCCGAAGAACCCGTTGAGGAAAATGACTCCGTTCGTTCATTTTCACTTCTGAAGAATATCCGTTGAGGAAAATGACAGGATTATGCCTTACATATCTTTGACGATCATTTGACACAAAGTCACCGACAGACTCCTACGAATAAATTTCGGGACAAAATTTCCTAAAGTAGGGGAGACTGTGACACCTGGATCACTACGACCATCAAACAAATACCAAATCAATAAAATATTGTGTTTCATAGTTGGAATTTGTATAAATATGTGTATCGTTTGCACATATCAATTCTAGTTCAATTTCAAACTCTACATCGCCTTCTGGAGAGTTATACGCCAACTGGTGCGTAAACGTAATCAGTTTAATGTGACAAACACTCCGGAACATCAACATATGCTTAACCTACCTTAAATAACCTCTACATAACTTAGAAATAAGTTTTGAAGGCTTTGGTATGGCAAAATCAAGTTTAATCGCTTACAGGGACTTAATTCGACAAACTGCGAAAGTATGACGATTCGTACTGGAACAGACATTCTGGAACATGACCATAAGTTAAACATACCATAAATATCCTTTACATAGCTTAGAAATAGGCTTTGAGGGGTTCGGTGTGCTAAAATAAACTTTTGGCTCATTCAGGACTAAAAGCGTCAAAAAGTGCATAAGTTTGCATTTTCGCGCATAACTTACGTTCTGAATACATCTGGACAACCAAAAATTTATGTAATCATTAAAATATTATGTTTTAGTGATTGGCTTGTCAAAAATCCGTTCGTCGCGCAATTTGGACCATTTTTGCGTCCGTTACGACTTCCGTCGTAATTACCCGAATCACGCAATCGTACGGCCAAACGAACCGACATCCGATATATTTTTGAGCATATTTTAAGTTCCCTATACTTTAACTTTATTTTAGAGCCTTGAAATGGGGTTAACGGGGCTTAAAAGTGCCAAAAATCAAGTTTTACAAGTGCAGGGACCATTTTTGAAATTTCTGGAAGATTCAATGAACCTAGTCCATTTTGAAGTGTTGATGGTTTTAACCCATGGTTTTGCAAAACCATGGGCTGGTATTCAATGAACATAGTCCATATTAGGGGCTCCCATGGTTTTAGAAAACCATGGGCACACATGTAAGGTCCAGATCAAAGCTCAGTTTTCGATGAACGATCTTAACGGTTCTTGAATTCCTATAAATACCCACCCTCACTTCCTCCCAAAGCACACTTGAATCTGATTTGGGCTCTCTATGTTGAAGTTTATGCTTCATACCTGAGAGTAAATCAGATCAAGAGCTTGCGGGGACCTTCTGTAAGTATTCTTTCGTTCTTTTCATTCGTTTTTGTCGTTAAAGTCAAACTGCGTTTGACTTTCCGCTTTGACCAGTTTATGGTCAATGCGAAGTTCGTTTGAACTTCATAACGTGAGCGTAATCATGATGGTTATAGTCCCTAGTGACTATACCTACTGATTACCACGTTATCTAGGCTCAGTGACGAGTCGTAGTTTCGGCCAAAATACGTTTTCTCGCGTATTTTGTAACAAAACTACTCTAGGATATCAAAACCGTTTGTTTTGATATCAAAACATGTTTTCTAACTTAACTAAACATGTTCTAGCATGTTTAGCTCGTCATTTTTTTTAGATTAGTGCTTGTGTGGAGCCGAAAGTCAAGCGGACTAAACACCCGCTTAGACTTTCGAACACGACCCGTTTGGTCGATCATTAGGATCCGGCCAAACATGTTAAGTGACCATAGTAGCGTAGGGAATAACCTTCCAAGGTTATACCTTATGGTCACTTAGGTTTGATTAGTCGCATGATAGGTAGTTTCTATGCCTTAGGTAAATTACCAAAATGCCCTTTTTACGCCAAAATTCATTTTTAAGCCTATGTAACATAATTTTTGATATCTAAACTGATTTAGCAACAATATTAGACATGTTAAGGCATATTTTACTTATCATAGGGCTAGTTAGGCATTCCGAACGCATTTTACGCGAACGACGCGTTAAAGTAGCATAAGCTACCTAAACGGGTCGTAATGGGTCGTAAGCACTTAGGTTAGGTTTCATTTTAGTATGTAGGCTTTGTTAAACCATATTACATGAGTTCCCATACTCGTTTGGTTTACGAACCCTCATTCTATCTGATCCTCCGATTTAGGTCCGTTTATTAACATAGTTACCTATATTAGGTGCCGTTTGATTTCCGTGATCTCTAGCATTGTTTGGTTGTTACACAAGGACTTCTAGGAAATCCTAAGTGAGTACATAGACCCCTCTTTTATTGTTTTCAAACTATATTGGGGTGAAACACATGTGCCTACTTGTTACTTTTGTGCTTTCCATGTTCTCACATCATATACTTGCTATGTTCATTAGTACATATATAGTACATGATTTACATTACATTAGTTGCATATGTTTACTCAACATGCTAGCACATTGTTTTACATTACATTTTGTTGCATATGCTCATCCAGCATATGAACACATTATATTACATTTTGAACCGTTTATAACTATTTGACTATGTGAACCATTGTAACCATTCGACTATGTGAACCGTTGTAACCATTCGACTATGTGAACCATTGTAACCATTTGACTATGTGAACCGTTATAACCATTTGATTATGTGAACCGTTTGTAACTGCTGAACCGTGTGAACCGTATTTGACCATACATAAACATTTCTACAATTGTTAAACATTACATTTTCGTGGTTGTTTGGGTAAGTGATTTAAGTAACGAGGCGACGTGTAATACGATAAAAACATGGTGGATACGCCGCTGGTACTTCCTATATATAAGTGCTTTTATGGTATTACATATCGTAGCGTTATTTAAACCATTTCAGTTTAGACATATTACATTTACAACACATTTTCACATAAACATTGTTTTACAAATAACTTAACTTATACAAACTCATTTTTACTTGGTTATTCGCTTAACCATACATTATTCTTTTATACATATATATCATTTGGTTTATTCATCACTTTTCAAATGATTTATGAAAGGAAACACTCAACAAGATTCATGACTACTTTTTATTAAACAGTTTCTTTAAACTCAAGTCATGAATCCTATTTTTACAAAACCTATGTATCTCACAGGCATTTTTATGCTGACGTACCTATTTTCACATGTGTTTTCAGGAGCTGTTGCATAGGATGTTCGAGACACACTTAGGCGGACCTGGGCCTTAGTGACTTAAAACAAAGCAAGAACTAGTTGAATTATGTTATGTACTCTTTGTTTCTTGTTTAAGACAATGTAACTCAATTGTTTGATAAATAAAACATAACTTTAATATCCATGGTTGTGAAACAATTAATTATGTTACAACACTCCCCGACGTTTCCGCCACGTTTTGTTGTTTTACGTGGTCGGGGTGTGACAATCAACTTAGCCGGTCTAATAAATCCATTGCCCACAAAATTTCATATTCAACGTAATTGTTAAAACACGCTCATCTCACGTCCTTGAACTATAGATCTTATTTTCCATTGAGAATCAAACCAACCTTTTGCACATGCCTATAAAACATTACAAATATTATTCAAACATTTACAAAAACTTCTTTCAAAATCAATAAAACCTTTTATTAAAAGACGCTTTTCAACAAGCACTAAGTTTATATACCAAATTCTTTTTCTAAGGAACAACTTTTCACAAGAATCTATAAACTTCAAATTTTTTTATGCAAAGTTATTTAAAACGATACAAACTTATTAATCCCTAGAACTTTTAAAAACCTCACTCAACACGTCAAATTAAATTCAAACACGTGGGCAATGAAACCTCATTGGAACCAATAATTTTCAACTACATCGATTCTTCTAAAACCATAGTAGCATTTCCACTCTTTCACAAAGTACAACACACATAACCAATAGATATTTTACACTCTCTTTACGTTTGCAAACTAGATTCTATATTTCATGCCAACTCCATCTATTTTGATTTTAAATTAACTTCATTCTTTGCTCAAACAACGATACATGCATATCATCTTACGTGTTTTAGTTTATATCTCACGACAATTTCACATATACTACTCATTTTGTTTTCTTTTATACTCAAAACTTCTTGATCTTTTACGTACTTAAATTCATATATTACAATTAATATCCTATACAAAATTATTATCTCTTACACTAATAGTTATATTCATATAATTATACTTACACTCATATTTATACAATTTAAGTTACACTCGTACATATACTCTCATTTATACGATATATTTTTACGCCCACATTCATTCGTTTATGCTCAAATTTGTACTCACATTTATACTTATTTTGCATACACGTTTAGCTTATACTTGTGCTCATACTCTTGACATGCGTGTTGTGGTTATACTCACGTAGTACGTGTTCATATTCAGACTTAGACTATGCTCATGCTCTTTACTCAAAATTTATACATTCGCACCCGTACACGAGCGAAACCCGAGGGATTCACTTACGTTGGTCTTATACTATTTGGAACGCAAACATACTTATATGCTATATTTCTTTACACACACAATCTTATTTTCAAAATTTATGTATACCTTGATTCATACGCAACTAGTACAAGCTATGCGGATCATGCGACGATTGGTATAATTGCGGGTGCACACGGGATTATAGTAATGGGCATATGAGAACCATAGAGTGTACTACTGCGTATGGTAAGACACGGAACGTAACATGACACCGAATACGAGACGGACGTAATATGGCCAAAACATGGTGGATACGCCGCTGGTACATCCTATATATAAGTGTTCTCACCATATTACTGAACTTTCGTAAAACGTGCAATGAGAAATTCAGCGTTTTACAGACCTTTTGGACCTGTACAAACTTTAAACAACTCACAAACGCATCATATCCGATTATCCACGACGAGACCTCATTCTTAACATCGCCTTCGTTTATTTTGTGCTTATGCTATTCTTATACTCATATTTGTGTATCAAAAATCAATCGTTTGCTTTTATACTCCCCTTATTCTCCATTATTCTTCGTCTTTATACGAACCCCGTTCGCGATCGAGTCTGTTAAAACGTTCGAATCCTAATCTACCTCCTCACTTTTAAAATTACCTTCTATTATTTATCCATGTGCAAGCACCCGTAGTTGGTCGTTACCTCCAAAACCATTTTATACTAAATTTTCCCTCTTAAATACGACACATTTTATTACGTCTCCAATTTGAGTTACTCTAAACTAATTGAGCTCACCTTGTCTTTACACACATACGTACGCGTTTTATTATCTCAATCATTTTAGACAAACGAATTCCTTTTTACAACCTAACTTTCCGTTCTTCAAGTTTCTTACTTTTCAAAATGTCTCCAACTTGAGGCCTAAATTTTTAAACAATCCTTTTCGGATTACCAAGACCCTTTCAAGTCTACCTTCGGAATAAATTTCGGGACGAAATTTCCTAAAGGAGGGGAGACTGTAACGCCTCGTAATTTCGTATTTAGATCATATTCGTACTCTATTTTCGAGGCGTTAACCATAATAAAAATTTATATTTTTTATTCATGTTTGCTTGTCATACAATCGATTTTAAATACAGATTTATACGCAAACCGGTACTTCTCGGTTTGTAATTACGTGGCAACAAATTGACACCGGGCGAAATACTGATAACACTGAAATATTACGACGAATTTAGCTTCGTAATTAATCTTACTATCCATAGTCGAAATCGAATCGAAAAACGGATAAAAGGGTAACAAACGACGCGTTCACGTGATTTTACCGCAAACGACGATCGTACGCACAAAAAAAACGACTTCCGACATACATCTTACGTGTGTTCGACTTAAAATATTATACTACGACATTTCACGACGATGAGGTTCAAAAACGAGCTTCAGAACCGTATCGGGCCGTACAAAACGCAAGAAACGGGCCTTGGGCCCAACCCCTTTTTAATCCAACTATTTAAACCCATCTCTTTCATTTCCACTTCCCAACCCTAGCCGCATACACCCTGCCTCCTCTCCCAGTCCCATGATCGGACTCAGATTCCGGCCGGCCTCCGGCGACCATCTCCGACCAGGCACACACCCACCCACCCCTCATCTTCTCAAGCGACCACACCGAACCGTCTCCTTACTCGATTGAGCGGCCGAACCCCACCTTTTGGTGGTGGCACACGGCGACCGCCGCAAGAGAGAGAGGGAGAGCGAGGAGAGAGAGAGAACTGAAGAGAGAGAGAGAGAAATCGGGCGTTGAAGACGACGATGATGATGATTTTCCGGCGTATGACGACAGCAGCGTGGACGAGACAGAGATACGAGCAGAAAGGAGAGAGTGGCCAGAAAAGAAGGGACGACGCCTGCGACGGCGGACGCCGGCAACGCCGCTGCTCAACACGGCGGTGTTTTTCCGACGATCCTATTTTCGGTAAACATCTCCCACTCCTTTCATTTCTTTCGAATCTGTTCTGTTTTTCTGAAAAATCGATTTTGATAATCGATGATGATATGATGAAGATGATGTTGCGACACAGTAGCGGCAACGAGCTGTTGCCGACAGCTCTGGTTCCGGCTCGGGTCGGGTCTGGTTCGTCAGACTCCGGGTTAGGACATTTTTTGTTTCAAGTTGTTTTGGTTAAATCTGATACTAGTCTAGTTGTTTCTCTTAGGTGACTCGGTTCAGCTTGGCACGAGTCTCGACTGGAGTTCCGGTCAACATCAGTTCGGGTTCAGCAGTGGAGGTAGTCGTGGTTTACCCGTGCTTCGGTTCAAGTTCAGTTTCGATTCACTTAGTTCAGCTCATGTTCAGTTCGGGTCCGTTCCGACTCGGTCAACATTAGTCAACTGATCAAACTCAGTCGACACACGGCTCGGTATAATGGCACGTATATTAATTAGATTGTTTCGTGTCTATTTATTGTATTTTTATCGCGAAACCAAACTTTCAATAAATTGTATTCTTAAACATACATAAAATTATATGATTATATTGTTGCGATTATTGATGCGTTTTGGAAAATATATCGACACGTTAGTTGTCGGGATCGTCCAAAAATAGAGGAAACTCTGCCCAATTTTCGTTAAAACAATAAATATATACTTTATAGTCAAACCACTAATAAAATCGTATCAGTTTCGAATAATTTTTATAACCATAGATATAAAGGTATATTTATTTTTGACAACACTTCTACAATACTCTTGATAGATTTAATTCAGAATTTTTACATAAACTAAGTATAATAAATATATACTTTTATATCAACAAGTTATACTTTATATCCCACTTCAAATCCTCCATCATAATTCCGTTATGCACCATCGTTTGCCCATATAGGGTGACCTCGGTGTTCCATCCTCCTAATCTCATCAACTCGTCATACTTGGATAATCGGAAGACTTAACAAATTTGTGAGTACACTTGACCCATTTTCCTCTTAATACACTTTGGGTGTAACATGTTTTACTTGTTAAAAATGCACGATTCACAAACATGCTTTATTCAATCAATCCTTATACATGCTTTGTTATGCTTAAGTTCATGCTAGAATTCAGACTACTTGTTAACCCGTCTTAACAATTATAGCGCTACAGGAGTAGCACACCACCCGACGGGGTTTTGTTAAGTTATATTCTTTACGGTCTCGATATTGCTATATCGAGGGATGCTATTATTCATACTTTACGGTCTCGATATTGCTACATCGAGGGATGCTATTATACTAGTGGACACTTGAGTTTGACATATTGTTATGCATGATAGTTTGACCTTGTATACCAAATTGCTATGTTAGATTGAAAATACTTTGTATACATATGACACGAGTCTAAAACTTGTGTACTCGCCAATACCTTTGTATTGAACTACACTTTTAAAACATGTTGCAGGTTTAGCGATGATGTTGGTGATGCATGGAATCTAGTAGGATGCTTAGATACACACTTTAAAATTTGTATTCTTTTTGTATTGTATTTCTTTATTCATGTTGTATTTGCTTCAAATTCTTGTAATTGATTCTTTAGAAATGAAATGAAATTTACAATTTAAATACTTGTCACAATTATTAGTGTTATGATGTCTCGAGCAATCTATTTCGTCTCACTCCGATGTTTCCGCCATCGGTTGGGGTGTGACACCTCTGAACTCTAAGCACACTGTAGAGCTAGCCAATGGCAAAAACATCGAGGCAACTCACATCATCAACGACTGTAAGCTTGAATTATCCGGTCAAAGTTTTGATATCGACCTTATCCCGGTCGTTCTTGGAAGTTTCGACGTTGTCATCGGAATGGATGGTTATCCCATCATCAAGCCGAAATACTCTGTCAGGAGAAGATTGTCTGTTTCCCCGTCTAGTCGGTGAACCTCTTATAGTTCCAGGTGAGA
Organism: Helianthus tuberosus; assembly: GCA_030545235.1. Classification (NCBI taxonomy): domain Eukaryota; kingdom Viridiplantae; phylum Streptophyta; class Magnoliopsida; order Asterales; family Asteraceae; genus Helianthus; species Helianthus tuberosus. The sequence continues at coordinate 132,272,157 of CM060383.1, forward strand.
GAGATGGTGCTATTATGGGTATCATCTCGTACCTAAAATCTCAGAAATGCCTACGTAAGGGTCACACTGCCATCTTAGCCCTAGTCGTCGACAAACAAACTAGAGATTAGAAGATCAAAGACTATCCTGAAGTCTTTCCCAAGGAATTACCTTGTCTTCCACCACACAGTAAAGTCGAATTCCAGATTTATCTAGCACCTGGGGCAGTGCCAATAGCTCGTGCACCGTATAGGCTAGCGCTAAACGAACTACAAGAGGTGTCCACTCAATTGCAGGAACTGTTGGATAAAGGTTTTATTCGACCCAGCTCATCACCTTGGGAGCCCCTGTTTTGTTTGTCAAGAAGAAAGACGGGACCTTTCATATGTTCATTGATTACCGGGAGTTGAACAAAGTGACCGTTAAGAATCGTTATCCAGTTCCGCATATCGATGACTTGTTTGACCAGCTACATGGGTTCAGTTACTACTCTAAAAGAGATCTGAGATCGGGCTATCATCAGTTGAGATTATGAGATGAAGATATTTCAAAGACTGCCTTTAGAACTCGGTACGAGCATTATGAGTTCCTTGTCATGCTATTCAGGTTAACCAATGCACCTGTGGTTTTCATGGATCTTATGAATTGTGTGCGCAAACCCTACCTAGATAAGTTTGTCATTGTCTTCATAGAGGATATCCTGATCTACTCTAAGAATAAGGAGGAGCACGTAGAGCATTTATGCCATATCTTGGAGCTTCCGAGGAACGCGCAGCTTTATGCAAAACTATCAAAGTGTGACTTCTGGATTCGAGAAGTGCATTTCCTTGGGCATGTAGTCAATGAAATCCGCCAATTGTCCTACGCCCAAAACTCCAACTGAATCCGCCAATTCCTTGGTCTAGCGGTTAATTATCATAAACTCATCAAGGGATTCTCCAAGATTATCCAACCTCTCACTACTCTGACACAGAAGGGTACCACTTACAAGTGGGGTGATACCCGAGAGTCTGCTTTCCAATTGTTAAAACAGAAACTCTATAGTTCACCTATCTTATCCTTACCAGAAGGTACCGACGATTTTGTTGTGTATTGTGATGCATCTATCCAAGGTCTCGGTTGCGTTCTAATGCAATGCAAGAAAGTAATCGTCTACGCATCTCGCCAGCTCAAGGTTCACGAAAAGAACTACACTACCCACGATTTGGAATTGGGAGTCATAGTTTTTGCCCTCAAAATCAGGAGACACTACTTTCATGGTACTAAGTGTACGATCTACACCGACCACAAGATTCTTCAGCATATTCTCGAACAAAGAGAGCTCAACATGCGGCAGTGACGTTGGGTTGAACTCCTGAATGACTATGATGGTGCGATCGACTGTCATCCAGGTAAGGCTAACGTGGTAGCCAATGCCGTCATTGGAAAGAAACCTGACCCAAGCGAGTTCGAGCATTGCAACTTACCATTCATTCAAACCTGCATGATCAGATCCGTGTTGCAAAAATTGAAGCATTGAAGGAGGAAAACCTTCAAGCTGAGTCCATGCGGGGAATGGAAAAGCAACTTGAAACCAAATCGGATGGTATTCACTATTTCATGGAGCGAATATGGGTTCCACTACCCGGGAATTTGAGGAATCTCATTATGGATGAAGCTCACAAATCTCGCTACTCTGTTCACCCTTTCTCTGATAAGATGTATCACGACCTGAAGACCCTATACTGGTGGCCGAATATGAAAGCTAGCATAGCCACCTACGTGAGCAAGTTCTTGACCTGTGCTAGGGTCAAGATTGAATACCAAAATCCATCAGGGTTACAACAACAACCAGAGCTACTAATGTGGAAATGGGAGCAAATTTCCATGGATTTCATTACCAGTCTACCCAGAACTTAGAATGAGAACGACACCATTTGGGTTATCGTGGACCGTCTAACCAAGTTTGTCCACTTCCTCCCGATAAAAGAAACCGACAAGTTTACCAAACTTGCCAGTATATACTTGAAGGAAGTAGTTGTTACCCTCAAAATCTTGTATGATATCCATCATTTCTGATCGTGACCCTCGTTTTGTGTCTGATCTGTGGCAAGCTATGCATAAATCATTCGGCTTGCATCTAGACATGAGCACAACCTATCACCCACAAATCAATGGTCAAACTGAACGCACCATTCAAACTCTCGAAGACATGCTGTGAGCATGTGTTATCGATTTTGGTAACGGTTGGGAAAGACACCTACCGCTGGTAGAATTCTCTTATAATAATAGTTACCACACCAGTATTCAGGCTGCACCGTTCGAAGTGTTGTATGGACGGAAATGCCGATCACCTCTTTGCTGGGCTGAAGTTGTAGATAGTCAAATCACTGGCACTAAACTCGTGCTTGAAACTTCGGAGAAGATTGTTCAAATCAGAAGCTGAATGGCGGTAACTCTCGATCATCAGAAAAGCTATGCTGATAAGCATAGGAAACCGTTGGAATTCTAAGTTGGTGACAGGGTCTTGTTAAAAGTCTCACCTTTGAAGGGTGTTATCCGTTTCGGTAAACGGGGCAAGCTCAATCCGCGTTATGTCGGACCATTTGAGATCACGGAAAAAATTAGCACAGTGGCATACAGACTGAATTTACCTGAAGAACTCAGTGATGTGCATAATGTCTATCATGTATCTAATCTAAAGAAATGTCTATCTGATGAAACACTTGTAGTTCCATTCAAAGAACTCAAGATTGATGATCAACTCCGTTTCATTGAGGAACCAGTCGAAATCATGGATCGGGAGGTCAAAATACTCAAGCGCAGCAAGAATCCTATTGTTCGGGTTCATTGGAACTCAAAACATGGCCCATAGTTCACCTGGGAATGGGAAGATCAGATGATGCGCAAGTATCCAAAGTTATTCAATACTAAGGTATAACAACTCTCCCAAAACCATTAAAATATTCCTATACGTCCTAAAATATACCCCGTATGCGAAAAACGGGCCTGAAATACCTTTATATTAATAAAAATCAAATAAAACAAAATTCAGGTGTCACTCGTGGCCCGCGACAGACGAAGGATAATCCTTCGCGGGGCGCGACAGCCTTTGCTTGGTCGACACTGAACAGTGCCACGTGGCACGTGACTCACCGAACCTATCCCCTTGACTAGAAAACCCTATAAGCGACACATGGGCTCTCGCCGCCCGCGACCGCCGAAGCCTACTTGGTTGCGGGGCGCGACAGGGTGGACGACTAGCCTATAAATGAAGGGCTCAAGCTCAAATTTTCAGTCGTTCAATTCTTGAAATCTCTCTCAAATTATCTAATAATAGAAATTCTACTCGGGTATTATACCCCTAAAAAGCGAAGCTCTGCCTCGTTGTAAGTATTATAACCCACGGTTACGTATTAGTTACTCTGCCCGATTGATCTAGAGCTCCGTAACGCATGGCAAGGCTCTGCCTGACTCAGTCGTTGGAGTTCTGCCTCGGGGTTATAGCTAATGTAAATTGGGTTATCTTACTAACACGTGTGCATTGTTTAATTTTAATAGATTATAACCAGGAAGTCACCAGAAAGCAGTAGTATTATCTAAAACAGCAATGTGAGTATATTCATTTTTGTCAGCCTTTTTATACAAACCTCAATTGTTTTAAATTATAATTAACAGTGATTGAGTCTATGTATTCTACAATTACTGTCGGTATGTTGGGGTTTTGTATACATTACTTGTTACTAATACTGTGAATAGTAACATGACCACATGTCAGGATTGACAGTACCGTGAGTGGTAATTTGGTAGGTTGAAACATTGTAATCGCTCTCAATACTGTAAAAATATAAAAGCTTGTTTTGATTAAATTGGGATGCACTCGCCAGTATTTCTTGCTGATAAAATGTTTTTAAAACGCGTTTCAGGTAACAAAATGTGAAAAGCAAATAGAAGCCAGTTGGAGAGCACTGAAGGCTTGGAAAAGTGGCTATAAAAGTTACCTAAACAAGAAAGAAGTTTTATTTCAATAAATTAGGGTTTATCCCTATAAACATATCATAAATGGAAACTTGGTGTAGGACCGGTTTTGACACCGTTCGATTGCGTAACGAACGTTCGACGTGCGGAATCCGTGAACGTGCGTGACCGAACACACAATAACGTACTAGAACCGTGAATCTATTGAAAGATATGACGTGTACGATACAAGAATCACGTAGAGAGTACTTTCTCTCTCTAGACTTGAATCTCCTAAATCACCACAATGAGCAAAAGTCTTACACTTTACAACTAAAGCTCCTATTTATAGGCCTTGGAATTAATGAGATTTCTCATTAATTACCAAAATGCCACCTTGCTACTTCTATCTAAATATTACAATAAAATCCTAGATTACTTCAGTATCAGCTACGGTTTGAATTGACGGAGGCGATAGACATTAATGCATCAACAAACTCCCCCTTGGATATTGCCGCAGTCAATCCGTAGTTAAACTCGTAGCGACTTGTCTTTCTCTCTCTCTCTTGATTCTTCTTTAAGATTTAACGTCTTCAGCAAACACAGACTCCCTCTTGCTCGAACAGAATCCCGGTGGATCTGTCTTCAGCTTCAGCTCCCCCTTTCGGTAGTCTCTTCAGGCTCCCCCTTTCGTCAAGCTTCCGTGCTTTTGGGATCGACGCCTAGCTTTCCGTAGCAACAGAATCAGAAACCTACACATCTCAACCTCTCGTAAGACAAGATAATTTTGACTCTAAAAGAATTCACTCAAAATTCTCAAACATATAACACACAATATTGTGATTCAAATTAATGAATCATCTAAACATTTGAGGATTATCTTTCAACTTCTCATCATCTTAACTAAACCAATTGTTCATCTTGTTTAGACTTTGAGATTTTGAATATCAGCTTTTCAACATCAGTTGTCGAAAATCTTTTTGAATTTTTAAAAAAATTAGGCTAAAACACACTAAAATCCTTTTGGATTTTGTAATAAGAGAAATGTAATGCAGAAATGAAATATGTACAAACATATTTTTGTGAGTTTGTGTAAGAGGATCATATCAGATTTTGAGACACATCACTAGCACCATTAAGCTTTAAACATTTTAAGTTCTAAACGATTCACGTTGATTGACGATATAATTGTCCTCTTAAGCTCAATCTAAAAACTTTCGAAATGCTTACCGATACATTAGGGTATATTAATTTTGCACTAAATTCTTATGGACCCCACGATCTCAGCATATCCCCTCATCATGCAATACACTGACTCGAGTAATGCCTTTAAACTTTCATCAACTGTGATATGTGCGAAAACAACGCAGAATGTTTAAACATTAACAATCAGGTCGATACTTCCGTATACGCAGAGAAAGTCCAATGTTTAAACAAAATAAGAAAATAAAACAAGTTGAAGTTGTTTAGGCTTTAACCACCAGGTCGATACTCCCGTATACGCAGAGGTGATCCAAAGCTTAAACGAAACACCAAAGAAAATAAAACAGAACGTTTAGGCAACAACATCTAGGTCGATGCTCACGTATATGCAGAGGATGTCCGATGCTTAAACAAAATAAAGAAATAAAACAAGTTTAAATCTTGGCAAAATGAAATGCACAATCACAACGACTTTTCAGCAAAGTTGTAAAAGTTCACAAACTTAATCAGTTTTATGCTTTTTGGCATTCAGCTATTACTGAGTAGGTACACAATCACGAAGGACAAAACTAAGTACTATGCTTTCAACCATGTTTCCCACTAGAACTAGGCTTTTTCATTTAAGTTTGTATCGTTATCGCAATTCTACTAGTCTAGCTGAGCCTATCGTCACATCTTTAGTGAGACCGTTTATCGCATTTGACATTTCATTTCTTTAGCATGCTGTGACGGTCCAACTGATTTACTATCATTTCCTCTTTTTCTCAACAAAACTCATTTTGAATTTTTCAATGTTTTTGACATTTTCAAATTTTCTAATTTTTAAAATTTTTCTCCCCCTAAAATCAAAATATATTTCAATTTTGATTTTCTGAGAAAATTTGAAACTGAAAGCAATAAACTGTACAAATAACATGACAAACTGATGAGAATTGCTTCAATTCTCCATCCACTTGGCATAAACAATCAGAACTCCCCCTCACAACAAACTATTTTCCCATTATGATTTCAAAACACTTAAGTTTGTTTTAATCAAAATGGTTTTTCCGAAAAAAATAGTTTGTTTAATAAACATTTGTAGATTCGGGGTCACTTCTTCACATTGTTTTCTTCAAACACATGACAAATTTTACAATTTCAGTTTTAGATCTCAAACATCACTTGTAGAAAATCAAGTACAACTTAATATCCCTGATTTACCACATGTAAGGCGAAAAATCACCAGAGTGAAATTTCTCAAGAAATGTGCCGATTCATGTTCCACACTTACCAACCTGGGAACTCCGGCAAGTCAGGTTTTTCATTTAAACAATTTCTCCCAAGCCTGACTGTCCTTGGGTGATTTTGAATTCTTGTTCAACAATGGTGGAAAATTTACATCATCCATTGTTAAACCATAATTCTCTACTTTTACCTCAACAACTGGCTCCTCTGGCTTTGATGAACCAGAATCATTGCCTGAACGTGGCTTGTCTGACTTTGATGAGCCAGATTCATCGCCGACATGTGGCTCCTTTGTTTCCAAAGAAACAGATTCATCGCCAGTAACTTTCTTCTTCTTCTTTCTCTCTTTTGTCCTCAGATTTGTATATGATGAATTCATCTTGCTTGATTTTGCAGTCGAGGAAAGTGATTCATCAGAACTCTTATTTTTACCAACAGATGAACCCGAGGACAAAATCTTCTCCAGATACTCTCTCGCCTTCTTCCTCTTTTTTCGCAGTCTGTCTTTCTGCCCCTGAGAAAGCTTCACTTTCTTTTCTTGAACTTTAGGTTCTTTGACTTTCTGTTCTGAAACTTTCAGTTCCTTGGGCTTTTCTTTGACTTTCTGTTCTGAAACTTTCAGTTCCTTGGGCTTTTCTTTGACTTTGACTGACTTCATCACCCTTATCTGAGATTTAACCCTCGATCTTTCATTTGATCTTATTGGGCAATCTCTTGCAATATGTCCTTTGATTTGGCAGTTATAGCATCTCCTCGTCTCAAACCACTGATTCTGGCAGTTAACAGCAATGTGTCCTTGAACACCACAAGTGTAGCACACTCTGTTATCGTACCATTCACCACTTTCACACCAAACGCTCAGATCATAGCATTGTCTGGCTTTGTGGTAGTCATCATTCTTCTTGTAAGCTGGATTTGACTTTTGAGTACTGTGGTCAAACCTGCACCACACATCACCAACTATTTTTGAGTTTTGATTTTTCAATTTTTGTGGTTTTTTATAATGATTGGATGACTGAACTGATGAGCTTTTATTTTCATTTTGAAAATTTTTCAAATTTTTAACTTTTTGTTTTTGTTCTACAACCTTCTTAACAGGTTTTTGCTTTGAGCATTCGCCTATTTCAGTAGATTGCAAAACAGTATTTTGAAAATTTTCTTGTAAGTCTAAAAATATTTTTCTTTTCTTTTCTTTTTCTTTTTCATCATCAGCTTTGTCATCGCAATCTTCAATTTTGACTTTGTCAAAATTTGTGACATTGTCACTTATTGGAACAGAATTGATCGGTTTTGGACAGATATAATCTGGTACAGATGAATTCACAAAACCTTTCAATTTCTTTTCAAGCTCGTCAATTTTATTTTGAGCAATTTCAGCTTCATTTTCAAGCTGAATGATTTTCTGAAGATGAGAATTTATTTCAATTTGTTTTTCAAGATTATTCTGAAAAATAACAGATTTTTCATCCTCTAAAATCTTCATTTGACTTTGAAAATCTTTTTCAAATTTTAATTTTTCATTTTCAAAATTTTCAATTTTTCCTTTTAAAATTTTGTTTTCTGCTGTCAAACTGTTCACATCACTAAGCAGTTTGACATTTTCAGACTTCAAACTCTCACAAATTTCTCGCATTTCAAGAATCTGTTTATCATCAGATCTTTTCTCATCCTTCACACGATTGATTTCCAATGTTAAACTCTCCACATCCTTCAAGAGTTTAACGTTGTCTGCTTCGAATTTTTCGCATTTTGAGCACACAACTTCACATTTTGAAGTTCCATCTTGCTTGGATTCTTCATTCTTTGAAATATCCTGTGTCTCTGTCTTGTATGTGCCTGCACAAAAAATTTTAACAAAATCAAGAGGATTCATATATTCATCAATATAACAACCCCTCTTAATATCGTATTTCATAACATTTTTTGCTACAAGACACATATTGACTCTTCTTCTCATTTCAATAATCACATCCAAACTTAATTTTTCCAATTCCTTTTCTATTCCATTCATCAACTCTTTCTTTTTCATTTCATTTTCATACTGGTGTCTTTTGAGTTTATTGATAAATTCATTTGGATAAAAATTTGAGAACCTAGAATCCTTTTTCAATTCAATCAAAAATTCATCCCACTCTGAAGGTAACGCGTCTGCAAATTTTGATATTTTTTCAGCATTTGACATTCTTATCTCGTACCCTTTTAAATTTTCAAGTAAGCTTTCATACCGCTTTTCCAACTCATTAACTGTTTCATCTTTCTTACACAAAAAATATTCAAATCTCTTAACGTAAATATTTTTTTGATCTTCATACTTCAAACGCCAAACCTCTTCAAACCAATTATTTAAACTTTCAAGGCTATTGTTTTCCTCTTCGTCAAACATTTTAACCACACTTTCTTCGTTAAATGACATGGTTCAAAAATTGTTTTTAGTTCAAAGTCCACAATTTTTAACTTCTTGATATTTGCGCCTTGTAAATCACCTCGAATCACCTGCAAACAAACAAACAAACGATCAATTCAAAACAGATTGAATATGTAACAGTGTGTTGATGAAACCAATCTAAGACTCGTGTCAAAGATTTGCCGATAAATGTTGTTCGGATGAATTCTCTAAATGAATGGGCTTGATCAATATTCTCTGTTCAGTTCACACACATGGCATGTCAACAACAATGTACTGAGCCCGCTGATACAAATAGTTGAACTATATTTCTGTTGAAAGTCTGGTTGGGCCTATCAATTTAGACAAACCAATTTATCACCGACTTTGATTCACGTTAAATCACAATAATTGTGATTGGGCCGCTTTAAAACACAACAACTATGATTGGGCCGACAACATCATGTAACCAACTCACAGTCACTTTAGTTTAATTCAACCCACTTTTATTGGACCTTCAACTAGTGTGGCCGACATCATCAATTGCCGATCTGACAACTTTAGATGATTTTTTATTTCATTTGACCGATGAACCTACATGCAAAGTTTCGATAACACCTGTTATGAATATCACATGCAACCTTTTCTATTCGAAAACTAATTGGCCAAGCACTTAATACACTGCTATATCACATGACTTTAATTGAATGCCCGACAATCTTTAAATGTTCAGACAATACGACGACAGTTCAAGCGTGATAAGCGAAACCACTATTGGACCATATGAGCGGAACCTAATGTTACACCTATGAGCGGACCTCACAAGCGAACCTGTTTAATGACACATGAGCGGACCTGCCTGATACCCTAAAAGCGAATCTATCTGATTTTTGACGCAAAAACAGACCGAAAAACTTCGATTTCTCCTAAACGGCTAGGAGTTTGGATCTGAAACTTGGTAGGGTTATAGATCAGGTGTTTTCGCACAATATATCAAAAATTCAGCCGATTCGGACCGTAAAATCCCGTTCAATTTGACGAATTTCAGTAAAAACGTGATAAAAGTGAAAAAAAATGATGAAATAGATGAACTTCGGATCTGAAATTGCTGAAATCTGGTACGAATCAATGCGTTTGATCAGTGCAATCGAGCTCCTAGCTCTGATACCACTTGTAGGACCGGTTTTGACACCGTTCGATTGCGTAACGAACGTTCGACGTGCGGAATCCGTGAACGTGCGTGACCGAACACACAATAACGTACTAGAACCGTGAATCTATTGAAAGATATGACGTGTACGATACAAGAATCACGTAGAGAGTACTTTCTCTCTCTAGACTTTCTCTCTCTAGACTTGAATCTCCTAAATCACCACAATGAGCAAAAGTCTTACACTTTACAACTAAAGCTCCTATTTATAGGCCTTGGAATTAATGAGATTTCTCATTAATTACCAAAATGCCACCTTGCTACTTCTATCTAAATATTACAATAAAATCCTAGATTACTTCAGTATCAGCTACGGTTTGAATTGACGGAGGTGATAGACATTAATGCATCAACACTTGGGTTTTTACCATGTATTTATTATTTATAAAAGTGTGGTATTTTACTCTGATAACCTATTTCCTAACTATGGTCCTGATGTAAATTTCCTCTGCCAAATAAATAAACACTGATACCACTAATCTGGATACTCGTGGCTGCCCGCTTCCGGGGCAGGGGTCGGGGGTTGCGACAGAGAAGTGGTATCAGAGCTACAGCCACTGATTTAAGCCACAGAAGTGTTCTGCTGACACCAAAATTTTAAAATTATGTTAGGAAATAATTTATGTGATTATGGGTATATATGTATATTATTATTTTGTGTTATTTGACAATTTGTTAGTTTACAGTATGAGTGAGCAAGGTATGTCTGACGCCTACCGTCATCTAGATAGTTCTCCCAAAAGTGAAGGTACCTCGTCACAGCCTACTCCTTCGGGGTATTCTGCTGATACAGAAGAGAGGATTTTCATATTTAAGGCACAATCCGAGGAACCATTCCCTTCGAAAAAGAGAGGATGGTTTAGTAGGGGAGCACACGAGAGGAGAAAGCGAATGAGAAAGTTAGACCAGCAAATAGCTTTAGCATCAACCAATAGGGAAGTCAATGCACAGACACAAGACATAGTTAATAGACGTTTGGCAAACTTTCATATACTAGACACCAGTGCGGCAGATCCAAACCTAGACCAAATAATTACACCACAACCATTGCCACTATTCCCAACCCAACAAATGGAGATAGAACCCAACCTAGGAAACCAATTTCCCATACCAGCATTTGATCCTGATGAGATACCTAGAATCCCAGCCCCTAATCCTTTAGCATATGATCCATGGAGAGATGACCATAGGGATTATAGGGAACTCCATCCTCAGGAGGAACCAATACCAAATCCCATAGAAAAGTATACTAATGTTAATCCTTTAGATCCGTGTTAGGATAATGATCAATATGTTCAGGAGATATTAAAAAACCCGTACCCATATGGAGAACCGATACCTCAGTACCTTGACCCAATATCCGCACCACGACCACCCATGAGTGATGAAAATGTGCAGGAACTCCGCACATATGGTGAGTAATTTATAGAAGGAGGAGAGAGGATGAGATAGATTGGAGAAAAGCTCGTGTGGAAATACGATGAGCGAGAAATGCAATTCGACCCCTAATATATATATATATATATATATATATATATATATATATATATATATATATATATATATATATATATATATAGGGTGGGGTTCGGCTACAAAGTCTATTTTTCCTACAAAGTGTACAAAGTCATAAAACACCACAATTTCAACAATAAAACATACTCAAAACCCACGAATAACAAAGTGAAGATCACTAAAACACAATATCCAAACCCTATCAGTCCATAAAAACTTCAAACACACCATCGTAGAACTATGAATATAAAACACAACATGATAATCAATATAAAACACACTAATGTTACTCATTCGATAATCAAAGCCTTATCATCTAAAACACAACACAAAACCCACAAATATGACGTTTTAGTAATCTCCACTTTGTTATTCGTGGGTTTTGAGTGTGTCTTATAGCTGAAATTGTGGTGTTTATGACTTTGTACACTTTGTAGGAAAAATGGACTTTGTAGCCAACTCTCACCCTATATATATATATATATATATATATAGTGTGAGGTTCATTGGGGAACACTAAAAAAGTGGGGAACAGTGGGGAACCGACTCAAACGAACTCCGATTTGACTCATTTCAGCAGCGTTGGAACCGGCTCGTCGAACCCTAACTAAGATCTCTTAACCCTAAACCCTAAATCATAACCCCTAAACCCTAAATATATTAGGGTTTGGCTTTTAGGGTTTTGCTTTAGGGTTTAGCCTTAGGGTTTAGCTTTAGGGTTTGGCTTTTAGGTTTAGGGTTTAGCTTTAGGGTTTAGGGTTAGCTTTAGGATTTAGCTTTAGGTTTAGCCTTTAGGAGTTAGCTTTTAGGGTTTATAGTTTAGATTTTACGGTTTAGCTTAGGTTTTAGCCTTATTTTTTAGCTTTAGGGTTTAGAGTTTAGGAGTTAGGATTTAGGGTTTAGGGTTAAGAGATCTTAGTTAGGGTTCAACGAGCCGGTTCCAACGCCGCTGGAATGAGTCCAATCGGTGTTCGTTTGCATCAATTCCCCGCTGTTCCCCACTTTTTTAGTGTTCCCCAATGAACCTTCCTATATATATATATATATATATATATATATATATATATATATATATATATATATATATATATATATATATATATAAATATATATATATATATAAATGCGTGTAGTTTGAAAAAAAAATAAATCAAATCAACTAAAATAGATAACCTAATATCTATAGATGCATAACTAGTAGTTTGTTTTAAATTCCAGTTGTAGGATTGTAATATATATATATATATATATATAAAGTAAAAGTCGCAATGTTCGACGTTTTTGATCAATCTGTTTGTTTGATTTTTGCATTAAATCTTATTCTGTGATATTAATACCTGATAATTGTTTATAATCCAGATGGACAACATAGAAAATCAGGAAAACCAGAATAATGAGAATAATGGAAACAAAATAGATAACAGTGCCATCCAACATATAGTAGCACAAGGAATTATAGATGTGATGCCATATATTATTAAGTCTGTTAAAGAAGCAAAAATAATAAAAATGGAAGTAAACGACCACCTAGTGAACCAAGTCACAGCGTGAATAATGGACCGCTACTCCAATTACCAATTCCAAAAAGAAGAAGAACCATGTTATATGGTTGTTCATACAAAGAATTATGGTCTTGCAAACCAATAGAATTCTCAGGCAATGAAGGAGCCGTTGCAGCTCTACGTTGGATAGAAAAGACAGAGGCAGTCTTAAAAATAACCAAATGTGCAGATGAAGATAAGATTATGTTTGCTTCTAATCTTTTTAAGAATGCAGCCTTAGAATGGTGGAATACTATTCTCCAGTCTAGAGGAAGTGATAAAATTTATAATATGGAATGGACTGCCTTTAAGGATATAGTTGAAAGGAAATTTTGTCCTCCTCATGAAAAAGAACAAATCGCTAATAAGTTCTTAAACCATAGAATGACAGGAATAGACTGCAAGGGTTACACTACCATATTCTTCGAATATGCTAGAATAGTGCCAACCCTGGCTTCACTAGAACTAGTATTAATCTCCCTTTACATCTGGGGATTAATTAGTGAAATTAGACACGTAGTCAAGGCAGCTAGGCCACAAACCATAGAAGAAGCAGTAGAATTAGCCAATACATTGACTAATGAATTAATACGTATGCAAGAAGAAAACCAGAGAAGGAATCTAGCCCAGAAACTTACCCAAGAATTTTGTTATGGAAATAACTACCGTGGGAAAAGTACAGGTTCTACCTCTGCACCTTACTGTAAGTCCTGCAAGAAGAAGCATCCAGGAAAATGCTCGACATACTGCAACTTTTGCAAAATGTCTGGACACAAGGAAGAAGACTATAGGAGGAAACCCAGCAACAAGCTATGCTTCAACTGTGGAGAGATGGGGTATATCAAACCGAATTGTCTGAATCTAGCTCCAGCAACAAATAGCAAAACTACTAAGAATGCCCGAGCATTTGTTCTGACAGCTGAAGAAACCATGATGATTCCTGATGTGATTGCCGGTACGTTTTTAGTTAATGATCTTTTTGCTAAAGTATTATTTGACTCTGGTGCAAACTAAAGTTTTATTAATACTTCGTTTTGCAAAATTCTCAATCAACCATTAACTAAACTTCAACAAGAATGTCTGGTAGAAACAGCAAATGGAGAATCCATTAAGATTACTGAAATCTTGCAGGGAGTAAGAATAGAAATTTTAAACCATAATTTTATTGCTAACCGGTATCCAATGAATCTGGCTGTATTTGATATTGTATTAGGAATGGATTGGTTAGTAGCCAATCATGCCAGCATTTTGTGTGATCAAAAGTCAGTATAAGTAAGTTCACCAAAGGGTGAAAAGATCATAATTAAAGGAGATAAGCCAACTAGATCCACCAAATTCATCTCTGTAATGAAAACAACAAGCTATGCAAGAAAAGGATCACTAGTGTATATGATTTCCATAATCATTAACACTAAAGGAAAATAATTAAAAAAATATTCCCGTAGTATCTAAATTCTCAGATGTTTTTCCAGAAGAGTTACCTGGATTACCGCCAGATAGGGAGGTTGAATTCAGAATTCACCTAATACCAGGGACAGCACCGATTGCTAGAGCACCTTACCGTTTAGCACCAGTAGAGATGCAAGAACTGAAGAAACAATTGGACGAACTTCTAGAGAAAGGGTTCATACAGCCTAGTTCATCACCATGGGGAGCACCAATCTTGTTTGTCAAGAAGAAGGATGGGTCAATGCGTATGTGCATTGCTAACCAAGAATTGAACAAGATTACGATTAAAAATCGGTACCCACTACCGAGAATCGATGATTTGTTCGACCATTTGCAAGGAGCTTGATTCTTTTCTAAAATCGATTTACGCTCAGGCTATCATCAACTGAAAGTACAGGAATAGGACATTCCTAAAACTGCTTTCAGAACAAGGTATGGTTATTATGAATTTACAGTCATGCCATTTGGTTTAACCAATGCCCAAGCCGCATTTATGGACATGATGAACATAATATGTAAACCATATCTGGATAAATTCATAATTGTCTTCATAGATGATATTCTTATTTACTCTAAGAGTAAAGAGGATCATGCAGAGCATTTGTTTATACTTTTAAATTTGCTGAGAAAAGAAAAGCTTTACGCTAAATTTTCAAAATGCGAATTTTAGTTAAAGGAAGTGCAATTCCTTGGAAACCAAGTTAATCATGAAGGAATTCATGTGGATCCCACAAAAATCGAGACAATTACTAAGTGGAAAGTCCCTGAATCACCGACGGAGGTTAGAAGTTTTCTTGGACTAGCAGGTTATTACAGACGTTTCATTCAAGATTTTTATAGAATAGCTATTCTCTTAACAAAATTAACCTGCAAATCAATTAAGTTTGAATGGGGACCAAAACAAGAGGAAGCTTTTAGGGTTCTAAAGCAAAAGTTAACCAACGCACCCATACTAGCATTACCAGAAGGAACTGAAGACTTGGTAGTCTATTGTGACGCTTCAAAGTTAGGTTATGGATGTGTGTCGATGCAGCGTCAAAAGGTTATAGCTTATGCTTCTAGACAACTTAAGAAACATGAAGAGAATTATACGACCCATGATTTAGAGTTAGGAGCTATAATTTTTGCCCTTAAGATTTGGAGACACTATCTTTAAGGTAGTAAGTTTACTGTTTTCACCGATCATAAGAGTCTAAGATATGTTTTTGGACAAAAGGAGTTAAATATGAGACAGAGACGCTGGATGGAAATTCTTAGTGATTATGATTGTAATATCCAGTATCACGTAGGAAAAGTTAATGTAGTAGCTGATGGTTTAAGTCGAAAATATCATGAAAAGCCAAGACGAGTACGTTCTCTCAAGATAAATCTGCAGATAGATTTAAATGAGCAAATTAGAGAAATACAAGGAACAGTAATCAAGGACGATGCTGAAAAATTAAAAGGAATGATTAAGGAATTAGAACAAGGAACAGATGGAATTTGGAGATTCCATAAGAAAAGAATCTGGATACCCAAAACAAGGAAACCTACGCCACCGAATTTTAGAAGAAGCCCATAAGTCTAAGTATACAATACATCCTGGTAATGACAAAATGTATCAAGACTTACGAAAAAATTTCTTGTGGATAGGAATGAAAAAGGATATAGCAGCCTATGTTGCTAAGTGTCTAACCTGTTCACAGGTTAAAGCTGAACATCAGAAACCCTCATGTTTATTGCAGCAACTAGAAATGCCAATATGGAAATGGGAATTGATAACAATAGACTTTGTTACTAAATTACCCAAGACATGAAAATGTAATGATGCAATCTGGGTGATTGTTGACAGATTAACCAAGTCTGCTCATTTCTTACCTATGAAGGAATCTTTTAGTATGGAACAATTAGCTAAGTTATATGTAAATGAAATAGTTTCATTACATGGAATTCCTTTGTCTGTTGTTTCTGATAGAGATAGCCGTTTTACTTCTCATTTTTAGACTAGTTTCTCAAAAGCAATGGGAACTAAGTTAAAGCTATGCACAACTTATCATCCTCAAACGGACGGACAAAGTGAAAGGATAATTCAAACAATGGAGGATACGCTTAGAGCTTGTGTAATTGATTTCGGAGGAAATTGGGACGATCATTTACCATTAATAAAATTTTCCTATAATAACAGCTATCATACCAGTATCAATGCCGCACCATTTGAAGCACTCTATGGACAAAAGTGCCGAACTCCAGTATGTTGGGCAGAAATTGGAGAAAAACATCTGTCTGGAACAGAGATAGTACAAGAAACAACGGACAAGATTATTCAAGTCAAGGAAAGACTGAACAGCACGCGATCGTCAAAAAAGTTATGCTGATAACAGAAGAAAACCATTGGAATTTCAGGTAAGAGATAAGGTATTATTAAAAGTTTCTCCATGGAAAGGAGTGGTCAGATTTATCAAGAGGGGAAAGTTAAGCCCTAGGTATGTTAGACTTTTTAAGATTATTAAAAGAATAGGACCAGTAGCTTACCAGCTACAACTGCTAGAGGAAATCGCAGGAATACATGATGTATTTCATGTATGTATTCTCAAGAAGTGTTTAGCAGATGAAACATTAGTGGTACCTCTTAAAGACATAGAGGTAAACGAGAAACTTAAGTTTTAGAGAAACCGCTATAGATTGAAGATAGAAAGATCAAGAATCTCAAACACAAGAGATTAGTTCTGGTCAAAGTGAAATAGGATTCCAAGAGAGGACCAGAATACACTTGGGAGGTCGAATCAGAGATGCAAGGGAAATATCCACACCTGTTCTAGTAGACCTCAAGGACGAGATCTAAACAAGGTGGGGAGGATATAACAACTCTCCCAAAACCATTAAAATATTCCTATACGTCCAAAAATATACCCGTATACGAAAAACGGGCCTGAAATACCTTTATATTAATAAAAATCAAATAAAACAAAATTCAGGTGTCGCTCGCGTCCCGCGACAGACGAAGGATAATCCTTTGTGGGGCGCGATAGCCTTTGCTTGGTCGACACTAAACAGTGCCACGTGCACGTGACTCACCGAACCTACCCCCTTGACTCGACAACCCTATAAGCGATACATGGGCTCTCGCGGCCCGCGACCTCCTTGACAAAACAGTAATGTGAGTACATTCATTTTTGTAAACCTTTTTATACAAACCTAAATGGTTTTAAATTATAATAACAGTGACTGAGTATATGTATTCTACAATTACAGTCGGTATGTTGGGGTTTTGTACACATTACTTATTACTGATACTATGAATAGTAACATGACCACAAGTCAGGATTGACAGTACCGTGGGTGGTAATGTGGTGGATAGAAACATTGTAATCGCTCTCAATATTGTAAAAATGTAAAAGCTTGTTTTGATTAAATTGGGATGCACTCGCCAGTATTTCTTGCTGATAAAATGTTTTTAAAACGCGTTTTAGGTAACAAAATGTGAAAGCCAAATAGAAGCCAGCTGGAGAGCACTGAAGGCTTGAAAGTGGCTATAAAAGTTGCCTAAACAAGAAAGAAGTTTTATTTCAATAAATTAGGGTTTATCCCTATAAACATATTATAAATGGAAAATTGGGTTTTTCTCATGTATTTATTATTTATAAAAGTGTGGTATTTTACTCTGATAACCTATTTCCTAACCACGGTCATGATGTAAATTTCCGCTGCCAAATAAATAAACACCGATACCACTAATCTGGATAATCGCGGTCGCCCGCTCCCGAGGCAGGGGTCGGGGGTTGCGACATAAGGCATCTAGTGCTAAAGTTGCTACTGAATTTCAGGACGAAATTCCAAATCAACTTGGGGATGATGTAACACCCCATGTAAACGTTCACCCACACTAGTTCTTCAGCGACTGTTTGCAAATTTTGGGATGAAATTTCTTTCAACTTGGGGATGATGTGACAATCCGTATTTTTGAAGTTAGCTTTATTCACTTTTATGTTTGCAATTTATGATCGTTTATTGACTTAAGACTCATTCGTAATTAATTATACGTCGCACGTTAAATATATTTAATAAACTTCTAAACTCACTACATGTCGACTAAGTTTATATACGTAACCATGTGACCAAAACTTAGTTGTGGCCTAGCTGTGGCCCAACCTGAAGTTCTCTCTCTCCCTCACTTACGACCTAACCCGAAACCCGAACCATGTTATCATCAACCCAACCCCGCATCCTCTTCACTTGCGACCCGCTAACCCTTAGCCCATTCCCATCTCGACCCACCATGCAAACCGCCCCAACACTTGTATATGTTATTGTATAGCAAGTTGTAACCCAAGCCCAAATCATCTTCATAATTCCTTGTGGCCCAATTCACCCTAAACCGCCCCCAAATCATTACCTAGGTTACGAAAACATGCAAAAAACTCATCAGAACTTCCACAAAACCCTACATCACGCACACATACCTCTGACCTCTCTCATTCTCGCTGTCGTTCCCCTCTCTCTCTCTCTCGGTATCCTTTCGGTTTTTCGGTGGGTGGCACTCACAAACTCGCAAGGTAACATCTTGGTTGCATTTAGTCATGTATTTGTGTCGTATGTGTTCTTTAGGGTTACATGATTTTCGTTTTGATGACATTAGGGTAGGCGAATCTATGATATTGTGTTATGTGAATCGATGATATGGGTATATTTATGATAAGTGTTTTGTTTTCGTAGACATATGTGTATATGTATCTAATGGTGATTATTGCGTAATAATATTGGTGTTTTTTTGGCGAGTTCTTGATTGTAACGATCAGCGGGTGCGGGATCAAATGGGTTTGATTATGGGTATGACGCGTTGTACGTGACTAGGTTTACTAGAATTTATGTTTTGGGTTATAACTTAACATATGTGGATGACTTTGTGACAGTGGTTAGCAATAAATAGTGTTGTTAGGTTGCATGATCGCTAAACATGTTAACGGAACCGTTAGAACTCGAGTTAGGAAGTTAAAAGCTGAAAACAGAAAGTTGTTTGGTGTTCACAGCCGACTTCAGTTGGCTGTAACCGGATTATAACCTAACGAAAACTAGATTTTCTTGAGTCCAAAATGTAGTATTTCGAAATACGCTTTTAATGTCGCTGGAATCACAAGTTTTAGATATCGTTTGATATTTTAAACGAATTATTTCATTTTAGTGGTCAAGGCTGCATTTTTCTACAGATTGCTTAGGTGTTTGTACGAATCTCAACTGGAATCGGGTTAATTGGGTAATCGAGGATTTTTAAATGAATTTTTCCATAAGCTGCAGTCAGAAAATGATGAATATGGCCACTACATTGTAAATGATTTTTCTAAATTTTTAGGTAAAGAGTTAGGCCTTAAAAATTTAACACAAGCTCATCCCCACCGAGGGGTACGTCCCAAAAAAAGATCGTAATTTTTGCAACACCGTAAATATGGTAAACAAGCTTCCTAAAATAGCATAATTTTTGTGAAATTGTAGTGCATGATTGATAAACTTGTAAGAGTCGAATTTGTTATTGAAGTGTCCGCATTTGTTTAGTGATGGTATAAATAACATATGACATGTCGTAGGTTATATTGTGAACATGTTTATGAAAACCACACGATGAAATATTATGTGACAACTTGTTCGCATGCTAATTGCTGGATACGTATAGAACTTACATGAATTGCATGAACACACCCTAATGAATTAAATGGTAATCATTCTAGGACGTGGTTGCCATCTTCATTGTTTCTCTATCTAAATCTAACCGAGCTAAACTAAGGTGAGTTCACACATTTATTAAAAGCTTGCATGTCTGGGTTTAGGAACTACACTATCCCTGGATTTGGGACTACTTTATATTCCTGGGTGGAAATATTGCCTATATATAATGTGGTTTATATTTCATGTCTTTAGCCTACTAAACAAAACTCTATCTGAAAAATCTCTACACATTATACTGATTAGTTGTCGGGTTTGGCAAACGGGGTACTAGTTAATAGCGCTATTAGGTTCGGCAAACCTCACACCGTGCTGGGAGCCGGGCGTGAACTTTTGACCTTGACTTTATATCAATGATGATATACATTGATATAGGGCACAACAACTTACTACCATCAAGTATTTGGTACTACACAGTTTAGTAGCTTAACCGTGGGTTAGCTACCCTTGACATGTTTTAATAAACTAATGTATTTGAAACTTACTTTACTTTAAAACTGAAACTGTGAAATCGCCAACCTTTGTTGATACACTTGTGCATGCTTTGTAGGACGTTAGGTACAACATGGGAGCTTGCAGCATTTTGAGTGTCATGACTGGCAATAAACTATTGGTTTTAAACGTTACTAAACATTGTGGTTTTTAACTATTTTCTAGATGTTTACGTTTTGTTTCTACTATTGATTTAAACTATGTTTTGGACATTTAAACCTTAATCACTAATCGTGTTGATTGTGATGATTCTTAATAACTTTAATATTTGTTCAACATGATTAGTGGCTTGATCCTGATCAGTCGCACGCCTCACCGTAAAACTCCGCATGTGGATTTTGAGGGTGTGACAAAGTTGATATCTTTTACTAGTAATGGTGTGTCTTATATGACGGCATGGTCTGTTTTATATGACGGCGTGGTGTATTTTATATGACAATGTGTTTTATAGTTTAGATCATGTTTTTTAAGGATTGTTGTATTTTATAGTGATTAATTGTGTTTTTTAGTAAGGTGTTTGGGTGAGCATATGTTTTTTAAAGTTTGAATGATCTATTTAAAAAAATTGTGTGTTTTATAGTTTGAATGATGTGTTTTACCAAATCTGATAAAACACCATTTGATCATTACAAAAACGTAAAACACACTATATATAACACGCGAAAAAATCGAATGAATTATGATTAAGGTATGCTTTATGTAACTAACGCTTTTGAATTTTTAAAAGATATATAGTTTGCTTAAAAATCTCATTTTATTGTTTAAGTAATATATCTTCCAAAAATAACTTAATTATTGAATTACCTTTATGCCATTTTATTAAAAATCTCTAGATGCCACATGTCACAATAAGAACACTTCCTAGACTTTGTAAGAAAAATGGACTTTGTATCCAACTCCTTAGTATTAAAGATATTACTTTCGATAATTTATCGAAACCGAGATATATTTATTTTAAATATCAATACATCTATACTATATTATAATGCATGAAGGAGAGACATTTTAAGATACCCACAAATAAGAACTTTTTTCCTCTTAATTTGTAAATACACCACTAAAATGAGGGTAAATTGGTCTTTTAAACAATAATAATATTTTAGCCCCCCATCATATTACACTTAAATCCTAAGTTTTAACATAATTATGGGTAATTAGTTACACTTTTCTCCCTCCACAACAAACTTATAATTATTTTACGTATTCTTGTCATATCTTATAAACTATAATGTTTAAAAAAATCCAAAGGTACCGTGACGACCTACTCATTGTTGTTGACATTTCGATAGTTGTCTTGGTCAGTATTGACGTGTGGATTAAAATGTACAAGTAGAAGATGCCTTAGTGTACAAGTGATTAAAGCCCAACGTACTTAGTCATTATCCCAGAATGTTTAATAGCTACAGAATGTCAAGTGATTAAAACCTCATCTTTATCTAAAGTATAGATAATTAGTTAGTCGTTACACTTTATCCCTTTATAAAAACTACCCCCCCCCCCCCCCCCGATTTTATTCTCGTTAATTTGAGTATAGTATTGCTATAGTTTTTTTAATTAAAAAAATGATTGGTTATGTGAATAATAGTGTCTAAGGGTGGGTGAGTAATAACTGAATCATTAACCAAAACCGAACCGAAATCAACCAAAAATTGAGTTACCTGAAAACTGATTAACCGAAACCCGAATTAACCAAAAACAGTTATCGATTTTTTTGTACCCTCAATTAACCAAAATTAACTAAACCAAACCATTCATATTTTCATATATTTCTAGCCTTTACACCTTTAGGTCATGTATTTCAGATTTATACCCCTATTTTATGTATTTATACCTCCATTTCATGTACCTATACATCCATTTCATGTATTTGTACATAAATTTCATGTATTTCTAATCAAAAGTTTTAGCCAAAGTTTGCTATTTATTATTAAATGAATCAAACCAAAAACCGTCAATATAACCGAATAAACTAAATCGCTTAATTGAAAACAGATTAGTTAATAAAATAGACTAATTAATGACCTTGATTTTGGTTGGGGATAATAATCTAACAATCGAGCAATACACACCGTGGCAGTGTCTGTGTTTTCCGCCGCATCGCTCGTGCACCTATCGGTTATTAACCGAAACCGGTTATCGGTGAGCACTAACTAAATCGTTAACCTTAACCAAACCAAAAATAGACAAAACCGAAGCAAAATAAAAAGAAACTGAATTAACCAAAAACCGGTTAACAATTTTTTGTACTCTCGTTTAACCAACATTAGCTGAACCAAACCGAATCATTCATATCGTCATATATTTCTAGCTTTTATACCTCGAGTTCATATATTTCATATTTTATATCTCCATTTCATATATTTATACTTTCATTACATGTATTTATACCCCAATTTCATATATTTCTAAGCAAAAGTTTTAGCCCAAGTGTGGTTTTTGCTATTAACTGGAATTAAATGGACCAAACCGAAAATCGTCAATCTAACTGAATAAACCGAAGTGAATAACCGAAAACCGATTGGTTAATAAATTAGACTAACCAATGACTTTGGTTTTGGCTTCGGTTGAGGATAATAACCGAACCAACAGAACTATGCACAATGACAAAACACATGGATTACCCGATTACTTCGCTTTTGATGTATATCTATCACAATAATGCTACAATAAATATTATATGAATAAAAAACTACCAAAAACGAGTATCGCAATGCGATGTGTCGCTCCCGCCGCATCGCGCGGGCATCCTGCTAGTATATTATTAGTCATGATTGACCTATCGGTTTTGTGGAACGACATTCCACAAAATAAATAGGATATTTTTTCATAAAATATATATTTATTTCTCGGGTCATTTGTGTACCGACACAAGTTTATACAAGGGTCTACGTCCTGGAAATTTTTGAAGTATGTATTTTTATTATATGTGTGAGGTAATATACGTGTACGATCATTCGGATAATCACCCACCAACGCGTCGTAATATATAAGTGTTTTTTAAATGGTTAATATCTTAAGTCTTAATAAATTGGTGAAAGACATGTGGAGGTGTTGGGATTGAACCCTACCAAAGGAACAGATAATGTAAAGCCAAAACTAGGTCACAACAGTGGATTCATAATAAGCAGCAGTTTACACTTTGCTCTCCCCTTGAATGTGATTTATAACAACTGATGGTCTCTATCTGCTGCTCATATTCAACTGCTGCTGCCCTTTCAACTGCTGATGAAAACCCTGAAGTTTCCAACACTGCTGGTCCTATCTACTGATGGTAAAGCACTGCCCAGTCAAGGACTGATCAACCTTGAGGAAAGCACTGACATTAAAGGAGAGCAGCTGTTTAGTGAAATATCTGTTTTATGTATAGTCAGTGGTTAGGATAGCAGTGTTTGTGTAAGGACAGTAGATACAGGTTGTTAGGCTGTTAGACGTCGCTTTCATGGTGACGTCAGCTGAGATACCTCAGTGGTTTGGTTTGCCTATAAATGTATCAGTACCCTGCACTGTTACATTTGATTGACTGAGCGAGTTCTTCTCCTCATGTCTAATCCTTTCATCTTGTGTGCAACCTACCTTGGGGCATCAGGCTAAGGGGGAGTATAGTTTGTAAGCATGACTGTAATCTTTTGCTTTGATTTGTAATCTTTTGACTCTATGAAGCATTTGTTTATCAAACTATTTTCTCCTTTGATTGTGTTTACAAAGTTTGTTTTCATTTCCGCTGCACCTAACATGTTTTCATATTCATTGATCATTCAGTTTTAAACAAACAAACACAATCATGAGAGCCTCCGTTCCCAACAATTGGTATCAGAGCCTGGACAGTCAAATTCGATCTAACAATCAATTTGACATAACAGTTCGGCTCAAAATTCATTGATACTAAGGTTGGTTGTATTTTGTTGAAAAACAGAGTATCGATTAAATCATGTTCAAAATGGTTATTCAAAAACTCTGTAAATCAACCAAGATGTCATATAACACACAAATTTCACACAACAGGTGATATCATGCAAAAGTCACCCATAGCTTTCAGATCTGTGAACATATCTGTCAAATTATGGGATTGTTTTATATTTTTCAATATTGATTTCAACTGTTGTTTTGATATTTGTGATGTTTTCATTAAATACTAAAGTACAAACCTCAGATTAACAAAACCTATGTTCATAAAAGCATTGTTGTTTTGTTAACACTAAAAGAGGGAAATTAAAACTTTAGTTATTTAGATCTTATGTGTTGAAAACAGGTTGAGTTCCTAAAAAGGACAAAATCAACTATGTTCAAATACATTAAGAAAACAGGGGTCAACATAGTCCGCATCATATGCAATGTGAGATTGGATGAAAAACTTGTGAAAACATGACCAAGTCTCTCAAAACATTACTGCAGAATGATTTTGGACTAATATTCACAAAAACTCAGAAGTGTGTTTATCTCAAAACTTTTGAAGTCAAAAGAAAAGAGTATAAACATAAAACACTTATGAGTCAAAGTTTAGGGTAATAATGGTCATTAAGCAACTATGTGCATTCATCTGTTCAGGAAAATGTTTTGATTCCAGTAAATGAACTCCAAAGAGGACTAGACAAATGTTTTAAAAAATATATCCATGTGTCCTCATGTTTGCAATCAACTGACAAAGAAAATGGTACCAAACAGTGGTCAAAATGTTGTCAAAAATTCTACCACTGTTGTCAAACCACTGACCATTTTTCATAAAACTTGAGAATGATATGATTATGTTTTCTATTGAAAACATACCAGATCCTTTTTGATACTGTTCTCAGAAAATCCTTTAATCATTTTTCCTTCAAAGGATTTTCTCAAATAACCAGGATATATTATTCATATTTTTTTTTGAAATAATATATTTGGAACTCTTGCTTGTTTTTGTTGGCAATAGTTTCAGCTCCTGTCAGGATGTAATACCTTATTTTTTTGGTATCTATGTCCACATAAATGGGTCAAAAGGAAATGGTACATATGTCATGATCATGTCATACTCAGGCTTGCTCCTAAATTTCCATCAAAAAATTGATTGCAAACTGTGCTTGAATTACTAGGGTACTTATGTTTTAATTGAATATTAAACGAAAATGAGTTGCCTTAGTAAAAAGTTTTTCATCATCTGGGGTACTAATCCACTGTCTTTCAAAATTGACATGTGGCAAAACCTTGAATGAAAATCTTCAAAACTGTTGCTGAAACACCTGTCCTTCAGAATTATACCATTTACCCTAACCACTGTTTTGTTCTAACGTCTGATCTCTAAACACTATCCACTGCTGAAAGTTAAACACTGATCCTTCATTTTCTTGAAAAGCACTGATGCTCAAAATCAGTGTCTTATCCACTGATATGCTATCTACTGATAGTTAAAATCATCCACTGCCCATAATTTTTACCGTTGTAACCACTGATGCTTGATACGTCAGTGGCTCTGAAAACAACTGTTCTCCATACTTCATCCGTTTCATCAGTGTTTGACACGTGGTCAGTTTTTAGCCCTCAGATCTTAATAACCGCTGCCACATCAGCGATCATTTTTAAATAAAAACCCTGCCCTAAACCCCAAACAGGGTTTTTACACTGTCGAATTGAATTCCAAAAATTCTCTTCTCATAGCAGTTTCCAACCCTTCTTCTCAAAAATCTCCAAAATCTTCCTTCGTTATTCTCCGCAACAATGACTAAATCAAAATCAAAACCTAAATCACCATCACCTTCCAAAGAGGTCGCTCAAACGGCCGAAGAACCCATCGAAATACCATTCAAACAATCTCACAATTATTTGAGTTTACTCACAAAACCCAAAGACAATCACACCTTCGACTCCATCATTGATGCAATAACTGGATCAAAGTACAAAACTTTGTTGACAGTAAATGCTCCCATATATCTGCAAACCCAGAAAGAGTTTTGGAAAAAGGCGACGCTTGAAAAACAAGACGATAAAGTCATTGCCATTAACTCCTCGATACAGGGAAAACCGATCAAAATCACACCACAATCGATATCAGAAGTCTTCATACTCGATGATCAGAACGGTAAAACCTCTTTTGACAAAAACGAGTTAAAAGCTGATTTTCTGAAAAGGGGTTATGCAGAAGAATCAAAGGTAGATACCCTACAAAAGGGTTATTTTCCATCTGCACCCAGGTTTTTATTTCACACACTCTTGATGTGTGCCTCAAATAAAACAACATCTTTTAACGAAATACCATTGAAAATTCAAAGCCTGGGTTACGCTATTTTGAATAATAAGGACTACAACTACTCCCAAGAGATTTTCAATGACATGGTGAAAAATGTTGAAAGTAAAGCATTTTTACTTTTTCCAAGATTTTTGAGTTACTATTTTGAACAAAAATTTGAAAAAGAAAATTTAAGTTTGCTAAAACAAGGTGTTCATTGTCAAATAAAAAGCTTAACAAAAGAAACATTTTCAAGGATGATGGCACCAATAAAAACAAAAGCAGGGGTACCTGAGCAGATTTTAGTGGTTACAACTGCTCCTCAGGTATCTGCTGCTGAGCCCACTGCTCCAGGTGATCATAGCAGCACAACCACTGCTTTGAAACCCACACCTGACATAACCAAAAAGACCAAAAGAAAAACATCCAGAAAACCCACCAAACCCAAAACAAAGGCAACTCTGGAAGATGAGATCCCAGAGAAAATGCCTGTGACAACACAAAAGTCACCACAAACCACTGCTGCTACTTCCTCACAGCAGTTGGAAGAAAGATCTCAACCCTTGCCTAAAACTCCTCCTGCATTCTCACAAAAGGATCAGGTTGTAAGCACAGGGACACCACAATATGAAGCTCTGAATCCACTTGGATCCATCTTCCTCAGTCCTGATCCCAAGGATATGTCTCTTTCAACCCCCATCCCCTCACCAATAATAATGCCACAATCCATGCTACCTTTGTTGCATGCAGCTGCTATAGCTCAGACACAAACCAGTTCCTCTCTATCACCTGTCACTGAGAGTATACCCCCACAAGTGACTGGGTCTGATGCTACTACTCCTGCTATCCCAGCAACAACTGAGGAGGTTACACCCCCTGAGTTACAAGTAACTCTCGGTGGTAGTTCAAGTGGAGCAGCAACTACAACTGGTGGATCAACAGGTCTCCAGTTGGCCAGTTGTTTCATAAATCAGACTCCCTTGAAGGCAATTTCTTCAATAGCACCAATGTTAACCACTAGTGAGCCTATTTTGACCACTAGTAACATCAAAGGTTTATCAAGTGCTGAAGAAAGAAGTCCCCAGTACCGAGAATAAGGGGCATCAATGGGTGATTTTTGGGACTCTGTCTCTAAGACACACATTGATATAACCACTGCTGGTGGGGATTCAGATGATCCTACTAAAGTAGGTGATGATTCAAAATATCAGGAATTGACGGGTAGAGTTGACAAACTTAAAGAATCAGTTGCTGAAATAAAAGAGATGGTGCAAGAGATTTTAAAAGCTCAGAAAGCACAAGCCTCTGCTATTCCTACTCAAGCACCTGCACAACATGCATTTGCTGAAAATGAGCTTTGGAATATTTTTCAACCCATGCTTGAAGCACAGCAACTTATGGCTGACAAAAAGCATGCCATTCAAGTACAAATGCTGACCAACATGGTTGAATCAAGGTTCAAGGACACTCAAGCAGATATCAAGGCTATAAAGGCAAGCATTCAAAGTGTCACTGGCAAAGCTCCTTCTTCCATATCATTCCTTGATAACCCCCCTACAGATAATGCCAAAAAGGGGGAGAATATCAAGCTGTTGAGAAAAATGAACACGAAGGGAATAGAGCATGGCATCCATATTGAACCTGAAAAAGAAAAAGAAAAGCAGGTCTTAAAACCTGTTAGCCAAACAGCTGATACAGCAGTAGTTACAAAAACTGCTGTCAGTAGCCAAACAGCTGCTATGTCATCAACACACACCACTCTACCACACACCACTACAACTACTGCTCCACCATCATCATCTACAATCATACCATCACCACTGCCTCCTGTCATAAAACAGAAGATAACAGATGTTACAACATCTATTGTAATGACAACAGTGATTGAAACACCAGTTGTTTCAACCACTGTCAGTCAATCACTGTCACAAATCACTGCTATCCAATCTACCACCACTGCTCCACCCAAAACATCATCTGCTCCTTCTTCATTAAAAAGGAGAAGGAATCTCATATCAGATGATGATTCACCACCTTCATCACCACCTCTTTCATCCCCTGCTCAAAAGCAGAAGACATCTGCTGATATATCAGCAGTTGTAATGACAACAGATGTTGAGACACCAGTTGTTTCAACAGCTGTTAGTCAGTCATCTTCAACTGTTCCCACCAGTCTTGCATCACAACCTCCTAAGCTTTACAAACGAAAAAGAGAAACAACTCAGGACACTGATGAAAAGTATGATCCTGTTGCTGCTAAGAATCCACTGGAATTAGAAGCTGTGAAAAATGAGATGAAACAATTTTACACTGAAGATGATCCTTCTAAAAGGAAATTTCCTTCACTCATAGGTTTCATAATTCCAGAAGACATGGATGAATACCTTGAAATGAAAGTAAGACAAGCAAGGATAAGAGCCAAACTTGAATGCAAGAATCAAGGCAATGAAGCTATTTTGAAAAGAAGAGAATTCCTGCTCAACAAGGTTAAACAAATAAAAGAATATGCAAGTGATTTGAACAAGGAAATGTCAAGCATATCTCCTGAAGTAGATCAACGAAATGAATTGAGGAAGGAATATCTTGCATACATAATGAAAGAGAAGTTCTATCCTGCTGAAGAAACAGATTTCAAAGATTGGCCAATAATTGCATTAAAGCATGAGGCAAAAAGAATTGAAAAGGTTAACAATGATCCAAGAAAGAAGAAGACAGCTCCAAATTGGAATAAATACAAGAAGCTCATAGCTGATCTTATTTCTGAATACAAGAGAAAGAAGCAGGAGTTGGTAGATGCAAGAGTGGATTCTGCAAGTGCCATAGCAAAATGGACCAAGCAGCAAACAGACGAAGCTTATGAAAGACTTAGGAAAAGGAGGGACACTCCTAAAAAGTCTGACTACAAAAAGCTGAAGGAACAGGTCAAGACCTTTGAAACACAGATCAGCACAGCAGAAGCCTTTGTTACAAGGTTGAGAAAAGAAAGGAAGGAAATGCTGACTGTTGAAAAAGAAAGGCTTAAAGAAGATGATCTGATTGAAGAAGCTACCAAGAAATTGGCTTCAGATAAAGAAAACTTAGCAAAACTACAAAACCTTGCAAAAAGGGTCAAAGTAGTAAGCAAACCATCATCAGCAGATATCACAGACAGTGAGCTTGATCAACAACATAAACAAGAGCTGATTGACAAAGAAGTTGCAGAAGACATAGCTGCAGCAAACAAAGTCATAGAAGAAGCTTTTAAAAGAATGTCTGAAGTTCAAGATACTGCTTTACAGTTTTTCACAAGGCCAAATACATCCAGCTCATCAGGAAATAAATCTCTCCCAAGAAACCCATTTGGTTTAAAAATACTAAAGTGGATGTCTGATCAAAAGACCCACGTATTGACCTTGGTCAGAACCAATGGAGAAGTGAGGCATATATCAAGGAATCAAGCACTAGGCCTGGGTGTTGAAGATCAACTAGATCTCCTTGAGCTTACACTGTGCAGGGATGAAGATGACCAGAGTGCAAAGGAATTTGAAGCTGAATTCAAAGAACAAGCTAAGGCACTCTTGATGAGCAATAAAGGTCCTGAATAATGAAAGGTTTTGGCATTATCTGTTCCAGGGGGAGATTGTTGGGATTGAACCCTACCAAAGGAACAGATAATGTAAAGCCAAAACCAGGTCACAACAGTGGATTCATAATAAGCAGCAGTTTACACTTTGCTCTCCCCTTGAATGTGATTTATAACAACTGATGGTCTCTATCTGCTGCTCATATTCAACTGCTGCTGCCCTTTCAACTGCTGATGAAAACCCTGAAGTTTCCAACACTGCTGGTCCTATCTACTGATGGTAAAGCACTGCCCAGTCAAGGACTGATCAACCTTGAGGAAAGCACTGACATTAAAGGAGAGCAGCTGTTTAGTGAAATATCTGTTTTATGTATAGTCAGTGGTTAGGATAGCAGTGTTTGTGTAAGGACAGTAGATACAGGTTGTTAGGCTGTTAGACGTCGCTTTCATGGTGACGTCAGCTGAGATACCTCAGTGGTTTGGTTTGCCTATAAATGTATCAGTACCCTGTACTGTTACATTTGATTGACTGAGCGAGTTCTTCTCCTCATGTCTAATCCTTTCATCTTGTGTGCAACCTACCTTGGGGCATCAGGCTGAGGGGGAGTATAGTTTGTAAGCATGACTGTAATCTTTTGCTTTGATTTGTAATCTTTTGACTCTATGAAGCAATTGTTTATCAAACTATTTTCTCCTTTGATTGTGTTTACAAAGTTTGTTTTCATTTCCGCTGCACCTAACATGTTTTCATATTCATTGATCATTCAGTTTTAAACAAACAAACACAATCATGAGAGCCTCCGTTCCCAACAGGAGGAAATACATATTTGGACCTTTGTGTCTTATTAGATTAGGACACTTATAGGTCCGGAGTATATCTTATTATCAGACATTTAGATTTGCTAGTTGCACGGAAAACAAAGTTGTGAGTTTCTTGACCCTTCTTTTAAATATATTTGCTTTTAAATACATGGGGGAGATACATGCTTGCTTATTTGGTATGATAGTTGGAGAATCAAATCATTAGATCTATTATGTGTGCATAGGTTTATTTGGTTGATCTTGGGAAGTTCTCGAGTGTTATTGTTTTAGTAACCATGAGTCACTACTACCACGAAACAGTCGAATACATCTGTTGGATTTTGGCAAGCCCCACTACTGGTCCTACGTGACCCTGTGGGAATGTGATTGTGTTCTATTAGATGCACGTCACTGGGATTTGGTGGCGTGGTACTATAAAGTTGTCAAGGGATTGGTTACGGGTTTACGTTGACGCATGCGTTACAACTCTAGCTAAATATTAATTTGATCAGATTTCATTAGTACTATGCATATCGGTTTATCAAATGTTTTAAAAGATTCATTTGTGTTATTTAAACCTGTGAACTCACCAACAATGTGTTGATGTTTTAAGCATGTATTTTACGTAAGTGAGCGGTGTCTCACAACTTATGGAACACGGAAAGCTTGCATTTTGGTGATACCATTTTGGGGGTTTGCCTTGTATTTTCCGCCCTCGTGTAGGATATACTCATCAAAGCCTTATTTTATAAACTATATCTTTTGCCTAAGTATTTTGTGAAACATGATGTTTATTTGGGTGATGTATGCCAACTTAAATACTTTGGTTTGTAAACTTATAAAATATATATTTGGTATTGTTGGATTTTTTTAATACACGTAGACGTTTTCTAATCGAATGCTTCAAAACCTTTAGTGGTCGTGCCTCGCGGTTCCGCCTTGGGCGGGGTGTGACAAAGAGGATGTACCATAGCTCTCATTTCCAAGACACAAAGAATCCGAACATCTGATCCTCAGCCCTCACAGCCTCACTATTCATCAATAACATATACAAAATCATCTGATGCACCTTTAGATTTTGCTGAAGCAATTGCTCTATTGAAAAAAAGAAGTAAAGAATGTGGCTTATTAAAAGAAGTTGGAAGAAGCAAAGAAGCAATAAAAACTATGTCTGATTGCAGGAACAGATGCATGGATATCTAATGATTCTTCTGCTCATGAAGAAGAAATGACAAATTTCTGTCTGACTGTCAAAATTGCTGAAACAGAATCGGAGCAGTCAGAAAGAAAGAAAGAAAGGTCAGTCTCAATAATCAAGATTTGGAAAATCATATCAATAAACTAAGAAAAGATTTTGAAAATTTACAAGAAAAATATTTAAAAGAATTGAAAAGATTTGATGATATACTGGCTGAAATTCTAGAAAATGAAAACTTAACAAAGGATGCAAAAATACACTTTTATGAATAAGAAAGAAAAATGTTATAAAAAAAGTTGCATGAAAAGGAAATCAATGTTAAAGGTTTTCAACAAGCAAGAAAATTTATTGACTACCTAGAAACAAAATAAAAAACAAGGGTCACGGATTAGGTTATGTAGAAAAATCAACTCACAACTTAACACTTTTTTTTTGTAAAAGCCTCTAAACTAGAATCTGACAACTTTTCATCAGAATCTGAAAATGAGTCAGTCAAATTAGATAAATCAGATTTCTTGACTTCTTGTTCTGAATAAAACACTAAGTTTATCAAGGATACTTTAGGGGGAGGGGGACTTAAACACACTAAAAGAAACTTTGATAAAGGTAAATCTTCAATGAGTACAATATCCAATGATCTAAATAATGTCCCGAGTTACAAAAAGGCATACAAATACACTCAGAAAAGTAAGCTTTCACTTGAATCCACAATATTCGAAATATCTAATAAAGTAGATTGCATGTGTGTTGAGATTCTAAAACTAATCCAGCAACACATTTCCAAAAACAAACTACTTGTCAATGACTCGTCATTAGACAAGGATTCTAACACTAGCAGTCTATCATATATAAACTCTAAAAAAGGTCAGAAATACCAGTTCATTTGATAGAGTACCCATGCAAGTTTGGGTACCTAAAACTCTCTAACCATTTCATTTCTGGACTTTCACGTGCAGCAATTATCAAGACAAGTTGGGTAAATTAGTAAATTTTGGGAATAGGGTGAAGGGTAGAACTTTAGGATATGGTAGTATACAATGTGATGCATTAACCATTGAAAAGGTTGCACATGTAGAAGGTTCCAAATACAATCTTCTTAATTGTGGACAATTTTATGATTAAAGTTTTAGGGTAACACTTTTACCTAATGCGTGTTTGCTAATTGCTTTAAAAGATAACAAAGTTTACCTAAGTGGTACAAGAATAAAAAAAATCCATTTATATAACAACTCTCCCAAAACCCTTAAACATGTCCTATACGTCCTAAAATATACCCCGTATGCGAGAAACGGGCCTAGAATACCTTTATTTTAACAAAAATCATATAAAACGAAATTCATAGGCCGCTCGCGGGGCGCGACCCAGTCAAGCTGGGACTGTCGCAGGCCGCGAGCCAGTGACACCAGGCCGGACCTCCATGCGCCACGTGTCTCATACGTGTTGGACCTATATAGCTGACCCTACAAGGCTAGGGCCTACCCTATAGCCCTCGTGGGCCGTGAAAGGTTAAGCACAGGGAGTCGTGGGGCACGAGCCGCCCTATTTCCAGCCTATAAATGAAGTCGTCAAGCTCAGTTCACAAATCGTTCAAACTTTTCTTTTCTCTCTCAAAGACAGTGTTATTATACTCGGGTATAATACCGACTAAAAGTGAAGCTCTGCCTCGTTGTAAGTATTATAACCCCCGGTTACGCATTAGTTACTCTGCCCGATTGATCTAGAGCTCCGTAACACATGTCAAGGGTCTGCCTGACTCCGTCGTTGGAGTTCTGTCTCGGGGGTATAGCTAATATAAATTGGGTTATCTTACTAACACATGTGCATTGTTTAATTTAATAGATTATAACCAGTAAGTTACCAGAAAGTAGTAGGTGTTTTGGTCAAAAAATACCGAAGCAATTAAGTGATCAAATTAGTTTTGTGAGGTAGTGTACTAGCAGTGTTTGTAGAAAATATGCTGATTTGGTTGTTTGCAAAAACAGTTTTCAGGATATAGCTCAGGATACCAAGCTATATCAACAATCAAACAATGACCAAAAATGTAAAGGTTGACACGAGATGTACGAGGAAAGCCCTTGATCAAACTAGATCTCCGGCATAAAACCTCGGGAGCTGACAATCGTCGGCTGCCTTGTTCTTCTTATTACTTGAATAACCAGGATACAATGCAGGATAATGCTCAGATCGTTACTAAGTGTTACAATGCTTGCTAGTGATGTGTGAATGCGAAAGAAAATGTAAGAATTCGAGAGTAGTGAGTGTGTTGTGACCTATCGATCTGATTATCCACATATTTATAGTTACAAAGAAAAACAAATTATCCTAAAATGGTGGGATGCCTCGGAATATTCTTTAGTGAACGTTATAGACCAAGTCTCGCGGTTCAACGTCTTTCTTCTAACAGTATAGAACGAGTCTTCAGGAGAACAGGTCTTAGTTAACGTTACTATCCTGCACCCGTAACCTGCAAGCAAAACTGTTAGCAAACACCAGGATATAGTATCAGGATGTTACCAATATCCTGGTCTAGTATCCTGGTTGTAGACAGCTATTATGTAATCAAGATACAATTCAAGATATAATTCAGGATATGGGCTCGGTATTTCTCCGATAACAGTAGGGTTATCTAAAATAGCAATGTGAGTATATTCATTTTTATAAACCTTTTTATACAAACCTTAGTTGTTTTAAATTATAATAACAGTGATTGAGTCTATGTATTCTACAATTACTGTCGGTATGTTGGGGTTTTGTATACATTACTTCTTACTAATACTGTGAATAGTAACATGACCACAAGTCAGGATTGACAGTACTATGGGTGGTAATTTGGTAGATAGAAACATTGTAATCGCTCTCAATACTGTACAGGTATAAAAAAAAACTTGTTTTGATTAACTTGGGATGCACTCGCCAGTATTTCTTGCCGATAAAATGTTTTTAAAACGCATTTCAGGTAACAGAATGTGAAAGCCAAATAGAAGCCAGCTGGAGAGCACCGAAGGCTTGGAAAAGTGGCTATAAAAGTTACCTAAACAATAAAAAAGTTTTATTTCAATAAAATAGGGTTTATCCCTATAAACACATTATAAATAGAAACTTGGGTTTTTCCATGTATTTATTATTAATAAAAATGTGGTATTTTACTCTGATAAACTATTTCCTAACTACGGTCCTGATGTAAATTTCCGCTGCCAAATTAATAAACACCGATACCACTAATCTGGATCTCGTGACACCGCTCCCGAGGCAGGGGTCGGGGTTGCGACAGAGAGTGGTATCAGAGCTATAGCCACTGATTTAAGCCACAAAAGTGTTTTGCTAACACCAATATTTTATCAATTATGTTAGGAAATAATGTGATTATGTGTATATATGTATATTATTATTTTATGTTATTTGACAATCTGTTAGTTTACAGTATGAGTGAGCAAGGTACGTCTGACGCCTACCGTCATCTAGATAGTTCTCCCAAAAGTGAAGGAACCTCGTCACAACCTACTCCTTTGGGGTATTCTGCTGATACAGAAGAGGGGATTTTCATATTTAAGGCGCAATCCGAGGAGTCATTCCCTTCGAAAAATAGAGGATGGTTTAGTAGGGGAGCACACGAGAGGAGAAGGCGAATGAAGAAGTTACACCAGCAAAGAGCTTTAGCAGCAGCCAATAGGGAAGTCAATGCCCAGACACAGGACATAGTTAATAGATGTTTGGAAAACTTCCATTTATTAGCCACCACTGCAGCAGATCTAAACCTTGATCAAATCATTGCACCACAACCACTGCCACTATTTCTAACCCAACCAATTGAGATAGAACCTAATCCAGGAAACCAATTTCCCAT
This sequence comes from Helianthus tuberosus, assembly GCA_030545235.1. NCBI lineage: Eukaryota > Viridiplantae > Streptophyta > Magnoliopsida > Asterales > Asteraceae > Helianthus > Helianthus tuberosus. The sequence goes on from CM060383.1 coordinate 132,308,384, forward strand.
ACCAGCATTTGACCCTGACGAGATACCTAGAATCCCAGCCCCTAATCCTTTAGCGTATGATACATGGAGAGATGACCATAGGGACTATCGGGAACTTTATCCATAGGAGGAACCAATACCTAACCCCATAGCACAATACACCAAACTTAATCCTTAGATCCATATTGAGATAATGACCAGTATGTTCAGGAGATATTAAAAACCCGTACCCATATGGAGAACCGTTACCTTTGTACCCTGACCCAGTACCCGCACCACGACTACCCATGAGTGACGAGAATGTGCAGGAACTCCGCACATATGGTGAGGAATTGATAGAAGGTGGAGAGAGGATGAGACAGATAGGGGAAAAGCTCGTGTGGAAATACAACAAGCGAGAGATGCAGTTCAACCCTTAAGAATAATATATATATATAGATGCGTGTAGTGTGAAAAAAATCATCAAATAAACTAAAATAGGTAACCTAATATATCTCGATGCATAACTAGTAGTGTGTTTACATTTAAGTTGTAGATTGTAATAGATATATATATGAAAAGAGTAAAAGTCGCAATGTTCGACGTTTTGATCAATCTGTTTGTTTGATTGTTACATTAAATCTTATTCTGTGATATTAATACTTGATAAATGTTTGTATATCCAGTCAAGCTGGGACTGTCGCGGGGCTGCGAGCCAGTGACACCAGGATAGACCTCCATGCGACACGTGTCTCATACGTGTTGGACCTATATAGCTGACCCGACAAGGCTAGGGCCTACCCTACAGCCCTCACGGGCCGCGAAAGGTTAAGCAAAGGGAGTCGCGGGGCGTGAGCTGCCCTGTTTCCAGCCTATAAATGAAGTGGTCGAGCTCAGTTCACAAATCGTTCAAACTTTTCTTTTTTCTCTCAAAGACATAGTGTTATTATACTTGGGTATAATACCCACTAAAAAGCGAAGCTCTGCCTCGCTTAAGTATTATAACCCCCGGTTACGTATTAGTTACTCTGCCCAATTGATCTAGAGCTCTGTAACGCATGTCAAGGCTCTGTCTGACTCAGTCGTTGGAGTTCTGTCTCGGGGCTATAGCAAATATAAATTGGGTTATCTTACTAACACGTGTGCATTGTTTAATTTAATAGATTATAACCAGGAAGTTACCAGAAAGCAGTATGGTTATCTAAAATAGCAATGTGAGTACATTATTTTTATAAACCTTTTTATACAAACCTTAATTGTTTTAAATTATAATAACAGTGATTGAGTCTATGTATTCTACAATTATTGTCGGTATGTTGGGGTTTTGTATACATTACTTGTTACTAATACTGTGAATAGTAACATGACCACAAGTCAGGATTGACAGTACCGTGGGTGGTAATTTGGTAGATAGAAACATTGTAGTCGCTCTCAATACTGTACAGATATAAAAAAAAAACTTGTTTTGATTAAATTGGAATGCACTCGCCAGTATTTCTTGCTGATAAAATGTTTTTAAAACGCGTTTCAGGTAACAAAATGTGAAAGCCAAAAAGAAGCCAGCTGGAGAGCACTGAAGGCTTGGAAAAGTGGCTATAAAAGTTACCTAAACAAGAAAGAAGTTTTATTTCAATAAAATAGGGATTATCCCTATAAATACATTATAACTTGAAACTTGGGTTTTTCCCATGTATTTATTATTAATTAAAATGTGGTATTTTACTCTGATAAACTATTTCCTAACTACGGTCCTGATGTAAATTTCCGCTGCCAAATTAATAAACACCATTACCACTAATCTGGATCTCGCGACACCTCTCCCGTGGCAGGGGTCGGGGGTTGCGACAATTTACTATTTTGATTTTAAAGAAAAGATTGTGCACCCATAATTGTGCTTATTTTCATAAAGTAAAAAAAGGAAATAGTTGGATCTGGCACAAAAGTTAGCTCACATAAATTTTAAAGCCTTGAGCACCGTGGCTAACAAAAATCTGGTTAAAGGTTTACCAATAATGATATCTAAAAAGGATAAACATGGTAAAACTTGTGAACAAGGTAAATCCAAAAGTGGATCTCACAAACTATTTCTGAATCTCCAACTTCTCAAACACTAGAAATTTTGCACATGGATTTCTAAGACTTAAGAGTAAGACACCTGATCAGATCATTAACTGTAACACCTCGAAAATATTAGAAATTATATAAATAACATATGTTATATATGTTGGTCATAACCAAGGATAAGATAATTAGGAATAATCAACCTAGTTAGTTATGTGCCTTAAAGACAATAAAGAAACTTGATTTAGCAACCCTTTTTATAACCTTTGGGAAATAGAGGGACTAAAAGGGTTAAGTGTGGAAAGTGTTTTTAATTAAAACAAAAATCAAAAACCAAAACACACAAACAAAGTGTGTGTTCTGGTCGACGCATACACAGAGCCAAGAAAGGGGTTCTCCTTTGAACCCTAAATCACAAAATACAACCAAATTCAAGAAGGAAATCAAGTCTAAATCAAAAACCAAGCTAAAATTAGTGATCACTCAAGTGAGAGGATAACAAGGTATATCTAATTCTCATATTTGGTGAAGTTGTGATTTTATGATGAATACTCAAAATCAAATTCTGGAATGAATGTTGAATGAATGAGTGATATTGTGATGAATCCATGTATAGGAACAAACCCTAGTTGAAAACTTGATGAATTAGTGTTGAAAATGTCACACCCCGATCGCGTAAAACAACAATCGTGGAGGAAACATCGGGGAGTGTTGTAACAGAATCATTGTTTCACAAACATGGATTAAAAAGTTTCGGTTTACTAAATTATTGAACTCATTGTTTTGTTACAAATCAGATAAACACAAATAATTGTCTCTCAAGTTTTAAAGTCGCTAAGGCACAAGTCCATCCTATGTGTAGCATGCATCAACAATCATCACATAGCAGCACCTGAAACATATGTGAAAATAGGTACGTCAGCATTAAAATGCTTATGAGTAACATAGGATTTGTGAATTAGATTCATGGCTTTGGATAACACAAGAAAAGGTTTTATGTTTTCGAAATAGCCATGAATCCTTGTAAGAGTTTTGTTTCTAAAATGCGTCATTTTGGTAAAACGCTTATAGTATATACAAAAATATACTTTGATTTTGAGATAAGCGGATGAGTAGTATATCTAAATATACTCTAGTTATGACGTAGTAAAATAGATAGTATATTAGAATATACTTTAGTTTCGAAAATAATAAATTCAGTAGTATATCACAAGTATACTTTGGTTTAAGAATGAAAAACATCGGTAGTATAATACATTATACTTTGGTTTTGTAAATAACATATCAACTTATGCTTTGGATTTGAAAATAGCACATCAACTATGCTTTGGTAGTATATTAAAATATACTTTACTTTGTGAAATAACAAAATCGGTAGTATATCAACTATACTTTAGTAAGTAATATCACGTTGGTAGTATGTCGGAACATACCTAAATCGTGGTTTGGTAGTATATCAAATTATACTTTGGTAAACAATAGCATATCAACTATGCTTTAGCAAAACAGTATCACGTTGGTAGTATATCGAAATATACCATATATCGCGATTTGGTAATACATTCAAACCTTAGTGCATCAAACTACACTTTAGAGACTATAGAAATACCACAAAGGCAAATTCTATTTGGTTAAAATTTGGTTTCTGACATTCCATACAACAGGAATGGGGTGTCTAGTCCTATAGCGCTATATCGTACTACCAATCGGCTTGATCATTGTTAATGAATGTATAAGTAAACATATGGAGAAACAAATAGTCGTACAAACTTTGAAATCAGTGTTTAAGACATGGATAATAGTTCAATTTGTCAAAAGATAAGTACTATGCATGTTTAATCATATAGTAGAAATCATGAAAATAGCGTATCGGCACATATGTATCACCCCAAAACATTGAAAACGTAAAAGAGGGGACTATGTACTCACTTGAGATTGTAAGTATCCATGATTAAGTGTCCTAACAAAGCTCGGAAATCAAGGAATCAAGTGGCACCTAGTATGGAATCACTACATTAAACAATCGGTACCTTAATCGGAAGATCGGGTAGAATGAGGTCTCGTAAACCAAATGAGTATTGGAGCTCATGTGATATGGTTTAACAAATCCTACATTCTAAATCAGAACCTATCCTAAGTGCTTACGACCCGTTACGACCCATTAAGGTAGCTTACGCTACTTTAACGCGTCGTTTGCGTGAATGCGCGTTCGAGACGTCTAACTAGTCCTATGACAAGTATTATATGCCCTAACATGTTTAAATATGTTGCATAATCAGTTTAAGTGACAAAAGTTAAGTTACATGTGCTTAAAATTCAATTATACATGCAAAGGGCATTTTGGTCATTTTCCTAAGGCATATAAACTACCTATCATACAACTAAATAAACTAAGTGACCATAAGGTATAACCTTGGAAGGTTATTCCCTATACAACTATGGTCACTAAATGTGCTTGGTCGGATCCTAACGATCGACCAAACGGGTCGAGTTCGAAAGTCTAAGCGGTTGTCAAGACCGCTTGACTTACGACCCTATACAAGCACTATACTTAAAGTGATGAGTTAAACATGTTTAACTAAGTTAGAAAACAAGTTTGATATCAAAACAAAGTGCTTTGATACCCGAAAATAGCTTCGACACAAAATACGCATAAACACGTATTTTGACCGAAACTTTGACTCGTCACTTCGACTAATCAACGTGGTAATTAGTAGGTATAGTCACAAGGAACTATAACCATCGTGATTTCGCTCACGTTGCAAAGTTCAAACGAACTTTGTGTTGACCAAATCATGGTCAAAGAAGAAAGTCAAAAATTGTTTAACTTTCATGCTTGAAAAGCATAAAAAGCATGAAAGAAGCTTACAAAAGGTCCAAGCAAAGAAGATTTGAACTCAAAATACTCAGGTATGAAGCTTCACAAGTGAGAGCTTCAACTTAGAGAAGAATTGAGATCAAATTGTGTGGAATGAAGTGAAGAACCCATTTCTATTTATCGTAAGCTTGGATTAACAAGATCATGACAAGTGTTTTTGCAAGAATCAAGGTTCAATCCTAACCATACACTTGTGGAACATGGTTTAGTATACAATGGGAAGCTTGAAACCAGTCCATAGTATTGAGAAATTGCATAAAAGACCCTCAAGTTCAAACTGATTGCTGAAAACTGATGTTTCAGTCAAAACCGGGCCGTCGTGTGCTGCCACGGCACCACCCTGTTGCTGTGGCACGACGCCACCCCCCTATCTGAACCAGAAAGTTTCACAAATTGGCAGAAATGGTCCCTGCAGCATGTTTAAGCCATTTTTGACGCGTTTAAACCCCGTTAACCCATTTTCAAGGCTCTACAAGGATGTTAAAGCATAGGGGACTTGAAACATGCTTGAAATTATCTCGTATGTCGGTTCGTTTGGTCGTACGTTCGCGTTATTCGGTTAACTACGAGGAAAACTCGAACGGACGCGAAATCGATCCAAATTGCACGACGAATGGTATTTTTGCAATCCAATCACTAAAATAAAATATTTTAATGATTACAAAAATTTTTGGATGTCCGGATATGTTCAGAACGTAAGATATGCACGTAAAGGCAAACTTATGCACTTTTTGACGCTTTTAGTCCCTGTTGATCAAATAAGTTTATTTTCGCATACCGAACCCCTCAAAGCCTATTTCTAAGCTATGTAAAGGATGTTTAGTGTATGTTTAATATGATCATGTTCCGGAATGTTCGTTACTGTACGAATCGGCATACTTTCGCAGTTTGTCGTAAATACTCCCTACGACCGAATAAACTTGTTTTCGACACTCCAAACCCTCCAAAACTTATTTCTAAGTTATGTAAAGGTTATTTAAGGTATGTTAAGCCTATGTCACTATTCCGGAGTGTTTGTCACGTTAAACTGATTACGTTTACGCATCAGTTCGCGTATAACTTTCTAGAAAGCGATTTGAAGCTTGAAATTGAACTAGGATTGATATGTGCAAATGTCACATATAATTGTACAAATCCCAAGAATGAAACACAAGATTTCATTGGATTTGCATTTGTATGATGGTCGTAGAGACACAGGTGTCACATTCTCCCCTACTTTAGGAAATTTCGTCCCGAAATTTAAATTTTAGAGGAAACTTGGGAAAACAAATGTGATTGTTTCGCTTTCGAATGAATCCACCGTACCCTAAGTAAAAATCTGGGCCACATTTGGATTTTTAGCGAATTTGTTAATTGTCAAGGTAACGTCGTTGTTGTAACAAAAACACGGAGCTTCGAACAACAGATAGGAGAATGTTTCCTATGAAGACTATTATAGGAAACTTGTGTGTGCTCGAAATCAGAGTTGGAGAGTGTAGGATAAAATAACATTGGTCAAAGTCCAGGACTTCTAGTAACTTAAATAACGCTACGTTCGTAATGTAATAAGGAGCACTTATATATAGGAAGTACCAGCGGCGTATCCACCATGCCCTTTTTACATTGTTCCCGTCTCGTTATTCTTATTACTATAGGTCTTAAAACATGACAAAACTTGTTGTGGTTTCTATGCACTAAATTCCATAATTATGTATGCATCCATAATTACGTAATTCCTTGCACAGTCCACACAGTTCATTTCATAATGCGTAGGGGAAAAATCGAACAAACATGTAATGACTTGACTAGACCACCAAAGGATCTTTTTAACTAGATCAACGAACGATCTTTTAACTAGATTAACACATGATCTCCTTAACTAGACCATCATACGATCTCTTTAAATAAACCACTTAAGGGATCTTTTTAACTTTGAATCAAATAATCATTTTGAAATAGCACTTTGGAATCCAAGGTTCTTACTATTTGCATAGAAAATCCCCTTAAGGAATTTAAGATAGTACTTTGAGTATCCTTCTGAGAATCTAACATATGAAAATATGGAAGATTCTACCAGGACTTAGATAGAGAGCTTTAGAGTTACACATAAACACATAATCACATAATCTCATCTTCGTTAACTTAGTTATTAGCTCGTTCATTAACTTGAATTAATGCATTTAAAGCATACCAGAAATCTAATCAAGGACTTCAATTGGTACTCAAAACATCCCCAAGAATCTAACTATGAAGATAGGAAGATCTTATAAGGATTTGACTTTGTCTTTGTCGTATCGTAACACCCGTATTAAAGCACACAAGGAATCCAATTAAGGATTCATGAAAGTACCTTTAGGTATCAAATCAAGGATTTGAAATGGTATTTTAAGTATATGTTTAAGAATTTGTAACTTGTACCTTGTACTTTGTTTCTTAAAAGAAACGAGTACTTAGGATTTTTGAGGAGATCACAAGTGATCATAAAATGAAAGAATCACACGAGTAGTTTGTTTTGTAAGGAACATGGTTCCTTGGTATTGGCATCGTAGGGGTATGTCACACATACACACAATCGTATCAGTCTTGTAACTAAAAGTGAAACAACAAATTTATTTATATAACAACTGAATTGTTTCAAGCGTCAAAGATAACAACAAGGAAAATACAAAAGTCTAATTGTTCACTGCTGCATTGTCATTTGCGTTTGCCTCGTTTATGTTAAACACTTGTCCACGTGCTGGATTTGCGTTAACAAGTCTTGGGCAATTTTTTCGGTAGTGAGTAAGGTCACCATAGTTATAGCATGATCCAGGTGGAAATGGTGCTTGAACAACAGCAGGATTTGCAACAGCTTGGTTTTGAATAGCATAACGGTAGGTATTGACCAAATGTCCCAATCGCCCACAGTGGGTACATTTGTGGCACTGCGTTAGTTCTTGATGATGACGGTTGCATTTGTTGCACAAAGGTGCAGTACCAACGTAGTTTTTCCTAGTACGAGGTTGTGCTGGCTGGTTTGGTGCAACCTGATTATTCTGAGCAACTACTGCGAAGTTTTATGAAGCCTTACGCTTCTTCGACTTTTTGGAGGACTCAGTCTGTTTATCCTTTGGTTTTCTTGTGTAGACTCGTCAGATGGTTTCAGGTCGCCCTTTCGGAAAAGCTTACCTTTCCTGATCTGGGATTCAGTCAGGGTAGCAGATAGTTCAATGGCCTGTCTGACGGTAGTAGGGTTGCTACCAGTAACAATGTCCTGAACTAGGTCAGGGAGACCATCAATGTACTTTTCGATCGCCTTATCCAAAGGCGTAACCATGGTAGGACATAACAGGCTCAGTTCCTCATAACGGTCAGTGTAGGCTCGATGTTCACCGCTGTCTTGCTTAAGATCATCGAAATCCCTTTCCAAATCTCTGAGTTCATGACGAGGACAGAACTCCTTCATCATTAGAGCTCGAAGCTCTTCCCAAGTTTGTGCCAATGCTACATCGGCACCCCTATCCCTCATTACACCGTTCCACCATGTAAGTGCTCTTTTCTGGAATACGCTCGATGCAAACTCAACCTTTCACTTGTTTGAGCATTGTACATGACGAAACGTACTTTCGAGACTCTCAAACCATTGTAGGAGCCCAGTGGCCCCTTCAGACCCAGTAAATGTGAGTGGCTTAGCTGAATTGAATGTCTTATAGTTGCACGGAGCATTGTTGTTATTGTTGTTTGCTTGGTTTACTTGGGTTATCAGGTTTGGGAGTACAGCAGCGATTTGCTGAGTGATAATAGCTGCGAGTTCGGCGTTAGTTTGAGATTGTGCATCACGTCGAGGAGGCAAGAATTGAATGCTTAAAAGAATATCGACAAAGCATGAAGATTGTGATCATTTGTTCGTTACCTAAAACAAACAAATGACAATGTGACTAATTAAAGTAAATGGGTCATACTAATGTATCGCGAAGTCATGCTTTAGCCTATAAGTGGACACTCACCCCAAGAGTTCCCAGGTAAGAGTGACTGGTTCGATTATGTGGATTTGTACGAACACTCTAGCCTTAGACAGAAAACTCAAGGTACAGGCATCCACCCTTCTAGATTGCACGTGTTCACATTATTTAGACCCAAACTTTGACGAGACTTTGAAAACTTTGAAGGTTCAAAACCTTATAATAAATCATCTAAGAAGAGATTATTGGTTATCAAAAACGGATTCGTAATTTGTGTTATTGTTTTGGTTGCCACCTAAAGATAGGCGACAGTATTGTTTTTAAGACTAAACACAAGATAACTTGTGTTAGGGTCCTAGGAAGGTTATAGTCTAGGTCAAAGCATTACTAATAACCTAATTCCCTATAACCATTCGCTCTGATGCCAACTTTTCTGTCACACCCCGACCGCGTAAAACAACAATCGCGGCGAAAACGTCGGGGAGTGTTGTAACAGAATCATTGTTTCACAACCATGGATTAAAAAGTTTTGTTTTACTAAATTATTGAACTTATTGTTTTGTTACAAATCAGATAAATACAAATAATTGTCTCTCAAGTTTTAAAGTTGCTAAGGCACAAGTTCATCCTATGTATAGCATGCATCAACAATCATCACATAGCAGCACCTGAAACATATGTGAAAATAGGTACGTCAGCATAAAAATGCCTGTGAGTAACATAGGATTTGTGAATTAGATTCATGGCTTTGGATAACACAAGAAAAGGTTTTATGTTTTCAAAATAGCCATGAATCCTTGTAAAAGTTTTGTTTCTAAAATGCATCATTTTGGTAAAACGTTTATAGTATATACAAAAATATACTTTGGTTTTGAGATAAGCGGATGAGTAGTATATCTAAATATACTTTAGTTTTGACGTAGTTAAATAGATAGTATATTAGAATATACTTTAGTTACGAAAATAATATATTCAGTAGTATATCACAAGTATACTTTGGTTTAAGAATGAAAAACATCGGTAGTATAATACATTATACTTTGGTTTTGTAAATAACATATCAACTTATGCTTTGGATTTGAAAATAGCACATCAACTATGCTTTGGTAGTATATTAAAATATACTTTACTTTGTGAAATAACAAAATCGGTAGTATATCAACTATACTTTAGTAAGTAATATCACGTTGGTAGCATGTCGGAACATACCTAAATCGTGGTTTGGTAGTATATCAAATTATACTTTGGTAAACAATAGCATATCAACTATGCTTTAGCAAAACAGTATCACGTTGGTAGTATATCGAAATATACCATATATCACGATTTGGTAATACATTCAAACCTTAGTGCATCAAACTACACTTCAGAGACTATAGAAATACCACAAAGGCAAATTCTATTTGGTTAAAATTTGGCTTCTGACATTCCATACAACAGGAATGGGGTGTCTAGTCCTATAGCGTTATATCGTACTACCAATCGGCTTGATCATTGTTAATGAATGTGTAAGTAAACATATGGACAAACAAATAGTCTTATAAACTTTGAAATCAGTGTTTAAGCCATGGATAATAGTTCCATTCATCAAAAGATAAGTATTATGCATGTTTAATCATATAGTTGAAATCATGAAAATTGCGTATCGGCACATATGTATCACCCCAAAACATTGAAAACGTAAAAGAGGGGACTATGTACTCACTTGAGATTGTAAGTATCCTTGATTAAGTGTCCTAACAAAGCTCGTAAATCAAGGAATCAAGTGGCACCTAGTATGGAATCACTACATTAAACAATTGGTACCTAAATCGGAAGATCGGGTAAAATGAGGTCTCGTAAACCAAATGAGTATTGGAACTCATGTGATATGGTTTAACAAAGCCTATATTCTAAATCGGAACCTATCCTAAGTGCTTACGACCCGTTACGACCCATTAAGGTAGCTTACGCTACTTTAACGCGTCGTTCGCGCGAATGCGCGTTCGAGACATCTAACTAGTCCTATGACAAGTATTATATGCCCTAACATGTTTAAATATGTTGCATAATCAGTTTAAGTGACAAAAGTTAAGTTACATATGCTTAAAATTCAATTATGCACGAAAAGGGCATTTTAGTCATTTTCCTAAGGCATATAAACTACCCATCATACAACTAATTAAACTAAGTGACCATAAGGTATAACCTCGGAAGGTTATTACCTATGCAACTATGGTCACTAAATGTGCTTGGTCAGATCCTAACGATAGACCAAACAGGTCAGGTTCGAAAGTCTAAGCGGTTGTCAAGACCGCTTAACTTACGACCCTATACAAGCACTAGACTAAAAGTGACGAATTAAACATGTTAAAACATGTTTAACTAAGTTAGAAAACAAGTTTGATATCAAAACAAGGTTCTTTGATAACCGAAAATAGCTTTGACGCAAAATACGCATTAACACGTATTTTGACCGAAAGTTTGACTCGTCGCTTCGACTAATCAACATGGTAATAAGTAGGTATAGTCACAAGGGATTATAACCATCGTGATTACACTCACGTTGCAAAGTTCAAACGAACTTTCTGTTGACCAAATCATGGTCAAAGCATAAAGTCAAACAGTGTTTGACTTTCATGCTTGAAAAGCATAAAAAGCATGAAAGAAGCTTACAAAAGGTCCAAGCAAAGAAGATTTGAACTCAAAATACTCAGGTATGAAGCTTCACAAGTGAGAGCTTCAACTTACAGAAGAATTGAGATCAAATTATGTGGAATGAAGTGAAGAACCCACTTCTATTTATAGTAAGCTTGGATTACCAAGATCATGACAAGTGTTTTTGCAAGAATCAAGGTTCAATCCTAACCATACACTTGTGGAACATGGTTTAGTATACAACAGGAAGCTTGAAACCAGTCCATAGTATTGAGAAATTGTATAAAAGACCCTCAAGTTCAAACTAATTGTTGAAAACTGATGTTTCTTTCAAAACAGGGCTGTCGCGTGCCGCCACGCACCACCCTGTTGCTGTGGCACGACGCCACCCCCCAATCTGAACCAGAAAGTTTCACAAATTGGCAGAAATGGTCCCTGCAGCATGTTTAAGCCATTTTCGACGTGTTTAAACCCTGTTAACCCATTTTCAAGGCTCTACAAGAATGTTAAAGCATAGGGGAGTTGAAAACATGCTTGAAATTATCTCGGATGTCGGTTCGTTTGGTCGTACAGTCGCGTTATTCGGTTAATTACGACGAAAACTCGAACGGACGCGCAATCGATCCAAATTGCACGACGAATGGTATTTTTGCAATCCAATCACTAAAATAAAATATTTTCATGATTACAAAAACTTTTGGATGTCCGGATATTTTCAGAACGTAAGACATGCGCGTAAATGCAAACTTATGCACTTTTTTACACTTTTAGTCCCTGTTGATCAAATAAGTTTATTTTCGCATACCGAACCCCTCAAAGCCTATTTCTAAGCTATGAAAAGGATGTTTAGGGTATGTTTAACTTATGATCATGTTCCGGAATGTTCGTTACTGTACGAATCGGCATACTTTCACAGTTTGTCGTAAATAGTCCCTGCGACCGAATAAACTTGTTTTCGACACTCCAAACCCTCCAAAACTTATTTCTAAGTTATGTAAAGGTTATTTAAGGTATGTTAAGCCTATGTCACTGTTCTGGAGTGTTTTTTGCATTAAACTAATTACGTTTACGCATCAGTTCGCGTATAACTTTCCAGAAAGCGATTTGAAGCTTGAAATTGAACTAGGATTGATATGTGCAAAAGTCACATATAATTGTACAAATCCCAAGAATGAAACACAAGATTTCATTGGATTTGCATTTGTATGATGGTCGTAAGGACACAGGTGTCACAGAAAACTAGGAAATTGATGAACACCCCTATATGTGTTAAGTGGGTTTTTGTAACAATGTGGTGAACACATGAATTTGAGTGTTAAGATTGTAAAAACATTGATTTTATGATGCAAGTTATTGATATTGTTCATGAATACTAGACCAAGGGCTTGATTTTGATAATTTAAACTTGATTAAAAGTTGGTAATGAACTAAATAAAAGTTGTATAAAAATCTTGCCCGTAAGGTGTTTGTTAAAATGCCTAAACGAATGTTCATATGTTGAAATTATAAAAGAAATGCGTAATTGGCGAATTTGATGAATAGCGTGTAAAGTGTGAAAATAAGAGTTCTAAAAGCGGTGTTGATTGAACTCTATAGGAAAAGCGGGTGAATCTTCAAGCGGTCAAGATGGAGCGGGCGCGCGCTTGAAGGATAAGCTTTGAAGGTACGCGAATTGTAGTTTTGTTACTTTATGTAGATAAGCATAGTCGATGATATACTTGATAATGATATAGTTAAAATAGTCGTGTTTGGTACGTCAATGAAGTGATGTAATTCACTCGACAACCAAATGGGTCAAAATAGTTAGTTAGACATGTTTGATGATGATAAAGTGAAAATAGTCGTGTTTGGAATGTCAATGAGGTGATGGAACTCACTTGACAACCAAATGGGTCAAAATAGAATAAGTTAACCAATTGACGTTTTTACGTGACTTGAATGTCACCACATAAACCGGGGTATTGATGCGTATGCCAAGTTTTGGATACGCCAAAATTGTTTGATGAACCTTGGACGGGGTCAGAACTTAGAAAGCTTGATTTTATTTAATTTTGATAGAAAACGTATGCTTGAAATCGGAGATATCAAGCATGTCATACACGCGTACGCAAATCATGTAATGGAAGCAAAAACGCTATCCTCTAATAAGCCCGGGATGGGTGAAAATAGCATAAATTAATCATAGATATAAAATATGTGATATGGTGTTAAAAAGAAATGGGTCGAATAATCGCATAAAGGATTTATAAGCCGTTAGCTTATAAACCAAGTTTGTTACAATCCAATGTGATAAACATAGAGGTAAATGAATTACGGTCATGTAGAAAAAAGAATCACGTTGTCACAACCCCCGCCCCCTATTTGTCCCGGGAACGGGCGGCCGCGAGAATCAGTTTCGGTGGTATCGGTGTTTATCATTATTTGGCAGCGAAAATTTCATCAGGACCGTAGTTAGGAAATATTTTATCAGAGTAAGACACCATGCTTTTATAATATTAAACATATGGGAAAATCCCAAGTTTTCAATACACACATTTTCATAGGGATAAACCATGTTTTATTGAATAAAACATCTTTTTTATTTAGGTAACTTTTATAGCCACTTTTCCAAGCCTTCAGTGATATCCAGCTGGCTTCTAATTGGCTTTCACATTTTGTTACCTAAAACGCGTTTAAAAACATTTTGTTAGTGGGAAATACTGGTGAGTGAATTCCAGTTTAATCAAGAAGAGTTTTATCTTTTAACAGTATTGAGAGTGATTACAATGTTTACATCTACACAATTACTCATTCAGTATTGTCAATCCTGACTGGTGGGTCATATTACCCATTGGCTAACTCTTTGTCCAATGGTAACGTGTTCCACATTTTGTATACAAAACCCCCCAACATACCGGCAGTAATTGAAGACTACAAAGACTCAATCACTGCTTAATCAGATTGTAAAATATTTAAGGTTTTGTGAAAACAGTTTACAAAAAGGAGATTACTCACATTGTTGTCTTAAGGTTTTCTTTAAGGATTTCCTGGTGATTATCTATAAATTACACAAATGCACACGCGTTAGTATAATAACCCAATATTTACATTAGTAATACCCTCCCCGAGACGGTATTCCAACGACTACGTCGGGCAGAACCTCGACAGCCGTTACGGAACCCTGGATCAATCGGGCAGCGTATCTAATACGTAACCGGGGTTATGATACTTACAACGAGGCAGAACTTCATTATTTAGGGGGTATTTTGCCCGAGTATAATGTATACTATGTAGAAATTTGAGAGAGAGATCGAGAGATTAACGAGTTGAAACTGAGGCTGATGGCCTCAATTTATAATGACTTTTCGACTTCCCTCGCGGCCCGCGAAGATAGTAGCCAAGGGCTACGCGGCCCGCGACATAGGCTGGGTAGGCCTAGCCTGGCCCAGTCATCGAACTAGCTTCGCCACACGTCCGACATGTGGCAGCACCAGGCTGGGCCTCATGTCTCTTCGCTCGCGCCCCGCGTAGACCAAGGAGGGGTCTTACGCGGCCCGCGACAGACTAATAAAATTTCTTTTTAATTAATTTTAATAAAAATAAAGGTATTCGGGGCCCGTTTTTGTATTCGGAGTGTATTTAGGAGCGTCTACGGTCACGTTAAAGGTTCCGAGAGAACTGCTACATCTGTGGAGGTAAAGAAGTACATGACTTTAAATTTTACGTTAGATTTGTTGTCATATCTATTTGCCTACCTATGTTTAGTTATCTTCAAACATGTATATATATATATAAGTGTATTTTAGGACATATAGGGACACTCTAAATATTTTTAGGATGTCGAAAATTATTTAGGAGGGTTGTTATATCCTCCCCACCTTGTTTTAGAGCTCGTCCTCGAGATCTACTGGAACAGGTGTGGATATTTCTTTTGTATTTTTTATTCAAGCTCCCATGTGTATTTTGGTCCTCTTTTGGAGTCCCATTTTACTTTGACCAGAACTAATCTCTTGTGCTTGAGGTTCTTAACTTTCCTGTCTTCAATCTGTAGAGGCCTCTCTACAAACTTTAACTACTCATTTACCTCTATATCCTTAAGAGGCACTACCAGTGATTCATCAGCTAAGCATTTCTTGAGATTATATATATGAAATACATCATGTATTCCTGGCATTTCCACTGGCAGTTGTAGCTGATAAGCTACAGGTCCTATTCTTTTCATAATCTCAAAAGGTCCAACATACTTGGGGCTTAGCTTTCCCCTTTTGATGAATCTTACCACTCCTTTCCAAGGAGAGACTTTCAATAATAATTTGTCTCCTACCTGAAATTCTAACGGCTTTCTTCTGTTATCAGCATAACTCTTTTGTCGGTCACGTGCTGCTTTCAATCGTTCCTTGACTTGAATGATTTTGTCGGTAATTTCTTGTACTATCTCTGGTCCAGATAATTGCTTTTCCCCAATTTCTGCCCAACAGACTGGGGTTCGGCACTTTCGTCCATAAAGTGCTTCGAATGGTGCAGCATTGATACTTGTTTGATAACTGTTATTGTAAGAAAACTCTATTAATGGCAAGTGATAGTCCCAATTACCTCTGAAATCAATTACACAAGCTCTAAGCATGTCCTCCATTGTCTGAATTGTCCTTTCGCTTTGTCCATCCGTTTGAGGATGATAAGCTGTGCTTAGATTCAACTTGGTTCCCATGGCTTTTTGAAAACTTGTCCAAAAATGAGAGGTAAAACGGCTATCCCTATCAGAAACAATTGATAAAGGAATTCCATGTAATGAAAATATTTCATTTACATACAATTTAGCTAATTGTTCCATACTGAATGTTTCCTTCATTGGTAGGAAATGAGCTGACTTAGTTAGCCTGTCTACAATCACCCAGATTGTATCATTACCTTTTCTTGTTTTGGGTAGTTTGGTAACAAAGTCCATTGTTATCAATTCCCATTTCTATACTGGCATTTCTAACTGCTGCAATAAACCTGAGGGTTTCTGGTGTTCAGCTTTGACTTGTGAACATGTTAAACACTTAGAAACATAAGCTGCTGTATCCTTTTTCGTTCCTACCCACCAGAAATTCTTTCTTAAATCCTGATACATCTTATCATTTCCGGGATGCATCGTATACTTAGACTTATGGGCTTCTTCTAATATAGGATGGCGTAGGTTTCCTAATTTAGGTATCCACATTCTTTTCTTATGGAATCTCCAAATTCCATCTGTTCCTTGTTCTAATTTCTTAATCATGCCTTTCAATTTCTGAGTATCATCCTTGATTACTGATTCATGTGCTTCTCTAATCTGTTCATTTAAATCTACCTGTAGATTTAATTTAAGAGAACACACTCTTTTTGGCTTTTCATGATATTTTCGACTTAAAGCATCAGCCACTACATTTGCCTTTCCTGCATGATACTGGATATTACAATCATAATCACTAAGTATCTCCATCCAGCGTCTTTGTCTCATATTCAACTCCTTTTGTCCGAAAACATACCTTAAACTCTTATGGTCCGTAAAAATGGTAAACTTACTACCGTAAAGGTACTGTCTCCAAATTTTCAGGGCAAAAATTATAGCTCCTAATTCTAAATCATGGGTTGAATAATTCTCTTCATGATTCTTAAGTTGTCTAGATGCATAAGCTATAACCTTTTGGCGTTGCATTAACACACATCCATAACCTAACTTAGAAGCGTCATAATAGATTACAAAGTCTTCAGTTCCTTGTGGTAACGCTAGTATGGGTGCATTGGTTAGTTTTTGCTTAAGAATTCTAAAGGCTTCTTCCTGTTTTGGTCCCCATTCAAACTTAACAGATTTACAGGTTAGCTTAGTTAAGGGAATGGCTATTCTAGAAAAATCTTGAATAAATCTTCTGTAGTAACCGGCCAATCCTAAGAAACTTCTAGCAGAACATTTCTGTGGCTGAATCAGTGGCTTAGCTCTGATATCACCTTCTGTTGCAACCCCGCCCCCTATCTGTCCCGGGAACGGGCGGCCTCGAGAATCAGTTTCGGTGGTAACGGTGTTTATCATTATTTGGCAGCGGAAATTTCATCAGGACCGTAGTTAGGAAATATTTTATCAGAGTAAGACACCATGCTTTTATAATATTAAACGTATGGGAAAATCCCAAGTTTTCAATACACACATTTTCACAGGGATAAACCCTATTTTATTGAATAAAACATCTTCTTTTATTTAGGTAACTTTTATAGCCACTTTCCAAGCCTGCAGTGCTATCCAGCTGGCTTCTAATTGGCTTTCACATTTTGTTACCTGAAACGCGTTTAAAAACATTTTGTCAGTGGGAAATACTGGTGAGTGAATCCTAGTTTAATCAAGAAGAGTTTTATCTTTTAACAGTATTGAGAGCGATTACAATGTTTACATCTACACAATTACTCATTTAGTATTGTCAATCCTGACTGGTGGGTCGTATTACCCATTGGCTAACTCTTTGTCCAATGGTAACGTGTTCCACATCTTGTATACAAAACCCCAACATACCGGCAGTAATTGAAGACTACAAAGACTCAATCACTGCTTAATCACATTGTAAAATATTTAAGGTTTTGTAAAAACAGTTTACAAAAAGGAGATTACTCACATTGTTGTCTTAGGGTTTTCTTTAAGGATTTCCTGGTGATTATCTATAAATTACACAAATGCACACGCGTTAGTATAATAACCCAATATTTACATTAGTAATACCCTCCCCGAGACGGCATTCCAACGACTACGTCGGGCAGAACCTCGACAGCTGTTATGGAACCCTGGATCAATTGGGCAGTGTATCTAATACGTAACTGGGGTTATGATACTTACAACAAGGCAGAACTTCGTTATTTAGGGGGTATTTTGCGCGAGTATAATGTATACTATGTAGAAATTTGAGAGAGAGATCGAGAGATGAACGAGTTGAAACTGAGGCTGATGGCCTCAATTTATAGTGACTTTTCGACTTCCCTCATGGCCCGCGAAGATAGTAGCCAAGGGCTATGCGGCCCGCGACGTAGGCTGGGTAGGCCCTAGCCTGGCCCAGTCATCGAACTAGCTTCGCCACACGTCTGACACGTGGCAGCACCGGGCTGCGCCTCATGTCTCTTCACTCGCGCCTCGCGTAGACCAAGGAGGGGTCTTACGCGGCCCGCGACAGACTAATAAAATTTGTTTTTAATTAATTTTAATAAAAATAAAGGTATTCGGGGCCCGTTTTCGTATTCGGGGTGTATTTTGGAGATTCCAGGGTCACGTTAAAGGTTCCGGGAGAACTGCTACATCTGTGGAGGTAAAGAAGTGCATGACTTTAAATTTTATGTTAGATTTGTTGTCATATCTATTTGCCTACCTATGTTTAGTTATCTTCAAACATGTATATATATATAAGTGTATTTTAGGACATATAGGGACACTCTAAATATTTTTAGGATGTCAGAAATTATTTAGGAGGGTTGTTATACACGTAAAGCAGATAAATAAATTGAAAGTTATGATAGTTCTAAGTTGGAATATGGCATGAAAACATAGCTGGGCAAGTGCAGCATCAAAATAAGGAATTTTCTGTCGAAATTGGCTCGTCGCGCCTCGCGAAGCATAAGACCAAGTTGGTTGCGCCCTGCCAGAGCTTGTCACGCCCCACAACAGCTTGGGTGGAGCAGTTCGCGGCCCGCGAGAGACCCTGTAGCTGGCAAAAAAATTTGATTTGTTTGATTTTGCTTATGGAATTACTTTTAAATGGTTTTCAATGCCTCATAACTAATGTTTATGTTGGTTTCGAGCGTAGGTGAACGTTAAGGGCCTCCGTATGAAGATCAAGTGAGGAACAAAAACCGAACACATGTTTAAACGAAGCTTCCGCGTTGATCTTGTTTTGATTTGTTAAAAGTGAATTATGTGGACACTTACAACTACATTTTTTAATGTTCTAAACATATGTGAATAATTTTGATGTAAAGTTTGGTGAAAGTGGCATTTTTTGTCGTAAAATGCTTAATTTAATGATATATAATGTTAAAATTAGTAAGGGTCTTACAAGTTGGTAATCAGAGCTCAAGGTTGTTGACAAAGTGTGTTCGGTTCGAAGCTTGATCAAACATCCGGTAAGAATTAATTATATGAGTAGATTTTAATGAAACATTTGGAAAAGGATATAAATCTAAGTGCATGGGAAGAATGTGTTAATACACTCAAACCCTAAAAGTGCACTAAATACAAATGGTTTAAGCAAGTCATAAGATTGGCTAAACCAAAGTGGATGATGCAAATGATAATGTGACAAAATGTTTAAAAATTGATATAAACATTTTAGATTCAAGATGTCAGGTGGAAACAATGAAAGCACGGTGCCGATAATCACCGAGCAAATGAAAGAAGTAATTTTCCAAGGAGGTCGGAAAGGCTACAGAAAACAGTTTACCCGGATTTATTGACAGAATTCAATACACGATATTATTGGTAGTTGACGAAAAGATGAATGAGTTGAATGAGGGTTTCAATCAAACGAAAGAGAAACAGATTGAAAGAAAAGCCCCGATTTACAACGGGGAGGTTAACCCGATTATATGTCAACGTTGGTTGAGTGACATCGAAGGGGTTTTTGAAAGAACCCATTGCGACGTAAGCGACTTTGTAGCTTACGGGACGGGCCAATTGAGGGGATAAGCGAAAGAGTGGTGGGATAACTTGAATAAGGAACAAGGGGTCGAGGCGATAAGAAATATGACGTGGGATGAGTTTAAGGCACCGTTCCTTAAACATCATAGCCCTAAATCCGTAGGAAGAGTTCATCCAACTGAGACAAAAGGGTGAAACAATAGACAAGATCACAGGTATATTCCATGATAAGTTGAGGTTCTGTGATGAGCTGGTGACAACTGAAGAGCAGAAAATATATTACTATTATAACATGCTCAGTGCTGAATATCGGGAGTTCATAACTCCCTTAAAGTATGAGACTCTGAGATTATCAACACTGCTCGGGAACGAGAAGTTGAGTTAAAGAAACAAGTAGAGCGAGGTGAAAGAAGAGCATCAGATGTGAATCCAAGCCCTACAAAGAAAGCAAGGATAACGGAATCTTCGTGAAAGTCGAATGTGAAAGGCGGGTTGCCAAGTTGCAAGATATGTGGCAAGGCTCACAAGGGTGAATGCCGTTTCAAAGATAAACCTTGCCCTAATTGCGGGAAGACAGGGCGTACGGCTTCGATATGCCCCGGTAAAGTCTCATTTTGCTACAAGTGCTACCAACCGGGCCATAAGAAATCTGAATGCCCAGAATTGGTTGGAAAGAAAGATGTGAAAGATACGCAGGCGGAAATCCAAAAATCGAAGGCCAGATCTTTTCATCTGACCGTGGCAGAAGCCAATATTGAACCCGATGTGGTTTCAGGTATATTTGCCATAAACTCTATTCCCGCATGTATTTTGTTTGATACGGGAGCGAATAAATCCTTTGTTTCACATGGATTTATTCGACATCCTTCATTTGTATTAACGAAGTTACCTATGCCTTTAGAACTAGAGATAGGTAATAACAAGAGTTTCATTGTTTGTGATGTATGTCGAAATTGCAAATTGCGCATTGACGATGAAGAATACTCAATAGACTTGATCCTGATGTCGATGGGAGAATCCCAAGTGGTCGTCGGGATGGATTGGTTGTCCCGACATCACGCGAAGGTCGTATGCTTTCGTAAGGAGATAAAATTAACATCTCCAAGTGGAAAGCAAGTTATCATTTACGGAGAAAAGGGTGGGAGTCCCGTGGTGTGTTCAATGTTAGAAGCCCACAAACTTATGCAACATGGATGAAAAGCATACTTGGTTTACACATGCGATTCGGAAAAAGAGTCACTGAAGATCGGAGACGTACCGGTGGTACGAGATTATGAAAATGTATTTCCAGAGGATCTACTGGGAATACTGCCTGAACGGGAAGTGGAATTGGAATCGAACTGTGTCCGGGTGCAAAACCGGTAACTTAGGCACCGTATCGGCTCGCGCCATCGGAGCTACAATA
The DNA here is from genome assembly GCA_030545235.1 of Helianthus tuberosus. NCBI lineage: Eukaryota > Viridiplantae > Streptophyta > Magnoliopsida > Asterales > Asteraceae > Helianthus > Helianthus tuberosus. The sequence continues at coordinate 132,329,854 of CM060383.1, forward strand.
GCTAATGTCACAGATACAAGACTTACTGGATAAGGGATTTATACGGCTGAGTGTGTCCCCGTAGGGTGCACTGGTATTGTTCGTGAAAAAGAAAGACGGGAGTATACACATGTGTATCGATTACCGGGAGTTGAATAAACTCACGGTGAAGAATCGATACCCGCTCCCGAGGATTGATGACTTATTTGACCAACTACAAGGCGCGAGTTGGTTTTCTAAAATCGACTTAAAGTCGGGGTATCATCAGTTAAAGGTCAAGGAAGAATATGTACCGAAGACGGCTTTCCGTACACGATACGGGCACTACGAGTTCCTCGTGATGTCCTTTGGGTTAACAAATTCGCCCGCGACATTCATGGACCTCATGAACCGAGTTTGCAAACCCATGTTGGATAAATCGGTGATAGTGTTCATTGGTGATATTTTGGTATATTCAAGAAATGAAATGGATCATGCTCGTCATTTATAAGAAGTGTTAGAGATGCTTAGACGAGAAAAGCTCTATGCGAAATTCTCGAAGTGTGCGTTTTGGCTACGAGAAGTGCAATTCGTAGGGCACATCATTAGTGCCGATGGAATACTAGTCGACCCATCCAAAATAGAAGCTGTGTCAAATTGGAATTCTCCGAAGAATTCTTCGGAAATCAGAAGCTTCTTAGGGCTTGCGGGATAATATCGGAGATTCATTCAAGATTTCTCCAAGATCGCTTCGCCATTGACCAAGTTAACTCACAAGGATGAGAAGTTTATTTGGAGTGTTAAACAAGAAAGAGCCTTTCAAACACTCAAGGAAAAATTGATCCATGCTCCGGTATTAACTTTGCTGCACGGCGCAGATGATATGGTAGTTTATTCCGATGCGTCGCATATGGGTCTTGGGTGTGTCTTAATGCAACGAGGCTTATAGCCTACACCTTGAGACAATTGAAATTTCATGAAAAGAAATACCCTACGCAAGATCTCGAATTGGCGGCAGTGGTATTCGCTTTAAAAATTTGGAGGCACTATTTATACGGAGTAAATTGTACAATATTTATCGACTACAAGAGCGTGAAGTATTTCTTTGATCAGAAAGAATTAAACATGAGACAGAGGCGTTGGTTGGAGACGGTGAGAGATTACGAATGTGAGATACATTACCATCCTAGAAAAGCCAATGTAGTGGCAGACGCATTGAGTCGAAAGTGAGATTATTCTCCCATACGGGTGCGATTGGTGCAACTGATAATGACCTCAGGTTTATTTGAACGAATCCGAGAGGCACAAGTCGAAGGAGTGAAAGAGGAGAACTGGAAGAAAGAACAGATAATCGGTCAATTAAAGGATTTGGTAGATAGTAAAAACGGGTGGAAAACCCGCTTCGGAAGGACATGGGTTCCTAATACGTGTGGAGTTAAAAAGCTTCTACTTGAGAAGCTCACAAATCACGTTATTCTATACATCCGGGGGCAACCAAGATGTATAATGATTTGAAACAAAACTATTGGTGGCCCGGAATGAAAAGAGATGTTACCAAGTATGTGGAGAAATGCTTGACATGTTTGCAAGTAAAAGCAGAGCACCAGAAGCCTTACGGTAAACTACAACCGTTAGACATTCCAGTGTGGAAATGGGAACATATTACAATGGATCTACTAACCAAACTACCGAGAACAACCCATGGATTCGACGCCATTTGGGTAGTTATGGATCGACTAATGAAAAGTGCTCACTTCATTCCGACATATGAGACTTTTGCATCCGAAAAGATGTCAAAGGTATATACGAACGAGATTGTGGCACGACACGGAGTGCCGGTATCCATCGTGTCCGATAGGGATACTCGGTTTACTTTAAATTTTTGGCATGATTTCCAAAAACAAATGGGTACGAAGTTGTTCATCAGTACCTCGTACCATCCTCAAACGGATGAACAAAACGAAAGAACGATGCAGACATTGGAAGATATGCTATGGGCATGTATTATCGACTTTGGAGGTAGTTGGGATGTTTATCTACCTTTAGTCGAATTTCATACAATAACAGTTACCATTCTAGCATCAGTATGGCTCCGTATGAAATGCTTTACGAAAGAAAATGTTGAACCTCGGTGTGTTGGGGTGAGGTGGGTCCACATGAACTTGCTCATAAAGATATAGTTCGAACCACTAACGAGAATATTGATATGGTTCGAGCTCATCTGAAAGTGGCTCAAGACCGACATAAATCGTATGCTGACAAAAGACGAAGACCGATCGAGTTTCAGATTAGCGATAAGGTCATGCTTAAAGTATCTCCGTGGAAGGGGATTATCCGGTTTAGGAAAGGAGGAAAATTGAGCCCAAGGTTTATCGGGCCGTTTAAAATCATTGAACGAGTGAGAAAAGTAGCCTACCGTCTAGAACTACAGGAGGAACTGAGCAGTATACATAGCACGTTTCACGTGTCGCACATTCGAAAATGTTTAGCCGATGAAATGGCTTACATCCACTATGAAGACATTGAAGTGGATGACAAACTTAATTACGTGGTGAAACCAATTGCAATTCAGTACGTTCAAAAGCTTGCAGAACAAAGAAATTGACCAAGTGAAGGTCAAATGGGAACATCGTAAGGGATCGGACACTACGTGGGAGTCCAAAGAAGTGATGAGATGCCTCTACCCTTCACTATTTGGTACGTATTCCGGTTTCGATGACGAACCCCCTTTTAAGAGGGTGGACTTGTAACACCCCAAAAATATTAGAAATTATATAAATAACATATGTTACATATGTTGGTCATAACCTAGGATAAGATAACTAGGAATAATCAACTTAGTTAGTTATGTGCCTTAAAAATAATAAAGAAACTTGATTTTGCAACCCTTTTTATAACCTTTGGGAATTATAGGGACTAAAAGGGTTAAATGTGGCAAGTGTTTTTAATTAAAACAAAAACCAAAACACACACAGAAAGTGCGTGTTCTGGCGGACGCATACACAGAGCCAAGAAAGGGGTTCTCCTTTGAACCCTAAATCATAAAATACAACCAAATTCAAGAAGGAAATCAAGTCTAAATCAAAAACCAAGCTGAAATTAGTGATCACTCAAGTGAGGGGATCACCAGGGATGTCTAATTCTCATATTTGGTGAAGTTATGATTCTATGATGAACACTCAAAATCAAATTTTGGAATGAATGTTGAATGAATAAGTGATATTGTGATGAATCCATGTTTAGGAACAAACCCTAGTTGAAAACTTGATGAATTAGTTTTGAAAACTAGGAAATTGATGAACACCCCTATATGTGTTAAGTGGGTTTTATAACAATGTGGTGAACACATGAATTTGAGTGTTAAGATTTAAAAAAAATTGATGTTATGATGCAAGTTATTGATATTGTTCATGATTACTAGACCAAGGGCTTGATTTTGATAATTTAAACTTGGTTAAAAGTTGGTAATGAACTAAATAAAAGTTATATAAAAATCTTTCCTGAAAGGTGTTTGTTAAAATGTCTAAACGAATGTTCATATGTTGAAATTATGAAAGAAACGCGTAATTGGCAAATTTGATGAATTACGTGTAATGTGTGAAAATAAGAGTTCTAAATGCGGTGTTAGTTGAACTCTATAGGCAAAGCGGGTGAATCTTCAAGTGGTCAAGTTGGAGTGGACGCACGCTTGAAGGATAAGCTTTGAAGGTACACGACTTGTAGTTTCATTACGTTATGTAGATAAGCTTAGTCGATGATATATTTGATAATGATATTGTTAAAATAGTCGCGTTTGGTACGTCAAAGAAGTGATGTAATTCACTAGACAACCAAACGGGTCAAAATAGTTAGTTAGATATGTTTGATGATGATAAAGTAAAAAATGTCGTGTTTGGAATCTCAATGTGTAGCATCGTGTTGTGACCCAAACGAGTCAATCAGAAGAGTTCTTGTCTGTTTCAGAGGCGGAAACTAAGAAACAGACTTGGAAAACAGATTGTTTCACTATTAATCGTCTTGTTTATTGATAATAACAGCTTTACAGATCAAATGACGCGTCGGTAGCAGTTCGGTACCGGAATGATGAAAGATTCAAATGATTTCGCTTGGGAGGTTTATATAGAGATCTAATTCTGCTTGAACAGGGCAGAGTGTCAGTTCAAGCGAAATTAATCAGGTTAATTTCGCTTGAAAATGTCACTTGTCATTTCAAGAGGAATTAGGTCCTTCAAACGAAATTAACTCAAATACAACCTAAAACCTCCTATTTTCTCATACAACGCACCCTGATCTAACAATTCTAATACTAGACTCGATACAAGACAAAGTCGACAGACGTATGCACCAATAGACTCCGCCTCGGATGTTGACGAGTCTTAAGTGTCGAGTCTTCAATGTCTTCAGTCTTTATCAGTCTTTGGGCTTCCAGAAACTCTATCTGACTCTTATCACACTCTAATTCTTTCTTCAGCTAATCTCCCCCTCGGATGATGCTTTATCAATCTCTGGCATCCTCAGGATCAAATTCCTAGCTCTTGCATCTTCAGACTCTCTATCTCAAAGACTCCCCCTCAACTTGTGCTGGGATCGTAGTCTGGCTATTTTCAGGTTCAAGCATTGCAACCTGGCTCACCTGCAAGTTCTCTACTCAAAACATAAGTTTCATAAAAATAAGATATAACAAATTTAGAAATCCTGCTAACCACTTGAAGACACAACCAGAACATATCATTTTTCAAGAATCAATCAATAATGATTTATCATGTAAGTTACTGATGAAACACTTGTAAGTATATCATTTTCATTTCAAACATCTTCAAACAAATTTTCCCAAACCTGTTCGTCATGTTCAGCACTTGGAATTTTGAAAATCAGCTTTCCAACATCAGTTGTCGAAAATCTTTTTGAATTTTTTTTTTAAATTTTATGCTAAAACACACTAAAATCTTTTTGGATTTTTTAATGAAAAGAAATGCAGTAAAGACAAATTTACATACACTATATTTGTGAGTTTGTGTCAGAGGATCATATCAGTTTATGAGACAAATCACCAACACCGTTAAGCTTTAAACATTTTAAGTTCTAAACGATTCACTTAGATTGTCAGTATACTGTTCCACTTAAATTTTCACACAAAATTCAACTGTTTCGAGATACGAAATTAATGTCTTAAGCACTTAAACTTAATCGTGTGTCCCACCTCAGAATATACTCCCGTATCCAGATTCCAATATTCAGTCTTACAGGTGAGTATACCACAGATGATATCTGTAAGGAGTTAATTGCGAAAAACCGTGAGAGGTCAGGTCAGAACTTCCGTTTAGGGTAGAGATGACGGCTTCGACTTTTGGTGTGTCCCCTTTAGAGGATCTTTTGTTTCAACAGCATATGATTAGCATTTTTCAATGTTTCATCATTTTTTATGCTGAGGGTGGCGCTATGTTTCAAGCAAGCAGAAAGTATTCTCCGGGGACTAGGCCATTGCTTCCGCAAAATCAGAAGTCCCGGGATAATACCCCAGATATCACTGAGCATAAAGACCTAGTATCTCAGAAAGAGGGACCTTTCAAACAAGATTTCGGGGGTTACCCATATATTCGTAAGATGTTCCCCACTATATAACCAAGTTTGAAACTTAGGTTTATATCTCGTCACAATCTACTAAATGTGTAAAAACCTACTGGCACATCATCAGTGAGACCGTTTATCACATTTTGACTTTCCAATTCTTTAGCATGATGTGATAGTCCACTGATGTACTATCATTTCCTCTTTTCACAACAAAAACTCATTTTTGATTTTATCATGTTTTTGGCTTTTTCAAATTTTCTAATGTATTTGGATTTTCTGAAAATTTCATACTCCCCCTAAAATTCAAACACATTTAAGAAATTTGAAAACAAACTGTACAAGTAAAGTAACAACTGATATCAAATCGCTTCAATTCGCCATCCACTTGGCATAAACAATCAGAACTTCCCCTTACAACAAACTATTTTCTCATTGATTTCAAAACACTTAAGTTTGTTTTAATCAAATGGTTTTTCCGGAAAAAAAATTTGTTGATTTTACCACTTGTAAGTTAGGGGTTCATCACATTGTTTCTCAATCATTTGTAGGAAAAACAAGTACAACTTAATGTCCTTGATTTACCATTTGAAAGTGAAAATCTTCTCAACCACTTGTAGGTTCACTCACCAACCATAACCACTTGTAAAACAAGATATAACATTATAAAGATATCACCTGCAGATTTACCAAACAAACCTTTCAAGAATGATGCCGATTCCTGCTCCACACTTACCAACCTGGGAGCTCCGGCAAGTCATACTTATCACTTATGAAAAACTGACATCCAAGCTTCACCAAACTTGGATGTTTCCTCCTCAGCTTCACCTGGGTAATAAGTTGCTTTCTTTGTTGCATAAAAATCTTTTACCCCTTTAACCTTACCCTCAACCATTTTTCCAAAAATCTTTTTCACATTTCCATTAAACGCTTTCTCGACATCAAATTCTTTCGTCTCAGTATAGAACTGATTCGAAATCTCAACATTTCCAAATTTTCTAAAATTTTCAGCCCTCAATGGTGGAAAATTTGCATCATCCATTAGAGGCACTGAGTTTTCTTCTTTAACCTCAACCTGTGGCTCGTCTAACTTTGTGGAGTTAGATTCATTGCCAGATTTTACCTCTGATTTCTTAACAACCCAAGCTTGGTTGTGAAGATTTCCCCTCTTCTTGTAAAACCTTTTCGAACACTCACCAACCTCATATATTGAATTTTTAAACACTTTAAATCTTTCAGTTGGTGGTTTAATTTCCTCAACAACTTTTTCTTTGAGTTTATTAGAGACTTCCTGTTTTGTTTTTGATGCTTGAGAACAATTCCATGCAATGTGACCAGCTTCATTGCATTTGTAACAGATTCTTGTCTCCTTTCTTTGATTTGCTCCATTCTTCACATTTTCGTGCTTTTTGGCAAGGAATTCTCTGTTTGATAGCTTCCAGAATGGGCTTTTTGCTTCTTCTTCACAGCTTGTCCCAGTATCCTTTTTGTCAGTCTTCTCATCTCGAAAAGCTTCCATACCTGCAACAGTTGGATAAATTCTATCAATCAAATAATTAGAACTAGAGTAACTTTGCTATAATCGTCTAATTCTTTCATTTTCTATCTTTTCTATCTCCAACTCATGCTGCAACTTGGCACATTCCTCAATGTAATGATTTATGGCTTTTTGTTTTGACATCATCACAGCACTCATCATAGTCAGTGCATCTTCTCTTTCAGAATTTGTATTTTGAAGACCAGTTACTGTTCTATTTAGCACATCATATGACTCTTTCACGTAATTGAGATTGAACAATAATTGTTCTTTCATCTTTTCTTGCTCACTCAGTTTCTCATCCTTTTCTGCACATTGCTTGCAAGATTCTAAACACTTTAAGCAAGGCTTGATAACTTCTACAATCTTTTCAACTTTTTCAGCTTCAATCACCTTATCAGCTTCACCATTCTTCTCAGCAACATTAACTTCCTTACTTTGTTCATTCTTCATTGTCTCAGCAACACCTTCAATCTTTACCTTTTTTTAACTCTTTTGCTGCTTGTTTCTTCTTCAACTTCTCCAAGCGATCTGCAAAATAAAATTGAAAACTTTCAGGAGATAAATGAATTTTTGCAACATTAATATGTCTTTCGTCCTCATCATCACCACTTTCATTAGTTAGTGATTGATCAAAATCTATTGTCTTCTCAGAACTATCATCTAAAGAATCAGAATCAGATGGTGTTTGATCAACATCTAATGTCTTTTCAAAACTATCATCTGAAGAACCAGAATCAGATGATGTTTGATAAAAAAACAGTTACTTCTTCTGAACTTTCATCGGATGAAACAGATTCTTCTTCTTGATTCTTCTCATTAATACCAATTGCTTTCATCCATTCTGTAAACAAATCAGGCTCTTGAACTATTTTAGCAATGAAAGCTTTAAACTCCCCATTCTCATCCACAAACTTATCCCAGCTAAATCCTGGAGCCATTTTCTCATCGTCTTGATCAATAATACCATAATAAGCTTTCTTGTTTGCATCTTCGATCATTTTCCCATGAGCAGTTTGTGAATCTTTTTGTTGATACGGTTGATGAGCAACCTGCTGATATATGGCCTTCCGATAGTAATCATCTTTTCCAAAAGGATTCTTTGCTCCACTAGCTTCCTGATTTTTGCATTCTCTTTTGAAATGACCTTTCTCCCTGCATCGAAAACAAGTAACTTTAGATTTATCAAAACCCAAAGTAGACACATGTGCATCCAAAAAATCATTTCTTCCTGTAATCATTTTAAACTTTTCTGCTCTTCTTAAAACACTAGCTAAACACCATTTAATGTCCATGAGCTCCATCTCTTCAGCGTCTATTTGATCATAATCCTCTTTCGTCAACATAGGATTTCCGATCCTCCCTGCAACCAAACCTTCATAGGATTGTAGCACAGTTGCAAGTAACGCCATGTGATCTTTTGCAATTTCTTCAGAAAAACTTTGACCATCTGGAAGATTCAATGCAATGTTGCACTGTATCACACAACCATTTCCACTTTTTGAGCTTTGAGAATGAAAACTTGAAGTTGAACTCTTAGGATTAACACTTGGATACGAAGAAAAACCACTGCTGCTATTTGGACTTTGTTCAACAGTTCCAGATAAGTCTCCAGCACTAAAAGCAGTTTGAATCTTCGAACTCATTTCAACCTCTTGAACATTGCCTTTGTAATACATTTTCACATCTTGTTGACCACTCGGATTACTCATCCTTGTAATCTTTTGTTGTTCAAGATCTTGATCCTCAATCTTCTCGATGAACTGAGAAATTGTCAAACCATCATATACTCCGGTGTTCTTTAAGATCATCGAAAATGTACCCCATTCTTTCTGAGGTAAAGCATCAGCTAATTTGTCGACCCATTCCTCTCGTTCTTTGGTTATGCTTAACAATGACATAGAACGCACTAAATGGTAATATCTTTCAATCAGTTTCTTTGTATCTTCCCCTGGCAGACTTGTGAATAGATCAAATTCTTTCTTAAGCAATGCCTTTTTACTTTTGATCATCTTCTCACTTCCCTCAAATTTAATTTTAAGAGCATCCCAAATTGATTTTGAAGTTTTGTCATGTTGAAGCAATACAAATATATCTTCTTTAATAGCTTGCTGAAATAGACTGATCATCATCTTTTCAGCTTTGTACATGTCTCGTTCTTTATCAGTGAATTCAGAGATTTCTTTCTCAACCTGTAGATCAGTACGTGGTAGTACATATTTCTTCAAAATACATTCCCAGGATCTCAAATGATTAGCTTGAACCCAGTTTTCAAACTGATCTTTCCAACCGTAATACTCCTCAATGCTCATTAGTTTCGGGGGTTTTTGTGTAGTTCCAGTCTCATTTTCCAAGTTCATGTTTTGAGCAATGGTAGCCGGAGTAGTTGGAGATGTTGCAAATGCGTTGTAAAATTCTTCACTCATGATTTGGCAAATATTTTCACAAACACAAGTTTTCAAACAGAATACTGATCCAAGCGAAATTACTCCTCAAACGGAATTCCTTTTCAAGCGGAATAACTATTGAAGCGAAATCACACCTTTGAAGCGAAATAATACCCTTCAAACGAGATCACACTCAAACAGAATAACCCTGAAGCGAAATTACCTAATTTCGTTTGAACCGGCTCAAACGGAATTAACCTTTGAAGCGGAATTAGATGACTTCAAGCGGAATAGGGTCTAATTTTCAAGCGGAAACAAAATTCCAAGCGGAATTAACCTTCTAATTCCGTATGAAGTGTTGCTGACATCATCATTTTCGATCTGTTTTCAAACGGAATTAAGAAATTATTCAAGTTTTAAGCTGATTTTAAGTCCAAAACTCTCAAGGAGTCATTAAAACACTGTTATGCTTAAAATATGTGAAATTCAGACCATTTTGACCATAAAATTTTGTGAAATCTTGAAAAGAAGGTGTAGAAGTCAGAAAAAACGGCTGTTTTGGCAAGAACTCTTCTTCCTGAGCTCTGATCCCACTTGTAGGATCGTGTTGTGACCCAAACGAGTCAATCAGAAGAGTTCTTGTCTGTTTCAGAGGCGGAAACTAAGAAACAGACTTGGAAAACAGATTGTTTCACTATTAATCATCTTGTTTATTGATAATAACAGCTTTACAGATCAAATGACGCGTCGGCAGCAGTTCGGTACCGGAATGATGAAAGATTCAAATGATTTCGCTTGGGAGGTTTATATAGAGATCTAATTCCGCTTGAACAGGGCAGAGTGTCAGTTCAAGCGAAATTAATCAGGTTAATTTCGCTTGAAAATGTCACTTGTCATTTCAACCGGAATTAGGTCCTTCAAACGATATTAACTCAAATACAACCTAAAACCTCCTATTTTCTCGTACAACGCACCCTGATCTAACAATTCTAACACTAGACTCGATACAAGACAAAGTCGACAGACGTATGCACCAACACAATGAGGTAATGGAATTCACTTGACAACCAAACGGGTCAAAATTGAATAAGTTAACCAATTGACAGTTTTACGTGACTTGAATGTCACCACATAAACCGGTGTATTGATTCGTAAGCCAAGTTTTGGATATGCCAAAATTGTTTGATGAACCTTGGATTGGGTCAAAACTTAGAAATCTTGATTTTATTGAATTTTGATAGAAAACATATGCATGAAATCAGAGATATCAAGCATGTCATTTATGCGTACGCAAACCATGTAATGGAAGCAAAAACGCTAGCCTCTAATAAGCCCGGGATGGGTGAAAATAGCATAAATTAATCAACGATATAAAATATGTGATATGGTGTTAAAAATGAAACGGGTCGAATAATTGCATAAAGGATTTATAAGCCGTTAGCTTATAAACCAAGTTTGTTACGAACCAATGTGATAAACATAGAGGTAAATGAATTATGGCCACGTAGAAAAAAAGAATCATGTAAATCAGATAAGTAAATTGAAAGTTATGATAGTTCTAAATTGGAATATGGCATGAAAACATAGTTGGGCATGTGCAGCATCAAAATAAGGAACTTTCTGTCGAAATTAGCTCGTCACGCCCCGCGAAGCATAAGACCAAGTCGGTCGCTCCCCGCCAGAGCTTGTCGTACCCCGCGACAGCTTGGGTGGAGCTGGTCGTCGCCCGCGAGAGACCCTGTAGCTAGCAAAAATTTTTGATTTGTTTGATTTTGCTTATGGAATTAGTTTTAAATTGTATTCAATGCCTCATAACTAATGTTTATGTTGGTTTTGAGCGTAGGTGAACGTTAAGGGTCTCCGGATGAAGATCAAGCGACGAACAAGAACCGAACACACGTTTAAATGAAGCTTCCGCGTTGATCTTGTTTTGCTTTGTTAAAAGTGAATTATGTGGACACTTACAACTACGTTTTTGAATGTTCTAAACATATAGGAATACTTTTGATTTAAATTTTTGTGTAAGTGGCATTTTTATCGTAAAATGCTTACTTTAAGGATATATAGTGTTAAAATTAGCAAGGTCTTACAAGTTGGTAATCAAACCTCAAGGTTGTTGAAAAAGTGTGTTCGGTTCGAAGCTTGATAAACATTTGGTAAGAATTAATTATATGAGTAGATTTTAATAAAACACTAGGGAAAGGATATAAATCTAAATGCATGGGAAGAATGTGTTAATACACTCAAACCCGGAAAGTGCACTAAACACAAATGGTTTAAGCAAGTCATAAGCTTGGCTAAACCAAAGTGGATGATGCAAATGATAATGTGACGAAATGTTTAGCAACTGATATAATCATTTCAGATTCAAGATGTCGGGTGGAAACAATGAAAGCACGGTGCCGATAATCATCGAGCAAATGAAAGAAGTAATTTCCAAGGAGGTCAAAAAGGCTATAGAAAATAGTTTACCCGGATTTATTGATAGAATTCAAAACACGATATTATTGGTAGTTGACAAAAATATGAATGAGTTGAATGAGAGTTTCAACCAAACGAATGAGTGACATCGAAGGGGTTTTTGAAAGAACCCATTGCGACGTAAGTGACATTGTAGCTTACAGGACGGGTCAATTGAGGGATAAGCGAAAGACTGGTGGGATAACTTAAAAAAGGAACCAGGGGTCGAGGCGACAAGAAATATGACGTGGGATGAGTTTAAGGCACCATTCCTTAAACAGCATAGCCCTAAAGCCGTCATTAATAAGATCAAGGAAGAGTTCATCCAACTGAGACAAAAGGGTGAAACAATAGACAAGATCACGGGTATATTCCTTGATAAGTTAAGGTTCTGTGATGTGCTGGTGACAACTGAAGAGCAGAAAACATATTACTATTATAACATGTTGAGTAATGAATATCGGGAGTTCATGACTCCCTTAAAGTATGAGACTCTCACTGAGATTATCAACACTGCTCGAGAACGAGAAATTGATTTAAAGAAACAAGTAGAGCGGGGTGAAAGAAGGGCATCGGATGTGAATCCAAGCCCTACAAAGAAAGCAAAGATGACGGAATCTTCGAGAGAGTCGAATGTGAAAGGCGGGTTGCCAAGTTGCAAGATATGTGGCAAGGCTCACAAGGGTGAATGTCGTTTCAAAGATAAACCTTGCCCTATTTGCGGGAAGACATGGCATACGACTTCGACATGCCATGGTAAAGTCACATTTTGCTACAAGTGCTACCAACCAGGCCATTAGAAATCAGAATGCCTGGAATTGGTAAGAAAGATAGATGTGAAAGATACGCATGCAAAAATCAAGATATCGAAGGCCAGATCTTTTCATCTGGCAGCGGCAGAAGCCAAGATTGAACCCGATGTGGTTTCATGTATATTTTCCATAAACTCTATTCCCGCACGTATGTTGTTTGATACAGGTGCGAATAAATCCTTTGTTTCACATGGATTTATTCGACATCCTTTATTTGTATTAACGAAGTTACCTATGCCTTTAGATGTAGAGATAGGTAATAACAGGAGTTTCATTGTTTGTGATGTATGTCGAAATTGCAAATTGAGCATCGATGAGGAAGAATACTCAATAGACTTGATCACGATGTCGATGGGAGAATTCCAAGTGGTCGTCAAGATGGATTGGTTGTCCCGACATCGCACGAAGGTCGTATGCTTCCGTAAGGAGATGAAATTAACATCTTCGAGCAGAAAGCAAGTTATCATTTATGGAGAGAAAGGGGTGGGAGTCCCGTGGTGTGTTCGATGTTAGAAGCCCACAAACTTATGCAACATGGATGTAAAGTGTACTTGGTTTACGCATGCGATTCGGAGAAAGAGTCACCAAAGATCGGAGACGTACCGGTGGTACGAGACTATGAAGATGTATTTCCAGAGGAACTACCGAGAATACCGCCTGAATGGGAAGTGGAATTCGGAATCGAACTGGTTCCGGGTGCAAAACCGGTAGCTAAGGCACCGTATCGGCTCGCGCCATCGGAGCTACAAGAGCTAATGTCGCAGATACAAGATTTACTGGATAAGGGATTTATACGGCCGAGTATGTCCCCGTGGGGTGCACCAGTATTGTTCGTGAAAAAGAAAGACGGTAGTATGCGCATGTGTATCGATTACCGGGAGTTGAATAAACTCACGGTGAAGAATCGATACCTGCTCCCGAGGATTGATGACTTATTTGACTAACTACAAGGCGCGAGTTGGTTTTCTAAAATCGACTTAAGGTCGGGGTATCATCAGTTAAAGGTCAAGGAAGAAGATGTACCGAAGACTGCTGATGTGCGCAAAATGCAACATATAAATTACATCAAATGTGGCATTAAACTAACCCTTTTTTAGTACTAATGTTGGAAAAATTGTGTTTTTGTCTTCCTTTTGTATTTTCAGGATTAAATTAGCTCAAATGAACAAAAGAAGCAAAAAGGCAGCTAAATCTAACATAAATACAAGAAAAGGAATAAACGTGGCATGCCAGACCCCTCGACAGCGTCTTCCCAAGCAAAACAAGATAACAGAAGGCTGAACACGCCCCGTGCTCAACGAGCACGGGGGCGTGCCCAAGTGTCTGCAGAAAAAACAAAGCTGTAGAAGCTTCTATCACCCACCACGGGGGCGTGCCCAGCGGACACGAGGCCGTGGTCAACTCTAAGATTCGCAAAATCTGAGGAAATCTTGATAGTACAGATACGCTTCTGCACACGGGGTTGTGCCCAGCGGACATGGGGTGTGGTCAACTAATGCAGACAAACTGCATTTAATGAAGAAAAAGAAGACGGGTGGACACGGGGCCATGCCCAACGGACACGGGGCCGTGTCCAGGCCTTTGTGCAGGCCATAAATAGGGGTGCTTGGCTCATTTGCAAACCATCCCTTGGCAAACCACCTATCTCACACTTCACCCACACTCCACCACCACCACAACACCATCATCCACCACCATCATCCATCATAGAGTGTGTGAGTAGTCTCGGGATCGAAGATTGATCGTAAGAGCTCTTGACAATCAGAGGCCATGTTTGCCTAAGTCTCTTACATCACTTGGTGAAGACAAGTGTCTAGTGTAATACTTTTTATTTTTAATCTTTTCGCACTTTTTATTTGGTTATGTATTAATGACTTTAATAACTAGTTTCTTATGTTGAAGGTGAGTCTTCCTTATCGTTTGTCCGTGGTGTCTTGGCATTATTTTACTGTCTATATAAAATAAAATATTTTCACCATTCATATCTCCACGGTCTATATGGAGGTATGTTGGCTACCTGGTCGGGGGTTAAGGGAACGGTTTGGTAAGAGTCTTGCCTTGTTCAGTGTATAGATCCTGCAAGGACCTGGGTCAACTTTAGTAGGACCTCCTTCAATACCCACTGGTATTGGATGGCGGGGGTCCGAACTCCTTGACCCCCTCATATGTAAACTACTATTAAAACTTTAACCCGGCTACTTAGGACTCTATCCCTGCTGACTCGGACTACTTAGCCGAGGGTAACGTCACCTCCAGAAGAGGGGCCTACTACAATATGCATTAATAACTTAATTAATTATCTTTCAATAATCCAACCCTTTAGGATTGTATCCTTGCTGACTCAAACTACTGGGTTGAGGGTAACGTCACCTTCAGAAGAGGGGCCTACTACAATAACTAAGATAATCTCTTAAAAAGTGCAAAAGTGCGGAAATAATCAAAGGTTACACTAAACACGAGTCGGATCCAAGTGATTCATCTTGTCTATCTTTTTTTATTTTATTTTTCAGCATTTTAGTTAGTTTTAACTTTTTTAGTTTAAAACCCTTTTCTAAACTTTTGATTTGATTAGACTTTGAGGATAAACCAGTATTAAAAGCACTTATGTCCTTGGACGACCTCGGTATCTTACCAACACTATACTACGCTCACGATGGGTGCCCTTGCCCATATGTGTGTTTAGTGTTAGTAAATATCGTGTTTTATAAATTTAAAACTTGGCTAAAAAGTGTTAAAGGGCTTAAAATATACATTAAAAATCTATAACACTGCACACACATCAACAGCTTTCCGTACACGGTACGGGCACTCTAAGTTCCTCGTGATGTCCTTTGGGTTAACAAATGCGCCCGTGGCATTCATGGACCTCATGAACCGAGTTTGCAAACCCATGTTGGATAAATCAGTGATAGTGTTTATCGATGATATTTTGGTATATTCAAGAAATGAAACGGATCATGCTCGTCATTTACAAGAAGTGTTAGAGACGCTTAGACAAGAAAAGCTCAATGCGAAATTCTCGAAGTGTGCGTTTTGGCTACGAGAAGTGCAATTCCTAGGGCACATCATTAGTGCCGATGGAATACTAGTCGATCCGTCCAAAATAGAAGCTGTGTCAAATTGGAATCCTCCGAAGAATCCTTCGGAAATCAGAAGCTTCTTAGGGCTTCCGGGATATTGTCAGAGATTCATACAAGATTTCTCCAAGATCGCTTCGCCATTGACCAAGTTAACTCGTAAAGATGAGAAGTTTATTTGGAGTGTTGAACAAGAAAGAGCCTTTCAAACACTCAAGGAAAAATTGATCCATGCTCTGGTATTAAGTTTGCCGCACGGCGCAGATGATATGGTAGTTTATTCCGATGCGTCGCATATGGGTCTTGGGTGTGTCTTAATGCAAAGAGGCTTATAGCCTACGCCTCAAGACAATTGAAAGTTCATGGAAAGAAATACCGTACGCACGATCTCGAATCGGCGGCAGTGATATTCGCTTTAAAATTTTGGAGGCACTATTTATACGGAGTAAAGTGCACAATATTTACCGACTACAAGAACGTGAAGTATTTCTTTGATCAGAAAGAATTAAACATGAGACAGAGGTGTTGGTTGGAGACGGGGAAAGATTACGACTGTGAGATAAATTACCATCCTGGAAAAGCCAATGTAGTGGCAGACGCGTTGAGTCGAAATGGAGATTATTCTCCCATACGGGTGGAATTGGTGCAACTGATAATGACCTCGGATTTAATTGAACGAATCCGAGAGGCACAAGTCGAAGCAGTGAAAGAGGAGAACTGGAAGAAAGAACAGATAATCGGTCAGTTAAAGGATTTGGTAGATAGTAACAACGGGTGGAAAACCCGCTTCGGAAGGACATGGGTTCCTAATACGTGTGGAGTTAAAAAGCTTCTACTTGACGAAGCTCACAAATCACGTTATTCTATTCATCCAGGGGCAACCAAGATGTAAAATGATTTGAAACAAAACTATTGGTGGCCCGGAATGAAAAGAGATGTACCAAGTATGTGGAGAAATTTTGGAATGAATGTTGAATGAATGAGTGATATTGTGATGAATCCATGTTTAGGAACAAACCCTAGTTGAAAACTTGATGAATTAGTGTTGAAAACTAATTGATGAACACCCCTATATGTGTTAAGTGGGTTTTTATAACAATGTGGTGAACACATGAATTTGAGTGTTAATATTGTAAAAAAATTGATGTTATGATGCACGTTATTGATATTGTTCATGAATACTAGACCAAGGGCTTGATTTTGATAATTTAAACTTGGTTAAAAGTTGGTAATGAACTAAATAAAAGTTCTATAAAATTCTTGCCCGTAAGGTGTTTGTTAAAATGCCTAAACGAATGTTCATATGTTGAAATTATGAAAGAAACGCGTAATTGGCGAATTTGATGAATTACGTGTAATGTGTGAAAATAAGAGTTCTAAACGCCGTGTTGGTTGAACTCTATATGCAAAGCGGGTGAATCTTCAAGCGGTCAAGTTGGAGTGGACACGCGCTTGAAGGATAAGCTTCGAAGGTACGCGACTTGTAGTTTCGTTACATTATGTAGATAAGCTTAGTCGATGATATATTTGATAATGATATTGTTAAAATAGTCGCGTTTGGTACGTCAATGAAGTGATGTAATTCAGTCGACAACCAAACGGGTCAAAATAGTTAGTTAGATATGTTTGATAATGATAAAGTGAAAATTGTCGTGTTTGGAATGTCAATGAGGTGATCGAATTCACTCGACAACCAAACGGGTCAAAACAGAATAAGTTAACCAATTGACGGTTTTACGTGACTTAAATGTCACCACATAAACCGGTGTATTGATGCGCTAGCCAAGTTTTTGATACGCCAAAATTTGTTTGATGAACCTTGGATTGGGTCAAAAGTTAGAAAGCTTGATTTTATTGAATTTTGATAGAAAATGTATGCTTGAAAACGGAGATATCAAGCATGTCATATATGCGTACGCAAACCATGTAATGGAAGCAAAAACGCTAGCCTCTAATAAGCCCGGGATGGGTGAAAATAGCATAAATTAATCATAGATATAAAATATGTGATATGGTGTTAAAAATGAAACGGGTCGAATAATTGCATAAAGGATTTATAAGCCGTTAGCTTATAAACCAAGTTTTTTACGAACCAATGAGATAAACGTAGAGGTAAATGAATTACGGTCACGTAGAAACAAGAATCACGTAAATCGGATAAGTCAATTGAAAGTTATGATAGTTCTAAGTTGGAATATGGCATGAAAACATAGCTGGGCAAGTGCACCATCAAAATTAGGAACTTTCTGTCGAAATTGGCTCGTCGCGCCCCGCGAAGCATAAGACCAAGTCGGTCGCGACCTGCCAGAGCTTGTCGCTCCCCGCGACAGCTTGGGTGGAGCTGGTCGCGGCCCGCGAGAGACCCTGTAGCTGGCAAAAAAAAAATTATTTGTTTGATTTTGCTTATGGAATTCATTTTAAATGGTTTTCAATGCCTCATAACTAATGTTTATGTTGGTTTTGAGCATAGGTGAATGTTAAGGGCCTCCGGATGAAGATCAAGTGACGAACAAGAACCGAACACACGTTTAAACGAAGCTTCTGCATTGATCTTGTTTTATTTTGTTAAAAGTGAATTATGTGGACACTCACAACTACGTTTTTGAATGTTCTAAACATATGTGAATACTTTTGATGTAACTTTTTGTGAAAGTGGCATTTTTGTCGTAAAATGCTTATTTTAATGATATATAATGTTAAAATTAGTAAGGGTCTTACATTAACTTCATTAAGAAAGTTGAAAATCTTTTAAAACTTATAGTCATAATGAATAGATCAGACAATGGGACATAATTTAAAAATGCTAAACTTGGGACATTCCTAATCAGTAAAGGAATATCTCATGATTTTTCTGCTCCTAGAACTTCCCAACAAAATAGGGTGGTTGAAAGGAAAAACATAACTTTTGTAGAAGCAGCAAGAACAATGCTTGCTTATGTAAATCTGGCTGCTTACTTTTGGGCAGAAGCTATATCAAATTCATGTTTTACTCAAAACAGAACTATCATTAATAAAAGGGATCAGAAAACACCCTACCATATAGTCAACCATAGAATACCAAGCATCAATTTTTTACAAACTTTTGGTAGTAGGTGTTTTATTTTCAATGATTTTGATAGTTTAGGAAAGTTTGATAGAAAAGCTGAAAAAGGAATATTTCCTGTGATACTCTTTAGTGTCAAAAGCTTAAAGAGTATTTGTGCTAAGCACCAAAACATTAAGAGAAAATTTTATGTGTATTTTGATGATACATCAGAAATACAAGTTTCTGGCAATTTTATTGAACATGCAACCAAACAAATCTTAGAAACAATTTACACCTTCTAAATGAACTATTTGAGCAAACTTCTTGGGTTTTATTGGGAGGGAAATTATGGCATAATTAATAAAAACGAATTATATCTTAACCCTATAGGAAACATAGAATCAATTTCTAATACAAACGATAATCAGAATCAGAACTCATCGGAAAATCAGAACAACCCTCAGAATTATGGTGAACTCAATCCAGTAACCACAAATTAATCAGGGGGAAGATGGAAGCACCTCATCGGATCCAAATTCTGATATGATTAATTCATTCAGTGGTAGACGATGGACAAAAGATCATCCAGCTACCAATATAATTGGTAATCCGGATGGAGGGGTAAAAACAAGATTAACAACTGCTTATGAGTGTCTATATACAGGATTTCTCAGTATGACAAAACCAAAAACTGTAAATGTGGCACTCAAAGACTCATATTAGGTCCAAGCAATAAAAGAAGAGTTTGACTTGTTTGAGAAAAATAAAGTGTGGAGTCTAGTTCCTAAACCTCAAAACAAGTCAATCATTGGATTGAAATGGGTCTTTAGGAACAAATCTGATGAACAAGGAGTCATAACCAAGCACGACCTCTGCCAAATATTAAGGCTCATTTTTAAACTCATTTACTAGGCCGAGAGTATGCATTATCGGTCAAATAATATGGGTAACATTTTAGTTAAGCCGCAGGTATGTGTTATGAATCTTCTTGGGCTGCAACTTTATTTTAAATGGGATGTGTGTTGATTTTAAAGACAACAACGTTGGATTTTAAGTGATAACTGGGGGCCTTGAGTTTTAGAGATGAATTGTTTTTAGTTGAGTTTATAAGAACTAAGCCTGAGGCGAAGATTTACTTGTTAAGTATAAGGATCAAATACAAATGTGTCTTAACATATAAAATGGCCTTAAGAATGAGACACGAGGGATGATTTTTTTTTTCTTTTGACAGTTTTGTTACCCATCTTTTTAAATATGATGTTCATTTGTAAAATGCAAAAAAAAAAAATCATGCAATTACTTTAGTAGAGTAATTATGTGAAATTACCCTAGGGTAACTATAATTACTCTACTAGTGTAATTTACACATTTTTTTTAGATTCTACCATTAAAATACGTGGTTAATGAGATAAGAAAAAAAATTCAAAAAACAAAAAAAAAAATCTCTCATCGACTGCTTACATTAAACCAATTTGTATGTTACAGACCCATTTGTACAGGAACCTAACTCTACTTGTTAAATGTTTAAAGTGAGACATTTGTGGGCTAACAACTTTACATTTTTTTCAATTACAATTGTGTGGATTCCAATTGTTTTAAACACATTGGTCATAACTTTGGGCTGATTAAGAAAAAGAAGCATTGGGCTTGCTGATTTAGATTTGAATTTGAAGCAATTAGATCCAGATTTAGTGTGAGCTAGCTGACTATGGGCCAAGAATAAAACTAAATTTTGGGCTAGTAATTATTGTGCTGATTCAGTTGTTTTGAATGTTGGGTTGCAATATTTGTTTAATAATATTTGGATGCCATTGTGGCCTTGTGGGCAGAATACAAGTATGTTGTGGTTGACACCTTACCTGGGCTGAAAATTAAAGTGTTTGATTGCAAGTTTGGACCGGGCTTAGATTCAAATTTGGTGGGCTATAAGTTGAAGTTCGATTAGCTGTGTGTTTCGACTGAGAATGAATCGGGTTATTTATTCGCATGAGATTTGTGGTCATCAACTTATTTAGTGAAGAAGTTTTGTGAAAAGTTTCGACAACTGTTTGGTGAATCATCATTTTTTTTTTTTTTTTTTGGAAGGTGACTTTCTCTGTACTGGACCGAATTGGTCACCGGGGTCATGTCGAAGACATTCCCCCGTCAGCCCCGCTCTTACGGACGCGATGTTCGATCGGGCCCCGGCCGTTGCGCAAGCTGACTTCCGCCCGGAATCACCATCTTTTATTCAAAATTCAAGTTTGAAAGATGTCGAATATGAGAAGGCAAGATAAAGTTATTCTGATGAAAAACTTTGATGTGTTTCAACATCTGCAAAATCACTAGTACAAAAAGGAGGCTTTTAATAGCAGTGTTTAGCGTTTAATGAAACGGTTAAGGGACCGGTACAAATCATTACGCTGATTATAATAAAACTCTTTCTTGATATGATGTCATGACCCTTTTAATAAAAGGATTAACAAGATTAAGTGGCCTAACAATATCTCAAAAATAGAGGTTCATCAACCGTTTTATTTGGTAACCGCTAGGCCTGTAAACGAACCGAACGTTCATGAACTGTTCGTGAACTTGTTCGGCGGGAAATTTGTTTATGTTCGATTATTTAATAACCGAACGAACATGAACAAAATATTTTGTTCGTTTAATTAAATGAACGAACAAGAACACTCCTTGTGTTCGTTCATTTATGTTCATGAACATTCGTTTATGTTCGTTCATTTATGTTCGTGAACGTTCATTTATATTTGTTTATTTACGTTCGTTTGAATTTTAGTGAATACATAAATAATTATATTTATATAAATATTAGGTTTTCTAACTACATATATAAATATAATTAATCAGTAATTGAGTTTTCTAGTAATAAAAAATGAAATTTTAGATTTTTTTTTATCGTAACTGATAACTTATTTAATATTTATATAAAAAACTACTTAATTTTAGTATATATGAACCGTAATATAAATGTGTTTTCGGATGAATTGTAATATATTTTAGACTTGTTTGTTTGTGTTCACTAATGTTAAGTTGTGTTTGTCTATATTTGTTCAATTACGTTCATTTGTGTTCGTTTTGTTTGTTCAATCATGTTACTTTATGTTTGTTTATGTTTATTCAAATATGTTCAGTTAAATTTTCTTTTTGTTTATGTTCGTGAATTGTTCGTTTAGACTTTAAATGAACGAACATAAACGAACACGAACATGCCCGATTTCTTAATGAACGAACACGAACAAAAAAATATGTTCGATTATATGTCCGTGTTCGTGTTCATGTTCGGTTAAAGTTAAATATGTTCATCTTCGTTCGGTTCATTTACAGCCTAGTAACCGCCAACTTAAAACTCTCAAGTACAATGCTCCTTAAATCACTATAAATTGTATGATATTGTAGCGTTTCACCAACCATTGTCATTGATAACACCTTAAACTTTTTTTAATGCCGGTCTACAGAACCGGTTAGATTGTTTTATTAGAATAAAATATTATTAAATTTTACTGGTGGGAGCCACCCCAATTTTTTATACTGTTCTATAGAACCTGTTTAAATTGTTTTATTAGAAAAAAATATTATTAAATTTTACCGGAATATCCACCATAAAAGTTTTCTAAACCGGTATGCAGAATCGGTTTATAAACATTTCTAACAAAAAAAATAAAATACTATTAAATTATGACAACAACTTAGCTATTAATTATCGGGACCCGCGTGATGCGACGGGATTTCCAATGCTATACCTTTTTTTGTTAGTTTATCAATACTCTCATGATATCCCTTTTGATAACGCCACATAAAGTTCACACATAACACTTCTCGAAATCCAACATTTGAGGTGTATACTAACATCTAAAATCTTTGATAGGATGAACTAATATCTTTGTATTTTCGCATGATATCCATGTTGATAACCACATAAAGTTGTTCATATGAAAACAAATAATCCGATGGGTAAACACCAACGTGTGAAATTGTTTCACCTTAAGCTTTATTGAGTCTTATGGAAAAGCAAAGTCGAATGAGAAACTGTCTTTTTACAAAAATAATAAAAAAAATTTCAATAGTAGATGGTCAGGAATTATTGTTTACATATTTGTAACATTCCAAAAATCTGACTTTTATATTAAATGATTTTCTAGAGAAAATTTACTATGGATTATGATCTTATTTAAATAAATAAACGTTGAGCTATAGTGTGTGAATATATGACTTGAATGTCAAAAACAATTAAGGGCATGTTTGGGTAAGCTTTTTAAAGCAACTTATTGACTTATTGACTTCTTGGAAAAGTCAGGATTTTGTGACTTATTGACTTATTGGTTTTTTCCCCTCACATACACCCTCTTTGCCAAACATCATTTTAGAGCTTATGACTTTTCAAAAAGCCAATAAGTCAATAAGTTGTTTCAAAAAGTTTACCCAAACATGCCCAGTATTTGTGTTAAAGTAAAATATATCATGTGGAAACAATTAGGATTTATATGTTATGCTGATTTATATTGTGTTAAACATATATATTATAAAAATGATAAAATGCTAAATATAATAAACTATATGGAAGCCGCCCCCGTTGCAGCGGGGGCAAAAGCGTAACAAATAGCATTAATAACACAACACCGCCAAAGACAACCAACACCGAATAAGTAGGTAAAACCTTAGCAAATAGCATTAATGACACACCACTGCCAGAGACAAACCAACAACAGTGTTTTTGAAACCGGATCGGACCGGCAGGTTCAACCGGAAACCGGTAAGGTCACCGGTTTGTTTTGAGAGAACAAACCGTTATGTTCTGCTGAAAACCGGGTTCAACCTCCAACCGAGTCAACTTGTTTTCTTCATTTGGGGTAGGTTAGTACACATTAGGATGGAATACCATTAAGTTGTAATACATGTATTTCAAATCATATATTATGTAACATAATAAGTAATTTAAAATTGTTAAATTTTGTAGCGTGATGGAAGAAGATTTGAGTTGGAACAATAATCAAGTCAAACACTTTGCAAGTGAGGATGGTGATCAATGTACAAACGTATCCTGCACCACCTACCAATCCAATCAGCAATCGCCCTTCAGTTCGTCTAGGCTTCACCATCAAACATACATATTGCAAAAAAATGGCAATTTATGTTTTGTTTAAAAAAATAATAATAGCAATTTGTTTTGCTAATATTACAACAAAGTTTTTGATAAGTATTATCAAGGGCGGCTCTTATGGTGTGCGGGGAGGACTTCCGCACAAGGCCCGTGATTTCGAGTGGCACGAGATTTTTTTTAAAAATTCGATATATATATGTTATTTTTTTAAAAAACAAATTGTAAACACGTACCAATCCAATATAGAGGCCCATTATCAAATACATTTTTATGCTTTATAATTTACCCAACTTAACATTAGGTTTATTGGGCCCAACCCAATATTAATATAATTTTAAAAAATAAAAATAAAAAAACACTAAAAACATTGGAAATTGGTGAAGTCTCAAGCCGGTGCTATAGAAAAGCTTTTGGCATCTAATCCACCTACAGTTAATGTTGAAAATCAACAAGAAGACGTTTTTGCTATGAAGAAAGCGAGGAGGGCTGCACGAATCATTGGTTAGCTATTATATTAACTTATTAGTTATGATGGTATGTAACTCATCAGAATGCTATGATTTTGTCATTATCATAATTGCATTGTTTATCAAATACTACAATTCTTATTTTCGCAATTATATTGTCTATCGTTAAAGCATATGGGCACATTTTTCGAGCTCGAACAGGGTACGTGAATTCTCAGAGACGCCACTGAGTATTATGTTGTTCCAACTACTCAATTATTGACAGCCTGAGGTTTTTTTTACAATCAAACCAAACACCAAGTACATCCGATTACAATTTTCCAACCTCCCAAGCAAATTCATTAAAGACATGACACAAACAAAAGAAATAACAAAAACGCTAAAACCTATCAACTCAGATCTATAGATCATCACAGTTGTTGCAACATAAAGAGGCTCAGATGTACATCTCGTGTCATCATCATCGCCAACAAAGCACGGGTGAGCGTCGACGTGGCTGCAACCGGAGTTGCCACGCCAGGTAGCAAGTCACCATAAACGCCGATTAAAACACTCAACAAAGCAGGAACCACACACATGTTCATCAAAACCACAACCAACAACCACATTGCTGGACAACAGCGAAAAAGTATATAAGCAGCATCGTTGGTGCAGGACAACATATTGGCCAACAATAAGCCAAATAAAAGAGCTAAAACCATAAGAAAACATATCCAACCACAAATCCACCCATTCAGAGATTTTCAAACAGAGAAAAACCGTGGGTGGGACTGGGTATTCAAACCCAAGAGAGGTACAACTTCCTTAACAAAGAGTACAACCAATCAATGCACAAAACACAATGGATGCATGATGTGTGCAAAATGCAACATATAAATTACATCAATTGTGGCATAAAACTAACCCTTTTTTTAGTACTAATGTTGGAAAAAGTGTGTTTTTGTCTTCCTTTTGTATTTTCAGGATTAAATGAGCTCAAATTAACAAAAGAAGCAAAAAGGCAGCTAAATCTAACATAAATACAAGAAAAGGAACAAACGTGACATGCCCGACCCCACGACAGCATCTTCCCAAGCAAAACAAGAAAACAGAAGGCTGAACACGTCCCGTGCTCAGTGAACATGGGGGCGTGCCCAAGTGCCAGCATAAAAGACAAAGCTATAGAAGCTTCTATCGCCCACCACGGGGCCGTGCTCAGCGGACACGGGGCCATGGTCAACTATAAGATTCGCAGAATCCAGGCAAATCTTGATAGTACAGATATGCTTCTGCACACGGAGGCGTGCTCAGCGAACACGGGGGCGTGGTCAACTAATGCAGATAAACTGCAATTAATGAAGACAGAGAAAAGGATGGACACGGGGTCATGCCCAATGGACACGGGGCCGTGCCCGAGCTTCTGTTCAGCCTATAAATAGGAGTGCTTGGCTCAAGCTCAAACCATCCCTTGGCACACCACCTCTCTCACACTTCACCCACCACCCACCACCACCATAACACCATCATCCACCACCATCATCCATTGTCCATCATAGAGTGTGTGAGTCGTCTCGGGATCCAAGATTGATCGTAAGAGTTCTTGACAATCAAGGCCATGTTTGCCTAAGTCTCTTACATCACTTGGTGAAGACAAAGTGTCTAGTGTAATACTTTTTATTTTTAATCTTTTCGCACTTTTTACTTGGTTATGTATTAATGACTTTAATAACTAGTTTCTTATGTTGAAGGTGATTTTTCCTTATCGTTTGTCCGTGGTGTCTTGGCATTATTTTACTGTCTGTATAAAATAAAAGATTTTCACCATTCATATCTCCACGGTCTATATGGAGGTATGTTGGCTACCTGGTCGGGGGTTAAGGGAACGGTTTTGTTAGTACATTTATGTCTATCGCCTTCGTCAATCCGAGCCGTAGCAAGAAACAGAAGAAAATGAGTCGTTATATTAGTGATAGCTAGACAAAAAGGCAAGGTGGCATAATTGTAATAATGAGAAATCTTATTAAAAGCCTTGGACTATAAATAGGAGATTATGTCATAGATTAGAAACTTTTGCTACATTTGTCATTTGGAGCTTTCTAGATCTAGAGAGAGAATCTAGAGAGAGAAAGTGATTCAAGGTGTTGTACGATTTCAGATTTCTAATAGAATCACGTTTATATTACGTCACGTGTGTTAGGTCGCGTTCGTGTACGGATTCCGCACGTTATACGTTCATTTCGCAATCGTTTCGGAGTCAAAACCGGTCCTACAAGTGGTATCAGAGCAGGAGCTCGATTGGACTGATCTTTCACACGATTACACGCAGAAAATCATCAGATTCAGATCCGGATTTCATCTATTTCTTCATCTTTTTCATATTTTTCACGTTTTTCACTGAAAATCGTCAAATTGAACAGGTTTTACCGGTCCGAATCAGCTGATTGTTTGATATGTTGTGCGAAAACACCTGATCTACAACCCTACCAAGTTTCAGATCCTAATTCCTAGCAGTTTAGGAGAAATCGAAAGTTTTAGGCCCGATTTCGTATCATTCAGCAAGATCGCTTAAACTAACAGCTGGCTTTCGCTTGGAAATACAGGCTTTCGCTTGAATATTAAGGCTTTCGCTTGAATATCTGAGGTTTCGCTTGAGATATATGTTGGTTTCGCTTGAAAAAGTACTTTAAAACTGGGGTTTCGCTTGACTGAACTGTACCCTATCGCTTGAAAATCGAGTCTCTCGCTTGAACTTTTGATAACGCTTGAAACACATGGCAATTTGAAGCGAGACACACCCTTTCGCTTGATATATGGAGACCGCTTGAAACCGACACACCGCTTGAAAAGTGCATCGTGTATTGTGAAAGTATATTGAATTAGAAAAACATTAACTGTTGTCGGCATTTATAAAATCAATGTTGCATGTGAAATATATTTTGAGGTCCAATTGATAGAAAGTAATATCTGATATTGCATGTGTTTGTTGGTTCTATAAGGTGTGATATTACATATGATTGTCACTGTTTGAATAAAAAAAAATTAGCGGCCCTATAGCATTCCATCATTTAAAAAATTGTTGGCACAATTAATTGAGTCTTATCAGAGTATCGGCCCAATCACATTATATGTGTATTAATTTTGTGGGACATAAATTCAGATTTGCATGATTGCATGTGTCAGACCCACTAAGTTGTTCGACCCATGTGCTTTGACTATACAATTCGAGGCCCAATTTGGAGAAGCATTTAATTGACAAACGGTCCATGTGATAAAATAGTGTTGATCTTACCACATTAAAAAGAAATTAGTGTGAGAATGTGTTGAATATAAAAGATTCATTGTTGAGAATTTTGTCGCATAGTGTCACAAAGTCACCCGATTGGACAAAGTCATTATATTCATTGAAAGTTGACTTTATTTTACCTACTTGATCGGGTTACAATTTGTTTCAAAGAATTTTGTTTTGTTCAATTTCAAAGTGCAACAAATCGAGTGGAAATCCGAACGGATTACCATCCGACTCTAATCATTTCATTTGTTTGTTGATTCAAGGTAATTCGAGGTGTGAATATCAAGGTTTACATCATGGCTGAAAACAAAGAAGAAAATTTTGTTGCTGAGATTCAAGATGAAAACAAAGACAAAGACACTACTGAAGTCCATGAAGAAAAAGTTGAGATCAAAGAAAAAACTCGAGAAGAGATCTTGAGTGAGAAGACCTACAGAGAAAGAAACGTGGTCTATAACAGAATGGATGACATGCAGGAGGAGTATGAGATGGCTGTTGGTAGCAAAAGATGGGATAAAAAGAGAGAATGCTATTATAACAGAGAAGGAGAACCGGTTGTTCCCAAGAAAGACATAATTTTCGATGATGTTCTTCTCAAAGTCCCGTTGAGAGCTGAATACTATAGAAATGTATTGAAAGATGACACATACGTTAAGAGATTTGAAAAGGAGATCAGATATGCTATGTTATCGTGTCTGAGAAAAAGGGATAAGGAGAGAATCAAGAAGAATGTTGAAGAAATGGTGAACAATCTGAAGAAAGTTGCTGAAGAGGTTAAAGCAGAAACTGTTGAAGTTGAAGCTGTGAAGGAAATCAAAAGTGAAGAAGTTGTTGTGAATGAAGAGGTTGAGAAAGCTGTTACTGAAGAACAGCAGATTGAAAAAGAAGAAAAGAATGAGAATGAGGAAGCTGATAATGTTGGTGATGAAGTCGGTATTGAAGAAAAGCAGAATGTTGCTGAGCAGACAGAGGTTGCTGAAAACACCGAAGTGCAAATCACTGAGGTAAATTCTGATTCTGAAAACTTGAAACTGATTGATCAGTGCAAGAAATGCATGGAACCGTGCAGAACTTGTACTGAAAAAGATGAGCAATTTAAAACAAGAGATCTTGAATTCACTAAAATTGAAAACATTTTTAAAGAAAAATGCAAAGAAATGCTAGAAAAAGAAAAAGTTTTAAAAGAAAATGATGAAAAACTTTCAGAAAAATGTAAAAAGTTAGAAACAGAAAATGAAGTTTTGAAAGAAAATGTTTTGAAAATGAAAAATGAATGTGAACAAAAAGAAATTGCTTGTCAAGAAATGTAAAAGGAATATGACTCAATGAAATTATCATATCACATTACAAAAGAGTCATATGATAAAGTAAAAGACGAAATGAAATATGCTCAATCTAGAATGAATTATATGTCTGAAACAACCAAAGAGCTTAAACGAATGTATTCTATAAAACAAGATGTTGTTAATTCCTATATTGAGGATGTTGCTAAGCTAAAGCGACAGATTGCTGATTTAGAACAGGATAACAACAAATTAAAGAGTTATCACGTGTCGTCATACGTGCTTGAACGAATTTTCAATATAAAACCGGGTGAGGGTGAGGGTGAGTCTGAGCAGAACAAGAAAGGCATTGGTTCAGAGTTTCATCAAGTTCCTCCACCGGGAAAATTTGCATTTTATGATGAGGAAAAGGTCGAAAAAGCTTTCAACATGGTAGACCAATTGCCAGACAACATTGACATAACCTATTCCAAGTCTGATGATTCTCATGATTCAGAGGTGGTAGGTAAAGTCGTTGAAAGTGTGTTGAAAGAAGAGTCGATTGTTACAGGTAAATCTGAATCACAGGATGAAGATGAAGGAAATCTTCATGATGGTTATCTGAAAAATACAAAATCCGAGGAAAGTTTGAATGATGATTCAAAAGGATTGGTTTATACCATGATTGGATCGGACAAATTGTTCTTAGATGTTGTTTTCCCGATTCAGAATGTGATTTCAGAAAAGGTTGATAAAGTTTTCAAAATGGTTGAGATTGAGAAGTCTGAGATTTCAAAGTTTGTTGGTAAGAGTCATAAAGGTTCGTATAACAAACCTGGTTTCAAAAAGAAGAACATGAAGGCTGGGTTGGGTTATAAGAAGAAACAACATCGGAACAAAAATGAGACGCCGAATTTTCAAGCAAAAATGAGTTTTGTTCAAGGAGACAGTTTAGAAAAAGAAAAGGAACTCAAAATGAGACAGTCTAATGATGAGTTCTTTGCTCAAAAGAAAAAGCAACAACCACAGGTCAAAGATGTGTCCATGAGAACATGTTTCAAATGTGATCAAAAAGGACATCTTGCACGCAAGTGTCCTAATCTAAAACCTGTGGATGTTGACAAAAAGAAGATTGATGCTGAGAAACAAAAATCTAAGAATGTGAGACAAAGGTCAACCAGATTTGACTCAAAACAAACTTGGAGGCATAACACAAACAAGTTTGTTTCGAACCAAAACTGGAAATCAGACCCGAATAAGTTCGATTCTAGACAGATCTGGAATTCTCACACACCCAGATTTAGAACAACACAAAGTTGGAAAACAACTGTTGATATGACAAAACCTCAAGAGTTTTGGAAACCAAGAGTTGTTGATCAAAATCAAAATGTTCAAAAAGTTTCACATTTTTACAAACGAGGAACACCAAAAGGTCAAACATGGAGTGTTAAGAAACATGTTGATTTGGTAAAAGATGAGAAAGTTGAAGTTAAAATTGAGAAAGTTTTTGTGAAAAATGACAAAGAATTTCCAGCATTGAATGAAAATTATTGTGTTGAAATGCCTAAGGTTCAACAGACCTGGGCTAAATTGTTCAAGTAATTGAGTAGTTTGTTTGTGCAGGTGCTCATGGAATTCAAAGATTGTGAGAATGGAGGTTGGAGCAGCCTGGCACAACAAGGAGAGGAGGATGTTGGATCCTGTTTTGGTTGAAACAGGAAGTTTATTTTCATTATGTACATAAATAAATAAACAATATTTCAAAAACCCAAAAAATTTGAAAAATTTGAAAAACCAAAAATATGTTTGTTTTTAATTTTTGTCAAAAATTCAAAAATACAAAAATATGTGTTGATTGAATATGCCGAAACCCTCACGGCTGAACAAACATGATTACTTTCACCAGATTGAAAAACGGTTTTCAAACTATAAAAATCAATGTGTTGTAAATCATGGGGATATGTTATTTTCTGCAAATCAGAGCACTTTAAGCAGAAAATGGATGGCGAGGC
This sequence comes from Helianthus tuberosus, assembly GCA_030545235.1. NCBI lineage: Eukaryota > Viridiplantae > Streptophyta > Magnoliopsida > Asterales > Asteraceae > Helianthus > Helianthus tuberosus. Next base: position 132,360,785 of record CM060383.1, read on the forward strand.
AAAGCTATCAGTATTGGTTGTCAAATTTTCTTTAATGGTTTTGCATTTTAGGGGGAGAATTATTGTTGTTAGAAAATACAAAAACATTTGAAAATTTGAAAAAGTCAAAAACATAATAAAATTCAAAAATTTGAGTTTTTGCGTAAAAAGAGGAAATGATAGTACATCAGTAGACAGTTACAGTATGCTAAAGAATTGTAATGATTATATAGCGTTAAACAGTCTCACTGATGATATGCCGATAGGTTTTCATACATTTAGTAAACTTTTTCGGGATATAAACCTAAATTCAAACTTACTTATTTCGTGGGGAACACTACTTGGATATATAGGTAACCCCTGAAATCTCATTTGAAGGACCCCTCTTTCTGAGATACTAGGTCTTTATGCTTAGTGATATCTGGGGTATTATTCGGGGACTTCTGCTGAATGGAAGTTCTGACCTAGTCCTCGAATAATACTTTCTGCATTGCTTGAAACATAGCACAGCCCTCAGCAAATTGATGAAACAATAAAATTGATAGTCATTGCTGTTGTAATACAAAAGATCCTCTAAAGGGGACACACCAAAAGTCGAACCGTCATCTCTCTGCTGAACGGAAGTTCTGACCTGAGCTCTCACGGTCTCGTACTATAATTTATTCCCCTTACAGATATCATATAGGTATACTCACCTGTAAGACTGAATATTGGGATCTGGATACGGGAGTATATTCAAGAGGTGGGACACATGAATGAGTTTAAGTTCTTAATACATCTAATTCGTATCCTGAATCAGTTGAAGTTTGTGTGAAAATTTAAGTGGACCAGTATATCGACAATCTAAGTGAATTGTTTAATTCTTAATGTGTAACTAAGCTCAACGGTACTTGTGACTTGTCAAAAACTAATATGATCTTCTGATGCATACTCAAACAAAAATATTGTCTGTAAATATGTTTGTACATATTTCTTTACTGTTTTATATTTTCAGAAAATACAAAAAGATTTTTGATTCTGCTTTATTTTCGACAACCGATGTCTGAGTGCTGAGTTTCAAAATCTAAGTAAGCTGATTGTGTTTTTGAAAATAAAACAAGTTCATTAATTTGAAACTTATATTAAAAACAAAAATTCAAAAACAGTTTGTGATATCTCCAAGGTCATTAGTTTGGACTTGGTTGATTAACTGTGAGGGATTTGGATGCTTATACTGTTATAGAGCTAGTTTCCGATTCGATTCGATGAAACTGCCAAATTCATGAAAATTGTTTGTTTAGAATGTTTGAGTGAGCCAGGTTACAATTCCTGGATAGCTGAAATTTGAAATGCTGTTACTTATAAATGTTTGAGTGATTGCAGATGAGATTCCAGACTACGATCCCGAAAGCTGAGTCTAAGGGGGAGTCTGAAGACGAGCTCAAAGCAAGGGGGAGCTTGTAATAAAAAAAACAAGGTGTCGATCCCTATAGCACGGAAGCTTGACTAAAGGGGGAGCCTGATGAAGAAAAGAGTCTACCGAAAGGAGAAGAAGCTGAAGCTGAAGACAGATCCACCGGGATTCTGTTCAAGAAGACTAAAAGAGAAAAAGAAGATGCTACGAGTTTGACTCAATGATCGAGATTGACTGCGGCAATATCCAAGGGGGAGTCTGTTAGTACATTTATGTCTATCGCCTTCGTCAATCCGAGCCGTAGCAAGAAACAGAAGAAAATGAGTCGTTATATTAGTGATAGCTAGACAAAAAGGCAAGGTGGCATAGTTGTAATAATGAGAAATCTTATTAAAAGCCTTGGACTATAAATAGGAGATTATGTCATAGATTAGAAACTTTTGCTACATTTGTCATTTGGAGCTTTCTAGATCTAGAGAGAGAATCTAGAGAGAGAAAGTGATTCAAGGTGTTGTACGATTTCAGATTTCTAATAGAATCACGTTTATATTACGTCACGTGTGTTAGGTCGCGTTCGTGTACGGATTCCGCATGTTATACGTTCATTTCGCAATCGTTTCGGAGTCAAAACCGGTCCTACAGGTTTGGTAAGAGTCTTGCCTTGTTCAATGTATAGATCCTGCAAGGACCTGGGTCAAATTTAGTATGACCTCCTTCAATACTTAACGGTATTGGATGGCGGGGGTCCAAACTCTTTGATCCCCTCATATGTAAACTACTATTAATACTTTAACCCGGCTACTTAGGACTGTATCACTGCTGACTCAGACTACTTAGCCGAGGGTAACGTCACCTTCAAAAGAGGGGCCTACCATTATATGCATTAATAACTTAATTAATTATCTTTCAATAATCCGACCCTTTAGGATTGCATCCTTGCTGACTCAAACTACTGGGTTGAGGGTAACGTCACCTTCAAAAGAGGGGCCTACTATAATAACTAAGATAATCTCTTAAAAAGTGCAAAAGTGCAGAAATAATCAAAGGTTACTGTGACACTCTGGACTTTCCCGAGCAACCTTCTTGTTTCAGTAGTGCGTGTACATATTATTATATGAAAGTTTGTGATTTATCTTGATGTGCTATGTGTTGATAATCTGTACGTATAATGTATAGTGATGTATATGTAGTATGTATATGTGAATGTGTGTTAGTGAGCCGAGCCGAGACCCCTCCCTTGCACACTATGGGCTGCCAACCTACCTACCCAGCCCAACAACACAAGGACCCAACTCGAGACCACTCGGTCTCGAGTAAACAGTGACAGATGGGCCGCAACCTCCCTTAGCCCACTCGGAAACCCACTTAGGGTGCATCACCTTCTATATAAACCTAAAACGCTCACACACTCTCCTTTACACTCTCTCTCACTTCATCCTCACTCTCTCTCTCTCTCTAGAAAACCTTAAACCCTAACAATCAAGCATCACCCCTCCCCTCCTTTCTCTCGGACCAAACCAGTGACAACACTAGAACTCTCGGCTCAAGCTTGGAATCATTCGGAAGTTCACCCATCAACCCTTTATACCCTCACACTTAGAGTATCTAGCCGGTTAGTGTCTCTTTTAGTTTCTATTGACAAAATACATGAAAAATTGTTGTTTATCTACGATGAAGGTGTTTGCTTGATGATATGAGTATTATGTTTTGCTTGATTTAAGTGATGAAAAGGTTCCTTCACGATGATATGTGAACGGTTTGGTAGAAGTATGATAATAAAAGTGATGTGTTGAAGTTGTTAATAAGGTTTGATACATGACTAGGGTGTTATATGAGGCAAACATGATTTATGAATTAGTGATGGTAAATAATTGCTGAAAATGCTTCCAAAGTTGCAAGTATAGATCTAGGATAACATGTTTCGGGTCAATTTGAATGATTATGCATGATGAATAATTTGAATGTATGATGAACAACATGGATATGAGTTGAAGGTGCCTTGAATATTTGAAAAACTTGTTGTTTGATCCATTTTGGTTAATTGTTAGACCAAGAAACATGTTTGTGCATTATCATTGGATAGTACATAGGATCATGAAATGGGAATTCTATTGGATAGTACGATTTGTGCAACATTCTAGAAACGGCAGGTGTTGGAGTTGAAACCCTTGGTCTCGACTAGAAACCATTGAGTTCAACTCGAGACCGCGGTGATTGCGACTCGAGATCTCGACCAAACCACTCAAAACAGACTTCAGGGACTCGAGATCATCATGGTCTCGACTCGAGACCTCTGAGGTTGCGACTCATGCCAACACCACTCGAGACCAGAAGTTCATGACTCGAGACCTCCTGGTTGCGACTCGAGACCGCATGATCTCGAGTCGAGACCACCTTGTCTTGACTGGGCTGCTGATGTGGGGTAAAATACACATATTTGTCCCGTGTAAATTGTATAATTATTGTATAGTTTTTATCTATTATTTTTAGTTTTAGTATTATATTATATTATATCGTGTTTTGGCAGGTTCTGGTGCAAATGGAGCGAAAACGAGTAATATGGAAATAACCAGCTAGTTGAGTAGAGTGAGACGCCAGTGCCCGAAGAGGAATCATCATCAACATCACATGCAGACTTGGAGGGAACACAATTGACATCATGTGCACATGTGGATCTTTGAGGCCATTTAGTGTGTTATAAAAAGTCAAGGTTATGATAACAACATGCAAGCATAAATGTGAATCTTGGATGGCAGTTATATTCACGTGGATCTGGTACACACAAAAGCCAAAATCACATCATCTATGAATTTGAGACATATTGGGCCGCAATGAAGACGACCAAGTCAACTTGTTTTGAAGTGTATTTGGGGCCGTGAAAGACATGGTAGCCCACCAGTAGAATTTGTTAATCATGTGTGGGCCGTAGGAGGCTTACAAGCCCAGCAGTCTACGTTTAGTGAGTTATGGGCCATGTGATCCATAATTCATATATAACATATATTTTTTGAGGGGGCGGCACAAAATCTTGGGTTGCGGCCAAACAACATCAGGCACAAGTTTTAAGGATTGGAGGCATTGGACTTTGAAAATAACAATTAAAAAAACGAAAGGCTGCTACCCGTCATAATTTGGAGTTGGATGCCCACTTTCGCAAAAGACAAAACCCAGGAGATGGTGGAAGGTGGTTATTGGGCCGCCACTTTTGTTGTATGTCTACGTAATATCAATGGGCCATGTGAATGAATTAGTGGAACATTGTTTGGAGGATTCCTATTAATTATTTTCGACATCAGTGGCATACATCAGAGTTTGACTTGGACGAAAAGTGTGGTGGGCCGCGTAAAAGGTAAAATAAGGCACCGACTTGATCAAAAAACGGCTATAGGGTTTGTTTTTGAAAAGTTATAAAGGAGACGCACGATCAGACGAAACGGTCATAACAATTAGACGAATTTGGACATCTTGGAGACGGCTTTGGAGGTTGTTGAAGGTTCGGGAAGCCTAGGAATCATCGGGGAACATTCGGGAGCACACGGGATCAAAGTTTACGGGTTCTAATATCTTGTTTCTTCGTTTTTCGTTTATCTTTGATTGTTTAATGATGAATTCAGTTTATACATTGTTTGATGCTTTGTTTTTGACAATGATTATTGGCTAGATTTCTTGTACTACCTAGACATGGTTGAATGATTGCATAGGTTTTGATTATTCTTGGATTTTTGAATGCTATGGATAGTTTATAAATTGTAAACGGTTTGTTCTATCAGTTAGATGTGTTTGCGTGCTTGATATTGTTTAATTATTGTTTATTGCTTCGTTCGAATCTTGGTGATGGTCTTTATCACGGAATAGAATCGGGCTAGGGTTTTAGGTTTTGGTGAGTGTCTATATCACATAATAAATCTTTGATCCTTTAAGGTGAAAATTGCATAAGTAACCTTAGAAGTAATAATCAGTAATTTAATAAAATCAAGTGTTCTACTAATCATCAATAGCTGTAAGGTGCGAGATTATTGCTAGGTCTAAGTGATTAAACCGTAAGGTGGGTCCTTCTTAGGAAGTTAACCTTTTGGCTGCTGTCTAGCAAGTCTAGCTGAGAAAACAAACCTATCCTAGGTTTAGGTCTCGTAAAGGAGTGAGCCTTGTAGGATACTTTTATAAACCCATTAGATGTCTTGTAAAGGAGTCTAATAACCGGTAATTTAACAACCTTTAGGGGATCTTAGCGTGCTCTTGAGAGAGATTAGGGGTCCTTAGATTTCCCGAGAGGTGAGAATTTTAAGATCCCGGTTCCATAGCAGACAACTTCCAATTATAATCATAACTAAAAGCAATCAGGATTCCTGTCTAGGTAGTTCCTTCATCATCCTTGAGTTCAGCTTTCGTGTGAGTTCGTGCTAGTTCTTAGCTAATCTAGTTAGTCGTTTTTGCATTGTTTAGGATCTTAAAAAAAAAACCCCCCCAATCAATAAACAATTAGTTAAGTCGTGTCAGTCTAACTCTAGATAGAGTCGTTAGCGTAATCAGTAGAGTCTCTTGGGTTCGATACTCGGACTTCCTTAGGCTATACTACATTGATCGGTACACTTGCCGATTGTGTGGTTTAGGGTTTAGAGAGTCTTAGTTTTATAAATTTAAAACTTAGAGAGTCTAGTTTAGGGTTAATTTTAGTAGTTTTTATTTAACCACTTTTTAGCACATCAAGTTTTTGGCGTCGTTGCCGGGGATTCTTTGGCGATTGCGTTGACTATTTTGTTTGGACTTGTTTGACATATTACGTGCTATTTGTGTTCGTTGAGTCGTAGGAGTCTAAAAATTTTAAAAATAAAAAAAAAATATTTGCTTTAGTGTTTTTTCTAGGTTAGCGAGTCAGTGTTAGAGTCTTTTCGTTGTTCATAGTTGGTGGATGCCCCATACGCGCTCGCAGGGACCGCCGCCGCTTCTGTTTACAGTCAAGTCGTCCGTTTCGTCTTCTTCGTCTTCTTCAGTTTCGCATTCCACCCCCGCTTTCGATTTCACACCGAAGTCATCACCACACGTTTCCCCACCACCTTCCCGTTCTCGTACACCTAGTCCTCCACCCGCCATGGCGAACCGCACCGTTTACCAGCAGGCTACCATCGGTTTCACCGGCGCTACTTCACCCATCACCCTTCCAAACATCGCAAATGATAGGTCCTGGCAGATTCCTTCGTACATCATGACGGCCATTACCAATTCTTGCCAGTTCCATGGTCGTGACGATGAGGATGCTCCCGCCCACATAAATCGCATCACTCGTCTTTGTGGCACCTACTCCATAGAGGGTGTCAATCTAGATGCTAGGTACTTACAGGTCTTCCCATTTTCACTCGCTGGACGTGCAGCCGTCTGGTTTGATTCTCAGCCCGCAGGCACTTTCACTAGTTGGGCTGGTCTTCGCGATGCTTTCATAGCAAAATACTTCCCGCCAGCCAAGGCATCTCGCCTTCGTGATCAGATTCACTCTTTCCGTATGGAGCCTGATGAGCCGTACCACTTAGCTTGGGAGCGTTTTCAGACGCTTCTCTCTCGTTGTTCGCAGCATGGTTTGTCTGATTGGGTGTTAGTTGAGAAGTTTTACAATGGTCTTACTCCTGAGATTAGAGCTCGTTTCGATACTTCAGCAGGAGGTCAGCTTATGGGAAAGAAGACGGTGACTGAGTGCAATGATTTGTTTGAGAGTTTCGCACATTCTGATATGGATTACAACACTATCAGCAGGACTTCCATTCCTGTTACTACTACCTCGGCCGGTCGAGGGGTAAACCAAGTTAGCTTGGATCCATCGGTAGCTGCTGTAGTCGAGAGTGTGAGGAAAGATTTGAGGCAAGAGATGAGGAGAGAGTTGGATGAGATTAAGAAGAAAGTTGACAGGTGTGAGGTTTGTAGGGGAGGTCATGACACACTCGATTGTCCCACACTTACGTTAGAGCAGGTAGAGTACATAGCGGGTCAGTCTAGGGGTCTATTTAGTAATAATAATAATAATAGTTTTAACCCCAACTGGCAGGGTAGTGGTAGTAGTTTTCGCCCTTCTGGCAATCCCCCTGGTTTTCCATCTGGTCAGTATCAAAATAGGGGGCCAGGTCTTTACACGAGTAGTGGTTCAGGAGGTCAGTTTACGAGTAGTGGGTCGAATCAAGAGGGTCAAGGTAGTGGAAAAGGTTCAGAGGGAAATTTGAGTAGGATAGAGGAGATGTTAGCTCAGATGATGACACAGAGTCAGTCGAATAAGAAATTCCTAACTGAATTTATTCAAACTCAAGACCAAATTAATAAGAGTCATGATCTTCAGCTTAAAAATCAAGAGTCCACTCTTTTAGATCTTAAGAGAACAGTAGGGGATATATCTAGGCAGTTGAAAGAATACCCTTCTGGTCAGTTTTCAGGTACTACTCATCCAGTCAATCATTCTGTGAAAGCTATTACAACCCGTAGTGGGAAGAGTTTGGAAGAGTACGTGAGAGAGAGAGTGGAAGAAGAGAAAGATAATGAAGTTGATGAGGTGATCGAGATGGAGGCTCCAGGCAAGGTGCAACAGAGGCTAGACCCAGCAAGTACCGCACACGCCGAGAAGTCGCCAGTAGAGAAGGAAGTAAAGAAGCAGTCGAAGAAGGTTCGGCTGTAACAACTCTCATCAAAAGTCATAATTATTATATTAATTAGTCAAAAAGGAAACCCTAATTGAGAGACCCAAGTGATTCTGCACTAACCCTAAAATTTTCATAATTTTCAGAATTAGGATTAGGGCCCCTAAAACTCAGGGGGGGTTAAACCCTATTGACAATTATCCTTCTAAAAACGTTGGCAACAAGTAAATTTCGAAAATTATCAACTCAGCTAAGCTAGTCCCGGACGTGGCTACCCTATAGCCTACTTTGATTCCTTACGGACCGTAACACTCTCAACCTTACGGTCCGTATGGTGCCTTACGGACCTCAACATTGTCAAGCTTACGGTCCGTAAGCTAGTCAAATTTTGTGTATAAATAGCAGACATTGGCACTTGAATTCTGAACAAATTACGTCGAAAGAATTCGACTTACACTCTGAGATACGAACTGTTTACTCAAATTAACACACACGGGTCTCGAATCGCTGCCGCAAAACAGGGTATTAGCACAATCGCTGCTACGATTCATTTATCCGACGATCAATATATCCAATGAATGTTTAAGTGCCGCCCACATTAGGGTTATACTTTGTCGTTCGTCGTTAATTCGATGGATGAGTTGAAGTATCGTACTTTGTCGTTCGTCGTTAATCCGATGAATGAGTTGAAGTACCGCACTTTGTCATTCATTGTGAGAATTTGATCTCGTGAATTATCGTAATCGCTGGATTGATTACTAACCCCGTTTTGTGTGCATTGTATTTAAATTAGGTTAACAAGACTGATTCATAAACTAGACTCTGTCCATATTAAATCAGCAATGTGAGTCATTCTCTCTTTTTATCAAATCTATTTACAAAACCCTATTTATTTCAAAGTTATAATTACAGGGATTAAGTTTATGTAATCACCATATTACAGCCGGTATGTGGGGTTTTGTATACATTACTTGATAATCTTCACCATTGGGGCAGCCAAGGGGTGATATGACCATAGTCACAGACACCATTGGACGAAAGGGCCAATGGGTCGAGTGACAAAGTACTGTGGATAATTGGTTTGATATCAGAAACATTGTAATTTTCCTTAATACTGTACATTATAACAAAATGTGTCATTTTAGTAAATAGAATGATTCACTCAGTATTTCCCGCTGACAAAACCTTTTTCAAACATGTTTCAGGTGATCTGTTGTAATTCAGGAAAAGTGCTGTGGAGCATTTCAAGCTTAAAGATAGTGGCTCATTATAAAAATAAAGAAATAAGTTTTGTAACATAACGATTTTATAGTAAAATCATACTATTGTAAATTATCGGGGTTTTATCCCGAAATGTGAAATAAAATAAATCGGGAAAATTTTAGCTTTAAACGATCCTGTTTCCGCTGTTAAACTCAATTAAATTAATACCGCAGGATTTCTGTCCCGCGGCTCCTGAAACGGGTCAAACCGGGTCGGGGGCCGTGACATCGGCCACCGCCAGTGATTGATATTTCTCGCCTTCCGTTTCCCGTTCGTGCTAGGCAGCAGTTATATTCTAGGGAATACGAGAAATTTCTTGAGATGTTCACCCAGTTGAAGGTGAATTTTCCGTTCATAGAGGCTTTGAGATCCATGCCCAAATACGCCAAGTTCCTTAAGGATTTTCTCAAGCGTAAGGATAGGATAGGTGAGTGTTCTAGTACTCCATTGAATGGAGAGTGTTCTGCGGTGATCTTGAATAAACTTCCTGAGAAACTCACTGATCCAGGCATTTTCACGATCCCATGTTTGTTTGGTGGTGATGTTAAAAACCACGCGTTGGCAGACCTTGGTGCTAGTATTAATTTGATGCCATATTCATTTTACGAAAAACTAGGCCTTGGTGATTTGAAGCCAACTCGTATGACCCTCTCGTTAGCCGATAAGACAGTTAAGTATCCTAGAGGGATAGTAGAGAATTTGTTGGTGAAAGTTGATAAGTTTGTTTTTCCGGCTGATTTTGTAGTGCTAGATATGGAGGCCGATGATAAAGTTTCGTTGATTTTAGGGCGCCCGTTCTTGAACACGGCTAAAGCGCTTATAGATATCTTCTTAGGCACAATTACACTTAGAGCGGGCGACGAGTCGGTAGTCTTTGAGGTGAATAATGCGAGAGATTCGAGTGAGAAAGTCGAGGCGATAGCGTCGGTAGAGGAGGGTGAGAAGAGTGAGAGAGATGAGAAAGAGGTGTTGAGTGAGCCGAGTTTAGAAAAGGTGTTAAAACCCAAGTGTGGGGATCCACCTGATATGAGGGTTGAGGAGTTGGAAGAGAGAATGAATAGGTTAGAATCTAAGTTAGCGACACTGAGTAGGGCTCAGTGTGGGGATAGGTATAGAGATGATACATTTAGATTCAAACCGCCTGATGACGAGTCGAGGGAGTATGAGAGATTTAGGAGTGATGCGGGAAATATTAGAGATGGTGGTGCTATGGCCCGTAAGAGTTGGTGTGGAGGTGAGCTCCGCTTATATGATCCTCCGTAATTTTGTAAACATTTGTGACTTACTTGTAGAGTTTGTATTTTGAGTCGTAGTTCGTGTCGTGTCGTTAGTTAGGTTGTTAGTGTCGTTTGCGTCGGTTTGTATTTTTGCGTCGTTTGTGTGTCGTAAAAGTTTTTGCAGGTACACACTCCTTCACGAAGGTCGACTTCAGCAGACGAGCATTGCCCAGGTACATTTACTGTTCAAAACAACGAAATACGGGGCTAGGGGCATTTTGGGAATTAATTAAAAGTTGAAAACAGCAATCTGCTGTTGCTGTCGATTATTTTGCTGCTGTTTGCTGTCCAGGCGGCCCGCATCAACTTAACATACATACTTAGGCGGGCCGCATGGACTAAATGAAAAGTTTGTAACCTTTGGACACTAGCGGCCCGCATCAACTTACCTTAAACATCCAGGCGGGCCGCGTGAGTCTTGTTTTACGATGAACAACAGTCTTGGCCCAAAATTGTTTCACAATTCACCATCCATTCATCCATAAACCATTAACTCACCATTTTCATCATCATCACCATTAAACCACCATTTATATATCATCACCGTTGCTGGTTCGAGTCGTATACGGGGTATGAGCTTGCATTATACTTTTATATTTTGTACTTTGAGTCTAATTTAGTAGTATTGAGTCAGTCGTTTGTGTCGAGTCGGTATTGCTTGGGTGTTTGCTTGTTTTTGTTTATGCAGGTTTGAATATGTACCACCCGTACTCAATCTCCATTCGGGTGATTTTGGAGCTGCTTATCAGATATCAGGCATTTATCGAGTATACCAGTCAGTGTTAAAGCCGATCGCGAACGAAATGCTATACGATCGAGCTGGATTGGACGAGAGATTTGAAGCATACGCGTTGTTATTAACCAGCTAAGTCCTTTCCGATTTGCCCTTGTGTCTTTTATTTCTTATTTATTTTGTTTTATTTTTTTTTTAGTTTTTGAGTCGGTTTCTATCCTACATTGAGGGCAATGTAGAGTTTAAGTGTGGGGATGGGAAACTATCGTTTAGTGTCTTTAGTTAGTAGAGTCTTGAGTCATAAAAAAAAAAAAATTAAAAAATCAGAAAAATGTCTTTAAAAATAAGAAGTTTGCAAAATAAAACGGAAAATGATAGAAAAGTTGGATTTTTGTTCGGGTTCAAATAATGATAATATGAGATAAAATAATCGTGCTTGTGTCTAGTTTGGGATGCGCGGGTAGGCTCGATTCGGTTCTAGGTTCCTTTGATCTTAAAATTACCTAATTGTCGGTTTACTAGTGGGTTCTCATCTAGGAAAAGTGGGGAAATTGAAACCGCCAAAAATAGTATAAGGGATGCCGTTATAAGCTAAGATCGTTAGAGTTTTTGGTCATTATCTCGTTGAAAAAAATAATAATAAGTGAGCTAGAAACTAAATGAAAGTAACACAGGTCTATGTAATCCGAGTTGGGGATAGCGACTCTACAGCCGGAATGCCTCTGGGATGTGTGAAATCGAATTGCCGAATAAAAGTACCGAAACCTAAGTAATCTGTGGTTGGGGATAGCGACTCTACAGCCGGAATACCTCTTGGTTAGGGAAAGCATCGTCTAGACTCACGAAAAAAAAAAAGCAAGCAAAAAGCAAAGCGAGAAAAAAAAAATAGATTTGATTTTAAACTCTCTTGATCTTGGTATAAGGCGGTTAGGAAATAACCCAGTGGTTGTTCCTTTAGTCCTATAAGCTTGAGGGGGGATTAGGTGGACTTGCAATTCTTAGAGTGAGACCCTAGGTAGATTGACCGAACTTGAACTAAATTGCATGATAAGGGCTTGGAACCGGGTTGGGTTTAAGAGGATCAATATACTTGCAATCGCGGCTAACACGAGTGTCGGTTTTAATAAAATAACTTAAGTTTTTGGCCCGATCGATTATTCCGACTATGATTCTGTTTGCACAATTCTTTTTCGAGGACGAAAAAAGGTTAAGTGTGGGGATATTTGATGTGGGGTAAAATACACATATTTGTCCCGTGTAAATTGTATAATTATTGTATAGTTTTTATCTATTATTTTTAGTTTTAGTATTATATTATATTATATCGTGTTTTGGCAGGTTCTGGTGCAAATGGAGCGAAAACGAGTAATATGGAAATAACCAGCTAGTTGAGTAGAGTGAGACGCCAGTGCCCGAAGAGGAATCATCATCAACATCACATGCAGACTTGGAGGGAACACAATTGACATCATGTGCACATGTGGATCTTTGAGGCCATTTAGTGTGTTATAAAAAGTCAAGGTTATGATAACAACATGCAAGCATAAATGTGAATCTTGGATGGCAGTTATATTCACGTGGATCTGGTACACACAAAAGCCAAAATCACATCATCTATGAATTTGAGACATATTGGGCCGCAATGAAGACGACCAAGTCAACTTGTTTTGAAGTGTATTTGGGGCCGTGAAAGACATGGTAGCCCACCAGTAGAATTTGTTAATCATGTGTGGGCCGTAGGAGGCTTACAAGCCCAGCAGTCTACGTTTAGTGAGTTATGGGCCATGTGATCCATAATTCATATATAACATATATTTTTTGAGGGGGCGGCACAAAATCTTGGGTTGCGGCCAAACAACATCAGGCACAAGTTTTAAGGATTGGAGGCATTGGACTTTGAAAATAACAATTAAAAAAACGAAAGGCTGCTACCCGTCATAATTTGGAGTTGGATGCCCACTTTCGCAAAAGACAAAACCCAGGAGATGGTGGAAGGTGGTTATTGGGCCGCCACTTTTGTTGTATGTCTACGTAATATCAATGGGCCATGTGAATGAATTAGTGGAACATTGTTTGGAGGATTCCTATTAATTATTTTCGACATCAGTGGCATACATCAGAGTTTGACTTGGACGAAAAGTGTGGTGGGCCGCGTAAAAGGTAAAATAAGGCACCGACTTGATCAAAAAACGGCTATAGGGTTTGTTTTTGAAAAGTTATAAAGGAGACGCACGATCAGACGAAACGGTCATAACAATTAGACGAATTTGGACATCTTGGAGACGGCTTTGGAGGTTGTTGAAGGTTCGGGAAGCCTAGGAATCATCGGGGAACATTCGGGAGCACACGGGATCAAAGTTTACGGGTTCTAATATCTTGTTTCTTCGTTTTTCGTTTATCTTTGATTGTTTAATGATGAATTCAGTTTATACATTGTTTGATGCTTTGTTTTTGACAATGATTATTGGCTAGATTTCTTGTACTACCTAGACATGGTTGAATGATTGCATAGGTTTTGATTATTCTTGGATTTTTGAATGCTATGGATAGTTTATAAATTGTAAACGGTTTGTTCTATCAGTTAGATGTGTTTGCGTGCTTGATATTGTTTAATTATTGTTTATTGCTTCGTTCGAATCTTGGTGACGGTCTTTATCACGGAATAGAATCGGGCTAGGGTTTTAGGTTTTGGTGAGTGTCTATATCACATAATAAATCTTTGATCCTTTAGGGTGAAAATTGCATAAGTAACCTTAGAAGTAATAATCAGTAATTTAATAAAATCAAGTGTTCTACTAATCATCAATAGCTGTAAGGTGCGAGATTATTGCTAGGTCTAAGTGATTAAACCGTAAGGTGGGTCCTTCTTAGGAAGTTAACCTTTTGGCTACTGTCTAGCAAGTCTAGCTGAGAAAACAAACCTATCATAGGTTTAGGTCTCGTAAGGGAGTGAGCCTTGTAGGATACTTTTATAAACCCATTAGATGTCTTGTAAAGGAGTCTAATAACGGGTAATTTAACAACCTTTAGGGGATCTTAGCGTGCTCTTGAGAGAGATTAGGGGTCCTTAGATTTCCCGAGAGGTGAGAATTTTAAGATCCCGGTTCCATAGCAGACAACTTCCAATTATAATCATAACTAAAAGCAATCAGGATTCCGGTCTAGGTAGTTCCTTCATCATCCTTGAGTTCAGCTTTCGTGTGAGTTCGTGCTAGTTCTTAGCTAATCTAGTTAGTCGTTTTTGCATTGTTTAGGATCTTAAAAAAAAAAACCCCCAATCAATAAACAATTAGTTAAGTCGTGTCAGTCTAAGTCTAGATAGAGTCGTTAGCGTAATCAGTAGAGTCTCTTGGGTTCGATACTCGGACTTCCTTAGGCTATACTACATTGATCGGTACACTTGCCGATTGTGTGGTTTAGGGTTTAGAGAGTCTTAGTTTTATAAATTTAAAACTTAGAGAGTCTAGTTTAGGGTTAATTTTAGTAGTTTTTATTTAACCACTTTTTAGCACATCAGCTGCCTACCTGGGTTATTGGGCCACCATGTGATTTGTTTGGGCTGCCTGTTCGACTGGACTATGTGTTAACTGTTACCGTTTGACTGTGCAATTATTAGAGTAGGCCCAATAACTCAACAGATAATTGTATGCATACTATGTGTTAGATACGTGTAGGATATACGTGACTTCTTTGCACCAAAACCTGACCTATACTGGTAACCATGATAGGACGTGGTGACCAACATGTTTGACCAAGTAACTATTTTGCCGAGCAACCCAAGGTGAGTTCACAACTATTAAAGCATGCGTTCCCTGTGGTTTGGGAAACGGACACTTAAACAACGCTATCCCCTCGTAAGGGATACCAACCTACTTTCCTCCCCTTAAATGGGACTCTTAGTTAATTACTGTTTATACGGAATGCAACAAGCAACACTAAACGAAACTCTATCACTCAAGTCCCTACCATTTAATACCGATTAGTCGCCGGGGCCTGGCGAACGGGTTATTAGTTGATAGCGCTATTTAGGTCTAACCAGCCTCACACCGACCCTTGTTACTGGGAACGGGAGTGAACTAATGTACTCAGGCAAACCGTCAATGATGATAGAACATTGACAAACGGGGCACTGCGGAAACGTACGGTTAAGTAAGTATTCAGTATTGTAAAACAGTTTAGTAGCTTACTTATGGGGTAGCTCCCCATGGCATGTATAAACGGATAAAATTAACTGGTAAAACAAGTTTTTGGTAATTAAAAACTGGACAACTCGTGGACTCGCCAACATTTTTGTTGATACCCTACTGCATGCTTTGCAGGTACACAGTGACTCAGGAGCTTGCAGCTTGGGGATGTGTAGTGGTCATGTAACCCATGTATTGGGTTCTAAATAATCTTGAACTATGAACTTTGTTTAGAAACTGTTTGGTTTATGCTTCCGCTGCTTATTTAAACGGTTATTTGAACTTAAACTTTTAAAACTTTAAACTATGATGTTTACTAACTATTATGGTTGGTGAAACTTCTTACTATTAAACAATGCTCAGTATAATTGGTGGCTGGATCCTGGTCATGTCACATGCCTCGCGGTGGTACTCCGCCTGTGGATTTTGAGGGTGTGACAGATTGGTATCAGAGCCATTGGTTATAGTGAACTCGGTTTTAAAAAGAAAGTCTTTGTGAGAAAAACCAGACTATAACCCGTGACTCGTGACGACACTACACTCCAAGGGCAAGACTCAACGCACTAGACCCCATAGCTTGGACTTGTGTTTGCTTGCTTGATTACTTTATGATTTATGTTCTACTATACGTACTGGTATACCTAGCTAGATAGACACACCCCTCTTCTATCTCATTCTCGCTACATTACGACATCACACTCATACTGTGTTTTCTGGTTATGAAGACAATGAGTGGACGCGGAAGAGGAAACGTTAACATGACTCAGGCGCAGTTAACTAACTTGCTCAACACGGTGGCTGCAGCTTTCGCAGCTCACCCTGGAGGTAAACTCATTATTTTAGGATGTTTAGATCCTACCCCCGCATCGTCTTTTCACCTCCAAGCCTATTCGCTTCGCTTCTCACAACAGGTCAGCAAGCGCCTGCGCAACCACGTGTTTGTACTTTCAAAACCTTCATGGATTGTAAGCCTCTCCCTTTCAACGGCACTGAGGGTGCCATAGGCCTTCTGCACTGGATTGAAAAGGCCGAAGCTGTCTTTGCTGTCTGCGAGTGTCCCCCTGCTAACTGGGTAAAGTTTGCGACTGGTACGCTTGAAGGAAACGCGCTTTCATGGTGGAAGGCACAGATTCAGATGCTTGGTTTGGAAACTGCTAATGCTACTGCGTGGGAAGATTTCAAGGACATGATCAAGGAAGAATACTGTCACAGGGATGACATTCATAAGCTCGAAAATGAATCCTTTGAGCTCAAGATGGTTGGATCAGAGATTGAGACCTACACCAAGCAGTCCAACGACTATGCTGCACTTTGCCCAAACATGTCTCGACCTATGTATCGAAGGATCGAATTGTACATCAAAGGTTTGGCCCCATAAATCCGGAGCCATGTGACCTCAGCCAACCTCAATACCATTCAGCCAGTGGTCCGTCTTGCTCACAAACTCACTGATCAGGCTGTGGAGGAGGGCAAGTTGCCCAAAAGGATAAATGCTACTGTTGGAACCTCTGGTGATAACAAGCGTAAATGGGAAGGAAATCAGAGCAAGGAAGCTAACCCCACTCAGACCCCGGCTCAACAAAGGAAAACTGAAAACAACAAAGGCCCTCAGCAACAGGGTGGCTATCGGGGAAACCACCCTAAGTGTAACAAGTGTAATCGACACCACAGTGGGGCGTGTAGCAAAGGTCAGTGCCTGCGATGCAACAAAATGGGGCATGAAGCCAAAGACTACAGGAGTCAGTTCCCAGCTAGGCAGAATCAACATCAACCACAGCAGCAAGGAAACAACCGTGAATGCTACAAATATGGGGCAATAGGGCACATGCGAAAGGATTGCCCTCAGCTGAACCATTATCGCAACAACAATAATCAAGGTGCTGGAAACAAAAACAACAACCAGGGAGCTGGAAACAATGCAAGGGCATTCGTGATTGGGGCTGGTGAAGCAAGGAACGACCCCAACGTGGTGGCGGGTAAGTTCCTACTTGATGATCGTTATGTTTCCATATTATTTGATTCTGGGGCAGATGCTAGTTATGTATCCCTACGTATTAGTAAGAAGCTTAAGTCTACTCCTACGCCGTTAAGCTCTAAGCGTATCGTTGAAATAGCTAATGGTAGAAACCTCAAGGCCTCACACGTTATTCGTAACTGCAAACTAGAATTGTCTGGTCAGACCTTCCGTATCGATCTCTTCCCCATCATTCTCGGAAGCTTTGACGTCGTCATTGGTATGGATTGGTTATCCAAGCATCGAGCTGAAATCCTCTGCCAAGAGAAAGTTGTTCGTATTCCCCGTCCTTCTGGCGAACCCCTTATCATTCAAGGTGACAGAAGTGGAGCTGTTACAAGTATCATCTCATTCTTAAAAGCTCAGAAGTATTTACGGAAGGGGCACACCACTATTTTAGCGCTTGTCACCGATACCCAGGAAAAGGAAAAGAGGATTGAAGATTTCCCCATTGTACGCGACTATCCCGAGGTATTCCCCGAGGAATTACCTGGACTCCCTCCTTACCGTCAGGTCGAATTTCAAATCGAGCTAACTCCCGGAGCGGCACCTATAGCTCGTGCGCCTTATCGACTAGCCCCCGCTGAACTAAAGGAACTTTCTACTCAACTACAAGAACTATTGGACAAAGATTTTATCCGTCCTAGCTCGTCACCCTGGGGAGCCCCAGTGCTCTTTGTCAAAAAGAAGGATGGTACATTCCGAAGGTGCATTGACTACCGCGAACTGAACAAGGTTACCATCAAGAATCATTATCCACTTCCCCGTATCGACGATCTGTTCGACCAGCTGCAAGGGTCGAGCTATTATTCCAAGATTGATCTGCGATCGGGCTATCACCAGCTGAGAGTCCGTGATGAGGACGTCTCTAAGACTGCTTTCAGAACCCGCTATGGTCACTACGAATTCCTTGTTATGCCTTTCGGAATGACCAACGCACCTGCGATCTTTATGGGTCTCATTAACCGAGTGTGCAAACCCTACCTCGACAAGTTCGTGATTGTGTTTATTGATGACATCCTAATTTACTCGAAGAGTCAAGAGGAGCATGAACAACACCTGCGTCTTATTCTCGAACTCCTTCGCAATGAACAACTGTACGCCAAATTCTCGAAATGTGATTTCTGGCTTAGAGAAGTCCATATCCTTGGGCACATAGTCAATCAGGATGGGATTCACGTCGACCCCGCTAAGATCGAATCCATTAAGAATTGGCCTATACCTAAGACTCCGACCGAAGTTCGCCAATTCTTGGGATTGGCAGGATACTATCAAAGATTTATCAAGGGATTTTCAAAGATCGCTCAACCACTTACGACCCTCACTCAGAAGGGTGTTGCTTACAAATGGAATGATGCTCAGGAATCTGCCTTTCAGGAACTAAAGAAGAACCTTTGTAGTGCTCCTATTCTTTCCTTACCTGAAGGTACCGACGACTTTGTTGTTTACTGCGACGCTTCTATTCAAGGACTTGGTTGCGTATTGATGCAACGCGAGAAGGTTATTGCTTACGCTTCGCGACAACTCAAGATCCACGAACGGAACTACACAACACATGACTTAGAATTCAGAGCTGTGGTCTTCGTGCTCAAGATTTGGAGACATTACTTGTACGGTACCAAGTGCACGATTTACACCGATCACAAGAGTCTCCAGCACATAATGGAACAAAAGGAGTTGAATATGCGGCAACGCCGATGGGTCGAACTCCTAAATGACTACGAGTGTGCAATTAAATATCATCCAAGAAAGGCTAATGTAGTAGCCGATGCCCTCAGCAGAAAGGAAACCAAACCTAAGCGTGTTCGTGCCTTACAGCTCACCATCCACTCGAACCTCCCTAAGCAGATCCGAAACACTCAGGTTGAAGCATTGAAAGCCGAGAACATCAGGGCTGAGTCCCTGCGAGGATCAAGGAAATGGCTAGAACAAAAAGAAGATGGTGCTTACTACGTAAACGGGCGTATATGGGTCCCACTTTATGGGAATTTACGCGAGCTTGTAATGGACGAAGCCCATAAGTCCCGTTACTCAGTACATCCTGGTTCGGATAAGATGTACCATGACTTAAAGACTACATACTGGTGGCCTGGCATGAAAGCCCACATAGCAACTTATGTCAGTAAATGTTTGACTTGCGCGAGAGTCAAGACTGAGTATCAAAAACCATCGGGCTTACTCCAACAACCAGAGATCCCGAAATGGAAATGGGAGCAAATTTCCATGGATTTCGTTACTGGCCTGCCTAGGTCTCAACGCGGAAATGACACTATTTGGGTGATAGTGGATCGATTGACTAAGTCTGCACACTTTTTGGCTATTAAAGAAACAGACAAGTTTTCTACCTTGGCAGATGTTTAGTTAAAGGAAGTGGTTTCGAGGCACGGAGTGCCAACCTCTATTATTTCCGATCGAGACGCGCCTTTTACTTCTGAGTTGTGGCAAGCTATGCACAAATCCTTTGGCTCACGTTTAGACATGAGCACCGCTTATCATCCACAAACGGATGGGCAGTCTGAACGCACCATCCAAACACTTGAAGACATGCTTTGGGCATGTGTAATCGATTTTGGCAAGGGCTGGGAAAAACATCTACCATTAGTAGAATTCTCCTACAACAACAGCTACCACACCAGCATTCAGGCAGCACCCTTTGAGGCATTGTACGGTCGTAAATGCCGATCACCCTTATGTTGGGCGGAAGTTGGCGAAAGCCAAATTACCGGCCTGGAACTTGTAGTCGAGACTACGAAAAGGATTGCCCAGATCAGACAACGTATGGCGGCAGCTCGTGACCGTCAGAAAAGTTACGCTGATAAGGGTATGAAACCGCTAGAATTCTAGGTCGGTGACCGGGCTCTACTTAAAGTCTCACCCTGGAAGGGTGTGGTTCGTTTTGGAAAATGGGGCAAGCTTAATCCGCGATATGTCGGACCCTTCGAAATTACCGAAAAGATCGGTAAGGTTGCTTACAGATTGAATCTGCCTGAAGAACTGAGTGCGGTGCATAACGTCTTTCATGTGTCTAATCTGAAGAAGTGTCTGTCAGATGAAACACTCATCATTCCTTTCAAGGAACTCACTATTGACGAACAGCTACACTTTACTGAGGAACCGATTGAGATCACGGATCGAGAGATCAAAACCCTCAAACGTAGCCAGATACCTCTCGTGCGAGTTCGTTGGAACTCGCGACGTGGCCTAGAGTTTACCTGGGAGTGGGAGGACCAGATGAAGCGCAAGTATCCCCAGTTGTTCCCTAATGAAACTCCCAGCACTGAAGCTACAACCGAATTTCGGGACGAAATTCCAAACTAACGGGGGGATAATGTGACACCCCGTTGAAACGTTCTCACCAGCTTGACAGTGGCTGCCTTAACTTTCGGGACGAAAGTTCTTAAAACTTGGGGATAATGTGACACTCTGGACTTTCCCGAGCAACCTTCTTGTTTCAGTAGTGCGTGTACATATTATTATATGAAAGTTTGTGATTTATCTTGATCTGCTATGTGTTGATAATGTGTACGTATAATGTATAGTGATGTATATGTAGTATGTATATGTGAATGTGTGTTAGTGAGCCAAGCCGAGACCCCTCCCTTGCACACTATGGGCTGCCAACCTACCTACCCAGCCCAACAACACAAGGACCCGACTCGAGACCACTCGGTCTCGAGTAAACAATGACAGATGGGCCGGATGGGCCACAACCTCCCTTAGCCTACTCGGAAACCCACTTAGGGTGCATCACCTTCTATATAAACCTAAAACCCTCACACACTCTCCTTTACACTCTCTCTCACTTCATCCTCACTCTCTCTCTCTCTCTAGAAAACCTTAAACCCTAACAATCAAGCATCACCCCTCCCCTCCTTTCTCTCGGACCAAACCGGTGACAACACTAGAACTCTCGGCTCAAGCTTGGAATCATTCGGAAGTTCACCCATCAACCCTTTATACCCTCACACTTAGAGTATCTAGCCGGTTAGTGTCTCTTTTAGTTTCTATTGACAAAATACATGGAAAAATTGTTGTTTATCTATGATGAAGGTGTTTGCTTGATGATATGAGTATTATGTTTTGCTTGATTTAAGTGATGAAAAGGTTCCTTCATGATGATATGTGAACGGTTTGGTAGAAGTATGATAATAAAAGTGATGTGTTAAAGTTGTTAATAAGGTTTGATACATGACTAGGGTGTTATATGAGGCAAACATGATTTATGAATTAGTGATGGTAAATAATTGCTGAAAATGCTTCCAAAGTTGCAAGTATAGATCTAGGATAACATGTTTCGGGTCAGTTTGAATGATTATGCATGATGAATAATTTGAATGTATGATGAACAACATGGATATGAGTTGAAGGTGCCTTGAATATTTGAAAAACTTGTTGTTTGATCCATTTTGGTTAATTGTTAGACAAAGAAACATGTTTGTGCATTATCATTGGTTAGTACATAAGATCATGAAATGGGAATTCTATTGGATAGTACGATTAGTGCAACATTCTAGAAACAGCAGGTGTTGGAGTCGAAACCCTTGGTCTCGACTAGAAACCATTGAGTTCAACTCGAGACCGCGGTGATTGCGACTCGAGATCTCGACCAAACCACTCAAAACAGACTTCAGGGACTCGAGATCATCATGGTCTTGACTCGAGACGGGACTCGAGACCTCTGATGTTGCGACTCATGCCAACACCACTCGAGACCAGAAGTTCATGACTCGAGACCTCCTGGTTGCGACTCGAGACCGCATGATCTCGAGTCGAGACCACCTTGTCTTGACTGGGCTGCCTACCTGGGTTATTGGGCCACCATGTGATTTGTTTGGGCTGCCTGTTCGACTGGACTATGTGTTAACTGTTACCGTTTGACTGTGAAATTATTAGAGTAGGCCCAATAACTCAACAGATAATCGTATGCATACTATGTGTTAGATACGTGTAGGATATACGTGACTTCTTTACACCCAAACCTGACCTATACTGGTAACCATGATAGGACGTGGTGACCAACGTGTTTGACCAAGTAACTATTTTGCCGAGCAACCCAAGGTGAGTTCACAACTATTAAAGCATGCGTTCCCGGTGGTTTCGGAAACAGAAACTTAAACAACGCTATCCCCTCGTAAGGGATACCAACCTACTTTCTTCCCCTTAAATGGGACTCTTAGTTAATTACTGTTTATACGGAATGCAACAAGCAACACTAAACGAAACTCTATCACTCAAGTCCCTACCATTTAATACCGATTAGTCGCCGGGGCCTGGCGAACGGGTTATTAGTTGATAGCGCTATTTAGGTCTAACCAGCCTCACATCGACCCTTGTTACTAGGAACGGGAGTGAACTAATGTACTCAGGCAAATCGTCAATGATGATAGAACATTGACAAACGGGGCACTGCGGAAACGTACGGTTAAGTAAGTATTCGGTATTGTAAAACAGTTTAGTAGCTTACTTATGGGGTAGCTCCCCATGGCATGTATAAACGGATAAAATTAACTGGTAAAACAAGTTTTTGGTAATTAAAAACTGGACAACTCGTGGACTCGCCAACATTTTTGTTGATACCCTACTGCATGTTTTGCAGGTACACAGTGACTCAGGAGCTTGCAGCTTGGGGATGTGTAGTGGTCATCTAACCCATGTATTGGGTTCTAAATAATCTTGAACTAGGAACTTTGTTTAGAAACTGTTTGGTTTATGCTTCCGCTGCTTAGTTAAACGGTTATTTGAACTTAAACTTTTAAAACTTTAAACTATGATGTTTACTAACTATTATGGTTGGTGAAACTTCTTACTATTAAACAATGCTCAGTATAATTGGTGGCTGGATCCTGGTCATGTCACATGCCTCGCGGTGGTACTCCGCCTGTGGATTTTGAGGGTGTGACAGTTACACTATACACGAGTCGGAGCCAAGTGATTCATCTTGTCTATCTGTTTTTATTTTTATTTTATTTTCAGCATTTTAGTTAGTTTTTATTTTTCTAGTTTAAAACATTTTTCTAAACTTTTTGATTTGATTAGACGTTGAGGATAAACCGGTACTAAAAGCACTTGTGTCCTTGGACGACCTCGGTATCTTACCAACACTATACTACGCTCACGATGGGTGCACTTGCCCATATGTGTGTTTAGTGTTAGTAAATATTGTGTTTTATAAATTTAAAACTTGGCTCAAGAAAGTGTAAAAGGGCTTAAAATAAACATTAAAACCATAACACACTTCACGCACATCAAGTTTTTGGCGCCGTTACCGGGGACACAAGGATTTTAAGAAAGTTAGGAATCAACGGCCTAATCGTTTTTTCTTATTTTTCTATTTTTTTTAGGATTTTTCTTAGTTTTTCAGCTTCTGCAGAACTCAGCACGGGCCGTGCCCGCTGAACACGCCCCGTGCCCAATCATTGGAACTGGCAATCCTGTTTTAAGTCGGACAGTAAGCTGAACACGGGGCCGTGCCCATTCAACACGCCCCGTGCCCAAGATTCAGTTACTGAAAACAGAACCGTAAGATCCCGACGGTTGGTAATTTCTGACACAAACATGAGTGATACGGATGGTTTTTACTTTCGGCACTCTTATGGTACGTGGTGTCAAATATGTGGTGGTTCCCATAAGTAATTAGAATGTTATTTTCTAAATTACAAGCCCCACTATATAGACCCATCGTTTTCCTGTATCCTTAAGAGGGGCGAAAGTAAAAATAATCCCTATCTCTCCCTTGAATGCTCTCAACCGGATTTTCTAGGAGAAATGCTTCTTGATGAACTATTTCAATTAGAAGATCTAATTCTTAATTGGTTAAAAGAACTTAGGATAGATTTCAATAATTTATCCCAAGACGATAACCAGGAAGAAGTGTTGGGATCACATTCAAACAACTTCGTTGTTCCCGACGATACCTCTAAATCTAGCGAGGACTTGAGCGATAGTCGTCCCTGTGTCGATTGTGCCGTGAAGGACTCCCCATCGACTTCGTTCGATGCATACATAGACCTGAGCGATTCGGCATACACCTTCTTTAACGAGAGCCCGGGAAAGGGTTGGACTTGTCCACCTACATATAGCATAGGAATCACCCTCACCGACAACCTCTTGCGTTCTCGTCTTAATCTAGAACAATTAAGGTATCTTAGGTACTTTGGGGTTGTTCCATCCAGTAAGGAACCGCCTGATCCAGAAAAGTTCCTTAAAAATAGACAAACTCCATAAGACAGCCTCTAGACACGGGGACGTGCCCATGTCAACACGCCCCCGTGTCCACTCAAAGATTCCCGTCTGATTTCGTGTCAGAATACGGACAAAATGTGTCAGGATTCCCCATGAACACGGGGCCGTGTACAGCGTACTGTCGTTTTCTATAAATGCAGCCAAGAATCCTTCACATTTGAACCATTCAAGGGACAAAGATTTGGAGAATATTCTCACATACCATCCTAGGTATTTTCTAAAAGAAGTTTCTTAACAACCTTCTTGTCCTTTCCTCTTTTATCCACTTTCATCTTCTTCAATTTTCCTTCATGCTTCCATTAAAACTTGAAATCTCCATAATTTCAAGCTTTATTGAGATGTTTGTTAGATTTTTATTCATGGGATCTTGTTAAAAATAAGTTCTGCAACAATGTTTAAGTTGTTTCTGCTTAAAAATGTTTTAAACATCATAAAAACAAATTAAAACTCCATGATCCCTTGCCCTAAAAAGTCTGCAGACATTTGAACACGGGCCGTGTTCGTTGAACACGGGGCCGTGTCCGAAGTACTGATCCCATAAAGTTGAACTCTTCTCGGTATGTTTTCTCAGAATGGCGAGCAGAACTAGTGGTACATCTTCATCACATTCCAGAAACAACCGACAAGGGAGAAGATCATCAACGGTTGAAGATTCTCTTGTAAACTACGTTTAAGCCTTAAGAGAGGCCCTTGATGAAATGACAGGGGTGGAAGAAGCATTGGTTGACCGTATTAATCATTTGACGGTGGGGCTAGAGGGATGTCTTCGAGAGGTCAACCTTTTGCACCAAAGGTTGAACATTCTCGCTTTTCCTCCTTTGGTACCAATCATTACCCAAAGGGCATGGAATGTGGTTCCTGAAGTCATCATACCGGCCGAATGGTACGCCATACATCCGGAGCCCCCTCGGGAAGGACTACAAGGGGTTCCGGTTGGTGTCGCTCCTCCTCCACAAGATGTTGAAGAGAATGACGCCGCCTTCGTCCTCCCAAGGGAGATAGAAGAATGGCTTTAACGCCTCTCGGCTCGGAGTTCTACAAAGCTTTTAGATATCGGAAAACCATTTCCGGATTTTTGGTTGTTATTGTACTCGTAGAGCTTCATAAGATGATTTTACTTATCACTTGACCTATCTAATTTAGGACCCTTTAATTTTATTTTCTTCTTTGTTTTTAAACTTTTAGGACTATTATGTAATTATCTCTATGACTTAATGAATGATGGTTTTAGTTAACTTGGTGTTTGGATGGTGTTGAAATAAATAAAACACACTCGGGATGGCAAAAGATAACAAGGAAAACTTGAACCAGCACCCCATGCAGGAAAACAGGGCCATCCGACAAAACTTTCTTCTTTACAACAAGTTCAGCACGGGCCGTGTCCGCCCAACACGGCCCCGTGCTGCACAGTCTGCAGAAAATACCCAGTTCAGGTAAACTGGACACGGGCCGTGTTCACCCAACACGCCCCCGTGTCCAGGCTTCTGTTTCTCTTTTTCAATTTTGTTACTGGCACCTGAACACGGGGCCGTGCCCGGACACCACGGGGCTGTGTCTAGACGCCCAGTAACACAAATTTTTTTCTTTTTCACACCCTTTTATACATTCAATCAACCTAAAAACTTATTTTTGGGACACATTGAGGACAATGGGTAATTTAAGTGTGGGGGAGATGCTAAAACCTTGAATCTTGCAAATCCTAACTACAAGCCTTACACAAAACTCTATTGGAACCGCTAATCACCCCAATTTTTTTCAAAAATGTTCATTTTTTTTACTTGTCTAGGTTTAACTTGGGAATTTCAAGTTCTAAAAAAGGTTATATTTTTATAAATTTACAACCGATAGCGTCGTGATAAAAAGAACCAACATAAGAAAATTATGAAACGGCATGACAAACTTAGTTAAAATTTGATTATATATACTTGATCACATAAAAACCCATTCCCACAAAAGTGAGTTTTGAGCCTTTATTGAGCATACAAATATTTATCTTTAAACTAAATGCTCATTTTTTGTTTCTTGTGTGAATAGCCGCTTGATTCTTACGACTCTAGAACTTGCCACGGCGATACATTCCCAGTCCTTACCAACTTAAACCCGAATAAGTAAATGATGGAGGCATTAGGACTAACTTTTTTTTTATTTCTACACCATTATTTTCTTTTCTTTACCACCTACCCAAAATCCCCCTAGTTAGCCCCTTTGAGCCTAAACCTTTTCATTTCATAACCCAAACCAAACACCCTTTCAACCACCAAAACCCTTTTTATTTTTAACCTTTTATTTTAGTAACAAGCTCGGTATTTCGTATGACTTTTCAAAAAAATAAATAAATAAATAAAATAAAAAATAAAAAAATATTGATGATGAAGCAAAAGAGAAATAAACAAACAAGTTTATCAAAAATAGCTTTGTTTGAATAAAAGCTTCATCAAAATAAAAATTGCGAAAATAAAAAGTCTTACGAAAACCGACGCTTGTTACGATTTTTCGCCCTTTCACTAACCACTAACCTAACCACCTACCTTTAACCCAAGCCTAACCTTTCACACCAAAAGTCCTCTTGATATTTACAAAGGTATATAGTTAAAAAGGAGAAGGATTGATTGTTTGGCAAGCTTATGGTAGAAGTAAGTTCCATGCCGCTCTCGAGTGATTCACTAAAATACATCTTCGGCCGAGTGTTGAGTGATCCCCCGTGAGGTATGTGAACTTGTATATAAATAGAATTTTAAAGAGGCATGTTATGCCCTAACAAGTAATTTATCTTATGAAAAGTTTTAAATAAATATGACGAATAGGATTGTACATAAATAAAAATAAAACTTAATAAAGAATATTGGAAATCCCGACACTCTAAGACAAGCCCAAAACCCTTCTCTTCTACCCATTCCATTTGGGAGTGTAAAGCCACATTATAAAGAGTTTTGCTTGAGGACAAGCAAAGATTCAAGTGTGGGGGTATTTGATGTGTGCAAAATGCAACATATAAATTACATCAATTGTGGCATAAAACTAACCCTTTTTTAGAACTAATGTTGGAAAAAGTGTGTTTTTGTCTTCCTTTTGTATTTTCAGGATTAAATGAGCTCAAATTAACAAAAGAAGCAAAAAGGCAACTAAATCTAACATAAATACAAGAAAAGGAACAAACGTGACATGCTCGACCCCACGACAGCATCTTCCCAAGCAGAACAAGAAAACAGAAGGCTGAACACGCCCCGTGCTCAGTGAACACGGGGGCGTGCCCAAGTGCCAGCATAAAAGACAAAGCTATAGAAGCTTCTATCGCCCACCACGGGGCCGTGCTCAGCGGACACGGGGCCGTGGTCAACTATAAGATTTGCAGAATCAAGGCAAATCTTGATAGTACAGATATGCTTCTGCACACGGGGGCGTGCCCAGTGGACACGGGGGCGTGGTCAACTAATGCAGACAAACTGCAATTAATGAAGACAGAGAAGAGGATGGACACGGGGCCGTGCCCGAGCTTCTGTTCAGCCTATAAATTGGAGTGCTTGGCTCAAGCTCAAACCATCCCTTGGCACACCACCTCTCTTACACTTCACCCACCACCCACCACCACCATAACACCATCATCCACCACCATCATCCATTGTCCATCATAGAGTGTGTGAGTCGTCTCGGGATCCAAGATTGATCGTAAGAGTTCTTGACAATCAAGGCCATGTTTGCCTAAGCCTCTTACATCACTTGGTGAAGACAAAGTGTCTAGTGTAATACTTTTTATTTTTAATCTTTTCGCACTTTTTACTTGGTTATGTATTAATGACTTTAATAACTAGTTTCTTATGTTGAAGGTGATTTTTCCTTATCGTTTGTCCGTGGTGTCTTGGCATTATTTTACTGTCTATATAAAATAAAAGATTTTCACCATTCATATCTCCACGGTCTATATGTAGGTATGTTCGCTACCTGGTTGGGGGTTAAGGGAACGGTTTGGTAAGAGTCTTGCCTTGTTCAGTGTATAGATCCTGCAAGGACCTGGGTCAAATTTAGTAGGACCTCCTTCAATACTTAACGGTATTGGATGGCGGGGGTCCAAACTCTTTGATCCCCTCATATGTAAACTACTATTAATACTTTAACCCGGCTACTTAGGACTGTATCCCTGCTGACTCAGACTACTTAGCCGTGGGTAACGTCACCTTCAAAAGAGGGGCCTACCATTATATGCATTAATAACTTAATTAATTATCTTTCAATAATCCGACCCTTTAGGATTGTATCCTTGCTGACTCAAACTACTGGGTTGAGGGTAACGTCACCTTCAAAAGAGGGGCCTACTACAATAACTAAGATAATCTCTTAAAAAGTGCAAAAGTGCGGAAATAATCAAAGGTTACACTATACACGAGTCGGAGCCAAGTGATTCATCTTGTCTATCTATTTTTATTTTTATTTTATTTTCAGCATTTTAGTTAGTTTTTATTTTTCTAGTTTAAAACATTTTTCTAAAACGTGGGTTTTGCCAAGTTTCTTTGCTAAACCCCAGTTTCTTATTACAATACATTTATTTTATCTTGTCTATACATTTTAGTTACTTTTTATTTTTCTAGTTTAATATTAATAATCACATGGGAAAAACGCAGAAAACACAGGAAACCTTAACTTGCGTTGAAAAAAAAACCACCAATTTTTTTGGGTTTGAACGGACGAGATTAAATCTCGAAGGTAACCGTCTGAATTATTACTGTCAGGATCAACTAAAACGTGGGTTTGACTGACGGTTCCTTCGCGGCGAACAATTTATTAATAATATATAAAACAAACTTATAGTCTATTTTCTTGTATAGCGCACACTTTTTGTTTTTGTTTTTCTATAATCAACTGATGCATTACTCTTCCTCTTCATGACATAATTTATCATTTATATTTATATTTGTATTTATATTTATATTTATATTTATATTTAGTATAATTTGTAACATGTTTAGGTTTCTTGGTGTTGTACCATGTGCATCTTTTATGTTTTGTGCATTGGTTGGTTGTACTCCCTGGTGAATGGGTTGTACCGTTCCTGGGCTTAAATACCCAACCTCACTCACTTTCTTTCTCTCTGCATTTGTGTTTTGTGCATTGGTTGGTTGTACTCCCTGATGAATGGGTTGTACCCCTCCTGGGTTTAAATACCTAACCTCACTCACTTTCTTTCTCTCTGCATTTGTGTTTTGTGCATTGGTTGGTTGTACTCCCTGATGAATGGGTTGTACCCCTCCTGGGTTTAAATACCCAAACCCACTCACTTTCTTTCTCTCTGGAAATCTCTTCTCTCTAACCTCTTCTTTTCTCTACCACCGTCATCATCAATGTTGGTTACCTTGGCCGAGAAATGTTGAGCCGACAACCAAATTGGAGAGTTGTGACGGCTTTGGGTTTTCCGTCGGCTTCATTTTAGCCGGGTTGCACTCGTTGGTGTAGTGGGTTGTACCCACTTTTGTGTTTAAATCGCCAAAAAAAACACCACTAAAACCGTCCATCTCCGCCGCCTAGGTTTGCCTGAGAATGGGTGGATTTGTGGTTGCTTGTGTTTTTGGTGATTTTGAATCCTTTTTTGGCTTATTGTTTTCCGGTATGTTATTCGGCGCCGATGATGTTTGTTATATACTTTTTCATCGTTGTTCGGCGATGTGGTTGTTGGTTGTGGTTTTGATGGATATGTTTGTAATTCCTACTTTGTTGAGGGTTTTAATCAGTACTTTGTTGAGGGTTTTAATCGGCAATTATGGTGGTTTGCTACCTGGCGTTAGGGGTGTTCAAAACCGGATATCCGAAATTTTCGGATACCAGATTTCACTATCCGAATCAGTAACCGAAATTTCGGATATCCGAAATTTCGGATACGGATTCGGATAGTGAATCGGATATCCGAAAATCCAACTTTTTATTTAATTTTTATTTTTTTATTATTTTTTTCATATTCGGAAACGGATATTTTGGATAGTTTCGGATATCCGAATATAAGTTTTCGGATATTTTTCGGATATTTTGGATATTTTTCGGATATTTTCGGATATTTTTCGGATATTTCGGATATTTTCGGATACTTCGGATATTTTCAGATATTCGGATATCTGAAAAAAATGAAAATTAAATTTTCGGATATTTCGGATATTCGAAATATCCGAAAATTTTGAAAATCACTATCCGAATCCGAATCCGAAAAATTCGGATATCCGTTTTTTTGAATATTTCGGATTCGGATATCGGATATTTCGGATCGGATTTTCGGATACGGATAGTTTTGAACACCCCTACCTGGCGTGGCAACTCCGGTTGCAGCCATGGTGACACTAACCAGTGCTTTGTTGGCGATGATGATGACACGAGATGTACAAATGGTTCTAATTTGTTATATCTTTAGGTTTCTTGGAGTTATACAATGTGCATTGATGTGCGTGAAGTGTGTTATGGTTTTAATGTTTATTTTAATCCCTTTTACACTTTCTTTAGCCAAGTTGGTACGTTTTTAGTTAATGATGTCTTTGCTAAAGTATTATTTACTCTGGTGCAAACCAAAGTTTTATTAATACATCATTTTGCAAATTTCTAAATCAGTCATTAACTAAACTACCACAAGAATGCTTAGTAGAGACAGCCAATGGAGAAACCGTTAAGATTTCTGAAATCTTGCAGGGAGCAAGCATAGAAATCCTAAACCAAAAATTTAGGGCAAATCTTTATCCCATGAATCTGGCAGGATTCGATGTTGTTTTAGGAATGGATTGGTTAATAGCCAATAAAGCCAGTATTTTATGTGATCAAAAGTTAATTCAAGTAAATTTACCAAAAGGTAATACGATCACAATTAAAGGAGATAAACCCTCTAGGTCCACTAAATTTATCTCTGTGATGAAAACTGCAAGTTATATAAGAAAAGGTTCTATAGTGTATTTGATTTCTATAAACACTAACACTAAAGGAAAGGATTTAAAAGATATTCCAGTAGTATCTCAGTTTCCAGATGTATTTCCAGAAGAATTGCCAGAACAACCTCCGGATAGAGAAGTTGAATTCAGAATCCATTTAATACCAGGAACAGCACCGATTTCCAAAGCACTTTACCGTTTGGCACCTGCAGAAATGCAAGAATTAAAGAAACAATTAGATGAATTGTTGGAGAAAGGATTCATACAACCAAGTTCGTCGCCATGGGGAGCGCCGATATTGTTTGTTAAAAAGAAGGACGGATCAATTCGTATGTGCATTGACTACCGTGAATTAAACAAAGTCACGATTAAGAATCGGTATCCATTACTAAGAATCGATGATCTGTTTGATCAACTACAAGGAGCTCGATTTTTCTCTAAAATTGATTTAAGGTCAGGATATCATCAATTAAAGGTCAGGAAGAGGACATTCCTAAGACCGCATTTAGAACAAGGTATGGCCATTATGAATTTACTGTCATGCCATTTGGTTTAACCAATGCCCCAGCTGCATTTATGGACACGATGAACCGAATATGTAAGCCATATTTGGATAAATTCATAATTGTTTTCATAGATGATATTCTAATTTATTCTAAGAATAAAGAGGATCATGCAAAGCATTTGCACGCACTTTTAAGTTTATTAAGAAAGGAAAAGCTTTATGCTAAATTCTCTAAGTGCGAATTTTGGATAGAACAGGTACAGTTCCTTGGACATTTAGTTAATCATGAAGGAATTCATGTGGATCCAACAAAAATCGAGGCGATTACTAAATGGAAAACCCCTGAGTCACCAACCGAGGTTAGAAGTTTCTTAGGATTGGTCGGTTATTATGGAAGATTTATTCGAGATTTCTCTAGAATAGCCATTCCTTTAACTAAGCTAACCTGTAAATCTGTTAAGTTTGAATGGGGATTAAAACAAGAAGAAGCCTTTAGAATCCTTAAGCAAAGATTAACCCATACACCCATACTAACGTTACCAGAAGGAGCTGAAGACTTTGTAGTCTATTGTGATGCTTCTAAATTAGGTTATGGATGTGTATTGATGCAACGCCAAAAGGTTATAGCTTACGCATCTAGACAACTTAAGAATCATGAAGAGAATTATTCAACCCATGATTTAGAATTAGGAGCTATAATTTTTGCTCTTAAGATTTGGAGACATTACCTTTATGGTGGTAAGTTTACCATATTCACTGATCATAAGAGTTTAAGGTATGTTTTCAAACAAAAGGAATTGAATATGAGACAAAGACGCTGGATGGAGATGCTTAGTGACTATGATTGTGATATCCAGTATCATGAAGGAAAAGCAAATGTAGTGGCAGATGCTTTAAGCCGAAAGTATCATGAAAAACCAAAAAGGGTACGTTCTCTTAAATTAAATCTACAAGTAGATTTAAATGATCAGATAAGAGAAGCACAAGAATCAGTAATCAAGGATGATTCTGAAAAATTAAAAGGTATGCTAAAAGAATTGGAACAAGGAACAGATGGAATTTGGAGATTCCATAAAAAGAGAATGTGGATACCTAAATTAGGAAATCTATGTCATCGTATATTAGAAGAAGCCCATAAGTCTAAGTATACGATGCATCCAGGAAGTGATAAAATGTACCAGGATTTAAGGAAAAATTTCTGGTGGATAGGAATGAAAAAGGACATAGCAGCCTATGTTTCTAAATGTTTAACATATTCACAAGTCAAAGCTGAACACCAGAAACCCTCAGGTTTGTTACAGCAATTAGAAATGCCGGTGTGGAAATGGGAATTGATAACTATGGATTTTGTTACTAAATTACCCAAAACAAAGAAAGGTAATGATACAATCTGGGTGTTTGTAGATAGGCTAACCAAGTCAGCTCATTTCCTACCAATGAAAGAAACTTTCAGTATGGAACAATTAGCTAAACTATATATAAATGAAATTGTTTCTTTACATGGAATTCCTTTATCAATTGTTTCTGATAGAGATAGTCGATTTACCTCTCATTTTTGGTCAAGTTTCCAAAAGGCAATGGGAACCAAGTTAAAGCTAAGTACGGCTTATCATCCACAAACAGATGGACAAAATGAAAGGACAATTCAGACAATGGAGGACATGCTTAGAGCTTGTGTAATTGATTTTGGAGGTAATTGGGACGATCACTTACCTTTAATAGAATTTTCTTATAATAATAGTTATCACACAAGTATCAATGCTGCACCATTCGAAGCACTTTATGGACGAAAGTGCCGAACCCCAATCTGTTCGGCAGAAATTGGGGAAAAGCAACTATCTGGACCTGAGATAGTACAAGAAACAACCGACAAGATCATTCAAGTCAAGGAACGACTGAAAGCAGCACGTGATCGACAGAAGAGTTATGCTGATAACCGACGCAAACCCTTGGAATTTCAAGTAGGAGATAAAGTATTATTAAAAGTCTCTCATTGGAAAGGAATAGTAAGATTCATCAAACGGGGAAAGCTAAGTCCCAGGTATGTTGGACCTTTTAAGATTATTAGAAGAATAGGACCTGTAGCCTATCAGCTACAACTGCCAGAGGAGATAGCGGGAATACATGATGTGTTTCATGTATCTAATCTCAAAAAGTGTTTAGCTGATGAATCACTGATAGTACCTCTTAAGGATATAGAGGTAAATGAACAACTCCAGTTTGTAGAAAGGCCTCTACAGATTGAAGACAGGAAAGTTAAGAACCTCAAGCATAAGAGACTAGTTCTGGTCAAAGTGAAGTGGGACTCCAAAAGAGGACCTGAGTACACATGGGAGCTTGAATCTGAAATGAAAAGAAAATATCCGCACTTATTCCAGTAGATCTCGAGGACGAGCTCTAAAACAAGGTGGGGAGGATGTAACAACCCTCGGTAAAACCGACACCCTCATAATATTTCCGACACTCTAGTATATTTTAGAATGTCCCAATATGTCTTATATTACACCCCATATGTGGAAACCGAGCCCGAAATATGTTATAGTTTATAAATAAATTAAAAACAATAGATATTGAGTTGAGGCGGGCCGCGTAGGACCCCACCCCAACTTCACGCGGGCGGTATGAAGGTATAGATTTGATTTCGTTGATTTCATTAAGTTGATACGGGCCGCGTAAGTGTTCCCGTTAGTGTACGCGGGCCGCGAGTGCCCTGAATTGTGGCGCAACCCGGTGCCGCCACGTGGCCCAACACCCGGACCGGAGTCAACGCGGGCCGCGTAGCCCTATGTCTAACCTTACGCGGGCCGCGTGGAGACCAAGTTTCAACACTATATAAGAAGGCCATCGGGTTTCACTTTCCGTCGTTCACAATTCGATTCTCAATCTAAATTTCTGTAGAAGAGTTATAATAGTCGGGTATTATACCCCTAACTAGCGAAGTTCTGCTCCATTGTAAGTATTATAACCCCAGTTTCGTAATAGTTACGCTGCCCGATTGATTTAGGGTTCCGTAACAACTGTCGTGGTTCTGTCCGACGTAGTTGTTGGAATGCCGTCTCAGGGAGGGTATCATTAATAATTAAAGGGTTATGATACTAACCAATGTACATTTGTATAAATTATAGATTGTATCCAGGAAACCCTTACGCGAAGTCTAAGATAGCAATGTGAGTTTATCCTCTTTTTGTTAACCTTTTTGTAATATTTTACAAAACCTTAAATGTTTTACAATGCGATTAAGCGGTGATTGAGTCTTTGTTATTCTTCAATTACTGCCGGTATGTTGGGGTTTTGTATACAAAATTTACCACACTGTGAGTAGTAAGTCGGGGATGACAGTACGTTACCATTGGACAATGAGTTAGCCAAAGTGTAATATGACCCACAAGTCAGTGGATTGACATTACTAAATGGAGTAATTGTGTAGACATAAACAATGTGATCGCTCTCAATACTGTTTTAATTGATAAAATATTTCTTGATTAAACTGGGATTCACTCACCAGTATTTCCGACTGACAAATGTTTTTAAAACGCGTTTCAGGTAACATAATGTGACAGCCAATTAGTAAAAAGCCAGCTGGAGAGCACTGAAGGCTTGGGAAAAATGTGGCTATAAAAGTTACCTAATAAATGATGTTTTAAATTCAATAAAATAGGGTTGATCCCTATAAATGTATTGTAATAAGAAACTTGGGTTTTGCCCATGTGATTATTAATATTAAAGAAGGTGGTTTTACTCTGATAAACATTTCCTAACTACGGTCCTGATATAAATTCCGCTGCCAAATTAACGAAACCTGATACCACCACCACCACTGAGCTCGCGTCCGCCCGTTCCCGGGACAGATAAGGGA
This sequence comes from Helianthus tuberosus, assembly GCA_030545235.1. Lineage (NCBI taxonomy): Eukaryota > Viridiplantae > Streptophyta > Magnoliopsida > Asterales > Asteraceae > Helianthus > Helianthus tuberosus. The sequence continues at coordinate 132,396,738 of CM060383.1, forward strand.
TCGGGGGTTGCGACAAAATGTATTATCATTTTGTTTTGTCAAGTATTGGGATTTACATAGCATTGTGTTTTTACAATCGTTTTGTGTTTGTTGCAATCCTTTGTGTTATTATAGTAAAAAATCATTGACATGTTTTTTTTGTCAGGTTGTAGCTGACGAGTGTGTGGTTGGTCATTTGCATGAATTTTCTTATTGCTCTAATAAGAATGCATATTTAGAAGCAAGCTTATGATGAAGTTTCTGTTATTATTTATGATATTGTGTGTTACTTAAAATCATTGTGTTATTTACAGCTATTGTGTTTTTTGTGATGGTTTTTTTTTTTTTTTTTTTTTTTTTTTTTTTTTGTAATATATTATGACAACAGTGGTTGACAGTTGTTTTTTTTTCTTTTCCAGGTGGTGGCTGACAACATGTTTGTGGATGATCATTTTCAAACGTTGAGCAAGACATGTGATGAAGTTGGAAACGTGCGTAATAATTCTTGTAAAATATTTTATCATGTTGTGTTTGGCTCAAGACCGAAGTCGTGACATTCCTTCGTCGTGCGTCCCAGAGATCAACACGCGAAGCACGAAGAGCCGCGAACCGTCATCAGCCGTCACATCATCATGACCAGTGGCGGATCTATAAAATCCGCCAAGCCGTAACGTTTAATAAAAAAGCCGTAACGAAATCGTAAAAATGTCAAATTTTTCCAAAATTTAGACTAATTTTACACTACCGCCGGAGCGCCAAGCCGTAGCGGAGGTTGCCCCTTCTTATATGCTAGGTCCGCCCCTGACCATGACATCATCAAAATGATGTCATGATGATGTAATGAGAATAACTTATCTTTGCATATCAATTTCCAACGAAGATCATGTGATAACATATAAATTCATGGTTGAAATATGAATTGAAGAATTTGCAGCTGTTATCACGAAGAACTATCAGCCAATAGCACCCACGAAGAACCTAGTTTGTTTATTGGTTCTTCGTTAAACAACAACCCACGAAGAACTAGATGATTATGTTAATATTCACTACGAAGAACCTGTAATTATCATCTACGAAGAACTAGAGGTTTATGTTGGACGAAAGACTCACAGGTCTTTCGTGGGTCTTAGCTTCATACGAAGAACCAGTTTCCCATGCATTACGAAGAACCTGTCTTACCTCATTACGAAGAACCATTCTTCGTGGATACATGTTCTTCGTAGGTTCAGTTGAGGTATTTCGTGGGACTGCAATGGCTATATAAACAGAACAATGTAAAAGAAATAGAGAGAGAGAGAGAGAAATGTGAGAGCACATCAGAGAGTTTAGTTGTATTTCGTATTGTATCATTCTGTAACTAAACTCTGTCGATATTAAAATACAACAGTTAAACGTTGAATCTTTGTGTCGTGTTTTTATCTCTCGCTCGGTTTGTGTCTTAACAGGGATTCCGCACCTGTTTCGGCATCCGAAACAAGATCTCGTAGTTGTCCTACGATCCGCATCGGGACCTACAGTGGGAAGGCCCATATCTGATTGAAGCTGAGGCAGGAAAGGGGGCATATCGTTTATTAACAATGGAAGGTGATCTATTACCAAGGGCTTGGAATGCTGTCCATTTAAAGAAATACTTCATGTAAGAAGGATACAGGATCATTAGATATCCTTATACTCAGTTCATGTTAAGGATCCTCGGAGGATATATGATCCTCATTCTGGTAATGATTTCATTATTATTTCTCTAATTCTTTGATTTATTGGATTATAAGTAGAAGGATCCAGGATCCTTTATCCTTTTTCATTAAGTTCTGAGTTTTGCAGAAGTTGGTGTATCTTTGACAAAGGATCGAGTATTCAGTCAAATCTCCAAAGTTTTGGGGTTATCCCCAATTTATGGGCTTGTCCCCAGTTTAATGTATCTATTACCTTCTACGAATCAGGTTCTTACACCTTCACCAGTTGCGCACGATTATCCTAGTACAGTTTAAGGCAATTGGACCAGTACCCGCTTTAGGGGCTGACAATTTCATTGTACTGGCTGTATTTAGGATCCTAAGTATAATGGTAGACGTACCATACATCCGTTCCTAAGGTTTCTAAAGTTTTCATGTTAGCTAAGGTTTTGGCATTTTCATGTCACTAAGTTTGGATAGTCGCCAGTTTGGGCCATACTCCAGTTTACACAAGATCCTTTGGGCTTGTCCCCAGTTTTTGGGCTTGTCCCCAGATTTTTGGGCTTGTCCCCAGATACTAATACTTTCTTTGGCAGTTGGCTTAGTCCCAAGTTATATCTTATTGCAGGTTTCCAAAGCTAAGCAATTAAGGATCCAGGATCCTAACTTTCTACCAGATTTTATCCTTTGTTGATACAGTTGTAAGTTTTAAGAATATAGAATCCTAACTTGGATTCTTTCGTATGATCCTTATTGACTTTAACTTTATTCTTGGTCTATTAGTTATACCCTTATTCTTTGACAACAGGATATATGATCCTTGATCATATAGTGTTTTATCGTTTTACTTAGACCAATTTCAATATACATTTGATATTCTAACAGTTATAAATCCTAAGATTTTAGAATAAGAATTGACAAATAAATGTATAACATTTAAAGACAAAATCAACAAACACAAGAGATAGCCAAAAGTTAAAAGTTTTATTTATTTAATAGGTTAACCCTTTATAAGGTTGTCAAAATTGCCAACCCAAGCTTCTACTAGCAAAACGTGGCCCGTCCACTTGGGTTGGCAAAGGGTGTCCATACTAACAAAGTTCTAAGTCATCCAGGAAATCAAAAGATGAGGGGCATCAAAGGCTTCATCCTCCACAAACAGAAGGACCCATCCACCTTTGCTACCCCCCTATTGTCCTAAGGATCAGTGATCCTTAAACCTAGAAACTATTGTTCAACATACAGACCATCATTGTTTAAAACATCATAACCAAAAAACTACCAAATTATAAAAAATGGGTCCGGCCACGTCTAGAAATATCCATCATCGCCCATTTATGCAGCCCACACCTTCGCTACTTCATCAACCTTCTCCTCACCACCTTTGCCACTGCCACCAACCGCTGCCTCCTCAGGATCCTTGATCTCGCTGCCTCCACCTTCAAGAGCTAGCACCTCCTCAGGTTCATCCTCATCTCTAAGTTCAGCCAGCCTCTTTGCCCAAGCCTCCAAGTCCCATTCAGACTTGTCAAAAGAAGGATCAGCAGCTTCTTTGGCCATTTGAAGCTGGATCTTCAGAATGGCGATAGCAGCAGACAGCTTGGCTCCATCCATGATCTCCGTCTTCTCCTTATTCGTTGTGATCTCAACAAGAATCAACTCCTTTTGCAGGGTGTTGATGTCTTTCTCTAGGGAGGAGATCTTCTTGTCCTTGGCAAGGAAAATCTTTTGGAGGTCCAAGTTTTTCTTTTCAGCTTCAGCCAGGCATTGGTCCAGGAGGATCTGGACTTCAGCAAATTTCTGCACAAGGAAAATTCGACAGTCAGGATCCTATATCCTCAAGAGGAGTATAATTTCAGGATATAATATCCTTACCTCGAAGACATAGTCATGAAGCTGGCGTTCCATTCAGCAGGCTTCTTCCTTTTGGTTCCCTTACCCCTGGCGCTCATGCCCTTTGGCTCCGGATTGCTTTGGCTTGCAACCAGTTCTTTCTTAAGGGACCGTGGGGATGCAATATCCTGGAGATCGGCAACGCTGAACCTGGAAGCAGACTTGGAAGATTTACCAGCACCTACAAGCACAATACACAGATAAGTATTCTTATTCTAATTTTATTAAGTATTTGTATATACACATGTATGTATACTTACTTGACATGGTGTAGGAAGTGGATGAAATTTCTTATGGATCCTTTAACTTTGGTGGAAATGTTCTGATGACAGGATCAAGCTTCAAGAAAGCTTCAACTCTTTCTTTGGTGACAGGTGATTCTTGAATGTGTGACAGGGTGATAGATGCATAGACAAAAATAAAGGATCAGTTATCCTCAACAGAAGAGAAAGATTCTTACCATTGTCCTAACCAAAGGATCCTATATCCTACCGTCTGTATTCCATTTTTTGGGAAGATGACTTCCGTTTGGAATGGAATCCCTTCTCACAAAGAAGAATTGATTCCTCCAGTTGGTGTCATTCTTGGTGGCTTTGAGGATGGGATGAGGCTGTTGGGATTTGGATTTGAAGAGATATCGGTGAGAACCATGGCTTACTAGGTTGTACAGTTGGCTAAACTCAAACATCCCTATGTCTATACCTTCCTGTTCTACGATGTGCTCAAGTGTGTATAGTACCCTCCACACCATCGGCATAGCTTGTTTATAGCATAAACCGGTCAGTGTAAAGAAGCCCTGTGTAGGGATGGGAAAAGGATATGTGAACCCTATTTGAAAAGGAGCTGCAGGGAAGGTGATCCATGTGTACGATACACAGTCACTTTTGGTTGAAGAATCAAAGGGCCGGAAAATTATACCACTAGGAAAATAGGGGCGTAACTGATCAACTTCAGGATCAGTGAATCGGCAAAGCTCCATTGAAGGGTTTTTGGTTAAGCTCTGACTCTTCAATGGACTATTGTGGTCAGGATTCTTGGCAGGAGAAGAGCGGGTACTCATTTTCGCCGTGGATATTCGAAGAACAGAGGATCAGTTAGCAGAAGATTAGAGAGAAGGAAGAAGGAAATACCTGATAAGATCTTCGAATGAGGATTTAAAGAGGAGGATCTCGAATATAAATGCAGATTTCAATCCTTATCTCTAACCTATTTATAATGATTATTGTTGCAGGAGATGACTATCGCTGACATCAGCACTGTAATGGCTATATCCTTTTGCAACGGCTAGTCCGAAAATCGTTGAAACATGACTATCTAATCGGATATCAACTAGTCATGTTTGGGGGCAATTGTTAGGGATAAAATTTTATAGCATATGGATCACGGATCCTCAAGTGTAGCCTGGATCATGGATCCTCAGTTCAGTTTGAATTAAGGATCCTCAGAAGATGCTGAAGAAAGGCTAAGGATCCAGGATCCTCATTATTATCCTAAACTAACAATTGTTTCCATCATCTTTGAACTTGTTTTGCAGGTGTATTCGAATGAGACTTGGTCCAGACGAGATTCCAGGGGAATATGCTTGACATTCATGCACGTGCAATAGCTCCATGACCGTTGTGGTGATCGTGGGGAGGCTAGCACCAAATTCGGATAGTTTGTTACTTAGATATTTTCTAATTTTTAAGGGGATAACAAACTTTATTTAGAAATATAGTTGCACACATACACAGAACTCTCGAACTTGAACTCTCTGCAAACTCTTGGCGATTACACACACTAACACTCTAGCAATCATTGTACCAAGCTTGTTATCATCCGAAGTTGTAAACTTTGTTTGTTTAATATAGTTGGTGATCAGTAGTTTCCATCACCCGAGGTTTTTTATGCCGGAGATCATTCATTGATCAAGGGCTTTTTGCTCATACAAATCCTTGTGTTCATCATTCATTTCATTCATTTGTTGTTCACACATTTTTTTTCAATTAACCAAGCATCTAACCTCACAAAAATCAGATTTGGTTACATTATCCTTGTGTGATTTTTGACCAAAACATTGATTTACACAATGTTTCGACTATGCATGCATGAACAATTTCTCCCCCTCAGCCTAAGCTCACAATATTAGTTCGTACAAGATGCAAATGTGTGCAAAGAGCTAATAGAACAGTACAGTCACTGTCTATTTATAGTACAATCCTAAACACTGTGGCATCTTTGCTGACATCATCTAGACAATGACAGCTAACAATCTTAACAACCTCTAAACACTGATGATTACAGACACTGTTACATTAGACAATGATCAACTAAACACTGATGAATGCTATCCACCGATGATGCTCCACCACTGATGAAGACTGAGCAGTGCTTTCCATTAAGGTTGATCAGGCCTTTGACTTTAGAAGTTCTTTGACTTCTGCAGATGATTGGTCTTCAACAGTCTTTACATCCAACAGAGCTTTGCATATAACAGTCTTTGCAAACCAACAGACTTTAGTAAATCATCAGTTGTTCAGTACCACTGCCATTGGAGGGAAAAGGAGTTCAAGGCACTGTTATTTGGATCAGTTGTTGCATAACCAATTTTGGCTTTGTATCATCTGTTCTTCAAGTAAAGATCCCATGAGCCAACAACAGAACTAACGGTTCCCTCGTAAGAATCTGAAACAACGGACTCGTCAGAGTATTCACCGAAAAGGTAGTTGCTAAACCACGACATCGTATTTTGAAGAAACGCTACTAAAACAACAAAACACCCGAAAGAATGAAACACGGTTTACGGTTTCGAATTTTGAATGAATATCGAATGCATGACCAGCCTTCTTAAAAGCACCAGAATTTGGGGTCGAAGCGTCGCGCTTTGGCCAAAGCGCGGCGTTTAGGGTTACGCATGACACAGCTGACAACCTCTTACAGAATATAACCTCGTATCACAGCCACATCACCTTTTGTCTAGAAAAGAACCCTAAACGCCAGCGCGCGGCGCTTTAGGGGTGTGGAAATAAAAAAGCGTGTGTGAATATCATGGTCATGTTAAATGTATAGTAAAAACATGATTGATGACATGAAAGGGACCGTTGGAAAAAATAAAAAGCATTCACTTCGCTCCTTCATACCTTAATACCCTAAAGCGACTTTTCATCAAACTTATCTTATCTTTGAAATGGATTCTAATATTCTGTAGGTTTGTCATATCGGGTGTTGAGTAATTTGTAAACCAATAAAGTTCCCTTCTTCGCTCCACATCCAGCCTTTTTTTCTACCTTCTTTTTGAGCATTTGCTACGTGGGTTTCATTTTTATTTTCGATACCGATTTCACCCTCACGGTGTATATGTATATATATTTGTTAGATAGAATCGTTAAGAGAGACTGATTTGATGCAAAGAAGAAAGGACCCATGTGGGTGTTGTTTCTTTTTTTATCCGTCATGATCGAGGGAGAAAAGGGTTTAGATCAATAAATATGATTTGATTCTCTATCTCTAGCTGTTCTGTTAAACATCAATTACTATCAGAAAATACCTTCCACCCTCCTCAATTATTCAACCTCTCTCTCCCTCTCTCTCTCTCTCTCTCTCTACATCATTGTTGTCTTAACTATTTTCTTTATATGTTTTGATCTGTGATCTCTCTACCTTCGTGTTTACCTCTTTATGAGGGTTTAATAAAGGGTTTCTTCAACAGAGTTCTTTGGCATTCTGTCCACCTCTCTTTTTATTCAAAAAGGGTAAAAGAAAAAGGAAAGAAACTGGCTTTATGCACATTGAGGGTGTAGTTTGACTAAGGATAAACAAATTTACCATTTTGTGTGGATTTGTGTGACTAGTGTCTAGTGTGAAAGAAAATAAAAAGATCACAAAGATGATAACTTTATATGTTTTGTACAGTGTAGTTTGTAGAAGATGGAAGAGAAAGATGACAGCTTTATGTGTTTTGTGTGTAGTATGAAGAAGAAAGAAATGAAAGACTTGACTTTATCTGTTTTGACATTAGGGTGTAGTGTGAAGAAGAAATGAAAGAAAAAAGATAGATATATTTTTTTGGTTTTTGTGTAGGATGGAGGTGGGCATACTGCCAATGGAGCTCTGTTGGTATCTCTTTGTAAAACTCTCGTGATGATATTATATTGTTAACATCTCACACTTCTCCTATTAGACACCAAAATCAGGTAACATTACAATCTCCCTTATGTCTTTTGTTGGATGGTATTTTTTGTTTTGTTTCGTAGGCTTCTTATATTCAATTGTAATATTTGGTAAATCATGCATAGTTTTGCATGATCTTTATGTGTGTTTCTGATCTTGATTCAACATGAATCTTGTTTTGTTTGTGTGTTTATGTGCCATCTTACTTCTCTTTAATTTCTTTGATTCTTATTTTCACAAACATTCTTTAAGAAATCATGCACTTATTTGGCCTTTGTGGATGTTTCTGATACTTGTTCACAATGGATTTTGTTTTCTTTTGATGTATGTTACACTTTTGTTTCTTTTATTTAATTTATTTTGGCTTGTGTGATACTAAGCTTTAGCTTCTTAGATTCTCTTGAAATTTTTAAGAAATCATGCATACTAGTTTGGCCTTTGTAGGTGTTTTATATCCTTAATTCAGTTTGTTTTGTGTGAGACTAAGCTTTTGTTTCTTTTGACTTCTTAAATTAGTTTGAAATATTTAAGAAATCATGCTTGCTTGTTTAACCTTTGTAGGTGTATTATGTCTTTGATTGAATTTGGCTTTTGTGAGACAAAGCTTCTGTTTCTATGACTTCTTATGTTCACTTGAAATCCTTAAGAAATCCAAGCATGCTTGTTTGGCTTTTCTGGGTGTTTCAGATCTGATTCAACATGGATGCTATATGTTTTTTTCTTTCTACTCTAAAATCTTTTAAAGATCATGCATGTTTGACCTTTATGGGTATGCCATTTTTTACTCTTTTCTTTTATGTTTCCCCATTACCAGTGTAATGATTCTTTGCAAAAAGAAGAGATCATCATTAAAAGCTTCCACATTTACTTCTGTGAGTCCTACCCTTTGACTCTCCATCACTCAAAAAACCCTACTTTATATATAAAAGATATATTCAAGATGGATCCAGAAGATTTAATTTTCTTGTAAACTCCTATATACTCTCAAAGTTTTTTTCTTGTGTGTTTTCTTCAAGGTCTTTGTGTGTGTAAAAAGGTTCTTATCTTTCTAGAATTATAAAGTAAGAACCTGAGGATACTACAAAGATCACTTTTTAAATATATTTTTTTTAATGGCATGCAGACAAAAGGGGTTGAGAACTATAAAATGTTTCATTATGCATGTCTGTCATGATACAAATCCTGAGACTGGTGGGTATGGGGCACGGCTTGGGCACGGCGAGCCCCGGCGAGCCCCGGCGCCGGACCCCCACACCGCCCCCTCCGGAGCGTCCCGGCTTCTCCGTCTCCCCAGCGACGATCACGACGGGCCTCTCTCTCTCTCTCTCTCTCTTCTTTCTCTCTCCTCTCTCTCTCTCTCTTCACGGCGCCGGTCCTCCCACACCGCCCCCCTAGCCCATCCTTGGAGGACTTTCCTCTTCCATACCGCTTAGTCTGAAAGGTTGTACTTTTGGCTTTAAAGACTTGAACAGTATTTGATGATGCCAGACACATGAAAAGAAGAGGGGCAAAGGGGAGTTAATGTAGTACAACCAATATGCACTTACGGTCGCTATGAAAATTACCATGCTTTCAAATTGTACCCCCTGGCCCCTGTTGTCGCAGTAATAATTGCTACCATATTGAACAAAAGAAATTGACCAAACGGCACCAGTTTATCATTATCCGCCATTATTTTATCGTTTAGTACGTTGGTGGCCTTGGTGGCTAGCAGTGACTAGCACCATTTAAGCGAATGTCTCAGGTCAGGTTTTATCCTTGGAAAGAGAGAGTGGATGTAGTTTAGGAACAGGAGTAGGTATAGGAGGAGTAAAATAAAAATACCGTTAAAAACATCTTGAATTAATATTATATATATAGGGATGGTTCAAATGAAAATCACTTTTAACGCGAAAACCCGAAAACCAACTAAAAAAGTCTTAAAAACATCAAATTTTTTTTTTTTTTTTTTTTTTGCAATTTTTTTATTAAAAATCGCTAGCTTTTGTATATAATTTTTTTTTTCAAGAAAAAAAAATTGTAGTTCACATGTGTAGTACACATACACATGTGCACTACAATTTTTTTATTTTTTGAAAAAAAGTTTTTTTATATACCTAAAATAGCGAAATTTGGTATGAAAAAAATATATATATTTTTTGGTATGTTTTTTAGCCTTCTTAGTTAGTTTTTGAGTTTTTGCGTTAAATAGTTGTTTTCATTTGAACATTCCCCTATATATATATGGTAGGGTTCATTTGAGAACTACTTTGCGAGAATCACGAGAATCAATGTAAACAAAAAAAAAATACCTAAAAAAACACATAATTTTTTTAATATTTTTTTTTAAAAATCGCTATATTTCGTCCCTAAAAAAATAAAAATAAAAATTTGAGTAACAATTATCGATGCACATGTGCATATGTATCATTTCTTTGACAAATTCCGTAATACGTTATCAGTTGTAACACTTCGGGTTTTCCCGAATAACCTTATTGTACCGTACCGTTAAACATATATGATATTAAATGCGAACCTATTATTTAAATCTTTGCATTATGTGATTCTGTGCTTTTTATGATTAGGTGTCACTACTAGAAAACTAGGTTTTTCCGACCGCAATTTTGATCGCAAACCAGTCGCAATTGCCCTGTTGCGACCGTTTTCCGACCAGAACTACAATCGGAAAAACACCCGTCGCAATTGCTCTATTCCGACTAAGTTGCGACTGCTGCTATCTTTTGCGACCCGGGTTTTGCGACTTTAATAATGGTCACAAATATTGCGACTGTTCCTGGTTTTGTGGGACTTCGGTTGCGACGATCTTGATGCGACCGTATTCCGACCGCATGCCTTTTACAAACTGCGATCGTTTTCCGACCGCCTGTCTTTTACAAACTGCTACCGTTTTGCAACTGCTTGCCTTTTGAAAAATTGCGACGGTTTTTGCGGTCGCAATTTCTATTTATTTTTTAAAAATTATTTTTATCCATTTTCTATTTTAACCTGTATATAATTTCAATTTTAAATTTTACATATTATCAAATTTTCACAATTATATAAAACATCTCACTTGAAACATCAAATACCAAAGTTATCATAACAAAATACATATTCAAAACACAGTGTTTATACGTTTTGAAACTTAAGTCGATGATTATATGTTTTGAAACCTAACTTTTAGCATCGCTTCAATGTTTGCCATCCTTTCATTCATAGCCTCTTTCTCCACCTTATCTTTCTCTTTTTTCACCACCAATCCCGCAATAATATCGTTCAACCTTTCTTTTTCTTCTTCTTTTTCTTTCACTATATCTTGGATAATCACGTTCAGCCTTTTGATCTAATAAAACCAATGCAAAGTGAAATATATTAGGTCAGCATAATCACAATTTATACAATTTATGAAACTTATTAGTTGCTTATACAATTATAGAATAAAAAAAAAAAATCAGTTTGACTTCTAAGGTCAAATAGCCTATTTTCAATAATATCCATACAAAAGTTAATATATTATTGACTGAGAAGTGATTGCATGAAAAAATAATGTCAATATTTGAGTTTAAACATGTTTGAACCAAACAACTTAAAAGAATAAACATACCTCTTGGTCTTGTTTGCCATGAATCAACTTAAAAATTTTATGTTGTTTGCCTAATCTCCTGGTATTTTCAAGATCATTTGCAAAATTGTCTTCACTTTCAACATCTTTCAAGTACTGACTGTAAGCAGGATCATAGGCTGTTAAGATGCGCAGGTACTTTGCTGCCTCACCATTGCGTCCTACGCTTGCTAAAGCACTGCAAATTCAGTTTTAATGTCATTCGGTTGTATATGGGTAACAAGTCAAATAGAAAAAAAGGTTAACTACATCTCAAATAGGTCATAAGCCTAAAACCACCAAAATAATTATACTAAAAAAATAGATTATTTGACAAGTCAATTGTTTATAAAACTTATATTTTTGATTAATTATAATTCGGTTTAAAGGGAATAAGTTGAACGCCGTCTCTTGCTAAAATTCTTACCTAGAAAGCATAAACAAACCATCACAATAATGGGTTTTGGCCATTGCATCCTCTGGCTCTTTCATATTTGCTATTCTTTCTAGGTGTACAATCCCGTCTGCAACTTTACCCTATCCAAAACCAGAGTTTTTAACAAAGAAAGTTAAAAAATTCAAGTGGAGGTTTCAAAATGGATGAGTCAGATAGGCCAGGTGACCAAAATTTTAGGTTTGGTCCCTGGCTTTACAAAAGTACGTGGATGGTTCTTGTGTTTTGCATTTTGTAACGCATTTATTCCCCAACTTTTGCCAAAAAAAAAAATACACGGATAGTCCCTATGGTTTACTTTGTAAAGTCCCTTACAAAGTTCAAACCACAGGGACCATCCATGTACTTTTGAAAAGCAAGGGACCAAATCCAAAATTTTGGTTAACCACAGGGACCATCCGTGTAGTTCACTCATGATAAAAATATGTTTTCCGTATAAAAAAGAGTGAAAAGGTTTTATTCAACAATAATACGCTTTAAAAGACTTTCGACCCGTTTGACTCGTAAAAAATAACCATTCATAGAAGTCAAGAACTTCTGCTGTGGCCAGCTTTTTCACTTTAGATTATTTCTAGAAGTAATCATATCAAACCACTTCTGATCTCTCAGTTCTACAAATAAAAACTTGTCGTAAAGTCGTTATGTAATAAACAACATATACAAAAAAGATTCACCTACTTTGCAAGGGCCACACCTGACCACAGATAAGCTAGAATCAAATGATCAATCTCCTCAACCTCTGTTGGATTCTCAACAAGAAGAAGCTGCAAAAAAAAAAAAAAAGTAAAAAAAATATAATCACTGAAAATGGCAGTCACATTTGAGTAATCAATTTAGAAATTTTTAATTAGAATAAAATAAACTCGGAGCTTTATACTTTGGCTATAGCACGCTCCAAATATTCAGTAGCCTCAACTAATTTTTCGTCTTTCATCAAAATTTGCCCCATAACGATCAATGCTCTGACATACTAAGGGTCCTTTTCGAGTCAAAAAATGGTGAACGAAAAACTCTAATTAAGGCTGGAATCAACCTAAATAAGCCTAGAATCAACCTAAAACAGCCTGAATTAGCCCTAAACAAGCCTAAAACATGTCTAAAACCCCTAAAATGGTGTTTTATACTGTTGGTAAGCTTAACTAGAGAACCCAAGTACAATCCCACCCTTACATCCAACATACACATCTTATTAACACAATTTCATTGCAAATAAGAGGCGTATGTTAGCAACCTACAATTACATAATTTTAAACAGCAATTGGAGCAAAATCAATTAAACTTATCAACTAAACAAATGTAAACATCATAAATCAAATCATACTATCATATACACTACCTGAATTCAACAATTCAATAGTATAAACACATAAACCCTAAATTAACTGTAACAACAAAAGGACTAACAGAATTACCAGAACTTAAACATATTTATCAGAATCCGTTGCTCTCACAACTGCCTTTAACAGCAAATCAATTGAATCTGCAAAAAGCAAATAAACATGCCGATAAGATGAGATACAAATTCACAAATTAGGTCGTATGATCGTTTTATACCTTCGTCGTACGCAACGGATTATATGATCGGTCGATTGCGTGCACGAGAAGCGATCGTCGGAAAATAATATCTCACCGGAGATACTGATTTAGACCTAATTTCGCTTTCCAAAACACAATTAAACACGAAGAAAAACATAGTTGGGACCTAAAACCTAATTTCAAACTGGAATCAGTCGTCGGATTATTAAAGGAAATGAAGAGTGACACATACCAGATCGATGAATGACGAGGATGATCGATGAAAGATAGCCGCTATTGATTTTTAATCCCCGCCAGGTGCTAATTGCTTCACAACGATGATGAAAGATGAACAGATCTGCAGATCTGTTTTGACTCTGTCAGCTTTAACCTAGAACTTATGACTATTTGTTTGTACCCAGAACTTATGATTCCGTCAGTTTTAACCCAGAACTAATTTTTTGTTTTTTCTATTTTTTCTTGTATCTGCGACCGCTTTAAACGGTCGCAACTTTTGTTTTTTTATATATTTCTCGTATTTGTGACCGTTTTATACGGTCGCAACTTTTGTTTTTTTATTTGCGATTGCTTTAAACGGTTGTAACTTTTGCTATTTTTTATTTTTCTCGTATTTGCGACTGTTTTCCGACCACAAAAATACAGTCACAAAATTTGCGACCGTTTTGCGATCGAATCTGGATTGGTCTTTAATTTTGCGATTGTTTTGGTTTTAGTCACAAATCGGTCACTAATTTTGCGACCGTCTTATGTTAGTCGCAAAATTTGGTCGCAATTGCCTAGTTTTCTAGTAGTGTGTATTATATATATATATATATATATATATATATATATATAGAGAAAGTATAATGTACAAAACTGCTTATCATACATTATCGTACGCGACAGACTATATAACGTGCGTTATTATTTTTTTTTGCCAGTATAACGTGCGTTATTTGTATCCCATGCGTGATTATAGGCTCCCATGCGTGATTTTGTACCTCCATGCGTGATTATCACAAAAACTAGGGTTCCATGCGTGATTTTTCCCTGATCCAACGGTTGGCGCTGTCGCGTACATGATGTACGATAAGGTGTTTTGTATGATAACCTTTCCCTATATATATATATATATATATATATATATATATATATATATATATATATATATATATATATATACTATGAATGTAGACAAGTATGAGCCGAGACCACGGTTCCGACTCTGTCTAGACTCGAGACCTTCTGGCCTGCAACACAAGTGGGTCGCACACCCACATAATCTGGCCCAAACCTCCTTTTAAGCCCAACCCCCTTAGAATGCACCAGCTAGGGACGGGTAAAAAACCCCATATATGCAGCCTACATTCCCTTGTTTGGCAAAGACAATCGTTAGCACACATTTCTAAAACATTCCATTATCTCCCTCTCTCTCCCCCACCTTCTCTCACTAGAAAAACCTAAACTTATCTCCTCTCCCCCTCTCGGACCAAGCCGGCAGCCATCGGAAGCCTCAGATCAGCTCGCAAGCACCGTCTGGGAGCCTCATTCTTCATCACTCTACAACCTTTTACCCAACTTTGAATCGGTTAGTGGCTCCTTTCATTATAGGTGTCAATGTATGACAAAGGTGTGTGTCTGATGAATGATATACATGCTTCTCTATGACTTTATATTGTTGGACCGTGTCGTGACCCTAAACGATCAGTCTGAGTAGCTCATCTTCACGTGTAAAGGCGGAATCAATGCACGTAAAGTAACAACAGCTATTCCTTTCTAATTTCTATCTCTTTATTGCATTCTGATATTGTTTTGACAGAGTTTTGTTCCAGCAACAATGATCTAGGTTCGCTCAAAAACGTTACAAATGAAAACACAATCAGCCTATATATAGTGTGTGTGGTTCGCTTATATGGACTGCCACAAAAGCGAACCAGCCCACTTGACATAAAAGCGAACCAGCCTATGTACCTATGAGCGAACCAGACCTAACATGGTCACATAAGCGAACCTGTCAACATTTTTTCATGATTTCGACATTCTAAACCCTATGTTGACCCATATTGACCTAAGACTTGATGTAGACGAAGTCAACAGACATTCCGTGCACTAACAGACTCCCCCTTGGATGTTGACGTAGTCTTCAGCAATCTTCAGCACCTGAGTCTTCGGTCTTGGTCTTTTCTTCAACTCTTTATCTTCTCATCTTAAGCACTCTATCTTTACAAGTTTCAGGATTATATCCTGGCTCCAACTTCAAACTCCCCTTTGACTATTGATCCAGACTTCCCATTACATTGACTCCCCCTCTCAATATGCTAGAATTTGAGATATCTGATTCAAGCTTTGACAATTAGTTTCCGTGGGAATTCCTGAAACCTGCATATCCTCTACCTCAACATAAGTTTTACAAATTTATAACAATTAGATTTAAAAACTTACTGGTAGAATACATTCATCCATATATCTGTAAAGTTACATCAAGTTCAAATAAATGACCTTGATTAACCAAAACCTCAAACTTTCAAAAACATTTGTATATGACATTCAAAGTTTTCAATATATTCTTCCAACCCTCTAGTTCATCAAGTTTAGCACTTGGAATTTTGAATATCAGCTTTTCAACATCAGTTGTCGAAAATCTTTTTGAATTTTCAAAATTTTATGCTAAAACACTCCAAAAATCTTTTTGGATTTTAAATTTAAAGAAATGCAGTAAACAAATATGTACAAACAATATTTTTGTGAGTCTGTGTAAGAGGATCATATCAGTTTATGAAACAAATCACTAGCACCGTTAAGCTTTAATCATTTTAAGCTCTAAACGATTCACGTTGATTGACGATATAGTTGTCCTCTTAAGCTCAATCTAAAAACTTTCAATCTGCTTACCGATACGTTAAGGTATATTAAGATAGCACTAAGTTCTTATGGACCCCACGATCTCAGCATATCCCCTCATCATGCAATACACTAACTCAAGTAATGCCTTTAAACTTTTTCAACTGTGAATTGTGCAAAAACAAAGCAGAATGTTTAAACATTAACAATCAGGTCGATACTTCCGTATACGCAGAGAAAGTCCAATGTTTAAACAAAATAAGAAAAATAAAAATAAGTTGAAGTTGTTTAGGCTTTAACCACCAGGTCGATACTCCCGTATACGCAGAGGTGATCCAAAGCTTAAACGAAACACCAAAGAAAATAAAGCAGAACGTTTAGGCAACAACATCCAGGTCGATACTCACGTATACGCAGAGGATGTCCGATGCTTAAACAAAATAAAGAAATAAAACAAGTTTAAATCTTTGCAAAATAAAATGCACAATCACAGCGACTTTTCAGCAAAGTTGTGAAAGTTCACCAACTTAACCAGTTTTATGTCTTTCGACAATCAGCGATTACTGAGTAGGTACACAGTCAAGAAGGACAAAACCAAGTACTATGCTTTTGACCATGTTTCCCACTAGAACTGGGCTTTTTCATTTATGTTTGTATCGTTATCGCAAATCTACTAGTCTAGCTGAGCCTATCGTCACATCTTTAGTGAGATCGTTTATCACATTTTACATTACATATCTTTAGCATGCTGTGATAGTCCACTGATTTACTATCATTTCCTCTTTTCACAACAAAACTCATTTTTGCTTTTTCAATGTTTTTGGCATTTTCAAATTTTCTAATTTTTTTTTTTAAATTTTTCTCCCCCTAAAATCAAAATATATTTCAATTTTGATTTTCAAGGAAAATTTGAAAACAAACTATACAAGAAACGTGACAAACTGATATCAAATCGCTTCAATTCGCCATTCACTCGGCATAAACAATCAGAACTCCCCCTGACAACAAACTATTTTCCCATTTAGATTTCAAAACACTTAAGTTTGTTTTAATCAAATGGTTTTTCCGGAAAATTAGTTTTGTTTGTCTTTTAACAAACTCGGGGTTTCATTTCATCACATTGTTTTCTTTAACCATTTTGAAAGATTTAACAGTTCAAGATTCTATCAACACAAACACTAGTAGAAAATCAAGTACAACTTAATGTCCCTGATTTACCACATGTAAGTCGAAATATCACATTCGTGAATTTCTCAAGAAATGTGCCGATTCATGTTCCACACTTACCAACCTAGGAACTCCGGCAAGTCAGGTTTTTCTATTTGAAAAGATTCACCCAAGCCTGACTAGCCTTGGGTTTAACAGTTTTTACCTCAATAGATAGCTCTTCTAGTTTCGACAAACCATAATCATTGCCTGAATATGGCTCTTTTGACTTTGACAAGTCAAATTCATCGCCTGATGGTGGCTTGTCTGACTTTGACATATCAGATTCATTGCCGACCATTTTCTTTTTCTCCTTATTCTCTTTTGTCTTCAGATTTGTATCCGATGAATTCGTCTTTCTTGACTTTGCAATCAAGTTAGTTGATTCATCAGAACTCTTATTCAATCTGTCCGGTGAACCCGTAGACAAAATTTTCTCGAGATACTCTCTCGCCTTCTTCCTTTTCTTTCGCAGTCTGTCTTTCTGCCCCTGTGAAAGTTTAACTTTCTTTTCTTGAATTGTCTGATCCTGAACTTTAGGTTTTAGAACCTTCTGTTCATGGGGCTTGACGTTGACT
This sequence comes from Helianthus tuberosus, assembly GCA_030545235.1. Lineage (NCBI taxonomy): Eukaryota > Viridiplantae > Streptophyta > Magnoliopsida > Asterales > Asteraceae > Helianthus > Helianthus tuberosus. The sequence continues at coordinate 132,414,606 of CM060383.1, forward strand.
GGTTTCTTTGCCATTCTTTGAGATTCAACCCTCGATCTTCCCATCGATTTCCTCGAGCAATCTCTGGCAATATGTCCTCTGATTTGACAATTATAGCATCTTCTTGTCTCATAACTCCAATTCTGGCAATTAACAGCAATGTGTCCTCTCACACCACAAGTGTAGCACACTCTGTTATCGTACCATTCACCACTTTCACACCATATGCTTAGATCATAACATTGTCTGGCTTTGTGGTGATCATCACTCTTCTTGAAAATTTGTTTTGGCTTTGAAGCACTGTGGTCAAACCTGCACCACTTATTACCAACATTTTATGAGTTTTCATTTTTAAATTTTTGTGATTTTTCAAAATGATTGGATGACTTAACTGATGAGCTTTTATTTTCAATTTTAGGATTTTTCAAATTTTTATCTTTTTGTTTCTGTTCTACACCCTTCTTAACAGGTTTTTGTTTAGAACATTCACATGTTTCAGTAGATTGCAAAACAGTATTTTTAAATTTTTCTTGTAAATCTAAAAATATTTTTCTTTTCTTTTCTTTTTCATCATCAGATATTTCATCACAATCTTCAATTTTGACTTTGTCAAAATTTGTGACAGAATCACTTATTGGAACAGAATTGATCGGTTTTGGACAAACATGTGAAGTAGAATTCACAAAACCTTTCAATTTATTCTCAAGCTCTTTGATTTTAATCCGAGCTTTTTCAGCTTCTTTTTCAAGCTGAATGATTTTAGCAAGATGAGAATTGATTTCAATTTGTTTTTCAAGATTATCTTTACCAAAAATATCTCGCTCATCTTCTAAAATCTTTATTTGATTTTTCAAATCTGTTTCTTTTTCTTTAAAATTTGTATTTTCTAATGACAAACTCTCAACATTCTTCAAAAGTTTGTCATTTTCAGATCTCAGTTTTTCACAGTTCAAGCGCAACTCCAGAATCTGTTCATCATCAGATTTCTTCTCGTCTTTCAAAGCTTTGTTTTCCAATGTCAAATTCTCCACATCTTTCAAGAGATTGACATTTTCTGCTTCGGATTTTTCGCATTTCAAGCATTTTCCATTCATCTCTCCATTATCAGCTTCTTTCTTTGTTTCCTTCATGTATGTTCCTGCACAGAAAATTTTAACAAAATCAAGAGGATTCATATTTTCATCAATATAACAACCCCTCTTAATATCGTATCTCATAACATTTTTTGCTGCAAGACACACAGTGATTCGTTTTCTCATTTTAATGATCACATCCAAATCTATCTTTCTTGATTCTTCTTTTATTTCATCCAATAATTTCCTTTTTCTTGAATCTTCATCACTCCTATGATTTGTTATTGTATTGATGAAACTTCTTAAATCAAAGCGTGATAAACTAGAATCCCTTCTCAGTCCATTCACGAATTTCTCCCATTCCAAAGGTAAAGCATCAACAAATTTTAAAATTCTTTCATCATTTGAATGATATATCTTATGTCTTTCTAACTTGATGATTAGATCATAAAACCTTTCTTTCAACTCCTCCACTGATTCATTCTTCTTACATACAAAATTTTCCCATCTTTTAATATAAACATCCTTATCACCTAATCTCTCACGCCAAGATTCACAATGCCAATCATTTAAATTTTCAAGATTTTTGTTTTCCTTTTCATCAAACATTTTGAATGTACCTGCAAAATCAGACATTACTTAGAAAAATTTTCGAGATTTTTGAAAAACAGAACCACAAAAACGAACCAATCTGTGCACGTGACAGATAAGCGGACCAAACAGGTTCAGAAAAGCGAACCAGAAAGTGTACTAATGAGCGAACCAGACAATGTCTGTTCAAGCGGACCAGACTTTGTCTGTTCGAGCGAATCAGATTTTGTCCGTTCGAGCGGACCAGCAGATGTTCGTTCAAGCGAACCAGCAGATGTCCGAATAAGCGGACCAAACAATATCAAATATGTTCTCTCGAGCGGACCAGATAAGGTTCGTTCGAGCGAACCAGCAGATGTCCAGATAAGCGAACCAAAAACTAGCGATGTCCGAAAAAGCGAACCACAATTTTTAACCGATTTTTAGTCCGAATAACAATCTGATACTTTCAAGGATTGTACTACTCTTAATTCCGATCACAATGATATTATTTTCGTTCAATTCCGACCGCTAATTCGTTCCAGATCTGAGTTTGAAAATTTTGTCCGAAAACCGATTTTGTTTTTGATAAAATTGAATGATTTTTACGGTGTTTTAAAGTCTGATACTTTTACAAATTGATTAACAACAAGTTTCGCTCAATATACTCGAGATTCAACTCATTTTGTCCGACGAAACTTGTTTAAATCGAAAAATAAAAGAGAAAGATGAGTAGAAAGATGAGAAAAATGTCGAATCAGCTGATGTAGTATGAGCTCCTCGTCCTGAAGCTCTGATACCACTTGTTGGACCGTGTCGTGACCCTAAACGATCAGTCTGAGTAGCTCATCTTCACGTGTAAAGGCGGAATCAATGCACGTAAAGTAACAACAGCTATTCCTTTCTAATTTCTATCTCTTTATTGCATTCTGATATTGTTTTGACAGAGTTTTGTTCCAGCAACAATGATCTAGGTTCGCTCAAAAACGTTACAAATGAAAACACAATCAGCCTATATATAGTGTGTGTGGTTCGCTTATATGGACTGCCACAAAAGCGAACCAGCCCACTTGACATAAAAGCGAACCAGCCTATGTACCTATGAGCGAACCAGACCTAACATGGTCACATAAGCGAACCTGTCAACATTTTTTCATGATTTCGACATTCTAAACCCTATGTTGACCCATATTGACCTAAGACTTGATGTAGACGAAGTCAACAGACATTCCGTGCACTAACATATATGGCAAAGTGGGTAAAAATGATTAGAGGATTGTTATGCTAGCTTGATGTTTAGATTGTGTGTTAAATAATATAGAAATGACTATTTGTTGATGATTGTTGAATATAGGATGATATGCAAAGGATGAACCTGTTTAAATAAGACTTTTGCATGATAGAGTGATTTTAATGATAAAAATGGTTGCATATGCTTCGGTTGGAATGTAGTGATAAACACTATTTGATAATGTTAGAATAGGATCTGTTTTGATTTATGAACATGATGAACTGTTTGAAGGTGCTCTAAATATTTGAAAAATTCCATGTTTGATCTGATTTCATATATGTACGGAATTAAAATCATGTTAAGGAAATCTTATTGGATCGTACAATGTGGATAAGGGTTCTAGAAAGATTCCTCAGTGGTCTCGACTCAGCAAGTGTTTCATCCTGGTTGCGACTCGAGACCATCAAAGTTGACAACTCGAGACTAACCAGCACACTTCAAGGACTCGAGACCTCATAGGTTGCGACTCAAATTTACACTACTCGAGATCTCCTGTTTGCAACCCGGAACCTCTTGGTTGCGACTCGAGACCCCATGATCTCGAGTCGAGACCACCTGGTCTCGACTGGGCTGCTTGCCTTAGTTATTGGGCCGCCTTAAGTAATGACATGTTTGGGTTGTGTATTCCTGCTACTGTTTAAACTGGACTGTGTGATGCTGCTACTGTTTAAATTGTTTGTTTGATAGGACAAGCCCAATAACATTAGTATGACATACATGCTATGTGTTAGAAACGTGTAGGATATACGTGACTTATTTGTACCCAAACCTGACCTATACTGGTAAACCATATTAGGACGTGGTTGACCAGCTTACTTGACCAAGTAAACTGTCTGCCGAGTAAACCGAGGGGAGTTCACAACCTTAACTAAAAGCATGTGTTCCTGGTGGTTGGGAAACGGAAAAGCAACGCTATCTCCTTGTGCGGGATACAAACAACGCTACATCCTTGTGTGGGGTACAAACTTACTTTTCTCCCCTTGTGTGGGATATTGATGTGTGCAAAATGCAACATATAAATTACATCAATTGTGGCATAAAACTAACCCTTTTTTAGTACTAATGTTAGAAAAAGTGTGCTTTTGTCTTCCTTTTGTATTTTCAGGATTAAATGAGCTCAAATTAACAAAAGAAGCAAAAAGACAGCAAAATCTAACATAAATACAAGAAAGGAAACAAACGTGACATGCCCGACCCCACGGCAGCATCTTCCCAAGCAAAACAAGAAGACAGAAGGCTGAACACGCCCCGTGCTCAGTGAGCACGGGGGCGTGCCCAAGTGTCAGCATAAAAGACAAAGCTGTAGAAGCTTCCATCGCCCACCACGGGGCCGTGCTCAGCGGACACGGGGTCGTGGTCAACTATAAGATTCGTAGAATCCAGGCAAATCTTGATAGTACAGATACGCTTCTGCACACGGGGTCGTGCCCAGCGGACACGGGGCCGTGGTCAACTAATAAAGCCAAGAGCAATTAATGAAGAAAGAGAAGGATGTGGACACGGGGCCGTGCCCACTGGACACGGGGCCGTGCCCGATCTTCTGTTCAGCCTATAAATAGGAGTGCTTGGCTCAAGCTCAAACCATCCCTTGGCACACCACCTCTCTCACACTTCACCCACCACCCACCACCACCATAACACCATCATCCACCACCATCATCCATTGTCCATCATAGAGTTTGTGAGTCGTCTCGGGATCCAAGATTGATCGTAAGAGTTCTTGACAATCAAGGCCATGTTTGCCTAAGTCTCTTACATCACTTGGTGAAGACAAAGTGTATAGTGTAATACTTTTTATTTTTAATCTTTTTGCACTTTTTAATTGGTTATGTATTAATGACTTTAATAACTAGTTTCTTATGTTGAAGGTGATTCTTCCTTATCGTTTGTCCGTGGTGTCTTGGCATTATTTTACTGTCTATATAAAATAAAAGATTTTCACCATTCATATCTCCACGGTCTATATGGAGGTATGTTGGCTACCTGGTCGGGGGTTAAGGGAACGGTTTGGTAAGAGTCTTGCCATTGTTCAGTGTATAGATCCTGCAAAGGACCTGGGTCAAATTTAGTAGGACCTCCTTCAATACTTAACGGTATTGGATGGCGGGGGTCCAAACTTTTTGACCCCCTCATAAGTTAAACTACTATTAAAACTTTAACCCGGCTACTTAGGACTGTATCCCTGCTGACTCAGACTACTTAGCCGAGGGTAACGTCACCTTCAAAAGAGGGGCCTACCACATTATGCATTAATAACTTAATTAATTATCTTTCAATAATCCGACCCTTTAGGATTGTATCCTTGCTGACTCAAACTACTGGGTTGAGGGTAACGTCACCTCCAAAAGAGGGGGCTACTACAATAACTAAGATAATCTCTTAAATAGTGCAAAAGTGCGGAAATAATCAAAGGTTACACTAAACACAAGTCGGAGCCAAGTGATTCATCTTGTCTATCTGTTTTTCTTTTATTTTTATTTTTCAGGATTTTAGTTAGTTTTTATTTTTCTTTGTTTAAAACCTTTTTCTAAACTTTTGATTTGATTAGACGTTGAGGATAAACCGGTACTAAAAGCTCTTGTGTCCTTGGACGACCTCGGTATGTTACCAACACTATACTACGCTCACGATGGGTGCACTTGCCCATATGTGTGTTTAGTGTTAGTAAATATCGTGTTTTATAAATTTAAAACTTGGTTAAAGAAAGTGTAAAAGGGCTTAAAATATACTTAAACCTACATATACACCTAACACGCATCAAGTTTTTGGCGCCGTTGCCGGGGACACAAGGATTTTAAGAAAGTTAGGAATCAACGGCCTAATCGTTTTTCTTATTTTTCTTTTTTTTTTAAGGATTTTTCTTAGTTTTTCAGTTTCTGCAGAGCTCAGCACGGGCCGTGCCTGGTCGGACACAGGTCGTGCCCAGCATTATCACTGGCAGTTTTTATTTTCCAAGTTACAGAGAGCTGAGCACGGGGCCGTGTCGGTGCAACACGGGGCCGTGTCCAACTCCCAGTAACAGGGATCCGGAAAACAATCACTGTACCTCCGACCACGGGCCGTGTTCACTGAGCACGGGGCCGTGGTGAACCTTCTGACCAACATTCTTTTCTGTCTTTTTATGCAGGACTCGGAACCCAGGCGCCACATTTGAACTTCCTACGTAGTGTATGAGCTCAAGTTCTAGTAGAGACATAAAAGAACCTCTAGAAGAACCCGAACGCTTTCTCAGAAAAAGACTTAAAGCTAAAAATCAAGAGAAAGTTTAAGGGGACCCAATTCCAATGGCGGATCAACGTACCCTCATGGATTACCTACGGCCCACCGTAGGTAACCTCGGTGCCGCTATCAATGCGCCGAATGTCGAAGCCAATAACTTCGAACTTCGACCGCATTTGATACAAATGCTTCAAAACTCCGCAACCTTTCATGGGCTTGCGGATGAGGATCCCCATCTACATATTACTAATTTCTTAGAAATATGTGATACCTTTCGGATCAATGGAGCATCAAACGACGCCATCCGCCTTCGAATGTTTCCATTTTCACTAAAAGACCGAGCTAAGGCTTGGCTCAACACCCTCCCAGTTGGCTCGGTAAACACCTGGGATGAACTAGCCCAAAAGTTTCTATATAAGTATTTCCCTCCTGCTAAAACAGCTAAATTAATGACTGAAATTAACACATATTCACAAGAGGATGGGGAGTCCTTATATGAAACTTGGGAAAGGTTCAAGGAGCTACTAAGAAAGTGTCCTCATCACGGTCTTGCGGTATGGCAACAAGTATCCACTTTCTACAATGGGTTGTTGCCACACACAAGACAAACACTTGATTCTAGCTCTGGGGACTTCTAGGTAATCGTCGCCCAAATGAAATATACAATCAAATTGAGGAAATTGCTCAAACCAATTTTCAATGGCACACTCCCCGAGGCAATAAATCTATTGCCCCGGGTTCCCATAAGGTTGATGAAAGCATTTCTTTACAAGCCCAAATCGAGGCCCTTTCTTCAAAAATCAAAAAAATTAGAAATGGCAAAAACAGCCTCGGTTATGGCTTGTGAAGGGTGTGGTGGACCACATGAAAATTGGAGTTGTATGAAAGAAGTAGATGATCAAACGGAAACGGTAAACTACATTGATAATAGACCTAGGTCGTCAGGTCCACCAACGGGTACCTACAACCAAGGATGGCGTAACCACCCTAACCTTGGTTGGAGAGATCCCGGCAATAGTAGTAACCAACAAAACCAACGAACTAACTTTCAACAACCACAAAACTTTTTCTCAACAGCAAGGTGGACGAGAAAGGCTCGAAGATACTGTATCTCGCCTCATCTCCGACACCGAAAAGAAAAACTCGGATCGATTTCAGCAATTGGAATCGAATTTTAGAAATCAACAAGCTAGCATTCAAAACATTGAAAAACAATTAAATCAAATAGCTCAAAATTTCTCCAAGAGACCACAATGCGTGTTACCAAGCAATACCGAAACCAACCCAAAGGCGCAAGTACATCTCATCACATTGAGAAACCGAACCGTGGGTCCCGAGGATGCCCCATTACCGCCGGTTGAAAGAAGCCAGCTCAGCCAAAGCACGACTCCACCCGCACCCCAACCAGAAAAGGCTTCTCCATCAAATCAAGAGCCCACCAAGACTCCTCCGGTTCCATACCCCGGTCGGTTAAATCGTCAAAAGACCGATGAGCAATTTGCAAAGTTCGAAAATTTACTAAAACAATTGCATGTTAATATTCCTTTTATTGAGGTCCTAACCCAAATGCCTAAATATGCAAAATTTATGAGGGACTTCCTCACTCACAAAAGGAAAATTGAATCATTGCAATTAGTTAACTTAGGCGAAGAATGCTCCGCCTTAGTACTCAACAAACTCCCACAAAAGAAAATTGATCCCGGAAGCTTCACGATTCCTTGCTCGATTGGGGAATCCCCCATTCGTAATGCATTAGCCGATATTGGGGCTAGCATTAACCTCATGCCTACCTCGATGTTCAAACGACTCGGCCTAGGAACAACGAGCCCTACAAAGATGAGCATACAACTCGCCGACAGATCCGTCAAATTTCCACAAGGTGTTGCTGAAAATCTATTGGTCAAGGTTGACAACTTCGTTTTCCCGACCGACTTTGTCATCCCAGACATGGAGGAAGACACCGATGTCCCTCTCATCCTCGGGAGGCCATTTCTAGCCACCGCCCAAGCAGTGGTGGATATGAATGACGGAACACTAACATTGAAGTTTGGGGACAAGGAAGTGAAGTTTGAATGTGGAAAGAGAGTAGAGGAGGAAGACCCGGTAAACTACATGAAGGTCATAGACTCAAGCTTGGATGACGCTCCCCGACGGTGTAGCATGGGATGCAAAACATCCCACTTGGGTAACATATGACCAGGCTTTGGGTCTAGCCAAGGACCCTTATAAACGTGGCGAACCACGGAGGCATTCCGCGGAACTATCCTTAGTTTAGTTTAGATTAATCTTTATGTTTTCTAGTTAGCTCTAATTTTCAGGAATAAAACATACTCGAGATGGCAAAGGATACAAGAGAAACTTGAACCAGCACCCCATGCAGGAAAACAGGACCATCCGACGATTTTCTTCATTAACAGTAAGTTCAGCACGGGTCGTGTCCGCCCAACACGGCCCCGTGCTGCACAGTCTGCAGAAATGACCCAGTTCAGGTAAATTGGACACGGGCCGTGTTCACCCAACACGCCCCCGTGTCCAGGCCTCTGTTTCTTTTGTTTAATTTTTGTTACTGGCACTTGAACACGGGGCCGTGCCCGGACAACACGGGGCCGTGTCCAGCGCCCAGTAACACAAATTTTTGCTTTTTCACACCTTTTTACACATTCAATCAACCTAAAAATTTATTTTTGGGACACATTGTGGACAATGTATAATTTAAGTGTGGGGGGATGCTAAAACCTTGAATCTTGCAAGTCCTAATAACAAGCCTTACACAAAACTCTATTGGAACCGCTAATCACCCCAAATTTTTTTTCAAAAATTTTCATTTTTTTTTTACTTTTCTAGGTTTAATTTGGGAATTTCAAAATTCTAAAAAAAAGGTTATATTTTTACAAATTTACAACCGATAGCGTCGTGATAAAAAGAACCAATATAAGAAAATTATGAAAAGGCATGACAAGCTTAGTTAAAATTTAATTATATATACTTGATCACATAAAAACCCATTCCCACAAAAGTTAGTTTTGAGCCTTTATTGAGCATACAAATACATATCTTTAAATTAAATGCTCATTTTTCGTTTCTTGTGTGAATAGCCGCTTGGTTCTTACAACTCTAGAACTTGCCACGACGACACATTCCCGGTCCTTACCAACTTAAACCCGAGTAAGTAAATGATGGAGGCATTAGGACTAACCCTTTTTATTTCTACACCATTATTTTTTCTTTTTTTTACCACCTACCAAAAATCTCCCTAGTTAACCCCTTTGAGCCTAAACCTTTTCTTTTCTTAACCCAAACCAAACACCCTTTCACCCACCAAAACCTTTTTTTATTTTTAACCATTTGTTTTAGTAACAAGTTCAGTTTTTCGTTTGACTTAAAAAAATAAAAAAAATAAATAATTTTTGTGATTTGATGATGAAGCAAAAGAAATAAACAAACGAGTTCATCAAAAATAACTTTGTTTGAATAATAGCTTCAACAAAATAAAAATTGCAAAAAAAATAAATAAATAAATAAAATAAATAAATAAAAAGTCTTTCGAAAACCGACGCTTGTTACGCTTTTTCGCCCTTTTCTACTAACCACTAACCCAACCACCTACCTTTAACCCAAGCCTAACCCTTCACCCAAAAAGTCCTCTTGATATTTACAAAGGTATATAGTTAAAAAGGAGGTGGATTGATTGCTTGGCAAGCATATGGTGGGAGTAAGTTCCATGCCGCTCTCGAGTGATTCACTAAAATACATCTTCGGCCGAGTGTTGAGTGATCCCCCGTGAGGTATGTGAACTTGTATATAAATAGAATTTTAAAGAAACATGTTATCCCCGAATAAGTAATTTATCTTATGAAAAGTTTTAAATAAATCATGACGAATAGGATTGTAAATAAATAAAAATAAAACTAAATAAAGAATCTTGGAAATCACGACACTCTATGACAAGCCCGAAAACCTTCTTTTCTACCAATTCCATTTGAGAGTGTAAAGCCACATTATAAAGAGTTTTGCTTGAGGACAAGCAAAGATTCAAGTGTGGGGGTATTTGATGTGTGCAAAATACAACATATAAATTACATCAATTGTGGCATAAAACTAACCCTTTTTTAGTACTAATGTTAGAAAAAGTGTGCTTTTGTCTTCCTTTTGTATTTTCAGGATTAAATGAGCTCAAATTAACAAAAGAAGCAAAAAGACAGCAAAATCTAACATAAATACAAGAAAGGAAACAAACGTGACATGCCCGACCCCACGGCAGCATCTTCCCAAGCAAAACAAGAAGACAGAAGGCTGAACACGCCCCGTGCTCAGTGAGCACGGGGGCGTGCCCAAGTGTCAGCATAAAAGACAAAGTTGTAGAAGCTTCCATCGCCCACCACAGGGCCGTGCTCAGCGGACACGGGGTCGTGGTCAACTATAAGATTCGCAGAATTCAGGCAAATCTTGATAGTACAGATATGCTTCTGCACACGGGGTCGTGCCCAGCGGGCACGGGGCCGTGGTCAACTAATAAAGACAAGAGCAATTAATGAAGAAAGAGAAGGATGTGGACACGGGGCCGTGCCCACTGGACACGGGGCCGTGCCCGATCTTCTGTTCAGCCTATAAATAGGAGTGCTTGGCTCAAGCTCAAACCATCCCTTGGCACACCACCTCTCTCACACTTCACCCACCACCCACCACCACCATAACACCATCATCCACCACCATCATCCATTGTCCATCATAGAGTGTGTGAGTCATCTCGGGATCCAAGATTGATCGTAAGAGTTCTTGACAATCAAGGCCATGTTTGCCTAAGTCTCTTACATCACTTAGTGAAGACAAAGTGTCTAGTGTAATACTTTTTTATTTTTAATCTTTTTGCACTTTTTAATTGGTTATGTATTAATGACTTTAATAACTAGTTTCTTATGTTGAAGGTGATTCTTCCTTATCGTTTGTCCGTGGTGTCTTGGCATTATTTTACTGTCTATATAAAATAAAAGATTTTCACCATTCATATCTCCACGGTCTATATGGAGGTATGTTGGCTACCTGGTCGGGGGTTAAGGGAACGGTTTGGTAAGAGTCTTGCCATTGTTCAGTGTATAGATCCTGCAAAGGACCTGGGTCAAATTTAGTAGGACCTCCTTCAATACTTAACGGTATTGGATGGCGGAGGTCCAAACTCTTTAACCCCCTTATAAGTTAAACTACTATTAAAACTTTAACCCAGCTACTTAGGACTGTATCCCTGCTGACTCAGACTACTTAGCCGAGGGTAACGTCACCTTCAAAAGAGGGGCCTGCCACATTATGCATTAATAACTTAATTAATTATCTTTCAATAATCCGACCCTTTAGGATTGTATCCTTGCTGACTCAAACTAATGGGTTGAGGGTAACGTCACCTCCAAAAGAGGGGCCTACTACAATAACTAAGATAATCTCTTAAATAGTGCAAAAGTGCGGAAATAATCAAAGGTTACACTAAACACGAGTCGGAGCCAAGTGATTCATCTTGTCTATCTGTTTTTCTTTTATTTTTATTTTTCAGCATTTTAGTTAGTTTTTATTTTTCTTTGTTTAAAACCTTTTTCTAAACTTTTGATTTGATTAGATGTTGAGGATAAACCGGTACTAAAAGCTCTTGTGTCCTTGGACGAACTCGGTATCTTACCAACACTATACTACGCTCACGATGGGTACACTTGCCCATATGTGTGTTTAGTGTTAGTAAATATCGTGTTTTGTAAATTTAAAACTTGGCTAAAGAAAGTGTAAAAGGGCTTAAAATATACTTAAACCTACATATACACATAACACGCATCAGATATACAGTTAGTTACTATTTATATTAGATGCAACAAGCGAGACTAAACAAAAATCTATCACTCAAGTCCCTACTCATGATACCGATTAGTCGTCGGGGCCTGGCGAACGGGTTATTAGTTGATAGCGCTATTTAGGTCTCACCAACCTCACACCGTGCCTTTGGAGGAGGACGAGCATCAACTAATAGACTCTGGCAACCGTCAATGATGATAGACATTGACAAACGGGGCACTCTACGGAAACGTACGGTCGTAAGGACTCGGTATAACGCAGTTTAGTAGCTTACATATGGGGTAGCTCCCCATCGTATGATATAAATGAATAAATTAACTACTGAAACAAGTTTTTGGAATTAAAACTGGACAAATTTGTGTTGACACCTTACTGCATGCTTTGGAGGTACCCAGTGACTCAAGAGCTTGCAGCTTGGGGATGTGTAGTGGACGTCTAAACCCGTGTGGTGGGTTTCTTAAATAATTTGGAAACTTGAACTTTTGTTTGAACTATTCTACTATGCTTCCGCTACCTACTTAAACTGTCGTTTTGAACTTAAAAACTTTTTGGACTTTAACTGTGGTGTTCACTAATCCTTATGGTTGGTGAACCTTACTATTAATTATCTTAACTGTTCAGTATGATTGATGGTCGGGTCCTGGTCAGTCACGCGCCTCGTGGTTGTACTCCGCATGTGGATTTTGAGGGTGTGACAGATTGGTATCAGAGCCATTGGTTATAGTGAACTTGGTTTTAAAAAGAAATTCTTTTTGAGAAAAAAACCAGACTATAACCCGTGACTCACGACGACACTACACTCCAAGTGCAAGGCTCAACGTATTAGACCTCATGGCTCGGACTTGTGTTTACTTGATTATTTGTTTGGTGTTTATGTGGTATTATATGTACTAGTGTGCCTAGTTAGATATATACACATCCATCTTCTTTCTCATTCTTGCTACACTATGACATCACACTCATACTGTGTTTTCTGGTTATGAAGACAATGAGCGGATGCGGAAGGGGAAACGGAAACGTTAACATGACTCAGGATCAGTTCACTAACCTGATCATCACGGTGGCTGCAACTTTCGCAGCTCACCTTGGAGGTAAACTCGCCATTCTAGAATGTTTAGATCCTATTCCCGCATCGCCTTTTCGTTTCTAAATCTGTTCGCTTCGTTTTCCACGACAGGTCAACCTGCACATGTGCAACCACGTGTCTTTTACTTTAAAACCTTCATGGATTGCAAAACTTTCCCTTTCAATGGCACTGAGGGTGCCATAGGTCTTCTACACTGGATTGAGAAAGTCGAATCTGTGTTTGCTATGTGCGAGTGTCCCACTGCTAGTTGGAGACTGGTACGCTTGAAGTAAACGCGCTTTCATGGTGGAAAGCGCAAAATTCAGATGCTTGGGTTGGAGACTGCCAACGCCACTACTTGGGAAGATTTCAAGAACATGATCAAAGAGGAGTACTGCCGTAGGGATGAAATCCACAAGCTCGAAAACGAGTACTATGAGCTCAAGATGGTTGGATCAGAAATTGAGACCTACACCAAGCTGTCCAACGACTACGCTGCTCTCTGTCCGAACATGTCTCAGCCTACATATCAAAGGATCGAGCTGTACATCAAGGGCTTGGTCCCTGAAATCCAGAGCTTGGTCACTTCAGCCAATCTCACCTTGATTCAGCCAGTCATTTGTCTAGCTCACCGACTCACTGATCAGGCCATGGAGCAGGGCAAGCTGCCCAAAAGGATCAGCGCTACCACTGAAGCTCCAAGTGATAACAAACGTAAAATTCTTGAGTCCGGAACTGTTGTAAAGGTAAGATTTTTAAAATATTTATGTGTTAATAAAAGTTTATGGGAAGCATGTATGTAATGATTTTTAAAATGTTTAAATTATCAAGTTAAGCTGACCCGTTTAACTTGCAATCCCGAAGAGTATCTGATTTCTAGTAGTAAAAGAAAAGAGAAAGAGTCTTAATAGACTTAAAGACAACTAGGCTATTAAGAAGGAAAGCTAGTTTGTTACATTATTATAGTTAATTGAGGTAAATGCCCGGATAGTCTCTGTGGTTTGGCCTTTTTTCACCTTTAGCCCCTATTTTTCTAAAATTACAGCTATAGTCCCCAACTTTTTCAGTTTCGTTCCTGAATAGTCCCTGTAGTGGATGTGAGTTAGTTTGTCCAGTTAAATGTGTGTGAAATGACTAAAGTCAAATTACTTTTTGAGTCCCTGTGTTTTATGGGTTTTAACTAGTTAAGTCCAAAAGCAAAAAGTTTAACGACCTGAGTCCCCATAAGCATTTTCTTTAACCATTTGAGTCCAAATTTCTAACCATGTTAGAATTTTGTTGTTAAATTTTGTTAAATGACCAAATTACCCTTATAAAACACAGGGACTCAAAAAGAAAAAGAATATATTATTATTATTATTATTATTAATCATCTTCATCTATCCGTACAGCCTCTTCAGATCTTAATTGATCCGTACCCATCTTCATCGATCCGTACAACCTTTATGACCAGAAGTCAAACAAAATCATCTTCAACTTCAAGCTTCCACACAGCCTCTTCAGATGTTAATCGATCCGTACCCAATGTCCATACAAAATAAATTAACTACTTCGACATATTCAATTTGTCGCTCAATTTCGTAAACATCGTTTCAGATTGAACTGGAACGGATTGGAAAGGGCTCCATGGTGGTTGTTGTTTCGAGTGGTTTCTGAAAAATGGACCGTTCATCATCGATAGTAGGGCTTCATAGTCTAAACAAGTATATGGAAAACGGTAGCCTATATGATGTTTTGTATGAAAAAGAACCAACATTAGTCTTAAGTTGGAGCGTTCGGTACAGGATAGCTTTAGGAACTGCCCAGGGTTTGGCATATCTCCATTTTGACTATGATCCTGTTATCATACACCGGGATATAAAACCCATGAACATTCTTTTGGATGGTGATATGGAAGCTCATATTTCGGACTTTGGCATTGCCAAGCTTCTAGATCAGTCTGCAACTGGTGCACTAGCAACCAGTACACTTATGGGCATAATAGGTTACATCGCTCCAGGTAAACAAACTTACACATAGCATAGTTGTTGAGTTTGGTTATTCATATATGTTATATGAGTGTAGGCTTTTGTTATTGTTTTGCAGAAAACACATTCACGAGGTCAGCAAGCAGGGAGTCGGATGTTATTGTTGATAGAAAATGTGGACATGGTGTCGTGGGTAAGGTCGAGATCGGAAGAAATCGAGAAGATTGTAGACAGATGGTTGTTAGAGGAAATTGAAGAAGATAAGAGGGTGAGGGAATAATAATAATAATAATAATAATAATAATAATAATAATAATAATAATAATAATAATAATAATAATAATAATAATAAATATATATTCTTTTTCTTTTTGAGTCCATGTGTTTTATAGGGGTAATTTGGTCATTTAACAAAACTTAACAACAAAATTCTAACTGGGTTAGAAATTTGGACTCAAATGGTTAAAGAAAATGCTTATGGGGACTCAGGTCGTTAAACTTTTTGCTTTTGGACTCAACTAGTTAAAACCCATAAAACACAGAGACTCAAAAAGTAATTTACCCAATTAAATATAATAACTTAAAACATTAAAATAAATATTATTTTTACAAGCCCACCTTCATTATCCCAACCTACCCCCAATTACCCCCACTTTCATCAACCCGTCTTCATCTTCTTCCCTTACGTATATCCTATCATCAAACTTGTTCTGTTTACACAACCCACTCACATACACATTGTAAGAATGAATATCAGGAACCAAACCCGACACAAGCAATTCATCAAACACCGGGTCTGCACGTTCAAACTCCCCTGTAGAAATCATAGCATCCAAAACCATTGTATAGCAGATGACATCAGGCTTAAACCCATCCAATTTCATCCCATTTAACGCCTCCAAAGCTTCCACACCCTTTGTCATACCCCGACCGCGTTAAAACAACAAAACCGTGGCGGAAACATCGGGGAGTGTCGTAACAGAATCATTGTTTCACAACACATGGATTTGACGTTATGTTTTACTGAACTATTAAATGTTTAACATTGTCTTGAAGTAAAACAAACAAGTTCAAACATATTGTCTTTCTTGTTTTATGTCACTAAGGCCTCGTCCATTCCTACGTGAGCATGCATCATAATCATCATCAAACAACAGCACCTGAAACATACGTGAAAATAAAGTCAGCATAAAAATGTCGGCGAGCACATAGGTTTTGCGTTCGTGTTATAAACCATCGTTCAAGCGTTCGTGTCATAAAACCATTCGTTCAATCGTTCGTGTTTTAATTGTGAAAACTAACTTTTGGTCCTTCTAGTTGAACACATTCAAACCTGTGTTTGACTCGTCTATATCACCAAAGGGTATCTTTATTTGACTAACAACCCACCAAAGGGTTTGTTAAAATCATCAGGTTCTGTCGTTACCCACATTACCCCATAACCATGGCGATAGTCTGATAACGGGATTTGTCAGATACTATGTTACCATAACATGTTACTGGTCGGCTCGGCCAAACCTAATGAATGTCATTCGTGTTATGTATCAATGCACCAACAAGTTCGTTCACATTATTGAAATCATTGTGTTTAATATAAACCACAACATTTGTTTTGTTTTGAAAACTCGAAATCGTTTAGCACATATGAATCACCCCAAAACAATTGAAAGTAGTAAAATAGGGGAACTATGTACTCACTTGAGATTGCAAGGGATCCTCGATTAAGTGAACTAACAAAGCTTGGACAATCAAGGAATCAAGTGACACCTAGTATTGGATCACTATGTTAATAAATCAGGACCTAAATCGGGAGATCGGATATAATGAGGTCTTGTAAACCAAATGAGTGTTGGAACTCATATGATAAGGTTTAACAAAGCCTACATTCTGATTTGAAACCTATCCTAAGTTCTTTCGACCCGTTAAGGTAGTCTACGCTACTTTAAAGCGTCATTTGCGCGAATGTGCGTTCGGATGTCCTAACTAGTCCTATGATAAGTATTATATGCCTAAACATGTTTAATAATGTTGCATAATCGGTTTAAGTGTTAAAATTTAAGTCACATATGCTTAAATTCAAATTATGCATGAAAAAGGGCATTTTGGTCATTTTCCTAAGGCATATAAACTACCTATCATAACAACTAATTAAACGAAGTGACCATAAGGTATAACCTCGGAAGGTTATTCCCTATACAACTATGGTCACAATATATGTTTGGTCGGATCCTAATGATCGACCAAACGGGTCGGGTTCGAAAGTCTAAGCGGTTGTTAAGACCGCTAGACTTACGACCCTAAACAAACACTAAGCTAAAATTGACGAGTTAAACATGTTAAAACATGTTTAACTAAGTTAGAAAACTGATTTGATATCAAAACAAAGTGTTTTGATACCTGAAAATAGTTTCGTCATAAAATGCACATAATCATGCATTTTGACCGAAACTTTGACTCGTCACTTTGACTAGTCAACAGGGTAATCAGTAGGTATAGTCGCAAGGGACTATAACCATCATGATTACGCTCACGTTGCAAAGTTCAAACGAACTTTGTCTTGACCAAATCATGGTCAAAGCAAAAAGTCAAACACTGTTTGACTTTCTTGCTAAAAATAAATAACAAAGCATGAAAGAACACTTACAAGTGTCCTAAGCTTGGAAAAATGATTAAGAATGCTCAAGTATGAGGCCTCCAACTAAGTGTGGTAGCCTCAATCAGAGCAAGAGTGAAAGAAAGAAGGAATGAGCAAATTGGAATGAAGAAATCACTTGCTATTTATAGGAATTCATAGGCCTTTAGATCATTGTGACAACTCGTATTTCAGAACCTATCTTTATGCAGGGATGCCAGTTAAAGGAACTATTTTTGGAATAACTTAAAACGAACACCCAACTGTGAACTCGCTCAACTTTGTTGTTGACTCGTTACTACATGCTTTGCAGGTCAATAGGTACTTAGCTGGAGCTTGCATGGGGAAGAGTCGTTGTGGGACATGGACAATTGTGTGCCATGTGAAACATTGAAACGTTTGAACTAATATTTTGTTTTGGTTTTAATCGTTATGCTTCCGCTTGCAACTTAAACTATGTTTTTGTTTGGACACCAATTGTATTGGTTGGATTTTATAATTATTTACATGCTTGTTCAATATGATTGGTGGCTGGATCCTGGTCAGTCACGCCTCCAAGCGGTGATACTCCGCGTGTGGATTTTGGGGGTGTGACAGATTGGTATCAGAGCCATTGGTTATAGTGAACTTGGTTTTAATAAGGGAAAAAGTTTTTGTTAAAACCATACTATAACCTGTACAGTGCTCAACGATCCACAACGACGCTTCGCTCCACGTGCAAGACTCGATATTCTAGGTGATATGATTTATGTTTACATTGCCTACTTGCTAGATTACATAGAACTTTGCTCATGGTATGCTTAGTTAGTACAACCACTATTGCTAGAACACATGTGTGCTTACTCTCTTCTGTCATCGCACTACCACGAACCTCTCTCACTCATGTTTTCCTTTGATATGAAGATCATGAGTGGACGCGTTAACATGACTCAAGCCCAGTTGACGGCTCTGATTAACCAACAAGTTGCTGCGGCACTTGCAGCCGCACAAGCAGGAGGTATATCCTGCAGTCTAAACTCACTTTAGGATCTTTAGGTCCTACTCTCATAAACCAACCCTTGTGCTTAATCTTGTCCCTTCTTACACCCACGACAGGTCAACCTGCACAGCCTCCTGCGTGCACTTTCAAGACCTTTATGGACTGTCAACCTGGTACCTTCAGTGGTACTGAAGGAACTGTCGGTCTCCTCCACTGGTTTGAGAAGCTCGAATCCGTCTTTGAAATGTGTGAATGCCCTGAGGCTCGCAGGGCGAAGTATGCTACGGGTACTCTCGAGGGTGTAGCGCTCACGTGGAGGAACGCTCAGGTCCAAATTTTGGGGTTAGTTGCTGCTAACGCCACCCCCTGGAACGATTTCAAGGAATTGATCAAAGAAGAATACTGTAGCCGTGATGACATTCATAAGCTAGAGGTAGAGTTTTACAACTTGAAGATGACGGGATCAGAAATTGAAGCGTACACGAAAAGATCAAACGAGTTGGCTACTCTGTGTCCTACTATGGTAGACCCTACCATCAAACATATCGAACTGTATCTCAAGGGTTTAGTGCCAGAGATTCAAAGTCACGTGACCTCAGCAAACCTTGGCACCATTCAACAGATCATCAAGTTGGCTCATCGCCTCACGGATCAGGCGGTGGAGCAGAACAGGTTACCAAAGCGTATTGGCGCTACTACTTCTGATACTCCCAGCGACAATAAGCGTAAGTGGGATGGAACTTCTAGCAAAGGTTCAACTTCTGTTCAGTCTCAGTAACAACAGAGAAGGACTGGCGATTACAAGAGCCCTAGTCAGCAATCAACTGGTAACCAAAGTCAAGGTGGGTACAGGGGATTTCACCCCAAATGCAATCGGTGTAACCTATACCACAGCGGGCCATGCACCAGGAGTAACTGTCATCGGTGCAACAAGCCAGGCCACGCCGCAAAGGATTGCAGAAGTTTATACCCCACAAACCAGAATCGTCAACAACAAGCCCCACAGAATCAACGCCACCAGTAGCAGCAGCAAGGTAACAACAAAGGGTGCTTTCAGTGTGGAGCTGAGGGCCACTTCAAGAGAGATTGTCCCCAACTGAACCGGAACCATAACAACAACAACAATAATAACAACCAGGGGAATGGAAACAACGGGGGTAACAATGGCAATGGTGCAAGGGGTCGTGTGTTCGTTATTGGCCAAGGTGAAGCGAGGAATGATCCCAATGTTGTGACGGGTAAGTTCCTACTGGATGACTTTTATGTTACTGTCTTATTTGATTCGGGTGCCGATACTAGCTATGTGTCCTTAAAAATTAGTCAAATGCTTAAGCGTACCCCAACACTATTGAACACCAAGCATACTGTAGAGTTAGCTAATGGTAAAAGTTTAGAGGTCACACACATAGTCAAGGGTTGTAATCTTGTTCTTGCTGGACACACTTTCTCTATCGACCTCCTTCCTATCGTTCTGGGTAGTTTCGACGTTGTCATTGGGATGGACTGGTTATCCCAACACCAAGCAGAGATTCTTTGCAACGAAAAGATTGTCCGTATTCCTCGTTCAGGTGATGAACCTCTCATGATTCGTGGCGACAAGAGTGGTGCTGTTGTGAGCATCATCTCTTTCCTTAAGGCCCAAAAGTGTTTGCGAAAGGGCCACACTGCTATTTTGGCTCTCGTTACGGACACCTCGAAGAAAGAGAAGAAGATAGAAGATTTTCCGATCGTACGTGACTTTCCTGAGGTATTCCCTGAGGAATTACCTGGCCTTCCTCCTCATAGACAAGTCGAGTTTCAAATCGAGCTAGCTCCTGGAGCAGCACCTATAGCTCGTGCACCTTACCGCCTAGCTCCATCAGAATTGGAAGAACTATCTCCACAACTACAAGAACTCTTGGATAAGGGTTTTATTCATCCTAGCTCTTCGCCTTGGGGAGCACCAGTATTATTTGTGAAGAAGAAAGACGGTACCTTCAGGATGTGCATAGATTACCGCGAACTGAACAAGGTGACCGTGAAGAATCGCTATCCTCTTCCACGTATTGATGACTTATTCGACCAGTTGCAAGGATCGAGCTTTTACTCGAAGATCGATTTGAGATCGGGTTACCACCAGCTGAGAGTCCGAGAAGAGGACGTCTCCAAAACAGCCTTTAGAACTTGTTATGGACACTACGAGTTTTTGGTCATGCCTTTTGGGCTGACAAACGCACCTGCGGTTTTCATGGACCTTATGAACAGAGTGTGCAAGCCTTACCTAGATAAGTTCGTTATAGTTTTTATCGACGACATCCTGATCTATTCTAAGAGTCAGGAAGAGCACGAGCAGCATCTACGACTTATTTTGGAACTTCTTCGAATAAGACAGCTGTATGCTAAGTTCTCGAAATGCGACTTCTGGCTTCGTGAAGTCCATTTCCTAGGCCACGTGGTAAACAAGGATGGGATTCATGTTGATCCATCAAAGGTAGACTCGATCAAGGACTGGCCTGCACCTAGAACACCAACGGAAATTCGCCAATTCTTGGGTTTGGCGAGCTATTACAGAAGGTTTATCAAGGATTTCTCCAAGATTGCGCAACCTCTCACCTCACCAACTTAGAAAGGTGTCACCTATCGTTGGGGTGATGCATAGGAAACTGCGTTTCAACACTTAAAGAATAGACTGTGTAGCGCACCTATCCTCTCGCTGCCTGAAGGCACGACTTTGTGGTTTACTGCGACGCATCCATCCAAGGACTTGGATGTGTATTGATGCAACGTGACAAGGTCATTGCTTATGTGTCACGTCAACTTAAAGTTCATGAAAGGAACTACACTACACACGATTTGGAGCTGGGAGCTGTTGTTTTCGTACTCAAGATATGGAGACATTGCCTGTACGGTACCAGGTGCACCATTTACACCGATCACAGGAGTCTCGAGCATATCTTCTAACAAAAGGAGTTGAACATGCGTCAACGTCGATGGGTTGAGTTATTAAATGATTACGAATGCGCGATCAAGTACCATCCAGGCAAAGCCAATGTTGTGGCTGACGCCCTCAGTCGAAAGGACACTACGCCTAGGCGCGTGCGAGCATTACAACTTATCATCCAGTCTAGTCTTCCTGCACAGATACGAGATGCTCAGGTAGAAGCGTTGAAACCAGAAAACGTCAGGGCTGAAGCCCTACGTGGCTCAAGGCAACGGTTAGAACAAAAGGAAGACGGTGCTTACTATGTAACAGGACGCATTTGGGTCCCACTCTATGGCAACCTACGAGAGCTTGTGACGGATGAAGCACACAAGTCTCGTTACTCAGTACATCCTAGTTCGGATAAGATGTACCACGACTTGAAAACTACATATTGGTGGCCTAGCATGAAAGCTCACATAGTAACCTACGTTAGTAAGTGTTTGACTTGTGCGAGAGTCAAGACTGAATATCAGAAACCCTCAGGCCTACTTCAACAACCAGAGATACCACAATGGAAATGGGAGCAAATTTCCATGGATTTCGTTACTGGCCTGCCTAGATCTCAACGCGGAAATGATACTATTTGGGTGATCGTGGATCGACTCACAAAGTCTGCACACTTCTTGGCTATCAAGGAAACGGATAAGTTCTCCACTCTAGCAGACGTTTATCTTAAGGAAGTTGTTTCGAGGCACGGGGTGCCCACCTCTATTATCTCTGATCGTGATGCACGTTTTACTTCTGAATTGTGGCAAGCAATGCACAAGTCCTTTGGCTCACGTTTAGATATGAGCACAGCTTATCACCCGCAAACGGATGGGTAGTCTGAACGCACCATCCAGACCCTTGAAGACATGCTTCGTGCATGTGTTATCGATTTTGGCTACGGTTGGGAAAAACATCTGCCACTAGTGGAATTCTCGTATAATAAAAGTTACCACACCAGCATTCGGGCCACTCCATTTGAGGCATTGTACGGGCGTAAATGCCGATCACCTCTTTGTTGGGCAGAGGTGGGGGATAGTCAGGTCACTGGCCTAGAACTTGTGGTAGACACAACAGAAAGGATTGCTCAAATACGACAACGAATGGCGGCAGCTCGTGACCGTCAGAAAAGCTACGCCGATAAGGGCAGGAAACCACTCGAGTTCCAGGTTGGGGATCGAGTGCTACTTAAAGTCTCACCCTGGAAGGGTGTTGTTCATTTTGGGAAACGAGGCAAACTTAACCCAAGATATGTTGGACCATTTGAAATCATTGAGAAAATAGGCAGGGTGGCCTACAAACTGAACCTACCATCAGAACTCAGTGGAGTTCACAATGTTTTCCACGTGTCGAATCTGAAGAAGTGTCTGTCAGATGAGACCCTCATAGTTCCTTTGAAGGAACTCACTATCGACGAGCAGTTGCGATTCGTCGAGGAACCAGTTGAAATCACGGACCGAGACGTTAAGGTCCTCAAGTGCACTAGAATTCCTCTTGTTCGAGTTCGTTGGAACTCCCGTCGTGGCCCAGAGTTCACCTGGGAACGCGAAGATCAAATGAAACAAAAGTATCCCCAATTGTTCGCAAACAGTACAACCACTACTGAGGCTGAAGCTACTGCGGAATTTCGGGACGAAATTCCAGATCAACGGGGGGAGGATGTGACACCCCAGGAAAACCATACAACTTAACTAGCTTCCTCAGTGAGTACGTACCAAATTTCGGGACGAAATTTCTTTCAACTTGGGGATAATGTGGCAACTCGTATTTCAGAACCTATCTTTGTGCTAAGTGTAGCATGTTTTGAACTTATGTGATTATGTGAACTTGTTGATTAATGAAATATTATGTTTGATATGTGTTTATGTGTAAGATTGTATGTATAACAAAACAAACGGATCGCACAACACAACCCAATCGCACAAGCCTATTCGGGCTACACTCTTTGCATCCGAACCTAGGGCAGCCCATGTTTGGGTTTGGCCCACTCCTTCATACGCATACACACACACCCTTAGGGAGTTTGCTTCTCATTAATTGCAAAACACATAACACACACAAACCCTATTCTCTCTTTCTCTCCTCTCAAGGCCGACGGCAACTCATCCTCACCTCCCAAGCTTGTTTGTTCGAATCATTCTTATTCTACCTTCGGATCGGTTAGTGTTTAATGGTTATCGTTTTATTAAATGATATTGTCATTGATATGTTCTCATACAAGGATTTATAAATTATATATGATTGATGTTGGTTCATAATCGGCTCACATGTGTACTTGATGATAATCATATGATTCGGATTTCATGAACTAGATTAGAACCGATTGTATATTACTCGGCTGTGATGAGTTAGGTTAGACGATTTGTTATGTTGTTATGTTAGAATGCAAACTGGTAATCGAAGAACATGAACCGTGTTGATATAGCTTGGTATTATGATTTGCATTTGATTAGGGTTCATAGAGATTTGAGGTTAAAAACCCTTGTTTGATCGATATATGGTTTGATTAAGAACTGTTGGTTGTGTTAATTGATTTTATGCAAATATGGAAATTGTTGATTAATTGTAACTAAATAGCATAAGTTTCGGGTATTTAAACCAATCGCACAAGACTCCTTGGTCGCACAAGATCAGATCACACAAGATCTGATCTGATCGCACAAGGCAGTCACACAAGGCTAGTGCAACTGATTAAACACAGCGTACAACACAGCTTATGCATGATCGCACAAGGTCTTGTGGATCGCACAAGATGGTGCTGATCGCACAAGGCTTTGGGCCACACACGAACATTAGGACTGTTGGGCCTTAAAGCTCAATGTCCATTCGCACAAGTCGTCCGGATCGCACAAGACATCCGGACCGCACAAGATCGGCATGTATGTTATTATTTGGGCTGTGTACTTTGTTGGGCTTATTTGTAAACTGGGTCGGGTATGTTTGGATCGCACAACCTGTTATGGGTCTCACAAGATATGCAGGACGCACAACAGGTTGGGCCGGGTATCTTTGGGCTTCATTGGGTGGATCGTACAAGTTAGACATGATGAGTACTTGACTGTTACTGTTAATGTGTTAACATGTATTATGTGTTTGCCATGATCAATGTGTGTTCATAATCTGTTAAACTATGTGAAACGTATGTGCACTACTTGAACCTAGACCTGACTTGTATGGTAACCATGTTAGGACGTGGTTGACCTCTAGCAGCTCGATTGACCTTTCGTTTATCTGCCGAGCTAACCTAAGGTGAGTTCACACTTTCTACAAAGCATGGGATTCCCAGGGGTTGGGAATGGGTTAAGGAATATGGATTCCTCGTCCTTTCTTGGGTAGGGCAGTACGGGTTCAGGAATGTAATTCCTCGTCCTCATGGACAGTTAAACTTCACTAGACCAAAAATCTATCACGAAGTCCCTCCTTTTATATCGACTTAATCGCCGGGCCAATGGCGAGCGGGTCATTAGTTAGATAGCGCTATTTAGGTCTGACAAGCCTCACACCGTGCCGCAGAGGACGGGCGTGAACTAATGGATCTGGGCACGTCAATGATGATAGACATTGACAGTTCAGGGCACATAAACATGACTACAGTCAGCAGTCGATATGGTAACGAGTCTAGTATATACATGGGGTAGCCCCCACGGCCGAAGAGCCAGATAATTAAACATGGGGTGGCCCCCACGGCTGGATTGCCAGAGTAAACGGGATTAAACTAAACACGTTTTCAACTATGGGGTAACCCCCACGGCAGGGATGCCAGTTAAAGGAACTGTTTTTGGAATAACTTAAAACGAACACCCAACTGTGAACTCGCTCAACTTTGTTGTTGACTCGTTACTACATGCTTTGCAGGTCAATAGGTACTTAGCTGGAGCTTGCATGGGGAAGAGTCGTTGTGGGACATGGACAATTGTGTGCCATGTGAAACATTGAAACGTTTGAACTAATATTTTGTTTTAGTTTTAATCGTTATGCTTCCGCTTGCAACTTAAACTATGTTTTTGTTTGGACACCAATTGTATTGGTTGGATTTTATAATTATTTACATGCTTGTTCAATATGATTGGTGGATAGATCCTGGTCAGTCACGCCTCCAAGCGGTGATACTCCACGTGTGGATTTTGGGGGTGTGACAATCATTGCCAAGTGTAATTGAGTTGTTCAAGGCATGATCATCACCATACACATGTTAGGCTCTGATTTTGGGACTTGGGGAACACATAAACCACCCCACAACATGCAAAAACTGAGATTAAAACCAAGTTCAGAAAGCTGTTTTGAAGATCCTGGATTCTTCTGTGCTGGGACTTACTTATGGACCGTATGGGGTCCAGGTATACGGACCGTATGGCTGTCTTCAGGGGCCAAAGTTTGAAAATTGACAGCTTTGGTCCCTGAAATTGTTTTGTCGTGTTTCGGCAACTTAACACCCGTCAAGCCCATTTTCAAGCTCCATGATGAAGTTAAAGTATATTTAACTTGAATTATGCTCAAAAATGTCACGGATGTCCGTTCGTTTTCCTGTACGGTTGCGTCTTTCGGTTAATTACGACGGAATCGTAACGAACGTGAAAACGACCCAAATTACGAAACGAATGGTATTTTTGCATTCCCATCACTAAAATACAATATTCTAGCGATTACAAAATTTTTTGGATGTCCGGATGTGGTCAGAACGCGAGATATGCACGTATATGCAAACTTTCGCAGTTTTGACGCTTTTAGTCCCTGTGATCAAATAAGTGTATTTTCATATACCGAACCCCTCAAAACCTCAAAACTTATTTCTAAGATATGTTAAAGGTATTTAGGTTATGTTTAGCTTATGATCTTATTCTGGAGTGTACGTTTCTATACGAATCAGCAGACCTTTGTAGTTTGTCGCAAATAGTCCTTATGATCGAATAAACTTGTTTTTGCCATACCAAACCATTCCAAACTTATTTCTAAGTTATGTAAAGGTTATTTTAGGTATGTTAAGAATATGTCACTATTCCAGAGTGTTTGTCACGTTAAACTGATTACGTTTACGTAACAGTTTGCGTGTAACTTTCCAGAAAGCGATTTAGAGCTTGAAATCAAACAAGAATGGAAACTTGAAATTCTCAAACATAAATAAACAAATATAGAGACCAAAACACATTGTTTCATTGATAATTGATATTGTTCTATATCGTGCGATGTATACAGAGCACAAATGTCACAGTCTCCCCTACTTTAGGAAATTTCGTCCTGAAATTTTAACTAGAGGAAACTTGTGAAAACAAATGTGGATATTTCGCCTTCATTTGGTCCTCACATTCCCAAGTAAACTCTGGGCCATGTTTGGACTCCCAGCGAACTTTGACTATTGGTATACGCTTGTTCTTCAGTCTCTTGACTTCACGGTCCATTATCTACACAGGTTTCTCGACAAAGTGCATTGTGTCATCAACTTGAATTTCGTCGAGGGGAATATGGAGATCAGTATCGGCTAAACACTTTCTTAAATTAGACACGTGGAATGTTGGGTGAATATTCCCAAGTTCAGGAGGTAGCTCAAGTCGAAAGGTCACCTTTCCGATTCTTTCAACAATCTTAAATGGTCCAACGTATCGTGGTACAAGTTTTCCTTTCTTTCCAAATCTCACCACTCCCTTCCAAGGGGATACCTTGAGTAGGACATGGTCTCCGACTTGAAATTCCAAGGGCTTGCGTCGCATGTCCGCATAACTCTTTTAACGGCTTCTAGCTGTCAGAAGATTATCGCGATTTTTTTTACTTTTTCTGTCGTTTCCAGAATGAGTTCAGGTCCAGTAAGCTGAGCTTCACTTGCCTCACTCCAACAGACAGGTGAACGACATTTTCGACCGTATAAAGCTTCAAAAGGTGCCATATTGATGCTAGCATGATAACTATTGTTGTAAGAGAACTCGATCAATGGTAGATGCGAATACCAATTACCACCAAAGTCTATCTCACATGCTCTAAGCATATCCTCCAATGTTTGTATCGTCCTCTCGGATTGTCCATCCGTTTGGGGATGATACGCAATGCTCAGATTTAGTTGGGTTCCCATAGCAGATTGCATGGTCTTCCAAAAGTGAGATGAGAATCGAGCATCACGGTCAGATATGATGTTCAAAGGAACACCATGTCATGACACAATCTCATCAACATAAATCTTGGCAAGATTATCAGCAGATAGATCCTCACGAATTGGCAAAAAGTATGCTGATTTTGTAAGAAGATCTATGACTACCCATATGGCATCATGACCTCTAGATGTGCGCGGTAGCTTAGTGACAAGATCCATCGCAATGTTCTCCCACTTCCATGCCGGTATCTCTGGTTATACAAGCAAACCAGATGGACGTTGATGTTCAGCCTTGACTTTGAGACAAGTTAGGCATTTAGACACATACAAGGCAACATCCTTCTTCATACCAGGCCACCAGTACTGAGTACGAAGATCCTTGTACATTTTGTCAGCACCAGGATGGATAGAATAATGAGACTTATGAGATTCGTCCATCACTAAAGTGAGAAGATTGTCTTAACTCAGAATCCATAGTCGATTCTTGAAATAAAGTAACCCATTATCTTTTGTTTTGAGTTGAAGCATAATATTTAATGGTAGCTCATTTTTCAACAAGCCTTGGGTTACACATGTTCGTTGTGTTTGAAGGACACGTGTTTGGATATCGGATTGAATTCGAACATAGTGTAGCTTGACTCGTTCCTTTCGACTTAGAGCATCGGCTACGACATTCGCCTTACCAGGATGGTAGCGAATCTCGCAGTCGTAATCGTTCAAGAGTTCAACCCAGCGTCGTTGTCTCATGTTTAGCTCCTTCTGATTGAAAATGTGTTGGAGACTTTTGTGGTGTGTGAAAACCACACATTTCATGCCATAGAGATAGTGTCTCCAAATTTTGAGAGCAAAACCTACAGCGCCTAACTCAAGATCATGAGTTGTGTAGTTGTTCTCGTGAATTTTCAATTGTCTCGACGCATATGCTATGACCTTACTTCGTTGCATGAGAACACAACCAAGGTCTAGATTCGATGCGTCACAATAGACAACGAAATCATCATTGCCATCTAGTAAAGATAAGACATGAGCATCACAGAGTTTTCGTTTCAGTGTTTGGAAAGCTTCCTCTTGTTTGGGTCCCCACTCAAAAGGCTTATTCTTCTGAGTCAAAGCAGTGAGGGGAACCGCGATCTTTGAGAAGTTCGCAATGAATCGACGGTAGTATCCAGCAAGACCAAGAAAAGAGCGAACTTCTGTGGGTGTAGTAGGTGTGTTCCAATCCTTAATCGCAGCGATTTTGGAAGGATCTACATGAATACCTTGCTTGTTGACAATATGGCCCACAAATTGAACTTCCTTAAGCCAAAATTCACACTTGTAGAATTTGACAAAGAGTTGTTCCTTCTTTAGGAGTTCCATTATCAGACGAAGGTGTTGTTCGTGATCGGCTCGAGACTTAGAATAAATAAGAATGTCGTCGATGAACCCAATGATGAACTTATCTAAATAAGGTTTACAAACCCTATTCATTAAGTCCATGAAGACAGCTAGAGCATTCGTCAAACCAAAAGGCATGACAGTGAACTCGTAATGACCGTATCTTGTGCGGAACGCAGTTTTGGGAATATCTTCTTCGAGTACACGAAGCTGATGATACCCAGAACGCAAATCTATCTTGGAAAAACATGTAGCACCTTGCAGCTGACCATCTATTCGTGGTAGGGGATATCGATTCTTGATTGTGAGCTTATTGAGCTCACGGTAATCGATACACATACGAAAAGATCCATCTTTCTTTTTCACAAATAGGACTAGAGCGCTCCAAGGTGAATAACTCAGATGGATGAATCCTTTGTCAGATAATTCTTGAAGTTGTTTTGACAATTCTTGCATCTCAGACGGTGCAAGACGGTAAGGTGCTTTAGCAATCGGGTTAGCATTAGGTACAAGATCAATATGAAACTCGACTTGACAAACTGGAGGTAAACCAGGCAGTTCATCAGGAAACACTTCTGGATAATCGCTTATAATCGGAATATCTTGAATACTTTTGCTATTGCATTTCTCCTCTACGACATGTGCAAGAAAGGCCACATAACCTTTCCGTAGGTATTTTTGGGCTTTAGTGCATGACATGAGTTTCAAACCACTCGAAGGTTTCTCGCCACGAACCTCTAGGATTTCACCAGACGAAAGAGGGATACGAATAATCTTATCGAAACAAACCACCTTAGCATGATGTTTGGTTAACTAATCCATTCCTAAGATAATATCGAAACTTCCAAGTTGCATTGGTGTGAGGTCTATAGGAAAAAGATGGTTATCAAGGTTCAATTGGCAATCGCGAATGACAGAATCGGGTACAAGAGGTTCACCAGTAGCAATCTCGACAGATAAGGGCTTTCCTAGTTTAGTTCTAGTCATCGCAAGTAAAGGCTCAAAGGTTAACGATACAAAGCTTCTATCGGTACCAAAATCAAAAAGAACATATGCAGGTTGATGGTTAACAAGGAACGTACCGTTAACGACTTCGTTATCAGCACGAGCCTCGTTAGCGTTTATGTTGTATGCTCGTCCATGAGCGGGATTAGCATTTGCGTTCGCCTTCACAGGCTTAAGACAATTGTTCCTGAAGTGACCCATTTCACCACAGTTATAGCATGAATCGGGTGGGAATGGAGGTCTAGCAGCGTTTCCCTGAGCTTGTGCTGGGTTTTGTGCAGTTTGATTCAGAACAGCTCGATAAATATTGGCCGTGTGGTCAAGTCTACCACATGATGTGCACTGTCGACAAACTAGCTGTGTCGAGTGATGACCATTGCACCGATTACAGTAAGGTGCGGTACCAGCATAAGGCTTCCTTACAGGAGGCTGTGCTGGTTAGTTCTGTGGGTTCTGTTTGGGTTGTGCGGTAACAACAAAGTTTTGGGAAGCCTTACGCTTCCTCGACCTCTTCGACGACTCTCCCTTCTTTTTGTCTTTCCCCTTGTCTTGAGTGGTGTTGGCTGACTGTTTCTTTTCACCCTTATGGGACAGTTTACCCTTCCTGACCTGACTCAGTCAGGGTTGCAACTAACTCGATGGCCTGACGAACAGTGGTAGGGTTACTACCAGTGACAATGTCTTGCACAGGGTCAGGTAAACCATCGATATACCTCTCAATCGCTTTATTCAACGGGGGTAACCATAGTAGGACAGAGCAAACTCAACTCCTCATGACGATCCATGTAAGCACGGTGTTCTCCCCCATCCTATTTTAGATCATCGAACTCCCTTTCCAATACCTTTATTTCGTGTCGGGGGCAGAACTCTTTCATCATGAGAGCCCGAAGCTCTTCCCAAGTCCGTGCCATCGCCACATCGGCACCCATATCTCTCATCACACCGTTCCACCATGTTAATGCTCATTTCTCAAACACACTAGATGCGAACTCAACCTTTCGCTCATTTGGACACTGAACATGTCAGAATGTACTCTCTAGACCCTCGAACCATTGTAGGAGCGCAGTTGCTCCTTGAGACCCAGAAAATTTCGGTGGTTTAGCCGAATTGAGCGTTTTAAAACTACACTGAGCATTTTTATTGTTGTTATTGTTATTTGCCTGATTGATCTGAGTATTAAGTTCGGAATCACAGTAGCAATCTGCTGAGCGACTAGGGCTGCGAGTGCAGCATCCTGAGTTTGATCGCGTCTAGGAGGCATTTTCTAAATGAACAAGGATACATGAGAAACGAGTGAGATTGACATTTGGATAAACAAAAGAGGTATTGAAAATATCGACAAAACATAAGGAAGGCGATCATTTGTTCGTTACCTCGAACAAACAAACGACACACAGTGACTAATCAAAGTAAATGGGTCAATATAGTGTATCGCGAAGACATGCTTTAGCCTATAAGTGGACAATCACCCCAAGAGTTCCCAGGTAAGAGTGACTGGTCCGATACTGCGGACTTGTACGAACACTCTAGCCTTAGACAGAAAACTCGAGGTACATGCACCCGCCTTTCCAGATTGCACATGTTCACATAATAAGACCCAAACTTTGACGAGATTTTGAAAACTTTGAAGGCTTATAGCCTAAAGCAAATCATCTAAGAATAGATGATTGATTTTCAAAGCGGATTTGAAATTTGTGTTCTTGTTGTGGTTGTCACCTAAAGATAGGTGACAGTATTGTTTTAAGATCTAAACACAAGATAACTTGTGTTAGGGTCCTAGAAAGGTTATAGTCTAGGATAAAGCATTACTAATAACCTAATTCCCTATAACCATGAGCTCTGATACCAACTCTTATGTCACACCCCGACCGCGTTAAAACAACAAAACCGCGGCTGAAACGTCAGGGAGTGTCGTAACAGAATCATTGTTTCACAACACATGGATTTGAAGTTAAGTTTTATTGAATTATTAATTTTTTAACATTGTCTTAAAGTAAAACAACAAGTTCAAACATATTGTCTTTCTTGTTTTATGTCACTAAGGCCTCGTCCATTCCTACGTGAGCATGCTGTCACACCCTGTCTTTTGCGGAAGCGTATGATGTGTGACTGGTTTAATATCATTGAATTCAATCGTAATAAACAACTACATGATCAAAACGATGTTCATCCATTCATAAAATTTGAGTATTACAAACACTTTTTATTTAAGTTTTAAAACACAACCTTCGTCTAGGTTACAAATCAACAAAAGTGGATGACATCCAAAGTTGGAGTTTACTTCTAGTTAGGGCACTTGCGCCCAAGATCCATCCTGTTACCTGAAATACATGTAATTTTGGAAAACATCAACATAAAGTTGAGCGAGTTCATGCGTCTTGTTTGTATATCGTAATTCTTGTAAATCTTTGAGAGACTCCTTTGTAAACAGGTATGAAAAGTGTATATGAACATGAATGTTTTACAAGGACTTTAAGGCACAGGGAGCACTCGTAATGGCTCCTTTAAGGCATGTGAGGACATAGGGAGTTCTTGTTATGACTCCTTGAGGACATGGGGAGTATTTGTTATGACTCCTTGAGGACATGGGGAGTACTTGTTATGACTCCTTGACAGTGTCGATTTCCCTCGACTGTGTCGATTAACCTCGACTAGGACTCCGAAGCACTACTAGGTACTAGTTGTGACCATGAGTGGGGTTCGGCCGTACCCGTTAGATCTAACCCTCGTCCCTAATTCAGTATTTAATGAATGTTTTAATGGCATTTCAATATCTAGTCTATGCTCACATGATCTAGTATTTCACAGGCCTTTCATAGGCATTCATAGGCATTTCATATATCATTCATTAAAACGCATCATACTTGGTACTCGTTCTCACCAAGAGTGCTTCTTGTTTTTGTATCATACCATTTGTAAATATTGTAACATTTGTGACATGTATTTCACCCCCGAGAGTTATAAAACCAAAAACAGTTAAAGAAAAGGGGGAGCATGAACTCACAACTTTGCGTTCCTGCGTCGTAAACTTCACCGGATTTGCTTATCTAGCGTCGTGACCTAAACGTGTTTATTAACGTTAGTCACTAGACATGTATCGCACAAGTACAAGTCACTATCTTTTGTATATGTGTTCTTGTGTTAAAAATAATTTATATTTTTAACTATGTGTCTTACTTATATTTTTTTCTCAAAAGTAAATATAAGTATCTTGTATTCGTCTAAGTATGTTGTATGTGTATTTTTGTATCTTCACTCCTTAGGAGTATTTAGTGTATTTTCAAGTCCTAATACACTATTCACGTATAATACATACTACATACACTTAGCACAAAATTTGGTGATAAATAAATATATATATTTTTCAATATACATACTTGATATCCATTTTTATTCTTGAAGAAATCCTCATTTCTTAACACAAAGTTTGGGAAACCTTGGTAAATGTTTTTAGATACATTTTTAGGGAATAAGTTTATCAAAAACTTATATTTTTCTAAGTGTCAAAATTTATAAAATTTTGGCAGAGTTTCCCCTAAAAATAGAGGTTTCCCATGTTTTCAAAACATGTGTTTATTTTCTTTTAAAACATCATTAACAATCAACAGCAAATCTCTAAACCATATTACACTAGTCAAGTGCAAAAACAATGCATTTTACATAACAACATGAACTTGGTTTTTCATAAAAACGCATAGTAACTTAGTGGGGTGTTTAGTGGTTTTAGTTACCCTCCAAAGTGTGTTTACTTATTTAAAAATATCATTCTTGAAGAATTTAGATCTTCAAACTTGTATGAAGATTTTCTAAAAATATTTCTTCTTGTATTTTTCTTGTTAACAATATGTTTCTAGATTTTACTTAACACTTAAAACATGTTTATTTCCTTTAAACATCATGATCATGTTAGATATTGTAATAAACTTTAGTTTCTTGAAAATATTATTCTTGAAATCTTTTATTTTCAAGTCTTATAACATGTATCACAAATCATCATACACTAAAACAAGTTTATTTTCAAGTTCATGTTTAACATAAAGGATGATCATTACAAATTTCTCAATATCTATCCTCACACTTGCTAGATCGTGTGTTTAATCATCATCTAGCAAGCTTCATATAATGATCTACACCACCAACACAAGAAATCATCAAACAAACTCAATACATACACTAGAACAACTTGATCTTCATGTTTTAGAGCTTTATGTTCATGTTTATGTTTATGTTTCGTTATGATCTTTAGTTTACCAAGTTACTTCATACTTTAACCACTAAAATTGTGAGTAAAAACAAGATCAGTGGAACTTACTACTAGCACTATGGCTAGGGAAGAACTCAAGATGATGAAGGTGATAAACTAGGTGGTTAAAAGCAAATGGTGAAGGTCCTTCAATATCCAAGGCCTCCAAGCTTCTTTACTTAGCTTCTTACACCTCTAGATCATCATAGAATGTATGGAAGAAGGTTGAAAATGGTGGGAGTATGGTGGTGATGTTGAGCCGTGAACAAGGAGACAAGAGGAAGAAGATGTGGTGTTGTTTGAAGTGTTGGTGATTTATGATGGATTGTGCTCTAGTGTGTTGTTCATATAATTCCCAACATGTGCTTTATCCAAAGGACCTTATGTCTAATAAGTACATAGCATATCTTATAAATAAATCATCAAGATCTCTTAACTAGGCCATGTGGCCGATTTTATTAAGAGGTAGGGAGGGGTCTAAGTGTAACCTTTAGTTATAGAATTATCTTGTAAATCCAAATCCAAGATTATGATCTTTAAGAGATCTTGTAAGATCATATGGAATCCAAGAAAGATATGTAGGATCTTGGCAATATTTTTAGAGATTTAGCAAAATTTGGTGGGACCACCCTTATGGTGACCGTCCACACATAAAGGGGGGGGGGGGGGTTATGTGTAAATTCCTTTCCCTAATTACGTCAATAAGCAAGCTTTCAAGTATAAAGTTTAGGGATTTAGTGTGTTATTATGTTATAAGAGTTGTTATGGTGTTCGGTGACCGTAACTAGCTTTGTAATACTAAAACAGTGCTTCTAGTAAAAATTTAATGTTTCGGGTAGTGTCCGGTTGTTCGTTTCGTTACTGTTCGTTTAAGCGCTAAATTGCGCACTTTAGTACGCTTTATGTTGTCTTTTATGACCGTTTCGATTCCCGACACTTAGGAAAGTATTCTGGACCATTAAACCACTTTTCTGCATTATATTGAGATGTTAAATTGCTGAACATAGCTGAATTTTGGTTGTTTTCTGCAGAATTCTGCACTTTTAGTGTGTTTCTGGCACTTTCCGGCACCTAAATCATCACTAGGAAGGCAGTTTTGTGGTCCTTACTTCCCTACACACTATACTAGTGTATCACGTCATCTCTTGCTCATACTGGGACTCATAATATTGTCTGTCTTTGTACTGAACTTCGTCAGCATTTTTAGTTTGTCTGGTAATGGTGCCAATTTTGTTCTGTGTATCATTAGAACTATCTCGTGTTGCATGTAGCAACGAATAAAGTCTTGTATCATGAAATGCCATTGTATGTATTTAACATAAATCAAAAATTCATTTGTCTTGTAAACTAGATCATGCACAATTATTTAAGCACAGATTACTGTTCAATTAGTGTACGGAATGTACGGAAAAGTGACGGTTGTCATAGTCTCCCCCCGTTAAAAGAATTTCGTCCCGAAATTCAAGCGATACCATTGGTCGCAGGGGAGTTGTGAATTGAATGTGGTCACTTAGGTTCATGATTTGTCTTCATGTTCCCATGTACTCTAGGTCACGTTATGAATTTCTATCGTACTCAAGTAAATCAATTATCTCGTTTCTGTGTCTTGTGGACTCTTGGTCCGTAACCTTAACAGGTTTTATAGTATTGTGGACTCTTGGTCCGAAACCTTAACAGGTTTTATAGTATTGTGGACTCTTGGTCCGAAACCTTAACAGGTTTTATAGTATTGTGGACTCTTGGTCCGAAACCTTAACAGGTTTTATAGTAATTTTGTCATTTGTCATTGACGTGAATCTTATTTGTGGGAACTACGACTGTTCCTTGAGTCAGACTCCTTTAAAGTCTTGACACATAGAATGTGTCACGGTCACTACTGATCTTTTTCTGGAAGTTTCATCTTGTGCGCAATGGTTCTGATCCCTATACCGGGGATTCAACCTTTTCGTTTTCCAAATCACACCACGCCTTCTCTAGGCGAGGCTCCCCTTTAAGTCATACTTCTTACCTCAAGTTCTTACGATTTCTACCGCTCATCGGCGCAATCTTTCTGTATCCTGCGGGCTGCCTTGATATGTTCACATATCTGAACGATCTTACCTCTAGTTTTTCCCGAACCAACGCGGGTCAGTGGATTGTTTATTCCCGGTCTCTGATCAACACGACGGGGATCGATTTATTATGTTCCATCTAAAGCTTCACAAGAAGCGGTTTAAATGGCGGTGTGATAAATACTGTTGTAGGAAAACTCTACTAAGGGCGAGTGAGTGTTCCAACTTTTTATTAAAGTTTATCACACAAGCACGTATCGTGTTCTTACAGTCTGCATCATTCAGTAGCTTAGTCTATCTTCGTTAATATTCAAGTTTTTACGATCAACGGTGTGCTACAACCCTTGTGATCAGTAAAGATCGTGCAGCGTTTTCTTTCAGGTAATGACGTCAATTTGCGGCGCGCGATTACTGTATTTAACTCATGGTTTCTTCTTATGATTCCTTAATCAATGTGTCGCGTATGCAATGTTGTGGTCTCGTTGCATCGACGTACGACCTTGTCGAGAAGCGTCACATAATTGCAACTCTAGCTCCTTAGCTCTTGGTTGCAAGGTTGGCATGAATTTCGTTCTTATCCACCATGTATCTTAAAGTTCTCACTTTGCGAATTCGAAATCCGCTTTTCGTTATCTTAGCACATATTGTTCTTTCTCTACGAGTTGCAAGGTAAATTGCACCTGTAGCTTACGACCTACCTTGGTCGTTGGCCATATAAGAACGTAGTTAATAAGTATAATCATGATCTATCCAGGTATGGCTCACACGTTCGATTCACGAGGTCCATGAATATTGTCGATGCATGTGTTAAGCCCAATGGTACGACAAGGAACTCGTAATGCTCGAAGCGAGTCCTAAAGGTCGTTTTAGGGATATTTCCTTCTTGTATTCACAGTGGAGGACATCTTGTCCTCAAGCCGATCTTTGGGTGGTAACTATAACCTGACGATTTGTCTGTTCGTGTTATCAGTCCTTGGCAAAGGATTCTGATTCTCAATTCTCTTTAATTTATGCAAAATGGGGCTGTCAATTTTCTCCTCGTGTTCTTAACTAAGGATGTCGTGTCCTTAATTTCCTTTGTCAAGCAGCTCTTGTGGTTATATCGGAAGCTCGTACTTCGCGGACGAAGCTAGTCGGTATGGCGTCATTCGGTACTGGTGCCGCTCCTGGCACAAGGTTCCTCTTGTCGCTTGTGGAGGTATTCCTGGCAAGTCTTCAGAGAAGGCTACTGGATCTTTTTCCATAACGGGGATGTTCTCAGGCTCTATACTTGGATATCTAATCCATGCTGACCATCATATTATGATTTCTCAAGTTAATGGTAACAGAAGGTTCCGGCCTTCTGAGTTCCTAAATGCAATCCTTATTCGCTTTGTCTGCTTAAATTAGCCTTCTATATGCCCATTTCTAAAGAATACAGGACGTCTATTTTACTCGAAACTAGGCCAAGCAGTTTCTTATGTTCTAAGCATGCAAGGTTAAAGTTGATGCCAGTATTAATTAAAAGTAGATGCACAGGGTTGGTTAATAGGGAACGTACCCGCAACCGCATCTGGATCCTGGCGTGTTTCACGAGTTTCGATCGTGAAAACCCTTCCTTGCTTGTTTCTTCCTAGGGCAATCTTTCCTAAAGTGCCCTGCTTCACCACATCTGTAGCAACCTGGTATTCTCTTATTTCTTCCATCTGGGTCCTTCGCCCAACAGGCGTCCTTGCTGTGCCCTTCTTTTCCACACTTTCCACACTTAGGCCTCAGACATCGACCTTCATGGTGGAAATTGCATTCCCCGCACCTCGGCTTAGTCCCCGAGTAAATCTTACCACCGGCCTTATTAATGGCTCCATCAGTTTTCCTGCCATGCGGCGGTTTCACTTTCTTTCTTTTGTTTGCTTTAGAGCTTCCATAGCCGACTTGTGTGCCCACCTTTAGGTTCGAAGACTTCCTTTTCTTATTGCCTGATGACGCCACATGAGTCTCTTTCTTGTTATCCTCAGATTCCGAAAATTTTCCCACACGTAGAGCTTCTTCAGTAAGCATAACGCTTAAATCGATAGCCTCTGCGATGGTTGGAGGCCTTGAGGTAGTAACCAAGCTCCTGATCTGAGGTGCAAGTCCCCAAATGAATCGTTCAACCCTTTTGAATTCCGGTTTGACTAAGTAAGGGACGACCTTAGACAAGTCGTGAAATCGCTGGACATATTCAGGAATCTTCGGTCCGTCCATTTTCAAATTCCAGAACTCCACCTCAAGCTTCTGGATTTCAGCCCTAGAACAGTATTTCTTTTCCATCATTTCCTTGAGCTCATCCCAGCTCAGTGCATAAGCAGCATCTGCACCAAGGGTCTGAACCTGAAGGTTCCACCAGGAGAGTGCGCCATCCAAGAACAACCCTGAGATATAGGTAACACTCTGTTGGGGCGAACAGTTACTCATTCTTAGAATGGAGTCAGTCTTTTCTGACCAACGAACAAATGCAACGGCACCTCCTGTGCCATCAAAATTCAATGGCTTTCAGTCCAGGAATTGTTTATAGGTGCAGCCAGTTAGAGGATTATTTCCGGTAGTGCCACCGCTGTGCTCAGAGCAGAGGGCTTCATGTCGTGCAATTGCCTGTGAGATGCGTTCTTGCAACTCGACTTCTGTCCTTGGTAACGTACTGGTGTTTGTGTCATGTCTGGGCGGCATTCTCTTCTGTCAAAATGGTATGACGTAGGTTAGACAACATTCCAATTGTCTATGAGGTACATAGCTCCATAAGCCATCATGTAATTACCCAATTTCACATGTATATATAATCAACAATGTATGAGCGAGGAAACAATTACTGAGCCTTCACATAGGCTTGCCAACTTGGCTTATTTTTTGTAATGGAAAAATGGACTCGAGGCTACATCGCCTCGGTCATTTAGGTTTCAGTTATTTCCTGCTATATTAGTTTTATTGATGTGTATATTTTCCAAGAGATGGGGTTGTTCGTGTAGAGGTGATAGAGAGTGTAACGTCGCTGAATCTTTTTGAATGTTACTCATCTTCACTTGCTTAAATGTCGTTTTCTCAAACATCTCGTATACAGGTAGAAGTGTCAGTCACGAAGTAGGCTAAGACAGGCTTCCTACTTTATAACGCGCTAAAGCACTGATCTATGTATTGTTCTACCAGATGAAGGTGTGAACACCTATAGATTATTTTTGTGTGGTTTTCATTAGCTCGACCCGCAGAGTCCACCAGGATTTCTGTGCACTACAAGTCGTTATTACGTGGGCCCCCGTAATAATAAATTGTCTTGCACAGTTACCCCAAATTTTCTCTCGCCCAAGCGGATGATCAATCAAGGAGGGGACACTATTGTCCTTATACTTCTGTCATGGAAAGGACCTTTGCGATGGTCCACGCGCTAACACTCGTTATCGTTACGCGCGTATAGGCACGATGATAGGAATGAAGAGAATTCCCAGTAGTTGGAGGGGCACCTTCAAGATGAATACTTCATCTTCCTTTTCTGGTCAAGTATGTCGTCAATCTTGCTTCACATAAGCCGCAGGGATCTCGTCCCGTTGATCAAGGATTCGTTCAAGGTTGTCGCCTCTGCCTCGTCATCATCACCGTAGTCAGGCACCTTCACGATCGAGAGGGAAGAGCAGCCATCTCCTACGGAAGCAAGCTCGGAATCTTGTTTAGTAATCACTCTAGCCATGAGCTTTGCAATGAATGCGAGGTCGATAGCTTCATCGTGCGAGTTACGTACAGTAATAGGAGTCGGAGTTGAAAGTATCTTATTCACATCAATATTTATTCCGTACACTTATTCGTATATATGTATATCAATAACAAATATGCTACTTAGCATAAACAAGAAATTTGATGCATTATATCACGTATAACTCTTGTTTTTGGGAGGGGGGGTCATTTTGCTAGTTGTCAATTTACGACAAAAACACTACTTGGTACTAGTTATCACCAAGAGTGTATTTTATTTTTGGCAAGTCTATCTCGTGTAGACTATGCCTTAATTGGCACCTTATCTTGAGGGGATTCCCTACTATGTCCTTGCCTTATCTCTTTTTGAAAATTGTTTGACTCGTGGATCTTGGCAGTTTCGTGAATGCAATGAAAAACCTTTTTATAAAATGTTTTTGTGAGAGAACTCTAGTGATTGTATTCTAGACTTGAGAAGGAATCCTAGTTCACTACAAACGAAGCTCTGATACCAAACAGTCAAACCATGTCTTTTGCGGAAGCGTATGATGTGTGACTGGTTTAATATCATTGCATTCAATCGTAATAAACAACTACATGATCAAAACGATGGTCATCCATTCATAAAATTTGAGTATTACAAACACTTGTTATTTAAGTTTTAAAACACTACCTTCGTCTAGGTTACAAATCAACAAAAGTGGATGACATCCAAACTTGGAGTTTACTTCTAGTTACGACACTTGCGCCCAAGATCCATCCTGTTACCTGAAATACATGTAATTTTGGAAAACATCAACATAAAGTTGAGCGAGTTCATGCGTCTTGTTTGTATATCGTAATTCTTGTAAATCTTTGAGAGACTCCTTTGTAAATAGGTATGAAAAGTGTGTATGAACATGAATGTTTTACAAGGACTTTAAGGCACAGGGAGCACTCGTAATGGCTCCTTTAAGGCATCTGAGGACATACGGAGTTCTTGTTATGACTCCTTGAGGACATGGAGAGTACTTGTTATGACTCCTTGAGGACATGGGGAGTACTTGTTATGACTCCTTGACTGTGTCGATTACCCTCGACTGTGTCGATTTCCCTCGATTGTGTCGATTACCCTCGACTGTGTCGATTAACCTCGACTGGGACTCCGAAGCACTACTAGGTACTAGTTGTGACCATGAGTGGGGTTCGGCCATTCCCGTTAGATCTAACCCTCGTCCCTAATTCAGTATTTAATGAATGTTTTAATGGCATTTCAATATCTAGTCTATGCTCACATGATCTAGTATTTCACAGGCCTTTCATAGGCATTCATAGGCATTTCATATATCATTCCTTAAAACGCATCATACTTGGTACTCGTTCTCACCAAGAGTGCTTCTTGTTTTTGTATCATACCATTTGTAAATATTGTAACATTTGTGACATGTATTTCACCCCCGAGAGTTATAAAACCAAAAACAGTTAAAGAAAAGGGGGAGCTTGAACTCACAACTTTGCGTTCCTGCATCGTAAACTTCACCGGATTTGCTTATCTAGCGTCGTGACCTAAACGTGTTTATTAACGTTAGTCACTAGACTTGTATCGCACCAGTACAAGTCACTATCTTTTGTATATGTGTTCTTGTGTTAAAAATAATTTATATTTTTAACTATGTGTCTTACTTATATTATTTTCTCAAAAGTAAATATAAGTATCTTGTATTCGTCTAAGTATGTTGTATGTGTATTTTTGTATCTTCACTCCTTAGGAGTATTTAGTGTATTTTCAAGTCCTAATACACTATTCACGTATAATACATACTACATACACTTAGCACAAAATTTGGTGATAAATAAATATATATATTTTTCTCACAAATATACATACTTGATATCCATTTTTATTCTTGAAGAAATCCTCTTTTCTTAACACAAAGTTTGGGAAACCTTGGTAAATGTTTTTAGATACATTTTTAGGGAATAAGTTTCTCAAAAACTTATATTTTTCTAAGTGTCAAAACTTATAAAATTTTGGCAGAGTTTCCCCTAAAAATGGAGGTTTCCCATGTTTTCAAAACATGTGTTTATTTTCTTTTAAAACATCATTAACAATCAACAGCAAATCTCTAAATCATATTACACTAGTCAAGTGCAAAAACAATGCATTTTACATAACAACATGAACTTGGTTTTTCATAAAAACGCGTAGTAACTTAGTGGGGTGTTTAGTGGTTTTAGTTACCCTCCAAAGTGTGTTTACTTATTTAAAAATATCATTCTTGAAGAATTTAGATCTTCAAACTTGTATGAAGATTTTCAAAAAATATTTCTTCTTGTATTTTTCTTGTTAACAATATGTTTCTAGATTTTATTTAACACTTAAAACATGTTTATTTCCTTTAAACATCATGATCATGTTAGATCTTGTAATAAACTTTAGTTTCTTGAAAATATTATTCTTGAAATCTTTTATTTT
Organism: Helianthus tuberosus; assembly: GCA_030545235.1. Lineage (NCBI taxonomy): Eukaryota > Viridiplantae > Streptophyta > Magnoliopsida > Asterales > Asteraceae > Helianthus > Helianthus tuberosus. The sequence continues at coordinate 132,457,067 of CM060383.1, forward strand.
CAAGTCTTATAACATGTATCACAAATCATCATACACTAAAACAAGTTTATTTTCAAGTTCATGTTTAACATAAAGGATGATCATTACAAATTTCTCAAGATATATCCTCACACTTGCTAGATCATGTGTTTAATCATCATCTAGCAAGCTTCATATGGTGATCAACACCACCAACACAAGAAATCATCAAACAAACTCAATACATACACTAGACCAACTTGATCTTCATGTTTTAGAGCTTTATGTTCATGTTTATGTTTATGTTTCTTTATGATCTTTAGTTTACCAAGTTACTTCATACTTTAACCACTAAAATTGTGAGTAAAAACAAGATCAGTGGAACTTACTACTAGCACTATGGCTAGGGAAGAACTCAAGATGATGAAGGTGATAAACTAGGTGGTTAAAAGCAAATGGTGAAGGTCCTTCAATCTCCAAGGCCTCCAAGCTTCCTTACTTAGCTTCTTACACCTCTAGATCATCATAGAATGTATGGAAGAAGGTTGAAAATGGTGGGAGTATGGTGGTGATATTGAGCCGTGAACAAGGAGACAAGAGGAAGAAGATGTGGTGTTGTTTGAAGTGTTGGTGATTTATGATGGATTGTGCTCTAGTGTGTTGTTCATATAATTCCCAACATGTGCTTTATCCAAAGGACCTTATGTCTAATAAGTTGTAACACCCCAAAAATGGGTTTGGTAATTTAAACCCGGTTAATACAAAGGAACGGGTAAAAATACTGTTAGGGGTAAAAGTGAACCCGTAAATGAATATTAACTAGGAATAATTAACCTAGTTGAATATTAGTATCGTTGGTATTAAACGAAGGGTTGTAGCCTTATTTAAATAAAACGAAACATGAGGGACCAAAGTAAACAACTTGAAAGTTGTTTTATTAAAAAGAAAACAACACACACACAAACACACACATCGTGTGTGTGTGTTCATCATCGAGCAGGAAAGGCTCCCATGGAGCCAAAACCCTAAACTTCATCAATTCTCCAAATTGAAAGGCTAAACGAAGCCCAAATTCACAACCAAACATGAATTAATGATCACCTTCACAAGGGGATCATAAGGTATGTCTTAAAACTTAGATTTGATAATCTTGTTTGAAGTGGGTTATGATCAATCCATGAAATTGTATGAAATTAAGCATGTAGATGTGTTAGAAACACCAAATAGAACTTGTGTTATGAATAATTTCAAGTAATTTGGTGATTTAGAATGAAACCCATTGCATGAGTGTGAAGATGATGATCATGATGAACTTGTAGATGTTATAATGTGATCTTGTGATGTGTAGGGTGTTATATGGTAGACTGAGATAGATAAACTTGATGTGGAAATTATGATTATGAGATTTTGCTTGAATGTGATGTTCATAAGATGAAATAGGGAAGAACATGCTTAAAGCACTTGTACATTATGCTTAGAGAGTGATATGCGCACCAAGTGTTTGATGAAATGCTTAGGAGAAAATGATAACTTGGATTGTATGCTAATAATGAATAAATGTTTGTAGAATGTGTTGATGATGTATTAGACAATAGATTTGTATAAGGAATGTGTTTTGAATGGATTACAAGTGGGAAATTAGTTTGATAAGATGATATGGCAAGAAACCTTCATTAAAATGTATGTATGCTCATGTATGCTAATCATGTTATGATGAATGTGATGACATGTACGGATAGGAGATTGTCAACATGGACACAAGCATGGAAGGCGATGGGCCAAGGATAAACATGGAAGCTATGCTTGAACTCGGACGCACGAGGTAAGTGAACTTCAAACTTACCCTTTTGTTTGGTAAAGTATTTATGATATATGGTAATTATTGAATGTGATATAAGAAGATATGAATCGTTGTTATTACTAAGTTAAGTTTTAGTGGAAATGAGTCGGAAGTGGTTAAGATAGAGATTCGATTAAGTTTGGGCAAGAAATGGAACTTACATAATGAATTATGCATAAAGATGAATTAAGGAGTTATATATGTAGGATGTAAATTGTAAGTACGGGTGTGAATAGTAAGCGAATACATGCTTGAGAGAGGTATTTAATTATATGCTTGAATGAATAAGACGAGTTATGCGTATTTGAGGACACGTCCATATGAAAGGAAGCTAATGATACTAATCGTTTTTCTATTGAGAATTAATGTGAAGCATAGGCAGGTTAACAATGGAAGTAAAGGTTGACTCTGCAATCCGATGCGAGTGATCGAATGGATGGATGAAGGAGCTAGTATAAGAGAAAGAATGATATGTGGACACTTTATTATGCATGTGTTAATATTTTTGTATTATGTCATCGGTTACTAATGATGAGATTGAATGTGGTGACTGCAGGTTGTATAGGGTTATGGATGTTTCATCAAGAATTGTACGCGGTTGAAGATCGAGTCAAGACATGGATTGTACGTGGGTGTGTATGTGGTCACTTAATTCGATATATGTATGTTAGTTGTTAATCAAATTATAGAAAGGGATTAATGTATTTAAGGGAAAGAAAGAATATCATTAAAGAAATTTTAATTATGTGTTTTCCGCTGTGAATCTTTGGTTAAAACGTGTTAGGGCGTTACATAAGTACATAGCATATCTTATAAATAAATCATCAAGATCTCTTAACTAGGCCATGTGGCCGATTTTATTAAGAGGTAGGGAGGGATCTAAGTGTAACCTTTAGTTATAGAATTATCTTGTAAATCCAAATCCAAGATTATGATCTTTAAGAGATCTTGTAAGATCATATGGAATCCAAGAAAGATATGTAGGATCTTGATAATATTTTTAGAGATTTAGCAAAATTTGGTGGGACCACCCTTATGGTGACCGTCCACACATAAAGGGGGGGTTATGTGTAAATTCCATTCCCTAATTACATCAATAAGCAAGCTTTCAAGTATAAAGTTTAGGGATTTAGTGTGTTATTATGTTATAAGAGATGTTATGGTGTTCGGTGACTATAACTAGCTTTGTAATACTAAAACAGTGCTTCTAGTAAAAATTTAATGTTTCGGGTAGTATCCGATTGTTCGTTTCGTTACTGTTCGTTTAAGCGCTAAATTGCGCAGTTTAGTACGCTTTATGTTGTCTTTTTTTACCGTTTCGATTCCCGACACTTAGTAAAGTATTCTGGACCATTAAACCACTTTTCTGCATTATATTGAGATGTTAAATTGCTTAATATAGCTGAATTTTGGTTGTTTTCTGCAGAATTCTGCACTTTTAGTGTGTTTCTGGCACTTTCCGGCACCTAAATCATCACTAGGAAGACAGTTTTGTGGTCCTTACTTCCCTACACACTATACTAGTGTATCACGTCATCTCTTGCTCATACTGGGACCCATAATATTGTTTGTCTATGTACTGAACTTCGTCAGCATTTTTAGTTTGCTGGTAATGGTGCCAATTCTGTTCTGTGTATCATTAGAACTATCTCGTGTTGCATGTAGCAACGAATAAAGTCTTGTATCATGAAATGCCATTGTATGTATTTAACAGAAATCAAAAATTCATTTGTCTTGTAAACTAGATCATGCACAATTATTTAAGCACAGATTACTTACTGTTTAATTAGTGTACGGAATGTACGGAAAAGTGACGGTTGTCACACATGCATCATAATCATCATCAAACAACAGCACCTGAAACATACGTGAAAATAAAGTCAGCATAAAAATGTCAGCGAGCACATAGGTTTTGCGAGTGTGTCAAATTCATGGCTTGTATACATGTTACAATACCTCGTACGACTACTAGAGTCGATATTTGAAAACCTTGTGTTGAAAAGTGTTTGGTATTGTAATATGATTAACCAACCTCAAAAAGTTGGTTAAATGTTTATGAAAACCTCGTTGCCATGAATCTTGACTAAAACATTTGTTTTTGTAAACCAAATTGTAAATCGTCCTTGTAATAAAACTTGTATGGTTTATATCATTTACTAAACATCGTTGCATGACATTGTTTGAAATCATTCGTCCAAGTGAACTAAATAACGTCACGGAATGCAATATGATAAAAGCACTTATATATAAGAAGTACCAGCGGTGTATCTACCATGCTTTTATCATATTACACCCGTCCTGTTATCTAATCACATACCAAAAACCAATCGTTCAATTGTACTTGTTCTCAATCGTTCGTGATATAAAAACCAATCATTCAAATAGTTCAACTCGTTCGTGTTATAAACCATCGTTCAAGCGTTCGTGTTATAAACCATCGTTCAAGCGTTCGTGTCATAAAACCATTCGTTCAATCGTTCGTGTTTTAATTGTGAAAACTAACTTTCGGTTGTTCTAGTTGAACACATTCAAACATGTGTTTTGACTCGTCTATACCACCAAAGGGTATCTTTATTCGACTAACAAACCACCAAAGGGTTTGTTAAAATCATCAGGTTCTGTCGTTACCCACATTACCCCACAACCATGGCGATAGTCCGATAACGGGATTTGTCAGATCCTATGATACCATAACATACTACTGGTCAGCTCGGCCAAAGCTAATGAATGTCATTTGTGTTATATATCAACGCACCAACAAGTTCGTTCACATTATTGAAATCGTTGTGTTTAATATAAACCATAGCATTTGTTTTGTTTTGAAAACTCGAAATCGTTTAGCACATATGAATCACCCCAAAATAATTGAAAGTAGTATTTAAGGGGAACTATGTACTCACTTGAGATTGCAAGGGATCCTCGATTATGTGAACTAACAAAGCTCGGACAATCAAGGAATCAAGTGGCACCTAGTATTGGATCACTATGTTAATAAATCGGGACCTAAATCGGGAGATCGGATAGAATGAGGTCTTGTAAACCAAATGAGTGTTGGAACTCATATGATATGGTTTAACAAAGCCTACATTCTAATTTGAAACCTATCCTAAGTGCTTTCGACCCGTTATGACCCGTTAAGGTAGTCTACGCTACTTTAACGCATCATTTGCGCGAATGCGCGTTCGGATGTCCTAACTAGTCCTATGATAAGTATTATATGCCTAAACATGTTTAATAATGTTGCATAATCAGTTTAAGTGTCAAAATTTAAGTCACATATGCTTAAATTCAAATTATGCATGAAAAGGGCATTTTGGTCATTTTCCTAAGGCATATAAACTACCTATCATAACGACTAATTAAATGAAGTCACCATAAGGTATAACCTTGGAAGGTTATTCCCTATACAACTATGGTCACAATATATGTTTGGTCAGATCCTAATGATCGACCAAACGGGTCGGGTTCGAAAGTCTAAACGGTTGTTAAGACCGCTTGACTTACGACCCTAAACAAGCACTAAACTAAAAGTGACGAGTTAAACATGTTAAAACATGTTTAACTAAGTTAGAAAACTGATTTGATATCAAAACAAAGTGTTTTGATACCCGAAAATAGTTTCGTCGCAAAATGCACATAATCGTGCATTTTGACCGAAACTTTAACTCGTCACTTCGACTAGTCAATGTGGTAATCAGTAGGTATAGTCGCAAGGGACTATAACCCTCGTGATTACGCTCACGTTGCAAAGTTTAAACCAACTTTGTCTTGACCAAATCATGGTCAAAGCAGAAAGTCAAACACTGTTTGACTTTCTTGCTTAAATAAATAACAAAGCATGAAAGAACACATACAAGTGTCCTAAGCTTGGAAAAATGACTAAGAATGCTCAAGTATGAGGCCTCCAACTAAGTGTGGTAGCCTTAATCAGAGCAAGAGTGAAAGAAAGAAGGAATGAGCAATTTGGAATGAAGAAATCACTTGGTATTTATAGGAATTCATGGGCCTTTAGATCATTGCCAAGTGTAATTGAGTTATTCAAGGCATGATCATCACCATACACATGTTAGGCTCTGATTTGGGGACTTGGGGAACACATAAACCAGCCCACAACATGCAAAAACTGAGATTAAAACCAAGTTCAACAAGCTGTTTTGAAGATTCTGGATTCTGCTGTGCTGGGACCTACTTACGGACCGTATGGGTCCAGGTATACGGACCGTATGGCTGTCTTCAGGGGCCAAAGTTTGAAAATTGACAGTTGTGGTCCCTGAACTTGTTTTGTCGCGTTTCGGCACTTCTAACTCCCGTCAAGCCCATTTTCAAGCTCCATAATGAAGTTAAAGTATATTTAACTTGAATTATGCTCAAAAATGTCACGGATGTCGGTTTGTTTAGCTGTACGGTTACGTCTTTCGGTTAATTACGACGAAATCGTAACAAACGCGAAAACGACCCAAATTACGAAACGAATGGTATTTTTGCATTCCCACCACTAAAATACAATATTCTAGTGGTTAAAAAATTTTTTGGATGTTCGGATGTGGTCAGAACGCGAGATATGCACGTATATGCAAACTTTTGCAGTTTTGACGCTTTTAGTCCCTGTGATCAAATAAGCGTATTTTCGCATATCGAACCCCTCAAAACTTATTTCTAAGCTATGTTAAGGGTATTTAGGGTATTTTTAGCTTACGATCTTGTTCCGAAGTGTACGTTGCTATACGAATCGGCAGACTTTTGCAGTTTGTCGCAAATAGTCCCTGTGATCGAATAAACTTGTTTTTGCCATACCAAACCATTCAAAACTTATTTCTAAGTTATGTAAAGGTTATTTAAGGTATGTTAAGCATATGTCACTATTTCGGAGTGTTTGTCGCGTTAAACTGATTACGTTTACGTAACAGTTTGCGTGTAACTTTCTAGAAAGCGATTTAGAGCTTGAAATCGAACAAGAATTGAAACGTGAAATTGTCAAACACAAATAAACAAATATAGAGGCCAAAACACATTGTTTCATTGATAATTGATATTGTTCTATATCGTGCGGTGTTCACAAAGCACAAATGTCACACCCTTGTTACTCTGAACTAAAAAGCGAATAACATTCCCCCAATCTGTTCTATCAAAACAAAACCCTAATTTCTTCATTTCTTCAACCAAACCCATAACATGATCACACTCCAAAGTGTTTTGTTGGCACAATGTGCGTAAAATCAACAAAAAACTCGCATGATCAACCAACAAACCGATGGCATGAACCGGCTTATTAAACCTACAAAGAGCCTTAACTAATATCACAAAACTAGACGCCTCAAGATGAACATTGATCAACCTACTCTTCAACAACACCTGGACACGATTTGGAGCCCCTCATTTCACCTACACAAAACCGAGAGCAAACAATTGAGGGAATCCACACTAACATTGCACGTAAAATTAGGTATTCTAAAGAACAAATCAATTGCTTCCTGAAACTCATTTTTGCGTCCGTAAAACTGGATCAAATCGATTAAAATGGACTCGTGTGTTTGGAATTTCTCGTGTTTCTCTAGGTAGTTAAGGACTGAATGAATTTGGTGAAATTGTGAGGTTTGAATTAGGGTTTTGATGGTGGTAGTGTTGGTTTTGGCAGTGATGATGGTGGTGGCGGCTGAGAGAGTGAGAGGTGATGGCAGCTGTGGAGGTGGAGGTGATGGTGGTTGTGGTTGTGGTTGTGGTAGTGGTTTTTCAAATAAGAGAGAGAGTGTATTATATATAATACTTAATTAATTTATTTTGTTTAACTTAAGGACATTATAGGCATTTTACACCAACTTAACTGATAAAACTAACCTTCATCTATGACAGGGACTATTTGGGAACGAAAATTGAAAAGTTGGGGACTATAGAAGTAATTTTAGAAAGTTAGAGACTAAAGATGAAAAAGGCCAAACCATGAAGACTATCTGAGCATTTAACTCTAGTTAACTATTGATCATATGTTTAGCAAACTTTTAAATAAATGTAATAAATGCTTTTAATGTAAGGTATAGTGTTCTAACATGTGTAAGTATAGCAACTATTTAAAAAATAATAATTAAACAACTAAATGTTAAATTCCCTGAATATTAAACTCATGATCTCCTTCTACCTAAATACATAGAAGAATTTTCCCACTAATACTAGACCAAAGCCTCACTGCCAGCAACTATTTTAAGTTACACTTGTTTAAATATAATAAAATCGTGTGGTAGAAACAAGGGTGTGACATAACTTGTATTAAACAGATCAAATATATTAAAAAAATCTTAACTAAAACTAGCCAAACATATTAGTATAGTTAAGAGCAGTTTAAAAATGTTTTCATATATTTTAAATCTTCCATAACAAGAGAGTGAGTGTGTTGATAAAATGAAAATCTTCTATTAATATACAATAACATTGTAAAAAAAGCAGGTTACAAATAAAATTTATCAAGGTAATTATATAAAAAATTCAAAACTCGAATGAAAAAAAAGTCTTTGTTAACAGGGGCGGATCTACACTGAGTTGGGAGGTTCCCGGAAACCCGTTTGATTCGTAATTTATGACAGGTCACAACCCGTTTTAACACTTCAACATGGCAGGTCACAACCCGTTTAACCCATGCTACAAATCGATCTTTTTTGATGGGTTGGATTACCGACCCACGGACCCACCCCAAACAAGTGTGTTACGGTTTTCCATTCCCGATCATAATATTGATATGATAAAATTAACTACATGAAATTCAACAGTACCCCTACCCTAGCTAGAACATGAAAGGCTACTTAATTATTTAAAAACAACAACTTAAAAAGCAATAAACATTCACAAATCTAAAGAAAATCAAACCAACAACTCATTTTTCCTAGGCCTTAATTGTTGCACTCCTTTTCCTTTTTCTCCTCTTCACTCTTTGAATGATATCCTGGAAGCTTTTCTTTGATCATTTCAAGAATTCCCTTTTTCTCCTTGGGCTCATTATCATCAACCTCATGATCAGCATTTGGCGTTGCCACCGGTGGTGGTGGAGGAGGAGCGGTGTGTTCATCTTCTGCTTTCTTGTGACCACCGGGGAGTTTGTCCTTGATCTTCTCAATGAACCCTTTTTTCTCTTCGGTTTCACTAGTTGGATCTGGTGGGAGAACAACAACTTCACAAGATGGTGGTGGTGGTGCGTGATCATCTGATGATGGTGGCACCACCACCACTTCATCGTACTTCACAATGGGGACAGATGTGTTCCCCTTGTGTGCGTTGTCATTTTTCTCTTCTTTCTTCTCCTTGTACTCTTCAATTTTCTCCATGGTTTTCTCTTTCAACTCTTCTACATTCTTTTTTCCCTCTTCAATCTTCTCAACGGTTTTCTCTTTGAGCTCCAAGGCTTTCTCTCTTCCCTCTTCGATCTTCACATTCATCTTCACCTTTTCTTCTTCAATTTTCTTTTCAACCGTTTCCTTCAAAGTTTTGTCCTTCTTTTTCTTCTTCTCTCCATCTTCACATTCCTCGTCACTCGACTACATTAAACAAACAAAAAGATCAAAGAAAAGCTTAGTGATGGTCTTAGGACGAGTGTTTCGTTGGTGAAAGTTTGCTTTTTAGTGGACATTATAGATGACGGTATAAAAGAAAGAGCTTACACTGGAACTGCTATCGGTTATGTGAAGTTTCGCCAACAAGCTTTCGTTTTTCTCATCTTTGCACTCATTCTCTCCACACTTCTTGGTTTCATCTTTCTTACCAAAACAATCAAACAAACCATGGTCCGCTTTCTCTTCACATTGCTCCTCGGTCTTTGTGGAATGATGGTGAACAACATTGTCAGCCATGATTGGAGCGAAAGCAAAAATAATCCACACGTACAACTATCTGAAAACGTAGGGCTTTTTTTTGCTTATGAAAGGATGTTTGAATGATAGTGTGTTTGAAAGGGTCGTTGTGGGGGGGTTTATATAGGAGTTGGGACCTTTAAAGTTTAAACTATGAGCCATGTTTTAACTTTATACATAGTGGCCCTCCAAAATTTTCATTATTTTCCTCTTTTGTCCCTTACTTAAACAATCATCGTATAAGGGGCTCGTCGAAAATCAATTTTTGTATTTCTTAAGAAATCTTAAAAAAAAATAGTATACACTTTTATCCTAACACACACACATAGACATATAAGTCACATTTGCTAACTTACATACCCTTTAATTCTACTCCTAAATCTACACAATTCTTTACTGTTGAATGATAAGGAATACACCTTCATACCGCTAGGCTAAAAGCCAACCTTTTTATAGCTCACATCAAATGAAATTTCGGTTTGTTATGTTCCTTTAAGTCTTCCTATGAGCGTCAGCAACGGGCGAGCATCCCTCCACGTCAAAAGTTTCATAAATAAACTTGGTAAACCCATAAAACCCTCATGGATTTCACCCTCCTCTCCGTCTCACAATCCTCAGCTTCTTCATCGACGCACCATCCGTGGATTCAAACCGATTACCTTGTTTGAGTTTCCTCACTCTTTTTTTTTTCTTGAACGGCTAATTTCTTTAATCCTCTGTAGTTGTTTTTAAAAGCTTTGTCTTTGCCAATGGACCACCACCTTCGCCTTTCTCTTCCACGTCGGAGTTTTGGGGTAAACAAAACCCATCTTGGGTGCTCTAAACTGTTATATCATAAGAGACTCTTCGAGAATTAGCTACAAGCATCAGTCATTCAGTCAGATGTTGAGTGATAACCTAAAGAAAACTGTGTCCAACATATAACTTTGTTTTCAACATCATGGAACCAACATGAAAATGTATCAAAGAAAGGGTCTATGAGCAGATTTATTACCAGCAATGCTTGTTTCCCCTATATAACTAGTTAGGTTTACTTGATTCATATTTGGCTAGCTTACCATATAAGTTTTGCTTCCAACTATTGTATTTCAGTTTCTCAAGTTAGAATTCTTTTTCTTTCAAAAAATATTTCACTTTGAAGTTACAAATTTAATTTAGAGTTAATTGCCCGGATGGTCCCTGTGGTTTAACATTTTTTCACGTTTAGTCCCCACCTTTTGAAAATAGCAGGTATGCTCCCTATGGTATGTCATTTTGTTACTCGGATAGTCCCCTGACATTTACTCTGGGGACTATCCGAGTAACAAAATGACAAACCAAAGGGAGCATACCAGCTATTTCTAAACTAACTAATATCTACCCAGGGACTATCCGAGTAATAAAATGACAAACCATAGGGAGCATACCTGCTATTTTCAAAAGGTGGGGACTAAACGTGAAAAAACGTGAAACCACAGGGACCATCCGAGCAATTAACTCTTTAATTTACATCTTAACATTGGGACCAATGGAATCTAATCAATCTATCTGGGAAAACCATTGTGGTCGGTCGTAACACCGAAAGAGAACTCGATCTTCGCATTTTCCGTTCAGTTAACATAGGATGACCAAGAAACGGTGACGTTTTGTTTCTAGGGTACTGGATAAGGTACTATGGTGGGACCCGGTACCTGCTGAGTTCACGAAGTGCTAGCCAATTGTCGATCTGGGTTCGTGGTGATTTGGTCGGTTTGACTCATAAAATATTGTTCATGTCGTGAGAGCCGGTGCAGTAGTGTACGGGTTCGTGTTCTTTTCATGAAATATGAGATGTACAAGAACTGACGTGTCGTACTTTTCGACAAAAACTAGTTTAAAAACTTTTCCACTTTTTTTAACCACAAAACTTCATTAAAATAAATAAACACCACACTGGCAGCTGCGAGCTAGAACCCAAAAAATACACCAAAATTACGTACAGCTATTTATATTTACACATCACACTAGTATAAAATAATTTTAATTTTCTCTCTTTCTTTCTAGTATTGTAATAATGACATATGATACTCGTTTTTTAATTAGGAACAAAAGATATTTTGGTACTAAAACATTTTGTCCTTATAAGTATGAGTTTGAAGATAACAGATGCCACCTCTTTTATTTTCTAAAAAATACAACATAAAAATCCATTACAAAAAAAAATCTATTAGAAAAAAATATAGCACAAAAAAATGTAGTATAAAAAATTCAGCAAAAAAATAAGACATAAAAAATAAACACAAAAAAATTAGCACAAAAATGTAATATAAAAATCCAACACAAAAAATCCAGCAATAAAAATTCAAGACATAAAAAATCAACATAAAAAATTTACCACAAAAATGTAGTACAAAAATTCAGCACAAAAAATGTTATACAACATAGAAATACAACTACATTTTCTTTTTGTTTTTTAGTTGTCATATTTTATATAGCAATAGATTACTCAAAAAGAGATTTATTTTTGCTTAAAGCCACGTCGCCGACGTGTCGCGTCAACCAAACGAGCTATATGCAGTAGCGGAGTGCGTCGGAGAAAAATCAGAAAAGCAAGTCGCGTCGGCGACGCGTTGCTTATTGTTCCGACGCAGAATTTCGCTAATGTCTTGTTTTGACCGGGTTTTGACCAAGTTTTTGGGGATTAACTTGGAGCTACGAGTTTTTGAACTTCACCGCTTGTTCTTGGAGCCTATTTTGGAAAGAATCATCATCCACAACAATTCCCAATCATCACATCATCATATTCCATTACAATCATCTTCAATCACCTAAACCTTATCATCCATCATCACCATTCCATTATCAACAACCACCATACTTATCACCAAACCCTAATTATCATCTTCAACGTTGCTTCAAGGATTAAGGTCATGGATTGTTGCTCGTGTTTATCATCCGGTGATCGTGAATCGTCAACCATGAGTTGCTAGTTTCCTCGGGTTTCACCTCAATGTAGATTTTTGTAAGATTTTCTAGGGTTTAAACATTTGTGTTTAGTTTGATTTTGTGACAAGTTGTGTTTTAGTATTTGAAACCTTTGATAATTATCTTGCATTTGTTTCGAATTCGTAAATTGTCGAGTGAATTTAAAATTTGACTTTGCGAAATGGTTATTTGCAATTATGCCTTATCTTAGGTTAGGATTTACAAGTTCTTGGTATAAGAAGTGCACTACGATCCGTTCTTGTAACGTTGATAGCTTTTGGCACCTAAGCCACGTGACACTAAATTCGTTAATCGATTAATTCAACTAAATAAATTTAAATCGTGTAGAAGCCCTATGTCTTGCTATCATCGAACCGCCTTGTTCTAAATTCATAGTTTTTAACCAACAATTGAGTTTTGTTTCGTAATCTCATAATCAAAGTTTTAGTAATAATCACCAATTAGTCGATTCATTCCGATACCCTTTTTCCAAACAAACAAAATAACCATTTCAAATTGCAAGCTTCATAATTATTTCACTTTTAATAATCGATCAAATTCTGACGCAAACCACAAACTATTCGTGGTTCGACCCCCGACTACCACTAACTATTGTTTGTGGTAATTAAGGCTTATAAATATTATCTTTGACCGGAGCGCGACACTCCGATCAAATTTTGGTATCGTTTCTGGGGAGTTCATGCGATTTGTGTTAGGACATTGCTTGATTATTGTGGGATTATATGTTTATGTGCTTTGTTTCTTTTATCATTTTTATTTTCGTGTTACGCGGGTGTGTTACTTGTGCAGGTTACAGGTAGTGCATGCATACACGGAATTCTGGAAGAACTTCACCGTTGGTGTTTGAACCAGAAATCGAGCGAGTTGTGAGAAAATGTAAATGTTTTTTTTTAAATGTCAAATGTAATCTCACGCGTAAATGTTTTTTACGTGTGGTGTAGAATGTCAAAAACAATTGGCACATGGTGTCGATTGTAAACGTTTTATTTTAAAATGTCCTAATGTCAAACATTTTTTTACGCACGGTGTCAAATTTAAATATTTATTTAATTGTCAAATGTAAACTGACACATAATTTTTTCTTTACATATGGTGTCGAATGTCAAAAGAAAAAATTTGATGCATGGTGTAGAATGTAAAATGGTTTTTTAAATGTCTAAACATAAAAGTCACACGTATTTTAAAAAAAAAATGTTTAAAGTAAACGACGAATGTAAAGTCACACGTAATTTCTTTTACCGTATGTAAAAAACATTTTTTTACATTACATTCGACACGGTACGCAAAAAAAAAGTTACATTCAACAACGTGCATAAAAACATTTTTCAAATGTGTGTAAAAACAGATTTACGTGTGACGTTTGGAGGAGCTCAGCCTGACGATTAGGGACGTAAAAAACATTTGCAATTAGAGACTTAAAATACATTTTTTTACCGTATGAAAAAAATCGTTTACGTTCGACAAAGGAACCATGGTCCATGGCACAAATCCACTATCGTGTCACTAAGCACAGTGGCGGATCTAGAAGATCTTCGTAGCGGTAACGTTTTACAAAAAAAGGGTAATGAAATTGAAAAAAAGGTCAATTTTTTTCAAAATTTACACTACAGTCGAAGGGCCAAGCGATAGCGGAGGCTACCTTCCCCTAAGATAGGTCCGCCCCTGACTAAGCAAAATAACAACACAAAAAATTAAAGTTCAACAGTGATACAAAGATGTATACAAACGTTAGAACGTCGAAGTAAATAAAAGGATAAAGTAATTACATTTAATTTTTTTACCAAAAAAAAACCACGTCAATTTTATAATCATTAGTTTTTTTTATGAATCTAGTATTAAAAAAAAAAAGGCCATACTAAATCTGGGAGGGGTTTTCGTCCATTCAAGAAGAATCCAAACAAACAAACTCTTTAGGAGTCATCGGATGAACGATCATGTAATAAATAAATAAATAAATAAATAAATAAATAAATAAATAAATAAATAAATAAATAAATAAATAAATAAAAAGAATAAATAGATTTTAAAAGGTAAATACCCAACAAATACCCGACAGATAATAGGCCGGGTTTGGGACACGATTTTAGAACCACATAAGAGTATGAGGTTAGCTATACCTAACCCATACACGACCCATTACCGTCCCTACTTAACCTAAATTAGACCACTGTAAAAGCTTTTTAGGAAACATAATATTCCTTTTAAAACAGTTTCAATTTACCCAAATAAACAAAGCATGATAAAAAATAAAAGTTCTAATGAAAAAATACGACAAAACTGAGTATTAATTCTTCTTCTTTTAAAACAGTTACAATTTATTAATTTTTATCGAGAAAAAGTGTAGAATACAAATCCCCTAATTATACATTACGTACGCGATGTCCATAGCCATACACGTGTCGCTGATTCATTTTTATTAGACAATGGTATATCAAACATTCTGTTCAATAATCTGAGGGCAAATTAGAGAATTCCGTCAACAAGAAAGCAGATCACGAGTTCGTTACACAACCATCTCTCTAATTATGATTCGTATCAGTTCGATAGTAGGGTTTGATTGATTTGTATCAGACGAAACACATATGTCGATTCCGAAAATGATGAATTCGTCATTTATCATGTTTATTTGGGTTGTTATCAGAGGGTTACGGTTGAGGGACATCATTTATATTTGATTTTGAAGGTTTTTAGTGTTATTAGATTGTAATGAGATTGAATTTAAAATGTATTTGATGATTTTAACAAATCGCATGTGTTGAGTTTTCATAATGCCGGTTTCGCATGTTTATTACATCCATAAATTGCATCTATAAAACATTGGATCAAAAGGATAAAATCGCATGTTGAGTTCAACATTTCGCACATTATAAAGTCTTAAGATGTTTTTAGACATTTTTACTAGTGTGGTTTCGCATGTTCATGATCAAAAGGTTAATTTCGCATGTTTAAATTCAACATTTCGCACGTTATAAAAGTCATGACATGTAATTTCGCATATGGTGTACTATAATTCAGTTCAATAATTCAGTTCAATAATTCATATCAATAATTTTCAGTGTTTTTTTTTTCTTTTAATATAGAGTTTCTCTTTATATCACATTCTCAAACTACTTATTTCTTATCTTATAAAAAATGGCAGACCTCCCAACATCCTCTTCTGCCTCGTGTTCTGATTCAAGTATCAAACAGTCTTTGAGAAAAAGGATTCAGAAACAAATTCAAGAAGATCGATCATGTCAAGAGATGTTGGAAACCAATATTTCTAATGTAATAGAAAACATGAAGAGAAGACAAGAAATTGTGAACTTGCTCTCCCAGATGCAAGTGAGTAGTCTTCGAGAAATTGTTGTTATGTTCATGGTTGATCTAGGTGAGAGGGATAAGAAGCACTTGAAAGAGTTGGCCGATGCAATAACTATCTTAAGATGCTCGATGGACATGAAAATGAAGTTTCTTTCATCGTTTGAATGATATTGTTGATTTTGTATATTTGTAGTTTTCTGTTCTAGTGTTTTATTTAATAAAACATGCAAGTTTTATATGTTCCATATAATTCGCATGTTGTGTTATGGTATGGGTTTTAATTTCGCATGTTTATTTTCCATATTTTGCATATTATAAATAATCCGATGTCAAACATGCGATTTTGAAAACATAAATGTAATTTAACAAGTATAATAATCCAACAGCAAATCAACATCAAACAAGTCTATTTTTGCCTTCCAATAAATGTTTTCAACCTCAGTGGGATTTTTTTATCCAAATCTTTGATATACCTTTCTTTGTCTGGCCTTTTATCGAAAGCAATTGTCTCTTTAATTATTCGTTGACGCTCCACATTGTACTCGGATAGAATGATATTACTGATATATATGTGTCTCAGGAGATGAAGTTGTGAATTCTGTCTATTGTTTAATTCATCTTCATTCACAAACCCAGACAACCACGGTGTTTTCCCCTTGTATGTTTCCATATGACGCATTGTAAACACCCCACAATCTATATCGTTAGTAAGTTTTCTCCATTCCATCTCTTTTCTTTCTATCTCTGATTCTTCAAGTGCTTTTATAGTTGGTGTTGGTTTTATGGCCTTTTGTAGGTATAAAACCAGTACCCTTCTCTGTAATATAGCAACATTGTGTCAGTAGCTTTACATAAATATAACATGTATATGAAGAAATTTGGTATTACCAGTGTGTCTGGAAGCCCTTTGTATCTTTCCTCAAAATCTTGTTTAATTGCTAAATTGTCAATCAACTCAATTTTGCCGGTTTTCGAGTGGAAGCACATGACATAAAAGTGGTCACCTTGAAGTACCGGAATAAACACGAGGTCAACCGATTCAAGTTTTTTTAACTCATATTTCAGTAATATGTCTTCAAAATTTGAGGTAAATGCGTTTAGCTGTTGGTTGTCTGTGTAACCATCCTTGTACATGGCATCCGGCTTTATGTTAAGTAATTACAAGCAATGTTAGGTAATGTATTACAAGGTAATTATACATGCAAAATGCTTAATTGTTTCATGCAAAATGTCTGAAAATATTTCACATGCGAATTGCTTATATTTTGTATGCAAAATCTCTTAGTATGCATTTTTTATTGGACATGCGAAATGCTTAATTGTTCATGCGAAATGTTATTTTGTTCATGCGAAATGTCTCAACTGTTTTACATGCGATTTGCTTATATTAGTATGCGAAATCACTGAATATGCATTTTTTGTTTGATATCAAATGCGAAAATGTTTAGATAAACATGCAAATGCTAAATCATATTGTTCTAAATTCAGAAACATACCAGCATTGTGCTAAACAAGAAGAGTCTGTATGATGATGATTTTCTATCCCTCTTCTTCTCTTCAAGGTTGAGCACATCCACAAATGCATCAATTCCATTTGATGCTACATACTGACCTCTGAAGAAGCTTTCGAAGATACCTTTGGATGTGCAAACCCCAGTTTTTGATCGGTAAACTACTTCTCTGCCAGGCAAACGTTATATAATTAAATATTTTGAGCATATATATATATAGATCTTTTTAGTTGATCTAATTGTTTACTTACTATATTCCCTTAAATGTAGCAAATGTGAATTGAATCACACTCAATTCACGATCTAGTAGTGCTTCATGCATATTAACCACTCTGTTGCAGAATGGGGAACAAAATGCATCTCCAAGGTCTGCATACCTTTTCTCATTTCGAATCTTTACCATTTCTATTATCCTATAAAGGAGTTCATTTAACCCCTTTGGTTCCTCCTTTTTTTTGTTCTCCGCCTTCTTCTTTACTGGCTTCTTGTTTTGCAGGGGGTTGTTTTTTAGCTGGTTTTGAGTTTTTTTCCCCTACCTGGGTTCCTTCCCTTATGTACTACCAGGCTGGGTGCCAGGCTCAAAAGTGACTCAACCGATTGCAATCTTCAGCCGTCACCTCAGGGCATACCACTTCTGGCTCCTTTTCAATTTCGATACCTGAATCGGTTTGTTGTGGTTCCTTCTGTGTAGTTTCTCCTAAATTAACTACTTCCACTTCAGTTTCAAATTTATCCTCATTGTTTGGCCCAGAATCTGCAAGTGTGTTTTCGAATGCTTTTAGTAAAAAATGTCAAAAGTTTATCCTTTTTGAGTTGAATAGATTTCTTGTACCTGTGGAAGTATGTTTTTCTGGAACTTTTTCTGGATGTTTTTGTGTAGATTCGGCTAAGTTCACTACTGCTTCCATCCCAGTTTCAGTTTCACCACTTTCTGCAGGCCAGTTTAAGTTAAAAAAAATATAAGATTTTGTTCTTTTATTTTATTTTCTAGTATAAAGTGTTTACCTTGGACAAGAGGTTTGTAAGCGTATACACCTGGTTCCATAGTTTGAATATTTGCAAAAAGGTGTCTGTTATTCCTCCATTATCTGTCTTTGTTAATCCTTCATCATCTGGCTGTAGTATCCCTATACACAAATTATTGAATTTTAATAACTAAGAATCAAAATCGCATGTCATACATGACATGGCATGCGAAATCAAAAATCAATAGTATGCATGAAATCGCATGTGTATTTAAGAAATCGCATGTGTATATGAAATCCAATGTTTATATAAAATCGCATGTGTTAATTTGAAATCGCATGTTTACCTTCTGATTCCATTTGTCTGACAGTGTCCACAACATTGGATATGATTTGTTGAGCTTCTTCATTCTCTCTACATTCTTCATTTGTTTTATCTTCTTGATGAACATCAGAAGGTGCAGTTTCAGGCTCTTGAACCGAATCAGGCGGCACACAAACTGGATTATTCCGAAGTGTGTCATCCCACTACTTACAGGCTTCCATAATCTCCGGATCCCAAAAACACTTGGTTTTTGTATCTGAAACTAAGTTGTTCATCTCTTGAACAATTTGAACCATTTCAATGTGTTTTTTGACATTGATCCTCATTCTTTTCAACAGATATTGTAATATTTTTAAGTTAAAATACTATTGTTGGGATTGAACCCTACAAAGGAACAGTTGATAAAGCCAAAACTGGTTCAGAACAGTGGATCCTTCATAAGCAGTTGTTTGTACATATCTTTCCCCTTGACAGTGGCTCTAACATCTGATAAACTCAAAGTACTGCACATTACAACTGCAGCTGATCTAAAGACTGATGAAGACTAAAGTGCTGAAGCTCAATCTACTGATGTGTCTCAAGTACTGCTGAAGACCACTGCACTGCTTAGCATACAACAGTGGAATGAAGAATCAGTAGTTTACTTATGCATTATATGTAATCAGTAGTTTTAGTTGACAGTGGTTGTATAGATCAGTGGTTGTAGTTTGTTAGGAGGTTAGATGTCACTTTCATGGTGACGTCAGCCGAAGATGCTCAGTGGTTGTCTTGTACTATAAGTAGAACAGTACCCTGTACTGTTCTGTCAGCTCTTTTTCTCCAAGTCAATTCTGTACGAACAATTTGTGAGCTCAGGCTGAGGGGGAGATTTGTGCATGCATGCATTGTAATTGATCTCTGTAATAAATACAATCATTCGATTCGATGTCAAACATGTTTGCTTAAACTTTTCTTCCATTGATTGTGTTATCAAAAGTTTATTTCATTTATTCCGCTGCAATTCATCTCTGTTTCATTTTCATTTCAATTAAACTAACACAATCTAAGAAACTCAAATCCTAACAATTGGTATCAGAGTTAGGACAGTCAAACTTGATCTAACAATCATTTTGACGTAAAAGTTCAGCTCAATTTCGTTGATACTTTTGATTGTTCATTTTTAGTTGAAAAACATAGTAAGGTGTAATCACGTACAAAAGTTGATTATTCAGTACCTGTAAAACAACCAGAATGGCGTCACAATCACAGGACAACACTAATAACACTGGTTCACTCTTCAAACCACCTATGTTGGTCAGATCTGAGTATAACATATGGCAGCATAGGATGGGTCACATCTTAGCTCAACAAAACACAGGGTGTTGGCGATCGGTTGTCTTTGGACCACATGTTCCAATGGTGCCGAGTGCTGAGGATCTAAAAGTTCTTGTACCTAAGAAAGTTGAAAACTATTCTGGCCAGGATTTTCAAAAAATTGAACTGGATGCCAAAGCATTTAGCATCGTTGCATCTGCACTCCCAAATGAAATTTATGTTGGACTGTTACACTTTAACAGTGCTAAAGAATTGTGGGATGCACTTAAGGAACAGTTTGGTGGGACTGAAGAAGTAATTGAAAATAACAGGGAGGTTTTGAATCAACAGTATGAAACCTTTTGTCACACTAAGGGTGAATCATTAAAACAACAGTTTGAACGTTTTAGCTGTCTCAGAAGTGAACTGAAACTTGTTAATGTTGAATTTGCTAAATCAACTCAAAATTGTAGGTTTCTTAGGTCACTTCCTGAAAAATGGGACACAATTGCTTTTGTAACCTGAAATTCAGTTGGGTTCAAAGATCTGACCCTGACCCAGCTTCATGGTAGACTCCTGACCTATGAAAGGGAGTTGAACCAGAAAAAGAAGCGACAAGAGACTGGGAAGGTTGCAGATGATTACTCATTTGGCAACACAGCTCTTTTGGGTCAGGAAGAATCTGGTAGTAGTAAGGATCAGGGTTATGATCATTACATTGACATAACAGCTGGATGAGCTTTTAACAACTCTGATTCTTACTCTTCCAATTATGCTTTTACAGCTAATGGAGAAAACCAGAATTCTGATAATCTATCCTTTGAACTCAATGATCTCCAGCATTTTGATCCAACTGATCTGGAGGAGATGGATATTTTGCACCAACTTGCATTGCTGAGTGTTAGAACCAGCAAGTTTTATAAGAGAACAGGGAGAAAATTTCCACGGTTACATGGGAACTTGAAAGTAGGGTTGGATAAATCAAAGATCAAATGCTACAAGTGTAATAGGTTAGGTCATTTTGCTAGAGAATGTAGGAGTCAAAACAGTGGACCAATCATCACACATCCTAGATCTAGACCACAAAATAACCAAACCACTGTGTAATATTCCCAATATGCCCCTGCTGCTCATGTAAACACTGCTCACTATGCACACCCTGCAACCCTTGTTCCTGTGCACTATGTCCAAACCACTGTTCCTCAGATACAGTATGTCCAGGCCCCAGCTCCTCAGGTTCAGGTGTAACAAGTTGCACCTCAACAAGCTACACAAACTGTTGTTCAAACAAATCAGCAAAGCTTTTTCACCCAAGGCTTTGTTGATTGGAGTAGTTTGCCTGAGGATCTAGGTGATGAAAACTTTGCTCTATATGCTGAGAATGTTGTTTCTAGTGATGAATTCTGTTTTGCAGCATTAGAGTCAATTCCAGAAGGGCTGGAAACTGAAGAATGAACATCTAGTGCAGAAACAGTGGATACAATTACTGAAGCAGTGGTTGATGCTGTTGTTGGTGAACAACTGTTGGAAGAAAATTCAGAACCCCTGTTGGAACCACTGTCTGACCCCTGGTCTGTTGAAGAAGAAAAGAAGAAGCAAGAAGAAAGTGAGGAGAAAAAGCCAGAAGAAAGTGAACATGTCTGTGATTGTGCCATGATGGCTGCAACTAAGGTATCACCCCAGGTTCTTAAAAAACTTTGTTCAAACAAATGCATCATAGCATTTGCAAACATCAAGGAGGTAAATGAAAACATTAGAGATAAACTGTTAAATGATGAGTTACAATTTGAAAAATCTTTAAAAGAATTGAAAATCAAATTGTTAGAAAAAGAAATTGAGATTTGCAGCCTCAAACATGAGCATAGCATAACCAAGGACCAACTTCAGGCAATGATAGAAAAATATCAGTCCTGCAAAAAGGAGTTGGAATCCATCCAAATCACATGTGAAAAATGGGTGGAATCCTGCAAAGGTTATGAAGTTATGCTTGAAAAACAGATTAAAAGCAATGTAAAATTTGGCATAGGGTTCAGAAAACATAACCAAGTTGAAAACACTGCTGCAAATGAATCTGTTCAAACCACTGTTGAAATCATACCCACCAACAAGGATGGTCAAGAAGTTAAAATAACTGACAAAAGTGGCAACAAAATCACTCTTGAAAGATCAGTGGGGTCCTCAACTTTTGAGGAGATTGAGAAATACCAATTCAAACCCACATGGTCTGATGAGTGTGACATCCTTGAAAATTTTAAATCCATGGACTTCACCACTGTGGATGGTGTCAAAGCTCCAAAGGCCAAGGTAATTCCTCTTAAGGACATCCCAACAGTGGTTCAAAACTCTGTTGCAAAGGAGTCTGAAAAGAAGAGAAAGGAAAGAAAGGAAAAGAAGGCTTGTATCTACCACCAGATCCAATTGCTAAACCAGTTGTGGAGATTCCTAAGCCAGATGGTTCAAAGAAGGTTGATGTGACTCTCAGTGCCTTTGCTGAAGAATAAGCAAAGAGAAAAGAGAAAATGGAAACAAAGGGTGATAAAAGATTTACAGAGGAGAAGAAAGTTTTTATGGCAAAGGAAGTGCAGGGTACTTCAAACAGAAGAAAGACTACCAGAAAGTTTAGCCAACCGAAAACCATACCTTCCAAAACCACTAAACAAACCTCTGAAATCCCCAAAAGTTCCTCACCTCAAACCTCCAAGCCAACAGATGTTAAGACACCAGTTGTATCAACAGTTGTTGATACTTCAGTGGTTTTAACAAATGTTGTTTCAACCACTGCCCTCATCATTTCACCAATCACCACTCAATCCACTGATACACCAAAAACACACCACCATCACAAAAATCACCTGCCAAAAAGCAGAAGACAACAGTTGATACATCAACAGTTGTAGTGACAACAGTGGTTGAGACACCAGTTGTTTCAACAGCTGTTCGTCAGTCACTCATCACTTCAAACACCCCTTCTCAAGCCATAATCCTTTCTGTTCCAAAACCTCAAACAAAAACACCTTCTCCCAAAAAGGTGTATACAAGAAAAAGAAAGTTTCAGGTGCATAATGATGACATACCAGCACCTGATCCTATTTCATCTGCACCTTATAAAAGAACCAAACCTCCACAATTCATTCCTCCAACATTAGTAAACCCAATCAAAGATCCAAAGGTACTTGAAGGATTTGATCCTGCAGATGTTATACCTGTAGCAGCCAGTTATCCACTAGAATTGCATGCAGTAAAGAATGAAATGAAACAGTTCTACACAGTGGATAACCCTTCAAAAAGAAAATTCCCCTCTCTTGTTGGTTTTAGAGATCCAAACAACATGGATGAATATTTAAAACTCAAAGCCAGGCAAGCTGAAATACGAGCTAGATGTGAATGCAAAGGGGAAAGTGACAATGCCATCTCAAATCGAATGCAGTTTTTGCTCACTAAAGTCAAACAATTGGAAGATTATGCAAGAGATTTGAGTAAAGAAATGTCCAACCTGCCACCAGAAGCTGACCTGCAAAAGGAGATGAGAAAAGACCTCCTTGAATTGATCATGAGGGAAAAGTTCTACCCAGCCAAGGTTGAGCAGTTCAAAGACTGGCCACTCATTGCTCTTAAAAGTGAAGCAAACAGAATTGAAAGAATTAAAAATGATCCAGGTATGAAAAGATCAGCACCAAACTGGAGCAGATACAAAAAGGCAATTGCTAATCTTACCTTGGAGTACAAAAGAAAGAAGCAAGAGTTGGTACAGCCAAAGCCATAGCAAAATGGTCAAGGCAATACACTGATATGGCATATGAGAGGCTCGAAAGAAGGAGAGAGACAGATCCTAAACTTCCAAAGAAGCCAGCATACAGAGATAAAAAGGCTGATGATCTACAGCAGCAGGCCCTTTCCTTGAAAACCTTGTTCTCATCATCTGACACCTCCATCATTGCCTTAAATCATAAAAAGAGGCAAAAACAGATGGAAGAAGAAGAGAAGGCTCAAGTAGATTATATTATGAAGATAGTCCTTCAGGATATGATTGCAGAAAATCCTGACTCAGCAAAACTTCAAAACCTTGGTAAAGGAGTCATAAGCAGGCCTCCTTCACCAAACTCATCAAAAATAAAAGCTCTCCCAAGAAACCCACTGAACTCAAAAATACTAAAGTGGAAGTCTGATCAAAAGACCCACGTATTGACATTGCTCAAGTCCAGTGGTGAAGTTAAGCATATATCTAGGGAAAATGCACTAGGCCTGAGTGTAGCTAATCTCCAAGATCTCCTAGAGCTTCAACTGTGCAGGGATGAGGATGATGAGTATTCCTTGAACTTTGAATTACAATTCAAAGGGCAAATCAGGGAAATGATGATGAGACAATAAAGATCTGAAATAATGAAGTGTTTTGGCATCATCTGTTCCAGGGGGAGATTGTTGGGATTGAACCCTACAAAGGAACAGTTGATAAAGCCAAAACTGGTTCAGAACAGTGGATCCTTCATAAGCAGTTGTTTCTACATATCTTTCCCCTTGACAGTGGCTCTAACATCTGATAAACTCAAAGTACTGCACATTACAACTGCTGCTGATCTAAAGACTGATGAATACTAAAGTGCTGAAGCTCAATCTACTGATGTGTCTCAGGTACTGCTGAAGACCAATGCACTGCTTAGCATACAACAGTGGAATGAAGAATCAGTAGTTTACTTATGCATTATATGTAATCAGTAGTTTTAGTTGACAGTGGTTGTATAGATCAGTGGTTGTAGTTTGTTAGGAGGTTAGATGTCACTTTCATGGTGACGTCAGCCGAAGATGCTTAGTGGTTGTCTTGTACTATAAATAGAACAATACCCTGTACTGTTCTGTCAGCTGTTTTTCTCCACGTCAATTCTGTACGAACAATCTGTGAGCTCAGGCTGAGGGGGAGATTTGTGCATGCATGCATTGTAATTGATCTTTGTAATAAATACAATCATTCGATTCCATGTCAAACATGTTTGCTTAAACTTTTCTTCCATTGATTGTGTTATCAAAAGTTTATTTCATTTATTCCGCTGCAATTCATCTCTGTTTCATTTTCATTTCAATTAAACTAACACAATCTAAGAAACTCAGATCCTAACAACTATCAATCTAAATGTTAAAATAAATGGATAAAAGAAATTAATATTTGATGGGCTTGCCTTTTTATTGATGTTCGAAGCCTCTCGATTTTGTTGCTGGTCTGAACCATAGACTACAATGGGTGAAAGTGGAACAGGCGTGTTGCAATAGTCCAGCATTTTCTGTGTTTGTGTCCCAACTCCCATAACAAGGTTTAACTGAGACGTTTCTAGAATGTCAAAACTGAAATCCATCATATCATCAGTGTGCTCGTTAGGGTCCTCCTCGGTTTCTACGTTTTCTACTACAGGTGCAGTTCTTCTTCTGTGGCTTTTTGTGTTGTCAACAGGTCGTATTGTATACTCCTCCGTTGAACGACCCTGTTCATTTTAATTTTCATTTTCATTTGTCCACAGAGGTCCGTTATCCGAAATATGTTTTTCGACTTTATCAATCTCCATAGATGTGATATAACGAATAATCGGTATCTCCACGACTTTCTCGAATAACTGATGCATCTTGTTGTACTCATGTGTGTATAGAAGCTGTTTAAATATAAAAAGGAGTTAATTTTTACTTAGAATATGTATTTATTTTATCTTCTTATATGTATGTTAACAAATGTAGTAAAGCATACCGTAAGAAAGGCAACAGGTCCCACGTACTGTATTTTTGTGTTCTTCCAGCCCGCTCTTGTATGACGTAACGTGTCCAGTAGATATGAGCACCAATCTAGATGCGATATATCCTCAACAACCTCTACCCCAAGAAAACATCTATCATTTGTAGTTGTAGCTTTTGTAATTTCTGCAAAAAAATGTCATCTAGTACACCAGGAAATTGATTCTAAACAGGCTTCCGCCATCTCTTTGATTTTCCATTGTTGTTGCACTTTAATCTATGGGTAATTCTCGCGTTGTTTCTCCATTGACCGATGAATTTATCCATAACACTCACTCCACTTTTGGGTTCTTTACTCTTTTCAGTCTTTTCAACCTTTTTAACTTTTCTTTTATCGACTACTATGACAACAGGCTTAGGTCCTTTTGGTATTCCAAATACCTCATAAACTGTGTCCGATGTAATTTTGATTTGATGTTTACCTACGTTTAACTTATCGAACATCTTGTTAAAGTTTCTGACTAGCCAATATCCCAAACGTGTCGAAATATGGTTGATATTCAAATCTAGAATAGCCCCAAAGCCCATATTTTTCACCTCATCGACTTGTTCTTTTGAAAAAAATTTCACAGTTTCCAAATATGATGTAGGTTGACATCTCAACAGTATTGCTTCGTTGTGGTATTCAAAGAAAGCCCTAGGTTCTGTTCTAGGTGGTTCAGGCTAGCTTGCTTTTTTTCCCTTTTCCACTTTTTTGAAGGTTTATTTTTCTGTATTTTAGATCTCTTGTACTGCTTAAGTTTCTCACCCTCTTTCTTCTTTTTTGGTAGTGGCTCAACAAAGTCATCATCATCAGAACTTTCTTCTACAACCCGTCTTTTTTTTGTTCACGTTCTTCAATGTTGATATAGGCACTTCAAAGTCATCATCAGACTCTATTTCTACAAAATCGCATGTTACACAATTAAGACTTCGCATGTTATAAGAATCACATCTTTTTCGCATTTTATAGACAAAAACCTTATAAAATCGCATGTATCAGTTAACCATTACCAAAACTCCCTAATCTTATAAAATCGCATGTTATCAGACAAAAACCTTATAAATCGCATGTATCAATTAACTATTACCAAAACTCCCGAATCTTATAAAAATCGCTGTATGAGTCAAAATCCTTATAAAATTGCACGTATCAGTTAACCATTACCAAAACTCCCTAATCTTATAAAATCGCATGTATCTGACAAAAACCTTACCAAACAAAGCTAATCATACAAAATCGCATATGTCATACAAAACTCTTATAAAACCCATTATAAAATCCCTAATCTTATAAAATAGCATGTACCAGACAAAAACCTTACCAAAATCGCAGTTAACCATTACCAAAACTCCCTAATCTTATAAAATCGTATGTATCAGACAAAAACCTTACCAAACAAAGCTAATAATAGAAAATCGCATATGTCATACAAAACCCCTATAAAACCCATTATAAAATCGCATGTATAAGCAAATACCTGGATTAATTTTCTTTGACTGTGGTCTATCGTTGTTGGCCTTGCTCTGTTGCTCAAAACTCATCAATCCTCGTTGAATCGCACTGGAAAAGTTGAACGAAATTTGGTGTAATGTTTTCGAATTTGGTTTTACGGTATGACTGTGAATATCTTTGCTGATTATCAGGGATTATGATTTCGCAATTGACGATTTTAACCTTGGCAGTTTGATATATATATATATAGGGTCAGGATTTAGAGAGAACGGTGAAAAGTGTGAGAACGGTGAGAACGATTTTGGTGGTGACATGTGCATTGATGTTAAATTAC
The DNA here is from genome assembly GCA_030545235.1 of Helianthus tuberosus. Taxonomy (NCBI): domain Eukaryota; kingdom Viridiplantae; phylum Streptophyta; class Magnoliopsida; order Asterales; family Asteraceae; genus Helianthus; species Helianthus tuberosus. The sequence goes on from CM060383.1 coordinate 132,484,599, forward strand.
ACTAAGGGGTAATATTGTCAAAAAAACCCACTCACATGAACTGGGTGTTCAAATAAAACGCCATAAAAACACCCAATTTAGAAAAACGCCAAACACTCAAAAGCTATTTTTTTAAGCTATAATTTACAACAGCTCAAAAGAACCATTTTTTTTAACGCCATAAAACACTCAAAAAACTATTTTTTGAGCTATAATTTACAACAGCTCAAAAAAAACATTTTTTTTTAGCCAGCTCCTAGTTAAAACGCCATAACAAAAAAAAACTATATTTTCAGGGTCCAAAGTGTAACTTATAGTGTGAACAAGTGTGAACACAAGTATTTAATTAGTTTCATCGTACAAAACGCCATAACAAATACAAAACGCCATAACAAAAAGGAAGCTATATTTTCAGGGTCTAAAGTGTAACTTATAGTGTGAACAAGTGTAAACAAGTGTGAACACAAGTATTTAATTAGTTTCATCATGCAAAACGCCATAACAAAAAAGCTATATTTTCAGGGTCTAAAGTGTAACTTATAGTGTGAACAAGTGTAAACAAGTGTGAACACAAGAATTTAATTAGTTCAGAAGAAAAACGCCATGAAAATACCTAGTCTAAAACGCCATAAAACACCCAGTTCAGAAAAACGTCATAAAACTCAGTTAATTTTTTTTCGAAAAGTATATCAATAGTATACTCATTGGAAAGATAAAAAACGCTGAGTTTTATGGTGTAATTTTTTTCGAAAAATAATCACGTATAAAAAAGTTATTGTCGTTTAAATATGATGGGGGAAATGGCATGTGATTAGCATGTGCACCTTTAATTGGATCTTTCTATTTTACCCTTCATGGTAGTTCCAAGACCCCCATTATTTACAAAAATGCCACCGCATCAATCTCAGCCACAAACCACTAAGATCTTGTGGCTGAGAATCGTTCTCACACTTTGAGGCGTTCTCTCCTGATCCTGTTCCTATATATATATATATATATATATATTTTAATTTGATTAATTTAATTATGTAAATTAGCTAAGCACGTGGTTTAAATGAGGATGACCCGACGGTTGTGGGTGTAGCGTACATATTGTACGATTAAGCCTATTGTACAATAACCGGCCTCAATTTTTATTTGTTTTCTAACAAAACCTTTCGGTTCCAAAGTAGAGATATTTTCATGTTTCAAAAGAAAGTTGCCAAGAAAAACTTCATTTCTTATTTTATTATAATCGAAAAAACATTATATATTTTCACAAATTGCCAAATTAATCAACAATTATTTTATCTTCATTCAAATATCATCAATATTTGCATAGCCTTCATTCACAAATACATTAATGAACTAGGCACGATTGTTGAAATTGTAAAGCCACAAATTAAATTACCTAAGAATGTGCCTTATTATAATTGTAGTTTTCAGATCTACGACGAAGTAAGTATTCTTCATATGTAAATTTCCATTCATGACCATCAGAATCATCAACAATGTTGGTGATTTTGTGTAATGGTGAATCCTTGAGGTTAATGGATTTATCCAACCTTTAATGCTTGACTATATACATAATATATATATAGGGAGGAGATCATGCAAGAACCACTCTTATTGTGAGAACCGCGAGAACCAATGTGAACACAACCTAAAATAGCTAAAAAAACCTAAAAAAACCTAACCCCCACCCCCACAAGCTAAATGCTAAAAACAAAAACCCCCAAAAAACCTAAAAGGTTCTGTTCTCGCATTGGTTCTCGCAATAAGAGGTGGTTCTCGCATGATCTTCTCCCTATATATATATGTATATATATATATATATATGGTGAGGTTCCTCTACAAAGTGTGTTTTTTTCTACAAAGTGTATGAAGTGATCTTGACCATCGGATGAGTGTGTTTGATGGTTGAGATCATCTTTGTGGCATTTTGGTAATATGTGGGTCTTAAAAATAGGATGATTTAATTAATTAGGGGTAGATGTGTCATTTAGCTTGTTTTAAATATGGAAACAGCAGTCATCCCATAAACCACTCCACATTTCTCGCGATTCTCTCTCTCTCTCTCTCTCTCTCTCTCTCTCTCTCTCTTCCTTTTCTCCTTCTTGAAGAAACACAACGTCAAGAAAACACATCGTGAATCATGCAATATCACACATCGTGAAGAACCAAAAAATTATAAAACACAACGTCAAGAAACCATAAAAGACATGTCATTTGTGAATCATAACTGATATACCACGTTGTGAATTAACCTGTAACTGGTAAAACACATCGTCAAGAAATTACAAATACATCTCCTTCCTGAAAACACAATAATAATTACAAAATACATCTCCTTCCTAAAACATAAACTGCTATAACACACTGTGAATTAACTTGTAACTGGTAAAACACATTGTCAAGAAATTATTCATGAAAGATTGCAGCTGGTAAAACACATCGTGAAGAAATTATTCATGAAAGATTGCAGCTGGTAAAACACATCGTCAAGAAATTATTCATGAAAGATTGCAGCTGGTAAAACACATGTTACGCCGTGAATGTTTAAAACACAACGACAAAAAATCCTCTAATTAATCTAATGATAAACTGATAAAACACTACGGTATTAGTGTGCTTGCTGCTAAAACACAATGTTATTAGTCTGCTTGCTGTTAAAACACAATGTTAAGAAATCCTCCGGCATTAATTCAATATCGTAATCCTTGTTAGATAAATCATACAATTGCTACAACACACAAAACAAAAATTCAAGTTTATGCAATATCATAAAACTTTACCATCACCGAAATCAAACATAACATGTGACACCATGATTTTGATCAGTAAATATGTTATGAAGAACCAGATGCAATACGAATCCTTTGGGGATATGTTGTATTGATTGTATAATTTAAACGAAACCGTCGATTTGATTTTAATGAGATATTTAGTTTCCTTAATTATCTGGCTAGTTAGTTAATCTATTAATTTATTCCATAATTAAAATAATAATCAAATTACCTTAATACCCTTTTGATTAAAAACTCTAATTGTCACATCTCACATGTAGAAGGCTTCCTACACTTTGTATGAAAAAATGGCTTTGTAGCCAACTCCTACTATATATATATATATATATATATATATATATATATATAGGGAGGGGCTCATGCGAGAACCACCCTTATTGTGAGAACCGCGAGAACCAATGTGAACACAACCTAAAATAGCTAAAAAAAAAACTAAAAAAACCTAACCCCCACCCCCCCCCCAAAACCTAAACCCCCCCCCACCCCCCCCCCCCCCCAAAAAAAAACCTAACCCCCCCCCCCCCCCAAAAAAAAAAACCCTAAACCCCCTCCCCCCAAGCTAAAATGCTAAAAACTAAACCCCCAAAAAACCTAAAAAATCTAAAAAAATAAAAAAAAATCTAAATTTTTTTTTAATATTTTTTATGCTCAAATCGCTACTTTTAGTGGCCAAAAAAAAAATTTTTTTTTTTTTTTTTGCTTCGAAAAGTAGCGATTTTTATATAAAAAATATTAAAAAAAATTTGTGTGATTTTTAGCTATTTTTAGGCATTTTTGGTTGTGTTCACATTGGTTCTCGCGGTTCTCACAATAAGAGGTGGTTCTCGCATGATCTTCTCCCTATATATATATATAGGGACCGGTTCAAATGAAAACCACCCCCAGTTGCGAGAATCGTAAGAACCACTTTCCATCAATCAGATAATGACACGTATGCACCATTATTTTAAAACCTAAAGGATATTTTAGTAATTTACTCAATATGTCAAATCTACTCTCTTTCTCTAAAGTCTTATTCACAGACTTTTTATCACATCATAACCCCAAAATTGAAATCCGTCATCTATATCTCTCTCTCTCTCTAACTCGTTCACCACCATCATCTTAAAAATAATTAGATCTGAAACAAGTAATCTGCCTGCCGAAGGTTATTAATGTATGTCCTGTTCGACAGACTATGGTGGTTCTATTGGATCAAGAGCTATATACTTGATGATTGCAATTTTCATGAATCGGTGCATCTAGATAGTTTTGATGTGGATAGAACTTTGGCTCATGTAAGTAACACCATATCCACAGATGTTCTTCATCACCCACACACTAGTATTATCTCAAATCCTAAACGCCCACAATATCTGTTAGCTAAAATATAACAACCCTCGAAAACATCCTAAAACGCTCCGTATACGATAAACCAGACCCACATAACTTTAATTTTTATTAAAAACAAAGAAAATCATTATTTTCTTTCGCTCGCGGGCCGTGACAGGTAGACCTAGGTGTCTCGCGGGGCGCGACAGCCCATTGTGTGCCGGAACCATCTTAGGGCCACGTGTCCAACACTTGTCAAGTCTAGGGTTATGATCCGGCAACCCTAGCCGTAGCTAGGGTGCCTCGCGGGGCGCGAGAGGACCAGGGGAGGTGGGTCGCGGGGAGCGAGAGAGCCCGGATTCACCTATAAATTGAGTAGTTCACTGCCTTTCTACATCGTTCATTTCTTTTCTTTCTTTCTGTCCCTATATTGCAAAATAATAGCTCGATATTATACCCCTAAAACATGAAGCTCTGCCCCGTTGTAAGTATTTTAACCCCAATCACTAATTCGTTACCCTACCCGGTTGATTTAGGACCCTCCAATGCATGTCGAGGCTCTGCCGGACTAAGTTCGTTGGGGTTTTGCCTCATGATGTATGGCTAATGTGATTTGGGTTATCTTACTAACACGTGTGCATTGTACGTTTTTACTAGAAACTCAAGAAAATAATCAAGAAATATTACCAGGAAGCCATACAAATACCTGAGTCTACAAAGTGAGTCCATTCTCTTTTCTCACAGTTTGTGAGCCATTATTTCAAATGTTTTCCAAAACTCTAAATGTTTATCAGTTATAATTATAGTGATTAAGTCTTTGTATTCTACAATTGCTGCCAGTATTATGGGGTTTGATACAGTACTTGATAACCTTCACAATTGGGCATGGGTATCCAATGTGTGATATGACCATAGTCACAGATCCGTCGAGTGACAAGTACTGAACGAGTAATTGGGTAGATATAAACATTGTAATCACTCTTAATACTGTAAAGTTATAAAAAGCTCATTTTTATAAACTGGAATGTACTCGCCAGTATTTCTTACTGATAAAATGTTTTTAAAACGCGTTTCAGGTAACTTAATCTGAAGCTATAAGAAGCCAGCTATGGAGCACTGAAGGCTTAAAGAAAGTGGCTATAAAAGTTACCTAAATAAAAGTTTATGTTTTCAACAACTAGGGTTTATCCATATAAAGATGTTATGAATGAAACATGGGTTTTATCCTATTTGTTTATTATAAAAGTTTGGTGTTTTGAAAATCTGAAATTTATTTCCTAACTACGATCCTGATGTCTCATTTCCGCTGCCAAAATAATAAACACCGATACCACCAGATGTTGCTCGCGGCTCCCGCTCCTATGGTAGGGATCGTGGGTTGCGACAGAATGTGGTATCAGAGCCACTGAAGCCATTTAGGTGTTCTTTTAATACCTAAATGTTAACCAATTATGTTAGAAAATAACTTATGTTTTATTCTGTGTAAAAATACATATTATTATTTTATTATTATTTTGACAATTTTCTAGTTTACAGTATGAGTATCAGGGTACTTCTGATGCTTACCGTCAATTACCTCATTCACCGATGAATGAAGGAACATCCCAACCAACTCCCGGATACACTGCTGATTCGGAGGATATCTTTGTTTTCAAAGCCAAATCCAAAGAACCTTTTCCCCCTAAAAAGAGAGGTTGGTTTAGTAAAGTCAAATCGAAGAGGAGAAAAAGAATGAGAAATTTTCAACAACAAAGAATAGCGAATAGAGAGAGAAATACTCAGAATCCAGAGGCTGGACCCTTATGCGAAGAAGAATTGGATAGGAAATTAGCTGACTTTCTTATGTTTGGAAATGCAGAAGGAAATTTTAATCTCAACCAAGTAGTAGACCCATAACTTCTACCATTATTCCCTAACCAACCCATGGAGCTAGAACAAAAGTAGGACAACCAACTTCCAATCCCAGCCTTTGATCCAAATGAGATACCTAGAATTCCAGCACCGAACCCTTTAGATCAAGATCCGTGGTGAGACGACAACCGGTCAATTTAGGAAATACTGAACAACCCATATCCTTACGGAGAACCAATACCACATTACCTTGACCCAGTGCCAGCCCCAATGCCGCCAATGAGCCATGAGAATGTCGCAGAACTTCGCCAGTGTAACACCCCGAAAATATAAAACTTTATATTAGAATTATAAAGTATAAATAAACCTGAATTTACTAACTAGGAATTTTTAACCTAGTTAACTACAAGTCTAGAAATAACTTATAATAGGGTTAAAACAACCAAACTTTAAGTTAAACAAAAGTGGAGGGACCTATGCTGTAGAACTTGAAACTTAAATTGATTAAAACAAAACAAATAAAAACCAAACACACAAGAAGTGTGTCTGGTCGATCAGGAACGCAGGGGAGCGACCAGAACTCCTCACCAAACCCTAGTTTCCACAAAATTGATCAATTGAAGGCCAATTTCAGTCCCAAATCAAAATCCGAACATAGATTGGTGATCACCTCAGTGAAAGGGGTCATAAGGTATGTGAATTTTGTAGAAAATTCTCATCTAAATTTCTGAATGAACATAGAAAATTCGAATTGATGATTGCATGTTAGTTGTTTGGGATGAAATAATGTCTAGGGATAAACCCTAGTCCATTTACTTGATGAAATTATGCCTATTTTGGGTGAAATTCATAATCACCATTAAAGGTGATAAGTGGGTTTTGTGAAACTTGATAAACACTAGGATTATAGTGGTTGTTCTAGTAATATTTGACATATGTGAAGTAATTTCAGAATTCTAGAGGCTAAAGTTCATGTAAGGTAGTTGATTGATGAAAATTTAGGGCTATATGACAAGTTATGAACTTGATAATATATCGTGTAAATTTCTGCCCTTAAAGTGTTTGCATAAATACCTCAAAGAAGGCATAAATCTGAAAATTTGAGTTAAACCGCATGATTGTGATGTTTCGGCAAAATATGTGAACTATGAATTGAAAAGAGTTCTAAACATGTCTTGGTTGAACTCTATAGGAAAGGATACCGGAACTCCAAGCGGACAAACCGATGGCGACTTGCGTTTGAAAGGCGTGCACTAAAGGTATGTAACTTGACCCGTTACATTAAGTAAATTGTTATTAAATTATGTATGGATACAATGTAAAACAGAAGTTGCGTTGATTGTAGCGATCATGTTCGTTACTTAAATGAATAGGTTAAGATTTGGTTAAGAGTCGTTTGGTAGTCATTATAATGGTGGATTCCATAAATGAGCCAAACGGGTCGAATAATCAATTAATGTGAGGCTATCACTTCGTTATATGGTTGTTTAGTCTTTTGTTAATGTTAATAGAAGATATATTAAAATACGAGAAACTAGCATTTTGGGTTGCTTAAATGACGAACCCCATAATGGAAAACTAAAGGGGTTATTAAGAGAAGCTGGGAATTTGATAACGGTAGTACATTACTTGTAGATTTTGAGCCCGAGTGATGGGTAGTGACTTACTAAACACGCAAACCGGTGATGGGAGCGTAGTGTTGAAAATAAAGAACTCATGATTGGGATCTTCTTATTTAAAGATGATATCCCGTTCATGGAAGTTTGGGTGAAATGAATAAACGGATCAAACATTTAAGTTACAGAGTCTACCCTAAGTTACGGTCTCTACCGTAACTTATGGTGGAGAACAAAACAGCTATGGTGGTTCACTACTGTCTTACGGCAGACCAAGGTTACCCAGCATCTACCGTAACTTACGGTAGATACCGTAAGTTACGGTAGAGCCCAGACAAAGTTGTTAAATTTTGCATATCCTAGCTAATCGAATCCGTTTTTGAACGTAGTTTCGATTAAGCAATATTTCTAAGAACTCTAGCACTATTTTTTGTTAAAAATCTCCAGTTTTCAGGTTTTGCAAGTATGTGGACGATGATCAAGCATGTTCTGAAGAACCGAACACGAACTTTTGAAGCTTCCGCGTTAAATTAACTTTGTTTAGAAAATGTTTATGATGTAAACAATTTACAAATCATGTTTTGTATGTTTAAACTAGTTAGTAGTTAACTAGTATGTGATCACTTTAAAACTTCGATTTTGTACTTGGGTTGAAGTAAAGTACTTTTTATATAAAATCATGTATATTTTTATTAAATTCGAATAGAAATTAGACGGTTGTTACAAGTTGGTAATCAGAGCTTAAGGTTGTAAACAAAGTGTTTGGTTCAAGCTTGATCGATCGTCCGGTAAGAATTAATTAATTATTTTAGTAGATCCTATCTTATGTGAGAAATGAGATGCGAATTAATGTGCATGGGAAGAGGGTGTTAACACACTCAAACCCGGAAAGTGCACCAAAAGTGAACGGTTAAAGCAAGTTATGAACTTGGCTAAACCAAAGCAAATAAAGCTATGTTATAAATGAAATGTTTAATGTTTAATGTAAACATTTCAGTTTCAAGATGTTGAAAGGAAACGATAATGATCCGGTGCCGACAAGCACCGAACAAATGAAAGAGATAATTGCCGAAGAAGTGGGGAAGGCAATTGAAGGTAGTCTATCCGGGTTTCTAGACAAAATTTAAAACACGGTGTTGTCACTTGTCGAAGAACGAGTCAAAAGGTTGGAAGATAGTGTCAACCTCATGAAAGAGAAATCGGGAGAACGTAAGGGATGTTCGTATAAAGAGTTTATGGAGTGTAAACCGCCAATCTACAACGGGAAGGTTGACCCGATAATATGCCAGAGATGGTTAAGCGATGTTGAAGGAGTGTTTGAAAGGACTCATTGCGATGAAAGTGACTTTGTTGCTTACGGAACGGGTCAATTGAGAGGTCAAGCCAAAGATTGGTGGGATAATAAAAAGAAGGAAATAGGGGCTGAAGCGGCGAGGGCCATGACATGGGAGGAGTTTAAGATACCGTTTCTTAAACATCATAGTCCCAAGGTAGTCATTAATAAAATCAAGGAAGAGTTCATGCAACTTAGGCACAAGGGCGAAACCATAGACAAGATTACGGCGACGTTTATGGATAAGATGAAGTTTTGCAATGAATTGGTGACGAATGAGGAACAAAAGATATACTACTACTATAACATGTTGAGCGTCGAGTATAGGGAGTTCATGACTCCTTCAAAATACGAGACCCTTACCGAGATCATAAACGTTGCCCGGGAATGGGAAATTGAATTGAAGAAACAAGTTGAAAGGGGTGAACGAAGGGCACAGGATGTGAATCCAAGCCCTACAAAGAAAGCTCGAACTGTGGAATCGGGAAAGAAAGTGGATGCTAAAGGCGGGTCGCCAAGTTGCAAGGTGTGTGGAAAGGGGCACAAGGGCGAGTGCCGCTTCAAAGACAAGCCGTGTCCGGTATGTGGAAAGACGGGACACACCGCATCGTTATGTCCCGGAAAGGTTTCCGTCTACTATAAATGTTATCAGCTCGGCCACAAAAAGTCTGAATGCCCAGAATTGGTTGGAAAGAGAGACACTAAAGAATCTCCAACGGAAGCTCCAAAGGCGAAAGCTAGGTCCTTCCAACTTACAGCAGTTGAAGCAAAGACAGAACCCGATGTGGTCTCAGGTATATTCATAATTAACGCAATTCCTGCACGTGTATTGTTTGATACGGGTGCGAATAAATCCTTCATTTCGCATGGATTTATTCGACATCCTTCATTTGTATTGACGAAATTATCTGTGCCCTTAGAAATTGAAATAGGGGACAACAAAAGTTTTATAGTTTGTGATATTTGTCGAGGCTGCAAATTAAACATCGATGATGAAGAATACTTGATAGACCTAATCCCGATGTCAATGGGGGAATTTCAAGTATTTGTTGGGATGGATTGGCTATCTCAGCACCACGCAAAGGTTGTGTGTTTCCGTAAGGAGATAAAGCTAACATCTCCGAGCGGAAAACACGTCACTATCTATGGCGAAAAAGGAGGTAACCCCATAATATGCTCGATGTTGAAAGCACACAAGCTTATGAAGCAAGGATGTAAGGCGTTTATGATATACGCGAATGAGCCCGAGAAAGAATCACTGAAGATTGAAGATGTACGGGTAGTACGGGACTATGAAGATGTGTTTCCAGAGGATTTACCGGGGATACCGCCCGAACGGGAAATAGAGTTCGGAATCGAATTGATTCCGGGCGCAAAACTCGTAGCTAGAGGACCGTACCAACTCGCACCGTCGGAATTACAAGAGTTGATGTCCCAGATTCAAGACCTGCTTGATAAAGGATTCATAAGGCCGAGTGTGTCTCCTTGGGGCGCACCGGTATTGTTCGTGAAAAAGAAAGACGGAAGCATGCGCATGTGTATCGATTACCGGGAGTTAAACAAACTCACAATAAAGAACCGATACCCGCTTCCGAGGATAGATGATCTATTCGACCAATTACAAGGTGCGAACGGGTTTTCAAAAATTGACCTTAGATCGGGGTATCACCAACTGAAGGTCAAAGAGGAAGATGTGCCGAAAACGGCTTTCCGCACGCGATACGGACATTATGAGTTTCTCGTGATGTCATTTGGGCTGACAAATGCACCCGCGGCTTTCATGGACCTCATGAACCGGGTTTGCAAGCCAATGCTAGACAAATCGGTCATCGTGTTCATCGATGATATTTTGGTGTATTCGAAAAGTGAAGCTGAGCATGCACACCACTTACAAGAGGTGTTAGAGATACTTAGACGAGAAAGGTTGTATGCGAAATTTTCTAAGTGTGCCTTTTGGTTACGAGAGGTGCAATTCCTCGGCCACATTATAAGTGCCGATGGAGTATTGGTAGATCCGTCAAAGATCGAGGCCGTGTCGAAATGGAATCCCCCGAAGAACCCTTCGGAAATTAGAAGCTTCTTAGGGCTTACGGGGTACTATAGGAGATTCATTCAAGATTGCGTCGCCACTAACAAAGTTAACCCGGAAGGAGGAAAAGTTCATTTGGGGAGTTGAACAAGAAAGGGCGTTTCAGACGCTAAAAGAGAAGTTAACTCAAGCTCCGGTATTAACATTGCCGGACGGAGTCGAAAACATGGTGGTTTATTCGGATGCCTCATTATCGGGGCTAGGATGTGTTCTGATGCAACGGGGCAAAGTTATAGCTTATGCCTCGAGGCAATTGAAGATACATGAGAAGAAGTATCCAACGCACGATCTTGAATTGGCTGCAGTGGTATTTGCATTAAAAATATGGAGGCACTACTTATATGGGGTAAAGTGCACCATATTCACCGATCACAAAAGCTTAAAATACTTCTTCGATCAGAAGGAGTTAAATATGCGCCAGAGACGATGGTTGGAAACGGTGAAGGATTTCAACTACGAAATACACTACCACCCCGGAAAGGCAAATGTGGTGGTGGATGCTCTGAGCAGAAAAGCTGACTATGTCCCAATACGAATAAGGTCAATGCAGCTTGTGGTGACCTCGGGTATACTTGAACGTATCCGAGAGGCGCAAGTAGAAGCAGTAAAAGAGGAGAACTGGAAGAAGGAAAGGATTGTTGGCCAAGTTAAAGATCTCGAAGTAGGCAACCACGGTTTGAAAACACGTTTCAATATAATTTGGGTTCCTAACACATGTGGAGTTAAAAAGCTTCTACTCGATGAAGCTCACAAGTCCCGTTATTCCATCCATCCGGGAGCGACCAAAATGTATAACGACTTAAAACAAAACTATTGGTGGCCAGGAATGAAAAGAGATGTTGTGAAATACGTGGAAAAATGCTTGACATGTCTACAAGTCAAGGCGGAGCACCAAAAACCATACGGTAAACTCCAACCGTTAGAAATCCCAGTTTGGAAATGGGAACATATTACGATGGACCTATTAACCAAACTACCAAAAACGAACCGCGGTTTCGATGCTATATGGGTAGTGGTGGATAGATTGACGAAAAGTGCTCACTTCATTCTGATTCGTGAGACTTATACGTCAGAAAAGATGTCAGAAGTTTACACTAATGAGATAATAGCACGCCATGGAGTACCGGTATCCATCGTATCCGATAGGGATACCCGGTTCACTTCAAATTTCTGGCGAGATTTCCAAGAGCAAATGGGAACCAAATTGTTCATCAGCACTGCGTACCATCCTCAGACGGATGGACAGAGTGAAAGAACAATACAAACGTTGGAGGATATGCTACGGGCATGTATAATCGACTTTGGAGGAAGTTGGGATGTTTATCTACCATTGGTCGAGTTTTCGTATAACAACAGCTTCCATGCTAGTATTGGGATGGCACCGTACGAAATGCTCTATGGTAGGAAATGCCGAACCCCGGTATGTTGGGGTGAAGTGGGCCCACGTGAACTCGCCCACCAAGATATAGTACGAGCCACTAATGAAAAGATTGATGTGGTTTGGGTACACTTGAAAGCGGCTCAAGATAGACAAAAGTCGTATGCTGACAAAAGGAGGAGACCGATCGAGTTCCAGGTTGGCGACAAAGTCATGCTCAAAGTATCCCCATGGAAAGGGGTTATCCGGTTTAGAAAAAGAGGAAAATTGAGCCCGAGGTTTATCGGGCCGTTTGCGATCGTAGAACGGGTAGGAAAGGTAGCTTACCGCCTTGAACTACCGGAGGAACTAAGCGGAATTCATAACACATTTCATGTGTCACATCTTCGGAAATGTCTAGCGGATGAGACAATTTATATCCACTACGACGACATCGAGGTGGATGACAGGCTAAACTATGTGGTAAAGCCCATTGCGGTTTTGGATCGCAAGGTAAAAACCTTAAGGAATAAAGAGATCAATCAAGTAAAGGTTAAATGGGAACACAGAAAGGGTGCGGATACCACATGGGAATCTGAAGAGGAGATGCAACGACTCTACCCTAATTTATTTGGTACGTAATTCGGTTTCGGGGACGAAACCCTTTTATGGGGGGTGGACTTGTAACACCCCGAAAATATAAAACTTTATATTAGAATTATAAAGTATAAATAAACCTGAACTTACTAACTAGGAATTTTTAACCTAGTTAACTACAAGTCTAGAAATAACTTATAATAGGGTTAAAACAACCAAACTTTAAGTTAAACAAAAGTGGAGGGACCTATGTTGTAGAACTTGAAACTTAAATTGATTAAAACAAAACAAATAAAAACCAAACAAACAAGAAGTGTGTCTGGTTGATCAGGAACGCAGGGGAGCGACCAGAACTCCTCACCAAAGTTTCCACAAAATTGATCAATTGAAGGCCAATTTCAATCACAAATCAAAATCCGAACATAGATTGGTGATCACCTCAGTGAAAGGGATCATAAGGTATGTGAATTTTGTAGAAAATTCTCTTCTAAATTTCTGAATGAACATAGAAAATTCGAATTGATGATTGCATGTTAGTTGTTTGGGATGAAATAATGTCTAGGGATAAACCCTAGTCTATTTACTTGATGAAATTATGCCTATTTTGGGTGAAATTCATAATCACCATTAAAGGTGATAAGTGGGTTTTGTGAAACTTGATAAACACTAGGATTATAGTGGTTGTTCTAGTAATATTTGACATATGTGAAGTAATTTCAGAATTCTAGAGGCTAAAGTTCATGTAAGGTAGTTGATTGATGAAAATTTAGGGCTATATGACAAGTTATGAACTTGATAATATATCGTGTAAATTTCTGCCCTTAAAGTGTTTGCATAAATGCCTCAAAGAAGGCTTAAATCTGAAAATTTGAGTTAAACCGCATGATTGTGATGTTTCCATATTATATGCGAACTATGAATTGAAAAGAGTTCTAAACATGTCTTGGTTGAACTCTATAGGAAAGGATACCGGAGCTCCAAGCGGACAAACCGGTGGCGACTTGCGTTTGAAGGGCGTGCACTAAAGGTATGTAACTTGACCCGTTACATTAAGTAAATTGTTATTAAATTATGTATGGATACAATATAAAACAGAAGTTGCGTTGATTGTAGCGATCATGTTCGTTACTTAAATGAATAGGTTAAGATTTGGTTAAGAGTCGTTTGGTAGTCATTATAATGGTGGATTCCATAAATGAGCCAAACGGATCGAATAATCAATTAATGTGAGGCTATCACTTCGTTATATGGTTGTTAATCTTTTGTTAATGTTAATAATAGATATATTAAAATACGAGAAACTAGCATTTTGGGTTGCTTAAATGACAAACCCCATAAGGGAAAACTAAAGGGGTTATTAAGAGAAGCTAGGAACTTGGTAGTACATTACTTGTAGATTTTGAGCCCGAGTGATGGGTAGTGACTTACTAAACACGCAAACCGGTGATGGGAGCGTAGTGTTGAAAATAAAGAACTCATGATTGGGATCTTCTTATTTAAAGATGATATCCCGTTCATGGAAGTTTGGGTGAAATGAATAAACGGATCAAACATTTAAGTTACAGAGTCTACCGTAAGTTACGGTCTCTACCGTAACCTACGGTGGAGAACAAAACAGTTACGGTGGTTCACTACTGTCTTACGGCAGACCAAGGTTATCCAGCATCTACCGTAACTTACGGTAGATACCGTAAGTTACGGTAGAGCCAGACAAAGTTGTTAAATTTTGCATATCCTAGCTAATCGAATCCGATTTTGAACGTAGTTTCGATTAAGCAATATTTCTAAGAACTCTAACACTAATTTTTGTTAAAAATCTCCAGTTTTCAGGTTTTGCAAGTATGTGGACGATGATCAAGCATGTTCTGAAGAACCGAACACGAACTTTTGAAGCTTCCACGTTAAATTAACTTTGTTTAGAAAATGTTTATGATGTAAACAATTTACAAATCATGTTTTGTATGTTTAAACTAGTTAGTAGTTAACTAGTATGTGATCACTTTAAAACTTCTATTTTGTACTTGGGTTGAAGTAAAGTACTTTTTATATAAAATCATGAATATTTTTATCAAATTCGAATAGAAATTAGACGGTTGTTACAGCCAGTACGGTGAAGAGTTGGTTGAAGAAGGAAATTGAATCCGTCAAATCGGACAAAAACTCGTCTGGATGTATGACGAGAACGAGATGTTGTACTAGAAACAAGTCACCTAATATATATATGTGTGTGTATTTTGTACTTTGATAAAAAAAATATCAACTAAAATACATAAACTAATAAATATCACCTATATATGTATCGACGCATAGTTACTAGTATTTAAATTCCAGTTACAGTTGTAATAGATGCATATATAGATATATGAAAAGAGTAAGTCACAATGATCGACATTTTTAGTTAAATGTGCTTGAGTGTTTGTTTGTATTAACTTTATTCTGTGATATTAATATCTCATAAATGTTTACAATTCAAATGTCAAACGAAGTAAATCAGGAAATCCAGAATAACCATAATAACGGAAACCAAGTGGATAAAAGTGTTATCGAACACATAGTAGCCCAAGGAATCATTGATGCCATGCCATATATTATCAACACTATTAAAAAGGCAGAAAATAATTATGTAATTGGAAGTAAACGTGCACCCACTGAACCAGGTCATAGTGTGAATGGAAATCACGGACCACTTATCCAAGCTTCGATTCCAAAAAGAAGAAGGACCATCTCATATGGTTGTTCTTATAAAGAATTCTTAGCCTGCAAACCGATAGAATTCTCAGGCAATGAAGGAGCCATTTCCGCCTTGCGCTGGATAGAAAAGACAGAAGCAGTCTTAAAAATAAGTAAATGTGCAGATGAAGATAAGATCATGTTTGCTTCAAATCTCTTTAAGAATGCAGCCTTAGAGTGGTTGAATACCATTCTTCAGTCCAGAGGAAGTGACAGGGTGTACAACATGGAATGGAACAACTTTAAGGAAATAGTTGAAAGGAAATTCCGCCCTCCTAATGAAAAAGAACAGATTGCTAATAAGTTTCTGAATCATAGAATGATTGGGGTAGATAGCAGGGAATATACAACCATATTCTTTGAATATGCAAGGATAGTACCAACACTAGCCTCACCGGAACCAGTATTAATCTCCCATTACATCTGGGGATTAATCAGTGAGATCAGACATGCAGTCGAGGCAGCTAGACCACAAACCATAGAAGAAGCAGTAGAACTTGCTAACACATTGACAGATGAATTGGTACGTACGCAAGAGGAAAACCAGAAAAAAAAACCTAGCTCAAAAGATTACCCAGGAATTATGTTATGGTAACTCCTATCGAGGAAAAGGAACAGGTTCTTCCTCTGCACCCTACTGCAAGTTTTGTAATAAGAAGCACTTAGGAAAGTGTGCAGTGTCCTGCAACTTTTGCAAGTTCCCAGGACATAAGGAAGAAGATTGTAGGAAGAAAGCTAGTGCCAAAATATGCTACAATTGTGGAGAAGCTGGTTATATTAAGCCGAACTTTCCGAAACTAGCTCTAGCAACAACCAACAAGGCTAAGGCAACCGAAGGACCTAAGAAAAATGCCAGAGCATTCATTCTGACAGCCGAAGAAGCTAAGATGATTCTGGATGTGATTGCCGGTACGTTTTTAGTTAATGATGTTTATGCTAAAGTATTATTTGACTCTGGTGCAAACCAAAGTTTTATCAATACTTCTTTCTTCAAACTTCTCAATCAACCATTAACTAAACTTCACCAAGACTGTCTGGTGGAGACAGTAAACGGAAGTTCCATTAAGATAAGCGAAATCCTGCAGGGAGCAAGAATAGAAATTCTAAACCATAACTTTATTGGAAATCTTTTTCCAACGGATCTAGCCGGATTCGATGTCGTATTAGGAATGGATTGGTTGGTAGCCAATCATGCCAGTATTTTATGTGATCAAAAGTCGGTACAAGTAAGTACACCAAATGGTGAAAAGATCACAATTAAAGGAGACAAGCCAACGAAAACCACAAAGTTCATCTCTGTGATGAAAACTGCAAGTTATGCAAGGAAAGGAGGAATGGTGTATATGATTTCAGTAATCATTAACACCAAAGGAAAAGAATTAAAAGATATTTCTGTAGTATCTAAATTCTCAGACGTTTTTCCAGAAGAATTACCTGGATTACCGCCAGATCGAGAGGTTTAATTTAGAATTCACCTAATACCAGGAACGACACCAATTGCCAAAGCACCTTATCGACTAGCACCGACGGAGATGCAGGAATTGAAGAAACAGCTTGATGAATTACTAGAGAAAGGTTTCATACAACCTAGTTCATCACCGTGGGGAGCACCGGTGTTATTTGTCAAGAAGAAATACGGATCGATGCGTATGTGCATTGGTTACCGAGAATTGAATAAGGTTATGCTTAAAAATCAGTACCCACTACCGAGAATCGATGATCTGTTCGATTAACTTCACGGAGCTCGATTCTTTTCCAATATCGATTTACGCTCAGGATATCATCAATTAAAAGTACATGAAGAGGACATTCCTAAAACTGCTTTCAGAACAAGGTACGGTCATTATGAATTTTACAGTCATGCCATTCGGTTTAACCAATGCCCCAGCCGCATTTATGGACAAGATGAACAGGATATGTAAACCATACCTGGATAAATTCATAATTGTCTTTATAGATGATATTCTAATTTTCTCTAAGAGTAAGGAGGAACATGTGGAGCATTTGCATATACTTCTGACATTGTTGAGAAAAGAAAAGCTTTACGCTAAATTCTCCAAATGCGAATTCTGGTTGCAAGAAGTGCAATTCCTTGGACACTTGGTTAATCATGAAGGAATTCATGTGGATCCCACAAAGATCGAGGCGATTACCAAATGTAAAGTCTCTGAATCACCAACAGAAGTAAGAAGTTTTCTTGGACTGGCAGGATATTATAGACGTTTTATTCAAGATTTCTCTAGAATAGCCATTCCATTGACCAAACTGACTTGCAAATCAGTTAAGTTTGAATGGGGACCAAAACAAGAGGAAGTATTTAGGATTTTAAAACAAAGGTTAACCAATGCACCAATACTCTCTTTGCCGGAAGGAACTGAAGACTTTGTAGTCTACTGTGATGCCTCTAAATTAGGATTTGGATGTGTATTGATGCAACGTCATAAGGTAATTGCTTATGCCTCTAGACAGCTTAAGAAACATGAAGAGAATTATACAACCCATGATCTAGAGTTATGAGCCATAATTTTTGTTAGGAAACTTTATTTGTAAGTATTAAAGAAAATCATATTCAACTTGATCTATAAAGAAGATAACAGTCCTGAAGATCACAACAACAAGAAGAAGATCGGATAGGACAACTGAAAGCAGTAACATCTACTTCAAAGTATCATAAGTTGATAAAGAGCTGAAGAAGATTATCAGAGAAGGTCTTTCTGATGGATCTGATGATATTTCTGATGAAATATCATCAGTTTCTGACGATTCTGATCATCAGATTTTCTGATGATTTGTTCACCAGAATTTCTGATGAAGTGGTTTATCAGAAATTCTGATGAAAACCCCACTTGTCTAAAAATTAGTTCTACCCTGCCACAATAACCGAAGCAAGTATTATTGGATATCATGATGACAAAGGCAACTTGATAATTGGATTCAATGAATATGTCAAGAAGCTACTTTTTGCAGGGAATAATACATGAATAAACAAATGTTTATTCATGTATTCAGCCGTCTATAAATAGAAGGCTCATCAAGCAAAGAACAATGAGTTAAGCTTAGCATTCAATACATACTACAAACTCCATTGTCCTTTCACCCTCAGAATTCAAGTATTCATTTGTAATAGATAATAATCTTACAATCACCTTGTAAACCATTTTGTTTCAAAGTGATATAAACTTGATAATTATGTAGGTCTTGTTTCTTGAAAGTCTTATTTCTATTTCCGCACACTATTTTCACATCTATTGAAATCACTTGCCATATTACGTGAAAAGATGTTTTTTAAGTCCAAACTGGGACCAACAATTTTTGCCCTTAAGATTTGGAGACATTATCTTTACGGTAGTAAGTTTGTTATTTTCACGAATCATAATAGTTTAAGATATGTCTTCGGACAAAAGGAATTAAACATGAGGCAAAGACGTTGGATGGATATTCTTAGTGATTATGACTATGATATCCAGTATCATGTAGGAAAAGCTAATGTAGTAGTTGATGCTTTAAGTCGAAAATGTCATGAAAAGCCAAAAAGAGTACGCTCTCTTAGACTAAATCTGCAGACATATTTAAATGAGCAAATTAGAAAGATATAGGAAACAACAATCAAGGACGATGATGAAGGTCTAAAAGGAATGATTAAGGAATTAGAAAAAGGAGCAGATGGAATTTGGAGATTGCATAAGAAAAGAATCTGGATACCTATTCAAGGAAACCTACAAAACCGAATTCTAGAAGAAGCCCATAAGTCTAAGTATACGATACATCCCGGTAGTGATAAAATGTATCAAGACTTAAGAAAGAATTTCTGGTGGACTGGAATGAAAAAGGATATAGCAAATTATGTTGCTAAATGTTTAACCTGTTCACAGGTTAAAGCTGAACATCAGAAACCTTCAGGACTTCTACATCAATTGGAGATGCCAATCTGGAAATGGGAATTAATAACAATGGACTTTGTTACTAAATTACCCAAGACTCGAAAAGGTAATGATACAATCTGGGTGATTGTAGACAGATTAACCAAATCTGCTCATTTCTTACCAATGAAGGAAACTTTCAGTATGGAACAGTTAGCCAAGTTATATGTAAATGAAATAGTTTCATTACATGGAATTCCTTTATCTATTGTATCTGACAGAGACAGCCGTTTCACTTCTCATTTTTGGACAAGTTTCCAAAAAGCAATGGGAACTAGATTAAATCTAAGCACAGCTTATCATCCTCAAACGGATGGACAAAGTGAAAGAATAATTCAGACAATGGAAGATATGCTTAGAGCCTGTGTAATTGATTTAGGAGGTAATTTGGATGATCACTTACCTCTCATAGAATTTTCTTACAACAACAGTTATCATACCAGCATCAATGTTGCACCGTTTGAAGCCCTCTATGGATGAAAATGCCAAACACCAGTCTGTTGGGCTGAGATTTGAGAAAAGCAACTATTTGGACCTGAGATTGTACAAAAGACAATCGACAAAATTATTCAAGTCAAGGAAACACTGAAAGCCGCACGAGATCATCAAAAGAATTATGCAGATAACAGACGAAAACCATTGGAATTTCAAATTGGAGACAAGGTATTGTTAAAAGTTTCTCCATGGAAAGGAGTTGTCAAATTCGTTAAAAGAGGAAAGCTAAGCCCAAGGTATGTTGGACCTTTTGAGATTATCAAAAGAATAGGACCAGTAGCTTATCAGCTACAATTTCCAGATGAGATGGCAGGAATACATGATGTATTTCATGTATGTAACCTCAAAAAGTGCTTAACAGACGAATCATTGGTAATACCTCTTCAAGATATAGAGGTAAATGAGAAACTTAAGTTTGTAGAGAAACCAATTCAGATTGAAGATAGAAAGATCAAGAGTCTCAAACACAAGAGATTAGTTCTATTCAAAATGAAATGGGATTCAAAAAGAGGACCAGAGTACACTTCGGAACTCGAGTCAGAAATGTAAAAGAAATATCCACACCTCTTCCAGTGAATCCCGAGGACGAGATTTAAAACAAGGTGGGGAGGATATAACAACCCTCGAAAACACCCTAAAACGCTCCGTATACGATAAACCAGACCCACATAACTTTAATTTTTATTAAAAACAAACAAAATCGTTATTTTCTTTCGCTCGCGAGCCGCGACAGGGAGACCTAGGTGTCTCGCGGGGCGCGACAGCCCATTGTGTGCCGGAACCATCTTAGGGCCACGTGTCCAACACTTGTCAAGTCTAGGGTTATGATCTGGCAACCGTAGCCATAGCTAGGGTGCCCTCGCGGGGTGCGAGAGGACCAGGGGAGATGGGTCGCGGGGTGCGAGAGAGCCCAGATTCACCTATAAATTGAGCAGTTCACTGCCTTTCAACATCGTTCATTTCTTTTCTTTCTCTTTGTCCCTGCAGTGCAAAATAATAGCTTGATATTATACCCCTAAAACACGAAGCTCTGCCCCGTTATAAGTATTTTAACCCCAATCACTAATTCGTTACCCTACCCGATTGATTTAGGACCCACCAACGCATGTCGAGGCTCTGCAGGACTAAGTTCGTTGGGGTTCTGTCTCGTGATGTGTGGCTAATGTGATTTGGGTTATCTTATTAACACGTGTGCATTGTATGTTTTTACTAGAAACTCAAGAAAATAATCAAGAAATGTTACTAGGAAGCCATAGAAATACCTAAGTCTACAAAGTGAGTCCATTCTCTTTTCTCACAGTTTGTGAGCCATTATTTCAAATGTTTTCCAAAACTCTAAATGTTTATCAGTTATAATTACAGTGATTAAGTCTTTGTATTCTATAATTGTTGCCAGTATTATAGGGTTTGTATACAGTACTTGATAACCTTCACAATTGGGCACGGGTATCCAATGTGTTATATGACCTTAGTCACAGATCTGTCGAGTGACAAGTACTGAACGAGTAGTTGGGTAGATATAAACATTTTAATCGCTCTTAATACTGTAAAGTTATGAAAGCTCAATTTTATAAACTGGAATGTACTCGCCAGTATCTCTTACTGATAAAATGTTTTTAAAACGCGTTTCAGGTAACTTAATGTGAAGCTATAAGAAGCTAGCTATGGAGCACTGAAGGCTTAAAGAAAGTGGCTATAAAAGTTACCTAAATAAAAGTTTATGTTTTTAGCAACTAGGGTTTATCCCTATAAAGATGTTATGAATGAAACATGGGTTTTATCCCATTTGTTTATTATAAAATTTTGGTGTTTTGAAACTCTGAAATTTATTTCATAACTACGATCTTGATGTCTCATTTCCGCTGCCAAACTAATAAACACTGATACCATCAGTTGTTGCTCGCGGCTCCCGCTCCCAGGGTAGGGATCGGGGGTTACGACATCAAATCCCCTGCACCTTCCCCTTCATTCACCGCCTCCCAAAACGTAATCGTCGTCGCCGCCAGCATGGGGTTCCATTTTATGGGTTGGCGGCGTCGGCATGGAGTTTTGTTTTATGGGTTCCATTGTCTCGACGGTAATGGGGTTCCGTTTTATGGCCTGGCGGCGGCATCTCCGGCAGAGAGAGAAAAAGAGACAGTAGAGAGAGAGGATGCAGAGGTGGGTGATGCCGGTGGTCCCGGTGGTGCCAGTGGCCTTTGTTTCATCCCCGGTGGTGCCAGTGGCCTTTGTTTCATCCCCGGTGGTGCCGGTGGCCCCAGTGTTGCCGGTGGTGCCACGATAACTGAACATACAGATTTATGGCCATTGGTTTTATGTGGTAGTGCTGGGACTCCGGTTTGTTGATGAGACTCCGGTTTGTTTTTTGATCTTGATTCTGTATAGTGTTTTTTTTTTCATAAAGTGAGTTGTTTTTATTGAATCTTGGATTGATGGTTGTTTTTTATCTTGATAGTTGATTGTGTTTAGTTGTTTTGTTTACTGTAGTGTTCTAGATTTGAACCTTAAAGTGGGTTGAGTTGGCAGTGATAGTTCGAAACATTTTTTTCCGACAATTGTTGACCATGGCGCGGCAAGGATGGTGGAGGGTAGGTTTTTGAAATGTAACCCCACTTTTGTAGCCATGATTTTCTGGAAACTTTGAGACAAACCCTGTTTTTTTCAAGATCCGCACATGGTTTTGATTTTTGTTGTTGGTTATATTTTTCTCAGTCGATGATGATAAGTAACAACTTATCTGAGACATATATGAGTCGTGATTTTGGTTGAGTTCGTTTTGTTATGATTCTGAAATTTTGTAAAAAAAAATTCGTAAAAAAACTTTTTTTTCGTAAAAAAACTTTTTTCGTAAAAAAGGTTTTTTGGCGTAAAAAAAGTTTTTTCGTAAAAAAAATTTGTCGTAAAAAAAATTTCGTAAAAAAATTTTTGTCGTAAAAAATTTTGCTGTAAAAAAAATTTGTCGTAAAAAAAAGTTTGCCGTAAACAAATATTTTCCGTAAAAAAAATGTTTATTGTAGAAAAAAGTTTTTGCCGTAAAAAAAATTTCGTAAAAAAAATTCGTAAACCCGAAATCGGGTCGTAAAAAATTTAAAACCGGGGCGTAAAAATCTGCTTTGTAAAAAAATCTATAAAAAAAATTGTTTTTTTTTTGTAAAAAAATCTGATTTGTTAAATATTAATAACCAAATAAGACAAAAACACTTTTTTTAAAACAAAAAAAAAATCTAATTTGTAAAGTATTAAAATATTAATAATCAAAAAATAGCAAATTGACCAAATTACCCTTATGATAATAAATATTAAAAACATAATAAGACAAAAAAAATTAAATATTTGTTTTAATCACTTTTAATCTCAACCATACATCTCAAAAGATCAATGGTGGAAAAGTGGTTCCTACGGTTTTCGCAACTGGGGGTGGTTTTCATTTTAATTCACTATATATATATATATATATATATATATATATATATATATATAGGTCAGGATTTAGAGAAAACGGTGAAAAGTGTGAGAACGGAGATAACGGTTATGGATCGTCAGATTAAAACAATCTATGGTCTACATAACGCGGTGGCGTTTTCGTAAATAACATAACTTTTATTGCTGTGGCGCGCTTCATTAAGGGTAAAAACGTCTTTTGACTTCTCTACACAAAACGCTATCTCATGAGATAAAACGCCATTAAAATTACCACCTTAACCTACAATAGCACACACCATCATAATCTAAAAAACGTCATTAGATATAAAACGCCAAAATTAATTATAATAAAATCCCGCCTAAAAAAATCGCCAAAAAACATCCTATATATAGAACATCTCAGACCTTCCAATAAAAACACACAAAAACCCAAACGCCATATTTAATATATACCATTCATCTTAGAAACGCCAAAAAACCCAAACATCAAATATCCTCTAAACCAAAACGTTTATTTGAAAATTCAGTTTGGTTGTCGGTAAGGTTTCGCTCAATGTAATGGACAAAATCCTTAACTGGGGATATTGTCAATTTCACTGAGTAAAATCTTATTAACTTTATCCTCAACTTCCATACAATTTATAACGCCAAAACATACAAAAACATTATTGAGGTTTGTTGTCAATAAAGTTTAGCTGTATGGGGTGGAAAACATTATCAGAGATCTTTCTTAACTGAGGATTAACAATGTTGTCCATCTCATACAGCAAAACATTATTGATTTTAACATGATCAAATTTAGAGGTTTAAGGTACTTTTATTTAGTGGCGTTCTTTTTCTCGGTAAAACGCCAAAAAGTTAAAAAATCAAACATCGTTCCTTGGAAATTCAAGATTGTTAGCTGAAGGGTGTAACTCAATAACATTTTGCTACATGAGATGGACAAATCTTCAAGAAAAAGAGGCTGATGTCACACTTTATTCTTCCAAACAGCGACAAAAAAACTACTTCAAAAACAAAAGAGTAAACTGCCATTTTGGTCCCTGAGGTTTGGTCACTTTTGCCATTTTAGTCCATAACTCAAACTTTTTAAATCTGGGTCCCTGTGGTTTCACTTTTATTGCCATTTTGGTCCAAAAATCAAATCACCTGTTATTTGGCTATTAAATCTAGTTATTTTGTCTTTTCTTCAGGGGCAAAATGGTCCAGCTCTATTTATCATAACATATTAATAATTAAAATAATTATATTAAATCCATACCCTCATAATGGCCTGATATCTCTTCTCCCCATAAGTTTCATCTTCCCCAAACCCCTTTTCTGGATGCCATGGGAGGATCCAATCGATTCGTCTTCTTCTTCTTCCAATTCTGCAGGCATCGCACTTTTCGCTAAACTTCTCATGATGGTAATTTCACCAATTTATTTGTTAATCGTATTGTTTAATTCATACAGTAGCTACAATATATGGATGATTGTATTTTCAAATCGTTAGACTAGTGAGTAGTCAATTTTGATTGAATTATATTGATGGTTTTATTGTTTAAGGAGAGAGGTATAAATGTATAATTGAAAGGATGATTAAATTTACACAAGTTTTCCTTAGGTAGAAGATCATAGCTATAGCACATTTCAAAATCAGCAAACAAGTTTATACTGGTGTCCAGAAAGAAACCACAATATATATAGTTTGAAGAGATATTTATTATTAACCGGAGGAATTTTCAGGTGAAGGCGGTGCCGAAACCTTAAATACTCCGGCGTCTGAACCAACATCGAAAGTCACCGGTGCCGGTGAACCGAATCCGCCGGAAAACTCTGTAACCGATACCAAACCACCAGCTAATGGCGAACACCGAGAGAAACGAAAGCGAACAGAGGCTTGTGGAGGCTAGTGATGGCGGGGGGAGGCTTGTGGTGGCTGATGGTGGCGGGGGGGGGGCTAAACAATATAGATCTGCAACAGTATCACTGGAATCAGCCTAATCGAGCCTAATCGACTGAATCTTTAGTTGATAGTGGTGAGGTGGGTGGCGGTGTGGGTAGTGAGAAAGAGAGAGTCTGGAGATGCAAGAGAATTAGGGTTCAGTATTTGCTGATAATTCATTTGGTGAAGATGAAGACAATTTTCTGCTTTTATACGGTCAAACATCCTATTTATTTTTATTATTTTATTTAATAATGAGTTATAATAAAATTATAAAGACCAATTTACCCTTGAGGAAAAGGACAAAAATCATAATTTAATTTGAGGAATATCATCTGATTTCACTTTTGGACCAAAATGGCAACAAAATTGAAACCATAGGAACCCAGATACAAAAAGTTTGAGATTTGGACTAAAGTGGCAAAAATAACCAAACCTCAGGGACCAAAATGGCAGTTTACTCAAAACAAAAAAACAAAATGAATCATACGAAAGACGAAACAGCCAGTTAAGATGATTCAAAAAAGAAGAAAGAGACTGGTGACGGTGAAGATTTGGAAGTTCAATTGTTTATATATATATATATATATATATATATATAATTTTCTTTTTCAGTTGATTGTTATATAATAACAACGCCATATGTAATAAAAACGCCACACAGCCAAATGCTTGTCAAAACACCAACATCCCATAAAACGCCCCAAAAACTACCAAATCATAATAAAATTACTTTGGACAAGTATTATAAAAACCAAACTTGAAAATGTAACTAGAAACAGTAACTACAAAACAGTAAAACTGAAGAGACAGAAAATTTATTATATTAGAATCTAAAACGCCAAACTTGAAAGATGGGGCGTGTTACAGACTTCAGAGATAAAAGCTTATCAAAAACAATAATTACAAACAGTAACTGAAACGACGAATACTTTATTATAATAATGCACCGCCTAACCTACGCACCAAAAAGACAACCTTATAAAATGATACGTCTCAGAAACTTCCATTTGATCAAACCAAAAAAACAAACGCCAATACTACTAAATACCAATCACTGTAAAACGCAAAAAATTTAAAAAAATCAAAATATGGCTAATATGCTTTCTTGGATATTCAATATTGTTCTTCATGAAGTTTCACTGAATGGACTGTTAGGTGAGGGGGGTAACTCAGTAAGATTTTGCTGCATGAGATGGACAAAATCTTCAAGAAAAAGATACTAAGGACAGTCATATGTCATTTTATGTTCTTTGTTCTTGAAGAAGGCTTGGATGAGGAGAAGAGATCAATGATACTGAAGAGTGGGATGATTATATAGATGAAGGTCAAGTTGAAGAACAAAGCGAAAAACCCATCCACTCGTCATAGATCTATGTCCCCAAACATCCACAAAAAGCCAATTCAACAGACGAGCAGGCAATTATAATCAAACTGATGGGTTTGTTAAGTTTTACATAAAACGCCATATATTTGGTGACAGCTCTTGTAGTATTAAAGAAGAGAGAGACTGATGACAGTGAAGATTGTGAAGAGAGATCCGATTAGGATTTTTAATTTATTTTTTCGCTTCTATTTTCTTTCCCTGTGGTTGTAATATAATTGTAAAACGCCAATATACCACAAACGCCAAAATGTATACAAAAAATAATAGAACAATGGGCCATCTTGTCTAAAACGCCTTGAAAACGCCATTCAGAGAGATTTGAAAAAACATCATAAATGCCATAAATGCCAAAATGTTAATACAATGAAACCATTAAAACGTCGTATAATTATTGAATTTGGTTAACACCAAAAATCCTAAACCCCAAAAATAAATCAAATATTGTGAAAAGCGGAAATGGAAAAGCGGAAGATAAAATGACAAAAAAAGCCCATACGCCCTAATTATATCGTGCGCCACGTGTTGGGCAAGGATGCGTTCTCACCGTTCTCACACTTTTGATCGTTTTCTTCTGATCCCGTTCTATGTATTATATCTATTATATATAATAAATGTGTTAAATTTTGCTGATGTGTCAAGCAATGAGGGCATCAAAAATTTGGTTTTGGCTCCAAAATTTCGGGTCTTATTTTTTTCTTCATATGGGCAGACACGGGATCCGGATATTGACCCGGGTATATATTGTTTCTAAACTCACGACGGCTTCTTCCTCACTACACAAACCCTAATTTCATTTTCAATTAGCTTCCTCTCCACCGTTTCTTCTCTACCTCTCTATTACGTTAGTGAATCAGTGGTAATGGTACACATAATTGTTGATCGCTTTAATGACTGAACCCTAAATCTCCTAAGATCGATTGTTGTGTATCTTCCTGTATTCACATCTTTTGTTCATAGTTTTCGATCAACGAAACGGGTAATTACTTATTCTAATTTGCTCCTATCAATTCTATGGATGTTTTTGTTTGCACTAAATCTCTTCTATATGATTGAATCCTAAATCTCCTAAGATCGATTCGTTTTCAACTCGATTTAACCCAGACATATCTCCAAATACATGAAGGCGATTGTGAAAGTTAGTTTATTTTTATCAGGTACAACGATCTGTAGTTATATGAAATTCATGTTTCCGGTTCGCATTAACTGTTACGTAGTGTTTGATTCAGTTTGTTGAATTTAGGTCTATATACGTGAAGGTCAGTGTGATTGTGAAATCTAGGGTTTTGTGTTTAGGTCTATATACATCTCCTTCGATTGGTGGCTAGAGACGCTTTGCAGATAGATGATTTATTCATTGTTTTAGCATCTACTCAATGTACATGATTTGTTAATGTTTTAGGGCTGTTTTGATTTTGGGATGAATTCTGTGAAAGCTTACTTGCATTCTCCGTTATGGTATGCTTGTACTGATGGTTGGTGCAAATACACCTTCCCTCAAGGCCATGTTGAACATGCTTCTTTTGTTAATCTGAATTTTGGGTTTTGAGTTTATTATTGTTTGTAAAACTCATGGTGGATTTACAAGTATGATCCTTAATTAAAAAGTCCCAAATCTGTAGTCCACTCGATCTGCTTTTAGTACCTGATATTAGCTTCTGAAAGTTTAATTGGTAGAGGGATAAAAGAGTAAATGATAATGTTAATCTAATTTTATTATTTTACTTCTTGAATCAGTAAATAAGCAGAGTTGTTAAACACTAACATAATTGTTTGTCTAATATTCTAATAATTGTGTTTTGTATAATATTTTTCGCTTCAACTGTTTTCATGAATGATTTTTTTGGTACTAGGGGTTGTTGACATGTTTTTATGTTTTTTTTCGCTTCAATCGTTATTTTTTTTTGCTGCAGAATGCTATAGTTTTTTAAGGTTTTTATGTTGAAAAATATGCAGTTATACACTTTTTAAATGAGAATCATCACTATGCAGATGCTAGATCTCTTAACGGAGCAGCTTTAGGGGAGAATAATGGGTTCCAAACTAGAAATCCGACATCAAATAGTGGTAATAATATCTATAATGCCCCTGATTAAGTCGAGGCTGAATGGATTGGACAGTATGAGCCTGGTGTCTATATAACACTTGTGGCTTTACCTGATGGAACCAAAGATCTCAAATGAGTTCGCTTCAGGTATTATTATTATAATAATTATTATTTTTGTTTTGGGAAATGATCTGAGGTTTTATGCATTAAAATACCACTCAAGATTGTTTTGAGAGTATGTTGGGGAACGTTGGTTCAAATCAAATTTCATGGGTAGTTGGTGTTTTTTAATGCATTGTGATGTAGTGTACATATGTTTTTTGGTTATTCATATGATTATATTTTCGATGACTATAGAATATGTTCTGGTAATGTAAAATGTTTTCAAGATGTGGCTAAATGACTGGGTCACTCGGGTTGACCTGACCGTTTCTGTGCATAGTTTCGAGGTTTTTATATATATAATTAATCCACTAAATAAGGTTATAGAATGCATGGTGTTTAAAATCCAAAATAAGGTTTTGTGCATACCTTTTTCAATGCATGCTTCTTTAAAAAAATCCATTTAATGACATTGCCTTATTGTTATTGATTATTCTGTCACTTCACATGGACCGGCTTCTACTGAAGTCATCACAAGTGCAACTGGAAATTATAATGGCAATGAGAATGTGCAGAGGTGTGATTTTAGAGCAATATGTTAGAGCAACTCATGTGTGATAGGACTACAACATATGCCACTTTAAAGAGGGTATACTTGACTAGGGGTGTTCTTCATGTTTTTTATCGGGTTTATCGGGTCGGGTTTTCAAAGGTGGAAATATTACTTTTTGAGACTCCAAAGCTCAAGATACAACAAAGAAGCTTGAAGTTCCGGAAACAAGATCATACACAAAGGTACATTTATGATTTATTGAGTCATATTATTTAAACCTTTACCTTATTGTTCAACTATTTTCATACGTTTGTCAAAATAATTTACAATATGAAACTCGAGCTCGTGCTCGGCTCGGTTTGAGCCTACTTATTCGAGCTCGAGCTTGGCTCGAGCTACTTTTTAGAACAACCTCAAATGAGCTAAAAGCTCGACTTGAGCTCGCTTCAATATCGCTTAAACGAGCCAAAGCTGGCTCGAGTTCGGCTCACTAATGTTATCATCATCATTATTACATTTTAGCTAAAAGAATCTGGAACCAATAGTGTTTTTGAAGTTGTCTATAATAATATTTAGCTTGGGGCGACAAATGGCCAGGAAGAATATTGGGTAAAAATGCAATTTTTTTGTATGGATAGAAATAGGCTTTTTATTCTGCTTTGTGATCTTTATGAATAAATAATATGTTTAAATGATTGCAAAAACTATGTAATTACAATAACGATCATAACTTCTTTTAGGTGTTTAGGTTTTTTTTGCTTATTCGTGGAAAAAGTGATAAGGTTGCCTTATATTGACAGCTAAGGGGTTTCAATAAAATTAAATAAAATATTAATGTGTGTTTTTCTTGAAAGGTTTGGATAAAAAAAGTTACATATGGATGATGACAGATTCAAGAATTGTCAAAGAATATGTAAAACATATTATCATCTTCTACTTCAGGATATCATATTATCATCTTCTACATCTACTTTAGAATTTTAGAACTTTATATTTATGTTTATGTTTTCTATTTGGTAATATGAATAATGGATTTTAGTTAGTTGAATTTAGTAATTTTTGTTTTAATTTGTGTATACAGAACCGGACTCAATGGTACACCGTACCGGATCGTACCGAAATGAACCTACCCCCTCCGTACCGAAGTCGTCGCATCTAGCGAATCGCGTACCTGAACCGGAGCGAACCGCGAATTAGGTGAGTATGGTTATTCGTTTATAGAATGCTCATGGTTTATTCATGTTAGTTTTTAATTGTTTTGTAGATCTAAGAGTTGGATGTGGATGTGGATGTGGATGTGCATGCGAAACCAACTGAGAAACCATCAGAATCAAGTCCCATGACAACACGTGACTCTTGAATCTTTTTACTGTTCTTTGAAACCGTCAAATGTTGCTGTAAGAGGTAAAAGCCAATTCATGTATGTGGTATATTGTTTTAAATCATACATTCAGAGCGTTTGATGTGAAACTATTGTGTATGCGAGAAGTGTTATTATTTGCGGTTTTTTCTCAAAATGCTCTACTTAACTTTGATCAAAGAACTTAAAATAATAAAATTGTTTAAATGGAATGGTACTTAAAATAATATGTGTGTATTATATTCTTACAACTGAGTTAGAGTGAGTAGGACAAGCGAGTATTAGAATTATAAACTTAATTATTATTGTATATTTGTATTTATTAGGATGTTTTAGTTTATTACGTAACTAATTATCGAACCGAGATGACAAATTGGTGGCACCGTTTCATATAACGGTTATTCCCGCTAATTCCTACAACCGTCATCCTCATATGTATATATATGTATTAACCGACAAACTGATTTCGGTACCAAGAAGATATTCAATAATATATTCCAATTCGTTTTGTATACTCTCTGTACAAACACACACACAAACACGAATACGATGACGATGATGATAACGGCTTCCGCCAACAGCGAGTTCATTTCAATTACACTGATTGATTGAATTTAAAAGGTTGTTAATTTTTATGTATGACTGGTTGAATACAAGTGATGTTAATGTTATTGCAACCATAAAAGGTCAAGAAGGTTTCAGCATGAACATTGCCTTTTTTTCCCTATCATCAGTTAGCCCACCAATACCATGATATATAGTTTTGACCTCCATTTGCTTCAAATATTTAAGCTCATGCTCCAGTATTAATTATGATGATGTCAAATGTTTGCATCAATCTTATTATTGTGATAATACAACTTTATTAGTTACAAAATTCCATTTTATGCTACATTAATCAATCAATAAGTTTTTGGTATTTTCTTACAGGTTATAGCATCAATTGCCTATTTGATGGAGTTTCAAAGCAATTATGGTCTACATTTTACCATTGTTGCGAGTACCTTTTTCTGGATTGGAAGGTTTATTATTTTGTTGAATTTCATTGTGTTTTGATGAACTATATTTTTTTAATTGTAAGTGTTAACTTTTTGTTAACAGTGAGTTACAAAATTGGTTGCCAAATGTTTCAACAGTCAAAATTGTTCTCTCAGGTAAAGATGTTGGCACTTCTTTGAATATTAGTACTGGAGCTTGAAATATTTTTTCAAGAACACCCAAAACAAAGATGCTTGAAATATTTAAACTCTAATTATAGCAAACACATTGATATGTCAATACATTTTTACCATTTTAAGTATGTATTAATCATAAATAATAAGAATATTAGAGATTTACAAGTTTTGGCATTGCCATGTAATGTTTGAAGTTTTAATATTTTTTATGAGATTTTACCAAAGAAAACAAAGTACATTTTTAGAAGTTTAGGTAGTTTGTCCTTCGTTTTTTTTGGTTGCTATTTAATTAGTTTCTTCTCACGGTTTGATATACGAAGACTGTTATTTGTTTTGCCAGTTTGAAGTGCGGGTTGTTTAGCGGAGATCATTCTGAGTCAACATCCACTCGGTATACTATCGATCTTATATGCTAAGGTAAATTTTTTAATCTCACAAAAAACGTGTCTTTGTTAATGAACAGTTTATAACATAAACTGTTTTGTTACGTTTATTAAGTGAACACATGACATTAAGATAGACTGTTAATCCATTATCTTTATAAGGTGCATTGTTTGTAACATATAAGGTTTAGGGTTGTATTTCCTTTAGTTCATTATTGTCACACCCCGACCACGTAGAACATACAAAACGTGGCGGAAATGTCGGGGAGTGTTGTAACAGAATTAATCGTTTCAAATCCATGGCAATTAAAGTTTCGTTTTATTAATCAATTATGAGAGTTTACATTGTTTAAACAAGAAACAAAGGGTACATAACATAAGTTAACTAGTTATTGTCTCGTTTTAAGTCGCTAAGGCACGAGTCCATCCTAAATGTAGCATGTATCAACAATCGTTGCAAAGCAGTACCTGAAACATGTGTAAAAACGAGGTCAGCAAAGAAATGCTGGCGAATACATTGGTTTTGTAGGAGTGTCGAAATCATGGCTAGTTTAGACGTTGCAATACTTTATTTAAAAAAACCTTGTTTTGAAAAGAGTATAATATTTCAACTTAATTAACCAACTCAAATCAAGCGGGTTATAATTTGTAAACCTTGTAGCCATGACTCTTAACCCAAAAACATTTGTTTTAGTAAATTATTTGAAAAGCAATGATAAGTTCTGATGATATGTATAAATAAGAGAATAATGCATGATTAAATGAATAACCATGTAAAATGAGTTTGTATAAGATATGTTGTTTGTAAAACAATGTCTTGTGAAAAGTATGTTATTTGTATAAATGTTATATATTTCAAACTGAAATGATTCAAATAACGTTACAGTATGTAATACCATACAAGCACTTATATATAGGAAGTACCAGCGGCGTATCCACCATGCTTGTATCATATTACACACGCATCGTTACTTAATCATTTAATCAAACTAAACCAAATCGATAGATAGATAGATAGATAGTACATTAAATATACCTTCGTTGTTCAAAAGAATAGATTTAGATAGTATAGTACAAGTATACTTTGGATTTATAGATAACATATCAAAATATGCTTTGGATGTGATAAATAACATATTAAACTATGTTTTTGTTTAGTAAATAACATATCAAAATATGCTTTGGATGTGATAAATAACATATTAAACTATGTTTTTGTTTAGTAGATAACATATCAAAATATGCTTTGGATGTGATTAACAAAATATATGTTGGTTTGTACAATACCACACATGAGAGTATATCAAAATATACTTTAATAGTGTGATTTTAGAATTCAATCAGACCTGGTGCATCAAGATACACCTTTGAGACTATAGAAATACCACAAAGGCAATTCCTATTTGGATGGAGCAACAAATTGGTTTCAGACATTCCATGCCAACAGGAATGGGGTGTCAAATCCTATAGCGCTATATCATACTAACAATCGGTCTGGTGAACATAAAATAAGTACAATTCAACATTTTATTTTATGTTCTTTGAGAAGTCAATGCTTAAATCATAGATAGTCATTCAATTTGTCAATAGATAAGTAATAACATGTATAATCAATTATACTTTTGGAAAACATGAAAGTAACAGATAGGTACACATGCTTCACCCCAAAACAGTTTAGAAAACAGTAAAATAGGGGAATAATGTACTCGCCTGAGATTGCTCAGATGTCTAAAGATAATCACCAAGTAATGCTAGAGATCTCGGAATATCAAACGGCACCTAATATAGGTAACTACATTAATAAACCGGACCTAAATCGGAGGATCGGATAGAATGAGGGTTTGTAAACCAAACGAGTGTAGAAACTCGTGTCATTTGGTTTAACAAAGCCTACATACTAAATGAAACCTAACATAATTGTTTTCGACCCATTACGACCCGTTTAGGTAGCTTATGCTACTTTAACGCGTCGTTCGCGTGAAACGCGTTCGGACCGTCTAACTAGCCCTATGACAAGTGTTATATGCCTAAACATGTTACATAATCAGTTATGTGACAAAAGTTTAGGTTACATATGCTTAATTACCAATTATACATGAAAAGGGTATTCTGGTAATTTACCTAAGGCATATAAACTACCTATCATACAACTACTTAAACGATGTGACCATAGGGTATAACCTCGGAAGGTTATGCCCTATACTAGGGTCACCTAATGTATTTGGTCGGATCCTAATGATCGACCAAACTGGGTCGGGTTCGAAGGTATAGGCGATTTATTAGATCGCCTACCCTACGACCCTAGACAACGTGGTAATCAGTGGGCATAGTCCCAAGGGACTATAACCAACGTGATTACACTCACGTTGCGAAGTTCAAACGAACTTCGCATTGACCATTACTGGTCAACGCTGAAAGTCAAACAAAGTTTGACTTTCTGACTCGAAAAGCAGTAAAATAAGGAAAAGAACGAAAGAATACTTACGAAGGGTCCCCGAATGCTAATCCCGATCCAAGAACTCAGGTATGAAACAATGGTTTCAACTTAGAGCTCTCAAATCAGAATTCTAGTGCAAAATGAGGTTGTGTGGGTTGGGTATTTATAGGAATACCCGAACCGTTAGGATCGTTTCATAGAAAACGTGCCATGATCCAACCCGTACACTTGTCGGAACCTTATGGTGGCTGAAATTAGGTTCTTATCCGCTGACTAGACGATTGAGAATGTGTGGTTGAGAATCGAACAGCTGGGACCCGCTTGTTAAAACATTGAATCTGATCCAGATCATGCAGTTGCGTAGCGCGACTGGTAAGGCTTTAGGCGTCGTGCTACGCCACTGATCCTCTGATTCAGAAATGTTTCTAAATTGGCAGAAATGGTCCCTGTTGTGTTTTAGGCCTTTTTCGATGCGTTTGAACCCCGTTAACCTCATTTTAAGGCTCTAAAATGAAGTTAAAGTATAGGGAACTCAAAACATGCTCAAAAAATATGCCGGAGGTTGGTTCGTTTGGCCGTACGAACGCGATGTTCGCTTAATTACGACGGAATGCGCATAAGCGCGAAAAACGAACCAAATGACGCGACGAATGGATTTTTCTTAAGGCAAACACTAAAATATAATATAGTCATGCTTACATAAATTTTTGGATGTCCGGATGTATTCAGAACGTAAGTTACGCGTAAAAATGCAAACTTGTGCACTTTTTGACACTTTTAGTCCCTGAATGACCCAAAAGTTTATTTTAGCACACCGAACCCCTCAAAGCCTATTCCTAAGCTATATAAAGGATATTTAAGGTGTGTTTAACTTATGGTCATGTTCCGGAATGTCTGTTACAGTTCAAATTGACATACTTTCGCAGTTTGTCAAGTTTAGTCCCTGTAAGCGAATTAACTTGTTTTTGCCATACCAAAAGCCTTCAAAACTTATTTCTAAGTTATGTAAAGGTTATTTAAGGTATGTTAAGCCTATGTCACTATTCTGGAGTGTTCGTTGCATTAGACTGGTTATATTTACGCATCGGTGCGCGTATAACCCTCCAGAAAGCGATTTAGAGTTTGAAATTGAACAAGAATTGATATGTGCTAATGATACACATATTTTTACAAATCCCAAGTATGAAATATAATATTTCATTGGTTCGGTATTTGTTTGATGGCCGTGGAGGCACAGGTGTTACAGTCTCCCCTACTTTAGGAAATTTCGTCCCGAAATTTAATTCTAGAGGAAACTTATGAATACAGCTGTGACGGTTTCGCCTTTTAATAGATCCATTGAACCCTTAAGTAATACTCTGGGTCATGTTAGGATTCTTAGCGAATTTGTTAACCCTCAAAGTGAATTCCTTGTAGCAGTAAAACATGGAATTTTTGAACTACGGACAGAAGAACGTTTCTTATGAAGACTTATCATTTGAAACTGTGTGTGTGATTGAGATCAGAATTGGGAAGTGTGAGAATAAATGACATCGGTCAAAGTCCGAGACTTCTCCCGTATCATTATTCTTGTCACTTTAGGTCTTAACACATGACAAAACTTCTTGTGGTTTCTGTGCACTGACTTCCATAATTATGTAGGCCTCCATAATTACGTAATCCCTTGCACAGTCCGCACAGTTCATTTCATAATGTGTAGTGGAAAAATCAACTGAATAAACATGAAACGACTTGTCTAGACCACCAAAGGATCTTTTCAACTAGATCAGCGAACGATCTTTTTAACTAGATCAACGCATGATCTTCTTAACTAGACCGTCGTGCGATCTTCTTGAATAGATCACTTAAGGGATCTTTTTAATTATATCATCATATGATATTTCAAATCAGATTTTCAAAAATCAATCTGTTTAACCAGACCACTCAAGGGTCCAATTATAGAATAGTACTTTAAAACCCAAGGGACTTGACTACAACGTAGAAGTCCATTAAGGATTTAAGATAGTAACTTTGGATATCCTATTATGAATCTCTCATATGAAATATAAAAGACTCTACGAGGATTTGGATGGATCACATACAACCACAAAACATGTAATAAAACACATAAGCACATAATTAGTTAACTTGATTCTTTAATTCATTATCTTTGAGCATGGATAATTAAAGCATACTAGAAATCCAATCCATGAATTTCATTCGGTACTTTAATCATTTTCAAGGATCCATCTATAAAGATAGAAGGATTCTTAATAAAAGTTTGGCTTTGTTTCTTAAAAGAAACAAGTGTTAAAGGTTCTTGGGAAGATCACAAGTGATCATAAAATGATAGAACCATACGAGTAGTTTGTCTTTGGGTTGACATCATAAGATTGTATCCAACGTTCACACAATCGTATCAGTTTTGCAAAAATAAAAACGACGAATTTTTATTTATATAACAACTGACTTGTCTTTAAACATCATAAGATAACAACCAAGGAAATAACAAAACACTAGTTGTTTACTGCCGCATCATTGTTCATGTTTGCCCCATTGATGTTGAACACTCGTCCACGCGCTGGAGGTGCGTTAACAAGTCTTGGGCAATTGTTCCTGTAGTGGGTAAGGTCACCACAGTTATAACATGACCCCGGAGGGAACCGTGCTTGAACAGCAGCAGGGTTTGCAGCAGCTTGATTTGCATAACGACAAACATTGATCAAATGTCCCAACCGCCCACAGTGGGTACATTTGTGACACTGCTCTTGCGCTAGATGATGACGGTTGCACTTGTTGCACAAAGGTGCAGTACCAACATAGTTTTGCCTTTTGCGAGGTTGTGCTGGTTGGTTTGGTGCAACCTGTTTGTCTTGAGCAGTTATAGCGCAGTTCTGAGAGGCTTTGCGCTTCTTCTTCTTGGACACCTCAGCAGGTTCTTCCTTTGGTTCCACATGAGCAGTCTTGTCAGATGGTCTTGGGTCGCCCTTCCGAAACAACTTTTTCTTTCTGATGTGGGATTCAGTCAGAGTGGCAGACAGTTCAATGGCTTGTCTGACAGTAGTAGGGTTACTGCCAGTAACGATATCCTGAACTAGGTCAGGAAGACCATCAGTATATTTCTCGATCGCCTTATCCACAGGAGTAACCATTGCAGGACACAACAGACTCAATTCTTCAAAACGGTCAGTATAGGCTCGATGCTCGCCACTGTCTTGCTTCAAATCATCAAACTCCCTCTCCAAAGCTCGCAGTTCATGACGAGGGCAAAACTCCTTCATCATAAGAGCCCTAAGCTCAGCCCAAGTCTGTGCTAATGCAACCTCAGCACCACGGTCTCTCATCACCCCGTTCCACCATGTAAGAGCCCTCTTCTGAAACACACTCGAAGAAAACTCGACCTTACGATTTTCAGGACACAGAACATGACGAAAGGTATTCTCAATGCTCTCGAACCACTGAAGAAGTCCAGTTGCTCCCTCAGTACCACTAAACTTGAGTGGTTTGGCCGAGTTGAAACTCTTGAAATTGCATGGAGCATTGTTGTTGTTGATGGTTTGCATCATTTGAGCATAAAGATTTGGGAAGGCAACAGCCATCTGCTGTGCGATGATTTCCGCCAGTTCGGCATTATCCATCTGATTGTCGCGTCGAGGAGGCAT
Source organism: Helianthus tuberosus (assembly GCA_030545235.1). Classification (NCBI taxonomy): domain Eukaryota; kingdom Viridiplantae; phylum Streptophyta; class Magnoliopsida; order Asterales; family Asteraceae; genus Helianthus; species Helianthus tuberosus. The sequence goes on from CM060383.1 coordinate 132,523,095, forward strand.
TCTAAAAGAGGAACATGAAAGGAAACGAGTGAGAGAAATTTAGACGAAAAGAATGAGATGAAACAAATCTGATGAAAGCAAGGATAGTGGTTATTTGTTTGCATTACAAAGCAACCAAACTACACACAGTGACTAATCAAAGTAAATGGGTCAAAAATAATGTATAATGAAGACATGCTCGCCTATAAGTGAACACTCATCCCAAGAATTCCCAGGTAAGCACAACTGGTCTCGCGTCTGGTTGAGATGTATACGAAGTGCTTGCCTAGACAGAAAACTCAGAATACAGGCATTCACCCTTCCAGTTTGCACGTGTTCACATTATTTAAAACCCAAAACCTTGACGAGATTTTTGAAAACTCAAAGGGATTCAAAACCTTACAATTGAGGGTTCAAAACCTTGTAATCAATCATCCTAGAACAGATGATTAGTTTTCAAAGCGGTTTTGAAATTTATGTTCTTGTTGTGGTCGTCGCCTAAGGATAGGTGACGGTATTGTTTTATGACTAAACGCAAGTAAACTCGCGTTAGGGTCCTAAGAAGGTTATAGACTAGGTCAAAGCATTACTAATAACCTAATTCTCTATAACCATTGGCTCTGATACCATCTTTTCTGTCACACCCCGACCACGTAGAACATACAAAACGTGGCGGAAATGTCGGGGAGTGTTGTAACAGAATTAATCGTTTCAAATCCATGGCAATTAAAGTTTCGTTTTATTAATCAATTATGAGAGTTTACATTGTTTAAACAAGAAACAAAGGGTACATAACATAAGTTAACTAGTTATTGTCTCGTTTTAAGTCGCTAAGGCACGAGTCCATCCTAAATGTAGCATGTATCAACAATCGTTGCAAAGCAGTACCTGAAACATGTGTAAAAACGAGGTCAGCAAAGAAATGCTGGCGAATACATTGGTTTTGTAGGAGTGTCGAAATCATGGCTAGTTTAGACGTTGCAATACTTTATTTAAAAAAACCTTGTTTTGAAAAGAGTATAATATTTCAACTTAATTAACCAACTCAAATCAAGCGGGTTATAATTTGTAAACCTTGTAGCCATGACTCTTAACCCAAAAACATTTGTTTTAGTAAATTATTTGAAAAGCAATGATAAGTTCTGATGATATGTATAAATAAGAGAATAATGCATGATTAAATGAATAACCATGTAAAATGAGTTTGTATAAGATATGTTGTTTGTAAAACAATGTCTTGTGAAAAGTATGTTATTTGTATAAATGTTATATATTTCAAACTGAAATGATTCAAATAACGTTACAGTATGTAATACCATACAAGCACTTATATATAGGAAGTACCAGCGGCGTATCCACCATGCTTGTATCATATTACACACGCATCGTTACTTAATCATTTAATCAAACTAAACCAAATCGATAGATAGATAGATAGATAGTACATTAAATATACCTTCGTTGTTCAAAAGAATAGATTTAGATAGTATAGTACAAGTATACTTTGGATTTATAGATAACATATCAAAATATGCTTTGGATGTGATAAATAACATATTAAACTATGTTTTTGTTTAGTAAATAACATATCAAAATATGCTTTGGATGTGATAAATAACATATTAAACTATGTTTTTGTTTAGTAGATAACATATCAAAATATGCTTTGGATGTGATTAACAAAATATATGTTGGTTTGTACAATACCACACATGAGAGTATATCAAAATATACTTTAATAGTGTGATTTTAGAATTCAATCAGACCTGGTGCATCAAGATACACCTTTGAGACTATAGAAATACCACAAAGGCAATTCCTATTTGGATGGAGCAACAAATTGGTTTCAGACATTCCATGCCAACAGGAATGGGGTGTCAAATCCTATAGCGCTATATCATACTAACAATCGGTCTGGTGAACATAAAATAAGTACAATTCAACATTTTATTTTATGTTCTTTGAGAAGTCAATGCTTAAATCATAGATAGTCATTCAATTTGTCAATAGATAAGTAATAACATGTATAATCAATTATACTTTTGGAAAACATGAAAGTAACAGATAGGTACACATGCTTCACCCCAAAACAGTTTAGAAAACAGTAAAATAGGGGAATAATGTACTCGCCTGAGATTGCTCAGATGTCTAAAGATAATCACCAAGTAATGCTAGAGATCTCGGAATATCAAACGGCACCTAATATAGGTAACTACATTAATAAACCGGACCTAAATCGGAGGATCGGATAGAATGAGGGTTTGTAAACCAAACGAGTGTAGAAACTCGTGTCATTTGGTTTAACAAAGCCTACATACTAAATGAAACCTAACATAATTGTTTTCGACCCATTACGACCCGTTTAGGTAGCTTATGCTACTTTAACGCGTCGTTCGCGTGAAACGCGTTCGGACCGTCTAACTAGCCCTATGACAAGTGTTATATGCCTAAACATGTTACATAATCAGTTATGTGACAAAAGTTTAGGTTACATATGCTTAATTACCAATTATACATGAAAAGGGTATTCTGGTAATTTACCTAAGGCATATAAACTACCTATCATACAACTACTTAAACGATGTGACCATAGGGTATAACCTCGGAAGGTTATGCCCTATACTAGGGTCACCTAATGTATTTGGTCGGATCCTAATGATCGACCAAACTGGGTCGGGTTCGAAGGTATAGGCGATTTATTAGATCGCCTACCCTACGACCCTAGACAACGTGGTAATCAGTGGGCATAGTCCCAAGGGACTATAACCAACGTGATTACACTCACGTTGCGAAGTTCAAACGAACTTCGCATTGACCATTACTGGTCAACGCTGAAAGTCAAACAAAGTTTGACTTTCTGACTCGAAAAGCAGTAAAATAAGGAAAAGAACGAAAGAATACTTACGAAGGGTCCCCGAATGCTAATCCCGATCCAAGAACTCAGGTATGAAACAATGGTTTCAACTTAGAGCTCTCAAATCAGAATTCTAGTGCAAAATGAGGTTGTGTGGGTTGGGTATTTATAGGAATACCCGAACCGTTAGGATCGTTTCATGGAAAACGTGCCATGATCCAACCCGTACACTTGTCGGAACCTTATGGTGGCTGAAATTAGGTTCTTATCCGCTGACTAGACGATTGAGAATGTGTGGTTGAGAATCGAACAGCTGGGACCCGCTTGTTAAAACATTGAATCTGATCCAGATCATGCAGTCGCGTAGCGCGACTGGTAAGGCTTTAGGCGTCGCGCTACGCCACTGATCCTCTGATTCAGAAATGTTTCTAAATTGGCAGAAATGGTCCCTGTTGTGTTTTAGGCCTTTTTCGATGCGTTTGAACCCCGTTAACCTCATTTTAAGGCTCTAAAATGAATTTAAAGTATAGGGAACTCAAAACATGCTCAAAAAATATGCCGGAGGTTGGTTCGTTTGGCCGTACGAACGCGATGTTCGCTTAATTACGACGGAATGCGCATAAGCGCGAAAAACGAACCAAATGACGCGACGAATGGATTTTTCTTAAGGCGAACACTAAAATATAATATAGTCATGCTTACATAAATTTTTGGATGTCCGGATGTATTCAGAACGTAAGTTACGCGTAAAAATGCAAACTTGTGCACTTTTTGACACTTTTAGTCCCTGAATGACCCAAAAGTTTATTTTAGCACACCGAACCCCTCAAAGCCTATTCCTAAGCTATATAAAGGATATTTAAGGTGTGTTTAACTTATGGTCATGTTCCGGAATGTCTGTTACAGTTCAAATTGACATACTTTCGCAGTTTGTCAAGTTTAGTCCCTGTAAGCGAATTAACTTGTTTTTGCCATACCAAAAGCCTTCAAAACTTATTTCTAAGTTATGTAAAGGTTATTTAAGGTATGTTAAGCCTATGTCACTATTCTGGAGTGTTCGTTGCATTAGACTGGTTATATTTACGCATCGGTGCGCGTATAACCCTCCAGAAAGCGATTTAGAGTTTGAAATTGAACAAGAATTGATATGTGCTAATGATACACATATTTTTACAAATCCCAAGTATGAAATATAATATTTCATTGGTTCGGTATTTGTTTGATGGCCGTGGAGGCACAGGTGTTACAATTATTGCCATCTAGGCCAAAAGGTTTTCTTTTACTAAGTTGCTTTCCTATTTGTAAAAGACTTATCATGTTGCTATTACCACTGTTGTATAAATTGCTTTTGTTAACATATACACTTTGTATTATTAGCTGTAAAAACTAGATGTGAAAAACAGGTTGGTCGAACGGTTATGTAAGGAATCAAAACAGGCAACTTATGTCATCGTTTGTGTTTATAGATGTAAATGGGTGTAGAATACGGTTCAATAAGAAGAAGATAACATGGGAATTTGACAAACTAATATCATTGGAGTCTTTTATTGAGATTAAAAATGGGTACTTTTTCAACATTGATGTGTGTTTAGAATCGAGATTATTGAACTTTCAAAGTTAACACAAGTAGATCGATGTCTAATGATGACAAAGCCTCCAGAGATTATTGTTTTTTTATAGATATAGTGTTGTCGGTTGGGCTGATTTGATTTGATCAAATCTAGGGAACTTTCATGGAGTAAGATGGGTGTTTTCAGATGGTCAACTGGCTAAGGGAAGCTTCTGCTTGCAATAGATGAAGAATAACTATGATAGTTCAAGATAATTATTTTATCAGTTTCCTGTTTTCATAACATTCTCATCGCATTTTCAGTATTGTCATATTTGATTTTTTTTTTTTTTTTTTTTTTTTTTTTTTGTAATTCAACATTATGAATTGTGAGTTTTTATTAATGATCAATTGTTTTTTGTTAGCTTACCATTTTTTTTGAATGTTTTAACAGGTATTAGGTGTTATCTTTAATACTCAAGTTCATATATAAAATAAATAGATTTTTGCATTTATATGGTTCTCCAGTTTTGTGTTTTGTTTGATTGCCTAAACTTTGTCCTTTCAGGTACAAAAACTTTGATCTGATTTTTGGTCAAGCATCAATGTGGTCATCGGACTATAAGTGCGAAGAAAACGAACAAAAAAACATTCTTTCTTCGTGAAAGGGTTTAGGGTTCAGTCATTAAAGCGATCAACAATTGTGTGTACCATTACCACTAATTCACTAACATAATGGAGAGGTAGAGAAGAAACGGTGGAGAAGAAGCTAATTGAAAATGAAATTAGGGTTTGTGTAGTGAGGAAGAAGCCGTCGTGAGTTTAGAAACAATATATATCCGGGTCAATATCCAGATCCCGTGTCTGCCCATATGAAGAAAAAAATAAGACCCGAAATTTTGGAGCCAAAACCAAATTTTTGATGCCCTCATTGCTTGACACATCAGCAAAATTTAACACATTTATTATATATAATAGATGTGAATACAGGAAGATACACAACAATCGATCTTAGGAGATTTAGGGTTCAGTCATTAAAGCGATCAACAATTGTGTGTACCATTACCACTTTTTTTTTTGTTAATGATCAATTGTTTTTTGTTAGCTTACCATTTTTTTTTTAATGTTTTAACAGGTATTAGGTGTTATCTTTAATACTCAAGTTCATATATAAAATAAATAGATTTTTGCATTTATATGGTTCTCCAGTTTTGTGTTTTGTTTGATTGCCTAAACTTTGTCCTTTCAGGTACAAAAACTTTGATCTGATTTTTGGTCAAGCATCAATGTGGTCATCGGACTATAAGTGCGAAGAAAACGAACAAAAAAACATTCTTTCTTCGTGCTTTTTGATAAACTTGGTAGCTTATAACTGTTGTTTGTTACTACATTGCACCAAAAATGTTAGTTGAACTGTAAGCAATGGTTCAAAAAGACTACAAGTGCACCACATGGTGGTGGTTATGTTGAGAAATTTTCATATATTGTCATAAAAGATTTCTATTTTTTTGGTCGTATCAGTAGTTGTTATTTGACCCATTTGTGTTGGAAGTTGTACCAAATTGAAAGGAATGGTGAATTATAAATTAAAGAAATTAGTTTATATGTTCAATTAAAGTGAAGGCACCAGTACATATCTCATGAAATTGATATGTAAAGTGTGAAGTGATTGAATGTACTGTGTGGAATTGACTTGGACATGTTAGAAATGATGAGATGGGTCGAACTTTATAGATGGCGTTGCTTACACCATGTCTTCAAAAGTGTGGGTTTTTTTTTTTTGCATTACTTTTATCCATACACTTATGATTAATTTAATTTAAATATAATTAAGAAATATAATTTACTTTCCATAACATGGTAACAATATTAGGTAATGATTTTGAGACCCTTTGTCACTCCATGAGGACCTCTAGAGTTGCGTTTTCCTGCGAAAACTACCATTCTTACTTTTGATAAGGTACCGTATTTATTATATTGTGCATTTGGAAATTGAAATTGCATTTTGGTTAGTGTTTTACTGAATATTGCTGCATGTCTAACAATTTTTGAAGGTTTGTTGCAGAATTTTTTTTTTCATGACTTGCATGAAGAAGTGATGACGACTGCTGGCTGCTCATGGCCATGGTTTATTAATAGGCGTTCAACAACTTAAGTCAGAAATCCCTTTAATTGAAATTTGAAAGGGCATTTCTATCCAAAACATCCTATTCAGCCTTAAATGAGTTGATCAATGTCATTTCTTAGTTAGTGGAGCTTTTCTTAAGATAAACTATATCATTAAATTAATATATTTTTATGTACGATTAACATTGAATTATTGAATATATATCCTCACAAATTTTATAAAAAACCGTTTTAATAAAATTAATAAAATATTAATATCCTTAAAAATAGAGCAACCCGTGGGTACCACGGGTTATAACCTAGTATATATATATATAGTGTAGAGTTCAAATGAGATGAACTTTTTTGTAAGAAGAAAAAAGAAGAAATTTCAACCAATAAGAATGTTTTATTTTACTTCATTTAATATAAGCATTTAATATTACTATAAGGGTACATTGGTAAATCTACATATGTCATTAATTTGTAGTTTTCCTCTTTAATAGCTAACTACATTAATTTTTTTTTTGTAACTTATCTTCAAAATATATATTTTAAAAAAAATTAAAGTGTAGGATAAATTTCAACATGTAGGATGAATTTCGAAATATGTAGGATAACTTTTGATGTGTGTAGGGAAAAAAAGTAGTATGAAGGATAATAGTCTTTATGACTAATTAATTAGTAAAAAATGATAATAAATGAGATCAGTGAAAAACTATTTAATGTTTTACAAAATTACCCTTTGTTCTTTTTCTTCTCAATTAAATTTTCTTCTCAAATGAACTCTCCCATATATATATATATATATATAGGGAGAAGATCATGCGAGAACCACCTCTTATTGCGAGAACCGCGAGAACCAATGTGAACACAACCAAAAATGCCTAAAAATAGCTAAAAATCACACAAAAAAAATATTTTTTTTAATATTTTTTATATAAAAATCGCTACTTTTCGAAGCCAAAAAAAAAAATAAAAAAAAAAAATAAATTTTAATTTTTTTTTTTTGCCACTAAAAGTAGCGATTTGAGCATAAAAAATATTAAAAAAAATAAAATAAATTTTATATTTTTTTAGGTTTTTTGGGGGTTTAGTTTTTAGCATTTTAGCTTGGGGGGGGGGGGGGGTTAGGTTTTTGGGGGGGGTGGGGGAGGGGGGTTTAGGTTTTTTTTTTTTTTGGGGGGGGGGGGGGGGGGGTTAAGTTTTTTTTAGGTTTTTTGGGGGTTTTAGTTTTTAGCATTTAGCTAGGGGGGGGTTAGGTTTTTTTTTGGGGGGGGGGGGGGGGGGTTAGGTTTTTTTTAGGTTTTTTTAGCTATTTTAGGTTGTGTTCACATTGGTTCTCGCGGTTCTCACAATAAGGGTGGTTCTCACATGATCTCCTCCCTATATATATATATAAGGTGAGGTTTTAGAATGAACACTAGTGTATTTGTGAACTGAGTGAACAAATCCTGACCATTGATTTACATCATTAAATCATAAAATACATTGGTGTATTTTCATCATCAAATCTTGCCCATTGACTTACACTTGCGTATTGATAATCAATGGCTAGAATTAGTTCACTAGTGTTCACAATTAAGGAGGTTGTTCACAAATGAATATATATATATACATATATATATATATATAGGGGATGGATCATGAGAAAACTAGTTTAAATGAGAAAACCAAAAAAGTAACTAAAAAAGCCTAAAAAACATACCAAATTTTTTTTTAATTTTTATAAAAAAAATCGCAGCTTTTTATGCATGGAAAAAAAATTTCAAAAAAAAAAAAAAGTTTTTTGTTGTATTGCACATGTGTAATACTACACATGTGTATTACAACACATGTGCAGTACAACAAAAAAAATTTTTTTTTTTTTGAAAAATTTTTTATATATAAAAACTAGCGATTTTTTTATAAAAAATTGTAAAAAAAATTTTTTTGGTATGTTTTTTAGCTTTATTTTAAGTTTTTTAGTTAGTTTTCTAGTTTTCTCATTTATATCTAGTTTTCTCATGATCCTCTCCCTATATATATATATAGGGGATGGTTCAAATGAAAACCACTTTTATTGTGAAAACTCGAAAACTAACTAAAAAAAGCCTAAAAAACACACAAATTTTTTTTTTCAATTTTTTTATAAAAATCGCTGGTTTTTATATATGAAAAAAAAAACTTTTTTCCAAAAAAAAAAAAAAAAAAAATTTTGTAGTACACATGTGCACTACACAAAATTTTTTTTTTTTTGAAATTTTTTTTTATATAAAAAAACTTGCGTAAATTATTATGCAAAAAAAAATTAAAAAAAATTTGGTATGTTTTTTTGGCTTTTTTAATTAGTTTCCGAGTTTTCACAATAACTAGTGGTTTTCATTTGAACCTTCCCCTATATATATATATATTGTGAAAGTATAAAATACTATATTTTATTAACGTGAGATGATACGATATAAAATTACGCATGTTATAAAACTCAAAACCCTAATCATGAATGAAAAAAAAAATCATAATCATGCATGAAATAATCACGCATGGTTATATTAGTTGTTCATGCGTGATTTATGGTTTTGTTCATGCATGATTAGGCTTTTGAGTTTAATAACATGTGTAATTTCATATCGTACCATCGTACATTAAAGAATATTGTACGTTAACATTCCCCTAGATATATATATATATAGGGCTAGGTTCATTTGTGAACAACTCCTTGATAGTGAATTGTTTGAACTAATCCTAGTCCTTGATTATCAATACACAAGTGTAAATCAATTGTCAAGATTTGATCATGAAAATACACCAGTGTATTTTTACGATTTGATAATGTAAATCAATGGCCAGGATTTGTTCACTCGGTTCACAAATACACTAGTGTTCACTCTAGAACCCCACCCTGTATATATATATAGGAACGAGATCAGGAGAAAACGCCCAAAAGTGTGAGAACGCATCCTGGCCCAACACATGGCGCAGGATATGATTAGGCCGTGAGGGGTTTTTTTGTCGTTTCAATCTTCTTTTATTTTCCCAATTTATGCTGCTTCATTTTGGCGTCTAAGATTATTTTTGGCGTTAATTATATTCATTAAATTTTTGGCGTTGAATTAATTGTTTTTGTGTCACATAGATAATTTGTTGGCGTTATAGCGTTTTCTGGTCAATTTTTTTGGCGTTTTGTGGCGTTGTATAATAATTCACTACAAGTCATTAATATTTTCATAAGATTACAATAAGACCAAATGTTTTTATGGCATTTCGTCAATATTTTTGGCGTTTAATACATTGACAAGGTGCTTTGCCAGCACCCGTTCTCACAGTTTCATACTACTAGCGTTTTGGTGTTTGTAGTTTTTGGTGTTTTATATAATAATGTATTTTTATTTTTAGAGAATTAGATAAAAAAACAGATAATTTGATAACAAAACAATATAAAGTGAAAAAGAAAAAAAATTAAAAATTTTAATCTAATTTCTCATCCGAATCTTCACTGTCATCAGCATTTTCTTCTTGAATTTGTTTTGGCGTTTTGAACCTTTGAATACCTTAGCTAGATGCTAACTTTCTTACATAAACGTCGTCTTTTTTATACGAAGCTTGTTAGTGGCATCCTGTGTTTTGGTGTGATATTCTCGTTTGGTGGCATGTCATTAAAGATCAACTCTTGCTTGAATGCTATTTATAATAATGGAGTTTAAAATAGCATTTTACACTTGTGTTGATCCCTTCATGCCATGCATATATTCATCAAGAACAAAGCTCACATGATGACATATCACTGTCATCAGTCTCTTTTTCTTGAATATTTGTCCATCTCATTCAGCAAAAGATTATAGAGATAACCCCCTCAGAGAAGAATCCATTCAGTGAAAGCTTTGCCATCTGTGGTTATTTTAACTAACCTTTTTTGGCGTTTTAAAGTGAGTGATTTCTAGAGAACATGGCGTTTGTTTTTCTGGGTGTGATCAATTCATTGTGTGTAGACCCCTCTCTTATAGGAGATTTTTGGCGCGTAGTTTAGGCGGGAATTTTTATTATAATATACGATAGTAGTAAAGTAACCGCCTTTTCAGTTACTGTTTGTATTTACTGTTTTGTTCAGCTTTATCAGTTTCTAGGGTGATAGACGTCCCATCTTCCAAGTTTGGCTTTTTTTTAAATGGCATTATGCAGACCAAGATGACAAAATACAATAACGGAGAAAATATTAAGCAGGAAAAATATTTTTTGTTATTTCTAGCGTTTTGTAAGCAATAACTTTTTGTAGTATTTTTTTGGCGGTTTGCAAATAAATAGAGAAATGTATCATTTAAAAAAAAGATGATTACACAGAAGAAAAAAAAATTAAAATTAAAATTAAGACTCTTCGTCAGAAGGTACTTTATCCGAGAAGTATCCATCAGTTGCGTCATCTTCTTCCTCGGAGTCTTCATCTAGACCTTAATCCATGTCATCACCTTCACTTTCATCAGCTTCTTGTTCCTGAAGATTCTGAGGCCTCCATTTGAACATGTTTTGCATTAACGCCATTTTTGAGTCCATTTTTGTTTTCAAACAAGTAGCATTATGCAATTCTTCCAGGAACCCAAGCCCCTGCTTTGTCAAGATGTTTTCAAGCCAGTAGTCTTCCTGTTATCCGCTGTCGTATATAACGGTCACCATATCTGTTTCATCATCAAAACGCCATGATGTCATGACAGGGTCCGGCTTTACATCTGCTTTGATTGGTCCAAATTTCCTTGTTAATGCTTTCATAATAGGGATGGCAATGGGTCGGGTTTGGGACGGGTTTAGGTAATCCCAAACCCAAACCCGGTTAGATAAGCTTGTCTCAAACCCGTCCCAAAACCCGTCGGGTTTCTAGCGGGTAAATACCCATCGGGTATCGGGTATACCCGCGGGTTTCGGGTAAACCCGTTAATTTAAAAAGATTACTCGTTGGGTATACTCATCTCAAAACCCATTTATCAGGTAACTATTAACCGGTTACATTTTGTATTGTCATTATAAAAATATATATCAAATAACTACAATGTATACGGAATAGAATACCTATATGTGTAAAAAATGGATGTATCATATATATAAACATTTAATAAAATGAAAGAAATTATATCGGGTATACAATCGGGTAAACGGGTACACTTTATCGGGCAATTGGGTCGGGTAAACGGGTATATCACTAAATCCCAAACCCGCGAAAAAAATAAAAACTATTCTCAAACCCGTCCCAAACCCGATTAACCGACCCCAAACCCGTCCAAAATGTGTCGAGCTTCGGGTTTACCCAACGGGTTCGGGTTTGATTGCCATCCCTATTTCATAAGCATATGTGTTTCATGGCATTCGTTATCCAGAGCGATGCCAAGAGATTGGATACCCCTCTGTACCTCTTCTTCCATCTTCAAAATTGCCTTAATCGTCCTAACATACACCCTCCTTCTGTTGTCAAAACGCAGGACGAATCGCTGGATTGCCAGAGTGTATCTCCACCAAACGATGGTTGCCATTTTTGGCGTTTTGGTTAAATTGGCGTTTTTGGTTAAAGATGTTTTTGCAGAAATGATAGATTGAAGTGATTATGGGAGCAATGTTTTACATCGTTTATATAATGATGTTTTTGGCGCGTAATTTAGGAGGGAATTTCTTCTAATAAATGTTAATAACTGAATTTTCAGTTACTGTGTTGTTTCCTCTTCCTGTAATCTCCAACGCGTTTATCACTAATTTTTGGCGTTTTGTATTTAATGGCGTTTTATTTTTATGAATGGCGTGTTATCAGTTTTGTTGGCGTTTTGAATTTGAGCGGTAAAAGACCCTTTTACCCTTAATGAAGCGCGTCCCACATAATAAAATTGATGTTATTTAAGAAAACGCCACCGCACAATCTAGTCCATGGATTGTTTTGATCTGACGATCCATAACCGTTCTCACACTTTCCCCTGTTTATATATATATATATATATATATATATATATATAGGGTCAGGATTTAGAGAAAACACTCAAAAGTGTGAGAACGGAGAGAACGCTTATGCATCATCCGATCAAAACAATCTATGGACTAAATTGGCGCGGTGGCATTTTAGTAAATAACATCAATTGTATTACGTGGACGCGCGTCATTAAGGGTAAAAAAGTAAAAAAACTATTCCTAACATAAAAAGCCATTGAAAATAAAACGCCAAAAAAATACAAAACGCCAAATTTATCACTGGGTGCTTTTTTTCTGTGTTTTTATTTAAACTCTCTGGTTACAAAAACGCCATGACATAGGAAACACCATTATATATAACGCCAAACTTTACATCCGAATAAATGTTATTTACATTTTGTGTTATAAAAATAACATCCCGCCTAACCTACGCGCCAAAAAAATTCTATAAATAGAAACGCCTCACCACCTTCCGTTTATCACACCAAAAAACACACACACACACAGTGGTAGCTAAAAAAATTTACAACTCAATGTAAAACGCAAAAAAATACAACGACAGCAAAAACATCTTTTTCTTTTATCCTCAGTAAATTTCTGCATGAAGCTTCATTTAATGATTTTTTACGCGAGTGAAGAAAAGGGTTTTGTTGCATGAGATGGACAAAATTGAAAAAAGAGGGACTGATGACACCCATATGTCATACTGTCATCTTTGTTCCTGAAGAAGGTTTGAATGATAAGAAGAGACCTATACCAGTGGCAGATAGCATCCACCCACAGGGGGTCGCTCTATGGCTCAAACATCAACAAAGACAATTCAAGACATGAACAAAGAAAATAAACAACGCCAAACCTAAAACGCCATTTATTTGTCACATTTCTTGTAGTTTCAAAAGAAAAAAGAGACTGATGACACTGAAAATTTAATAATAATAAATTGCTTCTACTTTATTTATTTTTTTTTACTTTTTTTTTAATTTTCTTTGTCTATTGTTTGTTTTGTAATGTCAGTTAATAAACAACAAAATAATATTAATGCTATAACGAAAAATATAATAAAACGCCAAAATTAGCAAATACGTGTAAAACGCCATAATGCCATACAAAAGCCCCCAAATAAACTACCAAACTATAATAAAATTAATTTGAACAACTAATATTATAAAAAAAAGAGTGAAAAAATGTGCAAAAGAATATAAAACAAAAGAAGTCCAATAGTTATCTAACCGCCATTGGAAAACAAAACGCCATAATTATAGCCGTCAAAAGATTTGACGTGTTACACCATTAAAATAATTGAGTCTTAAAACAAAACACGGTAAACTGCAAAAATCAGTAAAATGAAACGACGGAAAACATAATTACTAACATTTATTATATTAAATTTATTTATCTTTTTCAAAACGCCATAATTACCTGACATACGCGGGAAAAAAAAGTCAATATAAAAGAAGATCATCAAAACCCAAGTTCAAACACGCCAAAAAAACTAAAACGCCACATATTCTCCAAAACGCCAAAAAAATTAAAAAATGGCTAAGGTTATTGCATGGAGGTTTGTAAGGAAAGAAAAAAGATTTATCATAAAGTTCGCTGACAGGAGAAGGGTTAAGGTAAGAACAATAAAAGCCATGATGGGAATGAATGAAAATATTCAAAAGGATATCCTGGCCCTTGGGGTTCCAAGAGACAACGATTGTGAAAGAACAAGAACTGTAATAAGAAGACTGGAGAGAAAGTTTCCAGCAGAAGATAATGAAGATGAAGATGAAGATGATGATATTGAAGATACACAAATACCAAAACTTAGGAGTTGGTTATTGCATGAGGAAGAAGGAACACTTGAAGTAACTTATGAAAACGGGGTGCAATATTCAAGAACAATGGAAGAAATGTTGAAGACAGGGTTGCTATCTATCATTGAACAACTCTGTGATTTACCACCTTCAAACGATCCAAAATCCAATGATGCAGTAATATTCTTGAATAGGCTGCAGCAAAGAAGAGACGAGCTAATGGCGTTATACGCAAAAATGAAATTTGATGATGAAGAATCTGAAGAAAGTGAAGAACAAAGCGATGGGTACATCTCCGATGTAATCCCACCTACGGAAGACTATTAGATTATTTTGATTTTCTACTTATTGTAATTTTAGAATTACCTCAAAGAGAAGAAATCTGAGAAAAAAACAATAAACGCCAAATAATTAATAAATCTACAAAACGCCAAAATTATCTTGCACGCAAAAAATAAAGAAGCTTCTCAAACGCGAAAACCGTGAAAGGAGAAGAATACTAAAAAGACAAAAAAACCCATCGGTCCCTGATCAAGCCCCACGCCACGTGTTCGGCCAGGATGCGTTCTCACTGTTCTCACACTTTTTACCGTTCTCTCCTGATCCCGTTTATACATATATATATATATATATATATATATATATATATATATATATATATATATATATATATATATATATATATATATATATGTTATACGAATAATATTACAATTATATATGTTTAAACTCACGAACCTAATCAAACTCGGTTTATAATACATGAACTAAGCTTGTTTATTAAATACTCCCCCGGCCTCTTCACATGTATTAACTTTTAAATTGGTTAGAATATAATGTGATACGACTTATCCTACAAGTGAAACAATAAAATAATGGTTTTTTTACTTAATGATCATATATTTCTACTTGTTTTGATTAAGAAATTTACATGAATGTCGATATAAGACATATGGTAGTTAGGTGATATGCTATATGAATGTCCATATGTGGGATAGCAATTTACAACAATATTCATATATTTTTAGGTTTACACATCACACAAAACAAAAGGCTTTACAGAAGAATTTCATAACTCCAATATTACAAGTTCAATACTATAAAAAACAATGAAATTACTACTACTTTGGGATGACTTCCTAATTATCATTCCAAATAGTTCGAAGATGCCTTGCCATGTCACGCGTAAACTTATCACCCTGCAACACGAACTAAATATGTTAGCTCTCTGGTTAGTCTATAGGTTAACATAACTTTCAACATATTACTTTATCAAAAGATAATGATTTGAGTTCCAAAAACATCAAAATTTATTAAGTTGTCATTAATGTTTAGCAACCCTTCCACTAGCTATGACACGTTAACACCATTAACCATAATCAGTGAAGTTTGGAGTGTTCTTCACCTCCTAAGCATCAAGTAAGTACCTAATTCACATCTTGAACCTTCTTGATTGGAGTACTTGGTGGGTTTTGATGAATCAACCCCCATTTGGTAAATTGGAGGTGTTAGATGGTTGGATTTGTGTATGAATGCACTAATTTAGTGTCAATGATGATTAAACCACCTCAACTAGGAATTTTGATGTGGCAATTCATGTTCAAGTAATTGGGGTTTTTGAATAAATATGGTTAAGTATGATTGGATTAAAAGAAATGTGGTGTTTTGATATGTTTAATGTTGTGATAAGAATGGTACTTTTTATATGTAAGAAACTTGATGATTTACATATGAACTAGGAAGATTAGGCATGAACTACTTGTACATTATGCTTAGATAGTAGTACGCACACCAAGTGTTTGATGAAATGTCTAATTGACAATGTTATGTGAAAATGTATGCAAGTATTGGATGAATATGTGTAGAATGTGATAATGACATGATTGATGGTAATTAAACATGAGATATGTGTTGTAGAAGGAATCCATGTAAGGATGTAGTTGATGGTATGATTCGGTAGAAATATGCATTAGGAACTTGTACTCTATGCTTGAATGGTGAGGTGCACACCATGTGTTGGACCAATTACTTATTGGTGATTTAGAAATGAATGTGTACTAAATATATAGCATATGACCTTACTAGTAAAGGATGATGCTATGATTAAATTAAGTTGGCAAATTTTGTATATGGTTATCAAATGTTGAATCATGAAAGCATTAGCATGTGCAAAACTGATTATGTTTATATTGTGTATGCAACTAAGTGATCATGTAGTTGTAGATGCCATACAACATGAGTATGAAATGCATATGATATTATTATGGTCTACTATATCAATATGAGTGTGTGTTCATAAGTTGTAAGTTATATGCTAGAAGGTTGACTTTCTGAAAGTCAACAAGATATAAATAGCATAGTAAGGCACTTTGACACAAATGTAAGATTAGAGAGATCAAGAGATACGTGTTAGACCAACTACGTGTTATGTATGACGATGAATTTGGATTTCGTGGATGTTGAACAATGTGGTTGTTAATTCATGTCTTATGCATGTTGAAGAATTATTAATGAATGTCAATGTAACTAAGAGTTGGAAATGGATGTTGATATAATAAGCATGCATACTAACAATGTTATGGACATGACGACATGAAAGGATAGGAACCACATTAGCATTAACTCAAGCATGGAAGGTTAACAGGTCAAGAGGCGGCAAAAAAGCATGCACAGACAGAGTAGCTTAAGGTAAGTGATTCTCGAATTTAATTTATTATTATATAATTAGTTTTGATTGGTAAGAAGGACGGGAATCATGAATGGGTGGGTAAGTAATCGAAGAAGAAAAGTAAGTAAGTTTGTAATGGGTAATATATAGATTAGTTATGATTGAAAAAAAACTCTTGGTAAGTTCAAACGAGTCAAAAGAAGAAAGTAATGTGTCAGAATGTGGAATTTGGATGTTGTTATATGGGGATTAGTGTTAGGATGATTTGGGGGCTTGAAATAATGTTATTTTACGTTTTGGGTGCAACGTTCCGTATTTCTCATTCTTCCAATTTTCATGTAATTTTCATTTTCAATCCCTTGTAATTCGAGACTTGATCATAACGGAAATCATATTTTATATTATTTTTGCCTAATTATTCATGCATGATAAAACATTCACAAATATGAATTTTATCCAAAATCGAGTCATACATCAAGTTTATATTTTCTTCGGGATGTTAATCATACGTGTTTTATTATTGCACACACTAGCATACACCTTAAAACCCTAAAAATATGCTTAACATTGAGTTCATAGCATAAAATACCCAACAAAACAACTCAAGGGACTAAAAATGATTTTTTGTAATTTTGACAGTCCACGCGGACCGTATAGACTTCCTCACTATTCGTATGGAGTGTCGCTGCAGCAGAAAACGCGAAATTGTTTGATTTTTAAACCATTCCTCCTCATAACTCCCAACCAACTCATTTAAGACCCCAACCACTTAACCCTATTATAACCAACCCCTAACACCCTCCAAACATTTTCACCACTCCGTAATCACTCTCTAACACTCTCATAATTTCAAATTCTTCCACTTTGAGCCACTTTCTTACACTTTTCTTCTTGTTTTTCTTCTTCTCCTTCCTTGGAACACCTCTAGGAGTATTACCACTTGTTTACCAAGGCAAACAAATATGGTAGACCACCATTTTTGAGGTCTAACTTATGATATTTATTAAGCTTTTTATACTTGTCTTTCTTTAGCTTTGTTCTTGGAACTTTTGTGTCACACCCCAACCGATGGCGGAATCATCGGGATGTGGCATGATGCGAATAGGTTGCTCGAGAGAATCCATAACGTCTAATTGTGATAATATTTAATAAGGTTCAATTTCCCATACGATCAAACAAATATTCTCACAAAACCGAAACGAAATTAAGTAGTTTCTCAAGCAACAAAACAAGACATAACAAAACTTGCAATTAAGTTTAGGCTGGTTTCTAGAATTCCTAAACCATTTCCAGCAGTAATCCATCAACCTGTCACATACGTTAAAATAAAATTCAATACAATAATGTAAAGGTGAGTACATAAGTTTAGCATAAGTATAGAAATAAAGCATATACGCATAACCAACATGTAACACGTAGAGAGGTGAATCAAGTAAGCTATCGACAATGATACAAGCTAACCAACATGACTGCGTTGTAGGGTATGCGCGATACGTGTTCACCGCAATGAGCACCCACGTAAGGTGAGTAAGAAATCCTTAACAACCCCTGAGCAAACAGGTGCTGAGTCCAAACTATAGTACTATCATCGCTAAGGGTGGTTGATGTCTGTCGTTATGGACATGCAAAAACCAACTAAACTATGTAGATAGGATAAGTCGGATATCGAACCAGAGGAGGATTATGGAAAGTGTTATGATGCTAACTATTAATTAACTAATGCTAAAAAGTAAAATTCAATTGATTGTTTAGGAGAATTGTCTAGGTTAACAAATAAAAATTGAGAATTAAATCAATAGGAGAGAAGATGGTTCCTCCAGATTTCAGGTTTTACAGTTAGCTTCAACTATGTGTTTAATCGTGACCTACATAGACATAGGTGCTAATTTTGATTAACTAATTGTGATAACCAACGACTAGGTACTCCGGTCAATACATAACGGGAGGTTATCGAATGATTATCAATTACAATTACAAACCCTAACCCCATGTCAAATATATCCCAATTACTAGAACTCTCGGGAACTGAATGCTTAGAAATTAAGGTTTAAATAAATGTGTAGGATCGCGTACGAACCCGAATGAGTCTATCAGAGGAGTTTTACTTCGTTTCAGGTGCGGAAAACAAGAAACAAAGGTAGACACAGCTAGTTCTTCACTTTAAACACTCTTCTGATTGATATTATAACAATTACAATCAGGAAACACACCGGCAGCACTTCGGTACAATATTCTGATTCCCCACCAAATGACAAGATCACTAGCCTATTTATAGAGTTTCTAATTCCCCACGAAAGTGCAATATTCATTTCGTGGGAAATCAACATTTCGAGTGGAATCAGGACTTATGTGATTTAGCTTGAAATTGCTATGTGCACTTTCAAGCGGAATCAGCTTAAATCACACTAAACTTTCCTATTTTCTCGTAAAACGTGCCCTGATCTAACCTATCTAGACAAAAACTCGATACAAGACTAAGTCGACAGATGCATGCACTAACAGACTCCCCCTCAGATATTGACGAGTCTCACGTGTCGAGTCTTCGCATCTTCAATCTTGATCAGTCTCTGGGCTTCACTCTTTCACTCAGCATTAACAGACTCCCCCTAACAATGTGCTGGCATTCCTCTTGTTTTTCAGCATCATCTGCTTCAGGATTGTAATCTGACTTTCACAGGTTCCTGATCGTTGCCTGGCTCATGCTTTGTCCTCAGAGTCTTCAGATATCAGAAATGTCTCTTTAATCACAAGCTTGTCAGAATCGAATAACCTGGCTCTTTAGGAGGTTGTTTCAAGATCGTAATCTGGCTCTCGTCTAGCTCAGATTATCTGCACAATCTCTACCTCAAAGTAAATTTCATACATTTACACATTTCAAATATAGAAATATACACTAACTCAGACTCCCTCTCACTACACACATGATGAACCACTTATAAAAATTAATCACAATGCATTTGATTTCAAACACAGACTCTCCCTCACAAAATGTCATCATGTTTAGCACTTGGAATTTTGAAAATCAGCTTTCCAACACCAGTTGTCAAAAATCTTTTTGTATTTTTCAAAATTTATGCTAAAACACACTGAAAATCTTTTTGGATTTTTGAATGTAATGAAATGAAATGCAGTAAAGAAATATTTACAGACAATATTTTTGTGAGTTTGTGTAAGAGGATCATATCAGTTTCTGAGACAAATCACTAACACCGTTAAGCTTCATTTCATTTTAAGTTTTAAACAATTCACCTAGATTGTCAGTATCTTGGTCCACTTAAATTTTCACACAAAGTTCAACTGCTTCGAGATATGATATTAATGTTTTAAGCACTTAAACTTAATCGCGTGTCCCACTACTTGAATATACTCCCGTATCCAGATCCCAATATTCAGTCTTACAGGTAAGTATACCTAGATGATATCTGTAAGGGGTTAAAATGCGAGGGCCGTGAGAGCTCAGGTCGATACTTCCGTATACACAGAGAGATGACGGCTTCGACTTTTGGTATGTCCCCTTTAGAGGATCTTTTTTACAACAGCAATGACTATCAATTTTATTGTTTCATCAATTTGCTGAGGGTGGCGCTATATTTCAAGCATTGCAGAAAGTATTATGCGGGGACTAGGTCAGAATTTCCATTCAGCAGAAGTCCCGGAATAATACCCCAGATATCACTAAGCATAAAGACCTAGTATCTCAGAAAGAGGGACCTTTCAAACAAGATTTCGGGGGTTACCCATAGATCCAAGACGTTGTTCCCCACGATATAAGCAAGTTTGAATTTTAGGTTTATATCTCGTCACAATCTACTAAATGTGCAAAAACCTACTGGCATATCCGCAGTGAGATTGTTTATCACATTTTTACTTTCCATTTCTTTAGCATGTTGTGATCGTCCACTGATGTACTATCATTTCCTCTTTTTCACAACAAAAACTCATTTTTCATTTTATCATGTTTTTTACTTTTTCAAATTTTCAAATGTTTTTGGATTTTCAGAAATTTCTTACTCCCCCTAAAATGCAAACACATTTAAGGAAATTTGAAAACAAACTATACAAGTAAGTTGACAACCGATATCAAATCGCCTTATTTCGCCATCCACTAGGCATAAACAATCAGAACTCCCCCTTTCAACAAACTATTTTCTCATTATGATTTCAAAACACTTAAGTTTGTTTTAATCAAAATGATTTTTCCGGAAAATAAGTTTGTTTTTACCGCTAGTAGGTTTGATAAAAAACCATTTGTAGGGATTGGTTCATCATATTGTTCATACAATCTCTTGTATAAGAATTACATCAAGTTCAAACTAATGACCTTGAGTAATCACTTTGTCAGAATCAACCTCTTACCACTTGTAAGTATATCCAAAACATTTAATCATATGTAGGAATAAATCATCTACACAAACCATTTTACCAATCAAGATGCCGATTCCTGCTTCACACTTACCTACCTGGAAGCTCCGGCAATTCACACTTAACCTGTAAAAATTTCAACAATTGTTTAAATTTTTACACAAACTATTATCAAGAATAATGCCGATTCCTGATCCACGATTACAAACTTGGGATCTCCGGTATAGTCCTTCACCTGTAAAATTTCAACAATTTTCAAGTTTTTCACAAAATTCAAATTTTTAACAAGAATGATGCCGATTCCTGATCCATAATTACAAACTTGGGATCTCCGGCAAGTCAGGTTTTTTTCATTTGAACAGATTCACCCAAGCCTGACGGTCCTTGGGTGATTTCGAATTCTTGTTCAACAATGGTGGAAAATTTACATCATCCATTGTTAGACCAGAATTCTCAACTTTTACCTCAACACACGGCTCTTCTGGCTTTACCACACCAGGTTCATCGCCTGAACATGGCTTGTCTGACTTTATTGAGTCAGATTCATCGCCGACAACTGGCTCCTTTGTTTCCGGAGAAACAAATTCATCACCAGGAAGTTTCTTCTTCTTTTTATCCTCTTTCGTCCTCAGATTTGTATATGATGAACTCGTTTTACTTGACTTTGCAGTCGAGTGAATCGATTCTTTAGAACTCTTATTTTTACCAACTAGTGAACCCGAGGACAATATCTTCTCCAGATATTCTCTGGCCTTCTTCCTCTTTTTCCTCAGTCTGTCTTTTTGCCCCTGAGAAAGCTTCACTTTCTTTTCTTGAACTTTAGGTTCTTGAACCTTCTGTTCTTTGGGCTTGACATTGACTGGTTTCTTCACCTGCTTCTGAGATTCAGCCCTCGATCTTCTCATTGATCTCATTGAGCAATCTCTAGCAATATGGCCAATGATGTTGCAGTTAAAGCATCTCCTTGACTCAAACCTCCAACTCTGGCAGTTAACATCAATGTGTCCTTGATAGCCGCATCTGTAACACACTCCGTTATCGTACCAATCACCATTTTCAGCCCAAACATTCAGATCAAAGCACTGTTTGGCTTGATGATAATCCTTTCTTCTCTTGTTTTCTGGATTTGGCTTTTGAGCACTGTGGTCCAACCTGCACCACTTATTACAAACAAATTTTGAGTTTTGATTTATAACTTTTTGTGATTTTTGATTGCGATTGGATGATCGATCTGATGAACTTTTATTATCTTTTTGAATATTTTTCAAATTTTTCTCTTTTTGTTTTTGTTCCACTTTCTTCTTCAAAGGTTTTTGCTTAGAGCATTCTCCCTTTTCAGTTGATTGCAGAACAGTTTTCTGAAATTTTTCTTTTAATTTCAAAAATAATTTCTGTTTTTCAATATTTTCATTTTCATCATCAGATTTCTCATCACAATCTTCAACTATGACTTTATCATAGTCTGTGACATCGTCACTTATTGGAACGGAATTGATCGGTTTTGGACATGGATAATCTGGTGTTGATGACGAAGTCTCAAAACCTTTCAATTTCTCTTCAAGCTCTTTGATTTTAATCCGAGCTTTTTCAGCTTCATTTTCAAACCAAATGATTTTCTGAAGATGAGAGTTTATTTCAATCTGTTTTTTAAGATTATTTTTAAAAATAGCAGATTTCTCATCTTCTAAAATCTTCATTTGACTTTGAAAATCTTTGTCAAATTTTAATGTTTCATTTTCAAATTCTTTTTCCTTTTCTTTCAAAATCTCGTTTTCTAATGTCAAACTGTTCAATTCACTTAACAGTTTGTCATTTTCAGATTTCAACCTCTCATAATTTTTCTGCAAATCAAAAATCTGTTTCTCATCAGCTTTCTTCTCGTCTTTCATAACTGAAATCTCTTCAGTCTGTTCCTCTCCCACTTGGACACCTTTACTCTTGCTCTTCTTTAATATTGTTTTTCCACTTTGACTTTTCTTCTTCTCAGCATTTCTCTCCATCTGTTCTTCAAGTTTTTCAATGAATTGACAAATTGTCAATCTAGTGTATTCTCCAGTTCTTTTTAAATCCAACAGATATGTACCCCATTCTTGTTGAGGTATGGCATTGGCTAAACTCTCAACCCATTCATTTGGACTTTTCTGAATACCCTTCTCAGACATTGAGCGAACAAGATGGCTATACCTCTCAATGATACTCTTTGTACTTTCTCCTGGACAACCTGAAAACGAGTCAAACTCTTTCTTTAATGAATTTCTTTTACTAATTGTTTCACTATTCATATTAAAGAAATTGATATCCATGATTCGGAAACACGTTTATCAAAACAGTCCTTTTCAAGCGAAATAAGCAAACAACTGTCTCAAGCGGAATACCAAATTCCAATTTCAAGCGGAATGCCTTGTTGGAGCGGAATCAACAACTGTTTTCAAGCGGAATGTGATCTGGAACGGAATCACTAACACACTTCAAGCGGAATCTGATCTGGCAGCTTGAAGCGGAATCAGTAACAACTTTGAAGCGGAATCAACACTATGTTGAAGCGGAACCACAAATTCGAGCGAGATCACAGATTTCGCTTGGAAATTTCAAGCGAAATTAATATTCTCGAGCGGAATTAGCTAAACAGAAACAATATTTCAGGCGAAATCAGAAAAAATCCATTCGAGCGAAATAACCCAAGAGGAAATACAGCCTCGAGCGGAATCAAACAATGTAAGTTCGAGTGGAATCACTGATTTGGTATTTTGGAGCGGAATCAATGTTCTTACAAGCTAAATAGCAGGTTTCCTTTGAAATTTTCGAGCGAAATCAACCAATGAGACTAATCTGGAGCGGAATCAGGAAATGCTCGTTCAAGCGGAATCTATTCTAATGTCCATTTCAGTCACTTTTAGGTCGAATTTTACTATGAAACTTTCAAGGGTTTGTCAATAGGTAATTTTACACAATCTGTGAAAATTTGATCCAATTTTGACCGTTAAAACTTCCTGAAATGATGAAAGAAGGTGTAGAAGTAAGATAATACAATCAAAACTAGCTGTATTCTGCAGAACTCCTCCTCCTGAGCTCTGATACCAATTGTAGGATCGCGTACGAACCCGAATGAGTCTATCAGAGGAGTTTTACTTCGTTTCAGGTGCGGAAAACAAGAAACAAAGGTAGACACAACTAGTTCTTCACTTTAAACACTCTTCTGATTGATATTATAACAATTACAATCAGGAAACACACCGGCAGCACTTCAGTACAATATTCTGATTCCCCACCAAATGACAAGATCTCTAGCCTATTTATAGAGTTTCTGATTCCCCACGAAAGAGCAATATTCATTTCGTGGGAAATCAACATTTCGAGCGGAATCAGGACTTATGTGATTTAGCTTGAAATTGCTATGTGCACTTTCAAGCGGAATCAACTTAAATCACACTAAACTTTCCTATTTTCTCGTAAAACGTGCCCTGATCTAACCTATCTAGACAAAGACTCGATACAAGACTAAGTCGACAGATGCATGCACTAACAAAATGCAATTTTTTATAATCAATAAATCAAATCAATATGAAAAGCATCGAATGCTTAGATCACCAAGTTAAAACAATTGTGTCAACATATAGTATCAATTAACTTACAAAAACCCTCCATCCGGAGGAAACCATAGAAGTTTAGCCGCTCATCTCGCACAAAAGATCTTCAAAAGTTTGAACAACTGATGAATTCATGATTGATTCGGCAAGTAATGGAAGAATTATGATGATGATGATGCTGATGATGATGTGATTTGGAGGCCAAAAGTTGGATATCTTGCTGCCTAATTCGTCCCCCAAGATGATGTGTGTGAAAAATTAGGGTTAAAACCCTTTTAAAAACCCACAGTACGCTGCCTCCCATAAATCTCGCCACTGAACCGTGAGTCACAGTTCATACAGTGGGTCACGGTTTACCTTTGATGCGCTAACAGGGATTCTGAACAAGGAGTCACAGTCTGAAGTGGGGGTCACAGTATAAACTTGCTGCTGGTTTTATAACTATACACTCCTGAACCGTGACCCCATGGTTTACAGACCATGGGTAAGAACGTGAATTGCTTAGCTTTTCTCCAACAATTGTGCAACTTTCATAAAATGGCAAGATTGGTCCCCCAACTAAACTCCCATCATTTTCTTAACATGTACCCATCATATAACTTTCGTTTAATGACCCGGAGACCCCTCAAACTTCAATATCTCTTATTTCTTCAATATTTCAACTATAATTAACTTTCAATTAATTACCAAACGACCCCTATACTTTGTAGACTCTTGTTTCTTGCACATTTAGGCACAAAGCAACTTCCAATTAAGTACCGAATGGTCCCTGAACTTTGTTCTTCCATACTCCTTTCACTCGTGGGCCTTCATATCACCTGAACAAACTTCAATATTCATCCTCGAGCTGCAATATCCCATCCTATGCTTGTAACTCCATCTTTATCCATTATAAACACACCGAATTACGTGTTTAACCTGTAAATCACCAAATTCTCGTAGTTACTTCATTCTAATCAAATAAACACATCAAATGCACACAAAACATCATATTTAGACACTCTAAAGCTCGGGTTTCACCTTCTCCATCACATTCCCACACTTACCTTTGACTGTCCTCAAGCAAACCAACTTAGAACTACTCACCACAGCAACAACACCTCTAAACCTCTCCGATTCAACATGTTCAGTCCCAAATCATACCCATCCCATAGACTGACACAATCGAGATTGACAATCTGACAAGTAAATGCTGCAATTTTAAAAACTTAAGACTTGTCTATCTAAAACTAACATGTTTACAATTAATCACATGCTACACACCCCTCACAATGTACTCTCCTCTCGGGTTAATATCTGGACTAGCGTGTAATGTGCTAGTATATAAAACACTCAAAAAGCAAACATGAAATCCTGCAATCATAGGCTTGTATGACAATTACACCTCCACTGTATCATCTAAGAACATATCAAAAGGACTTTCGGGCTTTGGGCTTAGGGTAAAGGTAGGAATATATTTCTAGGTTCTTTTTCTTTTCTAATTGGCTCACAAACAATAACCAAACCGTGATACTTTATTCAAACACAACTTATACTATTGGGTTGGTTTCTACCCAAGAACATAGACGACATTCACAATACTTATATTTTTGTTCTTTTCTTTTTCATTTTTCCTTCTCACATATTTCTCTATTTTTTCTTTTTCTTCATTTTTTTTCATAACAATATCATCACGGTCGGTTTTTCACAATAAACAGTGGGTGAACAAACGAAAGGTAGTTAGGCTCAACAGGGCTACTAAGGGAAATTTGGTGAATAACACAAAAGAAACACAAACACAAAAGGGTGTAACAGGGAATCCTAATGCCTTTATCATATATGTGCACATGTCAAACCCACAGTCTCAGCATTCTAACACAGAATAACACGTAGCCTGCACTCAACAAATGAATTCATCATATAATGTATCCTATCCGTCTACAGGCTCAAAATCTCACCAAGAAAAGGTAAAAAGGTTGACGACATGTAGCATATGCAATTAAAACATGTTACCCCTAGATAGACATCTCTTTTCAACTCATTTCCTATAAAAACACTTATCAAACCTACTCTCATGAAACTTAAATGGACAACCATGACAAGGGACTAATCTAGTCTACTACCGGTAAGAGCCTATTAGTGATTGAAACTTTAGGTTTTCGTATCCAATTAGCTTGTTTAAGGCGATGAAAATTTTTAAAGTTTTCAAAAATTTTCAATTTTTTACCAAATTTCATCGATTTCAATCTCTTCAAGCTTTATCCACAAATCCCTTCCCGGGCTCCCACATCCCCACACTTGGGATACATTGTCCCCAATGTATGGTGCTTTTAAAATATAAGCCCGGGAATCCAACCAAACACACCAAACAGCTAACTCTTAAAACAAATAACTAAACACACTCCCATAACACAATAAAGTTTTAACACCACCAAAAACAAAAACAAACCGAAACAGGATAGAGAAACACATGCACCTGATCAGAAACAAGTGAGTGTCTGTAGCGGTGTAACTGCTGCGATCAAGACTGGAAAATACGCATTCAATATAGGATTTTATGATGTCTCATCGGGGATGTTGCAAAACATCCCCACACTTGAATCATTGCCTCCGTGAAGATAAACGCATGGAAACCTGTCAAAACACAACACACCAAACGAAACCAAAACGAAATATAATACTCTACATCCTCGGGCTGCCTCCCGAGAGTGCTAAATTTTAGGTCTTCAGCCAGACCGTACCTGATGTGCTCAGGGAGGTTCATCTGAACGCTTGCCTCCCCATTTCTCTCCATACATCATTGTCCAATCTTGTTGGAGGTTCGCAGCTCCACGCTAGTTGGGTTCAACCTCAGCCTTATTGCCCCACTCACTCCCACCATCGGGTGGTTTTCCTTCATTTGCTCTTCCTCTCACAGTTGTCTTGTTCACCTGACTTCCATCACTCTTCAACTCGGACTTGTACAATGCAACACCACTCGCATTTAACCTGATTGTGCTAACACTTGAAACAAATTCGTTAGTAGCACCTGTATAACTCAAATCAGCAAGAAGATCATAAGATATGGTTTTTAAAAACACATTAAAGCATAATTTACGATTCTCGTAGCTCATGGTAACCATCCCGTTTCTGCAATCAATTTGGACGTTGGCTGTATACATAAAAGGGCGGCCCAAAACTACTTGTGGCTGCTCATAAGTCTGTGACGGAGCATAATCAATCACCATAAAATCGACCGAGTAGTAAAACTCGCCCAATTGTATCACTTGTGGCGCCATCCTATGCTGGCCATTGTGTTAATGGAAGAAAAAGGGGGTGCAGGTGGGCCCCACCTCTTTTCAACCAATTAAATCTTTTTTTTTTAATTTTGTTTAATAGGGGGTTTTATACCACACCCTACAGGTTAAATGAATTTTGTTTAATAGGGGGCTTTATACCACACCCTACAAGTTAAAGGAAGGGGCTTTAAAGCCCCCTGTGTGACGTGGCGTGATAAAGCCCCTACCACACCCTCCAGCCTTAGAGAAAGAAAGCACCAAGAACTTAGAGAGAGAGAGAGGAGGTACAACCACTATTACAGAGACCATCCCTCCGATGATTATAGTATTGATGATTTGACATGGTCATGCATGGAACGTAGCTAGAGGAGAAAGGCGGCGGAAAGAACCCTCGTCACCGCATAAGGCTATAGAGCCATTTAGCTCACGGGCGGCCACTCCCAGTGACCATACCCAGAAAACCTAGCCCTGCCTCCGGCGATGGTGGCTAGGGTTCTGGCAACGCAAGTTTATACATAAAAACTCAATTTTAGAAGTGCATGTATTGCAGAACTAATCTATTATATTTATCGTGAACTTTAAATCAGGTGTACTATTCTGCTTCCACCTCTGTTTGCATACAGGTATGTTGATTGTTATAGTGTCTTAGGTTATTGCAAGATGATGTCAAAGATATGACTTAACTTTCAGTTTGACAATTAATTCCTTAGTTTCATATGGTTTGCTGGTGATGGATGTCCAGTTAGTGTTTTTAGTGGTTGTTGTTTGCTGGTGCTTGGTTTGTGTTTGCGGCTTAGCTCCTTGCTGGCCGTTTGTTTTCTTTTCTAGTAAAGTTTTCGTTGTTGTCCGATAAAAAACACTGTACGATTGCTACATTTAAGGCCATTGAGAAGTTGAAATCACTGAGCTAACCAAGGTATCTTCAAACGATGTTAGAGCACCACAAATAAGGCATTTTTTGATGTTTTATATGCATAATTTCATGTTCCTATCTTCAAACATGTTTTTATACCCATTTTTTTGGTGGTGTTTTTATCCAAGAACTAGAAAAAAAATGAGAAAATGGTGTGACCCGTGTACTTTTAATATAGAGTAAAATGCCCGGATAGTCCCTGTGGTTTTGTAAAATAACAGCTATAGTCCCCAACTTTTGAAAATTACATGGGTGCTCCCTGTGGTTTGACGAGTTGTTACTCGGATGGTCCCTAGAGTGGATGTCCGTTAGTTTTCTCCGTTAAGTTCATCTGAAATTACTTATTTACCCCTCTCGTTAAAAAATAAAAAATAAATATTATACACACTCATATTATTATATTGAAAGTGTGGGGCTCACAAACTCTTTTGTCTTCTACAAAACAACCGGCCACCATCACTATAGCCATCACCACCACCACCTGCCACCACCCCACACCACCACCTGCCACCACCCAACAATAACATGTTGTAAATGTGTAAACAACATCAATTAAAAATCATTATCCATCTTAAAGACATGATTATCCCCATCCCCCATTCAATTTTACGTTACACACACACATCCCCTTCGTTCTCTCTCAATCAGCTCTAATGTTGAAACCCAAATCCATCAAGAATCACCCTGATTTTGTCCTCATCTTCAACCTGAAAACCCCCCAAAAATCACTCTTCACACCTTCAACATACATCCTCTTATCGATCACTCTCGTACGCGCTTCAAATCCTATGTTTTACGACAATCAATCCGTTCCTTATCAAGATCCACACATCTACACACTCACCTCTGTGTGTCCGGTGTTGGGTATTTCTGCGGTGCCTGTCGGTGGAGCGAGAACGTGACCGGCGATGGTCAGGGGAACGGGTTCGTGATCTGGTGAGGTGGGAACGGTCATGAGCGAGAACGTGACCGGCGATGGTCAGGGGAACGGCGGTGGTCTCTGTCTCGTTTTCTGTCTCTGTCTCGATCTCTGTCTCTTCGATCGGCCATAGTTAGGGCAAATATGTATGTTGTTACAGAGGCGAATTAGGGTTTCTATGAAGACTGTATTGTATATTTGTATGTATGTGTGTGATAATATGTTTTAATTTAATACTAAGGGCATTTTGGTCATTTTACATTGACTTAACGGAGAAAACTAACGGACATCCACTCGAGGGACTATCCGAGTAACAACTCGTCAAACCACAAGGAGCACCATTGTAATTTTCAAAAGTTGGGGACTATAGGTGTTATTTTACAAAACCACAGGGACTATCCGGGCATTTTACTCTTTAATATATATAATATATAGAGAGAGAATGAGTGGTGTAAATGTGTGGTTAAAAAATTAAAAAAAATGGTGATGAGTTTTAGTGTTTTTGAAGAATGAATGTTTTTACTTTTTATGATGTGGTAGCTTACTAGGCAAGTTTTTGGGTGTTTTTGAAGTTCCTTATTGTGGATGGTCTTAGAAGTCGTTAGAAAATTGATCTCCCACATCTGGTAACCTTTAGTCCTGAATAAACTTGTGACGAAAAGTAACATTTTGTGGCTTTTTATTATATAAGTTGGGAGGTGTCTATTGTGGTAAATGTGGTTTTTATTCTGTTTCTTTTAGGATTAAGTGATTTTGCTTTTGAAGGTTTGAATAATTTACTAATGCAGTCATGCATTTGTTTTTTTATGCTACGGATGAGCGGTTTAAGAAAGTAATAGTCGGAAGATTCAAACCTTGTCCTCACATAGGCTGTTTTGATCTTGAAATGTTTGTGGAAATGAATCAATGTATCTCGTAAGGAAAGCCATATTATCAATCAGCGGCGAAACTAGCCCAAAAAATTAGGGATATCCCAATTTTTTATTTCTTAGACCAGGGGTATCCTTTGTATGACGGAGACGAAGTTGAGGGGTATTTTTATACTACGAAAACGGAGATAAGGAGTATTTTTACACTACGGAGACGGGTTGTGGGGTAGCCCGTGCTACCCCTACTTACATTCTAAGTCCGCCCTTGTTATCAATCATAAGAGCTTCTTTTGTACTCTAGAGTCGCTCTCCCATTTGTCTCAAGAACTACTCTCTAAGAGTCTGGAGAGTGTCATTATTGACCCATATTTTACTTAGATCTCATATAAGGTAGCATGTGAGAGCGTATCTTTGATTTTGATTGTTTGATTTTTAATGATTTCTAACTGATTTTTTTATTCCTTTGATATTCTTAAGATGATAGTTGTGGGGATGATGTTATAGAAATTGAGGTGAAGCCAGATGGTTCTTGACGGGCAAAATCAGAAGATGATAGAAAGAGTCTATGGGATTTTAGGCACTGGCATTTTAATACTTTCGACGACACATAAATGAACAGGGTTTGGTTCCTGTTAATTTAATTGCAGGCTTTAGTAATGTTTGTATTTTGAATTATATGCTACCTTTAATTGATTTTAACAATTTGATTTTGTTTTTTAAATTGTGACTTACTTTAACAGACTTTAATTATGGGGAACAATAAGAGGTAAGTAACTCTTTTGACGACTTCTGACCGACCCACCACCAATGTAATAGCAAACTTCATTGCGTCAACGGTGTGATAATTACCTCGATGATTGTTACAGTAACCTACACGGTGACCTAGTTCATGGGATTTAAACAAGTACAATGGTGTGATAATCACCTCAGATGATGATCGTTTAGACATCGAAGGTTTGGCCGGAAAGCTTTGTGCGGTGCGGCAACATAAGCACTCGACAAAGCAGTGGCAGAGTTGAGTGAGGAAGAAGAATTCGGTGAGTGGGTGTCAGGGGCGGAGCTACATTGGTCGTAACGGGTTCCCAGAAACCCATTGCGTTTGGAAATTTTAATACATTTTGTAAACCAGAGTGAACCCATAACTATCATTATACACAAAGAAAAAACATGGTTCAGTGGATAAAACACTTTGTCTCTACCTTAAAAATCCCATTTTCGATTCCTGTTTCTCTTTTTTTATTTTTTGTAACTTTTCAATTATATTTTTAATTTAATTAAACAACCATTTTAGGGTTTCCCTCACACAACACCGCACTGGCCGCCACCCCGCTATCACCGCCCAACCACCAGTCGATCGTGGCCCTTGTTATTTTCTTTGCTTGAGCCCGGATTTCACTGTTTCAACTTCCAATTTTCAGTGAGGTAAACTTTGAATTTCTTATGTTGCTGGAATTGTGATTTGTGAATTAGTTTGAAATTGTGAATTGAATTTGATAATTAGCGAATTTGTAAAAACTTGAACCAACTTTTTTTTTTGGAAGGCTAATTTCATTAAAAAGAAACGACCCGGCCCGAAAATCTCCAAGACAGAGACTAACGGAACACGGGAAAGATTACATCAAAGGAAAACAAAAATTACACCAATTTTTCCACTCAATAGAACCCTCCTTAAACCTGCACGTAAACCACAAATACGCCAAAGATTTGACGTCCGCAACCAAATGAGCGATAGTAAAAACCGACCCATTAAAAACCTTGTCGTTCCTAGCCTTCCAAATCCGCCAGCAAGCGATAATAAGAATACCATACATAACTTCCTTCTTCTTCGCAGTGTACGGCAGATTATCCACTATATGTAGCACATCAGATAGCGAAAAAACGAAAAACTTTGGGATACGACACCAAGAAGCAATAGCGTCCCACAATCCTACCGCAGTGATACACCCGGAAAACAAGTGATCTACCGACTCTTCTACTTCACCACATAATCCGCAAAAACTATTCTCGACATAGACATTACGGCGTAAGAGAGCGTCTTTGGTTGGAATTCGATTCATACTCGCCCGCCACATAAAAACATTACATTTACCCGGGATCCATTTGCACCATTGATATACCGAATTAGTGACAGCATTACCGTCCCCTTTCAGCCATTGCCGAGCATCTTTAACCGAGTAGCCTTCACCTGCATCATGTTTCCAAGTCCACCGATCCTCGCGATCAGTAAGAACAACATCAGAAAGGTCCCGATGACACTGTATAAGTTCCTGTATCTCCAAGTCAGTGCTCGGATATTGTACCCAGTTCCAGCAAATCGCATGAGTCCCATCACCATCTTGCAATCGCTCCGCCACTGTACACCGTTTGTTTTGATCCAGTCGAAACAGCCTAGGATACTTAAATTTCAGCGGTTCAGTATCGAGCCATGGGTCAATCCAAAACTTAAGTTGAGTTCCATCACCCGCCACCCCTCTTATCAACGACATGAAACCTATTCCATCCACTTTAA
The DNA here is from genome assembly GCA_030545235.1 of Helianthus tuberosus. Lineage (NCBI taxonomy): Eukaryota > Viridiplantae > Streptophyta > Magnoliopsida > Asterales > Asteraceae > Helianthus > Helianthus tuberosus. Next base: position 132,556,385 of record CM060383.1, read on the forward strand.
GTTTATAGCCCACCTTAACTAATCTGGACCAAGTACCAGCAAACCGCGAGTTACATTGAACAGTTTCCCATCTTCTAGTAGAACCATGAATAGCGTCTATCACTTTCCTCCAAAGCGCATCCTTAGACATACGATATCTCCATATCCATTTCAATAAAAGCGCAGAGTTACTCTCTTCCAACTTGGATAAACCCAATCCTCCTTCTTTAACGCTCCTCGTCACCCTATCCATTTCAATAAAAACTTGAACCAACTGACCGTAGAACATTTGGCCATTAATCAATCAAAGTTGTTGTTTAATAAATAGAAAGTTTACCACAAATTGAACGTTTGGTTGTGAGAAATTTTTTTCATTAAAAAGTGAACCCATAGGAAAAAAAATCCTGGATCCGCCACTGGCCGCTACCACCGTCAATCATCAGGTTAGTTGGGAATTTCTTTTCTTTTCAATAAGGCTCTTGAATTAGGGTCTGACCCAAACAACCCACTTCTTGATTCGTGATTTGAACAATTAACTGATGTTAATTGGATCAAGATTTATGTGATTTTGAACGTACGCCAACTGGTATTGTCAAATTAGATATCTACTTAACTGAATCGAATAGTTTGTTTTAATTTGAGGTCCTGAATCTGTATTAACTTTTGATTTTTCTTTTTTTAAGATTTACTCATTTACATTAAATCTAATAATTTAAGGTTTTATTCAAGATTTACAGAATTTGTTTATCATGTTTTAAGGGATTGTCTATTTCTGTGGCTGGCTGGTGGATGTTATGTGTATATGTCTAGTTTATTTATAGCAAAATGAGTTTATCAGTAAGAACAAAATATCTTCTTTTTGTTATGTTTCTGTTAATGAGATTATCCATGACAAAAGCAAAGTTTTTGATGATGATGATGATATGATTATCTTGACACTAAATCGTTTATTTTACACTTTGTTGTCTACAAAACTACATCAATTTAGCCTGCAATAACTAAATTTGAACCTATACTTGCAGCCACATCAATGATTAAATTGCTCTGTTTTATTCGTATTTTAGATAATTTTTTAGTTGACAATTTCCTAGGGTTGGATCTTTTAGTTTATATGAGTATTCTAAAAGATTTAAATTGTTTTCAATATTATTTTTGATTTTTGAAGTTGGTATCTTTGTTTTGTGTTGAATTCTGTAGGGTGACAATGCATTGATCTGGGAAAAAGAGAATCTTTATTCAAATTACTTGCCTAATTTACCTTTTTAACATCTTGAAGGTTGTTTCTAGGCGACCGATTTGAATAACCTTTCAATAAAATTTGTACCGTTTGAGCCTGGTATCTGAACTTGCAACAGACTATGATTGAAGTTTCTGTTCCGTAAAGTGCTTAGTGTTCTGTCACATTACGTTATCTTCTTCATAAGGCTGTAACATGATCTAATCTCCAATGCATCAAGATCGTTTGTAATTTTGTTAAGCATCATTATTCTTTCAGAACCTGCACTTGACTGCCGGCTAAGATTGGAGACTAGTAATATCAAGGTATCAGACAGACAGTACTTTCTTAATAAATAATGGATCCTAAACACACCGGAGATGTATTAAGGTATTCTTTTCTAACTTTCTTTTTTTCTTTGTATTATTAGCATTACATGATATTCATCTTCTATGCGTAGACACTTGGAGAAGCAGGATGAACTCCTCATGGATGCTTACAGATCAATGTCACATGAATTACATAAACTCCAGGTGTGAACTTCTTACACGACACGGACCTAACAAGAAATTCACGGGTTTGGGTTTATTGTAAACTGGTTTGGCTCAGTTTTAGGTCGAACTTTCAAAAACGTTTAGCTAATTGGGTCCTCGGGTTTTCTTAGCCGGTTCGTAAGTTGGCCTATTTAACCTGTTTAATGTTACAATTATTTTTTTTAAATATATCATGTCATAACATAAACTGATTGAGTATTTTATGCTAAAGTTCAAATGATAAAAAAGAAATTAGCATCAAGTTTTATAGTTAAAACGTACTTATATTATATATACGTATGTATTTTTGTTATTAATTTGTAATTTTAGAGCATTATAACGCAAAAAAATAATAAGTAAACTTTCGGGTTAAACGGGTCGTATTTCTGTCAACATGCAAAAACGTAGACCTGGCAATTCCAACCCAAACAACATAAAATGGGTTTATGTTTATTTGGACTTTTAAATATTACACCATGGGTTATTTTGGGTAATAGATTATTTACAAGGGGATTTAAATGGGCATGTTTTTAAGCATGGGTCAAGATGGGCCGAAAGAAAAGAGCTTGTGGGTCAGGATGGGTCAGGGGGGTTTAAATGGGTAAATCGATGCCAACAACCTAAGCCTGTCAAAGTGGGTGGGTTGGATGGGTGTGGATCATGGGTCAGGATGGGTAAATTAAAAAAAGGTTAGGATGGGTTTGGGTTTAGATGGGTTGGGTTTAAAATGGGTTTAGGTTAGGATGGGTTTGGACCAAGATGGACTAAATAAAAAATAAAAAAGGCATACATAGTTGCACATCCTTAGATCTGGTTCTAATTAAACGAAGATGCGACTTGCATAGATTAACTTTGTAATACCGATTTTGATTTTCTTATTTCTAGTCTCACAATCGCCAGTATCCAGCAAAGAAAAATACACATGCCAGTTTGTTTTTGAATAATATATTGGCTTTCACTAATTTGAATTAAAATCCACTTTGAGAAGCATGTATCGTAAATTTTGAAACTTTAATTCACCAGCTTTGAATTCCACAATCACCAATTACATCTGAGCTTCAACTTGAATAAATTTACGAAGCAATGACTTCGAATCACCGATATCCTTCGATGTAATCGGTGAGTGGTGCAATTTCAAATCCAATTAGAATCAAAACGTTGCATCATTCTATTTAGTTAAATATTGATATTTTCATCAACTATATAATATTCAAATTTCATTCCAATCATCAGGGCAAATTACATAAGGATAGCAGGTAGACGAGCAACAAACTGCGCCGCCATCCCTTTCTGAATAGAAAACCCTAATCTACTAAAAACAAAGTCTCGCCCCTGAGGGGTCGAAATTCGCTTTGATTTGGAGAATATCGAAGTGGTTTGCAGTGGTTGTGATCGGTTTCGTCAGAGACTGAGATGGGAACGGCCATTAGACTATTTTCCGATGTGGAGAATATCGAAGTTGATTTGCGACGGTGTCTGAGTTTGGTTTTCCTTTGGGTGCCTGAGTTGACGGAGTTCCCTCCGCCCTCCGGTTCCCTCCGATTATGGTTCTGCAAGTTGATTTGCGACGGGCGTGCTTTTTTATGTTTTCTCCCATCCTGACCTGTTCCAAACTTTTTCTCCGTATAACCCATCCTGACCCGTTACATTTCTCCGTATGACCCATCCTGACCTGTTCCAAACTTTTTCTTTGTTTTTATTCTACCCAAAAGACCCATCAAGTTTTATAAAGAACCCAGAATAACCCATAATTTAGTCACCCCTACAACAACCCCAACTCCGGTAAGTTACTCCTCACTCACAACTACTCACTATCATTCTCTCTACTTGCAATTTCTCAAATTTGTTGATTTTCAGGCTTGAATTCTGTCAAAGTTGATGATTTTAGGTATTTTTCACCTTGTATATGTGATCACTTTTGTTTGATTTTCGTCAAATTGGGGATGCTTGTTGATGGAATTATGCTTTAATCCACTTCAAGTTTGTTGTTATAGATCAAAATATATGATTGAGTTTGGGGATTTTGTTGTTTTGTGTTAGGGTTAGCGATGATTTAATTCAATTAAATTTTCGAATTTCATAGGCTTTTGTTGTGGTTTTACAGTGCTGAATTGTGTTTTTAGGTTATGGTTAGGGTTTCAAGATGATTAGTGTGATGAAAATTGCCATTAATGCCTAGTAGAAAGTTGGGTTTTGTTTACGAATTTGATGAACAAAAAGAAATTTACAAATTTGTTGTGGTTTTACCTTGCTGAAAATTGCCATTAGTTACTACTATTTTTTCATGTTGGAGAAAATCAGTGATTTATACCCCTTAATATGAGAAAAATGTCCAGTGCTAACTGAGTTCTTTCTTGCATTTTAAGTTTAGAAATAGTTTTAAAACCAAGGTGTTTTCTAGTTTTATCTAAAAGCTTATTTGTCCTTCATTGCACTTCAACTCATGGCTCCTATGTATCAGTTGAGATTTGCTATTAATAATAAGTTATTTTAATATGTTGTAGTCTTTGATACTGTTTTAGAAGATGCGAGTACTTGTGTCTTGTTGTTTTGGTTTTTTACTTGTTAATTAAACCTGCAAATGAACCTTGATCTATTAGCAGTTTGGTAACCCCCTTTGCATCATCTAAACTGCACATTCTTATTGAATGAATCAGTTCCAGAAATTATGTGTGTATGTGTTGGGGACATTTTTTTATTTTCAAATTTTTAATATTTTTCATTTTTTAAATTTTTAAATTTTTTTCATTTTTAAATTTTTTATATATATTTAAAAAAATTTAAGTGTTTTTAATTTTTTGTTTTTTAATTTTTTTCGTTTATTAATTTTTTTTACAATTTTCCATTTTTTTTAATTTTTTTTTATTTTATAATTTTTTCATTTTTTTATTATTATTGATTTATTCTCAACCCATCCTTACCCGAACCCATCCTGACCCAAACCACCCATCCTTACCCAAACCCATCCCGACCTTTTTTTTCTTTTACCCATCTTGACCTAAACCCATTCTAACCTAAACCCATCCTGACCCAACAACCAATCCAATCCAACCCATCCATTTTGCCACCTCTACTGAAAAATGTTGTGTTCAACACCCAAGTTCATGTTGTGTTTGTGGGTTCTTGTTGGGTTTGACTTTCTAATTCGCTAATGCAACCCATTTAACACCCCAAGAGCAATCCAAACTGTTAAAATTTTCTTAGTTTTTTGTTTTAATTTATTTGGAACGTTTTCTTGCCAAGTATTAAGCATTTTTAGCTCTTTTTTAGGTTGAAGAGGAAATGTTAATGCGTGCATTTTATAATCTCATGGAGGCTCAAGGGCTAACAAAGAAGGTAATGTTGCTCACAAATCGCTACACTTAATCATACCGTGTTTCCTTTCATGTAAATTGCAAAACATTTTATGCCTAACATAAAACTTTTGATATCTATTGCAGAAACAAAACAGCAAGAATGTTTCAGAAGAAAGTGAGCCGCCCCAATCAAAAGCGTTGGCTGCTGTGGATAACGTTGAAAAATAGTAAAGATGTCAAAATACAGTTGCGGCTTTGCGCTTTTTTCTGAGGTCAAATGTGGCTTGAGGTTCGGTTTTGCGTAACTGCGTATTTTTTATTAGCATGCATACAAAAATCGGCTTATAATGAGTTCCCAGTTGGGAAAGAGTTGGACTTTCTAAAAGTTTTAAGTCTTCACAATAGATAACCGTTGAGTTTAAATTTACATGTGAGCTTAGTTTTTCAAGTTGTTTACTTTGTTTGTCAAGTTTACGGTGTGATTTTGGTAAATGGTCACTGTGAAGTGCATTTTTAATACAAGTATAATGGTTGAAGATAAGAATGAAAAGTATAATTGATTGATTAAAATATTAAATTAAAAAAAATGCAAAACAAGTATGCATGGTTGGTTATATAGTCCTCCAAATCATTTGAGATAATATTTGTTATGATCTATGTTGTTATCAGGTTATATAATACACACAAAAATAAAGGGGTACATGAAGATGTGTATATAAAAGAGTAAAAATCTTGCCAAAAATCCATTCAACAGTTCAATCATTTTTAATGAACTTGGATCCAAATACCATAAAAAATGAGTTTTAGTTCATTTTTTCTCTTAACGACCTTCCAATAACGTAAGGGGGGAGGGGGTGGTGATTACTCATCACTCATAACATCCAATCAAGTTTTGTCATGTCATCAACCATTATTCCATCACTCACAACCTTTTTTAGTGGAAATATCCATCACTCACAACACCCAACAATAAGCCCTCACACCCCCTCACATCCTTCCATTTCCGCGTTAAGTTTATCACGGAAATATTGATTCACGCGTGGAAATTAATGGCTGGCAGTGGTTTGTTTCCATTTATCAAACGTGGAACTCAAATAAACTCAAATATCACAGGGATATTTGAGCCCACCCCGGGTCCCCTAATAGTGACACAATCAACTGACATTGGTGATACCACTTATGGAATGGGGTTGAGTTCAATCGGGGTTCTCTCGGTGAAGAAGGTAGGTTGTTTAGGAGGTGGCAATGGCCCATCATTGCCCACATTGATACCACTGACGACATAGTTGGTCTATCTTCGGCATGATCTTGCACACATAACAAACCGATATGTATGGTTCGAACTACTTCAAAGTCAACACGAGTTGCATAATGTTGCACTAAGTAGCTCAAGAGACTTCCCTGCTTTATAGAGTCTCCATGCCTAAATCATAAATTCACCATGGAAAAACATCAAGACAGTTCAATACATAATATATACATCATTGTATTAAGGGAACATGCGAATCATCTTGCCAAACTTACATGTCCAAGAAGATTCTCATTATGATATTGATAGTGAATCCTCTGTTTTTCTTTCCACTCACCATCTCCAGCAACAAAACTCCAAAGCTAAAAACATCCGATTTTATTAAGAAGTTACTCTAGAGATATGTAGCCCCTAAATTGATGTAAGAACCCTATAAGCTTATGTATATTAAGAAATGTGACTGAATTTATGTGTCCAAATAGTTATTATAGATTCTTACAATGTCCCAACTACTTTGTTAGTATTTGCTTCATTCTCTTGTCAGCCAGACCAAAGTCAGATCTTGGGATTCATGTCCTTATCAAGCAAAATATTGCCAGCTTTCAGATCTTTATGAATAATTCGAAGGCGGGAATCTTGATGCAGATAAAGAAGCCCTCAAGCAATTCCATGGATAATGTTAAATCGAGAAGGCCAATCAAGCATCAAACTTTTCACTTCATCTGCACAACTATGATTATGTGCACAACAAAAAGGTCTATCTAAGTGCACCAAAAACAAGAATTCCCTCAGAGCTGATAGAAGATGCAAGATCTGGAGACATCATTGAACTGCCAAAAATAAAGAACAGACCTAACTATGGTGTAATCTACAGAGATTTTGAGAAGAACAAGGCTCTGTTCAGAAGTGTTGATATCTACAAATACTCAAATCAGACTCTGAAGTTTATTATGAAAAGTATGAACAGGAGACAAGAACAACTTCAGAAGACAGGAATGAACAAAGAGGATCAAAGAAAGGAAATTGAACAAATGATTGAAGATTGGATTCAAGCAAGAAGCTGGTACAAAGACATGTATGACATCTGCAACAAATACATTTCTTATAGAAAGAAATTGAAGGAAGGAGATGTACTAAAAAGGGCAAAGCTATTTTGAAAAACATATATGTTTTAAATTTTATTTCATCATGTAATTTGTTTTTCAGAACAGTAGTGACTTGTTTAAGTTGCAAATTTTAAGTTTCCACTGTTTGGAAATTTTCTGTTCATGAGATAGTTCATTTTCTTACAATACTTAGGGGGAAACTGTTAGGAAACTTTATTTGTAAGTATTTCAGCTTGATCTATGAAGAAGATAAAAGTCCTGAAGATCACAACAAGAAGAAGAAGATCGGATAGGACAACTGAAAAGAACAATATCCACTTCAAAGTATCATAAGTTGATCAAGAGTTGAAGAAGATTATTAAAGAAGGTCTTTCTGATGGTTCTGATGAAATATCATCAGTTTCTGACGATTCTGATTATCAGATTTTCTGATGATTTGTTCACCAGAATTTCTGATGAAGTGGTTTATTAGAAATTCTGATAAACACCCCACTTGTCTAAAAATCAGTTCTATCCTGTCACAATAACCGAAGCAAGTTGACATTATTGGATATCATGATGACAAAGGCCACTTGATTATTGGATTCAATGAATATGTCAAGAAGCTACTTTTTGCAGGGAATATACATGAATAAACAAATGTTTATTCATGTATTCAAGCCGTCTATAAATAGAAGGCTCATCAAGCAGAAAACAATGAGTTAAGCCTAGCATTCAATACATACTACAAACTCCATTGTCCTTTCACCTCAGAATTCAAGTATTCATTTTTAATAGATAATAATCTTACAATCACCTTGTAAACCATTTTGTTTCAAAGTGATATAAACTTGATAATTCTATAGGTCTTGTTTCTTGAAAGTCTAGTTTCTATTTCCGCACACTATTTTCACATCTATTGAAATCACTTGCCATATTACGTGAAAAGAAGTTTTTAAGTACAAACTGGGACCAACAATTGGTATCAGAGCAGATTGAATAAATCATTTTCAAACGATCAATCGCTCATCTTCTTTTCTCTAAACATGGTCAGCTTTCAGACATGGAATAATGCTTTTAACATTGGTTCAATGTCTAAACCTCCGACTCTGGTCAGAGAGGAATACCCCCAATGGAAAATCAGGATGGTCAATTTCCTTAATGGACATGACCGAGCTCTGTTTCAATCCATTGAAAGGGGTCCACATGTACCAATGACTGAAATACCAGCTATTCCAGCAACTGATCAATCACCAGGAATCCCTGCCTCCCGGGCTCCCAAAAGTGAAACACTTTGGAGCCCAGAAGACAAGGATAAGGTGGCTGCAGATGAAAGGGCAAAGTCACTTTTAATAATGGCTATCCCTAATGACATATTTTCTCAAGTTGATGCATGTGCATCAGCTAAGGAAATATGGGATCAGTTGGAAAATCTTTGTGAAGGAGGAGAAAGGATGAAAAGAAACATAAGAACAAACAATGTTTCCTCATATAAGAGATTCAAAAGCTTACCAAATGAAAGATTAAATGAAACATATCAAAGATTAACAAAACTTTTGAATGAGCTAAAGAAATTTGGAATAACTAAATCAAATGATGAAAGAAATATAAAATTTCTGGATGCCTTACCTAGAGAATGGAGAAGTCTAACCATGACTTTGTCCTCAACCTTAGAACTAGGTAATATAAGTCTTCATGAGTTATATAACATTCTAATCCCCAGAGAAGAAGAAATATTTGAAGAATCCATTCAAAGAGGGGGATCATTAGCTTTAATCTTAAACTCACAAAGAACACCCACCAATGATCCACAATCATCAAACAGTCAAAATCTTGAAATTTCTGATACATCATCAGATTTTTCAGCATTTGCTGAAGCAATTGCACTGCTCACTAAAACCTTTGAGCAGAGATTGAGGGGTGGAGGCCAAAGATACCAGAAAAGCGACATAGGGAGGATGGATGGAAGATCTAGGGAAGAAGATAGATCTAAGGATAAGAGAAAGGCTGAAGTTGTGTGTTACAAATGTAAATAGAAGGGCCACTATGCATCAGAATGGAAAACTAAGAAACTGAAAGATGTTGCTTATTATGAGAAGAAGCTGGAAGAAGCAAAGAAGCAACAACAAGTCAGTTTGATTGCAGGGACAAATACATGGCTATCTGATGATTATTCTGATGAAAAAGAAGAAGAGATGGCTAATTTCTGCCTTATGGCACTTTCTGATGAACTACCATAAACTTCAGGACAGAAGGTAAATTTAGATAATCTTGATCTTGAACACAAGCTAAACAAGCTCATGTCGGATTTTCTAAATCTGCAAGATAAACAGAAATCAGATAGTAAAAAATCTGATGAGTTGCAAAGGACTATGAATAAAATTATACTTGAAAACCAATTATTAATAGAAGAAAGTTTAGACCACAGAGCTAAAATTGAATTTTATGAAAAAGAAAGAAAAGATCTTTACAAGAAAATTCATGATAAGGAAATTAATGTAACAGGTTTTCAACAAGCCAAAGAATTCATAAATTTTATTGAGTCCACACCAAAAAAACAAAGGAGAGGGTTTAGGGTATGTGAAAACAAGTGAAATTAAACCCACCATCTTTGTGAAAGCGACACATCAGATTTCTGATAATCAAACATCAGAATCTGATTCTGAGTCATGCAAATCAACCAGTTCTGAGTACTCTTTTGAAAAACCCAACTTTAAAGCAAAAAGGAGTGAATCAAAACAAGAATTTTTAAATATTCCAGAAGCAGTTCACTCATTGATTCAAAATTATCCACTCATTCCATCACAAGAAATAAAATCTGAATCTTGTATGTGTGTTGACATACTGAAGCTTGTTCAACACCATCTCCAAAAGAAAAGTGAAAAATCTTTTTATGGCTCAACATATAACAGATATTCTGATGAAAGACCATCAAGAGAACATAATCTGATTAAAACCTCATAAAAAAGAGTACCCAAGCAAGTCTGGGTACCAAAAACTCTCTAATTTTTCTATTTCAGGACCATCATGTGCAGCAGATCAATGTGATTCAGGAAGCTCCAAGCACATGACTGGGGACAGGAGCTTACTCAGTAACTTTGTTTCAAAACTGGGCAAAATGGTAAATTTTGGGAATGGAGTAAAAGGGAGGATTATGGGATATGGATGCATAAGGTATGGATGCTTGACCATAGAAAAAATAGCCTATGTAGAAGGCTTAAAATACAATCTGCTGAGTTGTGGCCAATTCTGTGATAAAGGTCTTTCAGATAACCTTATTACCAGAAAAATGCTTGACAAATGGTTTCAATGATAATCAAAGAACAAGATCACCAATCTGATGAAACACTAGAAAATCTGATAAATTATCAGAAAATCTGATGAAACATCAGAAAATCTGATATATCATCAGAACATCTAATGAATCATCAGAAATTCTGATAAAACATCAGAAAGCTTGTTAAAACATCAGTATCTTCTTGATTATCAGAACGAATTCATGCATGTCTCCATCCTTATTCATATCTCATATTTGCGTAAACATAATTGTAGATTGTTTTTCTTTCTTTCGATTTCTTATTATTGCATTTTTTTAATAACATTAAAAAAAATTCTCTGAGAACTCGTTAATGGTAGTTAAGCTTTTTCTCTCCTTCATTCAATTCACCTCATCAATATTAAGGAGATAGAAGTGACATATAGGCAGGTAATCATGATAAATTATCTGAAAATAGCTGCCTAAATCATTAAATGCAGGAGAGTTTATCTCAGATATTCCTTATGTCATCTGATAGAAAATTAAATAACAAAGATTGTGATGAAACAAAATCTATAAGTAGGTAGATATCATTTTTGGCAAACTTCAAGTTTACTATAAATGATCATCACCTTGAGCTAAGACTGTCACCATCACATAAGGAAACCCTAGAAAACTCAACTTCATCATCATCTTCATTCTCACACTCTCAAAACATGCTTACCATCAAAGCTGATTGTTTCCCACTTCCTCATAATTCTTATCATAATCTCAGACTGAGGACCAACCTTGAGGGTCCTCAATGGGAAGGATGCCAAACCATACTAAACCTGATCATGGGAAGTCGTTTGAAATATGCGCTCACAGCCCACATAATGGTCTACCCAGACATTCTTCAAATGTTCTGGAAAAATGCAACATTATCAGAATATGAGGGAAGAGGACAGATTGCTATCAAAAGTGTGGTGCTCAACCAAAGAATTGTGGTAACTGAAGATATCATCAGGACGGTTCTACAACTCAATGATGATAATGAAGTTGTGATGTTCACAAAGGCTCAGATAGATGAAACCTTGAAGTTGATGGGTTACAATCCTTCAAACCCTCTAGGATCAATCACCAAAAATGGTTTCATCAAGCCATGTCAATATCTGATCACACAAATGGGAGCATGTTTCTCAAAGAAGATTATCAACCATCATGAAGCCTCCCATAGGTTGATGGAACCTATACGAGCACTCATACTAGACACACCTTACAATTTCTCTTATTACATAATAAAAGATTTTGCAAGTAATATGTGGTCTGGCAAGCCATTCTTGGTTTATCCTCGTTTTCTGATGAGGATAATCACAAGTCAGTTAGGCTTTGGAGGTGTTCCGGCAGGTTATCCCAGAGCTGAGATGAGACTTCAACAAAACATGAATCTCAACATGCTCATACCTACTGATCAGAATTATGGTTTGATGACTGAACTATGGTTACTCCTTGAGATGGATCATGGAGAAGGGATGGACCTTGATTAGGTCATCTTTGTCTAAACTTTGTTTGTGTAGATTTTTTTTTTGTTTTTATGTTAATATAGTATGTTTCTAATGTTGCTTTGTTTTCTGGTTCATGAATTGAGGGGAAGCAAAAATGGGTAAAGATAGATGTGAAGTCAAATATTAAAAAAAAAAATCAATCAATCAACATATGTTCATCAGAAACAAACCATTTGCCACAAAACTTTTAGTTTCTAATGACATAAGACTAAAATCTGGTAAAATAACTTAAAATTTCTCTCACTGGAATTGATAAAGCCTCAAAATGAAAAATAGTTTTTGAAAATATCAGAAAAAGTTAATTATCAATCTCAATGTTTTCCAAAAGATTTTTGACTTTGAAGAAAGCACAAAAGACTTAGATGCAACCAGAAAATCATATGTAAGTCTAATAACCCTACTCATTCCCTCTCATCTCAAAAAAAAAAAAAAAAAAAAAAAAAAAAAAAAAAAAAAAAAACCAAGAATATCTTCTTTCAAATCAAAGGAGATACTTTAGAAATCTGTTAAGATGGCTCACAAGTCAAGGGGGAATTTCAACAAAGAAATTCTATCGAAAATGGTTGACTTCTGTTGACCACACTTGAAAGGTCAACAGAATTCAAATTCATAAAATATATTTTCTTAACATAATTTATGTTGAATTTCTGATGACATCATCAGAATGGAACTTTGACTTATAAAGAGGAAAGAATGTTAAGAAGAAAGCTGATTGGACCTTTGACAAAATGGAGTCCACAAAGATGAAAAGGTGTCATGTGACCGATAGAATTCTCCAATCAAAATTCAGTTTAAAAACTTTTAGAATGATTGAAGAAAATACAAGTTGAGAAGGCACAACCTCGATTACACGATCAACCGTCATTAAATGTCTTGATACCCACGATCCAACCGTTACACTCTGAACCGCAGTTCACATCACACGATCTAACGGTAATAAAGGTAATTAATGATCTTTAACCGCCATTTCAAGACACGTTCCATGTCCCCTCAACTCCATAAACCCACAAATCTCTGCTAAAACCCTCACTATATAACTAATACTTAGCAGAAATTCAAAAATCACTCACCTTCTTCACAAGAACGTCAAACCTCAACATCCCTTGTTTTTACTCAAAATCCAAACTCCCAAATTTCAAACCCTAACTCACAAAATCCAGCAATGGTAGAAGTAAACCTCAACATCCCAATTGTCCAACATGATGTACCATTTGTTGAAGACACAAAATTCCTACAAATGAAAGAAAATAACCTGCTGATGAATACAGAGCACTTGGAATATGATGAAAGATGTCAACTTTTGATAGAATATCTCATAAGGTGTCCAATTTCAAGTGCTTTAACAAAAGGAAGAGAAATACCAGAAAAGCTAATACAGCAATTTGTTCACACTTTCACTGAAGATGGAGAAAATCAGGTCCCTGCTCATGTATGGGGAAATGTTTCAGTAACATTAACCCCTGCAAGAGTAAGAGAATGGCTTGAACTTCCAGTTCTTGAAAATTACATTGAAGCACCAAGCAGAGAAGATTTGATAAACTTTATTATTGAGCTTGGTTACAAGAACAAGAAAATTAACAAAATTGGAGCAGTAAGAAGAAATGAAATGCCAGCCATCTGGCAAGTGATGATGGAAGTGTTAAACAAATGCATCTCATCAAAGATAGGAGGAGCTGATCAAGTCAGTCAAGCTATTCTGTCAATCATGTATGGACTCATAACTCGGTTCAAACTTGATTATGGGACTGAAATCTTCAACCTACTCAAAAGATCAATCCTTACCAGAAATGGAAGAATAACCTCACACCTGCCATATCCAAGGTTTATTTCAATTTTTATTTCTGAAACTTTTGTTGAAAGAAACATAGAAATTCCAATTTTGGAAGATGTCTGGAGTTCAAATACCATGAAAGCCTGGAGTGCCACTCATGGATGGGAATCAGACAAGGATATCCCTGAGTTACCAGAAAGCATGTTGTGCCTCATTGCACCAGACTCACAACACAGATTGCAACATGAAGAGTTTCTTGCCAAATCAGATACTCCAACAGAAGAACCTAGCAAAGAAGTTTTTAACTGCTCTTCATCACCAGAAGAAGAAGAAGAAGTAGAGAAGTCCTGGACATCAGAAACAAAGGCTGCAGGAGGAGAAGGAGTTCTGATGATAACAAACTCACCAGAAAACAAGACATAACATGCTGAGAGCCAAAAGATTACTGAAGCTGGAACTCATCTTGAGTTTGAAATTCATCAAGAGAAAGAACATCAACACTATGAAGAATCTCATATTGCTAGAGGAACTCATGAAGATGCTGAAGATCAACATTATGAAGAAACTCACTTTGGTGGAGCAACAAATGAAGCCACTAAAGTCATACATCATGATGAGTCTCGAGTTGCTGGTACATCTCTTTTAAACACAGTTTTAGTTGATACTCCTTCAAAAAGAACAAACTCAGAAGATTCAATTAATGTTTCTTACAAGTTAGAATATAGAAACACTGATGTTAATGAAGAGGTTACTAGTTCCATTCATCTCAACTCTGAATCAGAAAATGAGGAAGGGGTTGAGATCTCAACAGATAGAGATCAGGGAACTGATCAAGGAAATCTGTTAAAATATAATCTGCTTACCTCAAAAACTTATAGAGAATCATATATTGATATGATTCAAGGACATAAGGAAATCCAGGATGAAAATGTGTTTTTCACTTCTGGTGGAGATGATTCTGATACACCTAAGGCTGCACCAAAATCTGGTAAAGCCAAAAGTGATCCAATCATTTCCAAAACAGCTGCTAATGTGTTTTCAGTTGGAACGTTAGAAGGAACATCTGTTGTTCCAAATATCCCTGAAACACTCATGACACAAGAAAATTTGGAAACTGTCCTAGAAAATGTTGTCAAAGCCTGCAAAAAGAGTCCAGTAGAAGAAAAGCTTGATTTGTTGCTGACAGAGATACAAGGCCAAAGGGCAGACATGAAAACTTTATCAGAATCAGTGGAAGTCATTAAGGGACAAACTGAAAGAAACACTGAAGCACTAAAGTCAGTGCAAAAGATGAAAGAAAAGGCACCAGAATCCAGCATCTCTGCATCATAAATTCAGAAGATCTTCACAGAAATAGAAAAGATCAAGACACAACTTACAAATGCTGTGGAATCAAGACAATCAAGCAGTGGAAATAAGGTCTTGGAGGAAGTCGCTATTCTAAGGGCAAGCAGCAACATTATCACAGATGCCCTTGAGAAGCTGATAAAAGAATGGGCTGCCATGCAGGAGAAAGCTCAAACTGAATTTACAAAAGTTCATAAAAGCATAACCAGCAACTCAAATCTGGTAGGAGAAGTGCAACATTTGATGAAAAGAATGTACTACAACATTGTCGGATTGGCTAAAGTGGATCCCAAAGAAATCATGAAGGCAATTCCTGTTGAAAGATCTCATCAAGAAATTCCAAAGTCAACCTCACAACAATCATCTGCTACACCAATCACTGAAGCTGGAACCACTGTAACGGGTCCACCTCCAAATGTCTCAAAAGATGAAATGCTGAAAAGGTTAGCAACTTACAAACCTCAAGTTGTCACAAATTTGAAACTTATAACTTCTCAAACTGTTCCAAAACCAACTTCTTCTGATGACACTGCAATAAGCAAATTGATGAATCTGCAAACAATGAATGAATGGGAATAAGAAGCAGATTCAGGAAAACCACAGATTGTCAAAAGAAAAATCTCTGAAACTCAGTATGTCATGGTCAGAGAGATTGACAAGGATATAATGATATTCCCTGAATACAATCTGGTGAAATACTATTGGTCAAAGGAAGATGTACCAGAAAGGCCACCAACTCCTTGCAGAATGGCTATAAGGGCAGAGAGATTAGAGAGAGGTCCAAGAAGCATTCACTACATCAATGAGAATCCAGTAACAAGAATCATGAAAGTGGATGAAGTAAAAATTGGAACTGATGGTGTTGGAGGAACTTATGTGCAGAACAGATACACACTTCTAAGAGAAAATGGGGAAGAAGAAAAAGTGACGGATGAAGAAATTGCTGATAGATTACATCCTTTGGACATTCTGTTCATGAAGGATCAGTATGAAAAAGAAAAGAAAAACAACAAAGAAGTCAGAAGAGCATTAAAGGGCATATCAAATGCTGGAATAAAGCTGTTTGAAAGAATGGCTTTTTCAGATTTTGACTTATGCATCAACTATGATTATGTGCACAACAAAAAGGTCTATCTAAGTGCACCTAAAACAAGAATACCCTCAGAGCTGATAGAAGATGCAAGACCTGGAGACATCATTGAACTGCCAAAAATAAAGAACAGACCTAAATATGGTGTAATCTACAGAGATTTTGAGAAGAACAAGGCTCTGTTCAGAAGTGTTGATATATGCAAATACTCAAATCAGACTCTGAAGTTTATTATGAAAAGTATGAACAGGAGACAAGAACAACTTCAGAAGACAGGAATGAACAAAGATGATCAAAGAAAGGAAATTGAACAAATGATTGAAGATTGGATTCAAGCAAGAAGCTGGTACAAAGACATGTATGACATCTGCAACAAGTACATTTCTTACAGAAAGAAATTGAAGGAAGGAGATGTACTAAAAAGGGCAAAGCTATTTTGAAAAACATATATGTTTTAAATTTTATTTCATCATGTAATTTGTTTTTCAGAACAGTAGTAACTTGTTTAAATTGCAAATTTTAAGTTTCCACTGTTGGAAATTTTCTGTTCATGAGATAGTTCATTTTCTTACAATACTTAGGGGGAAACTGTTAAGAAACTTTATTTGTAAGTATTTCAGCTTGATCTATGAAGAAGATAAAAGTCATGAAGATCACAACAAGAAGAAGAAGATCGGATAGGACAACTGAAAAGAACAATATCCACTTCAAAGTATCATAAGTTGATCAAGAGCTGAAGAAGATTATCAGAGAAGGACTTTCTGATGGTTCTGATGATATTTCTGATGAAATATCACCAGTTTCTGACGATTCTGATCATCAGATTTTCTGATGATTTGTTCACCAGTATTTCTGATGAAGTGGTTTATTAGAAATTCTGATAAAAACCCCACTTGTCTAAAAATCAGTTCTATCCTGCCACAATAACCGAAGCAAGTTGACATTATTGGATATCATGATGACAAAGGCCACTTGATTATTGGATTCAATGAATATGTCAAGAAGCTACTTTTTGCAGGGAATATACATGAATAAATAAATGTTTATTCATATATTCAAGCCCTCTATAAATAGAAGGCCCATCAAGCAGAGAACAATGAGTTAAGCCTAGCATTCAATACATACTACAAACTCCATTGTCCTTTCACCTTAGAATTCAAGTATTCATTTGTAATAGATAATAATCTTACAATCACCTTGTAAACCATTTTGTTTCAAAGTGATATAAACTTGATAATTCTGTAGGTCTTGTTTCTTGAAAGTCTGATTTCTATTTCCGCACACTAATTTCACATCTATTGAAATCACTTGCCATATTACGTGAAAAGAAGTTTTTATGTCCAAACTGGGACCAACAATTGGTATCAGAGCAGATTGAATAAATCATTTCAAACGATCAATCGCTCATCTTCTTTTCTCTAAACATGGCCAGCTTTCAAACATGGAATAATGCTTTTAACATTGGTTCAATGTCTAAACCTCCGACTCTGGTCAGAGAGGAATACCCCTAATGGAAAATCAGGATGGTCAATTTCCTTAATGGACATGACCGAGCTCTGTTTCAATCCATTGAAAGGGGTCCACATGTACCAATGACTGAAATACCAGCTATTCCAGCAACTGATCAATCATCAGGAAATTCTGCCTCCCGGGCTCCCAAAATTGAAACACTTTGGAGCCCAGAAGACAAGGATAAGGTGGCTGCAGATGAAAGGGCAAAGTCACTTTTAATAATGGCTATCCCTAATGACATATTTTCTCAAGTTGATGCATGTGCATCAGCTAAGGAAATATGGGATCAGTTGGAAAATCTTTGTGAAGGAGGAGAAAGGATGAAAAGAAACATAAGAACAAACAATGTTTCCTCATATGAGAGATTTAAAAGCTTACCAAATGAAAGATTAAATGAAACATATCAAAGATTTACAAAACTTTTGAATGAGCTAAAGAAATTTGGAATAACTAAATCAAATGATGAAAGAAATATAAAATTTCTGGATGCCTTACCTAGAGGGGAATTGAGAAGTCTAACCATTACTTTGTCCTCAACCATAGAACTAGGTAATATGAGTCTTCATGAGTTATATAGTATTCTGCTCCCCAGAGAAGAAGAAATATTTGAAGAATCCATTCAAAGATGGGGATCATTAGCTTTAATCTCAAACTCACAAAGAACACCCACCAATGATCCACAATCATCAAACAGTCAAAATCTTGAAATTTCTGACACATCATCAGATTTTTGAGCTTTTGCAGAAGCAATTGCACTGCTCACTAAAACCTTTGAGCAGAGATTGAGGGGTGGAGGCCAAAGATACCAGAAAAGTGACAGAGGGATGATGGATGGAAGATCTAGGGAAGAAGGTAGATCTAAGGATAAGGGAAAGACTGAAGTTGTGTGTTACAAATGTAAACAGAGGGGCCACTATGCATCAGAATGCAAAACCAAGACACTGAAAGATGTTGCTTATTATGAGAAGAAGCTGGAAGAAGCAAAGAAACAACAACAAGTCAGTTTGATTGCAGAGACAGATACATGGCTATCTGATGATTCTTCTGATGAAGAAGAAGAAGAGATGGCTAAATTCTGCCTTATGGCACTTTCTGATGAACTACCAGAAACTTCAGGACATAAGGTAAATTTAGATAATCTTGATCTTGAACACAAGCTAAACAAGCTCATGTCAGATTTTCTAAATCTACAAGATAAACAGAAATCAGATAGTAAAAAATCTGATGAGTTGCAAAGGACTATGAATAAAATCATACTTGAAAACCAATTACTAATAGAAGAAATTTTAGACCACAGAGCTAAAATTGAATTTTATGAAAATGAAAGAAAAGATCTTTACAAGAAAATTCATGATAAGCAAATTAATGTAAGAGGTTTTCAACAAGCCAAAGAATTCATAAATTTTATTGAGTCCACACCAAAGAACAAAGGAGAGGGTTTAGGGTATATGAAAACAAGTTAAATTAAACCCACCATCTTTGTGAAAGCAACACATCAGATTTCTGATAATCAAACATCAGAATCTTTTGAAAAACCCAACTTTAAAGAAAAAAGGAGTGAATCAAAACAAGAATTTTTAAATATTCCAGAAGCAGTTCACTCATTGATTCAAAATTATCCACTCATTCCATCACAAGAAATAAAATCAGAATCTTGTATGTATGTTGACATACTGAAGCTTGTTCAACACCATCTCCAAAAGAAAAGTGAAAAATCTTTTTATGGCTCAGCATATAACAGATATTCTGATGAAAGACCATCAAGAGAACACAATCTGATTAAAACCTTATCAGAAAGAGTACCCAAGCAAATCTGGGTAACAAAAACCCTCTAATTTTTCCATTTCAGGACCATCATGTGCAGCAGATCTGGTACTGCGATTCAGGAAGCTCCAAGCACATGACTGGAGACAGGAGCTTACTCGGTAACTTTTTTTCAAAACTGGGTAAAATAGTAAATTTTGGGAATGGAGTAAAAGGGAGGATTATGGGATATGGATGCATAAGGTATGGATGCTTGACCATAGAAAAAGTAGCCTGTGTAGAAGGCTTAAAATACAATCTGCTGAGTTGTGGTCAATTCTGTGATAAAGGTCTTTCAAATAACCTTATTACCAGAAAAATGCTTGACAATTGGTTTCAATGATAATCAAAGAACAAGATCACCAATCTGATGAAACACTAGAAAAGCAGATAAATTATCAGAAAATCGATGAAACATCAGAAAATCTGATATATCATCAGAACATCTAATGAATCATCAGAAATTCTGATAAAACATCAGAAAGCTTGTTAAAACATCAGTATCATTCTTGATTATCAGAACGAATTCATGCATGTCACCATCCTTATTCATATATCATATTTGCGTAAACATAATTGTAGATTGTTTTTCTTTCTTTCGATTTCTTATTATTGCATTTTTTAATAACATTAAAAAAAATTCTCTTAGAACTCGTTATTGGTAGTTAAGCTTTTTCTCTCCTTCATTCAATTCACCTCATCAATATTAAGGAGATAGAAGTGACATATAGGCAGGTAATCATGGTAAATTATCAGAAAATAGCCGCCTAAATCATTAAATGAAAGAGAGTTTATCTCAGATATTCCTTATGTCATCTGATAGAAAATTAAATAACAAAGAGTGTGATGAAACAAAATCTATAAGTAGGTAGATATCATTTATGGCAAACTTCAAGTTTACTATAAATGATCATCACCTTGAGCTAAGACTGTCACCATCACATAAGGAAACCCTAGAAAACTCAACTTCTTCATCTTCTTCATCTTCTTCATTCTCACACTCTCAAAACATGCTTACCATCAAAGCTGATCGTTTCCCACTTCCTCATCATCCTTATCACAATCTCAGACTGAGTACCAACCTTGAGGGTCCTCAATGGGAAGGATGCCAAACCATACTGAACCTGATCATGGGAAGTCGTTTGAAATATGCCCTCACATCCCACATAATGGTCTACCCAGACATTCTTCAAATGTTCTGGAAAAATGCAACATTATCAGAATATGAGGGAATAGGACAGATTGCTATCGAAAGTGTGGTGCTCAACCAAAGAATTGTGGTAACTGAAGATATCATCAGGACGGTTCTACAACTCAATGATGATAATGAAGTTGTGATGTTCACAAAGGCCCAGATAGATGAAACCTTGAAGTTGATGGGTTACAATCCTGCAAACCCTCTAGGAGCAATCACCAAAAATGGTTTCATCAAGCCATGGCAATATCTGATCACACAAATGGGTGCATGCTTCTCAAAGAAGATTATCAACCATCATGAAGCCTCCCATAGGTTAATGGAACCTATACGAGCACTCATACTAGACACACCTTACAATTTCTCTTATTACACAATAAAAGATTTTGCAAGTAATATGTGGTCTGGCAAGCTATTCTTGGTTTATCCTCGTTTTCTGATGAGGATAATCACAAGTCAGTTAGGCTTTGGAGGTGTTCCTGCAGGTTATCCCAGAGCTGAGATGAGACTTCAACAAAACATGAATATCAACATGCTCATACCTACTGATCAGAATTCTGGTTTGATGACTGAACTATGGTTACTCCTTGAGATGGATCATGGAGAAGGGATGGACCTTGATTAGGTCATCTTTTTCTAAACTTTGTTTGTGTAGATTTTTTTTTTGTTTTTATGTTAATATAGTATGTTTCTAATGTTGCTTTGTTTTCTGGTTCATGAATTGAGGGGAAGCAAAAATGGGTAAAGATAGATGTGAAGTCAAATATTAAAAAATATCAATCAATCAACATATGTTCACCAGAAACAAATCATTTGCCACAAAACTTTGAGTTTCTGATGACATAAGACTAACATCTAGTAAAATAACTTAAAATTTCTCTCACTGGAATTTTTTTTCTGATAAAGCCTCAAAATGATAAATAGTTTTTGAAAATATCAGAAAAAGTTAATTATCAATCTCAATGTTTTCCAAAAGATTTTTGACTTTGAAGAAAGCACAAAAGACTTAGATGCAACCAGAAAATCATATGTAAGTCTACTAACCCTACTCATTCCCTCTCATCTCAAAAAAAAAAAAAAAATTACCAAGAATATCTTCCTTCAAATCAAAGGAGATACTTCAGAAATCTATTAAGATGGCTCACAAGTCAAGGGGGAATTTCAACAAAGAAATTCTATCGAAAATGGTTAACTTCTGTTGACCACACTTGAAAGGTCAACAGAATTCAAATTCAGAAAATATATTTTCTTAACAGAATTTATGTTGAATTTCTGATGACATCATCAGAATGAAACTTTGACTTATAAAGAGGAAAGAATGTTAAGAAGAAAGCTGATTGGACCTTTGACAAAATGGGGTCCCCAAAGATGAAAAGTTGTCATGTGACCGATAGAATTCTCAAATCAAAATTCAGTTTAAAAACTTTTGGAATGATTGAAGAAAATACAAGTTGAGAAGGCACAACCACGATTACACGATCAACCGTCATTAAATGTCTTGATACCCACGATCCAACCGTTACACTCTGAACCGTAGTTCACATCACACGATCAAACAGTAATAAAGGTAATTAATATCTTTAACCGCCATTTCAAGACACGTTCCATGTCCCCTCAACTCCATAAACCCACAAATCTCTGCTAAAACCCTCACTATATAACTAATACTTAGCAGAAATTCAAAAATCACTCACCTTCTTCACAAGAACGTCAAACCTCAATATCCCTTGTTTTTATTCAAAATCCAAACTCCCAAATTTCAAACCCTAACTCACAAAATCCAGCAACGGCAGAAGTAATCCTCAACATCCCAATTGTCTAACATGATGTACCGTTTGTTGAAGACACATAATTTCTACAAATGAAAGAAAATAACCTACTGATGAATACAGAGCACTCGGAATATGTTGAAAGATGTCAACTTTTAATAGAATATCTCATAAGGTGTCCAATTTCAAGTGCTTTAACAAAAGGAAGAGAAATACCAGAAAAGATAATACAGCAATTTGTTCACACTTTCACTGAAGATGGAGAAAATCAGGTCTCTGCTCATGTATGGGGAAATGTTTCAGTAACATTAACCCCTGCAAGGGTAAGAGAATGGCTTGAACTTCCAGTTCTTGAAAATTACATTGAAGCACCAAGCAGAGAAGATTTGATAAACTTTATTATTGAGCTTGGTTACTAGAATAAGAAAATTAACAAAATTAGAGCAATAAGAAGAAATGAAATGCCAGCCATCTGGCAAGTGATGATGGAAGTGTTAAACAAATGCCTCACATCAAAGATAGGAGGAGTTGATCAAGTCAGTCAAGCTATTCTGTCAATCATGTATGGACTCATAACTGGGTTCAAACTTGATTATGGGACATAAATCTTCAACCTACTCAAAATATCAATCCTTACCAGAAATGGAAGAATAACCTCACACCTGCCATATCCAAGGTTTATTTCAATTTTTATTTATGAAACTTTTGCTGAAAGAAACATAGAAATTCCAATTTTGGAAGATGTCTGGAGTTCAAATACCATGGAAGCCTGGAGTGTCACTCATGGATGGGAATCAGACAAGGATATCCCTGAGTTACCAGAAAGCATGTTGTGCCTCATTGCACCAGACTCACAATACAGATTGCAACATGAAGAGCTTCTTGCCAAATCAGATACTCCAACAGAAGAACCTAGCAAAGAAGTTTTTAACTACTCTTCATCACCAGAAGAAGAAGAAGTAGAGAAGTCCTAGACATCAGAAACAGAGGCTGCAGGAGGAGAAGGAGTTCTGATGATAAAAAACTCACCAGAAACAAGACAGAACATGCTGAGAGCCAAAAGATTACTAAAGCTGGAACTCATCTTGAGTTTGAAATTCATCAAGAGAAAGAACATCAACACTATGAAGAATCTCATATTGCTGGAGGAACTCATGAAGATGCTGAAGATCAACATTATGAAGAAACTCACTTTGGTGGAGCAACAAATGAAGCCACTGAAGTCATACATCATGATGAGTCTCGGGTTGCTGGTACATCTCTTTTAAACACAGTTTTAGTTGATACTCTTTCAAAAAGAACAAACTCAGAAGATTCGATTAATGTTTCTTACAAGTTAGAATATAGAAACACAGATGTTAATGAAGAGGTTACTAGTTCCATTCATCTCAACTCTGAATCAGAAAATGAGGGAGAGGTTGAGATCTCAACAGATAGAGATCGGGGAACTGATCAAGGAAATCTGGTAAAAGATAATCTGTTTACCTCAAAAAACTCATAGAGAATCATATATTGATTTGATTCAAGGACATAAGGAAATCCAGGATGAAAATGTGTTTTTCACTTCTGGTGGAGATGATTCTGGTACACTTAAGGATGCACCAAAATCTGGTAAAGCCAAAAATGATCCAATCATTTCCAAAACAGTTGCTAATGTGTTTTCAGCTGGAATGTTAGAAGGAACATCTGTTGTTCCAAATATCCCTGAAACACCCATGACACAAGAAAATTTGGAAACTGTCCAAGAAAATGTTGCCAAAGCCTGCAAAAAGAGTCCAGTAGAAGAAAAGCTTGATTTGTTGCTGACAGAGATACAAGGCCAAAGGGCATACATGAAAACTTTATCAGCATCAGTGGAAGTCATTAAGGGACAAACTGAAAGAAACACTGAATCACTAAAGTCACTGCAAAAGCTGAAAGAAAAGGCACCAGAAACCAGCATCTCTGCATCAGAAATTCAGAAGATCTTCACAGAAATAGAAAAGATCAAGACACAAGTTACAAATGCTGTGGAATCAAGACAATCAAGCAGTGGAAATAAGGTCTTGGAGGAAGTCACTATTCTAAGGGCAAGCAACAACAGTATCACAGATGCCCTTGAGAAGCTGATAAAAGAATGGGCTGCTATGCATGAGAAAGCTCAAACTAAATTTACAAAAGTTCAGAAAATCATAACCAGCAACTCAAATCTGGTAGGAGAAGTGCAACATCTGATGAAAAGAATGCACTACAACATTGCCAGATTGGCTAAAGTGGATCCCAATGAAATCATGAAGACAATTCCTGTTGAAGGACCTCATCAAGAAAATCCAAAGTCAACACAATCATCTGCTACACTAATCACTGAAGCTGGAACCACTGTAATGGGTCCACCTCCTAATGTCTCAAAAGATGAAATGCTGAAAAGGTTAGCAACTTCCAAACCTCAGTCACAAATTTGAAACTTATAACTTCTCAAACTGTTCCAAATCCAACTTCTTCTGATGACACTACAATAAGCAAATTGATGAATCTGCAAACAATGAATGAATGGGAACAAGAAGCAGGTTCAAGAAAACCACAGATTGTCAAAAGAAAAATCTCTGAAACTCAGTCTGTCATGGTCAGAGAGATTGATAGGGATATAATGATATTCCCTGAATACAATCTGGTGAAATACTATTGGTCAAAGGAAGATGTACCAGAAAGGCCACCAACTCCTTGCAGAATGGCTATAAGGGCAGAGAGATTAGAGAGAGGTCCAGGAAGCATTCACTACATCAATGAGAATCCAGTAACAAGAATCATGAAAGTGGATGAAGTAAAAATTGGAACTGATGGTGTTGGAGGAACTCATGTGCAGAACAGATACACACTTCTAAGAGAAAATGGGGAAGAAGAAAAAGTGACTGATGAAGAAATTGCTGATAGATTACATCCTTTGGGCATTCTGTTAATGAAGAGCATTAAAGGGCATATCAAATGCTGGAATAAAGCTGTTTGAAAGAATGGCTTTTTCAGACTTTGACTTATGCATCAACTATGATTATGTGCACAACAAAAAGGTCTATCTAAGTGCACCAAAAACAAGAATTCCCTCAGAGCTGATAGAAGATGGAAGACCTGGAGACATCATTGAACTGCCAAAAATAAAGAACATACCTAACTATGGTGTAATCTACAGAGATTTTGAGAAGAACAAGGCTCTGTTTAGAAGTGTTGATATCTGCAAATATTCAAATCAGACTCTGAAGTTTATTATGAAAAGTATGAACAGGAGACAAGAACAACTTCAGAAGACAGGAATGAACAAAGTGGATCAAAGAAAGGAAATTGAACAAATGATTGAAGATTGGATTCAAGCAAGAAGCTGGTACAAAGACATGTATGACATCTGCAACAAGTACATTTCTTACAGAAAGAAATTGAAGGAAGGAGATGTACTAAAAAGGGCAAAGCTATTTTGAAAAACATATATGTTTTAAATTTTATTTCATCATGTAATTTGTTTTTCAGAACAGTGGTAGCTTGTTTAAGTTGCAAATTTTAAGTTTCCACTGTTTGGAAATTTTCTGTTCATGAGATAGTTCATTTTCTTACAATACTTAGGGGGAAACTGTTAGGAAACTTTATTTGTAAGTATTTCAGCTCGATCTATGAAGAAGATAAAAGTCCTGAAGATCACAACAAGAAGAAGAAGATCGGATAGGACAACTAAAAAGAACAATATCCACTTCAAAGTATCATAAGTTGATCAAGAGCTGAAGAAGATTATCAGAGAAGGTCTTTCTGATGGTTCTGATGATATTTCTGGTGAAATATCACCAGTTTCTGACGATTCTGATCATCAGATTTTCTGATGATTTGTTCACCAGAATTTCTGATGAAGTGGTTTATCAGAAATTCTGATAAAAACCCCACTTGTCTAAAAATCAGTTCTATCCTGCCACAATAACCGAAGCAAGTTGACTTTATTGGATATCATGATGACAAAGGCCACTTGATTATTGGATTCAATGAATATGTCAAGAAGCTACTTTTTGCAGGGAATATACATGAATAAACAAATGTTTATTCATGTATTCAAGCCGTCTATAAATAGAAGGCTCATCAAGCAGAGAACAATGAGTTAAGCCTAGCATTCAATACATACTACAAACTCCATTGTCCTTTCACCTCGGAATTCAAGTATTCATTTGTAATAGATAATAATCTTACAATCACCTTGTAAACCATTTTGTTTCAAAGTGATGTAAACTTGATAATTCTGTAGGTCTTGTTTCTTGAAAGTCTGATTTCTATTTCCGCACACTATTTTCACATTTATTGAAATCACTTGCCATATTACGTGAAAAGAAGTTTTTAAGTCCAAACTTTGGCCAACAAACGAAAGATGAACGAATCAAGGCTTTGTTGGGCATCTACTCATAAATTAACATAAATTCATCTCCTTTAATACAGTAGCCCAGAAGCTTTACAAGATTTCGATGCTGAAGTTTAGCTATACATCTTACTTTATTTTTGAACTCGTTAAACCTTTGGCTGGAAGTTTTTGACAGGCGCTTTACATCAATTTCTCATCCTTCCAACACACCCTATATATTATTTTTAGTTGTTAAAACAATAAAACTAATACCACAATATTCAATAGCTCAAACATAGAAAGTAACCCTTTATGGCTAAATAAAATCATGTAGACCAAGTTACATGGTTTTGATAATTTTTAGTGATAACTTTGAAGGGAAGAGGAAGTAGTTTTGGGTTGATAACTTGATATAGATTGAAACTTTGATTGAATAAGGTAATTACCTTGTAAACTGGACCAAAGCTACCTTGACCGAGCTTATTATTGATTGAGAAATTATTTCGAAATTATGTCACCAAAGAACCATTTCGAAATTAGGAGACGGGCCTGGTAACTGCCATTAGGCACTTGTCTCAATTTTAAATTTTAAAATTGCCTTAAAACTACGTTAAATTTGCATCTGGAAAATAATAAGAATTTCCAGAAAATTATTTTCCTCTGCCCCTTGGACCCTGTTCCTAGGGGCGCTTCCCCCGGACCCTCGCTAAGGGCATTTTGCCTCTTTGAACCCCCCATTAGGGCTCCGCCCGAACACTTAGAATTATAACCACTCAAACAAGCGTGCACTCCCACACCTCCTAACTTGCTTGATGTGTATCATAATTCACTTTGGTCACTAAGTTAATCCTGATTACACTAAGATATACAACATATTTCTAACCATTTCTCGGTATGCAAGATTGTTTCTTCTTTTTCCAAATATATAATGCTAGAATCAGGCACCCCACAAACAAGCAAACTAACTGAAGTTGACAATACCACTTTGATTACTTTCTTGTTCTTTCTAGGGGCTGTTGTGATTTTATATAATATCAACAAAACTTTGTTAGTACATTTAATACAATCCACAATAAGAAACTCAAGAATGCTAAAAAAACACAGCTACTTAGCTCCAAAATCAGAAAACACTCATTTTTCGAAAACACCCAAGTCCCACCCAATAAGGAAACCCAAAACACCCAAAAACATTGCCAAATTATAACCACTTTTTTACTCATCTGTCTATATGTATATTTCATAACTTAAAAGTACAATGGGCCCCACCACAATCTTTTTTTCTCTTGTTCGTAGCCAAGAACTACACTCCAAACTAGGTGCCAAAAACGAACTCCACAATGGTGAAAATAGTTGAGGTGGAAAACAAGAAAAACGGATGCTAAAAGCGCTTTATTGGGTCTAGAAATTGATTTTCACATCCCATTTTTTATGATCATTCCATCCTTAAAACTTTGGAAAACTAGCTACCAAAAAACACTACTCTATCCCCTTCCTTATCCTTATACCTTATCCATATATTTTAAGGAAAACTAAAGTGAATTCTTATATTTGAGGAGAATTAGACTAAATCCTTATATATTTATGGATAAGGAATGGGATGTAGGAGGGTTTTAAAAAATGAGAGATAAATTTAAGGAATAATGATTTTGATTAAATTATAAAGATAAAGATAAAGATAAAGAGTGGAACGTGACAGGTGGTATCCCAAGATACCATATCCCCAGATACCGATTCCTTGAATCGCCAGGCCTGAAAAACCCCAGTGCATAATTATCAACAGTAGATACTATGGTCTCCCCATCTCTAATGGTCTGGTTTACTGATATGGTGTCTAGTGCAGCACAAGTTGTCATGAGTGATAATACACCTGCACATAATAGAAGTTCCTTAAGCTTTAGCTTCTCCATAATTGGGCTTCTGATAGATGAGTTAGTTTTTTTTTTTTGAAAATAAAACTTCATTAGAAACACACCTTCGACCCAAACGGGCAAAAGGCTAAACAAAACAACACCCTCGACCTAAACGGGCAAAGGGCCAAATTACAGCATATATATCGGATATTTACACCACTCTTTCCAACTAATATATTTACATGATAATCTATTTTTAATCCACCCAGCTCTAAAATTTACCAAAATTCCAACTTTAAACATTCATAAATTTCATTCTATTAATCTGTTTTACATTATTCTTTTTTCTACGCGTTCATAATTTAAATACAAACACGTTTATCACCTTTTTATGCTAAAAAGTTCGATTTATGGACTGAAAGCCTATAAATTCCCTTTTTATTTATTTGACCCGTCTAATTTTGGTACTATACTTTTACTACTTATAATTTATGACCTCTAGACATACTTACCCATTCCCTGGGCTTGTGATCTTTGGCGTATCATTACTATTCCATGGTTTTACGCTCTCATGATCCACAATCACCAAGTGACATTCAAGTCACTTCCATATTACCTACTTATCATTCGTTTGACCCGTTTGGTTGTTTAATGGAATCCACCATTTTCAATGACAACCAAATATACCTGAACCAATCTTTTAACCCGTTTTAATTATGTAGTGAACTTCGTCACTTCTACAAAATGTTACATTTTCTTAGAACACTAATTCAAGCAACTAAATTCAAAATCAAATCTAATGTAACGAGACCAAGGTTACATACCTTCAAAGCACTCCTCTCAAACACGTATCAACACCGGCTTGTCCACTTGACGTCTCGGTTTCCTTGCCTATAGAGTTCAACCACAAACGTTTAGAACTCTTTTTTATAACTCATAACGCAATATTTGTTGTGTTAATCAAACATGCGTTTTTGTCCGATTTTCAACATTTTACTTTCTCTTTTAGGCGTTTTAACAAACACCTTATGGGCATCGTTTTATAGAATCCATTATCAAACTCATGACTAACTAATTAGCCAAATTTAAACAATCTTTTGAAAGTTCATTATATCTAGTATGCCTAATAACATCTAGATTCACTTCAGGTAATTCAATAACACTCGTTTCACAATCAGATTTCTAGTGTTCCATATCATTCCACAAAACCCATTTTACACTTAGATGGGTGACCAAAAATTTCGCAATTATAAGCATCAATTCAACAAACTAATGACTAGGGTTTACTCCTAGACATAAATTCATTCCTAATTTCGTTCAAACTTTGGTCATGCAAGCTTAAATCTCGATTTCTTGTTTTCACCTAGAACTCAAGGTGAAACTAAATAGCAAAATTAGGCCTACCTTATGATCCTTTCACGAAGGTGATCACTAATCTGGGTTTGAATGTTGATTTGGAACTGATTTGCCCTTTTAATTTGAAGGAATTGCACAAACTAAGGTTTGAGCTTAGAGCTCCTTTTGGCTCCTGTGAAGAACTCGACCAGAACACACACATAAGGTGTGTGTTTTGGTGTTTGAAGTTTTATTTAATTAAAACTTGTTTCTAATTTGTCACCTTTGGCCCCTCTAATTTACCCAAGTTGTATAGGGTGTATTTTAACCAAGTTTCTTTATTACTACAAGTCTTGTAACTAACTAGGTTATTTTATTCCTAGTTAGTTTATTTTGTTTATTACCTACTTTAAATTTTTAATATAAAATTTATATTTTTGGGGTGTTACAAGTCCAACCCCCTTAAAAAGGGTTTCGTCCTCGAAACCAGAATACGTACCGAACAATGTAGGGTAGAGTCGTTGCATCTCCTCTTCGGATTCCCATGTAGTATCCGAACCCTTTCTATGCTCCCACTTGACCTTCACTTGGTTAATTTTCTTGTTTCGTAAACCTTTAACTTTTCGATCTAGGATTTCAATCGGCTTCACCGCATAATTTAGACTATTATCCACTTCGACGTCGTCGTAGTGAATATAAGCGTTTTCTTCGGCTAGACACTTCCGGAGATGTGACACGTGGAATGTGCTATGGATTCTGCTCAATTCCTCCGGTAGTTCAAGGCGATACGCTACCTTACCAACCCGTTCGACGATTTTAAACGGCCCAATAAACCTTGGGCTTAACTTTCCTCTTTTTCTGAACCGGATAATACCCTTCCACGGGGATACTTTAAGCATAACTTTATCACCAACCTGAAATTCGATCGGTCTTCGTCTTTTGTCAGCATACGACTTTTGTCTATCTTGAGCCGCTTTCAAGTGAGCTCGAACCATATCAATTTTCTCGTTAGTGGCTCGAACTATATATTCATGGGCGAGTTCACGCGGACCCACCTCAGCCCAACACACCGGGGTTCTACACTTTCTACCATAAAGCATCTCGTACGGAGCCATGCCGATACTGGCATGGTAACTGTTGTTATAAGAGAATTCCGCTAACGGTAAGTAAACGTCCCAACTACCCCCCGAAATTGATGATACATGCCCGCATCATGTCTTCCAATGTTTGTATCGTTCTTTCGCTCTGTCCATCCGTTTGAGGATGGTACGCAGTGCTAATGAACAGTTTCGTCCCCATTCAATCTTGGAAATCTCGCCAAAAGTTTGAAGGAAACCGGGTATCTCTATCAGACACAATGGATACCGGTACTCCGTGGCGCGCCACTATCACATTAGTATACACTTCTGACATCTTTTCTGACGTATAAGTCTCACGTATCGGAATAAAGTGAGTACTTTTCGTCAGTCTATCTACAACTACCCATATGGCATCAAATCCTCGGTTCGTCTTCGGTAGTTTGGTCAATAGGTCCATGGTGATATGTTCCCATTTCCAAACTGGAATATCCAATGGTTGAAGTTTACTGTAGGGTCTTTGGTGTTCCACCTTGACTTGCAGACATGTCATGCATTTCTCCACATACTTAACTACATCTCTTTTCATTTCGGGCCCCCAATAATTTTGTTTCAAGTCATTGTACATCTTAGTTGCCCCCGGATGAATGGAATATCGGGTTTTGTGAGCTTCGTCAAGTAGAAGCTTCTTAACTCCACACGAGTTAGGAACCCATGTTCTACCGAATCGGGTTTTCAACCCATTGTTATCATCTGCTAACTCTTTCAGTTGGCCGACTATTCTTTCTTCCGATTCTCTTCTTTTATTGCTTCAACTTGTGCTTCTTGGATTCGCTCGAGTAAACCCGAGGTCACAATAAGCTGCATCGATCGTACCCGTATTGGAGCATAGTCTGTCTTCCTGCTCAAAGCATCCGCCACTACGTTGGCTTTCCCGGGATGATAATGTATTTCGCAGTCATAATCTTTCATTGTTTCCAACTACCGCCTCTGTCTCATATTCAACTCCTTCTGATCGAAGAAGTACTTCAAACTCTTGTGGTCGGTGAATATAGTGCACTTCACTCCGTATAAATAGTGCCTCCATATCTTTAGGGCAAATACCACTACTGCTAATTCAAGATCGTGTGTAAGGTATTTCTTTTCGTGTGTCTTCAGCTGCCTTGAAGCATAGGCTATAACCTTGCCTCTTTGCATTAAAACGCATCCGAGCCCAGAATGTGACGCATCCGAGTAAACCACCATACCATCAATTCCGTCCGGCAATGTTAACACCGGAGCGTGAGTTAACTTTTCCTTAAGCGTTTGGAACGCTTTCTCCTGTTCAACGCCCCATATGAACTTCTCCTCCTTGTGAGTTAACTTGGTCAATGGCATAGCAATCTTGGAGAAATCTTGTATGAATCTCCTAGAGTACCCCACAAGCCCTAAGAAGCTTCTGATTTCCGAGGGATTTTTCGGTGGATTCCACCTTGTCATGGCTTCTATCTTTGACGGATCGACCAACACACCGTCAACACTGATAATGTGCCCGAGGAATTACACCTCCCGTAACCAAAAGGCACATTTTGAAAACTTTGCATATAACTTTTCTTTTCTGAGCGTCTCTAATACTTCGTGTAGATGACGCGCGTGATCGGCTTCACTCTTCAAGTATACTAAAATGTCGTCGATAAACACAATTACCGACTTATCCAACATCGGTTTGCAAACCCGGTTTATGAGGTCCATGAAAGTCGCGGGTGCATTTGTCAACCCAAAGGACATCACAAGGAACTCGTAATGCCCGTACCATGTACGAAAGGCCATTTTTGGTACATCCTCTTCCTTGAGCCTTAGTTGATGGTATCCCGATCTAAGGTCAATTTTCGAAAACCAACTTGTGCCTTGTAGTTGGTCAAATAAATCATCAATTCTCGGGAGCGGGTATCGATTCTTCACCGTGAGTTTGTTTAACTCCCGGTAATCGATACACATTCGCATACTCCCTTCCTTCTTCTTTACGAACAATACCAGTGCACCCCACGGAGACACACTCGGCCTTTTAAACCCTTTGTCAAGCAAATCTTGAATCTGAGACATCAACTCTTGTAGCTCTGATGGCGCGAGTCGATACGGTGCCTTAGCTACGGGTTTTGCGCCCGGAACCAATTCGATTCCGAATTCTACTTCCCGTTCTGGTGGTATTCCCGGTAAGTCTTCCGGAGACACATCTTCATAGTTTCGCACCACCGGTACGTCTCCAACCTTCGGCGATTCTTTCTCCGGTTCACTTGCGTATATCATAAACGCTCTATATCCGCGCCTTATAAGCTTGTGAGCTTTTAACATCGAACATATCACG
The DNA here is from genome assembly GCA_030545235.1 of Helianthus tuberosus. NCBI lineage: Eukaryota > Viridiplantae > Streptophyta > Magnoliopsida > Asterales > Asteraceae > Helianthus > Helianthus tuberosus. The sequence goes on from CM060383.1 coordinate 132,589,977, forward strand.
GGATTACCTCCTTTCTCGCCATAGATAGTAACATGCTTTCCGCTCGGAGATGTTAGTTTTATCTCCTTACGGAAACACACGACTTTCGCGTGATGTCGGGATAACCAATCTATCCTGACAACCACTTGGAATTCTCCCATCAACTGAGTATTCTTCACCATCGATACTCAATTTGCAGTCTTGGCATACATCACACACTATAAAGCTCTTGTTATCTCCTATTTCAACTTCTAAGGGCATAGGTAATTTCGTTAATAGAAATGAAGGATGTCGAATAAATCCATGTGAAATAAAGGATTTATTCGCACCCGTATTAAATAACACACGTGCGGGAATTGAGTTTATTGCGAATATACCTGAGACCACATTGGGTTCTATCTTCGCTTCAGCTGCAGTTAGTTGGAAAGATCTAGCCTTCGCCTTTTGAGTCTCCATTTGCGATTCTTTGCTATCCTTCTTTCCGACCAAGTCCGGGAATTCGGATTTCTTGTGGCCTGGTTGGTAACATTTGTAGCAAACCGAAACTTTTCCCTGGCATAGTGAAGCCGTATGCCCGTCTTTCCGCATATAGGGCATGGTTTGTCCTTGAAGCGACACTCGCCCTTATGCCCTTTCCCGCACACTTTAACAAATTTCCAACTTTAAACATTCATAACTTTCATTCTATTAATCCGTTTTATGTGATTCTTTTCCTACGCGTTTGTAATTTAAATACAAACACGTTTATCACCTTTTTATGCTAAAAAGTTCGATTTATGGACCGAAAGCCTATAAATTCCCTTTTTATTTATTCGACCTGTTTAGTTTTGGTACTATACTTTTACTACTTATAATTTATGACCTCTAGACATACTTACCCATTCCATGGGCTTGTGATCTTTGGTGTATCATTACCATTCCATGGTTTTACGCTCTCATGATCCAAAATCACCAGGTGACGTTCAAGTCACTTCCATATTACCCACTTAACATTCGTTTGACCCGTTTGGTTGTTTAATGGAATCCACCATTTTAAATGACAACCAAACATACCTGAACCAATCTTTTAACCCGTTTTAATTATGCAGTGAACTTCGTCACTTCTACAAAATGTTACATTTTCTCACACCACTAATTCAAGCAACTAAAATCAAAATTAAATCTAATGTAACGAGACCAAGGTTACATACCTTCAAAGCACTCCTTTCAAACGCGTATCAACACCGGCTTGTCCACTAGACGTCTCGGTTTCCTTGCCTATAGAGTTCAACGACAAACGTTTAGAACTCTTTTTTATAACTCAGAACGCAATATTTATTGTGTTAACCAAACATGCATTTTTGTCCGATTTTCAGCATTTTACTTTCTATTTTAGGCGTTTTAACAAACACCTTATGGGCATCGTTTTATAGAATCCATTATCAAACTCATGACTAACTAATTAGCCAAATTTAAACAATCTTTTGTAAGTTCATTATATCTAGTATGCCTAATAACATCTAGATTAACTTCAAGTAATTCAATAACACTCGTTTCACAATCAGATTTCTAGTGTTCCATATCATTCCACAAAACCCATTTTACACTTAGATGGGTGACCATGAATTTCGCAATTATAAGCATCAATTCAACAAACTAATGACTAGGGTTTACTCTTAGACATAAATTCATTCCTAATTTCGTTCAAACTTTGGTCATGCAAGCTTAAATCTCGATTTCATGTTTTCACCTAGAACTCAAGGTGAAACTAAGTAGTAAAATTAGGCATACCTTATGATCCTTTCACGAAGGTGATCACTAATCTGGGTTTGGATGTTGATTTGGAACTGATTTGCCATTTTACTTTGAAGGAATTGCACAAACTAGGGTTTGAGCTTAGAGTTCCTTTTGGCTCCTATGAAGAACTCGACTAGAACACACACATAAGGTGTGTGTTTTGGTGTTTGAAGTTTTATTTAATTAGAACTTGTTTCTAATTTGTCACCTTTGGCCCATCTAATTTACCCAAGTTGTATAGAGTGTATTTTAACCAAGTTTCTTTATTACTACAGGTCTCGTAACTAACTAGGTTATTTTATTCCTAGTTAGTTTATTTTGTTTATTACCTACTTTAAATTTTTAATATAAAATTTATATTTTCGGGGTGTTACATTAACGCATAGAACATAAGCTCGTACAAAGCCCCAAGTGGGTCCGTATGAATGGTCTGTTGGTACTTAGACTATAGACTAGGTCTGTTCTATGCGACTCGACCTAATTCCCTATAGTTATGGCTCTGATACCAATCTGTCACATCCCAACCGATGGCGGAATCATCGGGGCGTGGCACTGAGCGAAACAGATTGTTCAAGAGAATCCATAACAACTATTAAATGGCAATATTTATAAGGTTTAATATCCCATACAATTAAACAAATATTCCAAAACAGTCATTACAGATAATCAGTCTCAAAAACAAATTCCATTCCGACAACTCAGATTTTTATTTGGTGAGTTTCTAGACTTCCTACTTGATTTCAGCATAGCAATCCATTAACCTGTCACACACGTTAAAATAAAAGTCAATACATAAAGTAAAGGTGAGTACACAAGTTTGCATAGATATAGTATAAAAGCGTGTACGCATAACCAGCATGTAACACGTAACGGGCGATGCATGTAACTACCAACAATGATACAACCTAACCACGCGACTGGGATGTAGAGTATGCGCGACACATGTTCGCCACTATGAACACGTGAAGTAAAATGTGACCCCTAACAACCCCTGTCACACAGGTGCTGAGTCCAAACTATAGTACTATTGTTGCTAGAGGCGGTCTAGTGTAACATTGTATAAGCATAGTACAGCCATTCAACAAATCACGTATAGCATGCGGGAGCGGTTAACGTTAAAAGTGTTTGCGCTGTGTGTTGTGTTTTGATAGAGAACGTATGTAACACCCAAAAGTGCGTTAAACAAAAATGGGTTTGAGTATACTCACTGTGCGTGTTTAGCAAGTAAACACAATCTGGATTGGATTGAAGGGAGCGCGTCGGGTCAGCCTGTAAACGAAAACAGAAGTATAAGTCTTCCTTAGGGCTGAATGGTCGTCAACAAAAGTCGAGCGGGTTAAGTATTTGACAGCCCATCCGAACGGATGGGTCCCATCCAGACGGATGGTCATCCGGTCGGATGGTCATCCGGGCGGATGGCTATTCGGATAGTTCATGATTGTTTGTGCAAATTTAAAGTTTAGTTAAAAATGTTTAACAGTTGTGGCAACAAAATCCAAACAACGGGTATTATCAGACTCAGATCATCCAGACGGATGGTCTGTGGTTTGATGTTTTTGTAAAATTTTCTAAGTAAAAAGTTTTAAGTTAACGAAGACGGCGTGACAACGTATCAAACAACGGAAAGATACCAAATCCAGTCCATTTGTCCGGATGGGCTCTGCCCATATGGACAAGCGTGCTGTTCTTGATGAAGATTCCTGTTTGACCCGTTGATCGGTCCATCTCTTTGGTGGAAATCAGTTTTCAAGCCGGTTTTCGGCTAAGGAACGAGCAGAAAGTCTGAGCGAGTCCCGATTCCTACCAAGTTTGTGTAAAAACCAAAGAAAAGTTCAAAACTAGATGAAAAGTGTTGATTTCTTTCATAAATAGGTTGAAAAGTGTGAAAATCCTTTAGATCTTGAACCAATCTCGATTGAATAATGTTCCACAACAGGTTGCACAAGCAAAACGAGTGGAAACCACCTTCAAGAGGTCCAAAATCAATGATTTCGTGAAATAGTTGAAGTGTGTGTATGTGTGTGATTTTGATGAAGAAGATGGAGTAGAGGTGATTTAGAATGAAGTTTGGAGAAGATTTGAGAGAGAAATCTTAAAAAATAGCCTTGGATTGCGTCTGAGACTTGGGGAGCGGATGGGAGTGTTAAAGTGTTAGAAAAAGGTTGTACGGCGTGTATTTATAGAGGAGGGCGAAGAGTAAGGCGGTGCGCGACTGGCGGTTTTCAGATGGCTCCATCTGAACGGATGGACATCCGGGCGGATGGTCATCCGAACGGATGGCCATTCGGGTGACCGGGTTCGCGTTTCATAGTTTTCCAACTTCGGTTTGTTTATTAAGCGTTGCGTTGCGTTTTATTGTAATAATCGAGTTGTGCGAATAGCGTTGCGTTTGCGTTGCGATAGCGTTTGCGAGTATCATCCAAAACATTTAAAGCACATACAAGTAAGGCACATAAGATCACACATCATAACATTACTACTACTAATAACTGCGTTTTGATTTTGCGTTGCGTTTGCAATTTAGCGAGTTAAACGCGTTAAGCGAATGCGGTGGCGTATGATAACCAAACAAACGAACACGGTAATTTAAATAGCATAATTATCTGTAATTCGTGTTGCGTAAGCATTGAGCGTCTGCGTATAAGTATAAAGCATTTAAACGTGCAGCGGTGCGGTGTGATTAAAATATATTTAGCATAATAAAACCCTTTATTTATATCGAATCTCAGAGTATAAGGCGGATACAAATCGAAGCATAGCAATCAGGTAACAATCCGATAAGTCAGGTTGTTTCACCAGGCTCCCCTTTCTATAAGCTTCCGACTTTTCAGGATCATCACCTGATTCTATCACTACAAGCTCCCTCTTACTTTGAGCTTTTCTTCAGACTCCCCCTTAGCCTCAGCTATCAGAATCGTAGTCTGACTCAATATCTGAAAAACACAAATATTTAACAGTGAAAGATTTTTGGTCGCCCAGGATTGATAACTTGTCTCTAAGCATAGATATATGACATTTAAAGCTTATTATATCTCAGTATCGAAACCTGGCACTATGAAAATCATTTGACAGTTTTAAAACTCCAGGATTTCATACTGGCTCTCTCCCCTATCAAATAACTCTATATCTGACAGTGAAAGAATCCTAAACCCTCTTAGTCAATCATCCAAGTCCAAATTAATGACCTTGGAGATTTCACAAACTGTTTTTGAATTCTTCAATTAAAAACCTCAAGTTTCAACTTAATGAACTTGTTTATTTTCTGAGACATGTTCAACATACTTAGATTTTGAAACTCGACTTTCAAACATCGGTTGTCGAAAATAAAGTAGAAACAAAATCTTTTTGTATTTTTCAAAGTTTATGCTAAAACACTCCGTAAATCTTTTTGTACTTTTTCTTTAATGAAAAGCACTAAAGAAATATTTACAAACATGTTTTTGTTTGAGTTCGCATCCGAGGATCATATCAGTTTATGATAAACCACTAGCACCGTTGACCTTTTTGACCTTAAGTTCTAAACGATTCACTTAAATTGTCAGTATACTGATCCACTTAAATTTCACACAAACTTCAATTGATTCAAGATACGAGATTAATGTTTTAAGAACTTAACTTACTCGCGTGTCCCATCTTAGAATATACTCCCGTATCAAGATTCCCTAGATTCAGTCTTACAGGTGAGTATACTATATTGATATATGTACTCTAGGTTAGTGCGAGACCTTGAGAGCTCAAGCATGAACTATCGTTCAATCAAAGAGATGACGGCTCGACTTGAGGTGTGTTCCACTTAGGAATCTTCTTTACAACTGGAATTGATTTATATCTTTCGATATTTTTCAATTTTTATGCAGAGGGAAAGCATTAAGCACGCAAAAGCATTATACGAGGTCTAGGCCATTACTGACGCAAAATCAGAAGACCAAGTATAATACCCCGGATATCAGTAAGTATAAAGACCTAGTATCTCAGAATCAGGCAACCTCTCAAACGAAATTTCGGATTACTAAGTCCATATATCCAAGAGATGTTCCCCACGGGATAAGTAAGCTATTGATATTTAGGTTTATATCTCGAAATCAATTTACTGAGTGTGTAAAAACCTATTGCCATATCATCAGTAAGACTGTTTATTACATTTGACTATCCATTTCTTTAGCATGATGTGACTGTCTACTAATGTACTATCATTTCATCTTTTTACACAAAAACTCATTTTTGAATTTTATCATATTTTTTGCTTTTACAAATTTTCAAATGTTTTTGTATTTTCAAAATTTTTACCCCCCCTAAAATCCAAAAAATTTAAAGAAAATTTGACAACCTGATGTAGATAGCTTCATCACGCCATCCATTTTCTACAATAACATGCTCTGTTTTGCATAAAGTACCCCCATGATTTACAACACATTGATTTGTAACAATGTAAAAACCATTTCAACCACTTGTGAATATAATCATGTTTGTTCAGTCATGAGGGTTTCGGCATATTCAATCAACAATTTTTCAAATTTTTTATTTTTTAACAAATTTAAAAACAAACATATATATTTTTTTACATTTTTCAATTTTTGACAATAAACAAACATATTTTTTAGTTTTTAAATTTTTCTATTTTTAGGGTTTTTGATTTATATTTTATTTATATAAAAAAACAAACAAACTCCCTGTTCTCAGCCACAGGAATCTGCCACCTCCCGTGCCAGGCTGCTCCGCTCTCTGTTTTGACATTCAGCTAAGTTCTAGAGCACCTGCACATTCACACAACTCAATCACTTGAATAATGCAACCCAGGCCTATTTGACCTTGAGTATTGTGACACAATACGAATTGTTCAACTTTGGAAAATCTTTGTCATTTTTAACAAACACTTTTTCTTTATTATTTTCAACCTTCTTGGTTGAACTGACTTTCCTTTTATCGTCACTCACAGAAGTCTGTTTCTTGACCACCCAAATTTGTCTTGTTGAAACATTTCTTTGACAAAATCTTGAATCAGTTTGAATGTTTTGTTTTGATAAATCAACTTTAGGTTTCCGGATTTGTTTTGGTTCAAACTTGGATGTTTTTGGTTTCCAAGTTTGTTGTGACTTTAAAACATCAACTTTTTTTTTTCCAAATCTGTTGTAGCACAAATTTGGTGTCTTTGACTTCCAAGTTTGTTTTGACTCAAACTTGGTTGACTTTTTTTTTCAACCTCAACTTTCTTTTTCTTTTCAACATCAACAAGCTTCAGATTTGGACATTTGCGACCAATATGTCCAATTTTATCACATTTAAAGCATGTTTTCTTGGAAACATCTTTAGCCTGCTGTTGCAGTTTCTTCTGAGCATATAACTCTTCATTAGTCTGTCGACTAAATTTGCGTTCTTTCTCTTCTTCAGAACTTGTTCCATGAACAAATTTCGTCTTTTTTTGAAAATTTTTCTTTTCAAACCTTTTTTGATTTTGTTTCTTTTTATAACCCAACCCAGCCTTCATGTTTTTCTTTTTGTAACCAGGTTTGTTATAAAAAGTTTTCTTTCTCTTACCAGCAAATTTTTCAATTTCAGACTTCTAGAGTTCTACCAATTTGAAAACTTTGTCAATTTTATCCAGAATCACATTCTGAATCGGAACTTCAATATCTGAGAATAATTTGTCCGATCCAATCATGTAATATGCCAATCCTATTGAATCATCATTCGCATTTTTCTCAGATTTTGAATTCTTAAGATAATTTTCATGAAAACCTTCCTCATTTTCATCCTGTGATTCGGACTTATCGTTTTTGGTAGAATCATCTTTCAAAACACTTTCAACGACATTACCTACCACCTCTGAATCACCAGTATCATCAAATTTGAAATAGGTTATGTCTACATTTTCTAGCAATTGATCAACCATGTTGAAAACTTTTTCCACCTTCTCGTCATCATAGAATGTAAACTTTTTTCTCAAACGGTGGTGGAACCTGATAATATTCTGAACCAATTCCCTTCTTGTTTCTTTCAGAATCTTTATCAGATTGGTTTTATGTTGAAAATACGTTCAAGAACATATGATGAAGCATGATAACTATGCAATTTGTTATTATCTTGTTCTAATTCAGCAATTTTACATTTAAGCTCAGCAACTTCATCAATATACTGATTAACTACTTGTTGTTTTATTTCATAGTTGTTTTTAAGCATTTGTGACGTTTTAGAACATTGTGAAAGTCTAGATTGAACAAGTTTCATTTGGCTTTTCACAGCTTCATATGATTCTTTTGTAACTTGATATGCAATTTTTATTGAATCATATTTCTTTTTTATTTCTTGAACCACATTTTCTTTTTGTAAACATTCTTCTGTCATTACTGAACACTTTTGTTTCAAAATCTCATTTTCCTTTTCAAGAACATTACATTTTTGTGTCAGCTTTTCATCATTTTCTTTCAAAAGTTTTTCATTTTCAAACATTTCTTTACATTTATCTTTGAAAACGCTTTCAATTTTAGTAAATTCCATATCTCTGATTTTAATTTTTTTTATCCTTTTCAGTACAAGCACTGCTTGTTTCCATGCATTTCTTGTACTGCTCATCAATGTTATTCTCAATTTTATTTGATGATTGAGAAGATTCAGTTTGAGTTATTACCTCTGTTTTTAGCACCTCAGCTTCTTTTGCCGTTTGCTTTTGACCTCCTTCAATTACCTGTTGTTTTTAACAACAGCTTCCTCTGCTGGTTTCTTCTGTTTCTCATCAGTCTTTTCGTGATTTTTCTCACCAGCTTTTTCTTCGGCCTTTTCCAACTCTTCAACCTTCTATTCTCTTTCACTACTGCCTTCCTCTACAGTTTTCTTCAATTCATCCACCATTTTCTCTACACTTTTCTGTAGTCTCTCTTCATTTCTCTTTCTGAAACTCGCTGTCATCACTTCTCTGATTTTCTTTTACAAATTCGGAACATAATCTCTATCTGCATCTCTCTTCGAATAATATTCTCTAGAAAGAGGAATTAATGCTAGTAGATCGTCAAAAACTACCTCACTCGAATCTACACCTAGATTTCCTTTGCGAACTATATAGCATTCTCTCTTTTTATCCCATCTGCCCATTTCTCTAGCGTCATCATAAGCTGCTTGCAAGTCATCTAATTTGATTTCTGCAATTCGTCTTTCTCTATATGTTTTCTTTTGAACAGGTTCAGTTTTCTTTTCAGCAACCAAAGCAAGCTTTTCTTTTGGAAGATATTTGTTCCAATTGAACCCTTCGTCATCTTGAACCGTTATCAATGCTTGTTTCTTTTCTCTTAACGATCCTTCACCAATCTGTTTTTGAATCGGCTTTGACGATTGTTCATTGTTTTGATGGTAAATAGCCTTCTTGTAGTAGTCGTCATGGAATAGATTGACATGATCATTCACTCCCGGTTAACACACTCTCTTTTGAAATGACCTTTCTGTTTACATCGAAAGCATGTGACCTTTGACTTGTCAAATCCCATCTTCGTATTCGAACCTTCCAGACACTGCCTGTCGCAATCTCCATAAAACGATGTGCTCTTCTAATGCCACTAGCCAAACACCATCTGATGTCGATCCCGGTTAACACACTCTCTTTTGAAATGACCATTGTATTTACATCGAAAGCATGTGACTTTTGACTTGTCAAATCCTAGCTTCGTATTCGAACCTTCCAGGCACTGCCTGCCGGAATATCCATAAAACGATGTGGTCTTCTAATGCCACTAGCCAAACACCATCTGATGCCGATAAGTTCCATCTCTTCCGGGTCTATCTGGTCATAGTCTTCCTTTGTCATTTCTGGGTTTCCGATTCTACCCGCCACCAGACTTTCATATGACTCCAGGATTGATGCTAAGAAACTCATCTGTTGTTTAGCAGCATTGATACTCATAGTTGGAGAATTTTTCAGTTTCATGGCAATGTTGCATTGAATCTCATCAGGTTCTGTTGTGTTTGATGTTGTCGAAGAAGAATGATAACCTGGATCATAACTTGAAGAACTACCTTTCGGTGAATTCTTTGACTTTTCAACACTGAATGCTGTACCAATCTTTGGCGATTGATTGGTTGAGGGCAAGTTTCCTCTGTAGTAAAGACTTACATTTTGCTGATAGGTTGAACTGCTTATTTTGTTTTGTTTTGTTTTTGCAACTCCAGTTCATGTCCCTCAAGCTTCTCAATCAATGTATCCAGGGTGAACTCTTCAAACTGTGAATCATTTTTCAATATCATGACAAATGTATGCCAGTCATCTACATGTGGTAAGGCTTCGATCACTTTGTCAATGATTTCTTCTCTGGTTTTTGTAATCCCAAACCTTTCAAGTTCAACTTTAAGATGACAGAATCTTTCAATCGTTTGTCTCACATTCTCACCCTTTATATAATCAAACAGATCAAATTCTTTCTTCAGCAATGAAATTTTGTTTCTTTTTTATTTGCTTTCCTCCTTCAGCTTTCACCCGTAGTGCTTCCCACACAGATTTTGATGAACCATCATGCTGAAGTAATGCAAAGATATCATCCCTAATTGACTGTTGAATTAAAGAAATCATTCTTTGTTCATTAGAAAATGTATGTTTATCTTCTTTAGATAAGCTAAAAAGCGAAATTTCTTCATTTCTATCATTTAACAGCCTTTTATACCCGAATTCCATACAAAACCAACTCTCATGAGCATAAGCTTTCGCCCGGTTAATAAACATGTCCTTCCACCACTTATAATCTTCAACATTATTAAGTTTCGGTGGTTTTGAGTTTGTTCCATAAAAATTATCATGTTTCAAAGTTTCGGTAATAGCTTTCGAAATGGTTTTCGGTATGGATGTTGCTGTTTCAGATGATTCGGATGTAAATGCGTTATAGAACTCGTTGAAAAATTCTGTTGGATCTGAGTTTGGTTTTGATTGTATTTTACGTTTGAATTAGAATGAAGATGGATGAGTTGTGCAGCGGAATTAAGATGGAAACAAACTTTGCATACAATCAAACGAGAGTATTGCTTTGATCAAACACTTTTCACAAAGAACCGAAAGATTGAATTTATTTCAATTACGATTACAATGCAATGTTTAATGCAAACTCCCCCTCAGCCAGAGCTCAGTGTTTGTTCGTGCAGAGAAGACGATTTTTCAAAGAGCTAATAGAACAGTACAGAGCACTGTTCTATTTATAGGCACTAGCAAACCACTGAGCATCTAAGCTGACGTCACCATGAAAGTGACATCTAACCTCCTAACAAACTCTAACCACTGATCAATACAAACAATGCTATACTAACTACTGCTATTACATTTCATTACACGAAAGACGTAATAAACTACTGCTGCATCCTTCCACTGATATGAACCCAGCAGTACTTGTCCGGATCAGCAGTGCTTGACTCAAAGCAGTAGATTGAACAGTCAGAGCTTTAGTCTTCCATCAGGTCTTTACTTGATCAGCAGTTTGTAGGTCAGCAGTTTGCACGATCAGTAGATAGGAGGTCAGCAGATGTTGAAAACCACTTTCAAGGGGAGAGACTTGTATGTAACATCTGCTTATTCTGGATCCACTGCTCTGATCTAGTTTTGGCTTTAATTATCTGTTCCTCTGATAGGGTTCAATCCCAACAATCTCCCCCTGGAACAGATAATGCCAAAACTCTTCATTATTGTGGAACTTTATTGCCTCATCAACAGTTCCCTTATCTGACCTTTAAGTTGTAGCTCAAAGTCTAGGGCATCTGTGTCATCTTCATCCCTACCAAGTGGAAGATCAAGGAGATCCTGCATATCTTCAAGACTCAGGCCAAGAGCTTGTTCCCTTGTTATTTTCTTCACTTCTCCACCAGACCTGAACATAGTCAATACATGGGTCTGTTTGTCAGTTTCCCACTTTAGTACTTTTGAGCCTAGTGGGTTTCTTGGGAGATTTTTATTTGACGAGGTATTTGGTGATGCGGGCCTATTCATGACTGGCTGAGCAGTACTTGCAGATTGTTCCAATTCAAGATCTTCTTTCATCATTAATCGAATGCCCTCTTTTATAAGGATATTTCCAGCATTTAGATCTTGAACTGTTTCAGCACCTAACTGGTTTTGACTCCTTCTTTTGTAGATGGCAGCACCAGCTGGAGCAGTGGCTCTTTTGACTTGCAGCTTTGGTGGTCTTTTTGAGACCTCCGCTTTGGAGTAGTCAGGCTTTTGTGGAACTGTTGGATCTTTCTTTCTAATTTCCTCTAAACTTTTGTAGGTAGCCCTGACCCTTTCTTCTCCCTATTTTGTCACATAATTCTTTGACCCATATTCAGCTGCTATCAGCTCCTCTTTCATTCTCTTCAACTCTAAGGCCTTGTCAGCTTCAAATTGTTTGAATTTTTCAGGAGGAGTCTGCTTGACCTTATTTTTGATCATTTCTTGAATCCTGGCTGCCTCTTTTTCAAGCTCAGGAATGGTCCAGTTTTTGTACATGTGTTTCTCCCCCTTGTATTTCTTGTAGGTCATGATGTTCTCAATGTAGTCTTTTCTCAAGGACTCATCTGCCCTTTCTGAGATTTGCTGACATACATTTTTGGCAAATTGCTCCATAGATCTAACCTGTGTGAGTAGAAACTGATAGTTTTGCTGAAATTCTCTATCAGATTTCCTTGTTTATTTTTGATTGAGATATCCTCTGCTTGCTTGGCCTTGAGTTTCAAATATTCTTCAATATTGTTTGGCCTGGGATATCCTTCAACTGATGGCAAACTCCTTTTAGCTGGGTCATCCTCATAGTAGAAAGATTTGATTTCTTACCTAACTGCTATGAGTTCCAAAGGAAATGAGACACCAGCAGGAGGTAATGGCTTTAGAATTTGAGCTGAAGAGAAAGGCATGGGTTTTGGAATTGTGACAAGTGACAGAGATTTTGAAGATGTGTCATCATCTTTTAGGATTAGCCTTCTCCTTTTTGTTTGAGGAGGGACTGATGATGCTTTGGGTGGATCAATGGTGGTGATTTGAGTGGCAGTGGTTTGTGATTGACTAACAACTGTTGAAACAACTGGTGTTTCAACCACTGTTGTCATTACAATAGATGTTGTAACATCTGCTGTCTTCTGCTTTTTGGCAGGAGAAGATGGTGGTGAGATTGTTTTTGGTGGTGATGGTGGTGGTAAGACAGTGATTGTGGTGTGTGTTGAAGTGGTGTGTGTTGAAGTGATAACAGATGTTGAAACCTCTGAAATACCAGCAGTAGTTGATACAGCAGGAGTTACAACAGCTGTTTGGATGGAGGTTTGATGTTGGTGGCTTTTGGATGGTGGTTTTGGAGTATGCTTTGGAATTCTGGATGGTGTGGACTTGGGTTCCCTCACTTTTGTAGTGGGATTTCTTTTTGGCACAAGATTTTAAACATCCTTTAGCCCAAAACAACCCTGCGCATTCAGCTCCATGTAAGCTCTTTTCTCCTCATTCCACCTTGAAATATCCTTTGCCGCTCTATCCCTTTTTACACTTGCTACTCCTTCATCAAGTGCTTCTTGGGTAGCATCAACCTTTTTGCTACCATCTGGCACAGGATTTTTCTGGTCATGGCATCCCTTTCTGGTTTAATGTACAGACCATCATCTATTCCTTTCCTTTTCCACTCCTGAATTTTCTCCCCCTTTTTGGCATTATCTGGGGGAAGTTGATCAATAAATAGAACTGTTGGAGGAGCAGTGCCAGTAGTTTCTAATAATTGGGCCTTGATTGCCTTAATATCTGCTTGTGTGTTCTTGAACCTAGACTCCATGATGTTTCTCAGCTCTTGTACATGTATTTCATGTTGCTGATCTGCCATTTCTTTTTGTTGTTGGAGAAAAGGTTGGAAGAGGTTCCTGAGCTCATTTGTAGCAGGTGCTTGTGGTAGAGCAGGTGCTTGAGGTGGAACAACAGTGGATTGCATCTTTTGTACCTTCAACAGCTGTTGCAGCATTTCTTTGATATCTGCAACTGAAGTATCCAGTTTATCAACATGTTTCGTCAATTCCAAATATTTTAAACCATCACCCAATTTAATGGGATCATCTGATTTCCCACTAGCAGTGGTTTTATCAGTGGTTGAAGTAGGGAGTGTACTCCAAACATTAACCACTGATGCCCCTTTTTCTTGGTACTGGGGTCTTCTTCCTTCAACACTTGACAATCTTTTGATGTTGCCAGTGGTAAAAAAGAATCCACTGGTAGATGTCAGAGGTGCTATGGAAGGAATTGCCTCCAAGGAAGTCTTATTAATGTAACCACTGTCCAAATGTAAACTAGTGGGTTCAACAGTTGTAGTGGCTGCTTCACTTGGATTACCACCAAGAGTTACTTCTAACTCAAGGGGTGTAACCTCCTCAGGTTGTGTTGGTGGGTTAGCAAAGATTGATACATCAGACCCAGTCATTTGTTGAGGCATGTTCTCATTGATAGGTGATTGAGAAGGACTGGTTAGTGCCTGGTTCAAATCAATTGCATCCAACCGAAGTTTAGTTGGTGGGGGAATTGTGGATGTGATGTTTGGTGTAGAAAGAGAATTTGCCCCGGGCAATGGGCTGTGGATGATGGAAACGAGTGATTCCAGAGCATCATGTTGTGGTGTCCCAATGTGTACAACCTGTTCTTTTTGAGAAGAAACAGGAGGAGTTTCAGTTATGGGTTGAGATATATGTACCAACTGCTGTGAGGAAGAAACAGCAGTGGTTTCTTGTGACTTTTGTTTTGTCACAGGCAGTTGCTCTGGTATCTCATCCTCCAGAGTTGCCTTTTTGATGGGTTTGGGGGGTTTTTGAGGTTTTCTTTTTGTTGGCTTTTTGGTGATTGTAGGTGTGGGTTTCAAATCAGTTGTTTTGCTACTTTGGTCACCTTGAGCAGTGGGCTCAGCAGCAGATACCTGAGGAGCAGTGGTAGCTGCTAAATTCTGCTCAGGCACCTCTGCTTGTGTTTTGCAAGGTGTTGACATTCTTGTAAAAGTTTCAGCAGTTAAGCTGTGCATTTGTAAAGAGTCACATTGATTTATTACAGCAATACCATCTTTACTGAATTTCTTTTCAAAATAATAGCTTAAAAATCTTGGAAACAGTAAGAATGATTTTGTTTCAATATTTTTAACCAGATCATTAAAAATTTCCCGGGAATAATTAAAATTTTCTTCTTGGAGAATAGCATATCCCAGATTTTGAATTTTAATGGTATTTCATTAAAAGCAGTGGTTTTGTTTGAAACACACATCAGAAGGGTATGAAATAAAAACCTTGTTGCAGAAGGGAAGTAACCTTTTTGTAAGGTGTCCTTTTTTACTTCTGCATTATACCCTCGTTCCAGAAAATCATTTTTTAACTCGTTTTTGGGAAAAGTAATTTTACCTTCCTAATCGTCGAGTTGAAAGACCTCTGAAATGGATTGTGGTGTAATCTTGACGGCTTTACCCTTTAGAGAAGAGTTGATGGCTATTACAGTGTCTCCTTGTTTTTCAAGGGTTGCATTCTTCCAAAACTCTCTTTGGGTTGTCAAGTAAATTGGTGCATCTGCTGTTAACAAAGTTTTGTACTTCGATGCAGATATGGTATCAATGATGGAGTTGAAGATATTTGTGGTGCCGGGTTTTGTGAGAAGACCCAGAAGATTGTGAGATGGTTTGTGTGGAATTTCAGTGGGTTTTGCCTTTTGAGAGGCTTGTTTGGATGTTGATTTTGAAGTGGGTTTTGCAGATGACTTCGATTTTGTCATTTTGGAGATGATGATCGAAGAAAGGTGTGAAGGGATTTGAGGAAAAACTGCTTTGAGAAGAGAATTTTTAAGAATTCAATTTGACAGTAAAACCCTGTTTTTGATGTGAAGTGGGGGTTTTATAGAGGAAAAAGTGAAGGCTGACGTGGCAGCGGTTACAAAAGGTCTGACCACAATGTACCGCCCACATGCCAAACTCTGGTGAAATGAAGGACAGTAGTTTTATGAAAGTTACTGATGAAGGCAGTGGTTACAACGGTAAAATGGAAGCAGTGGATGATATTCACTATCAGTGGATAACATATCAGTGGATAAGACACTGCTTTTGAACAACAGGGTTTATCAAGGAAAGAGGACAGAGGATGGCTTTCAGCAGTGGACAGACTTTGAAGTAGAGCAGACTTTTGAACAGGCAGTGGTTGTGGCAGACTTTTAAGGATTTTAATGAAAACTTCATTTTTAGCTATTTTTAAGGATGGATTTTTGATTTTCTGAAAACATTTTAATGCTTTTATTCATAGAAAAACAAGATGTTGCTTGTTATTCCATGTTTAGCATGCCAATCCTAGAGACCAAGCTTTCAAAGGTGGCAGTATCTAATGCTTTTGTGAGCACATCTGCCAGCTGGTCTTTAGTTGGAACATGATGCAGAGAAATCAAACCTTTTTCATAGCAATCCCTCACAAAGTGATGTCTGATGTCGATGTGTTTGGTGGTTGAATGGGAAACTGGATTTTTGATGATATTTTTTTGCTGCCTGGCTATCCAACATGAGTGGTGTCTTTAAGGCAGTGATACCAAAATCCAGCAACTGATTTTGAAGCCACAGGAGTTGGGCTGTACAGCTTGCAGCAGCAATGTATTCAGCTTCAGCAGTGGATGTTGAAACAGCTGCTTGCTTTTTGCTTTGCCATGAAACTAAGCAATCACCTAGAAACTGGCACCCTCCTGAAGTGGACTTCCAGGCTCTAGGTGCTTGTTTCAGGCCATACAAGGCTTTGTTTAGCCTGTAGACATGATCTGGATAAAATGGATCCTCAAAACCTGGAGGTTGACAGACATACACCTCTTCTTGAATGGTACCATAGAGGAAAGCACTTTTGATATCCATTTGAAACACCTTCATGTTGTGGTTGACAGCAAAGGCCAGGAACAGTCTTATAGCTTCCAATCTTGCTACTGGGGCAAATGTTTCATCATAATCAATCCCCTCTTCCTGTCTGTAACCTTGAACCACAAGCCTGGCTTTATTCTTAACAACAATGCCCCTTTCATCAGTTTTGTTTTTAAAGACCCACTTTGTGCCGATGGGGCTGACATCTTTTGGCAGTGGTACAAGCTCCCATACTTGTTGTCTTTTAAACTGTTGGAGCTCCTCTTGCATGGCTTCTACCCAGCTGTTGTCTTTCATTGCCTCTTGGTACTTGACTGGCTGATGGAGTGATAGAAAACCAACAAAAAGACAAATGTTTTGGGTTTGGCTTTTTGTGAGCACCCCTTCATTGATGTTGCCAATGATTTGATCAGGTGGATGAGATCTCAAGTAGATTAAATCTCCTTGGTATGGAATGATGGCATTTGTTGGTGAAGGCTGCAAATGTGTATCATCTGAGCTAACCACTGTTAGGGGAGGATTTTCTAACAATTAGTGATCCTTATTCATTATCCTAATTAGTGATCCTTACTTCTGTGACAGGTGGTGATCCTCAGAAGAGCTTCAGGATCAGGATCATGGATCACTTTAAGGATCCTCGTACTGACGATTGTTAACTTATGTTTGTAGCATCTCGCAGGTATAACAAGCTCGACCAAGTCTTGGCGACATTCCTGGAGAATATTCCTAAACTATTCTGCACGTGCTTGACCAAAAATAGACGTTGTGGAGAACGTGGAGGCATGGCACGAAAGTCGGATAGTTAGTTAGAGTAGATTATTTCTATTTTAAAAGGGGTAACGAGCTAGTAGAAAACACTTAGCCATTTTTTTGCAGCTACACACACTCGTATACTCGCACACTTGAAGCTCTCGACGAACACACATTCATTTTCACTCACTTATACACATTTCACGATAGTGATCCTTGTACCTAGCTCGTTACTATCCGAAGTTGTAAACATTTAATCATTTATTTGAGCTTGGTGATCGGTAGTTTCCATCACCCGGGGTTTTTTGTGCCGGAGATCAATTCTTGATCAAGGGCTTTTTCCCCGTATAAATCCTTGTGTTGTTAGTGCAATTTACCTTGAAGTGATCCTCATCGCTATTACATATTTTAAGCATCATTCCCCGAAACAAAGAGTTTGGTTGCATATCATAAACAGAATTTTTGACCAAAACAGTTTGGCGCCCACCGTGGGGCAATTGGTGCTTCGTCCTTAGAAAAATTCGCATTTCTGTGCTCATTTCGGTTCACTACAACCAAGCAAATGGCTTCCTCAGCGAAGAATGCTTCAAATTTGATGCCCTCATTCACTTCTTCTCAAGGCGTCCCTCCTTTGCCTCCACCACCTTCTGGACCCCAGAAGAACACTGAGAATGCCGCGAAGAAACCAACTCCCATTTTCTCAAAACCACCTACTTCTTCTGTTTCAACTAGTCCTACTACTAATGATCTCTATGCCTTGATTTTGCAGATGAGGAATCATGCACAAGAGCAGGATAAGACCAACGAAAGGATCCTCCAGGAGATTGACGAAATTAAGAAACAGAAGAAAACGGCAGAGGATCGTTCCCCACTGATGCCCAGATCTTTGAATTTTGACACTCCGGTGATTACTTCCCAGCCATCAGTGGTTCCAGACATTCAATATGTGGGTGGACCAAAAGGAGTGCACTATGGAACAACAACAATGACCCATGCATCAGGTTCATATTTCCAGCCGACAGGATCCTATCCTCAGCATATGGGATCCCTCACGAGTTCAGGAGGATATTCAGGAATGCAGCAGTTTCAAGGATCCTCTTTCGCTCCAGGATCATCCCAGGTTCAAGGATCCTCCTTCGTTCCAGGATCATCCCAGGTTCAAGGATCCTCCTTCGTTCCAGGATCATCCCAGGTTCAAGGATCCTCCTTCGTTCCAGGATCATCCCAAGTTCAAGGATCCTCCTTTATTCCAGGATCGTCCCAGTTTCAGGGATCCTTCTAGATGCCAGGATCCTTGAGGAATTTGCAGACAGGAAATTCAGATGTCCATCAGGGAGATTTTATTCCGATGCAGACCAATGCCTCTACTGGTCCCTCGATCATTCCAGAGCCTCAACAATATGGATTAACATCCATTCTTCCTAATTTGAATCCAATGGGAGGTAACACTTTTAATAATTCTCATACTACTAACCATGGTCTTATGCAGGATCCAGGTATCAATCATGCCATGGCTAGAGAATTGCAAAAGCTAAAGGATATGATATCAAGTGTTCCGGGAGTAGTTAAACCTATCCCAGAGATTGCAGATGGGAGCCACAAGATATCTCGTTTTGCACCACCAATCTGTGATGCTGAGATACCCAAGAGGTTCCATGTGCCAACAATGAAGTTGTATGATGGTTCAACGGATCCTGAAGAACACATAGCACAATACAGGGAGAGGATGGAAATCAATCCAATTCCAGAAAGGTTAAAGGAAGCATGCCTGTGCAAAGGATTCAGATCCACTCTTACTGGATCAGCTCTCAAATGGCTGCTAAGTCTTCCTCCCTATTCTATTACCTCATTTGCTAACCTAGTTAACTTGTTTAATAATCAGTTTTCTTGTAGTAGAAAATTTGAACGATTAACTAGTGATTTATATAGGATAACCCAGGGTCATAATGAATCATTAAGGGATTACATTACCAAATTCAGTAAAGAATCCTTAGACATTCCCAACTTAGATATAGCTACGGCTGTTGAGGCCTTCAAAATGGGATTGCTTAGAGATTCGTCTTTCTATGATGATCTTGTTATGACACCATGCAGGAACTTAGATGAGGTAAAAACCCGAGCACTTAGGTTCATTCGGCTAGAGGATGACAAGAGGATCCAGGAGAGATTAGCAGGATCCTCAAAGCAGGATAAGCAAGGATCCTCATTCAGGAACAACAAATTCAGATCCTACAACAGATCTGATAATCAGAACGTGCACTCTGTTGATCAAGAAGAGGATGATGAGGATTATCCTCCAATTTCTGAATATTGTTTTAGTGTTGATAACAATGAACTAATCCTTGCTATGCAGAACCTAGGTGATAAAGCTAGATGGCCGAGAAAGAATGATAGGCCGGCTGCAACTAAGGATAAATCAAAGTGGTGTGCATATCATGAAGATTTTGGGCACCTCACAGAAGAATGCATTGCATTAAGAAAGGAAATTGGATACTTGTTGAGCAAGGGGCATCTAAAAGAGTTGTTGGGAAGAAAAAAGTCAAGGACTCAGGATCCTGAAAGGATCCCTGAGAAGGCTCCAGCTCCTCCAGCAGATGCACAAGTGATAAACTTTATTTCTGGAGGATCCGACATTTGTGGCACATCCTTCTCAGCAGCTAAAAGGCATGCAAAGGAAACTAAAATGGATAATGGAGAAAGACCAGTTCGAACATCAAGTGTCTCCGAAGGAAAAGTCATAACCTTTGATGAAGAGGATCGTGTTGATATCCAGGATCCTCATCACGATGGTTTAGTTATTACTCTTTTCATATCTAACCATTTTGTCCGCAGGATCCTTATAGACGAAGGAAGTTCAGTGAACATTATCCAGCTTGATGTTCTAAAGAAGATGGGTATCCCTGAATCAGAGATCATACCAAGATCCTCCGTGCTCGTGGGATTTAGTGGCGAAACTAAGAACACCCTGGGGGACATTAAACTCCCAATATATATTGAAGGCTTACACTCTTATCAAAAATTTTGTGTTATTGACTGTTTATCTTGTTGTAATGTTATCCTTGGCAGGCCCTGGATACACGATATGAAAGCAGTCCCATCTACTTACCATCAATGTGTGAAGCTCCCTAGTCCTTGGGGAATAGTAAAGATTGATAGTGATCAGCAGGAGGCTAAAAATTGCTACACTTCATCGATGAAACCAGCTTCGAAGTCAAGGGAGCAATAGCAATCAAGGTATCCTCCAAGAAATGTCTTGGAGGCCAGAGAGCAGGATGTGGTAGAAATCCTCATGGATCCTGATGATCCTGAATCCAAAATCTATATCGGATCAGGGATCCTTGGCGAAATGAAAGAAGACCTCGTATCCTTCCTCAAAAGGAGAAAGACTACCTTTGCATGGAAACACGAAGACATGACTGGTATATCCAAAGATGTTATCACTCATAAACTCGGCATTAACAGATCCTTCAAACCAATCCATCAAAGGAGAAGAAAGTTTGCACCGGAAAGGAATGTCATTATCCAAGAAGAGGTAGAGAAATTGCTCCGGGCAGGTATGATTAGAGAGGTCAAGTATCCAAGATGGTTGGCCAATGTGGTTGTTGTTCAAAAGAAAAACGGAAAGTGGAGGGTATGTGTCGATTTTACCGATTTAAATAAGGCATGTCCCAAGGATCCTTTCCCTTTACCCCACATTGACTCCATGGTGGATGCAACTGCGGGTCATGAACTGTTAACTTTTATGGATGCTTCATCTGGATTCCAACAAATCCAAATGGAACCATCCGACCAAGAGGATACAGCCTTCATGACTCCAACTGGTATATACTGCTATATTGCTATGCCGTTCGGATTAAGAAATGCAGGTGCAACATATCAAAGGCTGGTGAATATGATGTTCAAGGATCAGATTGGACAAACTATGGAGGTTTATATAGATGATATGGTGGTAAAATCCTTAAAAGCTGAGGATCACCTAAGAGACTTGGAGGAAGCATTCGATATCCTTGACAAATATAACATGAAGCTTAATCCTTCAAAATGTCACTTTGGTGTTAAAGCAGGTAAATTCTTAGGATATATGGTGACAAAGAGAGGCATTGAAGCTAGCCCGGAACAAATCAAAGCAATAGTGAACATCAAATCTCCGGCCAATGCTAAGGATGTTCAAAGGCTAACAGGAAGGATAGCAGCCTTGAACAGATTTATATCCAAGTCCTCCGAGAAGTGTAAAGAATTCTATGATATCCTAAGGAAGAACAAGAAATTTGAGTGGATGGAGAAGCATGAAAATGCTTTAAAAGCCCTCAAAGATTACCTATCCTCGGCCCCGGCTTTGATGAAACCAGAAAAAGGTGATGTGTTATCCTTGTATCTTGCAGTATCCTCAAAAGCAGTAAGTGCGGTCCTTGTTAAGGATCATGAAGGTACACAACATCCTGTCTATTATGTAAGTAAAAGTTTACTTGATGCCGAATCCAGGTACTCACACCTTGAAAAGCTTATTCTTGCATTAATTATGGCATCTACCAAGTTAAGACATTATTTTGAAACTCATGTTATCATTGTTAAAACTAACTTTCCAATTAAGAATGTCCTCAGGAAACCAGAGATGTCAGGAAGGATGGCTAAGTGGGCAGTGAAGCTGAGTGCATATGATATAAGATATGAGCCTAGGACAGCCATCAAATCCCAAGCATTAGCTGACTTTGTGGCTGATTTCAGTAGTGATTTACAAGAAGAAGCTGAGCTAGAAGTCCAGCAGCTAGAAGAGACCAAGGATCCTTGGATACTTTATACTGATGGATCCTCAAACGTCAAAGGCACAGGGCTTGGAATACTACTAAAATCGCCACAGGGGGACATAATACCCCATTCTATAGCTTGTGAGTTCCAAACCACTAACAATGAGGCTGAATATGAAGCCTTAATTGCTGGTTTGCAAATTGCAAAGCATATGGGGATCAGGTATCTTGAGGTACATGTAGATTCTTTGTTGATTACAAACCACTTTAATGGATCATATGCTGTTAAAGGTGAAAAGCTAACCAAGTATTTGGAGATAGTCAAAAGGTTGGCACTCTCTTTTGTTTCCTTTAGCTTGTCACAGGTACCAAGGGAAGAAAATACAGAAGCTGATGCATTGGCTAACTTAGGATCATCCTTGAAGATCCCGGAGGATATCAAGATTCCTATTATCCATATCCTGACCCCGGCTATCGAGGATCACGAGGCTATGGAGATAGGAAATGATTCTGCAATTATCCCTTGTGAGGATACTCAATCCCATTCAGGATCAGGATCATGGACCTCACCAATTATGAGATACTTACAACATGGAGAGATTCCTACAGGAGAAAACCCTAGGGCTTTCAAATATAAGGTATCTCAATTCACAATTATGAATAATATGTTGTATAGACGATCTCTTGCAGGACCATACTTGAGATGCATTGAGGATCCTGAAGTTCAAGAAGTTTTAAAAGACTTCCATGAAGGAGATTGTGGAAACCACACTGGGGGCAGGGCATTATTCTCAAGGATCCTGAGGACAGGATACTACTGGCCAACCATGAAGAAAGATGCTGTGGAGTATGCCAGAAGATGTGATCCTTGCCAGAGACACAGCAATATTCTTCATCAACCAGCTGAATTATTGCATCCTATATCCTCCTCTTGGCCATTTATGAGATGGGGTATGGATATAGTTGGTAAGCTCCCTAAGGCACCTGGTGGAAAAGTATTCATGCTAGCTATGACTGATTACTTCTCCAAGTGGATAGAGGCTGAAGCTTTTGCCCAAGTCAGAGAAAAGGAAGTTATATCCTTCATTAAAAGAAATATTATAACTAGATTTGGAATTCCTTCTGAGATTATATGTGATAATGGTTCCCAATTTATTGGGGGCAGAACCACTAACTTTTGTGACAGCTGGGGGATTAAGATGATAACATCAACACCAGTCCACCCACAAGCTAATGACCAAGCAGAATCATCCAACAAGATCATCATCAACAATTTGAAGAAGAAGCTTGGATCCAAGAAAGGGAAATGGGCAGAAGAACTACCTTATGTGCTTTGGGCTGACAGGACAACCCCTAAGAATGCAACTGGTCAAACACCATTCTCTTTGGTGTTTAGGGCAGAATCAGTGATCCCAACAGAAATGGTGGTTCCAACTGCTAGAACAAGTACTCGTGATCCTGAGAAGAATAATGAAAACTTGGCTCAAGACCTGGATACTATTGAAGAAATCAGGGATATGGCTAGGATAAGGATGGCCAGTTATCAGCAAAGAATGGCTGGTGCTTACAACAAAAATGTCAGGATCAGGAGGTTTCAAGTTGGAGACATGGTATTAAGGAAAGCATTTCAGAATACCACCAATCCTGCTGATGGGAAGTTAGCTCCAAAATGGGAAGGCCCTTATTTGATTGAAGCTGAAGCAGGAAAGGGGGCATATAGATTGCTAACCATGGAAGGTGATTTGCTACCAAGAGCTTGGAATGCTGTCCACTTGAAGAAATATTTCATGTGAGCAGGATCCTCATAGCACAGATGATCCTCACGATTGGGATATCCTTAAAGGATCCTCGAAGTATTGGTGATCCTTACTTAGGTAATATCCTAAACTTGAACTATTTCGTTTCTTTATTTTCTCATATAAGGATAAGGATCATGTATCCTTTATCCATCTCTCATGTGAGTTTAAGTTTTGAAAGTTCAGGTACCCTTAGCATAACATTGGTTATCTGCTGAAACAATCCGTTCCTTGGGTTCAACCTCAGTTATTTGGGCTTGACCCCAGTCCCGCCTGTAGCGCACGATGATCCTGGTGTAGTTCAAGGCTTTGGGACCAGTACTCGTTTTAGGGACTGATAATTCCATTGTTCTGGCTATGCTTAGGATCCTACGTATAATGGTAGACGTACCATACATCCGTTCCTAAGGTTTCTAACGTTTTCACGTTAGCTAAGGTTTCTAACGTTTTCACGTTAGCTAAGGTTTTGGCATTTTCATGCCACTAAGTTTGGATAGTCGCCAGTTAGGGCCATACTCCAGTTTACATACGATCCTTGGGCTTGTCCCCAGTTATCCTTGGGCTTGTCCCCAGTTATCCTTGGGCTTGTCCCCAGTTATCCTTGGGCTTGTCCCCAGTTGCTAATTCATATCTTATATTGGCTTAGTCCCAAGTTATGCTCTATTTCAGGTTCTTGAAGATAGGCGACTAGGGATCCTCGATCCTTACTTTATTCTAAGGTTTATCTTATAGTTATCCTTATTAAGGTTAGGATCCTAACTTGGATCCTCAGGTATGATCCTTAACCATTTTTAATTCTATTCATTATTTATTTGAACAACCCTTATATTTGACAACTGAACTTATGATTCTTAAACCATATCACTTTTTAGAACTTACCGGTTATGGGATATGTGATCCTTGATCATGTCCTAAGCTTTCTTTATATCTTTTCTGATTTTTTAAGGCTTGATAAGTATGAACAAGATAAATATTACAATAGTTGGAAAGTAAGACATTATAAAGGATAACAATACGAGATAAGCGACAAAAGGTTAAGTTTTTATTTATTAACAAAAAGACTAACCCCTTAAGGTTGTCAAAATTGCCAACCCACATTTCTACCAGCAAAATGTGGCCCGTCCACATGGGTTGGCAAAGGGTGTCCATTGTTTACGGGTCTTTGTAGTGCAGAAAATAAAAGACGGAAGGATAACGAGTGGCTTCATCCCCCAAACAGAGGATCCATCCACCACCCATTATCCTGCCTATTGTTCACAGGATCATACATGATCCTTAATCCTAAAACCTACTGTTCAAGTACAACCCATCATTGTTCAACAAAAAACACCATAACCAAAACAAACTATCAAACTTAGAAAATTGGGCTCCGGCTGCGTCTAGAAATGTCCTTCATCGCCCAATCCTGCAGCCTAAACCTTCGCTGCATTGTCACCTCCAGCTCCACTTGTTTCACCACCTTCACCTTTGCCTCCAGCTTCGATTGTCAGGATCTCTTCAACCTCCTCAGCCTCTTCATCGTCCAGTTCAGCAAGCCTTGCCTTCCAACCTTCAATATCCCAGGTGCTCTTGTCAAAAGCAGGATCCTGAGCTTCCAAGGCCATTTGAAGCTTGGTCTTGTACATTGTAATGGCGGCAGAGATTTTGGCATCTTCGGTGATCTCACTCCTCTCATAGTCAACATTGACCAGCACCTTGGCCATCTGCTGTTTGGTATCTCGAACTTCTTTCTGAAGATCAGCAATTGTGAGATCCTTTAACACCGCAACCTGCTGGAGATCGGCAATCTTCCTATCCTGATCCTCAACGTGGCCCACATAGTCCTCAATCTCTGCGAATTTCTGCAAAAAGAATGAGGTCAGGATCATGTAACCAGCAGGATATACCAGCAGGATATGTCAACAGGATATACGAGCAAAGGCAGTGATCCTCACCTCATTAAAGTACTCAAGGAATTGATGACGGATCAGAGGCAGACCCTGCAGATCCCCAGCTTCAGAGGCTTTTCTCTTTTTGATTGCCTTCCCTTTGAGGGGTGCCTTGGGGACCGAAGCTGTCGGACAGGTAGGAGCTTTTCTCTTTGAGGATCTGACAATGGTGAGATCAGCAACATTGAACTTGGAAGCAGATTTGGTGGATTTTCCAGCACCTACACAATCAAAATAAGATAAGTATCTTTTATTAATTCATATTTCACTATTTATTTAAATTTTAGACAAGGATACTTACTTGACATTGTGACAGAGCCTGAGGATACCTCCTGTGAATCTTGGGTTGTTGTCTTGAAAGTTCTTGTCTCAGGGTCAAGTTTCTTGAAGGCAAGGAGCCTTTCCTTAGCAGCAGGGGACAGTTTGAGGTGTGAGACGGTGATAGCTGCTTAAAAAGAAAGCAAAAATATGAGTTATCCTTACATCAAAAGAAAGTTCCTGGTGATCCTTCTCAGGATCCTCCATCCTACCATGGGTAGCCCATTTTTTAGGAAGATCCTTTCCATCCTCAATGGAATCTCTCTTGACAAAAAAGAAACGCCGCTTCCAATTAGCATCATTCTTGGTGGCTTTGAAGATCGGGTGTTCCTCGCCGGGTTTCCGTTTAAACAAATAACGGTGAGAGCCAAAGGTGGTAAGATCATACAGTTCTCCCAGCTCTGCCATTCCTAGATCTATTCTCTCCTGATCGATGATCCTTTCAAGGGTGTACAAAACCCTCCAAATCATCGGCATGGCCTGGATATAAGAGATGCCGGTTAGGGAAAAGAAAGATTGGGTGAAGGCTGGAAAAGGATATGTATAGCCTATGGTGAAAGGAGTGACGGGGAAAGCAACCCACTTATCGGAGATATGATCGCTCAAGGCATTGGGATCAAAAGGCCTAAATTCGGTGTTCGCCGGGAAGCAGTGGCGGATCCTATCTATCTGAGCATCATTGAAGAAACAGCGTTCTTTAATGGAGTCTTCAATAATCCCCTGGCTTTTCGGAGGACTGTTCTTTGGGTGATCCTTGGCCGGTGAACTTCGGAGCAACATTTTCGAAGTGACAGAGATAGAGAAAGGAAAACAGAGTAAGAGAAGAAGAAAGAGGAGAAAGAAATACCTGGTTGATCGTCGACTGAGAATTTAAAGGGAGTTTCTTTCGAATTTGAATGCATAATGATCCTATCTATATCTCTATTTATAATTATGATTCTGCAGGATTGTCACTTCCGTGACGTCATAATCGCAACGGCTAGTTCTATTTTAACGGCTATATATCCGTTAGTTAGTTGCGGATAAGATCAAGAAAATATAACTCGCCAATTTTACAAATTACTCCTTATATTTTGGGGGCAATTGTTAGGGGAGGATTTTCTAACAATTAGTGATCCTTATTCATTATCCTAATTAGTGATCCTTACTTCTGTGACAGGTGGTGATCCTCAGAAGAGCTTCAGGATCAGGATCATGGATCACTTTAAGGATCCTCGTACTGACGATTGTTAACTTATGTTTGTAGCATCTCGCAGGTATAACAAGCTCGACCAAGTCTTGGCGACATTCCTGGAGAATATTCCTAAACTATTCTGCACGTGCTTGACCAAAAATAGACGTTGTGGAGAACGTGGAGGCATGGCACGAAAGTCGGATAGTTAGTTCGAGTAGATTATTTCTATTTTAAAAGGGGTAACGAGCTAGTAGAAAACACTTAGCCATTTTTTTGCAGCTACACACACTCGTATACTCGCACACTTGAAGCTCTCGACGAACACACATTCATTTTCACTCACTTATACACATTTCACGATAGTGATCCTTGTACCTAGCTCGTTACTATCCGAAGTTGTAAACATTTAATCATTTATTTGAGCTTGGTGATCGGTAGTTTCCATCACCCGGGGTTTTTTGTGCCGGAGATCAATTCTTGATCAAGGGCTTTTTCCCCGTACAAATCCTTGTGTTGTTAGTGCAATTTACCTTGAAGTGATCCTCATCGCTATTACATATTTTAAGCATCATTCCCCGAAACAAAGAGTTTGGTTGCATATCATAAACATAATTTTTGACCAAAACAACCACTGCTGGTGACTTTGAGGACCCAGCAGTGGCTTCAAAAGGTGGTGGAATAGGAGGTAATGGTATGGACACATGCTGACTTTTATCCACTGTTTGGGGACTTTTGTCAGCAGTGTTTGTTGATGTGGAAGCAGTGGTTGATGGGCTACTTTGGTCAACAACTATTGAGGTAGCAGTGGTTGAGCTTTGACAGCTGTTTTGAACATCTGATGCTCTTCCCATTCTGACAGACTTTTGAGGGATGATGATTTCATACCCATAGTCTGGTGTTGAATCCTCTGATTGACCTGCACTGTTAGTCTTGACAGCAGTATTTTCAAAAGTAAATTTATCAAGATCAAACAGATCTGCAGGATTTGCTGGGATTTTCATTGATGAAAGTTCATTGAACTTTACATTCAAGGTCTCCTCCACTGCCTTGGTCCGTGTATTGAACACTTTGTAGGCCTTGGCAGTGGTTGAGTATCCCAGATGATAACCACAGCCAATTTTGGCTGCAAATTTTGAAATGGAATCTTTTAAGTTCAAAATAAAGCATGGGCAGCCAAATACCTTGAAGTATGAGATCAGTGGTTTGATTTTATACAGAATTTCATAGGCAGTCTTTTTGTGCCTGGGGTTTATTAAAAATCTGTTTTGGACATAGCAAGCAGTGTTTACTGCCTCTGCCCAAAAAGTTAATGGCAAACCTGAATCAGCAAGCATGGTTCTGGCAGCCTCAATCAAAGTTCTGTTCTTTCTTTCAACTACCCCATTTTGCTCTGGTGTTCTAGGGATGCTGTACTGCCTTACAATCCCTTTCTTCACACAGAAGGCATCCAACTCCTTATTTTTGAATTCTGTGCCATTGTCACTCCTGAAGACTTTTACTGGAAGGTCAAATTGCTTTTCAACCTGTGTCACAAAGTCTTGCAAAATACCTGCAGTCTCATCTTTTGAGTGTAAAAAGAAGGTCCATGTAAACCTAGAGAAGTCATCAATAATAACCAAACAATATCTCTTTTTCTTGAGACTCATGACTTAAACTGGGCCAAACAAATCCATGTGCAGCATTTGCAAACACTGGGTTGTTTTGGACTCTTCAATGGACTTGAAGGAGCTTTTATGTTGCTTTCCTTTTAAACAGGAAACACAATGCTCAGGACATGAAAACAATTTTTGTGGTAAGCCTCTTACCAAACCATTTTTTGAAATTTCAGTGATTGTCTTAAGATTTGTGTGCCCCAGTCTTCTGTGCCAAAGTTCTGTCTCTTTGTTAGAGGCAGCTGAGAACAGACATGCATCAGCTCTGGGAAACTCTTTTGACATATCAACAACATAAACATTGCCACTCCTTTGAGCAACAAGTTTTGTTTGACCAGTTTTTATTATTGCTTCAATCTTTTTGACCATTTCTGGTCCAACAATCCTACAACACTCCTTTGTGAAGAATGACCCATACCCCTTGTCACTCATTTGTGAAACACTCAGGAGGTTGAATTTCAGACTGTCTATCAGATTGACATTTTCAAATTTTACATTTCCAGATTGTACTGTACCAGACCCCAGAACTTTCCCTTTACTGTTATTCCCAAAGGATATATCACCCCCTCCATGAATTTTGAAATCTTTGAGTAGGGCTTTACATCCAGTCATGTGCCTGGAGCCTCCACTATCAACATACCAGAGGCTATCTAAGCAGGTAGAAGCTCCCTGCACATGAAGTAAAAGGATTAGTTCATTAGGGTTTCCAAAGCCAATAAGGCTTTGGATGGGGTCTCAACAGTGTCTGGGATGGATGCAGATTGATGGACAGTGGTTAAGTCAGGGGTTTGGACAGTTTTAGGACTGTTTCTTGCTAACCACTGTTGGGGGTCTTGACCTATCACCTGTTGATAACCAAAAGGATGCCTATTCACTTTAGGTTTAGAGGGCCTTTTGTAGGTCTCATAAACGTGTGGAATCCTTTGGTAAGATGGTTGTCCCTTACCTCTTCTGAACTGGTTGGCAGGGGGTGCATCAGTAACCTGAACATCTCTTTTGACAGATGTTTGGTTCAGCTGTTTTGTGACAGCTGTTTGAACATGCTTGAGTTTTGTGATTTGATTTACCACAGACAATGTAGCTTTCAGCAGGAACAATGACACTTGTTTTGTTTAGATCGTATGCTTTTAAATGAAAACAGTATTTTGTTAGATGATTTCTTTTCTCACAAAATTCACAAAACAAGTTATTGACCTTTTCTCTCTTCTTTCTCTTCTCAGACTCCTTTGCAACAGAGTTTTTAACCTCTGTTGGGATGTCCTTAAGAGGAATGACTTTTTCTTTTGGAGCGTTAACACCGTCAGTGGTTGTAAAGTCCATGGGCTTGAAATTTTCAAGAATATCACACTCATCAGACCATGTGGGTTTAAACTGGTATTTCTCAATCTCCTCAAAAGTAGAGGATCCCATTGGTCTGTCAAGTGTGATTTTGTTACCAAGTTTATCAGTGATTTTCACTTCTTGGCCATTCTTGTTTGTGGGGATGAACTCAGTGGTTACATCAGTGGTTTGAACAGATTTTTCAAAAGCAGTGTTTTCATCATCATGTTTTCTATAACCAACACCAAATTTTACATTGCTTTTAATCTGTTTCTCAAGCATAACCTCATACCCTTTGCATGATTCCACCCATTTTTCACAGGTAATCTGGGTGGACTCCAACTCCTTTTTGCAAACTTGGTATTTTTCTACCATATTTTGGAGTTGGGTTTTGGTTATGCTTTGCTCTTCTTTCAAACTGCTGATCTCTTTCTCTTTTTCCGTCAATTTGTTTTTAAGTTCTTTTAAAGACCTTTCAAATTTGACTTCATCAGTTAAGATTTTATCCCTAAGGTTTTCGTTTACCTCTTTGATGTTAGCAAAAGCAATAATGCAATTGTCTGAACACAGTTTTTCAAGAACTTGAGGTGATACCTTGGCAGCAGCCATCATTGCACAATCACATTGATGATTTTCTTCATCATCAGCTCTTACTTCTTTCTCACCTGTTTTCTTCTCTTCCTCTTCTTTTTGTCCTCTTTGGACCATGGGTCTGTCAGAGGTTCAATCAAGGTTTCTGAATTTTCTCCCAGCAGCAGTTCACCAGCAACTGCATTAACAACTGCTTCAGTCACCTCATCCACTGTTTCATCACTTAGCTGTTCACCTTCAGTTTCTACCCCCTCTGGTATTGACTCTAATGCCATTAAACAAAATTCATCGTTAGAAGGTTCATTAAAAGCATAGAGTGCAAAATTTTCATCACCAAGCTCATCAGGCATGCTGCTCCAGTCAACAAAGCCTTGAGTGAAAAAGCTTTGCTGATCTGGTTGTACCACTGCTGGAGCAGCTGTTTGAGGTGCAACAGGTTGCACTTGTGCCTGGGGGACAGGGGTTTGAACATACTGAATTTGTGGAACAGTGGTTTGGACATAATGCACAGGCACAGGGGTTGCAGCATAGTGAGCAGTGTTAACATGAGCTGCAGGGGTATATTGGGTATAGTGAACAGTGCTTTGATTTTGTGGTCTAGGGTTTGAGCTGGGATGAGTAATTATAGGACCAGTAGTTTGACTCCTGCATTCCCTAGTAAAATGACCTAGCCTATTGCACTTGTAACACTTGATTTTAGATTTATCCAACCCAACCCTTAAATTCCCATGTAACCCTGGGAATTTTCTCCCTGTTCTTTTGTAGAATTTGCTTGTTCTAACACTAAGCAAAGCCAATTGATGCAAAATGTCCATCTCTTCTAAGTCAGTGGGATCCAAGTGTTGCAAATCATTGAGTTCAAAGCACAAGTTATCTGACATTTGGTTTTCACAATTTGCAGTAAAAGCATAATTTGCAGAGTGAGGATCAGGGTTAAAATTTCCACTAGCAGTTATATCAATGAAGTGATCATAACCCTGATCCTTACCACTGCTACCAGATTCTTCCTGACCCAAAAGAGCTGTGCTACCGAATGAATAATCATCAGCAACTTTGCCAGACTCTTGCAACTTCTTTTTCTGGTTTAACTCCCTTTCATAGGTCTGGAGTCTACCATGAAGTTGGGTCAGGGTCAGATCTTTGAACTCAGCTGAGTTTCTAGTCACAAATGCAATTGTGTCCCATTTATCAGGTAGTGATCTAAGAAACCTGCTATTTTGTGTTGATTTTGGAATTTCAACTTTAACAAGCCTTAGCTCACTGATGAGACAGCTAAAACGTTCAAACTGTTGGGTCAATGATTCACCCTTAATGTGACAGAAGGTTTCATACTGCTGATTCAGAATTTCCCTATTGTTTTCAATAACTTCTTCAGTTCCCCCAAACTGTTCCTTCAATGCATCCCATAGCTCTTTGGCACTGTTACAATGTAACAGTCCAGCATAGATCTCATTTGGTAATGCAGATGCTATGAAGCTAAATGCTTTGGCATCGAGTTTGAACTTTTGAAAATCAGTTTCAGTATAGTTTTCAGTTGGTTTAGGAACGAACTTCTTTGCGTCCTCAGCACTTGGCACCATAGGAACATGGGGACCAAAAAAAACAGACCTCCAACATCCAGTGTTCTGTTGAGCAAGGATGTGACCCATCCTTCTCTCCCAGATGTTGTATTCATTACGTTTAAGCATGGGTGGTTTAAAAAGCGAGCCAATGTTATTCTTATCATCTTGTGATTGTGACGTCATCCTGGTTGTTTTACAGGCACTGATTAATCAACTTTGATGGTGATTAAACCTTGCTCTGTTTTTCAACACAAACGAACAAACTATCAGTATCAACGATTATGAGCTGAACTATTTATGTCAAAATGATTGTTAAATCAAATTTGACTGTCCTAGCTCTGATACCAATTGTTGGATCCGAGTTTGGTTTTGATTGTATTTTACGTTTGAATTAGAATGAAGATGGATGAGTTGTGCAGCGGAATTAAGATGGAAACAAACTTTGCATACAATCAAACGAGAGTATTGCTTTGATCAAACACTTTTCACAAAGAACCGAAAGATTGAATTTATTTCAATTACGATTACAATGCAATGTTTAATGCAAACTCCCCCTCAGCCAGAGCTCAGTGTTTGTTCGTGCAGAGAAGACGATTTTTCAAAGAGCTAATAGAACAGTACAGAGCACTGTTCTATTTATAGGCACTAGCAAACCACTGAGCATCTAAGCTGACGTCACCATGAAAGTGACATCTAACCTCCTAACAAACTCTAACCTCTGATCAATACAAACACTGCTATACTAACTACTGCTATTACATTTCATTACACGAAAGACGTAATAAACTACTGCTGCATCCTTCCACTGATATGAACCCAGTAGTACTTGTCCGGATCAGCAGTGCTTAACTCAAAGTAGTAGATTGAACAGTCAGAGCTTTAGTCTTCCATCAGGTCTTTACTTGATCAGCAGTTTGTAGGTCAGCAGTTTGCACGATCAGTAGATAGGAGGTCAGCAGATATTGAAAACCACTTTCAAGGGGAGAGACTTGTATGTAACATCTGCTTATTCTGGATCCACTGCTCTGATCCAGTTTTGGCTTTAATTATCTGTTCCTCTGATAGGGTTCAATCCCAACAAATTCCTATGCTATGATCTTGAAATTTTTCAACAATAACATGCAAACAAACAATCAAACACTTAACCAACTTTGCAAAACAAACAAATATCACTTGAACTCCTTGATTCGTACGAATGGAGACAAGGTTGATTCATACGAATCAACACCCCTGGATTCGTACGGATCGACTACTTCTAGATTCGTACGAATGAACTAATCTAGATCCGTGCGAATTCAGTTTCATAACCAACAGCCATTTTTTATAGTTTTTCAACGATTTGATTATGATTTTGTTCAAATTTTGTCCTGAAACTTTGTAGGATTGATTAAAACTGATTTTCTCACGAAATGTTAAAAAATCAGACGTTTTTAACCCTGAAAACTCCTTGAATGTGAGATTTAGAGTTTGAAAGAATGAATAGAAGATGAGTAGAAGAAGATATGAAGAAGATAATGAAATTTGTCTCTGATTTTCTTGAATCTTCTTTAATTCTTGTGTCTTCAATCCGTGCAATCAATCACCCGCTCTGATACCACTTGTGGATTCGTTTCCAGATCGATTTCGTAACCGTTGAACGCGTAGAACACGTATCTTGTGCGGAATCCAAGTATGTGTGTAGATTGAACACAAGGAAGTAATTAAACTATGATTTCTATTGATTGTAGAACGTTACTGATGTGTGCAAAATGTAACATATAAATTACATCAAATGAGGCATAAAACTAACACTTTTTTAGTACTAATGTTGGAAAAAGTATGTTTTTGTCTTCCTTTTAAATTTACAGGACCAAATGAGCTTAAACGAGCAAAAGGAACAAATATACAGCAAAAACCAACATAAATACAAAGAAAAGGAATAAACGCAACATGCCCGACCCCTCGGCAACATCCCCAAAGGCAAAAACAAGAAACAGAAGACTGACCACGGGCCGTGCCCACTTGACACGGGGGCGTGGTCAGCCACCTGCAGAAAAGACAAAGCTGTGGAAGCTTCTACGCCCACCACGGGGGCGTGCCTAGCTCAGCATGGGGCGTGGTCAATGCTAAGATACGCAGAATCTTGCAAAATCTTGGTAGTACAGATACGCTTCTGCACATGGGGTCGTGCCCACTGGACATGGGCCGTTTTGAGCCCTTGGCTGACACAATAATTTAATGAAGGAAGAGAAAAGGATGGCCACGGGGCGTGTCCGCTGGACACGGGGCCGTGGCCAGGCTTCTGTTCAGGCTATAAATAGGGGTGATTGGCTCACTTCAAAGGCATCCCTTGGTAAACCAGCACTCTCTCACTTTGCCACCATTCCACCACCACTATAACACCCACATCCACCACCATCATCCATCATCCACCTTAGAGTGTGTGTAGTAGTCTCGGGATCCAAGATTGATAGTAAGATTTCTTGTCAATCAAAGGCCATGTTTGGCTAAGTCTCTTACATCACTTGGTGAAGACAAGTCTTTAATGTATTACTTTTGATTTTTATTCTTTTCGCACTTTTTATTTGGTTTTGTATTAATAACTTTAATAACTAGTTTATTATGTTGAAGATGAAACTTCTTTATCATTTGCTGGGCAATTAATATCGGCGCTATCTCGATGATATAGCGGTGCTATATCGGTTATCGGTCTTGGCACATAATATCGGTAGAAATCTCAGTAGCGAGAATATTAGTGATATTTACCGAGATATCACCGATATTTTGATATTCTTATCTTGGTCATATCGGTGAGAAAATTGGTAGGCCAGATTTTTATGTTTTTCTTTATGGGCTGCCAACAAAATACAAAGCCTAGTTCTTTCCCAGTTCTTTTATGCTTTTTTGGCCCATATATTATAACCTTTATCACACTTTGAACACTTAACACTACAACTGATGATGACTGTTGAACCCTAATCATCCCTCCCAAACTCCTGTGCGTCAATGGGATTTTAGTGTTTTAAGTTATGATGAACAAATGAAGAAACGGGTGCCTTGGTTGATCTTGATGAACACTTCTTTATTTTGCTATTAATATTATATAGGTTCTAGACTTCTAGATATGAATATATATATATTTTTATGCATGATATTATAAATTACTGATATCCCACCGATATCTCACCGCGATAAACGATATCTCAGATATCAGTCCTTGATCGATAACCGATATTTTTCCGCATTAACTGCATAGATCATTTGTCCGTGGTGTCATGGCATTACTTTACTGTCTATATAAAGTAAAAGATTTACACCATTCATATCTCTATGGTCTATATAGAGATATGTTGGCTACCTGGACGGGGGTTAAAGGAATGGTTTAGTAAGGTTCTTGCCTTGTTCAGTATATAGATCCTGCAAGGACCTGGGTCAAGCTTACTAGGACCTCCTTCAATACCCACTGGTATTGGATGGCGGGGGTGCGAATGGCTTGATCCCCTCATATGTAAACTACTATTAATACATTAAACCGGCTACTTGAGATTGTATCCTTGCTAACTCAAACCACTTAGCCGAGGGTAACGTCACCTTCAAAAGATTGGCCTACCACTTTTCGCATTAATAACTTAATTAATTATCTTTCAATATTCCGACCCTTTGGGATTGTATCCTTGCTGACTCAGACCACTGGGTTGAGGGTAACGTCGCCTTCAAAA
Source organism: Helianthus tuberosus (assembly GCA_030545235.1). Classification (NCBI taxonomy): domain Eukaryota; kingdom Viridiplantae; phylum Streptophyta; class Magnoliopsida; order Asterales; family Asteraceae; genus Helianthus; species Helianthus tuberosus. Next base: position 132,626,088 of record CM060383.1, read on the forward strand.
GTGTTAGTGCAAAGATGTCTAAAGCCTATGTCTTAAGTCTAGGGGTCTATTTTGTCAAGTTTGTATAGTTTAGGGGGCTGAAATGTAATGTTTGTGTTATTTACAAGGGTGACCGTTTGAAGGGTGGCCTGTCATTTTCAAACGGTCAGGTATTAGTCGTGACCGTTTGAACTGGTCATGCCAGTTTCAAGCGGACAGGGTGTTTGCCTATAAATAGGCTTGTGTGTTTCTCATTTCAAACGGTCTGGTCTGTCATGTACTGTTACTCTGCCGGATTTTCAAGTGATTAGTGAATGAGAAACGAGTATTAAAGTTACATTCTTCTGTTTTCTACTCCATTCTATCTGATTCTAAGCTGTTTAGGTGTTTCCGCCACTTAAATAGTGTGTATTCACTCAAATTAACTCATTTGATCGGTCAAATCGATCCTACAATTGGTATCAGAGCCAGTTATGAGTAAATACACCTGAATCAGTTGGTTTTTCTACACAAAATTTGATTTCTGGACTTTTGGCTGGACAAAATGGACTGAATTTTGGACAGTGTGTGTAAAACTGTGTTTTAACAAACCCTTGAGAATATCAGATCTAAACTCTTATTAAAAGTGGTAAAAATGGACTAAAAATTGGTGACCGTTTGAACGAAGCTTGCCTGTCCGTTTGAAAATCTGACCTGTCCGTTTGAAAAACTGACCTGTCCGTTTGAAAATTGACTTGTCCGTTTGAAAATTGACCTGTCCGTTTGAAAACTGACCTGACCGTTTGAACAAGCACCATAACCGTTTGAGGAATACACCTTTCCGTTTGAGGGTGTGTCCGTTTGAAAATTTCCTGTCCGTTTGAGGATCTGATTTCTCGAAAAAGTCCATAGTGTTCGTAATATTGTCCTATAGTCTGATTTTATGAAAAGTGTGTGTTTGAAAATTTATAAACTATTCGGTAAATCTAAAAATGGAAAACCAAGATTTTTACAACTTCTTCGCCGGCAGGGGTATGGCAGCAGGACAAACCTCGGGTAGTATTGTTCAAAATGTCAATATGGAGAATGAATTGGGGACAATGCAAAAGCCTCCCAAGTTGATGAACATAGATGAATATGCGGGATGGTCAAGCAGATTTAAGAACTGGGTTCAGGCTAACCATTTTGAATGCTGGATGAAGATAGAGAGAAAGTACATTCCACCAGTTGATGGTCTAAATAATAAGAAGAATATTGTAAGCCTGACAGAGACAGAACAAGTTGAGTTCAAAGCCGAGAAAAAGATGATTAGTATTCTCCAACAGGCTATCAAAGAAGATATTTTAGTATTGTTGCAACATGAGGATAATGCTCAATCGATGTGGAATCCATTGAAAGTGAAGTTTAAAGGTAGTGAGTCCATGATCAAGAATAAGAAGGCTCTGCTCAAGAAGGAGTTTGATATTTTTACCGGCATGAAGGGTGAAACTACAAGGCAACTAATTGAGAGATATTGCCATTTGGTACTTGAGATGAAGAGATTAGATATTGAAAAGACCGATGAAGAATGGATTGACAAGTTGTCTGATGCTTTACCTTATGACGAGTGGGGTACATACCTGATGATGCTGAAGAACAATTCAGATTTTGCCAATTACAATCTTAGTTTGTTCATAGAAAAGATTGAAGCTCATGAGTTAGAATTGTTGAAGATCAAAAAGATGAACTCAGCAAATGTTCAACAGGATGTATCTCTTTATTACAAAGGCAACACACCAGCAACTACAAATCTGAGTCTGAAAATACAAACTGGTTTCAGTGCTGATACAACATCAAGTTCTTCATCAAATAATTCACAAACAAACAAGTCTTCACCATTTGTCAGCTACGAGCCAAATGTCAAAGCTAATGAACAGACAACATCTCAAAGTTCAAACAATCAGGCGTATGTTTCTGGGATTCAATGCAACATCGCAGTAAATATCAAGAATGGGAATGAATTTACTGAATCAGCTGCGAAACAGCATATTGCATTGTTGGCTTCCGTGTTAGAGTCGTATGAGTCTCTGGTAGCGGGAAAGATCGGGAATCCGGACATGACCAAAGAAGATTATGATCAGATTGACCTGGAGGAGCTTGAGTTAATAGATATTAAATGGGGCATGGCTAGCCTTGTGAGGAGAGCACAGCGCTTTATGGAAATCACTGGCAGAAACAGTCTTTCTGGACCTGATCAGAAGTTAGGATTTGACAAGTCCAAGGTAACCTGTTTCAAGTGCAAAGAAAGAGGCCATTTCAAAAGAGAGTGTCCGAACCGAGAAGTAAATAATCATCAAAACCCATTCACGAATGATTATTACAGACAGGCAATTTATCACCGACCAAATCAGCAACCTGTAGTTCAAAGACCACAAATCGAGAACAAACCAGAGAAAGCTCTCATTGTGAACCAGGATGATGAAAAAGTTACTGAGGGATTCAGTTGGGATAAATATATCCCTGGAAGTGATGGACAGGCTATGATGGCTGAGATAGTTGAAATAACAGAAAGTGTTGTTGAACCTGAAGTGATTGTTGAAGATGTTTTTGTGGATAATGTGGCTGACATGGAGAAATTAAATACAGAAGTTCATTACTATCAATCTGAGCAGGAGGTATTAGCCAGTTCATTGAAATCTATCATGCCTCCTAAAATTTTTGAATCTTTTGCAGGTTTCTTTGAAGAACCGACAACTGGATTGTGTCCAAGATATGAGGAGAAGAAAGAATCTGTCGAAGAAATGATCGATGTGCCAAAGGAAATAACTGAAGACACTTTGAAAGAAATTGCTGACAAGGCTCTCATGGCGAAATTGAAAGAGGTAGACACAGAACTTGTGAAGTCCGAGTCTCTCGGTATCGAGTCAGTTCAAAAGGAGTCGGATCAGGAGTCAGGAATTGATGGAGTCAAATCTGAGAAAATGTCTAAGTCAGAGTCCAAAGATGTCGGTAAACAGGAAGTGAACACTGCTCATGAAGCAGAGATTGTTGAGAAATTGAATTCAATCTCTAAATCCCCATGCCAAAAGTGTTTAGAACCTTGCATGGAGTGTCTTGAAAAAGACGCTAAGATTCAGGAATTGAAACAACATGCTGACATGTTAAAATTTGATCTAGAACAAGTCAAAGAGGCTTATGATACGCTGGCTAGATCAGTTAAAATGATTAAAAAGGAAAGTGTTGAAAATGATAAAGCAACAAAACTAGCTAAAGCAACACTTTTTGATAAACAATTGGAAGTTAATTTTCATCTTGACACAATTGCATCATTAAAGAAAGAATTAGAATTAACTAAAATTGAAAATGAGCGAATTGATAAGAAATTGATGAGCTATGTTGCATCGTCCTATGTTCTTGAACAAATTGTTCCACAACAGCCCAATGCTGCACCAGTCTTTAACAGTGTTCCACCCCCAATGTGGAATCATTATACTCAAAAGTATCCAGATGGGGTGGAAGCTGCATTGAACCTCAAGTTGAAAACAATTGAGGATGAACTGCCAGAGAGCATTGATGTTACATTCTCTGCATCCGACACAGATAACGAGTCACAGGTCATCAAGACTGTTGTCGATCAGGTGTTAGATGAAGAGAGTGATAACTCTGAGGTTGAAATTATAAAATCTCATTCTGAGAAGTCTGTTACTGATTCTGAAGACGAGGGTAACTTTTTAGATCGTTTCATACCGAAATCAGACAAGAGTGAGAATGATGATCCGATTATGGTGGTTTACACTATGATTGAAACTGACAAGCTTTATTCTGATTTCGAGTACCCGCTTCAGAATGCAAAGATTGAAAATGTTGAAAAAGTTTTCAAATTGATTGAAATTGACATTGATGTGGTAAACAACAAAGAATTCTTTGCAAAACCGAAAAAGTCATTTGTTATGTCATGTTCCAACAACTCGGACAAAAAGAAGTGGGAAGGAAATGGTAACAAGAAAAATGGTAACAACTTTAAAAACAAAGGAATTGGTTTTGAGAAAAAGATGGCTAAGAAGGTTGTAAAGCCAAAAGATAAAATGAGTGATATATTTGTTGTTGGACCAAGTGTGGATGATGAAAAAGAATACATCTTTAGTCAGAAAGCCGTGGACGATTTCAATGCGGCAAAGAAACTGAAAGAAGAGTCGATTAAGTCAACTTTTGTCAAGTATGACAAAAGAGTTTGCTATCGCTGCAATGAGATCGGACACATGGAAAAACAATGCAAGAAAGTTTTTGAGAAATCTGTCATAAAACCTGTTGTTCAAAAATCTCGACCTAAGTCACCAGTTGACAAAAAGGGTAAAAAACCAATGGTTTCAACAATCCGCATCTTGAAGAGGGGTGAATCGTTGAAGTCGGAAGATAAGCTGAAATTGACATTCGAGATTGGCGAATCTTCAAAGTCTCAAAAGACTTCAAAGATTTATCCGAAAACAAAAATTTTTGAAAAACAATCATGGGTTGCAAAAACGAAACCATCGGTTGAGGAGAAAAAGATGGAAAACATTTTGAAAAATGAAACAAAAGATTTGAAAGATGATGTTGTAGAGTTTGAATTTGAGCTTGATAAGTTTCTTGCAGAGTTTCCCCCGATCAAAAATGAAGTAAAATCAAAAGCTAAAACTGATGTTCCGAATGTCACATTTGAATTTCCAAAGATTGATGAGAAGTGTGATATAGTTTTTGGAAGTGTCTCAACAGTTAAGAAGCCATGGGTATCATTGTTTGAATGATTTGCTACAATGTGTGCAGGGGCTGCCCAAGTCAATCATATCAAAATGGATCATGGACAGTGGGGCCTCTAGACATATGACGGGGATGCTAGCATTGCTTTACGACGTTAAATCAATCAATGGAGGTTACGTGGGTTTTGCAGGAAACCAAGGAGGAAGGATTGTCGGTCAAGGAACATTAACAAATGGAGTAATTTCGTTCGAGAAAGTTAACTACATAATTGAATTGGAAAATAATTTACTCAGTATTTCACAAATTTGTGATAATTCTTTTACCGTACATTTCACTAAAAATGAATGTCTTGTCTTAAAACCTGGTTTCAAAATTCCGGAAGAAATGGTGTTGTTGCGAGCTCCACGTGTAAATGATCTGTACATTCTTGATATGAGTGTCGCAACAACAACAGATTTTCAAAAACAATGTTTTGTGTAAAAAACCAAAGCTACTGAAAAGGATTCGATAATGTGGCATCGAAAGATGGGCCACATTCATATTAGAAAAATGAATTTTCTTGTATCAAATGATTTAGTTGAAGGTGTAAATTTAAGAAATTTTCACTTGAATGATGACTGTGTAGCTTGCAAGAAAGGAAAGCAAACCAGGAAATCACACCCACAAAAGTTGCTAAATTCGATCAGAGTACCACTTGAGAGACTCCACATGGATCTCTTTGGGCCAGTGAATGTGTAGAGTATCAGTGGAGATTTATATTGCCTGGTGGTAACTGATGATTTCACTAGATTCTCCTGGGTGGTGTGCTTGGAAAGAAAGGATCAAACTTTTGAGTCATTGATGATCCTATTCAATAAGATGGAAACATTGTACAAGGTACCGATCCGAAGAATCCGAAGTGATAATCGGACGGAATTTAAGAATAACCGCATGCTAGAGTTCTGTAACGAGAAGGGAATTCTTCATGAATTCAGTGCACCATACACTCCACAGCAGAATGGTGTAGCTGAAAGAAAGAACCGTACTCTAATTGAAACTGCTCGAACCATGTTGGCTGATTCAAAACTACCGATCCACTTCTGGAGTGAAGCTGTGGCAGCGGCATGCTATACCTTGAATCGAGTGCTTACTGTGAAGAAATACAAAAAGACGTGCTTTGAACTTCTTCACAGATATAAGCCTAATCTAAAGTTTCTAGAACCGTTCGGATCACCGTGTACCTTCATAGATCAAGATGGAAAGTTTGGAGCGAAGAGTAATGAAGGATTCTTTGTTGGGTATGCAAGCCCTTTGAAAAGAGTATTCGTTCCATGCTTGAAGAAGGTAATTGAAGTTCATCATGTGGATTGTCAGAAACACACTGCGTCACCTCAACTTCCCGGAAACAGATTGTTGTTCGATTACGATAAACTCTGGGAGTCGTTCCAACTACCTACGGAGCCAAGTGAAGAGGAACTTGCTTACTTGTACCAACAACAGCAATCATCTTTTCAAGATCAGGTGCCTAGACCGTTGGTGGTTTCTCAACCAGATGTGGATACAAACGCTCCTACAACTGGTGCAAACGATCACGAGGCAGGTCCGAGTGGAACAGCTCTTGATGACCCAGTAGAACCAGCTCTATCATTTGATCAGTCCGATGACTCAGATTTGGAGAACGCTCCGATATTTGATGAGGATCCAAATGTTGTATCAACTGAAGCTGAGGATCACACCGGTGATCTAGATATCTCGATTCAGCAATCGGAAGTTGTTGTGCCTGACACCATCATGCCACGAACATTATCTTACCATCCTTCAGATCAGATTATAGGAGATCTTCAAAGTGGTGTTAAAACAAGAGATCAAATCAACCGAGCACTAACATGTTTTTATTCATCTGTTACTCATTTACAAGAGGAATTCTCACTGAAATGTTTTATTTCGCAGATCGAGCCCAGAACGTATAAAGAAGCGTTGACTGAAGATAGCTGGGTAAATGCAATGCAGGAGGTGTTGCAACAATTCGAGAAGTTGGGAGTGTGGAGACTAGTAGACCTCCCTGAGAATCAAAAGTTAATTAAAACGAAGTGGGTTTTCAAATGTAAGAGAGACGATAGAGGTGTCGTGGTCCGGAACAAAGCGCGATTAGTGGTACAAGGCTTTAGTCAGCAAGAAGGAATCGATTATGATGAGGTTTACGCACCCGTTGCTCGACTTGAAGCTATTCGAATCTTTCTAGCATTTGCATCATGGAAAGCTTTCAAAGTGTACCAGCTGGATGTTAAATTTGCCTTCCTGTACGGAAAGATTAAAGAAGAGGTGTATGTGGGACAACCACCAGGGTTCACTGATCCACAACACAAGAACAAGGTCTATCTGCCGGATAAGGCGCTCTACGGTTTACACCAGGCCCCGAGAGCCTGGTACGAGACGCTTTCCCAACATCTTTTGAACAACGGGTTCATTAGAGGGACAGTGGATAGCACATTGTTCACAAAGGAAGTTGCAGGCCATCTCCTAATTGTGCAGATCTACGTTGATGATATCATTTTTGTTTCGACCAACGACAACTTGTGTAAAGAATTTGAGGCTGTTATGAAGAAGAAATTTGAAATGAGTTCAATGGGGGAGATGAAGTTCTTCCTCGGGCTGCAGGTGGAGCAGATGCCCGATGGAATCTTCATTCACCAAACAAAGTATGTGAAGGACTTGCTTGGAAAGTTCGATATGGCTCAATGCAGTCCAGCAGCAACCCCCCTTGCACAGAATCATGGTATTTGTCCTGACGAGAGTGGCATCAAGGTGGAGGAGACATTGTACCGGTCAATTATCGGATCCTTAATGTATCTCACTGCTTCCCGACCGGACATCATGTACCCGACATGTCTTTGCGCCAGATATCAGTCGAGCCCGAAGCAATCTCATCTGACAATTGTGAAACGTATTTTGCGGTATTTGAAAGGCTGCCCAAGCACTGGCTTGTGGTATCCTAAGTCAGATGACTTTACTCTCTCAGGTTTTGCTGAATCAGATTTTGGTAGTTGCAAGCAGAATGCAAAGTCCACCACTGCTGGGTGTCAGTTCTTCGGAACTCGACTTGTTACCTGGCAGTGAAAGAAACAAACCGCGGTCGCTCTCTCTACATGTGAGGCTGAATACGTTTCGGCCTCCAGCTGTTGCTCACAGATCCTTTGGATCCAACAGCAGATGAGGGATTACGGTTTGCAATTCTTGGATACACCTATATTTGTGGACAATGAAGCGGCTATAAACATTACTAAAAACCCGGTTCACCACTCGAAAACTAAACACATTGAGATTCGGCATCACTTCATACATGATTGCTATGAAAAGAAGTTAATCCGAATTGAATATTTGCACACCAATGAACAGAAGGCTGATTTTTATACAAAACCTTTTGATAGAAAAAGATTTAATTATCTTTTAAAATTGAATGGGTTGAAAAATTTGCTTTCTGGGAGGGTAATCGAGTGTGAAGCTGCGGAGGATGGCGATCAAAAGTGAACCACATCATGTTGCCAACTTTGTTTGTACAGTTTGTTTTCTGCTTTTCGATAAAAACAAAAACACAAAAATATGTTTTTCTTTTTAGGGGGAGAAAGTTTGCAGAAAAATACAAAAACATGATAAAAACTACAAAAGCCAAAAACATTTGAAAAAGTAAAATGAATTTGTGTAAAAAAAGGGAAATGATAGTACATCAGCTAGACAGTGCAGTACGCTAAAGATTTGTAAAGTATAAACGTGTTAAGCAGTCTTGTAGATGATATGCCGATAGGTTTTTGCACATTTAGTAGATTTGTTCGGGATATAAACATAAATTTCACTTGCTTTTATGTGGGGAACATCTCTCGGATATATGGGTAACCCCCGAAATCTTGTTTGAAAGGTCCCTCTTTCTGAGATACTAGGTCTTTATGCTTAGTGATATCTGGGGTATTATCCCGGGACTTCTGATAATGCGGAAGCAATGGCCTAGTCCCCGGAGAATACTTTAATGCATGCTTGAAATATAGCGCCGCCCTCAGCAGAAATAGACAATAAAATTGCTAAATCAATGTTGTTGTAAAAAAGATCCTCTAAAGGGGACTCACCAAAGTCGAAGAAATCGTCATCTCTCTGCTGAACGGAAGTTCTGACCTGAGCTCTCACGACCTCGCATCTAACCCCCTACAGATATCATCTAGGTATATTCACCTGTAAGACTGAATATTGGGATCTGGATACGGGAGTATATTCTGAGGTGGGACACATATGAAAGTTAAGCCTTAAAACATTATATCCGTATCCTGAACAGATTGAATTTTGTGTGAAAATTTAAAGTGGACCAGTATATCGACAATCATTGCAAATTGTTTAATGCTTATAATGATATTAAAGCTTAACGGTACTTGTATCTCGTCGGCAGCTGATATGATCCCTTAACACGCTCGCAAAAAGGTTGTGTGTACAGTTTATTGCTTCTCATATTCAAAATTCAAAAAGATTTTTTTTCCATCTTATTTCAGACAATGGATGTTGGGGATTGGATGATCAAAGTCTTATGTGCTAAACATGTCGGATCTTGAGGGTTGGGAAAGCAGTTGATTGTGAAAATGATCGGTAAATTGATTCAATGTACAAAAGTTCATTAACTTGAACTTAATTTCAGTTTCAAAACATCAGCAACTTCATAATTTGGTCAGTCAGGATCATTAATTTGGACTTGGCAGGCTAAACAGTTGACCAAGGTCATTAACTTGGACTTGGTTAACTGGGTGTGTCGATAAAGATTTTTAAAAAGGTTTTCTGGGTTGGGTTTATAGCTGTATATCAACTGAGGCAGTGATTACTTACCGAGCAGGGAATGAAATCAGAAATATATTTGTCTATGATCCTATGTGGCTGGTGAACTGCTCAGCTAAGGATATTGAATGTTTATTCATCAACAAGATACACTTTCAAGCTGAAGATAGAGAACAAGCGTTGCAGTTTCAAAAAGTGGTTTCTATTTGTTTTCAAAAGGGAATTAATGCTAATAACAAATGGAACTCAAAGTGGTGGAAGCTTGAAGAAAAAGTAAAGTTGAAAGCTGCAAAGGAAAAGAAAGAACGTGAAGAACGAGATCGTATGCTGCGAGGCAAGTTTATGAGAGAGCAGGAAGCAGAAAGATTGAAAACTGCGAAAGAGAATGAGAAGATTAGGAAAGCATTACTGAAGAAGCCTAAGCATCGTGAAGAGAAGTTTAAGTCCCTATGAAGACCAAGACTGAAGACTCCGGCTGTATCCAAGGGGGAGTTTGTTAGTGCAAAGATGTCTAAAGCCTATGTCTTAAGTCTAGGGGTCTATTTTGTCAAGTTTGTATAGTTTAGGGGGCTGAAATGTAATGTTTGTGTTATTTACAAGGGTGACCGTTTGAAGGGTGGCCTGTCATTTTCAAACGGACAGGGTGTTTGCCTATAAATAGGCTTGTGTGTTTCTCATTTCAAACGGTCTGGTCTGTCATGTACTGTTACTCTGCCGGATTTTCAAGTGATTAGTGAATGAGAAACGAGTATTAAAGTTACATTCTTCTGTTTTCTACTCCATTCTATCTGATTCTAAGCTGTTTAGGTGTTTCCGCCACTTAAATAGTGTGTATTCACTCAAATTGAGTCATTTGATCGGTCAAATCGATCCTACAAAAAGAGGGGCCTACTACTATAACTAAGATAATCTCTTAAAAGGTGAAAAAGTGCGAACATCATCAAAGGATACATTAAAGGTGAGTCGGATCCAAGTGATTCATCTTGTCTATCTGTTTTTATTTTATTTTTATTTCTGCATTTTTGGTTTTTATATTCATGTTTTAAAAATCTTTTCTCAAAAATTTTAGATCGATTAAACGTTGAGGATAAACCGGTACTAAAAGCTCTTGTGTCATTGGACGACCTTGGTATCTTACCAACGCTATACTATGCTCACGATGGGTGCACTTGCCCTTGTGTGTGTTTAGTGTTAGTAGAATATCGGCTTTTATAAATTTAAACCTTGACTAACACGTAAAAAGGGCTAAGAATATCAATAAAATCATATTACACCTCGCACACACCAAGTTTTTGGCGCCGTTGCCGGGGACACTAGGATTTTAAGAAAGCTTAAAATCGACGGCCTAATCATTTTTCAAAACCTTTTTGAAAGTGCGCGCACATTTCTGCATTTTTCTTAATTTTTTTGCATTATAGTAGCTTGAACACGGGGCCGTGCTCACTGAACACGCCCCCGTGCTGCATAAAACCAGTTGCATTTTTTAAAACGCCCAGATACAGAATCCGACCACGGGCCATGCTCACTGAACACAGGGCCATGCTCAGCCTCTATTTCTGTTTTTATTTTTTTGTTTTCTGGTCCCGAGACTCTTTTGTGGTCTGCTGAGTGATTCTTATGGATCAATACTCAGGAGGCTACAATTACCACTATGAAGAGGATGATTATGAAGAAGAGTATTGTACCATTTGTGGTAATCCTCATTCGGTACAATATTGTGATCTCTTCAAACCATCCCCTTCATACACACACTATGAGGAGCCAAGGTATGAACCTTTTCCCTCATACTCATATCTTGAAGAACCGAGGTATGAATCATCTCCTTCATATACTTACTATGAGGAACCATGGCGTGAACAACCCACCTCATACAAGTATTATGAAGAACTAATGTATGACCCTTCTCCATCATATACTCACCATGAGGAACAATGTTGTGAACCATTTACCTCATATGAGTATTATGAGGAACCAATGATCGAACTTCTGAACTCAAACTATGGGGATATTTATTCCGATCATTTTGACGAACCACCAACTATCCTCCCCATAGCCGAAAAGATAATAGAACACCTCAAAACTATCGAACGTTGCATAAAAGAAGCCCGCGCAAGGGAAGAGGAATCCCGCGCAAGGGAAAAGGTAAACTGTACAAAAGAGGTGATAATAGAAGAGGTAAAAATGGAAGAACAAGTAAGTGAAAAACCGACGCATGAACTAAACAACGAAAAAGGTAAGTCCGACAACGTTAATTTTCAAAAAGAGTCTAATTTTCAAGAAATTAATCTCTTAACACCTTCTTTCGAAAACCATTGTTTGGTACCTACTCATGCTAAGTTTTTAAAAGAGTTAAACACTAACACTAAATTTGACGAAATGGTAAGCATTAACTTAACAAATGATCAAACTACGCTAATAAAAGATGATCCATTTGAAATTAACATTACACCGGTTCCATGTTTCTTTCAAAATTCCTTTATTAGTAATATTACAATTGATAAAGATCTTTGCGTTAATATAATGCCAAACTACATTTTCGAAAAATTAAGCATTAGTGATTCCTCTCCACTTCAAATACCCATTTTTCTCTCTAATCGGAAAATAATAAAATCAATGGGAGTAGTTGAAGATGTGTTAGTCCAAACAAATCAAACGGTAGTCCCAACTGACTTCGTCATTCTTGATGATGCTCCACTTGTGTTGGGACGACCTTTTGTGGAAACCCACGAAGCTTTGAATAATCGGAAGCGAAACAATCTACCCGTCCAATTAGGGGCCTTTAAAAGGTATGTCGATCTCGAACAATCAATGAAATATCCAATCGGCAATGACGACCCCCTAATTGAAGATGAAGATGAACCACTCGATACGGAAAACGAAATCGACCACTTTGTCGAAGAAGAGGTCGCCGTTGAACAAACCTTTTTGGTTCTTGACCAAAATGAGCAATCAAATAAGGAGACTCCCAAAGACCCACCACTTGAGCTCAAAGAGCTCTCAAAAGGTTTGGAATATACTTTTCTCGACAAGGATGGTAAGCTACCTGTAATTATTTCTTCGAACTTAACTAGTTTAGAAAAAGAAAAATTAATCGCACTTTTGAAAAAACACAAAAACGCGATCGCATGGAAGCTTGTAGATATTAAAGGAATAAGCCCTTCCATGTGCACGCACAAAATTTTAATGAATGATGACTATAAATCGGTAATACAACCACAACGTAGAATAAATCCAAACGTTCAAGAAGTGGTTAAAAACGAAGTCATCAAACTACTTGACGCCAGACTCATCTACCCAATTTCCGATAGCCCTTGGGTAAGTCCCGTTCAAGTAGTTCCCAAGAAAGGAGGTATGACGGTGGTCACTAACGAAAAAATGAATTAATACCAACAAGAACCGTCACCGGATGGAGAGTTTGTATAGATTATCGTCGATTAAATGAGGCAACCAGGAAAGATCATTTTCCCTTACCTTTCATTGATCAAATGTTAGAAAGACTATCCGGTCAAAAATTTTACTGTTTTCTAGATGATTTTTCAGGTTACTTTCAAATACCAATAGCACCCGAAGACCAAGAGAAGACAACATTCACATGTCCCTACGGAACTTTTGCTTATCGACGCATGCCTTTTGGTCTATATAATGCCCCCGCAACTTTCCAACGTTGCATGGTGGCCATCTTCCATGATATGATATAAAAAGCTATGGAAGTCTTCATGGACGACTTTTCTATCTTTTGAGATTCATACGACCAATGCCTCGATAACCTTAAACGAATGCTATCCCGATGTGAGGAAACTAACCTCGCCCTTAATTGGGAAAAATGTCATTTCATGGTAACGGAGGGAATAGTACTCGGTCATAAAATCTCAAGCGAAGGAATGGAGGTTGATCGGGCTAAAATAGACACCATTTCCCGATTGCCACCCCCATCCTCCGTTAGAGCTATCAGAAGTTTCCTAGGACATGTCGGATTTTATATACGATTTATCACAGACTTTTCTAAAATCTCAAGACCTCTAACAAAATTACTTGAGAAAGATGCACCATTCATCTTTGACAAGGATTGCAATCAAGCATTTCTAACTCTAAAAGAAATGCTAGTCAATGCACCCATCATGATAGCACCTGATTGGAAATTACCTTTCAAAATCATGTGCGATGCAAGTGACTTTGCAGTTGGAGCCGTCTTGGGACAAAGAAAAATAAGCATTTTCATCCAATATACTACGCTAGTAAAACACTTAACGATGCACAAGAAAATTACACAACAACTGAAAAAGAATTACTAGCTGTAGTGTTTGCTTTTGATAAATTTCGTTCTTGTCTTGTTCTTTCTAAAACGATAGTTTATACAGACCATGCAGCCATTCGTTATCTCTTTAAAAAGCAGGATGCCAAACCGCGTTTTATCAGATGGATGCTACTCCTCCAAGAGTTCGACATTGAAATCAAAGACAAAAGAGGAGCAGAAAACACCGCTGCAGATCATCTGTCACGCTTGGAAGATCCAGCTTTGGAGGCAACTAGGGATGAGCTCATCAATGAAAAATTCCCAACGGAATCCTTAGAAATGGTGGAATACCGAGAAGAGCCATGGTACGCCGACTATGCAAACTACTTAGCTAGTGGAATAGTCGCAAAAGGTTGGTCACATCATCAAAGAAAAAAATTCTTTGCCAATGTAAAACATTATTTTTGGGAAGATCCTTATCTTTTCAAAATGTGTGCCGACCAACTTATCCAACAATGCGTACATGGTGGTGAAGCAAGAAAAAATCTCTGCCATTGTCATGAAGGTCCATACGGAGGACATCATGGTGCCGCTAGTACCGCACGAAAGGTATTTGATTCGGGGTTCTATTGGCCAACCATTTACAAAGACGCCTAAAATCTTATCAAGACATGTGACGCATGCCAACGATCAGGTAATATTTCTTCCAAAAACAAAATGCCACAAAATGGCATTCTTGTTTGTGAAATTTTTGATGTGTGGGGACTAGACTTTATGGGACCTTTCCCACCGTCAAAAGGAAACAAATATATACTTGTGGCAGTAGATTACTTGTCAAAATGGGCCGAAGCCGAAGCTCTTCCAACAAATGATGGAAGAGTTGTGGTAAGATTACTGAAATGACTATTTTCTCGTTTTGGACCTCCAAAAGCATTAATAAGTGATATGGGTACCCATTTTTGTAACAATCAACTCGAAATTTTTTTAACAAGATATGAGATCTATCACCGGATCTCCACCGCGTATCACCCTCAAACAAACGGACAAGCCGAAGTGACTAATCGAGGTTTAAAAAGAATACTTGAAAAAACCGTAGGGTTAAATAAAAAAGAATGGGCCGATAAATTAGACGATGCTTTATGGGCTTTTCGGACCGCCTATAAAACAACCCTAGGTACCACCCCATATAAGCTTGTCTATGGAAAAAGTTGTCATTTTCCAGTAGAAATTGCACACAAAGCCTACTGGGCATTAAAAAACGTAAACTTAAACATAGAAACTGCCGGTAAAAATCGATTTTGTCAATTAAATTGTGACAACCGTCAAAAATCCAGGTATCCGTACAATTAATTAATCTTGATTAGTGCTTAATGACTGTGCTGAATTACAATTAATTACTTTTTGATTACTGTATCATACTTACATGTGCATCACATATTGCATAATGTCACTTCATTATTACATGCAAACCATATTAACAAAAATAATGCACAGTTAGCACAGTTAGCGGATAACTCAGAAAAATGCTGACAGAACTCAGCACATAGACAGACAGTGTTTTGAGGCCAGTATGAGCCAAATACTAAGTACTACACTAGTATAGTGTGTATGGTAGTAAGGACTACAAAACTGCATTCCTAAGTGATAGTTTAAGTTCCGGAAAGTGCCTAAAACCCACATAAAGTGCTGAATTTAGCATAAATCAGCAAAAATCAGCTTTTTAACAAGCTAGTTACATGCTAAAATATGACTAAATGGTCCAGAAAGCTTTCCTAAGTGTCGGGAATTAAAAGTGTCACAAAAGGGTACATAAAGATCACTAAACGGTATAGTTTGACACTTTAACGAACCAGTATCTAACCAAACAACCGGACACTACCCGAAACACCAAAATTATACTAGAAGCATTGTTTTATTATTTCTGAGCTAGTTATGATCCCCGAACACCCTAACACACTATATAACACATAATACACATAACACCTAACTAATACACTTAAGTTCTAACCAATTAACTTAACCATCATTATAAACCAACTAGACCCCCCCCCCCATGTTTACGGTCACAAGGTGGCCCACCATCAAGATTTTTACTTGATCTTACTAGATATCATTTGATCTTATTTGATTTATTAGAGATTATGTCATGTACTTAAGAAACACTTTATCCATTGGTTAATCCCTAAAGATGGTTATAAGTTAGAACATGATCTCATTGTCATCACCCACACTTCACACACTACTCTCTCTCCCTCCTCTCCTCCATCCTCGGCCGCAAGAACCACCCCACACCACCATCATCTTCAATTCCTTTTCATCTATTTCCAAGTACTCTCAAGGTGTAAGAAGCAAGGTTAGGAAGCTTGGTGGTCTTGGAGATTGAAGGACCTCTCCCATTTGCTATTATCCACCACATTTGTCACCTTCATCTTCTAGTGTTCTACCCTAGCCCTTGTGCTAGTAGTAAGCTTCTTGTCACTTGATTTTACTTCATATTTAGTTGCTTAAAAGATGTTATGTAAGATGTTAATCACAAGAACACTAATGAACAAGAAGATAAAACTTTAACATAAGCTTAATAACATAAGAATACATGTTGATTAGTGTTGATTTGTTTCTTGATGATTGATGATTTGTGTTAGTGATGTTAGACATCATATGAAACCTACTAGATTGTGATTTAACACATGATCTAGTAAGTTAAGGTGGTGATCTTGTGAAAGACCAAGATCATCATACTTTATGTTCCTCATGAACTTGAAGAATGAAAATGATTTTATGAATGATGAAGCATGTAACATGAGTACTAGACATAAACTTGGATGATTTCAAAACTAGTTTTCTCAAGAAACTAAGTTAAGTCACAAGATTTACATAAACATTGTTTTTAAAGAAACTAACCATGTTTCTAGTGGTGAAACAAGTATAAAAATACATTGTTAACAAGAAAAATTCAAAAGAATTATTTTTAGAAAAATCATCTAGTAAGTTGTAAACACCTAAATCCTTCAAGAATGAAACTTTTAAAGAAATAAACACATTTTAAGGGGTAACTAAACCTACTAAACACACTACCAAGTTATTACAAGTTTTTATGAAAGTTCAAGATCATGTTGTTATGTAAATCACATGATTATGGCAAATTGGTAAGTGTAAGTTGTTTAGGGTTAATTGTTAATTGATTGTGATGATTTTTAAAAGAAAATGATATGCTTTGATAGCATGGACACCTCCATTTTTAAGGAAATCTGTGGCAAAATTTTCTAAAAATATAAAATCTTAGAGAAATATTTTCTAACAAATATATACAAGTGTATTTTAACTATGGTTTTCAATATAAACTTTGCCATAATTTTTGTAACAAAAATACAAATATTGGAGGTTGGTTTTTGTAAATAAAAATAACTAAGTATGTATTTGAAAGGTATATATTTAGAAGACACATTGTGTGTGATTATTTGTATACTTTGTGTAACAGTTATATTATTTTAGGGTTAAAGTAATATAACTTAACAAAATACCAAGAATTCACAATCCAAAATGTTACCAAAAATCATAAGGAATAAATACACAAGTTACACGCATAATACTGGGAAACCGAACGAAAGAATGTAACTTACAAAATATTCCGGAAAATACATTTATAAATATATTTTTGGTAAATAATGTTTTGGATACAAGAAATGAAAAATATGATTTTGATGATTATTACAAAAGTTATATCATATTTCCGACAAGGAGAAAATATATTATTTTTGGAAGTAAACATATATTTTCTTGGAATATTTAGAAGATATATGATTTTTGAGAAAAATATATATTTTCTTGAAATACATTACTTTTGGACAAAATAAGTCTATATATATTTTCTAAAGTGAGACTTGAAAATATATATAGGTGGACCTTTATTGGCAATAATATTCCGGAAGGTTTAACGCAAAGTTAAGCGTAAGAATACTTAAATACAAACATACGAATATACATGTATGAGATACCCCCATCCTTGGGAAGGAAATATAAGTATAAATACTTGAGAAGTATTATTACAAAAATATTGGTTAACAATTATTCCAAAAATTATAAATATAATTTAAGTTGAAATATTAATTATTTTGACAATAATTATATTGGAATGATATCAGAAACGTAACTCAAAAACATTAATAATAAGACAAGGCATGACCCGTTCGTCTAATAGACGTTAGTACATTGTAGGTAGTCGTGTTTGCTGAAGGGATTTGAGTTACGAGTACTGAAGACGCAAGACTGTGAGTTCATGTCCCCCTTTTCTTTAAACTGTTTTGTTTATTAACTTCGGGGGTGAAATACATGTTACAAAGGGATTACATATAAATACAATTGGTATGGTTAGCCTAGGAAAGTACCATAGATCATGTGAATGGGTAGGCGCATACTTGAGACCATTAATCCTCGTATAAGGACCAGGGTGGCCCATAGGGTGACTATGTCTTCCAGCCGGAAGCCCGGTACAAATTTGCTAGGTTTGAGCCTTCCTACGCCATCACACATATCAGTGGCCTTGCAAACCATTGGTGATCTTTTCCTTGTTTTCTTTCATACCGGGATTTACAAATTTACATACACTGTTTACAAAGGTTTTATACATACATATACACAAACGCATGAACTCGCTCAACTTTTGTTGATGTTTTTAAACTACATGTATTTCAGGGAATTAAGTGGATCTGGCGGGTGTTTGCATGTTTCAAGCTGTGTCATGAATAAAAGATGTCATCCGAGGTCGTAGGGTTTAGGAGATGTATCTTATTCCTGGACGAGATACATGGTTCTAAACTCGGTTTTATTTAAGGTCTTTTGTCGAGTCTTCGTGAACTCATTTAAACATGTTGTGGTTGTAACTTAAATTTGGAGTCTACGTTTCAGACAAGTATGTTGTGGTATTTTCAAACTTTTATGGATGAACATCTTATGGTTTGATCATATAGATGTTGTTATGATTGAATGCTATGGTATTTAGAAAGTCACACCATAATCACGCTTCCGCAAAGGTCAGGGTGTGACAGCTTGGTATCAGAGCTTCGATCGTAGCGAACTAGGATTCTTTCTCGAGTCTAGACTACGATCATTAGGGCTCTCACGAAAATGTTTTCATAACATATTTTCATTACATACATGAAACACCCAGATCCAGGAAACAAACATTTTTACAAATAAAAGACACAAATCACATTTCCAAGAATTCGTTTATAGTTTAGTCTGAGAGACTGGGTAATTCAGTCTGAGAGACTGGGGAGTTAGTCTGAGAGACTAGCTTGGGAAGTCTGAGAGACTGGGAAGGTTAGTCTGAGAGACTGGGTAATTCAGTCTGAGAGACTGGGGAGTTAGTCTGAGAGACTAGCTGGGGCAGTCTGAGAGACTTGGTAGTTCAGTTTGAGAAACTGGGAGGTTTAGTCTGAGAGACTAGGTGGTTCAGTCTGAGAGGCTGGGTGGGATAGTCTGGGAAGACTAGGATGCATACATGCTTACATTGTTACTACTTACATGCTTATTTGATGATTGTTGATGTATGTGCATATGTTGTGATTGTTTTGATTACAGACACCATGTCCTCATCTGAGAGTGGACTGTCAGATACAGTTGACCCTATGGCCATAGTTTCGGACGATGAGATTGTCCCAGACCCTGAGATTTTCACTTCTGACACTGAGAGTGATGATGATGATGACTTTCAGCCTTTTGCTTTGCCGGATTTTGGCGATGATATACCGCTAGCTGATGGTTTACCCGACGAGGATCCATTTCTTGTTCCGATCCTCGCTCCTTTGCCCCTTGCTGCATTTCCTCTTGAGGATTTGCCTTTGGATGCTTTGTCTGACGATGATGTCGATCTTTTTATTGAGGGTCCCCCTGAGGATGCCCAGGGTGATGGAGCTCCAGTCGATGATGTCATTGTTGTTCCACTTATTGAGATGCCTATCATTGAGATTTCATCTGATCATTCTGGTCCTGATTCTTTCGAGTCTATGTCATCCACTACTTTGCACACACTGGGATTGCAGCGTTATCCCACTGATTCTGACTCTGACACAGCTATGTCTGCTGCACCTATTCCTCCACATGACTTTGAGTTTGATGATGAGCCTGAGCATGAGATTGACTTTGTTCCCAACGATCAGCTTTTTGATGTACCCGCTGATCTTGAGTTAGCACCAGCTGACCCTGAGCCTATGCTTGCACCCGAGCCTATACTTGCTCATGATCCTCTACCTGAGCATGACCCTGTACCTGTTGGCATACCTGTTGTTGCACCACTTGTACACGATCCGATCCCTACAGCTGTTGACCATGCTCCTTTTGCTGATCAGATAGATCCCCGTTACGCATTCACCCACAATGGGTGGATAGAAGATGATGATGATATGCCCCCTTTCGTTGAGCCTGTTACTCCCCCACCTGCACCTACACATGCACCTGTTGATGTTTCCCCGTTTCACCCTCATGTGTCTGATATACACTGTACGGACTTGCCGATCACATTCTTGCAGGATATCCCTCCACCTCGTCCAGGGGAAGGTCCGTCCAGTCAGCAGCCTGGCCATGTTCCACCCATGTTAGACGCTTTCCCTTTCATGCCACAGTTTACACCTGCTACTCACTACACCTCTGCACCGTCAGGCGAGCCACTCATATGGTTTCCGCCTAACACTATGCCAGTCTCTGATCCATACCATCCCTTCCACTACACTGGTTACACGAGGGATGAGCTATTCCTGTCCTTACAGCTTCAGCAGGAGATGTTATGTCGTAGAGTCATGGAGCTAGAGAGGATTCCACGTCCTCCACCTTGTACATGTCAGTCACCTTTCGCGACTCCACCTGCTCCTCTTCTGCCATACCCAGATTTTGATGTTCGTTTTCTTACTATGGAGCAGCAGATTAGTTATCTGTTGCGTCACGTTCATGCTCTTGAGGAGGAGTTAGCGCATGTGCGCAGTTTGCTATTCGTTCCTCCACGTCCTCCTCCTCCTCCACCATCAGCGTAGCAGGTTTTTGGTTTTATGCAGGTAGCATACTTTTGATGAGAGTGTCGCTATTGAGCCCAGCTTGCACAACCTTTTCAAGACCACCTTTTGATTTTATGATTGTTGTAGTTTGATGGATATTTTGGACCAGGGTGGTATGACCCTGCAGTCCCTTTTGATGTGATATGGTACATTTGTGAAACATGTAAAACTGTAATTGTTTTCGATGATATATGAAAGCTCAATCGCAACATTCTCATTATATACATTGTTGAATTACTTGTTTGTGTTATGATTGAGATGTCATGTGTTTACTTGCGTTGAAAAATGTTATTACATACATGTACTACATACTTATATGCATAAGACCTGACCTATACAATCTTCTTTAGAAGATGTCTCCTCGAAGAGACAACCATCTTCCTATAACAGAGGCTGAGTTACAAGAACGGATTTCATGAGCGATAGCACAACACGAGGCCCTGCGCTCTGAACATAGCGGGGGTACCTCAGGAAACAACCCACCTCATGGTAATGTTTAAGTCACTAAAGACACATTACGTTACATTTGGATATTCCATGTGCGTTCGCTAATGCTTCCTGTGAATGATGTTGCTTGTACAGGCTATACCTATAAGCAGTTCCTAAACTGTAAGCCTCTGAATTTCGATGGCACCGGGGGTGCTGTAGCTTTTGTTAGATGGACGGAGAAAACTGATTCTATGATAAGAATGAGCAAGTGTGCGCCAGAGCACCAGGTTACCTACATCTCTGGATTGTTCTTAGATGGAGCGCTATCATGGTGGAATCTCCAAGTTCAGACCTTGGGAGAAGAGGCTGCATATGCCATGACATGGGATGAAATGAAGGAACTCATGCGTAAGAAATACTATTCCAGGGCTGAAATCCAAAAGTTAGAAACTGAATTCTGGAACCTCAAGATGGATGGTCCGAAGATTGCTGAATACGTGCAGAGATTTCACGACCTATCACGCGTTGTTCCTTACATGGTTGATCCGGAATTCAAGCGCATCGAGCGTTTTATTTGGGGATTGGCACCCCAAATCATGAGCATGGTGACGACGTCAAAGCCTGCCACGATCACCGAGGCTATTGATCTGAGTGTAGCATTAACTGAAGAAGCAATCAGGTTGAACAAGTTCTCGATCTCTGACCAGAAGAAGAAGGAGACTCACGTTGAGTCATCCGGTGAGAACAAAAGGAAGTTCTCAAATTTTAAGAAGGGTACCAACAGTGCTAACAAGAAGAAGGATGTGAACCCACCAGCTGAAGTCAAGACTGGTGTTGAAAACAAAGGAAAAGGGTATATGGGCATCTTGCCCAAATGTGATGCGTGTCAGTTGCATCACCATGGACGATGCCGAGCTGGGAAATGTGAGTCTTGTGGAAAGGTTGGCCATTCGAAGGAGACGTGCTGGGCTGGTACTGGTCATGGTAATGGTGGTTGGAGAGGTTATGGCAATGGGAATGGAAACAATAACCATGGTGGAAATGGGTACGGAAACCGCAATCAAGGAGGGAATGGCGGTAATGGTAATCATGGTTATTCTGGGAATAAAGCTGGCAGTGGAAACCGTGGAGCAAACAACAACCAGGGTGGTAATGGAAATGGAAATGGTCGGGGACCAGGTTGCTTTATGTGACAACCGGTAATTTACGGCTCATAATTACGCGATTAACAGGCGATTAACACGATAATAAATAGTGTTTACGACGCTAATTAACTTAATTAGGCCTTTGGAGTGCCTAGGAACACTTATCCGACTCTACAGTACGCGTATGAAGATTCGCGTGGAATCTGCGGAACATCAAATGACAACGGACTGAAACCGTACGAAATGCTGACGACACCGACAAATATGGATGTTACACGAATATTATATGCTCATGAAGCTTGCGTCGCGATATCGGGTCTCGTAGGAACTACGGGCCACTTACTCAGGAGGTGGACTTGTGGGCCCCGGGCCCAAGCCCAAGCCCAAAACCCACAAGCCTAAACCTACTCATAAGATATTAGATCTTATTAAATCTTTAAGAGATCTCTGCAAAATCAACTAAATCTTTTATAATCTCTAAAAATCCATACAAAGGATTATGCCTCAAAGATATGAAACACAATAACTTATGGATAATAAATTGTTAGAAAATAATGATTTTAACCACTAAGCAAAAACCATATTCAAGTGCATAAATAGAGGCCATGCCCTTGTTCTTGTGCAGACAAAACCAAATCAAAACAAACACAGACCAAACAAATACATTGACCTCACAAACACTCTCTCCCTCTCGATGGCAAGCCGGACGGAACCACAGGGAGGAGCCGCACACCCTACGGCGGCCGGCGAGTTTCTCCGGCGACGAGGCTCCATCTCACCTGCAAACACCCCCCCCCCCTTTTTGATTTACATGACGGAGCACCATCTCCGGTGGTGCGGCGACTACAAGCAGAGACGAGAGAGAGAGAGACTGAAGGGGAAAGAGAGAAACCGGCGGTCGGCTCGATTACCCGGCGGTTGGTTCATTTATCCGGTGGTCAATGACAAAAGTCCGGCGGTCCAAGACTTTATCCGACAAGTTTCCGGTAATAATTGGTTCCCCCTTTCTTCCCTTCTTCTCTTCTCTGATTGTTGAAGATGTTCGGTTCGTTCGTGTCCAGATCGTGTTCAGGTTATGTTTGGCTCGGACTTGGTGATGGTTCAGAGTGGGCATGGTTCGAGCTGAGGTTCGGGTTCCGGTTCAGTCGACAAGTCAGCAGGTCACTCGTCATGTATTCAGATTCGGTTCGGTTGACTCAGTCAGTGAGTCGACTCAATCAAGACTCGTCTCAGGTCAACAAGTTCAACTTGGTCAAACTCGGTTAACCGAGTCAACTCAGTCAACTCGGAGAGTCAACTCAGCCGGTCAACCCGGTTGACTCGGTCAACTGAGTTAGCGTTTCGACATGAGGATTTGGTAAACGGCGCAATTTATTATGTTATATTTTTTATATAATTTTAATATTACGTGACTAACGAGCTCGAACCGAACAAATTAACGAAAAGTGATAGTTAAAGAATACTTGGATTTATTTAGTATCTCGTTTATATAAATTGATATTGAATCTTGATTGAATTTTGTTAAAATAACGACAACTTGTGTTGTCGGGGCGTCCAAAAACAGAGGAAACTCTGCCCGTTTTTCGAGAGAATCCGTAAAAACAAAACGCGTTTTCTTATATAACAACGATTCGCATTTTAATATCAAAATATAGCGATCAACTACAAACGCTTTTTACAAAAGTAAAAACAAGAGTATAACTTTCGACAACGACTTACAACTTACGAAAACAACGATTCGGAAAATATTTACAACGACAAACATAGTTGTTTTGAACTTCAGAAATTCGACGAATTCGTTTTATAAAAATAAATATAGTTTTTATATTTATACCACACGAATTCCCTTATAAAAAATAAATATAGTTTTATATTTATTTCAAACTTCAAACAACTCGATGATGCTTTCGCAAAATAAATATAACTTTTTATATTTATTACAAACGCTGAAACGGCATATATGTATATTTTTGGCAAATATACACAAGACGTGATATATAATACAAGTTATTTTATATTATTTTCGTACGACTACTCAAGACGGCTAACGCAATTACAACGAAGTATTTATATATTTTATATATAAATATTTATTTATTTTTAAATCTCTCGAGAATCAAGTCTTTTCAAGACTTAGTGGTTTTATCGACAATAAACGACACTTATCAAATATGACCTATCATTTCCGATAAGTTAACTACTTACCATTGAACCGTTCGATTAACGATTCGGTAAAGCTCGGTAACACGTAGTTTAGTTACCACATTATTCGAAACTTATTAGATATTCCGTGTTAGGAATACTGTAGAATGCACGCTAGCAAGTCGAGCCTTGGAAACGACATCACGAAGTCGTAAATTAGCTAGCTTTGCACAGGAATATTCAGGTGAGTTCATAACCCCACATTTTTACACTTTTATAAATGTTTTCGGGGTGGAAAGACATGCACTTTTTGCAAAGCATACAAGAATTATATATTTCTAAACCATGTTACAAAGAACACAAATGGTTTACGAAAAGCTTATGATTTATACCGGTTTTCCAAACAAGCGTATTTTTCTGAAACTACAAATACAAGAGTTTAAAAATACATGAGTCATGGTATGAAAATATAAAAATATAAGATACGCACTTGGTGAGGACGAGAACCAAGTAGGATGCGTTATAAGAAATGATAACAAGAAACGCACTTGGTGAGGACGAGAACCAAGTAGGATGCGTTATGAGAAATGATAACAAGAAACGCACTTGGTGAGCACGAGAACTAAGTAGGATGCGTTATGAGAAATAGTGTCACGAATAGGGTACAGAAGCACCATTAATCAACAATATACCTAGACCGCAGAACAAAAGGTTAGATCTAACGGGTGCCTGGCAGCCACACTCTCGGTGAGGGCGAGAATCGAGTTGTGCTTTTGTGTCTCAGAATATACCAATTAAATGCCTTAGGTTTGGTGACTTCCTATGTCGTGTCACATGTTAATGGCCTTGCAACCCATTAACAATCCTGATCTTACAGGAATACTTTAATTACATGAAATTCATACCATACTAGAATTAGAATTATACTTGAAGTACGTGGGGTACTCAAGAAAATTAGAATTATACTTGAAGTACGTGGGGTACTCAAGAAGATTAGAATTATACTTGAAGTACGTGGGGTACTCAAGAAGTTTAGAATTATACATAAATACTTGAAGTACGTGGGGTACTCAAGAAAACGGGAATTATACTTGAAGTACGTGGGGTACTCAAGAAAATTAGAATTATACATAAATACTTGAAGTACGTGGGGTACTCAAGAAAACGGGAATTATACTTGAAGTACGTGGGGTACTCAAGAAGATTAGAATTATACATAAGTACTTGAAGTACGTGGGGTACTCAAGAAAATTAGAATTATACATAAAGTACTTGGTGTACACATGAATACTTGAATTATACATGAAAACTTGATTTATACGTGACACAAACTATGTTTTCATTCAGAGTTTCAAGTAACTCGATAAGAAAATGATTTTAAATACATTTTCTCAACAAAACATCAAAAACCGGTTATTCAAAAAGATTTATTTCAAATCTTTTACAAACAAACTATGAACTCGCTCAACTTTATGTTGATTTTTCGCATGTTTCTTTCTCAGGTTACAGTTATAAGACAAAGCACGGTTGGAATAGGAGAACCATGAAGAGTCGAGTACTTAATGGGCGTTCTCATTCTAAAAGTCTTTGTTTAATTGCTTCCGCTGTGCAATGAAGATACCAGTCCAGTCACACCAATGCTCTGATATTTCGGGGTGTGACACTTTAACTGTGGAGACGTTGGGCACTTCAAGCGTGAATGCCCGAAAATCAACCAAGCTCAGGGAAGGGTTTTCAACATCGGAGCGAGGGAAGCTCACCAAGATCCGAACGTAGTCACTGGTACATTTATCAACCAATGCTTTGCATCTGTACTGTTTGATACTGGTGCCGATTATAGCTTTGTATCCCTAGAATTTAAGAATATACTTAGATTGGTAGCTAGTAAGCTAGATATTCCGTACTCGATAGAACAAGCTAATGGAAAGCTAGTAGAAGCGAATGAAGTCATTAGAGGTTGCGTGATAGAACTGGGAGAGCAGGAGTTTATGCTTGATCTTCTACCAGTCGAGTTGGGAAGCTTCGACGTGGTAGTTGGAATGGATTGGTTATCGAGCAACCAAGCAGAGATCGTATGTCACGAGAAGATCATTCGCATTCCGATGGTGAATGGAGAAACGATTGTGGTGCATGGAGAAAAGCATGATACGCCCCTAAGGATTATCAGTTGTTTGAAAGCCCGAAGATGTTTGCAGAAAGGATGTGTTGCCTTCTTAGCACACATTGTGGACAAAGAAGCCGCTGAGCCAAAGCTAGAAGACATCCCAGTCATGAAGGAATATCCTGAAGTCTTTCTCGAAGACTTGCCAGGATTGCCGCCGCAAAGACAAGTCGAATTCCATATTGACTTGGTTCCAGGCACCGCGCCTGTAGCCAAGGCACCTTATCGACTTGCGCCTTCAGAAATGCAAGAGCTGTCAACACAACTCCAGGAGCTATTGGACAAGGGATTTATTAGACCAAGCTTCTCGCCTTGGGTAGCTCCAGTGCTGTTTTTCAAGAAGAAGGACGGTAGTTTCCGCATGTGTATCGACTACTGAGAGCTGAATAAGTTGACCATTAAGAATCGGTATCCTTTGCCAAGGATTGATGACTTGTTCGATCAACTACAAGGTTCAAGTTTTTACTCCAAGATCGATCTTCGATCAGGGTATCACCAGTTGAGAATTCAAGAGGAGAGTATTCCAAAGACGGCCTTTAGGACTCGATATGGACACTACGAGTTCCTGGTTATGCTGTTTGGCTTGACAAACGCGCCAGCAGTATTTATGGATTTGATGAATAGAGTCTGCAAGCCATATCTCAATAAATTTGTGATTGTGTTTATCGACGATATTTTAATTTATTCAAAGACGAAGGAAGAATATGAGCAACATCTAAGAGCTATCTTAGAACTGCTCAAGAAAGAGAAATTGTACGCGAAGTTCTGGAAGTGCGAGTTCTGGTTGCGTGAGGTTCAGTTCCTTGGTCACGTGGTAAACGGAAATGGAATTCATGTGGATCCCACAAAGATCGAGACGATTAAGAATTGGGAGACTCCGAAGATGCCAACCAAGATCCGCCAGTTCCTAGGTTTGGCAGGGTATTATCGCAGATTCATTGAGGATTTTTCGATAATCGCTCAACCTATGACCTCCCTTACTCAGAAGGATAAGAAGTACGAATGGGGAGACAAACAAGAGGAAGCATTTCAGTTGTTATAGAACAAGCTTTGCGATGCACCGGTTTTATCCCTACCCGAAGGCTCCGACGACTTCGTGGAATATTGTGACGCCTCGCGTCAAGGATTAGGATGTGTGCTGATGCAGTGACAGAAGGTTATAGCTTATGCTTCGCGCCAGCTGAAGGTTCACGAGAAATACTACACTACGCATGATTTGGAATTAGGCGCTGTGGTATTTGCTTTGAAGATCTGGCGACATTATTTGTATGGCACCCGATGCACGATCTTTACTGATCACAAGAGCTTACAGTATATATTCGATCAGAGGGAGCTTAACATGAAACAGCGACGATGGGTTGAGTTGTTAAATGATTATGATTGTGAAATCAAGTATCACCCAGGAAAGGCGAATGTAGTAGCAGACGCCTTGAGTCGAAAAGAGAGAATCAAGCCCATCAGGGTGAGGGCTTTGGAAATGATTGTTCAGACAGACCTCTCGTTGCGCATTCGTGCCGCGCAGAGAGAAGCTCTTAAGGAAAAGAATCTTGAGGATGAATATCTCCGTGGGATGGAGAAACAGTTAGTACCTAATAAGGAAGGAACATTGTGTTTCATGGGAAGAATTTGGGTTCCTCTCTTTGGTGGTCTTAGAGAAGTAATTTTCGATGAAGCTCACAAATCAAGGTACTCGATCCATCCTGGAGCAGATAAGATGTACTAGGACTTAAAGGATTTCTATTGGTGGCCGACATTGAAAGGTGATGTTGCAACATATGGTGGCAAATGTTTGACTTGTGCCAAGGTAAAGGCCGAATATCAAAAGCCTTCAGGTCTTCTGCAACAACCTGAAATACCTATGTGGAAATGGGAGCAGATTTCAATGGATTTTATAACGAATTTACCAAAGACACCCAGAGGTCATGATACGATTTGGGTAATCGTAGACCGTCTGACAAAGTCTGCACACTTTTTGGCGATCATGGAAAAGGATAACACTAGCAAGCTTGCTGAGCTGTACCTAAGAGAGATAGTTGCACGATATGGAGTGCCTCTCTCGATTATCTCTGATAGAGACGGAAGATTTGTGTCAAGGATTTGGCAATCCTTCCAAGAAGGCTTTGGTTCTCAGTTGAATTTGAGTACTGCTTTTCATCCGCAGACGGATGGCCAGAGCGAACGAACGATTCAGATGCTAGAAGACATGTTGCGAGCCTGCGTGATGGATTTGGGTGGCAGTTGGGACACCCATCTACCTTTGGTAGAATTCTCGTATAACAACAGTTACCATGCAAGCATTCAAGCTGCACCGTTTAAAGCTCTCTATGGACACAAGTGTCGATCACCGTTATGCTGGGCAGATGCGGGTGATAGCTTGTTGGTCCCGAATTGGTTCAACAGACGACATACAAGATTATACAGATCCGAGAGCGCATCAAGGTGGCTCGTGATCGACAAAAGAGCTATGCGGACCAAAGAAGGAAACCTTTGGAGTTTGGAGTGGGAGTCATGGTTTTACTAAAAGTCTCACCCTGGAAGGGTGTAGCACGCTTTGGGAAGCGTGGAAAGTTGAACCCGCGATACATTGGACCATTCAAAATCCTGGAGAGGATTGGTCTTGTAGCTTACAAGTTGGATCTACCCGCAGAACTGAATGGTGTTTATGATACATTTCATGTACCTAATCTGAAAAAGAGTCCAACTCAAGAAACAGTTGTCATTCCTGCCGATGAAGTTCACATTGACGACACACTCCACTTTACCGAAGAACCTGTTGAGGTTACTGATTGGAAGATTAACAAGACGCGAAGGAGTAGGGTTAAACTTGTCATGGTTCGTGGGAACGCGCGTCACAGCCCAGAGTTTACTTGGGAGCGTGAGGATCGCATGAAAGCGAAATACCCACATTTGTTCCCCAACACCCCTGCAGCTAGTTGCTTCTTAATAGCGGGAGAATGTGACAACCGTCAAAAATCCAGGTATCCGTACAATTAATTAATCTTGATTAGTGCTTAATGACTGTGCTGAATTACAATTAATTACTTTCTGATTACTGTATCATACTTACATGTGCATCACATATTGCATGATGTCACTTCATTAATACATGCAAACCATATTAACAAAAATGATGCACCAAGCACAGTTAGCACAGTTAGCGGATAACTCAGAAAAATGCTGACAGAACTCAGCACATAGACAGACAGGGTTTTGAGGCCAGCATGAGCCAGAGACTAAGTACTACACTAGTATAGTGTGTAGGGAAGTAAGGACTACAAAACTGCATTCCTAAGTGATAGTTTAAGTGCCGGAAAGTGCCTAAAACCCATATAAAGTGCTGAATTCAGCATAAATCAGCAAAAATCAGGGTTTTCACAAGCTAGTTACATGCTAAAATATGACTAAATGGTCCTGAAAGCTTTCCTAAGTGTCGGGAATTAAAAGTGTCACAAAAGGGTACATAAAGATCACTAAACGGTATAGTTTGACACTTTAACAAACCGGTATCTAACCAAACAACCGGACACTACCCGAAACACCAAAATTATACTAGAAGCATTGTTTTATTATTTCTGAGCTAGTTATGATCCCCGAACACCCTAACACACTATATAACACATAATGCACATAACACCTAACTAATACACTTAAGTTCTAACCAATTAACTTAACCATCATTAGAAACCAACTAGACCCCCCCCCCTCATGTTTACGGTCACAAGGTGGCCCACCATCAAGATTTTTACTTGATCTTACTAGATATCATTTGATCTTATTTGATTTAGTAGAGATTATGTCATGTACTTAAGAAACACTTTATCCATTGGTTAATCCCTAAAGATGGTTATAAGTTAGAACATGATCTCATTGTCATCACCCACACTTCACACACTACTCTCTCTCCCTCCTCTCCTCCATCCTCGGCCGCAAGCACCACCCCACACCACCATCATCTTCAATTCCTTTTCATCCATTTCCAAGTACTCTCAAGGTGTAAGAAGCAAGGTTAGGAAGCTTGGTGGTCTTGGAGATTGAAGGACCTCTCCCATTTGCTATTATCCACCACATTTGTCACCTTCATCTTCTAGTGTTCTTCCCTAGCCCTTGTGCTAATAGTAAGCTTCTTGTCACTTGATTCTACTTCATATTTAATTGGTTAAAAGATGTTATGTAAGATGTTAATCACAAGAACACTAATAAACAAGAAGATGAAACTTTAACATAAGCTTAATAACATAAGAATACATGTTGATTAGTGTTGATTTGTTTCTTAATGATTGATGATTTGTGTTAGTGATGTTAGACATCATATGAAACCTACTAGATTGTGATTTAACACATGATCTAGTAAGTTAAGGTGGTGATCTTGTGAAACACCAAGATCATCATACTTTATGTTCCTCATGAACTTGAAGAATGAAAATGATTTTATGAATGATGAAGCATGTAACACGAGTACTAGACATAAACTTGGATGATTTCAAAACTAGTTTTCTCAAGAAACTAAGTTAAGTCACAAGATTTACATAAACATTGTTTTTAAAGAAACTAACTATGTTTCTAGTGGTGAAACAAGTATAAAAATACATTGTTAACAAGAAAAATTCAAAAGAATGATTTTTAGAAAAATCATCTAGTAAGTTGTAAACACCTAAATCCTTCAAGAATGAAACTTTTAAAGAAATAAACACATTTTAAGGTGTAACAAAACCTACTAAACATACTACCAAGTTACTACAAGTTTTTATGAAAGTTCAAGATCATGTTGTTATGTAAATCACATGATTATGGCAAATTGGTAAGTGTAAGTTGCTTAGGGTTAATTGTTGATTGATTGTGATGATTTTTAAAAGAAAATGATATGCTTTGATTGCATGGACACCTCCATTTTTAAGGAAATCTATGGCAAAAGTTTCTAGAAATATAAACACTTAGAGAAATATTTTCTAACAAATATTTACAAGTGTATTTTAACAATGATTTTCAATATAAACTTTGCCATAATTTTTGTAACAAAAATACAAATATTGGAGGTTGGTTTTTGTAAATAAAAATAACTAAGTATGTATTTGAAAGGTATATATTTAGAAGACACATTGTGTGTGATTATTTGTATACTTTGTGTAATAGTTATATTATTTTAGGGTTAAAGTAATATAACTTAACAAAATACCAAGAATTCACAATCCAAAATGTTACCAAAAATCATAAGGAATAAATACACAAGTTACACGCATAATACTGGGAAACCGAACGAAAGAATGTAACTTACAAAATATTCCGGAAAATACATTTATAAATATATTTTTGGTAAATAATGTTTTGGATACAAGAAATGAAAAATATGATTTTGATGATTATTACAAAAGTTATATCATATTTCCGACAAGGAGAAAATATATTATTTTTGGAAGTAAAAATATATTTTCTTGGAATATTTAGAAGATATATGATTTTTGAGAAAAATATATATTTTCTTGAAATACATTACTTTTGGACAAAATAAGTCTATATATATTTTCTAAAGTGAGACTTGAAAATATATATAGGTGGACCTTTATTGGCAATAATATTCCGGAAGGTTTAACGCAAAGTTAAGCGTAAGAATACTTAAATACAAACATACGAATATACATGTATGAGATACCCCCATCCTTGGGAAGGAAATATAAGTATAAATACTTGAGAAGTATTATTACAAAAATATTGGTTAACAATTATTCCAAAAATTATAAATATAATTTAAGTTGAAATATTAATTATTTTGACAATAATTATATTGGAATGATATCAGAAACGTAACTCAAAAACATTAATACAAAGACAAGGCATGACCCGTTCGTCTAATAGACGTTAGTACATTGTAGGTAGTCGTGTTTGCTGAAGGGATTTGAGTTACGAGTACTGAAGCCACAAGACTGTGAGTTCATGTCCCCCTTTTCTTTAAACTGTTTTGTTTATTAACTTCGGGGGTGAAATACATGTTACAAAGGGATTACATATAAATACAATTGGTATGGTTAGCCTAGGAAAGTACCATAGATCATGTGAATGGGTAGGCGCATACTTGAGACCATTAATCCTCGTATAAGGACCGAGGGGCATGAGTAATAGATCTATTTTGGTGTAGCGAGCCTACACCCATGAGGACCAGGGTGGCCCATAGGGTGACTATGTCTTCCAGCCGGAAGCCCGGTACAAATTTGCTAGGTGTGAGCCTTCCTACGCCATCACACATATCAGTGGCCTTGCAAACCATTGGTGATCTTTTCCTTGTTTGCTTTCATACCGGGATTTACAAATTTACATACACTATTTACAAAGGTTTTATACATACATATACACAAATGCATGAACTCGCTCAACTTTTGTTGATGTTTTTAAACTACATGTATTTCAGGGAATTAAGTGGATCTGGCGGGTGTTTGCATGTTTCAAGCTGCGTCATGAATAAAAGATGTCATCCGAGGTCGTAGGGTTTAAGAGATGTATCTTATTCCTGGCCGAGATACATGGTTCTAAACTCGGTTTTATTTAAGGTCTTTTGTCGAGTCGTCGTGAACTCATTTAAACATGTTGTGGTTGTAACTTAAATTTGGAGTCTACGTTTCAGAAAAGTATGTTGTGGTATTTTCAAACTTTTATGGATGAACATCTTATGGTTTGATCATATAGATGTTGTTATGATTGAATGCTATGGTATTAAGAAAGTCACACCATAATCACGCTTCCGCAAAGGTCAGGGAGTGACATAAATGAATTAGACGAACTAAGGAATCAAGCCTACTCTAATGAATTTCAAGTAGGAGATCAAGTTCTATTTTTTAATTCACGACTTCGATTATTTACTGGTAAATTAAAGTCTAGGTGGTCGGGACCTTTTTCTATCACCCATATTTTTCCACACGGTGTAATTGAAATTAAACCTCGGAATGGAATTCCATTCAAAGTCAACGGAGAACGGCTAAAGCTATATCAGGGATTCATTGAGGATGAAGAGGAAGAGATCTCACTACAAGCAGGCGAGGAATAAACAAAGGTTTGCACACCAACATCATATCTTATAGATAATGGACGTCGGGAAAGCTTCAAAAATCGGTAAGATTTCTAAAAACCAAGTTTCGGGAAACAGGTCACTCACACGTGCACTATAAAAAATATATAGTTTTTACCCGCCCACGGGGCCATGGTCGGCTACTGTCGGGGATAAAACCCCTTTTATCTTCTCATTTTCATTTCACCACGACCCGTTTCCCCAAAAACTCTCTGGTTCCTCCGAGAATCTCTGCAGATTTTCACGTTCTTCCATCGTTCAACATCATCAAGGTATAATTCTATCATCATAGTTAGTTAGTTTAATGATTTGCATGTAGTTTAACATCAAAAATTTGGGAAAAATCTAGGGTTCTTGAAGTTGAACCGAATCAAACCTCAAATTTTTGCTTAGATCTGTTAGTATTAGTATAGTTGCATGTTTTGGGAAGTAAATCAACTAAAATTGTTTGTGGATTTACCCAATTTCAAACAGAGACCTCAAACCCTTGTTTTTGAACCGAAAAAGATGAAATTGAAGGGGCAAACAGTTTGATTTTGGAAAAATGGCACTTGGGGTTTCATTTTCGGGGAGAACCCTGACCACAGGGTCGTGGTCAGCGAGCACGGGGCGTGGCCAGCAGAACTTAATTGAACACGGGGCGTGGCCAGTGGCCACGGGGCCGTGTCCAGCTTGCTGTTTTCAGTTTTTTTTGAAAATTTATCGTTTCACGCTAATTGTTTTGTGTTTTCTTCTGCAAAGATGGCCAGCAAGTTCACTAAGTTTAAGCCAAATGAATGGAACTATCAAGCCTGCTATGATGTTCTCAAAACAAGGCCCAAAGAAGTACCAAGACAAGTGTGCTTCGATACCTTAGAAGCTATGGGGCAACTAGACCGTTTCAACACCTTGGTCACGGGTCCACTAAGGGTGGCCCTCTGCACTAGGCTCCATGCGGTTCATGAATATAGCATGTAATTCTATAGCTCATTCGCGTTCAAAGTTAAAACAGAGTCGTTTGATGAAGAAGGGGTTGAATTCCGATGTGCAGGGGAGGTGCTCTCTATCTCTATCGCACAATTTGGAGTGCAAGTGGGTCTTTTCTCCGAGGAAGAATCCAGTGACGAAGAGAACACGGGTGGACTCCGTGAAATCTCAGCTAACGTGCGCCAGACAGCGTGGGCTCAAATTGAGGATGGTCCATACGATCCAAGCCAAACCAAGAGCTCCCAGTTGCAGGACCCACTCTACCGCTACATTCACAGGGTCCTTAGCAACTCACTCAGTCAAAGGCGTTATAGCACCGGTGTTGTCAACCTGCGTGATCTGACGGTCATGTATTGCATCCAGAACCGAGTTCCTCTTGATGTCCCACACCTGCTCCTCCAAAACATGCACCTAAATTAGTTGGCCTCCTCCCCGACACCCATCTTCTTTGGGGGATGGATCTACCACCTCTACAAGACCTATGTTCAACGAATGCCAAAATCCTTCCGTAAGGGTCCATGGTCGGGAAAAGTAGATCTCCTTCAATACCGTTCGATGGGGATCATTCATGAGATGGGTGACGGGACAGTCCGCTTCCAAACTACTCAAGGACATGTTTGGAACCCGGAGGAAGCCCTAGTTCTTCACGCCAACCCAATCCGTCCTCCTCCTCAGTTTCATGGCCAACCGGGTTCATCCTCTTCCCAATGGGGTGGTTTTCCTAACTTTCAAAGTTTACATGATCTTCTGCAGGAAAACCTCTTATGCACCCACAACACCTACAACATGGCCAGCAACACCTACACCCGAGTTGGAGCAATGGAGCGCAACATCTTCGAAATGCAAGATGACATCACCTACATGCGTGACCACATGGTGTACCAAGGAGGAGACGATGAAGACGAGGACATGGACTTATTTAGAGGCATTGAAGGTGGTGTGACATCGGATGCAGCTTCTCAGGTTAACCCTCTTATCCCACAAATAATTAACTGGCCTGCGTGCCATGGTTTGAACAATTTACTTTCCTTGACACTTTTATTTTTCTGAATTTTACTTTTCGTTTGTGGTGATGTTGGATAATTAACTTTGGTAAGTTTATAATTAACTTTGACACTTTTACAACCGATAGCGTCATGATAAAAAGAACTAACATAAGAAAATTATGAAAAGGCATGACAAATCTAATTAAAATTTGATTATATATACTTGATCACATTATAAACTCATTCCCACAACAAGTGAGTTTTGAGCCATTATTGAGCATGCAACCATATATCTTTAAAACTAAATGCTCATTTTTCATTTCTTATGTGAATAGCCGCTTGGTTCTTACGACTCTAGAACTTGCCACGACAATACATTCCCGGTCCTTACCAACTTAAACCCAAGTAAGTAAATGATGGAGGCATTAGGACTAACCCATTTTCCTTTCAACACCATTATTTTTCATTTTTTTATCACCTACCCAAAAATCCCCCTAGATTAACCCCTTTGAGCCTAAACCATTTCATTTCTAAACCCACAAAATAAACACCATTTACCCACCAAAACCCTTTTTCTTTTCAAACCCTTTATTTTAGTAAAAAGTTCGGTTATCATGTGACGTTCTTTATTAAAAAAAAAAAAAAAAAGAAAGAAAGAAAGTCTAGCAATAAACAAACAAGTTCCTCAAAGAAACTTTGTTTGAAAATGCGTAGTTCGAATAAAAGTCACAAAAACAAAAAGTTTAACGACGACCGACGCTTTTTACGCTTTTAGCCCTTTTCACTAACCACTAACCAAAACCACCTACCCTTAGCCCAAGCCTAACCCTTTCCAAAGTCCTCTTGATATTTACAAAGGTTCATAGTTAAAAAGGAGGAGGTTTGATTGCTTGGCAAGCATATGGTAGAAGTAAGTTCCATGCCGGTTTCGAGTGGTTCACAAAAATACATCTTCGGCCGAGTGTTGAGAGATCCCCGTGAGGTATGTGAACTGTATATAAATGGAATTTTAAAGAGGCATGTTATGCCCAAATAAGTAATTTTTCTTATGAAACGCTATCAATAAATCATAACGAATAGGATTGTAAATAAAATAAAAATAAAACCCAATAAAGAACTTGGATTCCCGACACTCAAGATAAGTCCCAAAACTTCTCTTCTACCTATTCCATTTGGGTATGTAAGCCACATATTAAAGAGTTTTGCTTGAGGACAAGTAAAGATTCAAGTGTGGGGGTATTTGATGTGTGCAAAATGTAACATATAAATTACATCAAATGAGGCATAAAACTAACTCTTTTTTAGTACTAATGTTGGAAAAAGTATGTTTTTGTCTTCCTTTTAAATTTACAGGACCAAATGAGCTTAAACGAGCAAAAGGAACAAATATACAGCAAAAACCAACATAAATACAAAGAAAAGGAATAAACGCGACATGCCCGACCCCTCGGCAGCATCCCCAAAGGCAAAAAACAAGAAACAGAAGACTGACCACGGGCCATGCCCATTGGACACGGGGGCGTGGTCAGCCACCTGCAGAAAAGACAAAGCTGTGGAAGCTTCTACGCCCACCACGGGGGCGTGCCCCACTTAGCACGGGGCGTGATCAACGCTAAGATACGTAGAATCTTGCAAAATATTGGTAGTACAGATACGCTTCTGCACACGGGGCCGTGCCCGCTGGACACGGGCCGTGTTGAGCCCTCTGCTAACACAAGCATTTAATGAAGGAAGAGAAAAGGATGGCCACGGGGCGTGTCCGCTGGACACGGGGCTGTGGTCGAGCTTCTGTTCAGGCTATAAATAGGGGTGCTTGGCTCACTTCAAAGGCATCCCTTGGCAAACCACCACTCTCTTAATTTGCCACCATTCCACCACCACTACAACACCCACATCCACCACCATCATCCATCATCCACCTTAGAGTGTGTGTAGTAGTCTCGGGATCCAAGATTGATAGTAAGAATTCTTGTCAATCAAATGCCATGTTTGGCTAAGTCTCTTACATCACTTGGTGAAGACAAGTCTTTAATGTATTACTTTTGATTTTTAATCTTTTCGCACTTTTTATTTGGTTTTGTATTAATGACTTTAATAACTAGTTTCTTATGTTGAAGGTGAAACTTCTTTATCATTTGTCCGTGGTGTCTTGGCATTACTTTAGTGTCTATATAAAGTAAAAGATTTACACTATTCATATCTCTACGGTCTATATAGAGATATGCTGGCTATCTGGTCAGGGGTTAAGGGAATAGTTTAGTAAGGTTCTTGCCTTGTTCAGTGTATAGATTCTGCAAGGACCTGGGTCACGCTTACTAGGACCTCCTTCAATACCCACTGGTATTGGATGGTGGGGGTGCGAATGGCTTGATCCCCTCATATGTAAACTACTATTAATACATTAAACCGGCTATTTGGGATTGTATCCTTGCTGACTCAAACCACTAATAACGTCACCTTCAAAAGAGGGGCCTACCACTTTTCGCATTAATAACTTAATTAATTATCTTTCAATATTCCAACCCTTTGGGATTGTATCCTTGGTGACTCAAACCACTGGTTTGAGGGTAACGCCACCTTCAAAAGAGTGGCCTACTACTATAACTAAGATAATCTCTTAAAAAGTGTAAAAGTGCGAACATCATCAAAGGATACATTAAAGGCGAGTCGGATCCAAGTGATTCATCTTGTCTATCTGTTTTTATTTTATTTTATTTCTGCATTTTTAGTTTTTATATTCATGTTTTAAAAATATTTTCTCAAAAATTTTAGATCGATTAGACGTTGAGGATAAACCGGTATTAAAAGCTCGTGTGTCCTTTGACGATCTCGGTATCTTATCAACACTATACTACGCTCACGATGGGTGCACTTGCCCATGTGTGTGTTTAGTGTTAGTAGAATATCGTGTTTTATAAATTTAAAACTTGACTAATACGTAAAAAGGGCTAAGAATATCAATAAAATCATATTACACCTCGCACACACCAGTTACAAAACAACGAAATCAAACTGACAGAGTTTCCAGATATTCGCTAATTTACACATATTTTAGTCCCCCATTTTATCCCCATTTTATGCGTTTTCGGCCGTAAAACCATCATTCGGATACTTAATCATGTATACTTTTGTTTACAGGCCAAAAACAGCATACCAGACAAGATGATAGTGAAGACGAGGACTTTCCGGACAAAACGACGAAGCTGCGAACATTCTGTGAGAATTCTGACCTGGGCGAATGGAACGGTCGTGCGGTCTGAGGAACGACCGTGCATATCCGACATAACAAGACCAGCCCGGAAATGAACGACAGTGCGACCCGGCATGCAAGCCAATCCCGGTGATGCACGGGCGTTCAGATGATTGCACCCCGTGCGGATCCGATGTCCATCCAAAGCCCGGCAATGCACACCAGTGCAGCAGTCCATGCAACAAGAACCCGGGAACGAACGGTCGTGCCATTAGAAGAACGGTCGTGCGAGACCGAAGACCGGTCAAGATCTGATGACGTCATGCAGTATGGTGCACCATACCTCCAATAATGGCAAAAAGTGAACGGTCGTACCATAAAGGGCATGACCGTGCGAGACCGAAATTATATAAAAACTTGCAGAAACATTCTGCTCGTAACTCTGGACATTTTGGAAGCGATTCTGGCGATTTTCAAGCTCCGGAGGCTTCTGCTTTCACCCGGATTCAAGCCACATTGTGCTGATTAGCTTCGTTATCTTCTAGATTCTTAATCTTATGCTTGTTTATGGTTTGGTTTTCTAATCTTTCCATGATTTTGTTAATCTTTTAAGCATTTAGATTAATGTTTATGTATTATTGTAGCCTTTGGGCAAAAACACAACAATCCCTTGCTTGATTATAGCCATTTGTATGTTAATCTTTGTTTGTAATGACATTTGGAAGTATTTTCTATGTTAATCTTTGATGATTAGTTTGCAACCTTGTTATTGATATTGATTTCTTGATTATAAGTAATTTTGTTGGATGATTGGTATTTGGTTAGTTAAGATAGTTGAAAAATGAAGCTTAATTAATCTTGTATTAGTAAACTTTAAACTTGGTTAACTAGTTTAGCTTGGTTAAAATGTGTGCACCATGATACTAGAAATGGTTAGTGGTTTAATAAAATGTAATTATTGTTAATCAAGAAAGCTTGCCGTCACGTAAGGACCTTAACGGGTTAAATGGGGTCGTTATAAATTCTTGACATGATTTGTTAGCTTAGTTAGTAGTTTAGGCCAAAATTGCTATCTTGGTGAATTTATGTGCAAGATTTGTAAAATGAACTTGGTTGTGATTTAATCTAGTTTATGCTTGTCTCGGGGGTTGCATTGTGTTTATCGGTGTTGCTTTCCTTGTTTAAGTGAGGTTAGAAAACTCCTAACAGATGACTAACTTATTTTTAAGAGATTTTCATAGACATTTATCAATTGCACGTTAAAGAACAATTTTAGGTGGTTAAAGTGTGTTTATCGTTTTAACTTTCCAAATGATTGTCATGTTAGGATTCCCGAAAGGGATACTAATTGTCTCAAAATTGGAGAATTGATCAAATGCTTCTAGTGCCAAAACCGACTTAGTTGACATTCTTTGGTTGTGTATTAAGCAAGGCTATTTATCTATTTTCATATTTGAAATCTATTATGTTTTCATAGTAGTTGTTTATGCTTACTTTAGTTTATTAAAAATCAAACAACTTATGTTTTTACCAGTAGTTTAGTGACAAAGGTCTAGTATTATTCCTCCGCCCATTTCCTTGGATCGATACTTGGTTCTTACCGATACTTTACTACATATATGACGGGGTACACTTGCCTCTTTCGTGTGTGTTTTGATGTTAAAGTAATAATCACTTTTATAAATTTAAAACCGAATCGTGTGTTATTTCATTATAAAAATATGTGTAGTCGCGCACACGTCAAGTTTTTGGCGCCGTTGCCGGGGAAATGGCGAGCTTTAGGAACGACCCGAGTCATTGTGTTATCGGTGTATATACTTGTTAATATATGTGTATACTTTCTTGATTATTTATTTGTTAATATTTCTTGCTTTTAATTCGATTTATTCGTTTTCGTGAATATTTTGTACATTTGTAAATTTTTGTTCCATTTATTTATTTAATCCGGATTTATTATTTATTTATTCTTTGAGTTTTCGGCTCCTAAAAATCATTTTTATACTAGCCGATTCGATTATTTTTATTGTGTTGATTTTTATAAAATTTCGGGCCCATTTTCGGATTTTTTTTAAAATTTTCAGCCCATTTTAAATTATATTCTGTTTCTTTTCAGCAAAAAAAATAAAAATAAAAACCGCATTATTATATTAATAAAATATTCATTGTGTCAATTTTTCGTTTGCAGGTTGATGTTCTCGACCCCCGCTCCAGAAATTGTTGAACCGTCAGACGAGCCCGAGCGTGATCTAAGGAGACGTCTTCGCGTGAGATCTCGTGCGGTTGGGCTACTGCTCGCAGGAGGTGAGCCGGAGCCGGTGGTACCCGCTGAAGCCGAGGGCTCAGGGGCAGCAGGAAACGCAACCATGGCGGGCGACGACAGACCTTTGAATGAGACAAACCAACCCGGAGGAGAAGGCTTGCTACCGAGCATCACCCGACCGACGGTAGCGGCACCGAGTTTCGAGATAAAATCCAGCATCATCAATATGATATAAAACTCGGTGCAGTTTGATGGGAAGGATCACGATGATCCGGGTCGGCACATCGCAAGGTTTCTCGAGGTGTGCTCGACTTTCAAGATAGGAGATGTTTCTGAGGACGTGATCCGTTTGCGGCTTTTTCCGTTTTCATTGCGAGCTATGTAGCACGGGAACGGGTACGGGGCTAGGGTACGGGGACGATACGGGTACGGGGAACGGCAAAATTCAAAAATCCAAGATACGGGTACGACAAAGGTACTGCAAAAAAATATAAAAAAATAGCTATTTATATTATATACACATATAATGTTAGTTTTATACTTTTCATGTAATAATTTATAAACTTTTCATGTAATAATTTCTAAATTTAAGGACTAAATGTAAACTAGTAAAAATAAAGAGGGTTAAATGTTACAACGTACAAACTAATTTTATACTTTTATATAAATTTTTACAAGTTTTAGAGAATAAATAGAAACTATTGAAGATAGAGGGACTAAATGTTAAAATATATAAAGTATAACCCAAAACCTAAAAAGCAGCCGTTCCCTAATAGTTTCAAAACTATGCAGCCGCCACCTCTTTCTCTACCCTGTCTTTCAAGTCTCTCTCTCTACGATGAACGGCAGCAACCACAGCAAAACACAAAATCTTCAATCTATTCTTCTTCTCTTTCTGTCTAATCCTAATTCCCAATCTTCATTTCTGCTTCAAAACATTTGTAACCCTTAATCATGATGAATCGCAAGAAGTTCAAGAACAAGCAAACACAAAACGGCCACAAAAGTAAACGGTTGAAATCTGAAAAACCAGATCCGTTCTTCACCGGCGATTCAAGGACGATTCAGCGCCGGCCATGAAGGAAACGTTCCCAAAACGTCGAATTGCCGTCCCCAATTTCCCGGAAGCGTTTCGATGTTGTCCCCATATTTCCAGAAACATCCGGGGGACGTCCCCATGGCGTTTCCGGCGCGTTTCCGTCCCCACGCCGTCCCCGGGACGGGTACTCATGGCTCCAAGCAGTCCCCGTGCTTCATAGATTGCAAGACAAAGCCAGTGCTTGGCTTTTGTCACTTCCGGCAGGATCTATCACCACTTGGGCCGGGATGGCAGAACCATTTGTGCAGAAATATTTTCCTCCGGAAAAGATGACTAAATTGAGGTACCGTATCATAACGTTCAAGTAAGACGACAGAGAATCTCTACATGCAGCTTGGGAGAGGTTTAGAGATCTTTTAATTGATGTCCCACATCACGGGTTGTCCAAAAGGCAACTAGTACTGACCTTCTATCAGGGACTCAATTATGACTCGCAGGAGCGTTTAGACGTGTATGCAGGAGGCGATCTAGGAACTAAGACGCCGAATGAAGCGTATGATATCATTGAAAAAGCTGCGTTGAAGTCAAGTTCACGCCACGGTGGAGCGCGGAATAAGACATCATCCACTTCCGGAGTTCATGCTGTGGATACATATACGGCTCTTACTGCACAAATAGGAGCCTTGGCAACAAGAATCGATAAGTCTCAGAATGTCTCGCGAATTCAATCACCATCATGTGATCAGTGCGGGGTTGCACACGTGCTAGGTACATGTGAGCAGGGTGTTATGTTTATA
The DNA here is from genome assembly GCA_030545235.1 of Helianthus tuberosus. Lineage (NCBI taxonomy): Eukaryota > Viridiplantae > Streptophyta > Magnoliopsida > Asterales > Asteraceae > Helianthus > Helianthus tuberosus. Next base: position 132,668,999 of record CM060383.1, read on the forward strand.
GGACACGAGGAGGTGAACTACATGGGCAATCAAATCAGGCCCCAAAATAACCCCTATAGCAACACGTACAATCCAGGATGGAGGATTCACCCAAACTTTGGTGGAAATCTGGTTCTGGGAACCAAAACGCACACGGATATGCTCAACAGGCTCCCGCGCCACAACAATCTCAAGGTCAGTCCTTCCAGCCACAGTATCATAATCAAGGCTCGGGAAGCAGTTCCCAGCCACACGCCTCTCAAAGCAACGCAAAGCTAGAGGAAATGATGGCACAACTGCTGAACAACTCCAACAGTGCTAATCAAATTTCTGAGAAACGATATCATCAGCATGAGGAGCGGTTCTTGGTCAACGAAGGAGAGATGCGGAGTCAAAAGGCTTCCATTCAAACCATCGAGAATCAAGTGGGCCAATTGGCAAAAATGATGTCGGAGAGACCCCCAGGTGGTCTTTCGGGCAATACCGAGCAGAATCCGAAGGGGCGTGGTAATGGCCCGCACATGTAACAAGTGTGGATACATGAGTCTTGCTATCGACTCGCCGACAAAAATTTAGCATGAGTCTTGCTATCGACTCGCTGACAAAAATTTAGCATGAGTCTACGCTACTGACTCGCGGATGAAAAATGTAGCAGGAGCGTCTTTGGCGCTATAAGGGTAAAATTGTCCTTTTTTGTGTTTTGCTAGTTTTAGCGTAATTTAGATGCGTTTGTTAGTTTCCGTTAGTTTGTACAATTTTTAGACGTGCCAGGCGAAGGTTCTACGTTGCGATATTGATTAAACAGTTTGCGTGTTGAAAAAATGGCGAAAAACGGCCAAAACAGTTGCTGGAAATGGCTTCTGCAGAAAAAACTGATTTGCAGCTGTTGCATGACCATGCCACGCGTCGCACGACCGTGCGTTTGCGAGGTGGCCGGCACGACGAGTCGCACCCCCGGTGCATCTCCGAGAACAGCTTGCTGGGTTTGAGCGATGTCGGTCACGCACGACCGTGCGATAAGTCGAACGACCGTGCTAGAGGCAGGGGCAATTTTGTCATTTGCACATTATAAAAACCCCCATCTGCTGCCATCTCCCTCATTCGCGAACCCTAACTACAGACGGCCGTTCCAGAGCGATTTCGCCTCAAATCGCACGGTTTCTTCGCACGGTTTCACACACTTCTTCGCACGGTACGTTCCTTCTTGTAGATTTTCTGTTTCTTCGCTTTCTAGGTTAGATTCATCCGATTCTTTAAGGCTTTTTAGGGTTCCCTTCATAAATACAAGCGAAACCCTAGCCCTTGCATGAATCTCATATCTCGTGAACACCCGGTTGAATCTCTGCCCCTTGTTTGCATAAAAACTTGTTGATTTTTGAAAAATCAGGCTATTCAGAGCCGGGGTTAGGATCTGCAGAAAAATCATGTCGCACGGTCGTTCCCCCTATGGCACGTCCGTGCGTTTCCGGCTGTTCACGATGGATTTCAGGTTGGTCCGGTGATGCACGGTTGTGTCGTTGACTGCACGCCGTGCAGATGCGACAATTGCCGGCCAACTTTGCTCGTTCTCGGTGACGCACGACAGTGCGTCTCGTCGCACGTCCGTGCGACAGGCCCAGATCAGCATAACAGAATCTTCATAATTATGTGTTCTGCTGTTTTTGATTGAAATTTTTCCTGTTCCCATTATTCTAACGATATTCCTCATACAGATGGATCACCCTTTCTTGCAATTTAACCCCGATGATGAGAGAGAGGCTCTTTGTATCCCAAGACGTGACGCCTTATGGAGAAGGCGAGGGCAATTCGGCGTCCCCCAGAGGCTGGATTGGGAAGTTATGAGCGATCTAAATCAGCGTGAGCGACTTGAAAACATGCTTACTATTCCGCTTTTGAACTTGGTCGATATCAACCGACCCATCCATCGTGAGCTAACGATAGAGTTCTTCTCCACATATGCCTAAGAAAAACCAATTGCTCATAGAAGGCCAAAATTCCGCTACAAGGAGCGGATAACTTTCAGGTTGGGTGGACAATGGCACAGTTGGTTGGTGGGTAGATTGGGTAGAAGGCTTGGAATTTATACAAGAGAAGACATGGATTCCGAATTCTTCACGGAGCAGTTTACCTTTCCATCTGATGAAGCACGGGCCGCGTTTTGGGCCCAAAATGCAGTCGATGACCCTTACGACCTGAGAATGTCTAAAGCTTCACGGTTGAAAGACCCTTTGGTTCGAGTGATGCATCATGTGTTTAGCCACACCATTTGCGGCCGCATGGACAGTTTAGGGAACTGTCCAACACCGGATCTGATATTTCTGTATGCGCTGGTTGAGGGAGTACACATCAACCTAGCCGCAAGGATGGCTGAATATTTTGTGAAGTGCTCAGGGAGGACACCCAACAGTCAGATTCACGGCGGTCAATATGTGACCGAAATTGCTTACAATTTAGGCTTGATGACTAATGAGGTACTTGAGAGTCTCACTCTGGTGACCGAAGGTGTATATGTTGATATTCGGTCATTGAAGGCGATGGGGTTGATTGCTGAGTTGGATCGCGGGGATCGTTTGAAGGGTTTAAACAACGAGGTCTGGGACCCGTTGCCTCCAGCTGTGGAGGAAAATGAGGATGAGGAGATGCATGACCAGGAGCAGCAGCACGAGCAGCACGAGCCACAGACACCACCATATTCTCCGCAGCATCATGGATACCACCACCAGGATTGGCCCGAGGGGCTCCCGCCTTACCCTGAGTTTTACCAGCAGTTCCAACAAATGCAGGTTAACCAGGAGCAGCATGGGATTTATATTGACCAGATCAGGGCTAGTCAGGACCAGATCAGAACTAGTCAAGACCAGATCAGGGCTACTCAGGATCAGATCAGGACGAACCAGGACAACTTGTACCAGGGGGTGAGTGCTGGGTTCTCATACCTTTTCGGGGAGATGCATCATTGTGACAACCCTCATAATTCCATGTATCCGTACGATTTATTAATGATAATTAAAGTACTTGATGACTGTACTGAATCACTTAACTGCTTTCTGATTACAGTGTTATACTTACATGTGCTTATTAACATACTAGTAGTGTACAAAAAAGTTACTAAATAGTCCGGTATGTTTTCCTAAGTGTTGAAAATTAAAAGTGTTACAAAAATATACATATAGGACACTCTACGGATTAATTAAGCACTTTAACGAACCGGTATCAAACCGAACAACCGGACACCACCCGAAACACCAAAATAATGCTAGAAGCATTGTTTATATTTTTCTGAGCTAGACATGGTTCCCGAACACTTAAACACACTACATAATACATGTAACACATTAAAACTCTGGACTTAGCATTTAACCTTCACTAATCAAATCATTTACCATCAACAATTACAACTTACCCCCCCCCCCTTGCTAGAACCGTCCCCAAGCATGGCCCCACTCAAGGATTGCAATCTTCCTAATATCTTCCTAATCTTCTCTTAGATATGGTGAAGATTTGTCATGTACTTTTGTAGACACATTAACCATTGAGTATTAGAGAATTTGAATATAAGAACCAACCACACTCATCACCTTCATCAAACTCCCTCATCTCTCCTTCTCCCCTCCATAATCTCGGCCCAAACACCCCCTTACACCACCACAATTTTCAATCATCCATCTTCCAATCCAAGTGTACTTCAAGGTGTAAGAAGGTGAACAACGAAGCTTGGTGCTCTCGGAAGTTGAAGGACCTTCTCTATTCGCTATTAAACACCACTTTTCTACACTTGAACTCCCCTAGCCTTGAGCTAGTGGTAAGAACTTAGATCCTTGTATTTTCATGTTATTTAGATTGGTTAATAGTTGTTTTATGATGAGAACCCATGAACACTAAAGGATCATAAACAAAGTTTTGAACATAGAGCTAACCTAATGATGAAATATTGTTGAAATGTGATGAAGTGATGTTAACATTAAGTTGTTTTGATTCTTGTTGATTATCTAATGATTTGCTTGTTAATATTGATGTTTAATGTTGTTGTGATCACTAAACATGTTAACGGAATCAATCGAACACGAGTTAGAAAGCTAAAAGCTGAAAAACAGCTTCTGTCCAAGCTTTAACAGCCAACTTCAGTTGGCTGTAAACAGGTCAATATTTAACAAAAACTTGATTTTCTTGAGTCTATAACGTGTTATTATGAAATACGGTTCTAATGGCACCAGAATCATAATTTTTGGACTTCGTTTACTATTTTTAAAGATCTGTTTTTGGACAGCAGCTCAAGCTCCATTTTTACTGCTGAAAATATACGTTTTGTTTTCCGTCATAACTTGAATTCTGTGTAGAGCTAGATCATGAAATTTGTACTGTAGATGACCACTGATGTATTTGTAATTCTCTCACTGGAATTTCATAAATCGGACTTACGACGAATTTTAAATAAATTATTCCGTGGACTGCAGTCAGAAAAAGATGAATCTGACTTCAGTCCGGAAAATGAAATTTTATAAAATATTGATAATGAATTGGATTCCTAGATTTTACACAATAATATTTGGATAGTTTAAGATATTCTGTAAAAATTTGGGAATTTTTGGAATAAGTTAACTATTTTATTAAAATCCCCGAAAACAGCCCAATTTTGAATGAAAAGCTGAAACGACATAAGTAGTAATTTGCGTGTCTAAATGTCGGGTATGTTATCTGAGAATGATCTAACATGTTAAATGTCAATGAAAGTGTTATGTGCAATGTCGTATGTTTGTTTATGAACGAGAATAGATGGGAAGTTTATATGGGCATGAACCGTTAAAGTGAGTGCATGTTATGTGGTAGATGCGTGTAGGGAATTCGAGCTTATTTGAAGTCACTAATAAACTAAGTGGTAATCATACTAGGAAGTGATTGACCGACCTTGACTGTTAGCTATTTTTGAGAGTCAAACCGAGCAACCAAAGGTGAGTTCACACCCTTACTAAGGCATGGGATTCCCGGTGGTTGGGAATGGGATTAAATAGCTGAGACAGAACTTGTACCTTCACCCCTACTAGACTACTTACCTTCGTCCTCGGATTGGGAAGGACGCCAGCGCTAAACCTACGTACTCACTACGTACCACTGTCCTCGGATTGGGAAGGGCACCAGCGCTAAACCTACGTATTCTCATACGTACCTATGTCCTCGGATTGGGAAGGGCACCAGCACTAAACCTATGTATTCACTACGTACCACTGTCCTCGGATTGGGAAGGACACCAGCGCTAAACCTACATATTTAATATGTACCTCTGTCCTCGAATTGGGAAGGACACATATATATATACATCTAGTCTAGTGGTTTACAACATGGGGTAGCCCCCACCATTTATGGTTTGGAAAATAAGCAAAGTTGATTTAACCTGCAATTGCAAACAAACTCAGAGTTTTTGAAAAACTACTTTATAACGAACACCTACTGTGAACTCGCTCAACTTTATTGTTGATTTGTTGTTACATGCCTTGCAGGTCGTTAGGTACTTATGGAGCTTGCGCGAGGGGGAGGTCGTTGTGGGATATGGACTGTTATGTCCCGTGCTGAATATTTAATCCTTATGAACTTATTAAACTTACGTATTGGACTTTAAACTTATGAACTATGGAACTTATGTTTTGGTTTAACGTCTTATGCTTCTGCTGATTAAATTAAACTTGGTTAACTTACTTTTGGTCACCAATTGTATTGTGGTTGGTTTCATTTACTTAAATACGTTGTTTAATATGATTGGTGGCTCGATCCTGGTCATGTCACGCCTCCAAGCGGTGATACTCCGCATGGTGGAATTTGGGGGGTGTGACAGATTGGTATCAGAGCCATTGGTTATAGTGAACTTGGTTTTAAAAAGGGGAAAAGCTTTTTGATAAAACCAGACTATAACCTGTACAGTGCTCAACGATCCACAACGACGCTTCGCTCCACGTGCAAGACTCAACACTATAGGTAATATGGTTTATGTTTTTTATTACCTGCTAGTAGCGCATTTGATCATGATATGCTTAGTTAGCGTAACAACTATTGCTTGAAACCCTGTATGTTTGCTCTCTTCTGTCACTCCACACTTACGCACTTTCGCGACACCACTTCTTACTTGTGTTTCCTTCGATGTGAAGATCATGAGTGGACGCCTGAACTTGATGCAAGCCCAGCTGACGGCTCTAATCAACGAATGAGTGGCTAAGGCACTCGCAGCTGTCCTGGCAGGAGGTCAGCATGCTCAACCTCCCATATGTACGTTCAAAACGTTCATGGATTGCCGACCTAGTACTTTCAGCGGCACAGAAGGAGCTGTAGGTCTTCTTCACTGGTTCGAGAAGCTCGAGTCTGTTTTTGAGATGTGTGAATGCCCTGAAGATCGTAGGGTGAAATATGCAACTGGAACACTCGAAGGTGCTGCGTTGACCTGGTGGAAAGCACAGGTTCAACTGCTTGGGTTGGCGGTTGCTAATGCCACCCCATGGAATGACTTCAAGGAACTGATCAAGGAAGAGTACTGCAGCCGTGACGACATCCACAAGCTGGAAGTGGAATTTTTCAATTTGAAGATGATGGGGTCTGAGATCGAGGCATACACGAAGAGGTCAAACGAGCTGGCCATCTTGTGTCCTACAATGGTGGACCCTCCCATCAAACGTATTGAACTGTACCTCAAGGGTCTTGTACCATAGATTCAGAGTCACGTAACCTCAGCCAATCTTGGCACCATTCAACAAATCATCAAGTTGGCTCATCGTCTCACCGATCAGGCAGTTGAGCAGAACAGGCTGCCCAAGCGTATTAGCGCTGCTACTACTGATGCCCCCAATGATCACAAGCGAAAATGGAATGGAAATTCGGGCAAAGGCTCTACCTCTGTTCAGTCTCAGTCTCAACAACGAAGGACTGAGGACCATAGGAGCCCCAGTCAGCAGCCTTCTGGAAATCAAGGGCAGGGTGCATACAAGGGGAATCACCCCAAATGCAATCGATGTAATTTGCACCATAGCGGGGCGTGCAACGAGGGTCATTGCCAGAGATGTAACAAGCCTGGACATGAAGCCAAAGATTGCAGGAGCTCACGTCCTGCAAATCAGAATCGATAACAGCAGCCACAAGCTCCACAGAACCAACAGCAACACCAGCAGGGTAATAAGGGATGCTTCCAGTGCGGTGCTGAGGGTCACTTCAAGAGGCACTGTCCACAGCTGAATTAGAATCAGAATCAGAACAACAACCAAGGAAACGGGAACAACAATGGAGGCAACAACGGGGGTAACAATAATGGCAACGGCGCCAGAGGACGTGTTTTCGTGCTAGGTCAGGGTGATGCAAGGAACGATCCCAACGTGGTGATGGGTAAGTTTCTTCTGGATGATTTCTTTGTTACTGTTTTATTTGATTCGGGTGCCGATACTAGTTATGTGTCCTTAAAAGTTAGTCAAATGCTTAAGCGCACTCCAACACTTTTGAACACCAAACACACGGTAGAACTAGCAAACGGTAAAAGTCTCGAGGCCACACACATAGTTAAGGGTTGTAACCTCGTCTTAGCCGGTCAGACCTTCTCTATCGATCTTATTCCTATCGTACTTGGTAGTTTCGACGTCGTTATTGGGATGGATTGGCTATCTCATCATCAAGCGGAGATTGTTTGCAAGGGGAAAATCGTCCGCATTCCTCGTTCTGGTGAAGAACCTCTCATGATTCATGGCAACAAGAGTGGTGCTGTCGTAGGCATTATCTCTTTCCTTAAGGCCCAGAAGTGTTTGCGAAAGGGCCACACTGCCATTCTAGCACTCGTCACTGACGTATCAATGGAGGAAAAGAAGATAGAAGACATACCTATTGTACGCAACTTTCCTGAGGTATTTCCCGAGGAATTACCTGGTCTTCCACCTCATCGCCAAGTTGAGTTTCAAATCGAGCTAGCTCCTGGAGCAGCACCAGTAGCTCGAGCACCATATCGTCTAGCTCCATCAGAACTCAAAGAACTGTCCACGCAACTACAAGAACTCTTGGAAAAGGGTTTCTCGCCTTGGGGAGCTCCAGTGTTATTCGTAAAGAAGAAGGACGGTACTTTCAGAATGTGTATTGACTACCGCGAACTCAACAAGGTGACCGTGAAGAATCGTTATCCTCTTCCACGCATTGATGACTTGTTCGACCAGTTGCAAGGGTCGAGTTATTACTTTAAGATTGATTTGAGATCGAGATACCATCAGCTGAGAGTCCGTGAGGAGGACGTCTCCAAAACAGCGTTCAGAACTTGTTACGGCCATTACGAGTTTCTGGTTATGCCTTTCAGATTAACGAATGCACCTGCGGTCTTCATGGATCTCATGAACCGAGTGTGCAAGCCTTACCTGGATAAGTTTGTCATATTGTTCATCGACGACATCCTGATCTATTCTAAGAGTCAGGAGGAACACGAGCAACATCTGAGGCTTATTCTGGAACTTCTTCGAAAAGAGCAGTTGTATGCCAAGTTTTTGAAGTGTGACTTCTGGCTTCGCGAAGTCCACTTTCTAGGCCATGTGGTAAACAAGGATGGGATTCATGTAGATCCATCCAAGGTTGACTCGATCAAGAACTTTCCTGCACCCCGTACACCAACAGAAATCCGCCAATTCTAGGGTTTGGCAGGATATTACAAAAGGTTTATCAAGGATTTCTCAAAGATTGCGCAACCTCTCACCTCCCTAACTCAGAAAGGTGTCACCTATCGTTGGGGGTGATGCACAGGAGTCCACATTCCAGCACTTGAAAGATAGACTTTGTAGCGTGCCTATCCTCTCATTGCCTGAAGGCACAGATCATTTTGTAGTTTATTGCGACGCTTCCATCCAAGGGCTTGGTTGTGTGTTGATGCAACGTGACAAGGTCATTGCCTACGCATCGCGCCAACTTAAAGCTCATGAAAGGAACTACACTACGCACGACTTGGAATTGGGAGCAGTTGTTTTCGCACTTAAGATATGGAGACATTACCTGTACGGTACCAAGTGCACCATTTACACCGATCACAGGAGTCTCGAGCATATCTTCAAACAAAAGGAGTTAAACATGTGACAACATCGATGGGTCGAACTCTTGAATGATTATGAATGTGCGATCAAGTATCATCCGGGTAAAGCCAATGTTGTGGCCGACGCCCTCAGTCGAAAGGATACTATACCTAAGCGTGTACGTGCGTTACAGCTTACCATTCACTCTAGTCTTCCTGCCCAAATACGAGATGCTCAGGTTGAAGCGTTGAAAGCAGAGAACATCAGGGCTGAGTCCCTACGAGGATCGAGGCAGCGGCTAGAACAAAAGGAAAACGGCGCCTACTATGTTAACGGACGCATCTGGGTTCCACTTTATGGAAACTTACGCGAGCTTGTGATGGATGAAGCACATAAGTCTCGTTATTCGGTACATCCTGGTTCGGATAAGATGTACCATGATCTCAAGACTACGTACTGGTGGCCTAGCATGAAAGCCCACATAGCAACCTACGTTAGCAAATGTTTGACTTGTGTGAGAGTCAAGACCGAATATCAGAAACCATCAGGCCTACTTCAACAGCCAGAGATCCCGAAATGGAAATGGGAGCAAATTTCCATGGATTTCGTTACTGGCCTGTCTAGATCTCAATGTGGAAATGATACCATTTGGGTGATCGTGGATCGATTGACTAAGTCTGCACACTTTCTGACCATCAAGGAAATAGATAAGTTTTCTACCCTAGCAGACATCTACTTGAAGGAAGTAGTATCAAGGCACGGAGTGCCAACCTCCATCATTTCTGATCGTGACTCGCGTTTTACATCTGAATTGTGGCAAGCTTTGCACAAGTCCTTTGGTTCTCGATTAGACATGAGCACAGCATATCATCCACAGACGGATGGGCAATCTGAACGCACCATCCAAACCCTTGAAGACATGCTTAGGGCATGTGTAATCGATTTTGGTAATGGCTGGGAAAAACACCTCCCATTAGTGGAGTTTTCGTATAACAACAGTTACCAAACCAGCATCCAGGCCGCTCCGTTTGAGGCATTGTATGGACAGAAATGCCGATCACCTCTTTGTTGGGCAGAGGTTGGCGACAGTCAAATCACTAGCCCAGAACTTGTAGTAGATACAACCGAAAGGATTGCTCAGATACGACAGCGAATGGCGGCAGCTCGTGACCGTCAGAAAAGATATGATGATAAACGCAGGAAACCACTCGAGTTCCAGGTTGGGGACCGGGTGCTACTCAAAGTCTCACCTTGGAAAGGTGTAGTCCGTTTTGGCAAACGAGACAAGCTCAATCCGCGTTATGTCGGACCGTTCGAAATCATCGAGAAAATTGGCAAACTCGCCTACAAGTTGAACCTACCAACAGAACTCAGTGGAGTTCACAATGTTTTCCATGTGTCGAATCTGAAGAAGTGTCTGTCACATGAGACCCTCATAGTTCCCCTCAAGGAACTCACTATCGACGACCAGCTGCTATTCGTCGAGGAACCAGTAGAGATTACTGATCTAGATGTTAAGATTCTCAAGCGTACCAGGATACCTCTCGTCCGAGTTCGTTGGAATTCCCGTCGTGGCCCAGAGTATACCTGGGAACAAGAAGACCAAATGAAACTCAAGTATCCCCAGTTCTTTAAGAAAAGTGCAACCACTACTGAGACTGAAGCTACTGCAGAATTTCGGGACGAAATTCCAAATCAACGGGGGGATGATGTGACACCCCAGGAGAAACCAGGAAAACCACGCAACTTAACTAGCTTCCTCAGTAACCACGCGCTAAATTTCGGGACGAAATTCTATTAACAGGGGGAGAATGTGACAAACCTCATAATTCCATGTATCCATACGATTTATTAATGATAATTAAAGTGCTTGATGACTGTGCTGAATCACTTAACTGCTTTCTGATTACTGTGTTATACTTACATGTGCTTATTAACATACTAGTAGTGTACAGAAAAGTTACTAAATAGTCTGGTATGTTTTCCTGAGTGTTGAAAATTAAAAGTGCTACAAAAATATACATATAGGACACTTTACGGATTAATTAAGCACTTTAACGAACCGGTATCAAACCGAACAACCGGACACCACCCAAAACACCAAAATAATGCTAGAAGCATTGTTTATATTTTTCGGAGCTAGACATGGTTCCCGAACACTTAAACACACTACATAATACATGTAACACATTAAAACTCTAGACTTAGCATTTAACCTTCACTAATCAAATCATTTACCATCAACAATTACAACTTACCCCCCCCCCCCTTGCTAGAACCGTCCCCAAGCATGGCCCCACTCAAGGATTGCAATCTTCCTAATATCTTCCTAATCTTCTCTTGGATATGTTGAAGATTTGTCATGTACTTTTGTAGACACATTAACCATTGAGTATTAGAGAATTTGAATATAAGAACCAACCACACTCATCACCTTCATCAAACTCCCTCATCTCTCCTTCTCCCCTCCATAATCTCGGCCCAAACACCCCCTTACACCACCACAATTTTCAATCATCCATCTTCTAATCCAAGTGTTCTTCAAGGTGTAAGAAGGTGAACAACGAAGCTTGGTGCTCTCGGAAGTTGAAGGACCTTCTCTATTCGCTATTAACCACCACTTTTCTACACTTGAACTCCCCTAGCCTTGAGCTAGTGGTAAGAACTTAGATCCTTGTATTTTCATGTTATTTAGAGTGGTTAATAGTTATTTTATGATGAGAACCCATGAACACTAAAGGATCATAAACAAAGTTTTGAACATAGAGCTAACCTAATGATGAAATGTTGTTGAAATGTGATGAAGTAATGTTAATATGAAGTTGTTTTGATTCTTGTTGATTATCTGATGATTTGCTTGTTAATATTGATGTTTGATGTTGTTGAGATCACTAAACATGTTAACGGAATCAATCGAACACGAGTTAGAAAGCTAAAAGCTGAAAAACAGCTTCTGTCCAAGCTTTTACAGCCAACTGAAGTTGGCTGTAAACAGGTCAATATTTAACAAAAACTTGATTTTCTTGAGTCTATAACGTTTTATTATGAAATACGGTTCTAATGGCACCGGAATCATAATTTTTGGACTTCGTTTACTATTTTTAAAGATCTGTTTTTGGACTGCAGCTCAAGCTGCATTTTTACTGCTGAAAAGATGTGCTCTGTTTTCCATCATAACTTGAAGTCTGTGTAGAGTTAGATCATGAAATTTGTACTGTAGATGACCACCGATGTATTTGTAATTCTTTCACTAGAATTTTGTAAATCGGACTTACGACGAATTTTAAATAAATTATTCCGTGGACTGCAGTCAGAAAAAGATGAATCTGACTTCAGTCTGGAAAATGAAATTTTATAAAATATTGGTTATGAATTGGATTCCGAGATTTTTTCACAATAATATTTGGATCGTTTAAGATATTCTGTAAAAATTTGGGAATTTTTGGAATAAGTTAACTATTTTATTAAAATCCCCGAAAACAGCCCAGTTTTGAATGAAAAAGCTGAAACGACATAAGTAGTAATTTGCGTGTCTAAATGTCGGGTATGTTATCTGAGAATGATCTAACATGTTAAATGTCAATGAAAGTGTTATGTGCAATGTCGTATGTTTGTTTATGAACGGGAATAGATGGGAAGTTTATATGGGCATGAACCGTTAAAGTGAGTGCATGTTATGTGGTAGATGCATGTAGGGAATTCGTGCTTATTTGAAGTCACTAATAAACTAAGTGGTAATCATACTAGGACGTGATTGACCGACCTTGACTGTTAGCTATTTTTGAGAGTCAAACCGAGCAACCAAAGGTGAGTTCACACCCTTACTAAGGCATGGGATTCCCGGTGGTTGGGAATGGGATTAAATAGCTGAGACAGAACTTATACCTTCACCACTACTAGACTACTTACCTCCGTCCTCGGATTGGGAAGGACGCCAGCGCTAAACCTACGTACTCACTACGTACCACTGTCCTCGGATTGGGAAGGGCACCAGCGCTAAACCTACGTATTCTCATACGTACCTATGTCCTCGGATTGGGAAGGGCACCAGCGCTAAACCTATGTATTCACTACGTACCACTGTCCTCGGATTGGGAAGGACACCAGCGCTAAACCTACATATTTAATATGTACCTCTGCCCTCGGATTGGGAAGGACACACATATATATACATCTAGTCTAGTGGTTTACAACATGGGGTAGCCCCCACCATTTATGGTTTGGAAAATAAGCAAAGTTGATTTAACCTGCAATTGCAAACAAACTCAGAGTTTTTGAAAAACTACTTTATAACGAACACCTACTGTGAACTCGCTCAACTTTGTTGTTGATTTGTTGTTACATGCCTTGCAGGTCGTTAGGTACTTATGGAGCTTGCGCGAGGAGGTCGTTGTGGGATATGGACTGTTATGTCCCGTGCTGAATATTTAATCCTTATGAACTTATTAAAATTACGTATTGGACTTTAAACTTATGAACTATGGAACTTATGTTTTGGTTTAACGTCTTATGCTTCCGCTGATTAAATTGAACTTGGTTAACTTACTTTTGGTCACTAATTGTATTGTGGTTGGTTTCATTTACTTAAATACGTTGTTTAATATGATTGGTGGCTCGATCCTGGTCATGTCACGCCTCCAAGCGGTGATACTCCGCATGGTGGAATTTTGGGGGTGTGACAATCATGCCTATCCCGACTACTTTCAGCGTCCTCCGCAGTTCCTACCCTGGAATCCACCTGGTTATGGAGATACGGGCCCGTCCTTCACGAGAGATGATGCTGGTGACGACGAGTAGGAGACGGTGGAGTTGATCGTTTATGGTTTTATTATTTTCGTACTTTGTTTATTTCGGGTGTTCATTTTGGTTGTTATTTCAAACACCCTCGGATTGTACTTTATTTTCAAACACTTTACTTTACTTGTCATGTCTTTGTTTGGATTTTTAGTACTTCTATTTATGTACATTATGGTTTATTTGTGTTTATTTTATTTCTGTTCTGTTTTGTTGTACCTTGTGACATGCATGCAGATTTTGGCTACCAAGTCTTTGACCGGAGCACATGACAGATACAGCTTGGAAGTATCGTTTCATCAGAAAGCATCTTGAGGGGAGTACTATTATCCTTTTTCTCTATAATTCGGGTTTCGCATTGGGGACAATGCGAAGTTCAAGTGTGGGGAGGGGGTTAACTTTGTTAACTTAGTTTGCAAAAAAAAATAATAATAAGAAAAATCATTCAAAAATATCTGTATTCTGTATATATTTTAGTAAATAAACCGGTTAGTTGTGTTTTAGAAAGCTTCGGACTTGATAAAAACTCGACAAGCAAAATAAATTTTGAAAAGAAAACCGGAAAGCGTGACAAATAAAGAAAGACTTGCATGATAGTTTTCACACTTTTACCCATTTCTTCCGTTACGTGAGAATGTTTGAGACTTGATATTGTTATATATTTGTTCATTTCGGAGTAGGAGTGAGCCGGATGTCATGTGTAATTTAGAACTTGTCACTAGTATGCTTGTTAAGACCATGAACTTGCGGAATTGTGTAGAAGTGATAGAGGCACTTAGATTACCCCTTTGTTGTTAACCTTGTTCTTTGTGTTGTGTTTCCCGTAAACCTTACTTTACCCTTTAGGATGAACCATGTCGAGCCTTCCCGTTTACCTTTGTTTACCCAACATAATCGCCCACTTAGCCAAATTTAGCCTTTTTATGTTTTAAACCTTTTAGTGTTGAAACTCGGTCAAAATAATCGTTTAACTAGCGCTTGTTATAGTTTATTATTCATTGTATAAATCCATTAGTTTATTTATAAAAAAAAACAGAAAATAAAACACCCTAAAATAGGGTGAAGTAGACAAAATTCGAGCAATTTTGATTGATAAAATGATGAAATCTTGTTTATGAGCTCGTTGTCGCATAAGTCGCCTTTATAAGGCGTTTGTATGTATAGTTTTGTTGTATTGCGCTTGTTAAACGTAACTACCGAGTTTTAATCATTTCGCCACTTTATATATCCATTTCCATACCCTTCGCCCAAGCCTAACGTTACACCCCGTAAAGACCTCTTGATTTACACTTTTTCGCATGTTAGTTGGTGGAGACGAGATCTTATGAATGATATTACACATTTCATTGACGAGGCATTGAGTGTTTGCACATACACATTTTATGTATGTTTCATAAATAAAACCGAGTGTGTGTGAACATTGTGAGTTGTGTGAAGATTAACATGTTAATTCAATTGAAAGTGAGTCACGGCTTTTTGGTTATCACCATATATTTGCATATGCTTGTTGGGTTTGATTCATTTGATGTTGTCTTTCGAAAAACCGGCTAACCATTTGTAGTTATTTCAATAAATAGTGTGTAAATTATCGTTCTTGTTTGATTCTATCTTTTATTGCATTTTAGTTTAGCTTGCTTGAGGACAAGCAAGGTTCAAGTGTGGGGAGATTTTATATTCGCTAATTTACACATATTTTAGTCCCCCATTTTATCCCCGTTTTATGCGTTTTCGGCCGTAAAACCGTCATTCAGATACTTAATCATGTATACTTTTGTTTACAGGCCTAAAACAGCATACCAGACAAGATGATAGTGAAAATGAGGACTTTCCGGACAAAACGACGAAGTTGCGAACATTCTGTGAGAATTCTGACCTGGGCGAATGGAACAGTCGTGTGGTCTGAGGAACGACCGTGCATATCCGACATAACAAGACCAGCCCGGCAATGAACGACAGTGCGACCCGGCATGCAAGCCAATCCCGGTGATGCACGGGCGTTCAGATGATTGCACCCCGTGCGGATCCGATGTCCATCCAAAGCCCGGCAATGCACACCAGTGCAGCAGTCCGTGCAACAAGAACCCGGGAACGAACGGTCGTGCCATTGGAAGAACGGTCGTGCGAGACCGAAGACCGGTCAAGATCTGATGACGTCATGCAGTATGGTGCACCATACCTCCAATAATGGCAAAAAGTGAACGGTGGTGCCATAAAGGGCACGACCGTGCGAGACCGAAATTATATAAAAACTTGCAGAAACATTCTGCTCGTAACTCTGGACATTTTGGAAGCGATTCTGGCGATTTTCAGGCTCCGGAGGCTTCTGCTTTCACCCGGATTCAAGCCACATTGTGCCGATTAGCTTCGTTATCTTCCAGATTCTTAATCTTATGCTTGTTTATGGTTTGGTTTTCTAATCTTTCCATGATTTTGTTAATCTTTCAAGCATTTAGATTAATGTTTATGTATTATTGTAGCCTTTGGGCAAAAACACAACAATCCCTTGCTTGATTATAGCCATTAGTATGTTAATCTTTGTTTGTAATGACATTTGGAAGTATTTTCTATGTTAATCTTTGATGATTAGTTTGCAACCTTGTTATTGATATTGATTTCTTGATTATAAGTAATTTTGTTGGATGATTGGTATTTGGTTAGTTAAGATAGTTGAAAAATGAAGCTTAATTAATCTTGTATTAGTAAACTTTAAACTTGGTTAACTAGTTTAGCTTGGTTAAAATGTGTGCACCATGATACTAGAAATGGTTAGTGGTTTAATAAAATGTAATTATTGTTAATCAAGAAAGCTTGCCGTCACGTAAGGACCTTAACAGGTTAAATGGTGTCGTTATAAATTATTTCCATGATTTGTTAGCTTAGTTAGTAGTTTAGGCCAAAATTGCTATCTTGGTGAATTTATGTGCAAGATTTGTAAAATGAACTTGGTTGTGATTTAATCTAGTTTATGATTGTCTCGGTGGTTGCATTGTGTTTATCGGTGCTGCTTTCCTTGTTTAAGTGAGGTTAGAAAACTCCTAACGGATGACTAACTTATTTTTAAGAGATTTTCATAGACATTTATCAATTGCACGTTAAAGAACAATTTTAGGTGGTTACAGTGTGTTTATCGTTTTAACTTTCCGAATGATTGTCATGTTAGGATTCCCGAAAGGGATACTAATTGTCTCAAAATTGGAGAATTGATCAAATGCTTCTAGTGCCAAAACCGACTTAGTTGACATGCTTTGGTTGTGTATTAAGCAAGGCTATTTATCTATTTTCATATTTGAAATCTCTTATGTTTTTATAGTAGTTGTTTATGCTTACTTTAGTTTATTAAAAATCAAACAACTTATGTTTTTACCGGTAGTTTAGTGACAAAGGTCTAGTATTATTCCTCCGCCCATTTCCTTGGATCGATACTTGGTTCTTACCGATACTTTACTACATATATGACGGGGTACACTTGCCTCTTTCGTGTGTGTTTTGATGTTAAAGTAATAATCACTTTTATAAATTTAAAACCGAATCGTGTGTAATTTCATTATAAAAATATGTGTAGTCGCGCACACGTCATTTCCCCTCTAAATCAGCAAAGCTACCAAATGAACAAGACATAAGAGCTATTTATAGGAACAGTTGATTCGTAACTATGTATCTATGGATGGACCCACATTCGTACGAATCAACATCTACGAATGGACTTTGTGTGTAAATACGGATGGACTACATCGTTGATTCATATGAATCACCACATCTTTCATTCGTACGAATCTGCTTCTCTTCATTCGTATGGATCAACCTTGTCATCTTATAACCCTGTCTTGTACATTTGTTCCAGCTACGATACGTGATTGACGGAAGCAATAGACATATGCATTCACATGTCGAAAAGAAACTCTTGGAGAGGGAGGTGTGTCCCCTTTTCCTCCCTTCTCCCCCCTCATTCCTTTTTTTTTTGTAAACCCTTTTTCTGTTTCAGAATGCTGAGGTGCTGTTGGAGCAAAGGAAGAGAGCTTGGGAGCGGGAGCAGGAGCAGGAGCACGGTGCACGGCTAGCTAAGAAGGAACGTTTGCTTGTAGACTTGAAGCATTACAAAGAGGCTACCTCCGTTTCTTCCGCGGATGTTGAGATCTTATATGCTGACTTGGGGATCGCTTAGGAGGATAGCCAGAAGCTAGCCGCTGAACGTCACTGTTTGTTTTCTTAGGGGTTCGGGCTTTTCCTCTCTGCCTTTTCTCAGTTTGAGGAATTCAAAGGCAGCCTTGACAGGATTTATATGGCGTACAGGGATTGGGCTACCAAGCGGGTCATAAAGATGGGTACTCTTATTCCTCTCAAGGTTTAAAGAGGAAAGAAGTATTTGGCCAAATTGGATGAAGAATTTAGTGGTAAGACCCCTGCTCTCATTGCTAAAATTACTGATAACCCGATGATGTCCTTGGACGAACTTAAGTCATTGCTTAAATCTGTTGGCCCTTCATCCCCTAAGTCCCCGTCTGGAGATGAGTCTCCGTAGTCGTTTCAAAACATTAACTTCGATATGGTTGTAACTAACACCTAATCTTGATGAACTTTGGGTACTTGACTCTCGTATCGGGGGGCCTTGGTGTAGGGGCCTCCCCATGTTTTGTTTGACCGATCTGATGCGTATGATAACTGTTTGTCATTAATTAGCATGTTTGCTATGCTCATGTATGTTGGTGCAGTTGTCTGTCGACTACATCTTTGTTCGAGTCTTAGATATTGAAGATAGAAGAGAGAAAAGCCCAGAGACTGATCAAGACTGAAGAAGTGAATACATGATATTGTCAAAGACTCGATGGACGACTCGTCAGCATCTGAGGGGGAGTCTGTTGGTGCACTACATTTGTCGACTTCGTCTTGTATCGAGTCATACATTGAATTGTATAGATTAGGGCACGATTTATGAGAAAATAGGAAGATGTTAGAGTTTAGAGAGCTAATTTCGCTCATAGGGTCTTAGACAGGTGATTTCGCTTATGTGGTCAAGTTGGGATTTCGTTCTTGTGGCCCTGTGTCTCTTGGAGCGAAATCTGGAACCTATATATAGGTGTCCATGAGCGAAATCACATATCATTGCCTTGTATTCCATGCCGAGGTGCTGCCGGTGTAAAGACTGCATGTAATCGAGTGTTAATCAATACAATTAGCAGTTAAAGTGAAGAATCAGCTGTTTCTACCTTCGTTTCTTGTTATTCCGCACCTGAAACGAAGTAAAACTTCTCTGAACGACTCGTTCGGGTCAGATCACGATCTTACAAGTGGTATCAGAGCTCAGGAGGAGGAGTTCTGCAGAGATTAGCTTGATTTCATAGAGATTTCTTTCTTCTACACCTTCTTTCATCATTTCAGAAAGTTTTACCGGTCGAAATTCGCTCAAAATTTCACAGATCATAGACAATAGGACATAGACAAACCCTGGAAAGTTTGACACTGAAATTCAGACTAAAAATGGATCAAATTAATTTCCGATTAGATTTCGCTCATACGGACATTGTGTGATTTCGCTTATATGTCATCCTAATTTCGCTCCAAGATCATCCAATCAGCCTAATTTCGCTCATAGGGCAACCCAGACACCTGATTTCGCTCTTGTGAACATCAGAGTTTCGCTCTTGTGAACATCAGGGTTTCGCTCTTGTGAACATCAGGGTTTCGCTCTTGTGAACATCAGGGTTTCGTTCTTGTGTCACACATATCTTGGGATTTTCCTTTTGTGAACATTCTGATTTTCTTTATGTGAACATTCTGATTTCGCTCTTAGTTCACATAAGTAGTCTAATTTCACTTAACAGGTTGTTTTGAGAGAAAACGTATCGGGATTGTTTGAAATATGGCAGAAATGTTTGATGAAGAGGAGAATGAGTTTATTGAAAGGTTAAATAGATATGGTTGGTATCAAATGAGCATCTATGAACAAGATGATAAGAAGATTTGGAATCTTAGACTTGAAAGGTTTGCATGTCAAAAGGATGAGACCGTAAAAGAGATGGAAAGGAGATTTGATTACTTGATGGACAAGTTAAAATTGTTTGGAATAAAATTGACAGATACTGAAAAGATATCAAAGTTAGCAGATGCTTTACCTGCCGAATGGGATGATGTTTTAAAGAAATTAAAACAAGAGCCTAAATTTTCAAAATTACATCCATCTGATTTCATCAATAAACTTCAAAAGCACAGTTATGAAAATTCTGATAAGAAGAAAATATTGATGAATAAAATCAAAGGGAATCTAGATGAATTGAATTTGGGAAATCTAGATAAAATTAATTTGGATGTAATTACTGAAATTGATAGGAGAATATGTATGTGTTTCGCTGCAAAACATAACATGAAATATGACTTTAAAAGGGGATGTTATATTGATGCAAATTTAAATCCTCTTGATTTTGTTAAAATTGTTTGTGCAGGAACATACAAGACAGAGACAAAGGAAATATCAAAGAATGAAGAATCTGTGAAGAATGAATCCTTAAATTCTGAATCTGTGTGCTCTAAATGTGACAACTTTAAGGATGACAATGACAAACTCTTGAAAGATGCGGAAAGTTTGGCATTGGAGATCAAGAAGTTGAACGATGAGAAGCAAGTTGATATTAAACAGATTCTTATGTTTCAGGAAATTTGTGAGAAACTGAAAGTTGAAAATGACAAACTGTTAAGTAATTTGAACAGTTTGACATCAGAAAACAAGAAGTTGAAAGAAAAAGCAAAAGTTTTTGAAGAGAAGATTAAAAGTTTTGAAATTGAAAAATCAAAAGCTGAAAAGGAATTTCAAAGTCAAATAAAAATTCTTGAAGATGGAAGAAATACTTTTAGTAAAAATAACATTGAAAAGCAAAAAATGATAAATTCTCATCTTCAAACGATTATTCGACTTGAAAAAGAAGCTGATTGTGCTCGAAAGAAAATTGAGTTTTTGAAAGAGAAAGAAAAAGAGGATGAAAGCAAAAAGAAATCTTCAGATAATGAAGATTTCTGGATAAAGCTGGAAAACAAGAATCTGAAGGCAAATGAAACAAAATTTCAAGAACAGATAAAAGTTTTGGAAAATGAAAAATCTGTTCTTGAAAACATGAAGTGTGAAAATGAAAAATCAATCATGTCTCATCTTGAACGAATATCTCAGCTTGAAAATGAAGCTGAGAATTCAAGGAACAAAATTGATGAGCTTGAAAAGAAATTGAAAGGTTTTGTGACTTTATCTGTGTTCCCCTGTCCAAAACCGATCAATTCTGTTCCAATAAGTGACAATGTCACAAACTTTGACAATGTCAAAGTTGAAGATTGTGATAAGAAATCTGATGATGAAAATGAAAAAATTGTTTTTGAAATTAAAAGAAAAATTTCAGAAAACTGTTCTACGATCGACTGAAAAGGGAGAATGCTCTAAGCAAAAACCTTTGTAGAAGAAAGTGGAACAGAAACAAAAAATTAAAAATGAGAAAAATGTTCAAAAAGATAATAAAAGCTCATCAGATCGATCATCCAATCAAAATCAAAAATCACAAAAATTGAAAAATGAAAACTCAAAAACTGTTGGTAATAAGTGGTGCAGGTCGGACCACAGTGCTCAAAAGCCAAATCCAGCAAACAAGAGGAGCAAGGATTATCACCAAGCCAAACAGTGCTATGATCTGAATGTTTGGACTGAGAATGGTGATTGGTACGATAACAGAGTGTGTTACTCTTGTGGTGTTCGAGGACACATTGCTGTTAACTGCCAAAATCAGTGGTTTGAGACGAGGAGATGCTATAATTGCCAAATAAAAGGTCATATTGCTAGAGATTGCTCAATGAGATCAATGAGAAGATCGAGAGCTAAATCTCAGAAGCAGGTGAAGAAACCAGTCAATGTCAAGCCCAAAGAACAGAAAGTTCAAGAACCGAAAGTAAAACTTTCACAGGGGCAGAAAGACAGACTGAGGAAAAAGAGGAAGAAGGCGAGAGAGTATCTGGAGAAGATTTTGTCCTCGGGTTCACCGGATAGAACGAATAAGAGTTCTGATGAATCAACTCCCTCGACTGCAAAGTCAAGCAAGACAAATTCATCAGATACAAATCTGAGGACGAAAGAGGGAAAGAAGAAGAAGAAAGTTGATGGCAATGAATCTGTTTCTGTGGAAACAAAGGAGCCACATGTCGGCGATGAATCTGGCTCATCAAAGTCAGACAAGCCACATTCAGGCAATGAATCTGGTATGGTAAAACCATAAGAGCCATGTGTTGAGGTAAAAAATGAGAATTCTGGTCTAACAATGGATGATGCAAATTTTCCACCATTGTTGAACAAGAATTCAAAATCACCCAAGGACCGTCAGGCTTGGGTGAATCTGTTCAAATGAAAAACCTGACTTGCCGGAGTTCCCAGGTTGGTAAGCGTGGAACATGAATCGGCACATTTCTTGAGAAATTTCACTATGGTGATTTTTCGCCTTACTTGTGGTAAATCAGAGACATTAAGTTGTATTTGATTTTCTACAAGTGATGTTTGAGATTTAAAACTGAAATTGTAAAATCTGTCATGTGTATGAAGAAAACAATGTGATGAAGTGACCCCGAACCTACAAATGGATTTGTAAACAAACTAATTTTTCCGGAAAAACCATTTTGATTAAAACAAACTTAAGTGTTTTGAAATCATAATGGGAAAATAGTTTGTTGTGAGGGGGAGTTCTGATTGTTTATGCCAGGTGGATGGAGAATTGAAGTGATTCTCATCAAGTTGTCAAGTTTGTACAGTTTGTTTCAAATTTTCCCAGAAAATCAAAATTGAAATATATTTTGATTTTAGGGGGAGTAAAAATTTTAAAAAAATTAGAAAATTTGAAAATGTCAAAAACATGAAAAATTTAAAAAATGAGTTTTGCTGAAAAAAGAGGAAATGATAGTAGATCAGTTGGACTATCACAGCATGCTAAAGATATGTAAAGTCTAAAAAGTGATAAATAGTCTCACTAAAGATGTGACGATAGGCTCAGCTAGACTAGTAGATTTGCGATAACGATACAAACTTAAATGAAAAAGCCTAGTTCTAGTGGGAAACATGGTCGAAAGCATAGTACTTAGTTTTGTCCTTCTTGACTGTGTGCCTACTCAGTAATCGCTGATTGTCGAAAGACATAAAACTGGTTAAGTTTGTGAACTTTCACAACTTTGCTGAAAAGTCGCTGTGATTGTGCATTTTATTTTGCAAAGATTTAAACTTGTTTTATTTCTTTATTTTGTTTAAGCATCGGACATCCTCTGCGTATACGTGAGTATCGACCTGGATGTTGTTGCCTAAACGTTCTGCTTTATTTTCTTTGGTGTTTCGTTTAAGCTTTGGATCACCTCTGCGTATACGGAAGTATCGACCTGGTGGTTAAAGCCTAAACAATTTTAACTTGTTTTATTTTTCTTATTTTGTTTAAACATTGGACTTTCTCTGCGTATACGAAAGTATCGACCTGATTTTTAATGTTTAAACATTCTGCTTTATTTTCGCACAATTCACAGTTGATAAAGTTTAAAGGCATTACTTGAGTCAGTGTATTGCATGATGAGGGGATATGCTAAGATTGTGGGGTCCATATGAATTTAGTGCTATCTAAATATACCTTAACGTATCAGTAAGCATTTCGAAAGTTTTTAGATTGAGTTTAAGTGGACAACAATATCGTCAATTCATGTGAATCGTTTAGAACTTAAAATGTTTAAAAGCTTAACGGTGCTTGTGATGTGTCTCATAAACTGATATGATCCTCTTTCGGAAACTCACAAAAATATGTTTGTACCTATTTTATTTCTACATTTCTTTTCAGTTAAAAATCCAAAAAGATTTTTTGTGTGTTTTAGCATAAATTTTGAAAAATCCAAAAAGATTCTCGACAACTGATGTTGGAAAGCTGATATTCAAAATCTCAACGGCTAAACATGATGAACAGATGGTTTGGTTAATTAATTTGAAATGTTTAGATGATTCATTAAGTTGAATCAGATTTAGAAATGTTTCAAAGTTTGATAAGTTTTAAATGTGAAAATTCTCGAATGTTTAGTTGATTCATTAAGTTGAATCACAACATGGTCTGTAGTAATAGAGTGTTTGAGTTGTGTAGGTTTCTGATCCTGTTGCTACGGAAAGCCAGGAGATGTATCAGAACCTGAGAAGAGCTTAAACTGAGAAAGCCAGGATTTAATTTCAAAGGTGATAACAAATTCCAGACAGCGATCCCAGCTCGATGATAGGGGGAGTCTGATGAGAGTTAGAGCCAGAGAAAGATCCAGGTACATGATTCCAGGAAAGGTTCCTGAAGAAGACCGATCAAGATTGAAGAATTGTCATGTTGAAGACTCTCACTGAAGATTCTGTCAACATTCAAGGGGGAGTCTGTTGGTGCAGTTGTCTGTCGACTACATCTTTGTTCGAGTCTTAGATATTGAAGATAGAAGAGAGAAGAGCCCAGAGACTGATCAAGACTGAAGAAGTGAAGACATGATATTGTCAAAGACTCGATGGACGACTCGTCAACATCTGAGGGGGAGTCTGTTGGTGCACTACATTTGTCGACTTCGTCTTGTATCGAGTCATACATTGAATTGTATAGATTAGGGCACGATTTACGAGAAAATAGGAATATGTTAGAGTTTAGAGAGCTAATTTCGCTCATAGGGTCTTAGACAGGTGATTTCGCTTATGTGGTCAAGTTGGGATTTCGCTCTTGTGGCCCTGTGTCTCTTGGAGCGAAATCTGGAACCTATATATAGGTGTCCATGAGCGAAATCACATATCATTGCCTTGTATTCCATACCGAGGTGCCGCCGGTGTAAAGACTGCATGTAATCGAGTGTTAATCAATACAATTAGCAGTTAAAGTGAAGAATCAGCCGTTTCTACCTTCGTTTCTTGTTATTCCGCACCTGAAACGAAGTAAAACTTCTCTGAACGACTCGTTCGGGTCAGATCACGATCCTACAATGTACACGTGTGTATGCTACTTATTTTATCTTTTGGGGTTCGCATTTATTAGACACATCTGCCTCAATGCGTTGCCCCATTATTAGACTATGCTTTAATGGTCCTTGGGTGCTTGAACAATTTTTTCAAAATAAATCATTCATTACCAAAGTGTGGGGGGGGGGGGTCCCCCAGTACATATTGTTATTAAAAAGAGAGAACTTGATTACAAGTTGTACTGCAAAAGTGGCACTTAGGCCTTCTCTCCTCTCCTTCTACCTTGAGGGTTGATCCTTACACATAGTATTTCCTGAGTTGCATCAGCTTCCAGTTCCTCGGGATCTCCTTCCCTTGGAGCATTTCCAATTTGTGTTCCTTTACCGTTTGCCCACACAACCCTGTATGGTCCTTCCCATTTAGGCCCCAACTTCCCAGTGTTTTCCTGCAGACTAGCTTCGTTGGCCCTTAGGACCAGGTCTCCAGGGACCAAGTTAAGCTTCTTCATTCTGGCATTATAGTATTTTTCAATTTGCTTTTTATACCTGGTCTCCCTAACTGCGGCGATTTCCCGTCTCTCTTCCAAGAGGTTGAGATTCATTCAGAGGTCATGCTCGTTTTCGGCGTCCCGTAGCTTCATCCTTGCTGTGGGTGAACCTATTTCAACGGTGATGACCGCCTCCGTCCCATAGGTCAAGCTAAAAGGTGTTTCCCCATTGGTGACCTTGGGGGTTGTCTTGTAGGCCCAAAGGACAAACGGTAGCTCCTCCAACCAGCCCTTTTGTTTCCGGCCCAGCCTTCCCTTCATTCCCCTGATCACACTCTGATTTGCCCTTTTTACCAACCCGTTACTCTGATCATGGGTGACCAATGTGAAGATCTGTCGTATGTGCATCTGCTCACACCAAGATTTGAAAGGCTTTCCTTCAAACTGAACACCATTGTCGCTAACCAGTTCCAAAGGTATCCCAAACCGACAGATGATGTTATCCAGAATGAATCTTTTCATTTGTTCACCCGTGATCTTCGCCAAAGGCTTAGCCTCGACCCATTTAGTAAAGTAATCAATAGCCACTACGACAAACTTTACTCCACCTGGGCTTTCCGGGAACGGACCAATGATGTCTATTGCCCACTTCTGGGGTGGCCAAGATGTTGAGACTGGAACCATAGGGTGCTTGTGGTAATGGGTCATGGGAGCATGGATTTGACAGTTGTCACACTTCTTGATTTCTTCCATAGCACTCTCGTACATGCGATGCCAATAGAACCCAGCATTCATGGCCTTGGCCACGACCATCTTGGGCCCTGAGTGCATCCCACAAATCCCTTCGTGTATCTCTTATATCACATATCTTCCCCCTCCTCGTCCACACACTTCAAGGAGGGCCCCAGGTATGACCTTCGATAGATTTCCCAGTCTATAATCTCATATTGGAGAGCCTTTACTCTGACCTTTCGAGCCGGTACCTCAACCTCTGGGAGGATCCCGTCCATCAAGAATTTTCTGATGGGGGGTCATCCAGGATTCCCCAATTTTATCAACTGATGCGACTTCCTCGTATGTAATGGAAGGGGAAGTCAGGACCTCCACCTTTACTTCCCTGGCCAAGTGGTCAAATGCTACTGAAGCTAGCTTGCAGAGAGCGTCAGCCTTTCTGTTCCTCCCTTGGGGAACATACTCCAGTTGGAAGCTATTGAAGGTTTTGGCTAGGTCCTTCACCTTGGCCACATACTGAGCCATCGTGCTATCCTTGGCATCATACTGTCCATTGTATTGCTTTACTGCCAGTTGTGAATCTGTGTTGGCTACCACATGCCTTGCTTTCATTTTCTTGGCCATCCTTAGTCCTGCAAGGAGCGCCTCGTACTCTGCTGTGTAGTTGGTGTTATCGAAATCCAATCGGATAGCCTAGGTCAACTCAATTCCTTCGAGACTCACGAGAGTGATTCCCGCTCTGTTTCCCTCTTCACTGGAGGCTCCATTAGTGTATAACTTCCATACTACTTCATCGTCCTTCTTCTTCTCCTGTTCCTCCATGTCCTTCCACTTGAGGAGTTCTTTTTCTTCCTCCTCCAGGACTTCCGCCAGGACCTGCCCTTTCACCGAAGTTCTTGCTCTGTATTCTAAAGCATGCTCCCCTAACTCGACCGCCCATTTGGCGAGGCAACCGGAGAGTTCCGGCCTCTTTAATACTTTCTGAAGGGGCTGGTCTGTGTACAGGACGACCTTGTGTGCTTGGAAATACCTCCTGAGCCTTCTCGAAGCAAAAACCAGTGCCAATGTCAGCTTCTCCATGGGCAGGTACTGTTCTTCCGGCCCCTTGCGTGTCCGGCTGATGAAGTATATGGAAATCTGCTTTCCCTCTCTTTCTACCAACATCACAGCGGTGATCGTAGTCTTGGACACTGACAAATACAGAAACAGTTCCTCCCCGGGTACGAGAGTGGCCAAGGTTAGAAGCCGGCACATAAGCTCTTTCATCTCCTGAAAGGCGGCTTCGGCCTGGGGAGTCCATTTGAATTTGTTTGTTTGGAGGCAGTCCTTCAAGACTTTCATGAAGGGCAAAGTCCTGTCTGCAACTTTTGACAAAAAAACGGTTTAGTGCTATTAACCTGTCGTTTAACTGTTGGACGTCCTTCAGGGACCTGAGGGATCGCATTTCAGCCACTGCCTGTGTTTTCTCAGGGTTTGCCTTGATCCCCCCCCCCCCCCTTTTGTGACTACCACCCCTAGGAACTTTCCTTCCTCTACCCCAAATAACATTTTCAAAGATTTAACTTCATGTTGACCTCTTGCATGCTCCTGACTGTTTTTGCAATATCTTCTAACATGGTCGTCTCGGTTAGGCTCTTTATGAAAATGTTGTCTACATATACCTCCAGGTTCCTTCCCCGTTAATCCTTGAATAAGGTATTCATAAACCTCTGATAGGTAGCCCCCGCATTCTTGAGCCCGAAGGGCATCTTAGTGTAGCAGAAGGTCCCTTCGTCTGTTACGAAAGTTGTCTTCTCCTCATCTTCAAGGGATATCTGGATTTGGTGATACCCCTTGTACGCGTCCAAAAAACATTTCAGGGGCTACTGGGCTAGGGAGTCAACCTGGACATCTATCTCAGGGAGGGGATAGCAGTCCTTGGGACAAGCTTTTTTTAAGTCCTTGTAATCCATACACATCCTCCATCCCCAATCCTTCTTGCGGACCATGATTAGATTGGAAATCCATGAAGGGTACCTCACTTCCTGGACTATTACGGCCCTGAGGAGCTTTCTTGTTTCCTCGCAAGCGGCCCTCCTTTTGTTGGGACCCATGCTCCGTTTCTTCTGTTTAACATGCTTCACCCAGCTGTGGGTATTAAGCCTGTGTTCTGTTAAGCTCTGGGGAATTCCACACATGTCTCCGTATTGGAATGCAAAAACATCTATGTTAATAAGTAGTAGCTCCTTGAGTGCACTCTTGCATTTGTCGCTCAAATGTCTCCCAACCTTTATCGTATGCTCATGGAACCTCTCATTAAGGACCCATTCTTCTATTCCTTCTTCCCAGGGTTCCCTTCCGGTTTCTTCCTTTGAGATCGATGACACCACTTCGTATGAAGACTTTACCCAAGCCAAACCTCAGGGAGTTTGGAACACTAAGGCCCCGTGAGGGGTAGAGGCCTATGCTTGGAGATCTCCAATCCCAGGTCTTATCAGGATTGCATTATATTTAGATGGGCCTCTGACCACAGTGAATGTCAACTCTATGGTTCGTACCATGTCTCCTACCCCCACCGTGAACGGGAGTCTAATCTTTCCTAGGGGGTGCAAAACGTTTTTGTTAAAGCCTACCAAAGGTATGGAGTCCTCCTCCAGTCTATCCCGTATGTCTCTATCGAATCTCAAGAAACAGCACTCGTAAATCACTTCTACCCCACTCCCCCCGTCCACATGTATCCGGGCGACCCTATGCCCCGCTATTATAGCAAAAATGTTAAGGGGGAGTCTTTGTACCTCATGCTCTTTGAGATGTGGCATCAGTATTGGAGCCCTCATGCATTTCGAAGGTCCTAGTACTTGTGCATTGATGCTCCTGGTTGGATCATATCCATCCCGTCTTCTGATCATGTCTACATATCCCCTGTCAGGTTTTCTCCCCTTGGTGTCCCTTCCTTTCCTGTTCCCCCTTCCTTTATTTCCTTTATCAAGTGAGACAGCTTTCCTATTTTCACTGCTGATTCAATTTCACTTTTCAGATACATACAGTTGTCCGTCCTGTGGCCGAAGCCTTTGTGAAACTCATAATACTCATTTGGGTAAGCCTTCGGCCCTGGCTTAATAGGGGGTTTAGGAAAGGAGTTATTGACTCTTTCTATAGCTAATATTTCACTCGGGGTCTTGGTCAAGGGGGTAAAGCTATCATAGTAAGGGGTCGGCCATCTCCCTCGGGGCTTGTAGGGAGAGTGAGTGGGCCTTGATCTGTCATGTTGTAGTTTGTCATATAGAGGCTTCCTTGGATAGAGAGTACCTTTTTCTTGAGGCTTGGGGGCTTGAGTGGTTCTTCTAGGAACAGCGTCTAGTTCCTTAGCCTTGCTACTAGTGTCTTTTTCCCTGACAAAAGCTCTAACCCTGTCCATGAGGCCGTCGAAGGTCTCGGGGAACTCCTCCCCCAACTTTTCACACAGTTGGATGTGTTTCAATCTGTTTATGAAGCTGCTTATTTTCATTACCTCTGGGACACCTTTGATGTTCATGCTTTCCTTGATAAACCTCTCCATATACTTATCTACCTTCTCGTTATCTTTCGGACGGATGTGCGTGATCTCATTGGGGTTTTTTATCACTTTCCTCTGTTGACTGAAGTTCCTAAGAAACTTCTCGCTCAACTCTTCATAGCTATCGATGATCTTAGACGGAAGGCTATCGAACCAAATCCGGGATCGCTCAGTGAGTGTTTGCACAAACATATGGCACCATGTGGTCGTGGACCACCTTCCCAGCGCCTCTAAAAGCATGGAGATGATCCTCTGGATCCTTAGTTCCATCGTACCTGTCCAGGTTGAGTGGAGGCTTGAGTGTGGGAGGCATGGGAGCCTCAGCGATCCTCTTGGTGAACTTTGAAACTTCATCCAGATCCTTGGGCAAGTAAGGCTTGTCTAACGTGCTATCACCCTAGTTGTCTTTGTTCTTACCTTCTTTTTCTGTGTCACCCTTCCCTTTCACCAACACCTCTCTTTCTTCGGGTGTCATCTGCCTCAAGGCAGTCATGAAGGTTGTTAATGAGTCTGAATCGGTGTTACCTTCATGAGGACTGGTGTTGTTTTTGTCTGATGGTGTGTCAAAGGAGAGCCTGGACTGTAGGCTCTCAAGCTTTTCCCGTTTCTCCAGGTCTTCGAGCTGTTTTCGTAGCTCACCTCTGTGCATGGACACGAAATCTGATGATGGCACCCTTTCACTGATAGTCCAGTTCTATCACTAGTTTCAACCTCGTTGGTGATGTCTTCGACGGTCACCAGCTCGTCGGTGTCCCGGACCACCTTCGTAACTTGGGAGTTAGGAGGTGGTGGTGCAGCCATGTTGTTTTTCTTGAGAAAAAATCGCTTGCAACGTCTTAGGTTCTTGATGAGACCACTATATGAATAATGTCCCACGGATGGTGCCAATGTCGAGTCCTTAGATTCCGGTGAAAAGTCAATGAGGCTCGTCAACGTTGCAATGGATCGGTCTTGTTTTCCTATGAAAAAGAACACCGTTAGCCTCGCTACGAAGGACCCGGGGGGGATCCGTGACCAAGCTCCAGCGTGAGAATAAGTAAACTTTCCGGAGAATAAGGAGCTTATTCTGAAGAGAGTACGATCGCCGGAATATCCTTGTTCCTGTGAACCCTAGGCTCAGAGCCTTAAATGTGATCTAAAGAATGTTTTTGGAGTAAATGTGTTATTAGTATGTATTTAATGAAGTCGGTATTGAATGCTTGCCTTAAATGATTGTGGACTCCTCTTATATAACGGAGATGACTTATCTCCTTGGAGAAAGCTTCGATGTTATCTAACGGTTTTGTTGGGCCCTTGGGAGACTCAGACATGTGTCTGATCCCCATCGGTTTGATGCTCCAATCATTAAATGAAGCCAGCTGCATTCTCGTACTTTTCCGGCGATTATTTCATCTTGTATGCAGGTAATTAATGTTGCCTGTTAGGGACAAGACATCCCTTTTCCCGCCATTCTTGTAGTTTCCTTTTAGAAGAGATAAAAATTATCCTTTGGGCCTTTTAGGAAGCCAAGATAGAAAAGGAAGCCCAAGACGAGGTAACATAACACCAAGTGGGCCTTGTCGACAGCTTTGATAATATATCGTGTGGTTGTAGCAGTTCTCCTATGGCGACCTTCACTCCAAAGTCGGGCTATTGTTACAGTGGCTGATGATGGCGGTGTTAACCAGATTGACATGCATATCTACTAGCATGTTATATTAAAATTTAAACTTATGTGTAACTTGAACTTGCTTATTATGTTATTGGCTCGTTTGCTAATAGTTGATAGTTGTAGTATTAATAAAAAAACCATAAATTGTATGAAATCAAAATCCTAATAATGCTTATGTTGCAGGATAAATTAGGCAACACAACAATCTATTTCGTATTTTATTAATATTTACAATTTTAATTTGTATTCCAACATTTGTGAAAATAATTTTTATTTAATTTCTTTTCGATCCTAGTAACTATTATGAAAAAGTTTTGCATGATTATATTAGTTATTCGATTGACATTTATTTAGTCAATCTCCTATTTTTGTATAGTATTCCTATTCTTAGTTAGCATAGAATCAGTAAATGGTCTTTTAATTCAGCTATTTCATTGTATATCTATCTGTACGTGAATAATGAGAAATCATCTTGGAATACAATTGTTAATATGGTATCAGATGTCACACCCTGGCTTTGCGGAAGCGTGGTTAATTTTGGTGTGACTTCTTAATACCATAGCTTAACCATAACAAAGCTATGTGAAATAAAACCATGCAAGATCATCCATAGATTAAGTTTTAAAAACCAAACTTAACAACATTGTCTTAACGGAAAACAAATCCTAATGACATTGTTCAACCATCATAAACATCAACACGACATAAACATAGTTTAAGGACTGTGACTTGTCCAGGAAAGAGCCACATTCCCCAAACCAGGATGACCTCGTAACCCATATGCAGCGGGAAAACATAACATACCGCGCCAGATCTTTAATTTCCTGAAATACATGTAAGTTGAAAAATCAACAATAATGTTGAGCGAGTTCATGTGTAAGTGAGTATGTAAAACACTTGTAAGTATAAAAATCCTGGTATGTAGCAAATAAGGAAAAGAGATCACCAATGGTTTGCAAGGCCATTGATATGTGTGAAGTGCAAGTAGGAAGACTCAAACCTAGCATATTTAGCGTTGGGTACAAAGTCACTCCAAGGTCCGTTCTGTTGGGCCTCCCTGAGGTCCGTTCTGTTGGGCCTAGAGTTGGGCTCGCTACACCCAGATAGATCTACCGCTTACGTCCCTCGGTCCTACAATGAGGATTAATGGCCTCCAGTTTCTGCCTACCCACTCACATGATCTAAGTAGTAAACCTCCTTACGCTAACCATACCATGTATAAAGTACTTGTAATCAAAGTAACATGTATTTCACCCCCGTAGTTAGAAAACTGAAAACAGTTAAGAGAAAAGGGGGACATGAACTCACAGTGGTGCGTCTCTACCAAGTATGCCTCCAAATCAATTAGCTGTATGACGACCTACACGTGCTAACTCTATTAGACGGACGGCCGTGCCTTAGCTTTATGGTTAAGTTTTTGGGAAATAGTTAGGCAACTATTTCGTGTTTACGTTCTGTATACACTTGGTAGTTATTTTCCTTCCCAAGGATGGGGGATTTAATACATGTGTGTTCGTAACATTCAGATTTCACTATTAAGTCTCACTTAATATATTTTATTTCCTGACTCCAAAATATAAATATTCTTCCCAAAAATATTATATTTTAATACATGTGATTTCCCAAAATAATACTTAGTAATATTATTTTTACTCTAAAAAATAATATTTACGTAGTTCACAAAATAATCATAAACACTTATACAAGTGATGTTGTGAAAAATATATACTAAATATATATATGTATCACGTTTTATTTTGTGAAATCCCACCTCCGATGTTTTGTAAATATAGTCGTGGCGAAACTTATATTTTGAAAACAAGTCAAAATGTCTTTCTAACACTTATAGTGAAAATATTTCTAAGTGTTAGGTTTTTGGAAAAATTTCGCCAGAGTTTCCTCTGTAACTGGAGGTGGCCACGCTTTCAAGCGTATCATTTTCTTTTACAAATCAACCAACAATTTTCTCATTCAACCAAAACAATGTTCAAATCACAAACTAGTCAAAATATGTATATAAATCGCATAAATTTCATGAACTTGTGATTTTATCCAAACTGTGAGGTAAATCTCATTACTTTTAGTGGATCTTTATATAAAACTATCCGATTGTGTAAAAACCTCGTTTTTATGGAAGTTCCGTTTTTACAACTTCTCGTCATCTTTTCAAAAATAGTTATTTTGTCGAAACTTTGTGTTACAAGTGTTTACACACTTGTGTGTTCTAAAAACCATTCTTGTTAGGGTAAGATCCATTTTTAGAAAGCATGATTTCTTTAACGCGTGGTCCTTTGAAAATACCACCCGTAGATCCGTAGATCTACTAGTTTTAAACACTATTGTACAAACTAAAACACTTTTACACAAGTTCATGATTCTTGTGTGGTCGAGTTTCATCTTCTAACCCTTGTTATACTTAAACAAGCTTTATGTCATAATCCAAGATCATGACTAAACCGGGTTAAATGATGATCCGAGCTACCACAACATAGATCGGGTCTAAATAATCACAAATTTCAATTACTACAACATTTACACAACTAGTGAGCTTTTAACCATCACTTATAGCATTTTTAGTAGACTTTAATGCACCATTTTGTAAGATTTCGAGTTTTAATCATTACACCACATTTTAACCGCTTTAGATTAGTTCAAGATAGGGATTTAAACATCATACCACTAGCTCGAGGCTAGGGAAAAATCTACGCGCAAAAGAGGTGGATAAAAGCTAAGTAGAGAGGTCCTTCGCCTTCCGTTTGCTCCAAGACTCCTTATATGCGACCCTTAACACTTGTAGATGCTTGGAACTTGCAAGATCAAACTCGAAAATGGATGGGTGTGTGGGTGTGGGTTCGGCCGAGAGCCAAAGAGAAAGAGAGAGAGAGTGTGGAGTGTGTTGTGTGATGATAATGTTCATGTGTGTTTAAGCTTAATCTTATAGACAATTTTCAAGAGTATTAACCAATGGTCACCATGTCTTCTTGATACTAAGCATAGGAGATTAACAAATCAAGTTAGTACAAGGTGTGTCCCCCTCTAGTTGGGGACGGTTAGAGAGGGGGGGGGGGGGTCTTGGTCCGATTCCAACTAGTTAGTTAGGTATTAGTTAGGTTAAACCAAGTTAGTTAAGTAGTTAACTTGGTTAGTTGTGTGTCGTGTGTTATGACGGGTGTTAGGGTATTCAGGGACCCTAACTGGCTCAGAAAAAGATAAATAATGAAATAACAATATTTTCATATTTCGGGTATAGTCCGGTTGTTCGGTTGGATAGTAATCCGTTAAAGTGCTTAACAAAGCTTTAAGTGTCGTTAATACCCTTTTTAGTGACACAACTCATTTTTGACACTTTGGAAAGTGTCTAGTAATATTTTTCTCATGTTTTGGCACTTTATTAGTTAGCTAAAAGCTGAATTGTTATGTAAAGTGCTGAGTTTTGTACTTAGAGTACGTTTTAGGCACATCCAGTCATTGTAACTTATTCCTAGAGACGCAGTTCTACAACCCTTGTATCCCTACACTCACCACTAGTGTAGCAAAATATTTCAGGCTCTTACAGGCCTTAGAGGCAGTGTTTGCCTGATGCTGGCTTTATCAGCATGTTCAATAGGTTATCCGTTATAGTGCTACTGTGCTTTTTGTGCATCATGTTTGTCACTAAGGTTCAGTCATGTAAATAATGTAGTGACAGCAAGTAAAGTATGATGCAGGTAAGTACATGTATCAGTATTCAAGTAGCAGTTTATTCACAAGTTCAAGCAAGCACAGTAATTAAGCGGTAATTAATTATTAATTAAGTTGTACGGATACCTGGTTTAGTGAGGGTTGTCACATTCTCCCCCCGTTAAATAAATTTCGTCCCGAAAATTTTAAGTTCTGCTTGTAGATGCAGGGTTCTTAGGAAAAAGGTGGGGGTATTTCTCTTTCATCCGGTCCTCACGCTCCCAGGTGTACTCAGGACCGTGTCTGGCATTCCAACGAACTTTGACGAGCTTGACACTCCTCCGGCGGGTCTTGTTTACTTTCCAATCCGTAACCTCCACCGGTTCTTCAACGAAATGGAGCGTGTCGTCAACATGGATCTCGTCGATTGGGAATGGCAATGTCATCTTGAGTTGGGCTTTTCT
Source organism: Helianthus tuberosus (assembly GCA_030545235.1). Lineage (NCBI taxonomy): Eukaryota > Viridiplantae > Streptophyta > Magnoliopsida > Asterales > Asteraceae > Helianthus > Helianthus tuberosus. The sequence goes on from CM060383.1 coordinate 132,704,269, forward strand.
TCAGGTTGGATACATGAAATGTATCATGGACTGAATGGAGTTCAGCAGGTAGGTCCAACTTGTATGCTACTAGTCCTATTCTTTCCAAAACTCTGAAAGGACCAATGTAGCGCGGATTTAACTTCCCACGCTTTCCGAAGCGTGCCACACCCTTCCAGGGTGAAACTTTCAATAACACCATTTCTCCAACTTGGAATTCCACATGTTTCCGGTTTGGATCCGCATAGGCCTTCTGTCTGTGGCGAGCTGCTTCGATGCGTTTAAGAATCTGCGCAATCTTGTCTGTCGTCTCTTGGACGATTTCGGGACCAGCAAGCTGCCTATCACCTGCGTCAGCCCAACATAAGGGTGATCGGCACTTGCGTCCGTAAAGGGCTTCAAATGGCGCGACACCAATACTGGTGTGGTAGCTGTTGTTGTATGAAAATTCGACCAAAGGCAAATGCTTATCCCAGCTACCGCCCAAATCCATAACACACGCTTTCAGCATGTCTTCCAAAGTCTGTATCGTTCGCTCGCTTTGACCGTCAGTTTGCGGATGAAACGCAGTGCTCAGATTCAATTGTGAGCCAAAGGCTTCTTGGAAGGATTGCCATATCCTTGACACAAACCTTCCGTCTCTATCAGAGATGATTGAGAGAGGTACTCCATGGCGCGCGACGATCTCTCTCATGTAAATTTCAGCCAACTTGCTCGTATTATCCTTCTCTCTGATCGGTAAGAAATGTGCTGACTTCGTCAATCGATCTACTATCACCCAGATAGTGTCATGGCCTCTTGGCGTTCTTGGCAATTTCGTAATAAAATCCATGGAGATTTGTTCCCATTTCCACTTGGGGATCTCGGGTTGTTGCAGAAGTCCTGAAGGCTTCTGGTATTCGGCCTAACCTTGGCGCATGTTAAACATTTGCTCACATATACAGCAACATCGCCTTTCATCCTAGGCCACCAATAATAATCCTTGAGATCTTGGTACATCTTATCCGCTCCCGGATGGATAAAAGTACCGTGACTTGTGAGCTTCATCGAAAATAACCTTCCTTAAATCTCCAAACAAAGGAACCCAAATCCTTTCTCAAAGCATAACGTTCCTTCCTCGTTTGGTACCAGTAGCTTCTCCATCCCACGGAGATATTCTTCTCCAAGGCTTCCTTCCTTGAGAGCTTCTTTCTGCGCGGCACGAATGCGCAAGGAAAGATCGGTCTGGATAATCATTTCTAAAGCCCTAACCCTTATGGGCTTGATCCTCTCCTTTCGACTTAGGCATCGGCGACCACATTCGCCTTCCCTGGGTGATACTTTATCTCACAGTCATAATCGTTCAGCAACTCAACCCATCGTCTTTGCCTCATATTCAACTCCTTCTGGTTGAATATGTGCTGTAGGCTCTTGTGATCTGTAAAAATTGTACACTTTGTACCATAAAGGTAGTGTCTCCAGATCTTTAATGCAAATATCACTGAGCCAAGTCCAAATCATGTGTGGTATAGTTCTTTTCGTGCACTTTCAGGTGACATGATGCGTAAGCAATAACCTCTTGGCGTTGCATCAACACACAACCCAATCCTTGACGTGAGGCGTCACAGTATACCACAAAATCATCTGTATCTTCCGGTAGTGCTAAGATTGGCGCATTGCAGAGCTTATCCTTCAATATCTGGAACGCTTCTCCTGTTTGATTCCCCAATCAAACTTCTTATCTTTTTGCGTGAGGAGCGTCAATGGTTGAGCGATCTTCGAAAAATCCTCAATGAACCTTCGATAGTAGCCAGCCAAACCCAAGAATTGTCGAATCTCGGTTGGCGTCTTTGGCGTTTCCCAGTTCTTAATCGCTTCGATCTTTGTGGGATCAACATGGATTCCATTTCCATTAACCATATGTCCAAGAAATTGGACTTCACGTAGCCAAAACTCGCACTTAGAGAACTTGGCATACAACTGTTCCTTCTTCAGCAACTCAAAATAGCTCTTAGGTGTTGCTCATGCTCAGCCTTCGTCTTTGAATAAATCAAGATGTCGTCGATAAACACAAATCACGAACTTGTCCAATTACGGCTTGCAAACTCTGTTCATCAAGTCCATAAAGACAGCAGGTGCGTTTGTCAAACCAAACGGCATAACAAGGAACTCGTAGTGTCCCATAACGAGTTCTGAAGGCTGTCTTCGGGATACTCTCCTCTTGTATCCTTAACTGATGGTATCCAGATCGAAGATCAATCTTTGAATAAAAGCTTGAGCCTTGCAACTAATCGAATAGATCATCGATTCTTGGCAGAGGATATCTATTCTTGATCGTCAGCTTGTTCAGCTCCCGGTAGTCGATGCACATACGAAAACTACCGTCCTTCTTCTTGACAAACAGGACCGGAGCTCCCCAAGGCGAGAAGCTTGGTCGGATAAATCCCTTGTCTAACAACTCTTAAAGTTGTGTTGACAGTTCCTGCATCTCAGACGGAGCAAGTCTATAAGGTGCCTTAGCCACAGGCGCGGCGCCTGGAACTAAATCGATGTGAAACTCTACTTGCCTCTGAGGTGGCAGTCCAGGTAAGTCCTCTGGGAAGACTTCTGAATATTCCCTCATGACAGGGATGTCTTCAATCTTCGGTTCTGCAGCTTTCTTGTCTACAATGTGTGCCAGGAAGGCAGCACATCCTTTCTGCAAACTCTTTCGCGCTTTCAGGCAGCTGATAATTCTTAACGGCGTATCACGCTTCTCCCCGTGAACCACAATTGTTTCGCCATCTTCGGTTGGGATACGAACAACCTTTTCGTGACAAACTATCTCAGCCTTGTTGCCTGATAACCAATCCATTCCTACCACTACGTCAAAGCTTCCCAACTGGACTGGTAGTAGATCCAAAGCAAACTCACGCTCTCCTAATTCGATCACACAGCCTCTGATAACTTCATTGGCTTCTACTAACTTCCCATTAGCTAATTCGATTGAGTACGGAATATCTAACTTATTAGCGGCTAAACTAAGCATATTCTTAAACTCTAACGACACGAAGCTATAATCGGCACCAGTATCAAATAAAACGGATGCATAGCGTTGATTTACAGGGAACGTACCAGTAACGACATTGGGGTCCTGGCGCGCTTCCCTTGCTTCGATTTGGAACACTCTTCCACGGGCTTGGTTTAACTCTGGGCAGTTCTTCTTAAAATGCCCGATATCACCGCAGTTAAAGCATCCAAGTCTTTGCCCGTTTCCACCAGCTTGATCATTCCTCTGATTACGATTCACGGCGCCCGCTTGGTTAGCATTGTTGCCTCGATTCTCGTTTCCTCCATGGTTTCCTTGTGGGCGATTTCCATTCCCACCCCCGGTTGTAATTTCTGTTTCCGAATCCTCCCTGGCCTCCCTGGCCAGCAGTGGCCCAACAAGTGTCCTTCAAGTGGCCACGTTTCCCACATGCTTCGCATACTTTTGACCCGCATTGGCCAGAATGGTGGAGTTGGCAGTTGTTGCACTTAGGTTGGGTGCCCATGTATCCCTTTCCTTTCTTCCCATTACCAGCTGTAACCTGAGCTGGCGCATTCGATCCTCCTTTCTTAACCGCCACACTGGTGCCCTGCTTGAAGTTTGAGAACTTCCGTTTGTTTCCTCCTGATGACTCGACGTGAGTCTCTTCCTTCTTCGTCTTGATCTCATCAAACTTGTTCAGGCGAATAGCCTCCTCTGTGAGAGCCACGCTCAAATCAATCGCCTCAGTTATGGTCGCAGGCTTGGATGAGGTTACCATGATTATGATTTGAGGAGCTAATCCCCAAATGAAACGTTCAATCCTCTTGAACTCCGGAGTGACCATGTAGGGTACCACATGTGATAAGTCATGGAACCTTTGAACGTATTCTGCGATCTTTGGACCGTCCATTTTCAAGTGCCAGAACTCTGTTTCCAATCTTTGGATTTCAGCGCGAGAGCAGTACTTCTTGCGCATAAGTTCCTTCAGTTCGGTCCAGGTTAGCGCGTAGGCAGCAGCTTCACCAAGTGTCTGTACTTGCAAATTCCACCAAGAGAGGGCTCCATCCAAGAATAGCTCTGAGATATAGGTGACTTGCTGATCTAGTGCGCATTTGCTCATGCGAAGAACAGATTCAGTTTTCTCGGCCCAACGAACAAAGGCGACAGCACCTCCTGTGCCATCAAAGTTGACCGGTTTGCAGTCTAGAAACTGCTTGTAGGTGCATCCATGAGGTGGATTATTGTTGTTGCCAGTGTTGCCAGAGTTGCTTCCACTAGTCCCTCCTTGAGAGGCGGCGTATTGTGCAATGGCAGCAGCGATAATTTGTTGGAGTTCTGCCTCATTGGTAGGCAACGGCGTTTGACGTCTTGGCGGCATCTTCTAAAAGATGTGTTTACGTCGGTCAGGCCATAGTTATAATACATAAATCAGGTCATCATATAGCCTATGTATATAACGATAGTAATAGTACATAACATCTCATGTTATAATCATATCAATCACACAACATCCCATCAATCACACAACATCCCATGTCCTAAAATACAAATAACCAAGTCATGCATCAAGTATGGTGAGAATACTGCGATTGCCATATATTGAGACCACATAGTAAGCGTACAAGTACAGCACAGTGTCATACAATCATCCTCGACTAAGGGTTACATCACCCTAGTCCAAAAACCATATCAAATCAGTGTCAATACATCAAATACATGTCAACAAAAGTAAGAATCATAATGTAGTCTCCAAAAATGCTGTGCAGTCAAAAGCAATCGTCGTCTTCTCACCAGCGTCTACCCATACGGTACTGAAGAGCTCTACACGGATGGCGGTGGAGGAGGGGGAAAGTGAGTGTAAAACAAGCGGCGCAAATGGAGCCAGTCCTCCTCCATGGCTCTCTGGGTGCGTAAGAATGAAGCAACCTGCTGCTCTAGGGCAAAAAGGCGTGCTGCATAGTCTGGTGGTACAGGTCGAGAGGGCTACAACGGAGAGTGGGTCTGACCCTGGCACGGACACGGCGGCGTCTGAGCTCTCTCAAGCTCCTGAATGCGCTGTGTGTGTGCCTCGTGCTGGGCGACAAAAGACATCAAAACGTCCTCAATAGTATACCCCATGTGGAAAGAATGGTAGGGGTCAGTAGGTGGCATAGCAGAGTGTGGTGCCCAAAGGAACGGCTCACTGGTGGGATCAAAAGGTGCCACATGAAATGGTGAAACAGGGGGAAAAGTAGCAGACGGTGGTATAGCAGAGATAGATACCGGTACATGTCCAAAAGGGTGAGCCGAAGAACCTTCTCCATCTCGTGCTGGAGGTGTAAACCGAGGAAATGAAAAGGAAGTATCAATGTGACGGGTATCAGGGATCTGAGGGGGAATAGGTGGAACCTCATCATCAGCAGGAATCCACCCACACTGGGCGTGCTCATCTCGGGGGTCGATCCGTGCCTCAAAAAGCGCACGATCAAACTGAACTGGTATAGGATCATGGTGAGGTACAACAAGAGGGTCAACTGGTGCATCAGCAATAAGTGGGGGATCAACATGATCAGCAGCAAAGACATGATCGCCCTCCAACAATGGAGCATCTATAGGGTGATCATCAATAGGTGGGTCAGCAAAGACAGGCTCAATAATAGGTGCGTCAGCATGAACTGGGTCATGCTCAAGTGCTGGGTCAGGAGCAGGGTCTAGTGGCTGCTCGGGCTCATCAAAGGCCATCTCAAAATCAAACTCAGGGTCGATGGGATCAACTGGGTCGACTGGATCCTCCATAGGCTGATCCATGGGTATAAACTCTATATCCTCATCAGGGTCGTATCCTGGGGGAAAGACAGGATCGGAATCCTCCAAATCATCGTGGTCGAAAGTAAAACTAGGAATAGGGGCAACAGAGGATGCCTGGTCGGGATCTGATCCATGAGAAAAGTGCTGCGCACTCTGAGTATGTGAAGGTGCGGAGGCCACAGACTCGAAAGAGTCTGGGACCGGAGAGTGAGCAGGTGACTCCTCGGCGGGAGCATCTGCGATCATCAAAAGATCACCAGCAGCAAGAAGGGCCTCGCCCTGAACATCATCCTCTAAGGGCTCGTCATCATACAGATCGACGTCGTCATCATCGTCAGCGTCGAGAAGCAAATCGTAAGCAGGATATGAAGCCAACGGTATGGGAGCAGGGATCACTACAAGTGGTAGGTCCCCGGCCAAAGGGCCATCAGCGAGCTCATCAGCACCATCAGGTAAAGCGAAGGGCTGGAAATCATCCTCGTCCGTGCTCGTAACGTCAGATGTGTGAACCTCGCGCTCAGAAGACTCTAGGTCGTCCGATACTATAGGTCTAGGTCCTGTGGTGTCTGAATCACCAGTGCCAGAGGTGTCCATGGTGTCTGTAACATAAACACAAACATGCACAAACAGTCAATCATACAATCAGATAATCACATAAGTTACCAAGTAAGCATTCAAATCATTCTCCTAGTCCCACTAGCCTCCCAGCCTCTCAGACTGCTCTATCATCTACCTCGACCTCTTAGGTCGAGCCTCGGTCTCCAATACCGAGCCTCAGCCTCCAAGACTGAGCCTACTCTTCCTAGTCCAACTAGCCAACTACCTCGATCTCTCAGACCGAGCCTCGGTCTCCAATACCGAGCCTCAGCCTCCAAGACTGAGCCTACTCTTCCTAGTCCAACTAGCCAACTACCTCGATCTCTCAGACCGAGCCTCGGTCTCCAATACTGAGCCTCAGCCTCCAAGACTGAGCCTACTCTTCCTAGTCCAACTAGCCAACTACCTCGATCTCTCAGACCGAGCCTCGGCCTCTCAGACCGAGCCTCAACCCTTCTAGACTGAGCCTATAAATAATAAAATGTGCTCAACATTTGTTTGTAAAAAGTTTTGGATCTGGACTTAAGTGGTATGCAGTAAAAATGTTTTCGTGAGAGCCCTAGTGATCATAGTCTAGACTCGAGAAAGAATCCTAGTTCGCTATGATCAGAGCTCTGATACCAAGCTGTCACACCCTGGCTTTGCGGAAGCGTGGTTAATTTTGGTGTGACTTCTTAATACCATAGCTTAACCATAACAAAGCTATATGAAATAAAACCATGCAAGATCATCCATAGATTAAGTTTTAAAAACCAAACTTAACAACATTGTCTTAACGGAAAACAAATCCTAATGACATTGTTCAACCATCATAAACATCAACACGACATAAACATAGTTTAAGGACTGTGACTTGTCCAGGAAAGAGCCACATTCCCCAAACCAGGATGACCTCGTAACCCATATGCAGCGGGAAAACATAACATACCGCGCCAGATCTTTAATTTCCTGAAATACATGTAAGTTGGAAAATCAACAATAATGTTGAGCGAGTTCATGTGTAAGTGAGTATGTAAAACACTTGTAAGTATAAAAATCCTGGTATGTAGCAAATAAGGAAAAGAGATCACCAATGGTTTGCAAGGCCATTGATATGTGTGAAGTGCAAGTAGGAAGACTCAAACCTAGCATATTTAGCGTTGGGTACAAAGTCACTCCAAGGTCCGTTCTGTTGGGCCTCCCTGAGGTCCGTTCTGTTGGGCCTAGAGTTGGGCTCGCTACACCCAGATAGATCTACCGCTTACGTCCCTCGGTCCTACAATGAGGATTAATGGCCTCCAGTTTCTGCCTACCCACTCACATGATCTAAGTAGTAAACCTCCTTACGCTAACCATACCATCTATAAAGTACTTGTAATCAAAGTAACATGTATTTCACCCCCGTAGTTAGAAAACTGAAAACAGTTAAGAGAAAAGGGGGACATGAACTCACAGTGGTGCGTCTCTACCAAGTATGCCTCCAAATCAATCAGCTGTATGACGACCTACACGTGCTAACTCTATTAGACGGACGGCCGTGCCTTAGCTTTATGGTTTAAGTTTTTGGGAAATAGTTAGGCAACTATTTCGTGTTTACGTTCTGTATACACTTGGTAGTTATTTTCCTTCCCAAGGATGGGGGATTTAATACATGTGTGTTCGTAACATTCAGATTTCACTATTAAGTCTCACTTAATATATTTTATTTCCTGACTCCAAAATATAAATATTCTTCCCAAAAATATTATATTTTAATACATGTGATTTCCCAAAATAATACTTAGTAATATTATTTTTACTCTAAAAATAATATTTACGTAGTTCACAAAATAATCATAAACACTTATACAAGTGATGTTGTGAAAAATATATACTAAATATATATATGTATCACGTTTTATTTTGTGAAATCCCACCTCCGATGTTTTGTAAATATAGTCGTGGCGAAACTTATATTTTGAAAACAAGTCAAAATGTCTTTCTAACACTTATAGTGAAAATATTTCTAAGTGTTAGGTTTTTGGAAAAATTTCGCCAGAGTTTCCTCTGTAACTGGAGGTGGCCACGCTTTCAAGCGTATCATTTTCTTTTACAAATCAACCAACAATTTTCTCATTCAACCAAAACAATGTTCAAATCACAAACTAGTCAAAATATGTATATAAATCGCATAAATTTCATGAACTTGTGATTTATCCAAACTGTGAGGTAAATCTCATTACTTTTAGTGGATCTTTATATAAAACTATCCGATTGTGTAAAAACCTCGTTTTTATGGAAGTTCCGTTTTTACAACTTCTCGTCATCTTTTCAAAAATAGTTATTTTGTCGAAACTTTGTGTTACAAGTGTTTACACACTTGTGTGTTCTAAAAACCATTCTTGTTAGGGTAAGATCCATTTTTAGAAAGCATGATTTCTTTAACGCGTGGTCCTTTGAAAATACCACCCGTAGATCCATAGATCTACTAGTTTTAAACACTATTGTACAAACTAAAACACTTTTACACAAGTTCATGATTCTTGTGTGGTAGAGTTTCATCTTCTAACCCTTGTTATACTTAAACAAGCTTTATGTCATAATCCAAGATCATGACTAAACCGGGTTAAATGATGATCCGAGCTACCACAACATAGATCGGGTCTAAATAATCACAAATTTCAATTACTACAACATTTACACAACGAGTGAGCTTTTAACCATCACTTATAGCATTTTTAGTAGACTTTAATGCACCATTTTGTAAGATTTCGAGTTTTAATCATTACACCACATTTTAACCGCTTTAGATTAGTTCAAGATAGGGATTTAAACATCATACCACTAGCTCGAGGCTAGGGAAGAATCTACGCGCAAAAGAGGTGGATAAAAGCTAAGTAGAGAGGTCCTTCGCCTTCCGTTTGCTCCAAGACTCCTTATATGCGACCCTTAACTCTTGTAGATGCTTGGAACTTGCAAGATCAAACTCGAAAATGGATGGGTGTGTGGGTGTGGGTTCGGCCGAGAGCCAAAGAGAAAGAGAGAGAGAGTGTGGAGTGTGTTGTGTGATGATAATGTTCATGTGTGTTTAAGCTTAATCTTATAGACAATTTTCAAGAGTATTAACCAATGGTCACCATGTCTTCTTGATACTAAGCATAGGAGATTAAACAAATCAAGTTAGTACAAGGTGTGTCCCCCTCTAGTTGGGGACAGTTAGAGAGGGGGGGGGGGGTCTTGGTCCGATTCCAACTAGTTAGTTAGGTATTAGTTAGGTTAAACCAAGTTAGTTAAGTAGTTAACTTGGTTAGTTGTGTGTCGTGTGTTATGACGGGTGTTAGGGTATTCAGGGACCCTAACTGGCTCAGAAAAAGATAAATAATGAAAATAACAATATTTTCATATTTCGGGTATAGTCCGGTTGTTCGGTTGGATAGTAATCCGTTAAAGTGCTTAACAAAGCTTTAAGTGCCGTTAATACCCTTTTTAGTGACACAACTCATTTCTGACACTTTGGAAAGTGTCTAGTTATATTTTTCTCATGTTTTGGCACTTTATTAGTTAGCTAAAAGCTGAATTGTTATGTAAAGTGCTGAGTTTTGTACTTAGAGTACGTTTTAGGCACATCCAGTCATTGTAACTTATTCCTAGAGACGCAGTTCTACAACCCTTGTATCCCTACACTCACCACTAGTGTAGCAAAATATTTCAGGCTCTTACAGGCCTTAGAGGTAGTGTTTGCCTGATGCTGGCTTTATCAGCATGTTCAATAGGTTATCCGTTATAGTGCTACTATGCTTTTTGTGCATCATGTTTGTCACTAAGGTTCAGTCATGTAAATAATGTAGTGACAGCAAGTAAAGTATGATGCAGGTAAGTACATGTATCAGTATTCAAGTAGCAGTTTATTCACAAGTTCAAGCAAGCACAGTAATTAAGCGGTAATTAATTATTAATTAAGTTGTACGGATACCTGGTTTAGTGAGGGTTGTCACATCAGAGCTACGGCTCCATACCTAAAATTTTCGATCCCCTCTTTAGTTCCCGCCGCAGACTTCCTATCTCCGGCCACCAAGCTACGGCTTGAAATCCCTCCTCTTTATTTCCTCCAGAAAAAACCAACATATCACTCATGGGTGATCGTACTAACCCATTGCCAAACCAGAATGACCCACCACAAAATCCCAAACCACTTCACCCAGCCTACACAGTGACTAATATCCAAAACAAAGTAAGAGTGCTCGATGGTGTAAAGGTTCCGTAGCTTTCCTGGGTGAAATTGTTTAAGCTACACGTAAAGGGTTACAAGGTTCTGGCCCATATCGATGGTACACCATCGCCGGAAAAGGACGATCCCCAATATGCCGATTGGTCGGAAATAGACGTCGTGGTCCTCCAGTGGATATATGGGACTCTATCCGATGACCTTTTAGTCGGTGTCCTAGAAACTGAGTCTACGGCTTATGAAGCATGGGTCTCGCATTGAAAGGATCTTTCTAAACAACAAACAAGCTCGAGCCGCGGCATTGGAACATGAGTTTAGTAACCTTACGCTCAAATCCATGTTGTCGCTTGAGGCGTATTGTAAAAAACTTAAGGATCTAGGGAACCAACTTCAAGCCATCGATAGTCCAATGAATGATCAACGGTTAGTTCTACAGATAGTCTGTGGCCACTGCTGCCATAATTAACCAATCCCTTCCAAACTGGGAGGAAGCAGTGGGTATGCTTGACTCCGATTATCGGCGTCAACTAGCCCGAGATAAACTTGCATCTCCTTCAGCCATGGCAGCTATCTCTTCTCAGCCTTCTCATGCACCACCAACTAGTGGCAACCCTGCTAACCGCAGACGATCCAGCCCAGGTTCAAGGCCCAATAGTGGCCGAGGTCCATGACCAAATCTTAACAGTAACAACAACCGCAGCCCAAGACCAAGAAACCCAAGCCTAAACCAACACCAAATGCCACAGTGGGCTGCCTCTCCTAACCACAATCAACCCTGGCCCAACTGGCCCAACCCATACCCTTGGGTGCCTCCGCCATGCCCGTACCCAACCATACCCGGCTGGGCTCCCACCTGGACTGGCCCAAACCAAAACTCAAACCCTTGGTACAATTCGGCACTTATCCGACACAGTCAAACCAGAACTAAACTCGTCAACAACCCACAAATACAACTCCATCCGCCAACCTTACTGATTATGATCCCTTGGTCCCCACTCAACTTGGAGAAGCCTTTCAAGCAATGAATCTGGACAACCAAGATGATGACTAGCATATGGATACCGGTGCTTCTGATCACCTCACCGGAGACCAAGGTAAAATCACTAATCTCTCGTCTAATTGTCCTTTTGGTTCTATACTTGTAGGTAATGGCGCTAGCATGAAAGTACTTGGATCGAGAAACTCCACCATTAAAACCCATTCACGAGACCTATACCTTAAAAACGTTCTTTACACTCCCGAAATAATTAAAAATCTAATTTCGGTACGCAAGTTTACCATAGATAATCATGTTTCAATCAAGTTTGACCCATATGGTTTTTCTGTGAAGGAAATGAAGAGTGGACAGATCCTATCCCGCCACAATAGCTCAAGCCACTTATATCCATTAACGTATCCAGTGTCACCTACCGCATTGGCTTCCACATTTCAAGATTTTTGGCATGATCGTTTGGGACATCCAGGCTTACCTGTTTTTCATTTTCTAGTTTTAAATAAATCTATTCCATGTAATAAACGTCCAAAGACACTTGTTTGCAAGTCTTGTCAATTGGCGAAAAAAAACGGTTACCATTTTCGAGTTCCCAATCATGTACCGCTTTACCCTTTGATATATTGCATTGTGATCTATGGACGTCTCCCGTTGTAAGCAAAAACGATTACAAATATTACATGGTGCTTATTGACGATTTTACACATTATCCATGGGTTTTTCCACTTAAGTTCAAATCCGAAACATTTACCAAATTTGCAAATTTTCATAATTACATCAAAACCCAATTCCACACTCTCATAAAATCATTCCAATGTGACCTGGGATGAATTCGACAACAATAGTTTTAAGTCATTCGCCGATACCCATGGACTTCAATTTCGTTTTTCGTGTCCTCACACATCACAACAAACCGGCAAGTCCGAACGTATGATTCGTCGCCTCAACGAAGTCATGCTCACTCTCCTCACTCATGCCTCTTTTCCTCCCACCTTTTGGGTAGAGGCACTCCACACCGCATGCTACCTTCACAACATTCTACCCACCACCCCCCCTTAAATTTAACACCCCCACCACGGCTCTATACCTTCACCAACCATCATACGATCATTTACTGGGTTTTCGGATATGCATGTTACCCAAACACATCATCAACCCGTCTTCATAAACTTGCTCTTCGATCATCCATGTGTGTCTTCCTTGGATACCCGGCCGATTATCGTGGCTATCGATGTCTAGATATGCAACCGGTAAAATAATTCTCTCGTGACATGTTACTTTTGATGAATCTTATTTCCCATTTCACAAACCCTCAAACAACACCACTCATGACTATTATTTTCTGGACACTGATCCTTCACCTCTAATTTTCCAACCCACTTCTCACACTAATGTCCAACAATCTTTTAATTTACCACCTACCCATATTCAACTAGCCCCACCCTTCACTCGATACCCACATATCCCTTCATATCCAACTCTACAACATCACCAGCCTCGCCCACTAACTCGCACCCCAACTTTCCCTACACAACCGACCCTACACCACATCCAACCTCACCCGACCTCACCCCACAAACCACTAGCCCGTCCAACACCTCACTGCTGCCAGATTCACCACCACCAAATTCAGCCACTGAACCCACCACCACAACCGCAAAAACACACCATGACCACCCGGTCTATGTCCGGAATTCACAAACTGCGTGTTCCACTCAACCTTCACACTTCCACAGCCCCTAACATCTCACCACTTCCCACTTCCCACATAAAAGCCCTTTCCGATCCAAGTTGGAACGCAGCCATAACTGAAGAGTTTCGAGCTCTAATGGACAATGAGACTTGGGAACTTGTACCAAGGCCTCAAAATGCAAACATAATCCGGTGTATGTGGCTCTTTCGGCATGAGTTTAATGCAAACGGCACATTACAACGCTACAAGGCACCGCTTGTGATTAATGGTAAAAGCCAACAAGTAGGCGTCGACTGTGATGAAACCATTAGTCCCATGGTAAAACCCACAACCATCCGTACTATCCTAAGCCTTGCCATCTCCTGAAGTTGGCCAATTCACCAACTCGATGTCAAAAATGCATTTCTACATGGCAACCTACCGGAAACCATCTTCATGTTTCAACCATCGGGATTTACAAATAAAGATTTTCCTAACCATGTTAGCAGGTTAAAGAAATCATTATACGAGTTGAAACAAGCACCATGAGCTTGGTATGAACGATTTGCAACATACATTACCAAGTGTGGTTTTCGAAGCACTATTAGCGACACATCTCTCTTCGTATACCGGGAAGGAAATCAAACTGCTTACTTGTTGCTATACGTTGATAATATCATTCTTACCACTTCGGATAATACACTTCTAAGGCGTGTCATACAAACTCTGTCTACCGAGTTCGTAATAACAGACTTAGGTGAACTTCATCATTTTCTTGGCATTACAGCCACAAAGAAGAATGGAGGTCTTTTTCTTTCACAAGCCACATACGCAACCGATATTCTTAAACGGGGTAACATGATTGATTGCAAACCCTCTTCCACCCCGTGTGACACATCGCCAAAATTGAGTGCTTCGAGTGTCCCCTTACTAGCTGATAGTTCGCTATATAGACAACTTGCGGGAGCATTACAATATCTAACCATTACGAGGCCGGATCTCACATATTTCATCCAACAAATCTGCCTCTTTATGCATGTGCCGCGAGAACCACACTTACAATTCATGAAACTTGTCCTTCGCTACGTAAAAGGAACCACTGAATATTGACTACGTATGATGCCCTCAAAGTCCACTCAACTCACGGCCTATTCGGATGCAAATTGGGAGGTTGCCCCAACTCTCAAAGATCCACATCGGGGTATTGTGTGTTCCTAGACGAAAACTTGGTGTCTTGGTCCTCAAAACGACAACATACCATCTCTTGCTCAAGCGCCGAAACCGAGTACCGTGGGGTCGCAAATGCGGTAGCCAAAACAAGTTGGCTAAGAAACTTACTACTTGAATTATTTATTCCAACTCATAAAGCAACAATTATCTACTATGACAACATATCCGCCGTGTATCTTTTTGAAAATCCCGTTCAACATCAACGCACAAACACGTAGAACTCGAGATACACTTTGTTAGAGAAAAGGTTTGCATTGGTTCAATCTGGGTTCTACATGTACCAGCTGATTTTCAATACGCGGATATTTTCACCAAAGGACTACCGCGTCAACTGTTTACTCGTTTCAGGTCCAGTCTGTGCATCCGTCCTCTTCCCGCTCAGACTAAGGGGTTGTATTAACTATATTATTCGATTGACATTTATTTAGTCAATTTCTTATTTTTGTATAGTATTCCTAGTCTTAGTTAGCATAGAATCAGTAAGTAACTGGTCCTTTAATTCAGCTATTTCATTGTATATGTATCTGTACATGAGTAATGAGAAATCATCTTGGAATACAATTGTTAATAGATTATAGTCAGAGGTAATTAATTTGTAACACTTGGGCTGTTTGTTTAGCTCTTAATAAGACTCTTATTGATTCAGGCCTCTTACTAGTTTAATACTTAATGGTTCAGACTGTTTGTTTCGCGAGCAGATGTATGAATGGTTCAAACATTTGCCTCTGAATGGTTAAGCAGTATACTGAGTCTGAATGGTTAAGACCTCTAATCTGAATTGGTCAGACATTTCTCTGAACGGGTAAGCGTTATACTGGCTTTTAATGGTTCAGACCTCTTACTAGTTCAACACTTAATGGTTCAGACCTTTTAAAACTCGGTTACTATTCTACAAAGTAAGCCCTTTTTATAATTTTAAAATTATACATATTAATTCAAAGTGGTCATGAACAGTGTTTTGTTTTTATTTAGTATTATTTTATTAATTATTTATTTAATTAATTATTTAGTAATAAGATAATTAATAGGTATTTTTTCTTTTTATTAGTAGCATTTTGTTTAGCATTCAGTTTGATTTTTTTATAATAATTTAAGTTCGGATCACTACGATAACGACACGATATATGTTATCAAACAAAAAACCATAAAAATTAATACATACCGGTACCGATGTTGTTCAGTTCGGTACGGTGTGATAGCAATACGATCTTAGTTTATCGAAAGAAAAAAATAAAAATAAATCCCGGTAATGATACAAATGTTGTTCAGTCGGTTTCGGTTTGGGTTTGGGTTGGTGATAGCGGCACAATAGCCGTTTTCCATAATGTTTGTATGACAACGTTGAAAAAAATAAACATAGAATACAAACCAACCAAACCGATATCAACTGAACAACATACAAATAAAATGATGTGTTGTGAGGGTTGATGTGTTGTATTGCAAGCAGCTGACGCAAGTTCGATTGTTGTTGTGCCCGATTTTATGTTTTGGCAATGTGGGGCTAGCCCACTTGGTGGAGACATATGCCTCTTAAGGGAGATTTTCCAGGTTCAATCCTGGGCAAGGGTGATCAATATTAGAATTATTAGTGAATAGAGCAGATCAGGCGTTGTCATTCAAAAAAAATGAACAACATCGGTACTGGTATGGATATTCGTTTTATTGTTTTCGATCGATGTAAGGTTTTCTCTTTCGATTACTATAGCGAGTGTAGGTACCATAACGAACCAAACAGATACCAACCGAATTTTTGCCGCGAAGCACGAGGGAAAAATCACTAGTTTATATTAAATTTGAAAGGGAGTACACGTCGTCCTAATTAACATTGCATCTTTAAAATTACCTATATATTAAAAATTACCTATATATTAAAAAGTGAACTGAATGAACAGTATTCAAATATATATATATATATATATATATATATATATTGTAATAAAAAAAAATAATTGAATTAATAGTAACATCACTAACGAACGAGCAAACGACATTGGGTACCGGTATTAAAAAGTGAACTGAATGAACAGTATTCAATAAAATATATATATATATATATATTGTAATAAAAAAAGAATTGAATTAATAGTAACATCACTAACGAATGAGCAAATGGCATTGGGTACCGGTACCGGTACCCAATATACCAAACCGGGTGTATTTTCGGTGCCGGTTCGGCACCGGTATTCATCAATTTTTACCCTCAAATACCGGTGCCGTACCAGTACCGACCGGTACCGAGCCGTACCGTACCGTATTCGGTACCGGTACCCACTTTTGGGGATTGCGGTAACAGTATTTTCGGTACCAGTTGGTACGGAGCTCATCAAATCCCGTAGCAATGCAAGTAATTGCACCGTTTAGATTACTTTTCATACAATAGAATTGAATGAATAGTAACATCACTAAGGAATGAGCAAATGGTATCAGGTACCGGTACTGGTATCAAATTTACCAAACCGGGTATATTTTCGGTGCCGGTTCGGCACCGGTATTCATCGGTTTTTTACCCTCAAATACCGGTGTCGTACTAGTACCGACCGGTACCGAGCCATATCGTACCAGGTATATCCGGTACCGGTACCCACTTTTGGGGATTTCGGTAACGATATTTTCGGTACCGGTTGGTACCGAGCTCATCAAATCCTGTAGCAACGTAGCTATGCAAGTAATTGCACCGTTTAAATTACTTTTCATACACACAGTAAGTAAACTGTATTTCGTTTGAATGGGGTTTTATATACACAACAACTATTTTGCTTTATTTTTTGTCTTTTTCTGTAATGAATAAATTGTAGCATGTAAATTAACTTGGATATTTAGATTATTGATGAGCAAATCGTATCAAATCCTGTCATCAAACCGGTATCGTATCGGTACCAAATTTACTATACCAAATCATTTTCGGTACCAATTTGGTACCCACCTTTTGGCGTTTTGAGAATCGTCACTTTCGGTTCGACACAGATCTAGCACCATACCTGTATTTATTGATTTTTACCTTTTAAATACCATATTGTATCGTACCGAGCATTTTCGGTGCCGGTACCTAATTTTGATGATTTTCCAGATCGGTACTTTCGGTGCCGTTACCGGTACCGAGCTCATCCATATTTTAATGTGTTAGCACCGTAATAACTTAACTGAAATGAAAACAACCGAATTTCCAACGTGTAGGACGTGTGGGTCCTATTATTATATATTATGTTATTTAAAATCGCTTTTTTAGGACGTAGTGACTATCCTTTTCACGAGATTTTTATTTATGTTTTGATATTCGGTATCTGCTTGCCGTTACTGAGAAACGTTTTGCAGTCATTGGGTCCCCGCCGCAACGCGCGGATAGAAAATCAACTATTATACATATTAATTCAAAGGGTTGATGAACAGTAACAACAAAAATATTAATTTTTTATATCATCGTTATTGAAGAAAGCAATAAGTATTCTCGAACAGTAACATAAATATTGTCAAGTTATTATTATTATTGATGTTATTATATTATACATATGAATTCAAAGGGTTTAAACCACACCCTACAGTCTTAGAGGTTTTTTAATGATTTAAAGCTCCTAAGGGCTTTATAGTATCATGTCAGAGCTACGTATGCACCATGTAAGCGAGAGCTTTATCGTTAACTTGCATGATATGGTTTAAAGCCTCTTATTAAACAAAATACAAAAAAAAAGTGCAAAAAAATTGATTGGTTGAAAATAATGGGCACCACAAGCAAAAAAGAGTTGTTACGCCGCATCTAATGCTGAGTAAGGCGACGGAACTTCTTAACCACGGTCTTAGAGAAAGAGCCATGTTGCAGGAGTCCGTCCAAGAACGCATGAGGGTGACATTTTGGTAATGCTGGTTGGTCAAATGACATTTTAATAATTTTCCCTATATCTATCATCCTTTCTTTAACACAAACTCACAATAAGGTTTAGGATTTATATCTATAGCACCTCATGTTGCCACAATGAGTCTAAAGTAGTTCACATCCTCTCTTAGCTTGGTGCCCACGGTGTCATCTCTAACACATTAATTAAGTCTATAACATTTATGAAATTTGGTGAAGAGTAGTTCACCTGCTTTGGGCCAAATCAATTTACGATTTTGTCCCCGTTTTAAAATTATGATATTGCCATCAGTTTAAATTAAGTTTTTATCTCCGGTTCAAAATAAAATTATGCTTTTGCCCCCAGTAAAAAATTACAATTTTGCCCTCGGTTCAAAATTACGATTTTTCCTGTTTAAATTTACAGTTTCGCCATTAGTTTTGTTTTAATCCTCCCAGCTAAATTACGATTTTGCCCTCAATTTAAATTTATATTTTTGTCATCGTTTTTGTTTGCTTTCCCAGTAAAATTACGATTTTCCCCCAGTGTATAACTACAGACACAAGATGGGGGAATAGTGTCAGCTGTCTGACACTCCCCCATTGGCCCAACCAATTTATGATTTTATCCCCGCTTTAAAATTATGATTTTGCCATCAGTTCAAAGTTACGTTTTTACCCCAGTTCAAAGTAAATTATGTTTTTGCCCCCAACTAAAGATTACCATCTTGCCCTCGGTTCAAAATTACGATTTTGACCCGTTTAAATTACAGTTTTGCCATTAGTTTTGTTTTTTCCCCACCCAGCTAAATTACGATTTTGCCCTCAATTTAAATTTACATTTTTGCCATCGTTTTCCTTTACTTTCCCAGTCAAATACGATTTTGACCCGTTTAAATTACAGTTTTGCCATTAGTTTTGTTTTTTCCCCTCCCAGTCAAATTACGATTTTGCCCTCAATTTAAATTTACATTTTTGCCATCCTTTTCCTTTACTTTCCTAGTCAAATTACGATTTTGCCCCAGTGTAAAATTACAATAATACCATCGTTTTAGTTTTTTTTTTTTTTTGACGAAACTGTTTTGGTAAAAAATTACCGAAGCAATTTAGTGATCAAATTAGTTAAGTGAGGTAGTGTGCTAAAATTATGTGTGAAAAATATGTTAATCAAATTAATTGTAAAAACAGTTTCAGGATACGGCTTAGTATATAAAGATGTATCTATGATCAAACAATGAGTGAAAAAGTAAAGGTTGACACGTGATGTACGAGGAAAGCCCTTGATCAATCTAGATCGCCGGCACAAAACCTCGGGAGCTGACAATCGCAGCTGCCTTGTTCTTCTATTGCTTCAAATCTCAGGATACAATGCAGGATGTAGAGCGAATCAACTAGGTGTTACAATGTGATTTGAATACAAGTGTTTGTGTGTAGTGTTTGTAGAGAGCTAGAGAGAAAATGTTTGAAAATGTGAAAGTTGCGTGCCTTAATCTGATCCGCCCCCATCTATTTATAGTAAAACAAATATAACAAACTATCCTAAATAACCGGGATCCAGCGAATATTCCTCACTCGAACGTTGTAGACCTAGTCTTTCGGGTTCAACGTCTCTCCCATAACAAACATGCCCGAGTCTTGAGGAGATGAAGTCCATCTGACCGTTAGCAAACCCCAGCCTTTAACCTGCACGTGGTTAATTCAATCAACCTCAGGATATCGCCCAGGATGTTAGCAATATCCCCGTCCAGTATCCTGATCACAAATAAACAATTAAAAGCAGGATATTGATCAAGATATGTACGCTCAGAAAATGACCCATAACAATTGTCCCCAAATATATCTGTTGGTATACCAATCCAACGGATATATTTTAAAAGTTTTATCTCATCAATTAAGGCAATCAATATGATGAGACCCTTGAAATGACAATGTGCAACTTCCAAAGCGTTATTTACTCTTTACCCCCCTACATTTAGCCTATATTAACTGAGGGTCGTCTCATTATGATTATCTTTATCTTCAACCGAATATCAGGTACTTTCCTATCTCTCTTTTCTATTTTCCTTGTTTACATCTCCTGTTCTCCGATTGTAATCCTTCATGGCGACCCGTACTAGATCGCAAATGGCGGATTCTGTTTCCTCCTTCCACAGACAAAATTTGCTTCAGAAACCTTCAAAAGAGGTGTGTTCTTTCGATAATTCCGACATCGCGGCCCTACGAGCTTCCGGTGCCTTTCCCGCCGGGACAATCTTCCGTCCATTCGACCGAGAGGTCCGATCGGATTTTTGTTCCGACGAATGGGTCTGCTTTTTTGCCTACCCTTTCTCCATAGGACTTCAATACCCGTTTTCACCTTTTATTTCTCGTTTCTTCGAACTTACTGGCCTTAGCTTTGCCCAAACCATGCCCATGGTTTGGCGCATATTAGTCACCTTGGAAGAAATTAAGGCTCGCCACATGCCCGACCTGTGCATCGAGGATTTGCCGATGGCTTATCGTTTAAGATCTCATGGTTCCAGCCGATTCCTTCTATTCTCTATTTCCAAAGATCCTCTCATCCTCAAAGCTACCAAGAACGAGGATAAGTGGACAAGAAAATTCTTCTTTGTGAAAAGAGACTCCATTGATAAGGGTTTTGACCTTCCTAAAAGATGGTTGACTTCTGGTAGGACTTAGGGTTTTAGGAATATCCCCAATCATATCCCGAACCTCCATCCTGAACCAATATCCTGATGTGTTTATTTCCTTTCTTGCAGCAAACTTCAAGGAATTAGCTCCCCCTAGTGCTGAGTCAGAAGGAAGAATAAAAGAAATCTACAAGCTTCCAGAGGGTGAAAGAACCTTTAACCTGCTACTCACAAGCTCAAGTCAAATATCAAGTTCCAACATGTCTGGTAAGCATATTTTCAGGAATTATCTTTATATTAAATCAATTATTATTTTTAGAGGTATAATAAGCCTAAAACTTCTTCACTTGTGCAGTGCCAGTTATTAACCTCGAAGGCTTCCAACTCGACGAGTTGGACAGCTACTCTAGCCTCGCACCTGCCAAGCAAGAATCCAATCCAAAGTCATCCGTCACACCGAAGCCTAGCAGCTCGAAGACCACCACTGCTCCCAAAGCTCCTCCGGCATCCCGTACCCGGGCCTCTAGTTCCCGAAAGAGAAAAGAAGTGGAACCTCCCACTACACTTCACGTGTTCCCATTTGAGAACCACGGGTTTACGAAATCCAGCAAATTTATGACCGGCTTCCTTAACCAGGTTAGTATCCTGACCTGTATCCTGCACCATATGCTAAGTAGAAATGTTCATTTAGAATAATGCCTGTTTCTTTACCTTGCAGGGCCTTGAACGCCTGGTATTCCTTTATGAGGACGCATGTGGCTTAAACGTCATGCTGGAAAGCAAACTAAAGAAGGCTGAAGCTACCATCACGGATCAAGCAGCAATCGCCACCGCCAAATCTGAACACTATGAAGCTAAGTATAAGGCCATGACCCAAGATCACCAAGCTGCCATCCAAAAGATCACCCAAGAGGCTCAAGCTAAGTCTGACGCGGTCCAGGTTCAGCATGAACAAGATATGGCTTCATACCGGGAGAGCCTTAAGAATTCAGTCATCATCTCCCTCCTCCAGGCCAGACTGAAAATGGCTTACGAGGCTAGGGCTTTGGGCGTCGAATGTCCCTCATGGAACATCGAAGCCTGGGAGATGAAATTGAAAGATCTTGGCGGAAATCCTGTAAAGCCCCCTTCAAAACCTGTCACAGAGGAGCCCACCAAGGTAACCGAGAAGGTGGATGATGCTGGTGCTTCAAAGGATGCTGGTGGTGATTCTGGGGAAAATGCTGATGGAGAAGATGCTGCTGATGATGCTGAGAAGAATGTTGGAAAGAATACTGGTGGAGATGTCACGATGAAGGAGGGAGCTGACCCTTAAATGCAGCGACGTGGGCGATGATGGATATATGTGCTGAGGTCGGAGCCCACTTTTTAAAATTTCATGGTTATGGTCTGTAAAACAATTTACATTTCCTGTCTTTGAACAATTTTTATTTCCTGCATTAGAACAATATGATGACCAAAGGTGGATGGGTCCTAGGTTTTAGGATGAAGCCCTTGGTCATCGGTTAGTATAATCTGTTTTGAATATCGTAACGGTTGAAGGTGGATAGGTTTCGTTTTGAGATAAAACCTTCAACCGTTATGTAGGTATGGTAAAAACTAAACGTGCTTTTGGCGGATGGGCCTTGGTTTGAGGTGAAACCAAAAGCACAACTTTTGACTTGTTAATAATATAACTATCTCTTGACTTATTTGTTATCGCCTTTTAGATTTTTGCCATGCGTTACTTAGTGTAATTTTTAGCTTCACAAAATTTTGTACTATTATCTTTTGAAAATATCCTGATCAACATACTCAGTGATATATTATGAAAACTTTTATTAAATAGAATTTCTAAAAATTCAATCACCTTTAGAGAAAATTAATAGATAGTCCATTTTAAAACCTGTTTTGACGATACTTGCTTGATCAAAGTTTCAAACCAGTACCAGCTTCAAATATCTTAATCAAATATCCAGGAAAGTATTTCGAAAATATATTTTGAAAATATATTCTGACAATTTATCCTAATCAGGATGTTTAACCTTTTACCAAACATAGTACTGTTAAAAACTTAAACAACGTTTACAAAGGAAAGATCATACCAGGAATAGGGTATAACCCTATTCTCAAACTTCAATCCCCTTGCAACTCTTCCAATAAAGATGTCCCCTGTCTGAGACACTCAGTGTATTAGGTCCGAGCCTTTCCCTTTGAGCTTTACACCATTGCCTTAGTAGGACTGTCCCCTGTGTATAATGTCTTCAAATACTTAGAAATCTTTTGGATATCAGTTCCCATTGTGTAGACAATTTTTCATGTTACAGGGGTAAAACCCAAAAAATGTATTGGGGATGAATCCCTCGTATCCTGAGGAAAATACCAAATTTTCGTGCGCTACAGGCGGGAGTGTATAAACTCCAAGACTTAGAAAGGTGAAAACCTTTAAACCTTAAAGAGTATGAAAATACCCTTTCGTGAGAGAGGGTGATCAATCCTCATATACCTTTAGGATTCAGGATATAGCCAATAGTAACGAAATTGTCAGCCACTTTTACATGGACTGGTCCCGCCACCTTGAACTATTCCCGAATAACTTGCGCTCCAGGCGGGGTGTTTAAACCCAATTCGGAAGAAAGGTGAATACCTTTAAACCTGTGAAGGGATCAGGATCCCTTATACATGAGAGAGGGGGCCAATCCTCTAATCTTCCGAAGTATCCTGAGTGAGCATCCTGGAGCTATATCCCGGAGCATATACTGCAAAACATCCTTAAACTAGGGTGGGTGTTAGCTTGGCTAACACCCCTCCGATGCTTAAGTTAGTATTGGGTTTCAAAGAAGAAATCAAATCAAACATATTTAAAAGAGATAGAATTCATACCATCTTGAGTTAGAAATTAAATTCTAAACTTAGTTGAAATAAAGTTTAAGGTGTATAGCATTCCAAGATCTCGGTAGCATATCCCCCTCCATATCCTTGAGTCGGTATGCACCTTTTCCTGATTCTGATTCAATCTCATATGGTCCTTCCCATTTCGGAGCCAACTTTCCATCAGCAGGATTGGTAGTATTCTGAAAAGCTTTTCTTAACACCCAATCTCCAACTTTGAACCTTCTAATCCTTATATTCTTGTTGTATGTTCTGGATATCCTTTGTTGATATGCCGCTATTCTTAGCCGTGTTGCATCTCTTGTCTCATCAATAGTATCCAGCTCCTGGCATAGGACTTCAGGATTCTGCTCAGGATTCCAGAGGTTGGATCTTGCTGTGGGTATCACCATTTCTGTCGGGATCACTGCTTCTGCTCCAAATACTAAGGAAAACGGGGTTTGACCAGTTGCATTTTTTACCGTCGTTCTATCAGCCCACAAAACAAAGGGTAATTCTTCTGCCCATCTTCCTTTCTTGGCCCCTAATCTTTTCTTCAAGTTGTTGACAATTATCTTGTTTGAGGATTCAGCTTGTCCATTTGCTTGAGGATGTACCGGAGTAGACGTAATCATTTTGATTCCCCAACTCTTGCAAAAGTCAGTAGTCCTCTTACTTATAAACTGAGAACCATTGTCACAGATTATCTCGGCTGGTACTCCGAATCTGGTCAGGATATTTCTCTTTATGAAGGATACCACTTCTTGATCCCTGACTTGGACAAATGCCTCGGCTTCAACCCATTTGGAGAAATAATCTGTCATTGCCAACATAAAAACCTTCCCTCCTGGAGCCTTTGGAAGCTTTCCCACTATATCCATACCCCACTTCATAAATGGCCAAGGGGAAACAATAGGATATAATGGTTCAGCAGGCTGATGCAGTATGTTACTATGTCTTTGACATGCATCACATCTTCGAACATATTTTGTGGCATCTTTCCTCATTGTCGGCCAATAATATCCTGTCCTTAATACTTTTGAGAATAATGACCTGCCCCCAGTATGGTTACCACAATCCCCTTCATGTATATCATGAAGTACTTCCTTGGTTTCAGGATCCTCCAAGCACCTCAGATATGGTCCTGCAAGAGATTTCTTATACAAAACATCATTTATAATAGTGAATCGTGATACCTTCATCCTAAAGGCTTTAGGATTCTCATTCTTTGGGATGTATCCTTGCTTTAGATATCTCATGATTGGAGCTATCCAGGATTTAGGATCCTCCTCAAGATAGCCATCATCAGGATCCTGAATACTTATTACTTCCTCATCCTGATGATTCGTCGCAGGATATAGGATATGTAATATTGGTATCCGGGTTCCTTCCGGTATCCTGACCGATGATCCTAGATTTGCCAAGGCATCAGCTTCAGCATTGTCTTCTCTTGGTACCTGTTCAAGTGTAAAAGTATCGAAATATCCTGCTAATTTTTTTAGAATTTCGAGATACCCGATTAACTTCTCTCCTTTAACTGCATAGCTTCCATTAAAATGATTAGTGATTAACAAAGAGTCGACATATACTTGCAAATTTTTTATATTCATATTCTTAGCCAACTCTAATCCTGCAATTAAAGCTTCATATTCTGCCTCATTATTAGTAGCAGGAAATTCACACCTAATAGCCTGGGGTAATATGTCCCCCTGTGGTGATTTTAGTAGTATACCTAAACCTACACCTCTTACATTGGATGCACCATCAGTATATAATGTCCAGCATTCTAAGTTTTCTCCTAGCTGCTGTACTTCTAAATATACTTCATTTTGAATGTCACTACTGAAATCAGCCACAAAGTCAGCTAAATCCTGAGACTTTATGGCATTTCTAGGTTCATATACTAAGTCATAAGCACTCAATTTTACTGACCACTTGGCCATCCTACCTGACATCTCCGGTTTCCTAAGCACGTTTTTAACAGGATAATTGGTTTTAACATGGATCCTATGTGTCTCAAAATAATGTCTAAGCTTTGTCGATGTCATAACTAGGGCTAATATCAATTTTTCTAAATGAGAATATCTAGTTTCAGCATCTAGTAGACTTTTACTAACATAATAGACAGGATATTGCTGACCTTCATGGTCTTTTATAAGAACGGCACTTACAGCATTCCCTGATACAGCGAGGTATAGGGATAGTGGTTCACCATTTTCAGGCTTCATCAATAGAGGTGCAGTCGAGAGATATCGCTTCAAATCCTGCAAGGCTGCTTCATGCTTTGCTCCCCATTCGAACTTCTTATTCTTCTTGAGGATATCATAAAATTCCTTGCATTTTTCCGAGGATCTTGAAATAAATCTGTTCAACGCTGCTACTCGGCCTGTTAGCCGTTGAACATCCTTCATATTTGAAGGTGATTTGATATCCAGGATGGCTTTAATCTGCTCCGGGCTTGCCTCTATTCCTCTTTTAGTCACCATATATCCTAGAAACTTTCCTGCCCCCACTCCGAAATGGCACTTAGCAGGATTTAGCTTCATGTTGTATTGATCCAGGATATCAAATGCTCCCTTGATATCCTGGAGGTGATCCTCAGCCTTTCTAGATTTCACCACCATATCGTCAATATATACCTCCATGGTGTCCCCCAGCTTATCTTTGAACATCATATTCACCAATCTCTGGTATGTTGCACCTGCATTTTTCAAACCGAAAGGCATAGCAGTATAGCAATAAATACCTGTTGGTGTCATGAAGGCAGTATCCTCCTGGTCCGAAGGTTCCATTTGAATCTGCTGAAATCCTGAGGATGCGTCCATGAACGTTAACATCTCATGCCCAGCAGTAGCATCCACCATTGCATCGATATGAGAAGGGGGAATGGGTCTTTAGGACAAGCCTTATTCAAGTCTGTGTAATCTACACAGACTCTCCATTTCCCATTTTTCTTCTGCACTACGACCACATTTGCCAACCATCTCGGGAACTTGACTTCTCTGATCATTTTGAACTTTAACAATCTTTCAACTTCCTCTTGGATGATTATATTTCGCTCAGGAGCAAATTTCCTTCTTTTTTGCTGAACAGGCTTGAACGACCTGTCAATTCCAAGCTTGTGAGTAATAATGTCTTTGGATATACCTGTCATATCCTCATGCTTCCATGCAAACGTTGACATCCTGCACTTCAAAAAGTCAGTTAATTGTTTTTCAATATCCCGAGGGATATTGGTTCCGACGAGCACCGAGATATCAGGATTATCCTGATCCAGGATAACTTTCTTCACATCCTGCTCCGAAGCTTCCAAGGTATCCCGAGCCCGCATCTTTAATTGCTATGCTGGATTAGGCTTGGTCGAGGATTTCATTGAGGATGTGTAGCATTCCTTTGCCTCCTGCTGATCACTATCAACTTTGACGACCCCCCAAGGGGTTGGAATCTTGATGCATTGGTGATAAGTTGAAGGCACAGCCTTCATGTCATGGATCCATGGCCTGCCTAGTATGATGTTATAGCAGGATAAGGAGTCCATCACACAGAAGCGTTGTATCGAGTTGACCCCTTCAACATATACTGGTAACTTTATCTCTCCTACAGTATTTCAAGCTTCTCCACTGAAACCAACGAGCACAGTGGACTTCGAAGTAATGTCCATCGGAGATACATTCATCCTTTTCAATGTTTTCAGCTGAATTATATTGACAGAACTACCGTTGTCCACCAATATCCTGCGTACAAAATGGTTAGCCACATATAATGTTATTACCAAAGCATCATGGTGAGGATCCTGAACAGTATCCCTGTCATCACTATCGAAAGTGATCACTTTATCAGTTGTGAGGGTAGTCATCCTGACTGGTTTGTCTCCCCTTTCACTCTTAGCTTCCTTTGCATGTCTCTTAGCCGCCGAATACGAAGTCCCACAAATATCGGATCCTCCTGAAATAAAGTTAATTATCTTGGCATCTGCTGGGGGTGATGCTGCTCGTTCAGGATCCTTCTCGGGATCCTGACCTTTATTCTTCTTTCTTCCCAGCAAGTCCTTCAGATACCCTTTGCTTAACAGGTAACTTATTTCTTTCCTTAAAGCAATGCAATCCTCGGTCATATGTCCGAAGTCTCCATGGAAGGCACACCATTTGGATTTATCTTTCCAATCAGCCTTCTGCTGGTTCTTTCGAGGCCACCTAGCTTTGTCCCCTAAACCCTGCATAGCATACATTAACTCAGGTATATTAACAGAAAAGCAGTATTCAGATAAGTCAGGATATTCTTCAGGATCCTCGTCTTCAACAGCATTCACTTTCTTGTTATCATTTCTGCCATATGGCTTATATGAGGATTCTGATTTCCTGTTGGTTGATTCGTAGGTTGAGGTAGAATTCATCCTCTCTTGCATCTTCTTGTCATCTTCCAAACGGATATATCTCAAAGCCCTGTTACGAGCTTCGTCGAGATTCCTGTAGGGATTCATTACAAGATCCTGATAAAACTGAGAATCCTTTTGTAACCCCATCTTAAAAGCTTGTACAGCTGTTGCAACATCAAGATGTGGGATATCCAAGGATTCTCGACTGAACTTGTTCACATAATCCCTCAAGGATTCCTGAGATCCTTGAGTTATCCTGTAAAGGTCACTGGTTAGTTTCTCAAAACTCCGACTATAAGAAAACTGACTGTTAAATAAATTAACCAAATGAGCAAACGAAGTAATTGAGTGAGGAGGGATGTTTAACAGCCATTTTAAGGCTGATCCTGTCAAGGTAGAACCGAATCCCTTGCATAAGCATGCTTCCTTAAGATCTGGAGGGATAGGATTGATTTCCATCTGTTCCCTATACTGGGCAATATGCTCTTCAGGATCCGTAGTCCCGTCATACAGCTTCATGTTGGGAGTCTGAAATCTTTTTGGGATTTCAGCATCAGAGATAGGATACGCAAAGCGGGATATCCTGTGGCTGTCTTGGGATACTTCCGGAATTGGTTGGACCACTCCAGGTACACTGGATATCATGTCCTTCGATTTCTGGAGTTCCCTGGTAAATGTTGACGTCATACCTGCATCCTGCAAAGACCCATTGTTGTTAGTAGCAAGAATATTATTATTTGACACATTACCGGTCTGAGGATTTTGGCCATATCCTGAAGCATATCCTGAACTCCTCACAGTCGACATCCTGACCGAGGAGGGTATCTCAGGGGTATGATTCTGAGAATGGCTTGGGACGATATTCCCCCTGTTATCCTCAGTGTAAACTGCGGAACTGAAGTTCAAAGCCCTGGGCTGTATAGGAGTGACAGTTTCTTCAGCAGGTCTACTCGAGCTAGCTTTTAAGAGTTGTATTTCTCTTAACAGCATTTGGTTAGTTTCCTGTTGCTGCCTCATTTATTCCTGCACACTTCCAAATAAAGTTAGAATTTCATCATTAGAGGCTAAAACGGGAGCAGATCCCTGAACACTCCGAGTAGGGATAACATCCTGAGGTTGTGAAGAAACTGGCATCCTTGGAGGAGGTGGTGGAAGCACCGAACCGGTAGTATCAGAAGTCGTAGCGGACATAGTGGAGGAGCTCATGTTTGATCTCGAAGCCATTGAAAATAAGTTAGAAAAAAGTTTTGACAAAAGAAAACCGAATAACGATTTTACTAAAGCTTTTAGCAAAAATAGCACCACTTGCCCCACGGTGGGCGCCAAATTGTTTTGGTCAAAAATTACCGAAGCAATTTAGTGATCAAATTAGTTAAGTGAGGTAGTGTGCTAAAATTATGTGTGAAAAATATGTTAATCAAATTAATTGTAAAAACAGTTTCAGGATACGGCTTAGTATATAAAGATGTATCTATGATCAAACAATGAGCGAAAAAGTAAAGGTTGACACGTGATGTACGAGGAAAGCCCTTGATCAATCTAGATCGCCGGCACAAAACCTCGAGAGCTGACAATCGCAGCTGCCTTGTTCTTCTATTGCTTCAAATCTCAGGATACAGTGCAGGATGTAGAGCGAATCAACTAGGTGTTACAATGTGATTTGAATACAAGTGTTTGTGTGTAGTGTTTGTAGAAAGCTAGAGAGAAAGTGTTTGAAAATGTGAAAGTTGCGTGCCTTAATCTGATCCGCCCCCATCTATTTATAGTAAAACAAATATAACAAACTATCCTAAATAACCGGGATCCAGGGAATATTCCTCACTCGAACGTTGTAGACCTAGTCTTTTGGGTTCAACGTCTCTCCCATAACAAACATGCCCGAGTCTTGAGGAGATGAAGTCCATCTGACCGTTAGCAAACCCCAGCCTTTAACCTGCACGTGGTTAATTCAATCAACCTCAGGATATCGCCCAGGATGTTAGCAATATCCCCGTCCAGTATCCTGATCACAAATAAACAATTAAAAGCAGGATATTGATCAAGATATGTACGCTCAGAAAATGACCCATAACAGAAACTATAGTAGTGTTTTGTTTTAATTGTTTGACTCAGTGTAATTTTTATTCGTGCCAGGCAGCTGCATGACACACGCTCATTTATCCTAAAAATTACAATTTTGCCCGTAGTTTAAAATTATTGTTTTTCTATCGTTTTTGTTTTTCTTAAGCAAAAGTATGATAGTGTTTTAATTTAATTGGTTAACTCAATATAATTTTTTTTGAGATCGTGTTATGAGTATTATGTACAAGTAACCTAAACATAAACGTACATGTTATGATAGAGAAATATTCGGTTTAGTGCCCTGCAACGCGGGCGGAGCAACATCTAGTTTATATTAAAGATGCAAGTGTAACATTGCATCTTTAATAGATGTGTAAACGCCGCCTGCATCTCCGGCCTTGACCACCGCCACCATCAACTCCACCACCACCGCCTTCTCCTCTTCTGACCACCGTTCACACCTCTGCTGCTGATGATGATGGTTTATGAGGAATCGATTTAATGGTTTTGAACAAACTGATCCACATATCTGTTCCGGCAAGGGGGTGTTCAAGGGTTTCGGTGAGGAGTTGCAGGTGTGAGAGATGAAGATAAGATGATTTGTTCTTGAAGGAGTTATAGGGGTGTGTGTGTGTGTGTGGTGAATCTGCTGAATTTGCAACCAAGATAAGAAGATTAAGATGTTTAATAATAATAATAATAATAATAATAATAATAATAATAATATGGGTAAGATTACCAAAATACCCTCACCTATAAGGGTCAAAGTACGTTGACTTGACAGAATCTGTTAACAGGGGGTAATCTTGCGACATAAGGGTGAACAGTAGGGGGTAAAATTGCAATTATTTCCTTAGGGGGGGTAGACCTGCCAATCACCCCTAACCTCAGGGTGTAAAATTGCAGTTTACTCAGTAAACTGCAATTTTACACCCTGAGGTTAGGGGTGATTGGCAGGTCTACCCCCCCTAAGGAAATAATTGCAATTTTACCCCCTACTGTTCACCCTTATGTCGCAAGATTACCCCCTGTTAACAGATTCTGTTAGTCAACGTTTGTTTTGACTGTTATAATGTGTGAAAAGTCGTTTTTGCCCCTGTCTTATTAAAATTATATAAAAAATCAAGAATCAACACAAAATAAAAATTCATCATCATCATCATCAGTTCATTCCAAACCCAAATCAGTTCATTCTTCATCATCAGCAGTTCAATCGTTGTGTGCTTCTTCATCATCATATTCAAACGTTTTTGCCAGATCAGTTCATTCTTCATCATCATCATCATTCCAAACCCAGATCATCATCATCATCAGCAGCTGTCCAAACCCAGATCAGTTCATTCTTCATCATCATCATCATCAGCAGTTCATTCCAAACCCAGATCAGTTCATTCTTCATCATCATCATCAGTTCATTCTGGGTGTTGGAAGCAAGATCCACAAATCACCTACAAACAATTACACTCATAATTCATTCAACATCAAATTTACACAAATCATCAAACCCTAAGTGCCCTAACAACAACAAATCCAGATCCACAACACAAAATACGAGTAAAAACTGCAAGATCAGAGATAAATCCAACCATACCTCAAACAAAAACACGAAAATCTTGAAACCCTTTTGAAGTCTTGTGTGTTTATAACCAAATTTCTTTGAGGACTTTCTACAAACACTTGGAAGACATGAACCAAATCAGACCCAATAACAATAATGACCAAAATACGAGCTCACTTTGCAAGATCAGAGACAAATCCAACCATACCTGAAACAAAGACACCAAAATCATCAGGTTCATCATCATCATCTGGTTCATTATCATCAACGAATCTCATCCCACCACTCTCTCTCTCTCACTCACCTCCGCCCTTGCTCACCTCCGCCGACGCCGTTCACACCTCTGCGGCCTTGACCACCGCCACCATCAACTCCACCACCACCGCCTTCTCCTCTCTCTGCTGCTGATGGTGAGGAGTTGCAGGTGTGAGAAACCATCGCAGTTCATCATCATTATCATCATCATCTTCTGACCACTGAGTTGAATGAGATGCAACGCCGCCTGCATCTCCAGCCTTGACCACCGCCACCATCAACTCCACCACCACCGCCTTCTCCTCTTCTGACCACCGTTCACACCTCTGCTGCTGATGATGATGGTTTATGAGGAATCGATTTAATGGTTTTGAACAAACTGATCCACATATCTGTTCCGGCAAGGGGGTGTTCAAGGGTTTCGGTGAGGAGTTGCAGGTGTGAGAGATGAAGATAAGATGATTTGTTCTTGAAGGAGTTATAGGTGTGTGTGTGTGTGTGGTGAATCTGCTGAATCTGCAACCAAGATAAGAAGATTAAGATGTTTAATAATAATAATAATAATAATAATAATAATAATAATAATATGGGTAAGATTACCAAAATACCCTCACCTATAAGGGTCAAAGTACGTTGACTTGACAGAATCTGTTAACAGGGGGTAATCTTGCGACATAAGGGTGAACAGTAGGGGTAAAATTGCAATTATTTCCTTAGGGGGGGTAGACCTGCCAATCACCCCTAACCTCAGGGTGTAAAATTGCAGTTTACTCTATTGGAAAACAAGGGCGGCCTATTTTGGGTGGTTGGGGGTTGAACCCGGCAAATATATATATTTTTTGTACAGCAAATAACTAAATTGTGAGTGTGGGGTTTTTAAAATATAAAGAGTATAAAAAATGGTTGTGAGTGGAGGAGAGAGAAAATGTTACTGTTCATCTGTATATTTGGGGGAACACTGTTCACCCACTATAATTTTTTAATATATATTGAAAGAGGTTGTGAGTGAAGGAGAGAGAAAAATGTAATGATAAAGGTACAAAAATATTATTTAATTGAAAAGGTGAGAGAAAAAGTATTTGTTTTTAGTGGAAATATATTGATATAGGAGTTGTTTTTTAGTGGAATGTATGTATAATTTTAGGGGACTGGATGTGAATGCTCTTAGTGAGATTCGAAACCTCTTGTATATTTTAGACAAATGATTTATCAGCTATTAGTAGAAAATCCGCGTGATGTTATGGCGGTGGCAATTTACAACCCAATACTCGTTTTCTGTTATTTTATTAATTATCTTGTGATATATTGTATGGTGATTGAGTCACTAAGAATTATTGTGATACAATGCAAATTACGCATAAAAGGTAATTACCAACGAATGCTAGACTAAAATGTAAATTAAAATATAATATAATGATGGCTTTCAAATTCTACATCATAGGAGAATGACAACAAATGCTATCATAATGATGCAACGAACACAACACAAGATACATCTTGAATTCTTGACTAATTACTAAGTATTTTGTTCACGTAAATTTTGTGTAGGGAACTAGAATAAAACAAAGGAAAAATGAGTAAAATGAATATTGACCAAATAAACATGTAAAGAGGCCAAGATTATGGAACACATGAAAATCTATTTAGTTCAAAACTTGAAATATGTCTGAAGCGTCTAAAAAATAGTCTCTTAAATTATGTAGGTTTCGTCCTGATATCCAACAAAAAATAGTCACGTGCTTAAAGAGTCTAGCTAGACTCTAGTTCTGCTCATGCTTCTAAAATTTAGACTCGACAACTGATATTAGATGAAGAGGCTAAGCTTTTAATTGAAGAGGCTATACTCTTTAAATATGTGGCTATTTTCTATTGGATATTAGGGTGAGATCTACATGATTTAAGAGTATTTTTAGGTCATGTGTAGCCGTCACACTACATAACCCCCTTTGGTGGGGGTTATATGACAAATTGCACAAAAGCACAAGATGGGGGTTATATCACAGGGGGTGTAGTGGTAACACCACATATCCATCGTTACTCAATTATTATTTATTTATTTTTCATTAATCCCTAAATTTAAAAACTAATAACATTTCACTAAATTAAAAACACATTACAATAAAATATATTTAATATTGCTTGTCTTCAACTCCATTGTCGCCTTCTTCTTCTTTGTGATCTCCGTCGCCCAAACCTTCGTCTTCAAACCCTCCAACTTTGAAATCGTCGTCTTCTTCTTCTTCGTCGGCATCTTGTGGAATGTGGCGAATCGTCCAAGTATGCTCGACCAAATCTATATTTAACGCGTTATGTAATTCTCTAGAACGTAATAGTTGACTATTTAAGATTCTCTCCTCCATTGTTGCTTGCGTTCCTTCAACAACATCTTCCGGAAAATAGTTTTGGCATATAGCTTTACCCTCGTCTTCTAAAATCATATTATGCATTATGATACAAGCATACATCACCATTCTAATTTTTTATGTATCCCTCATAGGATAAGGATTTCTAATAAAATGCCATCGTTGTTGAAGGATCCCAAAACACCTCTCGATGTCCTTTCGTGAAGCCTCTTGCTGTTTCTTAAAATGTTGTCGTTTTATATCAAGAGTTTCAGAAAACGTTTTCATAAAATTTGAATACTTCGAGTATATACCATCGGCCAAATAGTATCCATGCGTGTAGTCATTCCCATTTGCATAGAACCCGGCTTTGGGTTGTCACACCCCGAAATATCAGAGCATTGGCGTGACTGGACTAGTTTCATTGCACAGCGGAAGCAAATAAGCTAAGTCTTTTAGAAAATTGAATGCCACTAAGTACTCGACTCCACATGGTTCTCCTATTCCAACCGTGCCAAAACTTTGAAATGCAACCTGAGAAAGAAACATGCGAAAAAGTCAACATAAAGTTGAGCGAGTTCATAGTTTGTTTGTAAAAGATTTGAAATAAATCTTTTTGAATAACCGGTTTTTGATGTATTGCTGAGAAAACGAATTTAAAATCATTTTCTTGTCAAGTTATATGGAAACTTTGTATGAAAACATGGTATGTATCTTGTATAAATCAAGTATTCTTGTGTAAATCAAGTATTCTTGTATGAATCAAGTATTCTTGTATGTATCATGTATTCTTGTATAAATCAAGTATTCTTGTATGTATCATGTTTTCTTGTATAAATCAAGTATTCTTGTATAAATAAAGTATTCTTGTGGTGTGAACCAAATAAAGTATTCTTGTGTACGAACTTCGTACAAATAAAGTATTCTTGTGTAGTTAATGGGTTGCAAGGCCATTAACATGTGACACGACATAGGAAGTCACCAAACCATAGGCATTTTTCTAGTTGTCGATTCACGACGGAGACATAAAAGCACTACTCGGTACTAGTGTTCACCGAGAGTGTGGCTGCCCGGACACCCGTTAGATCTAACCTTTTGTTCTACGGTCTTAGTATGTACACGATTAATGGTGCTTATGGTACCCTATTCGTGACACGATTTCTCGTATCATTCCTCAAAACGCATCATACTTGGTACTAGTGATCACCAAGAGTGCTTCTTGTTTATGTATTCATCATGTCAAGTATCAATTCTCGTTTATGTATTCATTATGGTACCCTATTCGTGACACGATTTCTCGTATCATTCCTCAAAACGCATCATACTTGGTACTAGTGATCACCAAGAGTGCTTCTTGTTTATGTATTCATCATGTCAAGTATCAATTCTCGTTTATTATATCAAGTATCAATTCTCGTTTATTATATCAAGTGTCAACTCTCGTTTATTATATCAAGTATCAATTCTCGTTTATTATATCAAGTGTCAACTCTCGTTTATTATATCAAGTATCAATTTTCATGTGTTCGCCCCAAGTTTAAAAGTATGTAAAAGATTAAAAGTGGGGACACGAACTTTCCTGTAAACATTCAGTAACATGTATTTCACCCCCAAAGTTATAAAACTGAAAATAGTTAAGGAAAAGGGGGAGCATGAACTCACTTTTCTGTAAACCATTTGTGTCAGTTAAAACTTGCTTGTAAAATGGTTTAGAAATATGTAATTCTTGTATGCTTTGCAAAAAGTGCATGTCTTTCCACCCCGAAAACATTTATAAAAATGTAAAACCGTAAAAAGGTGAGGTTATGAACTCACCTGAATATTCCTGTGCAAAGCTAGCTAATTTACGACTTCGTGATGTCGTTTCCAAGACTTGACTTGCTAGCGTGCATTCTACAATATTCCTAACACGGAATATCTTATAAGTTTCTAATTAATGCGGTAACAAATCTACGTGTTACCGAGCTCTACCGAATCGTTGACGAAAAGTTGTTAACTTAATAAAAATGATTAAGTTATACTTTGTTGCCCCGAGAAGTCGTTTGTGTATGTAACGAATATTTTTATGAAATTAATATATTGTAAACTAGTATGATGTATCACGTCTTGTAGATGTTTGTCGATGTATACGTTTATGCCGTTTCGGCGTTTGTAATAAATATAAAAAGTTATATTTATTTTGCGAAAGTATCATCGAGTCGTTTGAAGTTTGAAATAAATATAAACTATATTTATTTTTATAAAAGCATTCGTATTGTTTAATACTTGAAATAAATATACAAACTATATTTATTTTGTAAAAACGAGTTCATGTTGTACGATGTTTGAAATAAATAGATAAGTTATATCTATTTTATAAAAGAATCGTCGTTTTTGTTTGACGTTCGAAATAAATATATAAACTATATTTATTTTGTAAAATCATTTGCGTCATCGTTGTTCTTCTAAGTTATAAAGTGTCGTTGAAGTAATATACATATTCATTCTGGTTCTTATAAAAGTCGCTCGGTATCGAAAA
This sequence comes from Helianthus tuberosus, assembly GCA_030545235.1. NCBI lineage: Eukaryota > Viridiplantae > Streptophyta > Magnoliopsida > Asterales > Asteraceae > Helianthus > Helianthus tuberosus. The sequence continues at coordinate 132,741,112 of CM060383.1, forward strand.
AAAACATGTTTTGTTTTTACGGATTTTCTCGAAAAACGGGCAGAGTTTCCTCTGTTTTTGGACGATCCCGACAACTAGGTGTCGATATATTTTTCAAGATTCAACAATATAACACTATATGTAATTTGTCAAATATACCGAAACGTAAACTATACTTTAATCGTTCGGTTCGAGCTCATTTTCACGAAATAAAAAAAATCGCGTAAATATTAAACGTGTCGTTAGACTTTACCCATCTTCGCGTCGAAATGTCGAACCGCTTGACTGAGCTGACCGGGTCAACTGAGTTGACTGTGTTGACTCGGTCCGACCGAGTCGTCCCGAGCCGCTTCATAATCTGACCCGAACCGTCTTACTCGAACCAAACATCATCACCTGAAGAACGAATGAACTTGTATGTCTAAAGCAGATACAAGGAGACTCGCCGGAGTTCCTGCTGTCGAGCCGAACCACCACCGTCGCCTTCGGATTCGTGCCGGAATTCATCGTCATCTTCAGCAAACCGGTGAACTTGTCGGATAAAGCCAAACACCGCTGGATCGAGACAAGGACCGCCGGTCCGAGTCGCCGTCGCCGTGCATCACTGCCGCCGCCGTGAGCGGCGGCGCCGCTCTGTCTCCGCCTCTCTCTCTCTCTCTTCGGCTTCTCTCTCTCCGTCTCGTCTCTCTCTCTCTCTCCATCCTCTCTCTCCTCTTCTGTTCTGTCGCCGCCGCACCACCACCGAACGGTGGTGGTGGTCCGTTCTGTTAATCGAAAAAGGGGGGTGGCTTTGGTAGTGAGTTTGTGTGTGTGTGGAAGGTATAACAGGGGAGGAGACTAGTGGGTGTTTGGCTGTGTAGACCGAGAGAGAGATGAGAGGCCTGTAAGTGTTATCGAGAGAGAGTGTGTTGGGGGATAAGGTCTACTTCTTGATATTATGTGTGAAGATATGTCTGTGTGTCTGATGTATGTGTATTAATAGAGTGAGGGGAGGATAGAAGGTTTTATTGTCTTTCATGTATACAATTTACATTCAGGTCATGTGTTATACCTATTGAAACAAGATCTCTTGAAGAGATTTGTGTAGATTTGTAAAGATTTGTAAAGATTTGTGTAGATTTCTAAAGATTTTTAGAGATCTTATAAGATTTAATTTATTGTGCAGGTTTAGGCTTGTGGGTTTTGGGCTTGGGCCCAGGGCCCACAAGCCCATCTTATGAGTAAGTGGCCCGTAATTCCTACGAGACCAGATATCGCGACCCAAACTCCATAAGCATAAAAATATTCGTGTAACATCCATATTTGTCGGCGTTGTCAGTATTTCATACGGTTTCAGTTCGTTGTCGCGTAATATTCAGCAGGTTTCTTTGTAAACCACCGTTCGCGCACTATAAATTCGTATAGACGTTCCTAGGCACTCCAAAGGCCTAATTAAGTTAATTTGCGTCGTAAGCATTATTTATTGTCGCGTCAATCACCTATAAATTACGTAATTAAGGACGTAAACTACCGGTTGTCACATGGGTATCGTACCCGAAATGTAACCCTCTAGCAATGGTGAAAACTCGAAAGTATTTATGTTGTTTATACACCCGACGATAACAAAGAAGGCCGACCAAACCTAAAGGTCGTATGACGCAACCACTTGTAAAACCAACGTCGGTCCTTTCTTGTCGCCGCGTGTGTGTTGACCTTGCCATGCGGTTGGACAATTATTCCAACGCCAATGCCGATAGTCTAAACTACCAATCATGTCGGGTATTTCATGTTTTTCTAAATGCACTTCGTATATTCGTTGAAGGTCGTTCCTAGTCGGGTTTCTCAAGTAACGTTTTCCATATAATTGGAATATACATAAAAATATAAAATTATATATAACTTTATTGTACTATAAAATAAAATTAAATATATACGAGTAAGTAAAAAAATACTGTAGCAGAATTATTCCTAGGTATCGCGTGTGGTTTTCTCCGCCATCTTCAAATACCCGCCGTTGATGTAGTACGTGTTTCCGTAGGCAAGTACACGTAACGCGGATGTTACCTCTTGAATTGAGCTGAATCCTAGGCATCCTCTAGCGTCGGTTTTTTGCTTGAAGTAGTCATACTTACCTTCCAAGTCATCGTTAATGCGCAAAAATAACCTTTTGCATCATCCAAAATCGGCGCCTAAAAACATCGAGACCGTGAACCGTTGTAGGATGAAAGTAGTCTTTCATTAAACGTTCATGTGCGGCTTCATGGTCACGCAAAACATATTCCCTCCTCAAGATCGGGCGCAGAGGAGAATGGTTAACATGTTGAATGGCTCGAATTGCAAGAGCACACACACTCAAAACCGCTTCCTCCTCCTCTGCGGTTTCATCGTAGGAAAAAAAATCTTTGGTAGAGATCAATGAACGAATCTTCTGATGAAGGCGAAGAAATTGCAAAAGAGTAGTTTTTTTGTGAGATTGTAGGATGTAAGATGGATTTTGTGTGTGGTATATTTGTTTAAGCTGAGAAGGAGTATGTGTGTATATATAGATTTTGAATTTTTTTTATTATTATTATTTAAGACCGTTCAGTCACATTTTTTGAAAACCCAAAATTTTCCGATATAATTTTCGCCAGAGGGAACGGTTGGAGGGGCATGGCGCCCTTAGGGGCGTTACACAAAGGCGCCATAGGGCGTTTTGTGGTGGTGGTGGGAGGTGCTATATCAAGCCCCACTACGGATGGACTTAGACGCTTTAGACACATGTCAAGTTCTGAACTAAATGGATTTTCGCGTTTTCATTTTCGTCATTTTCCCTAAAACTAATTACATATTAATCAACAAATTAACTAAATCAACAATAGCCAATGTGGGGCTAACTCACTTGATAGAGACACTTGTCTCTTGGGTTCAATCCCAAACAAGAGTGGATTAAGATTTATTTGCTTTTAGGAGTATATAAGCTTTGCATTTAAAAAAAAAAAAGTAAATCAATAATTGAAATACTAAGCTATGAAAGTATAAATCTCTATAAAATCACAATCTACTTCGAATGTTAACCAACCGAGCTGTTAATTACAGACTTTGTTTTGAAAAGGCAATTTTCATTAGATTATATTTTTTTTATCTACAAACCTTATCTGATCTACAATTATACACACCTGACCTGAAGTAAGCGAAAAAAAATAATAATGATTGACAGATGCCATTTAAGAATTATATTCTACAAGCGACTACTAAAATAAAGCCTTTACCAGCTCAGCATATCTTCAACCGAGTCATCCATACGAACAACTCCGTACGTGTGCATCTGTCAATGGGTTCCAAAGTTGAATTAATTTACGACCAGTGGTAGCTTTGAAGGGACAAGGGTGCAACCTCTAATGTTTCGATTAAAAGTGTAATATTTCTGATTTTTTATTCGAAAATTTTAAATTATATAGGTTCGACACCACATGTTATTTTGCCTAAAAATCATTGCCCCTACCAAGTTTATTGTCCAAAATATTTATATATATTTTCGTTATTGATTTAAAAAATGTGAAAAACAGACTATTAGTAAGTTTTTATAATTGTTTATAAACTTTAAGTAAAGTTTGTTACTACTTTATATATAAATTAAAGTTAACGGCTCTTTTTATCTTAAAGGTCTTAAAGTTACTTACCATTTATCTTAAAGGTCATCGGGCTGAGTTGTATTCTTCGTCCAGGTATTTACCATTTATCTTGCATAATTATAAATATTTTGGTCTTCATTTTTGTTAAACAATATTTGGCTTTTTTTAGTTTTATGTGTAAGAACGCGTCATTTGAATAAATGAAGATTATTTAGTTTTATTTGGAGTTATTATTGTTTGACCCGAATCGAATATCCGACCCAAACATATAACCCGAAACATAGCGATAGAAAAAAAATTGGTCCCATCACTCCCCCCCCCCCCCCCCCCCCCCACACACAGAACTTTTGGTCAAGCTCTGTCACTGTTTACGACTAAATACGAAACCAATTTGGTTATAAATAAAAACAGTAATAAAAATGGAAAAATAACTAAAACTGTAACGAAAATACCTTGATGTTCCAAGAAACAAATGGATAAAACTTTTATCCAACACCAATTCGATCTGCAACTTAGTTATCTAAAAATCCAACCAAATCAATTTATTTGTGCAGGAAATAAATAAAATTAGATTTAAAAATTGGTAAAAGAATGAACCAGCTTTGCTGCACCAATAGATGGCAATAATACCATCCATGAGGCGTATTGATTCGGGTTCAATTACAAGATTTTTTATATATAACTAAAGGTAAGATATGCATAAAATAAACACATGACTTACCAATGTCAAACAACTATTAAAGGTTTTGGTTGGTTGGTGAATTGGTGAAAAGTGAAATAAAAATGAAACCTAATTAACCTGGTCTAGTACAACATTACAGGCTAAACTCATTAGTAGTCAAAAATCAACAAAGTTAGCTAAGGAGAGAACAGCCCAAAAGTCATCCATGTGTATTTTTTTAACATAAATATAACTTAGTTTTATTTAAGAAAAATGTTTGTTTTTTAGGGGGATTCTATTGGCACACCGGCCCCCGTATTCGCATACTTTGAAAGTCCAATACGGATCGTATAGGCCTATACGATCCGTATTGGATAAAGTTAAGACATGACAGACTAACAGGTGCAAGGTTTGTCTGGCGGCTGGCCTATATACGATGCGTATTAAGGCCCTGAATTTTTTAGGTTGAATTTTAGTGTGTTGTGTTTGGTTTTTGGTGTTTTGGGTTTGGTTATTGGTGTTTATAAATGATTATTTTTGTTTTAATAAGTTTTAAAATCTTTATTTTTTTATCGTTAAGTATCGTATTATAGCGTATCGTGGCGTATCGTATCACATTTTTAACTTAGTATCGTATCGTGGCGTATCATATCACATCTTTATTATTCTTTTATCGTTAAGTATCGTATTATAGCGTATCGTGGCGATCCGTATTATAGTGTATTGTGGTGATCCGTATCACAAGCTTCTGCCTTTGGAACCACAAACCACATCTTTGATGATCAAAAATGTTCCAAATAGATATACGTACGTAACTCTTCATTTATGGCGTGTCGTATGATATCGTATCATCCTTGTACCGTATCATGTCATATCATAGTTGTATTTTCTATTATTTTTTATGATGATGTATTCACGACGTGTGATATTATACATTGTACGTAACCAAGCAAACTAATCTAAACAGTTAAAATAAACAATCGCAAATACAAACTGCAAATTTAATTACATAATAAGTTTGTATATAAACATGACATCGTCCACAATACATAAAGTGTCAAAATACAAAAAAGTATAACGATCCTAAACTGCTGGATCCTGACCCTCCTGACTGGTGCCTGAGGGCCCTGCCCCCCTGAGTCGCACCTGAGGGCCCCGCCCCTTGATCCGCATCCTGTCCAAGGCGAGGCGACAACGGCGGTATCGGCAATGGGGTCCGACCACGGTCCATAGCCGCCTATATATCGCCCTGGATCGCCCGCATGAGAAGGGCCTTAGTACGGCGATGATGGGCGTCTATCCGCGCCTGCAGCCGCTCCTCCATCTGTTGTAACGCAAGCGCCACAGCTGGATGGAGGTGGTCGTACATAACGTGTTGGGGTATTGAGGCACCCCATGTGGCTGCGGCTGCGGCTGCGGTGGCGATCCAGGTGGCGGTGGCGGAGGTAGTGGGTGAGCGTCATCGTCATCGTCGTCCTCGGTGGCATCACCACCTGCTGGCTCTGGCAGCTCCTCTGGTAACTCGGCTAGGAGAGCGGCAGGGACAAATAGTTGCCCGTCCGCTCCTATAAATCTAAGCCCCGAGCCAAGGGAAGTCACGCGTCACGTGCATGCCGATCAGGGTCTGCCTTGTCAACCTGCTTGGCTCCACTGTGCCCCCCTCAATGAACACTGGGTCCTGTTGGGGAACAAGGCCCAACGAGTGGGCAATACGGGTGATGTACACCCCCCCCCCCCCCCCGCACAGTAGAGACTTGTCTTGACGGTGGTACGTCGCCACGAACCACTGGGCTAGACTGTAACGCCCTGCTTCTTCATGCTTTCCATATTTAGAAGGTCTTGTTTGTATTTCTATTTTTAGAAGTCTTGTGTTTCTTGTTGGATCGTCGTGTGACCCTAATGAGTCTATCAGAAGAGTTTTGAGTCAGAATCAAAGGCGAAATCAATGATTCTAACTTGATACAGCTTGATTTTCCCTAATTATCTTCTTATTAATGATTTCAAAGCTTTACAGATCGTTTGACAAACGAACAGCACCTCGGCTCTGAAATCTCGAATGTTACAAATGACTCAGCTGCTCAGGTATTTATAGAGGTGGTGGTTTCGTACGAAATAGCAAAGGCCTATTTCGTGCGAAATACCCCTTTAACATACAAATCCTAATTTATATCCTGCTGAGCACTGGTTAATCCTGTCTAGACACAAGACTCTATAGAGACAAAGTTAACAGACATCTATGCACCAACAGACTCCCCCTTGGATGTTGACGAAATCTTTAGCATCAAATCTTCAGTCTTTAGACTTTATCTATCTTCTCACTCTGTCCCATTTGTCTGACACTGTAAGCATTCTTCAATCTCTATCTTCAAACTCCCCTTTGAATGTTGATTCAGAATGTAAACTCCCCCTTTCAATATGCTGGAGCTCAAATTCTGGTTCAAACTTTACACTATCTTTGCCATGGGGATCTTGCTTCCTGCTTTCTCAGAAATATAACATTACAATCTATTCTTCTTTTTGACTACATTAGATGTTTTTATCAGTTTCTTAGAGATCCACTTAAGTATTCAGGTCCAAGTTAATGACCCTGAGTACTCAATTTGTCTACCAAGTCCAACTTAATGACCTTGGTTGACTTGAGACAAAACAAAACTGACTTTTGATTAACATTTTTCAAAACATTATTCTGAAAATTACAAGTTTCAACTTAATGAACTTGTTTTGACTTTTCGTTTATAAGATTAACATGATAAGCTCACAACTCTTCTGTCCAGCTCAGAAACTTCCTGCGTCTGCTCCAAACTGCGAATCTGAAGATCAGCTTTCGACTTTGGTTTGTCGGAAAATAAAGCAGAAATGTAAAATCTTTTTGGATTTTGAATAAAGTTTCTAAACTAGAAAGCTAAACAGAAATGAAATGCAGTAAATGTAAACTATTTACAAACATATTTTTGGTGAGCGTGTTAGGAAATCATATCAGCTGTCGACAAGTCACAAGTACCGTTAAGCTTTGATTTCATACTCAGAATTAAACAATTCGCTTAGATTGTCGATATACTAATCCTCTTAAATTTCCACACAAATTTCAATCTGTCCAGGATACGAATTAGGTGTATTAAGAACTTAAACTCATTCATGTGTCCCACCTCTTGAATATACTCCCGTATCTAGATCCCAATATTCAGTCTTACAGGTGAGTATACCACAGATGATATCTGTAAAGGGTTAAATGCGAGGGCCATGAGAGCTCAGGCTATTGCTTCCGCAAAATCAGAGAGATGATGGCTTCGACTTTTGGTGTGTTCCCTTTAGAGAATCTTTTCTTCAACAGCACATGATTAGCATTTTGCAATGTTTCATCATTTTTTATGCTGAGGGTGATGCTATATTTCAAGCAGCAGTAAAGTATTATACGGGGACTAGGCCATTGCTTCCGCAAAATCAGAAGTCCCGGGATAATACCCCAGATATCACTGAGTATAAAGACCTAGTATCTCAGAAAGAGGAATCTTTCAAACAAGATTTCAGGGGTTACCTATATATCCAAGTAGTGTTCCCCATGAAATAAGCAAGTAGAAATTTAAGTTTATATCCCGAACAAACCTACTAAATGTGTAAAAACCTATCGACATATCATCAGCGAGACTGCTTAAGACTTTTAAACTTTCCATATCTTTAGCATACCGTAACTGTCAAGCCGATGTACTATCATTTTCCCTTTTTACACAAGCTCTTTTTCCGTTTTCTATTGTTTTTGTATTTTGAAATATCTCATGTTTTTGTTTTTGTTTTTTTAATTTTTTACTGTTTTTGTATTTTCTGAAAATATAACCTACCTCCCCCTAAATACCAAAACAAGTAAAAAAACGACAAACCATTGCAGATTGCTTCTCAACATCATCTACAGTGGTACCTTCATCTAAGCCAAGAATCTCCTCCAACACCGATAAAAGCTTCATACCGTTCAATTTTAAAAGATATTGAAAACGATTTTTATCAAACGCTTTGGTATGTAAATCAGCTTTTTGTTCGTCAATGTGGATTTTCTCAATTCGTATCAACTTCTTCTCGAAACAGTCTCGGATGAAGTGATGACGAATTTCAATATGTTTCGTTTTAGCGTGATGAACAGGATTTTTTGTTATGTTTATCGCTGCCTCATTATCAACAAAGATAGGGGTGTTAAGAAATTGCAAACCGTAGTCTCTCATCTATTGCTGGATCCACAAGATCTGAGAGCAGCAACTGCTAGCAGATACATACTCGGCTTCACATGTGGATAAAGCTACAGAGGTCTGCTTCTTGCATTGCCAGGTGACCAATCGTGGTCTGAAAAACTGGCACCCTGCTGTTGTTGACTTTACGTTAACTTTGTAGCATCCAAAGTCGGAATCGGAATACCCTTCGAGCGTGAAATCGCCTTCTTTTGGATACCACAACCCCAATGATGGAGTTCCTTTCAGGTAGCGTAATATTCGTTTCACAATCACCATATGCGAAGCTCTCGGGTTAGACTGAAATCTTGCTGCGAGGCAGGTTGGATACATGATATCGGGTCTTGAAGCTGTCAAGTACATCAGCGATCCGATCATGGAACGATATAACGTTTCATCTACCTTCTCTCCAGTGAGATCAGGGTTTATCCCATGGTTCGTCGCTATTGGGGTGGAAGCTTGAGTTGAACCTGACATCCCAAATTTCTCTAAGATATCATGAACATACTTCGTCTGATGTATGAAAATTCCCTAAGGCATTTGATCAACCTGAAGTCCCAAGAAGAATTTCATCTCACCCATCGATGACATTTCAAATTTTTGCTTCATAACTCTTTCGAAATCTTTGCACAAATTTTCATTTATTGACCCAAATATGATGTCGTCCACGTATATTTGAACTATCAGAAGATGTCCGTCGACTTCTTTGGTGAATAGAGTGGCATCCACTTTTCCACGGATGAAGCTGTTGGCAAGTAAATGTTGAGACAATGTCTCATACCAAGCTCTCGGGACCTGGTGTAAACCATACAGCGCTTTATCCAGTAAATAAACTTTGTCTTTGTGGATTGGATCGGTGAAGCCCGGTGGCTGTCCGACATATATCTCCTCTTTTACCTTCCCATAGAGAAACGCCGATTTAACATCTAGCTGATAAACTTTAAAATCTTTCCAAGATGCAAATGCTAGGAAGATTCTGATCGCTTCAAGTCTAGCAATGGGAGCATATACTTCAGTGAAATCTATACCCTCCTGCTGACTAAAGCCCTGGACTACAAGTCGAGCTTTGTTCCGAATAATAACCCCTCTATCGTCTCTTTAAGGCCTTGGTCAATTTGACGTCTAGTGCGAACGCCTGATTGTAATTCTCCAATAATAAGCTCTTCTGGATGGTATGAAAGAGTTCTCGGCATCACCTTGCCTGGAACATCTACCTCGCCTTCCAAATTTGTGACATTCTGATTTGCACCTTGTTCACTGACTGGAATTGTTTGTTTTGAAATCTGAATCTGCTCCCCCTCAATAACTGAATCACCATGATCGAATATTGGTCTATCATCAGATTCTAGATTATCATTAATTGCCGTCTGATTGTCAAGAGTTTGCTGAATATCATCATGTTCTCCAGCATTACTAGGACTAGCTTCATCGTCATTGGAAGCTCGATTTTGACATCTAGAATGCTCAGCTGGGAATCTTTCTTGTGATTCTTCATATTCTCTTAGAATATCCAACTCGTCAAAGAAATCTGGTTCTTCTTCTATGTCAAACGAATCCCATAAAGTATCGTAATTAAAACGCCATGAGTCGCCGGGATTCTGAGGTGGCATGGAATAACCTTGACACTCAACATTATGTGCTTCGATGATTCGCTTCAAGCTTGGAACAAAGACTCATTTCAATGGACTTGCATAACCCACGAAAATTCCTTCAAAGCTCTTTGCACCAAATTTGCCATAAGGTTCTAGAACTGTACAGGGAGACCCAAACGGTTCCAGATACTTTAGATTCGGTTTGCGATTGTTGATCAGCTCGAAACATGTCTTGTTGAATTTCTTCACTGTAAGAACCCGGTTGAGTGTATAGCAAGCGGCTGATACTGCTTCTGCCCAAAAGTTGACAGGTAGTTTGGAATCAGCAAGCATCGTCCTAGCCGTTTCAATTAGCGTCCTGTTCTTTCTTTCAGCTACTCCATTTTGTTGTGGAGTGTAAGGAGCACTAAATTCCTGCAATATACCTTTCTCATCACAATACTCTTCCATCTTGTTGTTCTTGAACTCTGTACCGTTATCACTCCTGATTCTTCTGATTCGAGTTTGGTACAAGTTTTCAATTTTTCTGAACAACGTCATCAAACTTTCAAATGTCTCATCTTTTGACTTCAGAAATGATACCCATGAAAATCTTGAGTAATCATCTGTTACTACTAGACAGTAGAGATCACCAGTTATGCTTTTGACGTTTACTGGACTAAAAAGATCCATATGGTGTCTCTCTAACGGTCTCGAGACTGAGTTAACCTTCTTCCCAGGGTGAGATTTCTTCTTTTGCTTGCCTTTGATACAGCTAATGCACTCCCCCTCAAGATGAAAACCTTTCACATGAACACCAATTACTAAATCATTGTGTACCAAGTGATTCATTTTTCGCAGGTGAATATGACCCATCTTTCGATGCCACAATTGCGATTCTTTTTCTGTTGCTCTTGATATAAAATAGTGAGCCTGACCCGTGGTAGTAGTTACTACACTCATGTCTAACACGTACAGATCATTCACTCTAGGTGCTCTCATGATAATCCATTCTTCGAGAACAACAAATCATGGTTTCAATATCAAACATTCCTTATCTATAAAGTGCGTTGTATACATACGATCACAAATCTGAGAAATGCTCAGAAGATTATTTTCAAGCTCGGCGATGTAGTTTACTCTTTCAAATGTGACAATACCATTTGACAAAGTTCCTTCACCAACTATTCGACCACCTTGATTGCCTGCAAATCCCACATATCCTCCATTAAATCCTCTAACATTGTACAGTAGAGTCTTCTTCCCCGTCATGTGCCGAGAAGCTCCACTATCCATAATCCAACGTGAAACGGATCTTGGAAGCTCCTGCACATATCACAAATACTTAGTTAAATTTTGATGCCACCCAAGCCTCTTTTGACTCAGGTAGCTTGACTTTGATGTGTGTTTTTGCAGTGTAAAGTGGCGGAAAATTCTTGTCATTCATCTTTAAGCTCTCTGCAGACCCAACCTCAACCTCTTTATACAAGAAAATTTTATCTTTTTGAGATTGACCAGATGGTTGGTCTTTCTTCGAAACATCCTTCTTTTCAGAAGTAGTAGACTCTTGTTTTTCAAGTTTCTCATAGTAATCCAAAGGAACATTCATCTTTACCGATGTGGTAGAAGATGATTGTTTTTCTGTCTCAGAAACCTTTGGTTTTGGAGAACATGATTTCTTTTCAACTGATTTAGGTTTCCATGCTTGTTGAGGCGAAGCAACCCGTTTGTAAAATTTGTCAGTTTTAGTTACCAAATTCTTTACAGGTTCAGTTTTGATTTTTGTGTTGTCATTTTTCAAAACTTTCTTCTCAACAACTATTGGAGCTTTGCCTTTTGTATCAACTTTCCTTTTCTGACTCTCAGCAACTTCAGACTTAGGCTTTAAGTTGGTGCACTTTCGTGCAATGTGTCCAACTTTGTTGCACTTAAAGCATGTACGAGTATCAGCTACCCGACTTGTGCCTTCGGTCTGAGGCTGTGAGGCCTTTTCTTCAAAAAACTCTTCATTGGTTTTCGAAAAAATCTCAGATTCTTGCTCGGAATGAGAACTCGAGCTTTTCACAAACACCTTTTTCTCAACAAACTTCTTGTTTTGAAAGTCCTTTCTTTGATAATTCTTACCACCCTTATAACCACCCGACCATCTGTTTTGATAGTTGTTAGAAAAACGCGATGGTATAACAGGTTTCTTATAATAAGACTTATCTTTTTCAAAGTTCAAATGTCTCTTTGTACGTTTCAAACCTTCGATCTCACAAACATCAATCTCAACCAGTTTAAAAACATTTTTCAATTTTTCAGCATTCACATTTTCCAAAGGAAATTCAATATCCGAATACAACTTATCCGATCCCGACATCTTGTACATCACAAAAGTAGGTTCTTCACTTAAGTTGTTTTTGGATTTTGATTCCGGAATGTATTTATCCAGAAAACATTCTTCATCCTCAGTTGAATTACTTTTAGATTTCAAAACATTTTTAGCCATGCTTTTAACAATTTCAGACTGAACACTATCCTCATCGGATGATGAATTGAATGTAACATCAATTGATTATGGAAGTTTAACCTCATTTTTTTCTTCATCATTAACCAACCCGGACTTTTTCTTTGAAAAATTATTCAATACTGGCGGTGGAACCTGATGATACCCAACCCCAGTTCCGTCCGAATAAACATCTTCGCCAGCTTTGTTCTTCCCAGTTGGTTTAGGAACGATATGTTGAAGAACAAAACTTGCGGAGTTGTAACTGTTGAGTTTCAGATTGATGCGTTCATTCTCAATCTTAGCTTCCTGAAACTGAAGCTTCAGATTAGCAATCTCATCCAACTGTTGGTTGATTTGCTCTTCTTTAACCCTAAGAACTCCTGACAGTTGCACATTTTCTTAGTTTGTTTTACCATTTCTTTCATCAGAATCTTTTACCGTTCGTTTTAGCTTCTCAAAACTTTCTGAAAGTTGACGATTTTCATGAATTAACTTTTCGTTTTCTTTCCTAATTCTTTCTACGTCAATTTTATCATTTTCAATTTTCTCAGTTAATTATTTTAATCTATCATTTGAAGCTTTTAACATTTTGTCACGGTTTAAGATCTGATCTTCAACATCTCTGACTCTTCCTGTCAGTTCTTCGGTCTTTTTACCGCTGAGATAAGCAAATGTACTACAAATCTTGCAGTCTTTCATGCAATTTTTGCAGTCACTCTCAATCTTTGCTTTCTTACCTGAACCATTGGTTGCATCATTCGGACTGACCTTGCTTTTAGACTCAGCTCCAGAACCAGAAACTACCTCTAACTCTTTTGCTGCAAGCACTTTGTCAGCCATTTGTTTCAGGTTTTCTGCGGTGAATTCTTTTGACGTGTCAATAATCCCGTCATCAATTTTCTTTGGCTGCGATTCTTTCTCTTTTTCTTTTACTTCAGCTTCTCATCCTCCCCACCACATTCTTTGTCTTGCTTCTTCTTCTTCCGCAATTTGCTCGGTGAGAGTTTCAACACTGACAGAATCTGGATCAACAGCTATGTTTCCGTTGGGATCTAGGTAACATTCTCTATCAGCATCCCATCTATTCGCCCTTTTTGCTTCTTTCCATGTTTGATAGATTTTACTCTTCATGTATTGAGCTTGCATCTTTCTGTTGATGTATTTCACTTCTTCTGTTCTGGAATCTTTAAAAGGAACAATCTTTGCTGTGAAAGCATATCCAACTGCGTCTTCTTCTGGTAACACTTCACTCCAATCATATCCCTCATCGTCATGGATAACAGCAAGTGCTCTGGATTTTTCTTTGGGATTTTCTTCTATCTGCTTCATTCTGGGGGATTCCGATTTGTTTTGATGGTAAATTGCTCTTTTGTAATAATCTTCACGGAACGGATTTGCCGTATCATGATAACCATTTTTTGAAGTTTCTTGATTTGACGTGTTAGAACTTTCTGGTGAGAAAGCTGTCTTTAGAGACACAGTCTTCGGAATCATACTTCCTCGATAATACAGTTCAACATTCTGTTGATATGAAGAATTGTTGACTTTGTTGGTCTTCCTGATCTCCAATTCATGACTCTCCAACCTTTCGATTAGTAAATCAACTGTCAGATCTGTCGACTTTACTGTGTTCTTCAGCATCAAAGCAAAGTACTGTCAGTCTTTCTCATCAGGCAATGAGTCAAACAATGTGTCAACCAATTCTTCTTGAGTGTACACGATTCCGTGTCTTGCAAGTTCCAGCTTCAAATGCCCGAATCTTTCAATCACCTTTGACACTAATTTGTTTTTCAAACATCCAAACAAATCGAATTCTTTTCTTAACAACTTCTTTTTGTTTTTAACAATCTCAGCACTACCCATACATTTTACTTTTAGTTTCTCCTATAGATCTTTCAAATTTGTGTATTCAATCAATGATATTATGTCATCCCTCACTGACTGATGAAGTAAAGCAATGCATTTTTGTTCAGCAACAAAACTTTCAACTTCATTATCCGCTATATTTTCATAATCTGTTCTTCCCATATCAAAACCATTCTTCATGTTCTTCCAACTGAGATAAGCAAAAGCTTTTCACCATTCTTCAAACCTTTTAGCCCATCTGTTGTATTCTTCAATCGCCATTAGCTTAGGCGGTTTGTTGTATGTGCCATAGGCACTTTCTACACTTATAGCATCAGAAAGAGTTTTCTTCGCACTCGGATTTGGAGCATTTTCATTTGAGTTACTTGATGTATCATCTCCTGTGCTTCCCGTGAAAGTAAAAGCATCACCAAACGGATTTAGAAAATCATCCATTTTCAAGTACCTGAGACAATCAACAAACACTTAGAAATTTTTTTTTGATTTTAAAAACAATTTCAAACGAAATAGTTTCAAGAGAAACAGTTCAAACGAAATGACTTCACGCGAAATGAACTTTCACACGAAATGACTATTTCGTGCGGAATAGCCAAACGAAAACACCCTCTTCAAGCGAAATAGCAGTTTTGGTGCGAAATAGCGACTTTCGTACGAAATGAATGTGTATTTCGTGCAAAATGAGGTCCAAACTTTTGATTCCGTGCGAAATGACGTTCCAGATGTTGATTTCGTGTGAAATAAAGATCCTGATGTTGATTTTGTGCTGATTTCGTGTGGAATGATGATGACGTCACACTGTCGACCAAGATTTTGTCAAATTGATCCGGTTTTTCATTGAATTAAGGTCCAATTCTTACAAGGATTCGTTAAAACTGTGTTTTACGTGATATATGTGAATTTAAGCCATTTTAACCGTAAAATCTCGTTTAATTTTGAAAAGAATGAGTAGAAGTGAGAAAATCCAGTGAAAACAAGCTGAATTGGTATGAACTCTTCGTCCTGAGCTCTGATACCACTTGTTGGATCGTCGTGTGACCCTAATGAGTCAATCAGAAGAGTTTTGAGTCAGAATAAAAGGCGGAATCAATGATTCTAACTTGATACAGCTTGATTTTCCCTAATTATCTTCTTATTAATGATTTCAAAGCTTTACAGATCGTTTGACAAACGTACAACACCTCGGCTCTGAAATCTCTAACGTTACAAATGACTCAGCTCCTCAGGTATTTATAGAGGTGGTGGTTTCGTATGAAATAGCAAAGGCCTATTTTGTGCGAAATACCTGTGTGTTATTTCGTGCGAAATACCCCTTTAACATACAAATCCTAATTCCTATCCTGCTGAGCACTGGTTAATCCTGTCTAGACACAAGACTCTATAAAGACAAAGTTAACAGACATCTATGCACCAACATTTCTTGTAATCGTTCTTTCGTTGTAATCGTTGTAAATCGGAGACTTGATTTATAAATAAAACTCGTAATTCTTTGATTTCGTGTTATACGTACCTTATACATGTTCATACATTTGATTTCGTGAAACATTCGTTGCATATTCGTAATTCTTGGAAACTTTGTGCTAATCTTGCAAATACGTGAAACTTGTGAATCATACGTTTCTTTTTAACGAAACATTATTTATGGATGGATCTGGTCGTACATAACGTGTTGGGGGTATTGAGGCACCCCCCTGTGGCTGCGGCTGCGGTGGCGATCCAGGTGGCGGTGGCAGAGGTAGTGGGTGAGCGTCATCGTCATCGTCGTCCTCGGTGGCATCACCACCTGCTGGCTCTGGCAGCTCCTCTGGTAACTCGGCTAGGAGAGCGGCAGGGACAAATAGTTGCCCGTCCGCTCCTATAAATCGAAGCCCCGAGCCAAGGGAAGTCACGCGTCACGTGCATGCCGATCAGGGTCTGCCTTGTCGACCTGCTTGGCTCCACTGTGCCCCCCTCAATGAACACTGGGTCCTGTTGGGGAACAAGGCCCAACGAGTGGGCAATACGCGTGATGTACACCCCCCCCCCCCCCCCGCACAGTAGAGACTTGTCTTGACGGTGGTACGTCGCCACGAACCACTGGGCTAGACTGTAACGCCCTTCTTCTTCATGCTTTCCATATTTAGAAGGTCTTGTTTGTATTTCTAGTTTTAGAAGTCTTGTGTTTCTTGTAATCGTTCTTTCGTTGTAATCGTTGTAAATCGGAGACTTGATTCATAAATAAAACTCGTAATTCTTTGATTTCGTGTTATACGTACCTTATACATGTTCATACATTTGATTTCGTGAAACATTCGTTTCATATTCGTAATTCTTGGAAACTTTGTGCTAATCTTGCAAATACGTGAAACTTGTGAATCATACGTTTCTTTTTAACGAAACATTATTTATGGATTCTTGATTCTATATTTACCGACACTGATGCTCGTTAAACTAATTAAAGTAATGAGATTGGAAGCCTCGTGAAATGAATAACCGTTTAATGATTTTTTTTTTATCCTAATGTAAATTCTTTTATAAAATATGGTTATTTAATTAATTAATTAATAAAATTAATTAATTATACTATTTAAAGGTTTAATCTTTATAATAAACTAGTTAGTTTCGTTAGATATTAAAGTTAGTAAGATAATCTAGTTAGTTTAATTATAAAGTTAATCCTTTTAAAAGAAAAAAATAACATAAACAAGGGTTAGTTAAAGTCCAGGGACTGATAGAGCAATTAACTGAAAGATTAAACCTGCAGGGACCAATTGTGCAACTTCTGAAAGATAAAAATCAAACAAAAAATTAAAGGTGGCTGGCCGGACTCGAACCCGGGTCACCCCATTCCACAAGCGCGCACATAACCAGCTGGGCTGCGTCTTCACATCGAAAACAATCCAGCCCGCATTTTACTTATGAACTCGCGAAAAATGAGCCAGGCGCGCAAAACATTAGCAGACCACTTCCAGCTCGCTTTTTTTGACGGTTTTCTTATGTTTTTTTGAGTTTTAAACTTGGTTTATGCATTAATTACTCACCTACAAACCACCCTAACCCTTCCCTATAAATACCAAGCCATTCCCAAGCTTAAATCACTTTGCAAACTCATCCAAATCAGTCTCAAATCATCTAAAACGCAGCTGAGTTTCCAGATTCGAGCAGATTGCTACCTCTTCACTAAAGTGAGCATAACTTCTTCGTTTCTTATCTGTTTTGCCTCATTCTTTTTCCTATGTGCTTGGATTGACCTTAGCTTCGATTCCATGGGTTTTTCATAGTAAATAAGTCCCTGAAACGTCGCCAAAAAGGCTCCAAAGTTCACTGTTCATTTCTAATTTCATCTAATCTATATTAAACTTGTTCAACTTGAGTCTAACTCATCTCAAACCTATGTCCTTATTCTTATAACCACTTCTATGGTTAGTTAGGCTTAAAAACAAGGTTGAGACATTCAAAATCAGATGATTAATCCTCACAAACTTTCTGTTTCGTCAAGGGTTTAACCCACAAGTGATGTTCAAGTCCAACACTTGATGTATGTGTGATATAGGATTAACTTGGGTTGTCCTACATAAAATCCACACATTGCTTGATGATTTCTTATAAATTAGTGTTTAATATTCTTGTATTACTTGTAGTTCATGACCCTCCTTGAATATTTTTACAACAAGGGTTGTGGTGAACACTTAGAGGTGCCTAAATGGAAGACTTGATCTTCCTACCTCCTACATGATTTCTATGACATTTAGAGGTACCTAAATGAAGATCTTAATCTTTTGCCTCATGCTTGAACTATTAAACTATTGGACATATTAATATAACCATATAATACATAAACATATTATCCGAATAATCGAATCTTTGATGATGAACTAGTGTTCATACGTCAAGGTACTAGATTATATCATCCTAAACTTTGATAACTTGTCACGATTCTAATGGAACCTTGTTCCATGAAAACATCTAAACTCTTTAGAGTTTCCTAGTGTCAAGAACAAGTATCATATGTACTAGGTGATTATTTTCATATGTTATTTTCATGTTGTTTAAATTCCGAATCTATAATCTTCCGATTTCCCCAAACTCTTACACCTATGTTTTTCCTCTTGTAGAAGGACAAGGTGCTCCACCCTAAGCAACCAACTTACTCTCGGATTCAAGTAGGAACAACTTGCAAAACCATGAGTATACTCGAATTCGCCTCTTTACGTTTACCGCTTTTTGGGGTGTAACATGTTTACGTACCAAAACTTACACATGAACATTTTACTTCAATGCATAAACATTCCTATAACATGCTTGTATACGTGATTGCTTGATACTTTAAACTTGGGTTAATTACATCTTGTGTTAGACTTATCATTAACTTCGTACGAGCCTATCCGTGACATATATAGCGCTATAGGATTAACGCACCGCTCGTAGACTTGTGGTTATGTCATGAGCATATTGCTTTTCATCATTGGTTTGATATGTTAGACACATGCCGAATTTAAGGTTTATCTTGTATCACATGCTTGCTATGAGGAATTGTTTAATCATCTTTTTATGCTATGTACGTATCAAACTTGTATACTCGCCTTTGCTTTTGCATTGAACTTTATTTTAAACATGTTATAGGTTGAGGATGATGATTGATATGAAATGAAGTAGCGACGATGCTTAGATACACATATAGACGTGTTAGGTTTAATATGTTGTATCAAATTTTGTTATTGTTATGTTTCGAACATGTTGTTATTTGAATTTATGTAATGTTTGACAATTTGATATTTATGAAATGAAATGGGTTTATTTAAATATTGTCACAAATAGTGTTATGAAGTCTCTTGCAATCTTTTTCATCCTGCTCCGATGTTTCCGCCATTGGTTGGGGTGTGACAGATTGGTGTCAGAGCCATAACTATAGGGAATTAGGTAGAATTGCCATGTTCGACCTAGTCTATAGTAGGAACCATGTTTTGACCATTCTTGTTTCATGCTTAAAATGTTATGCTTCCTTCTTTGCTTCTTTCTCTTTTTTTTGGTCTAAATACTTACATTATGTCTTTCCTAAGACAATTTACACAATACACTTGAAGACTTGAAGACACTCTTTATACAAAAGAGACGAATTTACCAAAATAGGCGTGAAACCCACAATTTGGTGAACGACTCTCATTCCGCTTATTCTTATTTTGCACGAAATTTCGCCATTAAGCTAGGAGTGAAATTCACATCTTAATGGAAAATTTCCAATTCAAACTCTAGTGGACCCTCGTCAAAGTATTGAAATTATATTTTGACCCGACGAGTACCAACCACATTAGGGTACGAAATCGTCAAGTTAGGGGTGAAACCCGCACCTTGTCGATTAAGTCCCATTCCTCGATTTTCGATCTCACCAAAGTTTTGATTATTTCAATCGATTAGAGACGTGTAGTAACTGGAAGGGTAAGATACAGTTAATCGCTTCTCGACGAGAGTATCTTACCTATAGGCCAAAGCATGTTTCTCTAATTTGAAAGGACTTTCGATTCACTTTGGAATAGTCGACGTTTCTAAACCTAAAACATTCCCATGTTTTATGAGCCTCTCTTTTATGTGACTCAATTTCTATGTGATTTTTATACTTGTTACCTCGTTCATTTCAAAACCGTTACACATTTCGCACGTCTCGCGCAATCAAAAACAATAACAATTCTCATGAATAAACTAAATTTATACTCCTTCTTACGCATTCTTACGTGATTATACTTGTGATTACATGTTGCAACCTTATGCTTATGTAAATTATACGTGACACTTGAACACTTACATGCCTTTACATGCAAAAACTTTGTTTTAAAATTTATGATCAAGTCTCATCCTTTTCTTTTCTTTCAACTTCTAGATGCCTTCTTCAAGTTACTCCTAAAAGCCCAAGTCCAAGAAGGGTTCTCGCTCAGGTTCCATCTCCAAAAAGGAACTCGTAGGCCTCATTGCTGAACAAATGGCCGATCAAATGGCTCGAGTTATCCCCGACATCGTTAGCTGCATTCAAACCAACCCTGATTCACCTCATTGCTCTGTGGACTCCAAGGTGGAGAAGCCAAGGACACCTTTTCTCTTCAAGAAATTCATGGCTTGCGAACCATTGGAATTCACTGGAAAGGATGGTGCTACCGCACTACTCACTTGGTTCGACGCCATGGAGATCACTTTTCGTCAGAGTGGTTGTCCTGATGAATTGCGCACCCAAAATGCTACATGGGTGTTCCGATCAAGGGCGCTTGATTGGTGGACCTCTGAACGGAGTACAAAAGGTGAGGACGCCGCCCACGCTTTGCCATGGGCTGAATTGAAGAAGATTATGAAGGAGGAATTTTGTCCGTCGCACGAGCTGAGAAAACTGGAAAGTGAATTTTGGCACCTTAAGCAAGTGGATGACGACAATGATGGTTTAACCCCCCGTTTCAAACAACTTAGCATCCTGTGTCCTAGCCAAGTTGATACACCTGAAAAAGCCATCAACAAATACATCCATTGTTTACCCGATTCGTTCATGAACCTCGTAGAAGCTGCTTGCCCAGCAACTATTGTGGAAACCTTTCGTTTGGCCACCCGTTTGAATAGCAACCATGTCATGCGTAGAAATGCCACAAAGCCCCGTTGAAAACCACCCATCAAGCCACCGTTGAACCCGTTGTTAAACCCTCCTCATCCACCAAGAAAAACCGAGGCAAGAAGCGGAAGGCTTCAAGCCAGAATTGTGCGGTCATCACTCCGCTAAACCCTTAACCCTTACAAGCCATGCCTGCTGTTTCTAACGTTGAACCTCCTCGCAAAGGTTACACTGGGACACAACCCAAGTGTGGCCAATGCCAATACCATCACCTTCCCAACGTTCCGTGCCGCAAGTGCGCCAACTGTAATCTATATGGGCACTTTTCTCAAAACTGTCGCGTATCGCCTATGGCCAATCAAAACCAAGCTGTGGTAGCTCGGAACCCTGTCCCCAACCAAGCTCAGAACCAAGTCGCTCCTGTGCGAGTGTGTTTCAAGTGTGGTAATCCCAACCATATGGCTAACGTATGTCCCCAATGAAACCAGCCTCAACAGCAACAGCCACCGCAACAACAGCAGCATCAACAGGCTCAACAACCCGCTCGAGGCAGAGCCTTTCTTCTCACTACTGCTCAGGCTCAAAACGCGAACGACGTCATTACTGGTACGTTCCTTGTGAACCATGTTTATGCTTCTTGTCTGTTTGATACTGGCGCCGATAAGAGTTTTGTGTCGTTAGAATTTGAATCTTTGCTTAAGTGTAAACGCTCTAAGTTGCCAAGATCTTTCACTGTCGAAGTCGCTGATGGTAAAACCGTCGCTGTCGATTCCACTCTTTCCGATTGTTCTTTGATCCTTAACGATCATACGTTCTCAATCAATCTTATACCTATGCAAATGGGTAGTTTCGACGTCATAGTAGGTATGGACTGGCTTAGGCGAGTCCGTGCGGAAGTTGTCTGTTCTGAGAACTTTATTCGTCTTCCTCTTCCAAACGGTGATTCCCTACACGTCTATGGCGAAAAACCTTTTCAAGGTCTTAAGCTTATGTCGTGTATCCAAGCGAACAAATGCTTGCGCAAGGGTACCTTCGCCTTTCTTGCCCACATTGTGGAAAAGAAGGACAAAGGCCCAAGCATAAGCGACGTTCCCATCATACATGATTTCCCTAATGTGTTTCCTGACGATCTTCCTGGTCCACCTCCTGCCCGTTCTGTCGACTTTCGCATCGATTTAGTGCCTGGTGCAACGCCTGTCGCTAAGTCTCACTATCGTCTAGCACCCTCTGAGATGCAAGAGCACTCGAGTCAACTTCAAGAGCTTCTTGATAAAGGCTTTATTCGCTCTAGTACCTCTCCTTGGGGCGCTCCCGTTTTGTTAGTCAAAAAGAAAGATGGGTCATTCCAAATGTGTATTGACTATCGTGAGCTCAACAAGCTTACTATCAAGAACAGATACCCTATTCCTCGCATCGACGACCTCTTCGATCAATTGCAAGGCTTGACCTGCTTTTCAAAGATCGACCTTCGTTCTGGGTACCATCAACTTCGAGTCCTCGAAGAAGATGTACCTAAAACCACTTTTCATATGCGTTATGCTCATTACGAGTTCATGGTCATGCCCTTTGGTTTGACCAACACACCTGTTGTTTTCATGGATTTGATGAACCGCGTGTGCAAAGCGTACTTGGACCGTTTCGTGATCGTCTTCATCGACGATATCCTTATCTATTCCAATACACAAGAAGAGCATGAACAACACTTGCGTCTTATCCTTCAACTTTCGTACTGAACGTCTATATGCTAAATTCTCCAAGTGCGAATTTTGGTTAAAAGAGGTTCAATTCCTTGGTCATACTGTCAACGAACTTGGTATAGGATTAACGCACCGCCCGTAGACTTGTGGTTATGTCATGAGCATATTGCGTTTCATCATTGGTTTGATATGTTAGACACATGCCAAATTTAAGGTTTATCTTGTATCGCATGCTTGCTATGAGGAATTGTTTAATCATCTTGTTATGCTATGTACGTATCAAACTTGTATACTCGCCTTTGCTTTTGCATTGAACTTTATTTTAAACATGTTACAGGTTGAGGATGATGATTGCTATGAAATGAAGTAGCGACGATGCTTAGATACACATATAGACGTGTTAGGTTTAATATATTGTATCAAATTTTGTTATTGTTATGTTTCGAACATGTTGTTATTTGAATTTATGTAATGTTTGACAATTTGATATTTATGAAATGAAATGGGTTTATTTAAATATTGTCACAAATAGTGTTATGAAGTCTCTTGCAATCTTTTTCATCCCGCTCAGATGTTTCCGCCATTGGTTGGGGTGTGACATAGACAGTGATGGAGGGCGCACGTCTCCCCCATACAAGACAATACAAATAAAAGAGATCCCCCTGATTGCGCCACTCACGACTCTGCTCGTGTTGTGCAATGGATGTGCCAATAAGCCTATGTAGGTAACGGTACAGGGGGTCTCTGATACGTGAAACCCTCGACTTCGAGCGCCCAAAGCGACCCGAACCTATCACCGGCCAGAACCTACAGAGAGTTGAACGAGGGCCATATGGATGCCCTCGGTGTAGATGGGGTGTTTGTCTCCTATAACATGTAAAGGCCGCAGTGCACGACTGTTGGGATTGAACCCTACAAAGGAACAGTTGATTAAAGCCAAAACTAGATCAGATCGGTGGATTCAGAATAAGCAGTTGTTTGCATTAGTCTTTTCCCTTGGAAGTGGCCCTAACATTTGCTGACCTCCATCTACTTGTGACATCTGTGCCTCTACGACCATTGTACAAATACGAATCTAATGAAATCTTGTGTTTCATACTTGGGATTTGTATAAATATGTGTATCATTTGCACATATCAATTCTTGTTCAATTTCAAGCTTTAAATCGCTTTCTGGAAAGTTATACGCGAACTGATGCGTAAACGTAATCAGTTTGACGTGAAAACCACTCCGGAATAGTGACATAGGCTTAACATACCTTAAATAACCTTTACGTAACTTAGAAATAAGTTTTGGAAGGTTTGGTGTGTCGAAAACAAGTTTATTCGATCGCATGGACTATTTACGACAAACTGTGAAACTATGCCGATTCGTACAGTAACGAACATACCGGAACTTGATCATAAGCTAAATATACCCTAAATATCCTTTACATAGCTTAGAAATAAGCTTTGAGGGGTTCGGTATGCGAAAATACGCTTATTTGATCACAAGGGCCAAAAGCGTCAAAACTTCCTAAGTATGCATTTAAGCACATATCTTGCATTCTGACCATATCCAGAATGCAAAAATACCATTCATCACGCAATTTGGTTCATTTTCGCGTCCGTTACGATTCCATCGTAATTAACCGAAAACTGCAACCGTACAGCCAAACGAACTGACATCCGTGACATTTTTTAGCATAATTCAAGTTAAATATATTCTAACATCCTTATGGAGCTTAAAAATGGGCTTGACGGGTGTTAGAAGTGCTAAAACACGTTGAAAATCAAGTTTGGAGTCACAGGGGCCTGTTCTGCCAATTTTGCAAAGTTGCTGCCAGCATCTAGGGTCCATACGGACCGTATGGGACCTTTGACGGTCTGTAAAGGAGTCCCAGGTCTGCAGAAACCTCCTGAATAAAACCCAGCTGCTTGCACCTTGTTTCCTTTGCTTGTTTTCAATCTTGTGGGCATGTTTGATGGTTTATCAAGCTCCCAAATCAGACTCCAACAAGTGTATGGCCATGATCAAGCCTAGAAACAAGTGGAATGATCCTAATGGTTCAAGAAATCTATAAATAGCAAGGCCCTTTTCATTCTTCCTTGCTCATTTTGTGACAACCCTCACTAAACCAGGTATCCGTACGACTTAATTAATAATTAATTACTGCTTAATTACTGTGCTTGTTTGAAATTACTGATGAACTGCTACTTGATTTCTGATACATGCATATACCTGCATCATACTTTACTTACCGTCACTACATTATTTACATGCTGAACCTTAGTGACAAACATGATGCACAAAAAGCACAGTAGCACTATAAACGGATAACCTATTGAACATGCTGATAAGCCAGCATCAGGCAGACACTGCCTCTAAGGCCTGTATGAGCCAGAAATATTTTACTACACTAGTGGTGAGTGTAGGGATATAAGGGTTGTAGAACTGCGTCTCTAGGAATAAGTTACGATGACTGGATGTGCCTAAAACGTGCTCTAAGCACAAAATTCAGCACTTTACATAATAATTCAGCATTAAGCTACCTAATAAAGTGCCAAAACATGAGGAAAATATTCCTGACACTTTGGAGGAATAAGTTGTGTCACTAAAAATAATAATAACGACACTTTAAAGCTTGTTTAACGCTTTAACGGATTACTATCCAACCGAACAACCGGACCTTACCCGGAACATGAAAATATTGTCATTCTCATTATTTGTCTTTTTCTAAGCCAGTTAGGGTCCCTGAATACCCTAACATCCACTGTAAAGCACAATACACTAGTAACCGGGTTAATCGCTTAACTTAACTAGATTAACCTAACTAATATCCTAACTACTAGTTGGAATCGAACCAAGACCCCCCCCCCCTCTTCAACCAAACCGTCCCCTTGGGGGAACACCTCTTGTACCTTTGTGATTAAATTAATCACCATTGTCTAATATCTAGAATACACAATAACCTATGGTAAATGACCTTGATGATTGTCTATAAGATCCAAGTTTAGCACAACATAACTTTCATCACAAACTCAACAACACACACTTTCTCTCCCTCTCTACAACTCTCGGCCGAACACCCCCTCTTACATACACCCATTTTCGAGTTTTGATCTTCTCATTCCAAGTTCATACAAGTGATAAGGATCGCGTATAAGGAACCTTGGTGCAATCGGAAGGCGAAGGACCTCACTACATTGCTTTTATCCACTCATTTTGCGCTTAGATTCTTCCCTAGCCTCGAGCTAGTAGTAAGTTGCTTAAATCACACTCTCGAACTATCTTGAAGTGGTTAAGATGATTTGTAACGGTTAAAACTCGTAAACATACAAGATGACACACAAAAGTCTACTTAAAACACTAAAAATGTTGGTTAAAAGCTCATACGTTGTGTAAAACTTGTAGTAATTGATTTGTGTGATTATTTAGACCCGATCTATGTTGTGGTAGCTCGGATCATCATTTAACCCGGGTTGGTCACGATCTTGGATCATGACATAAGGTTGTTTTGGAAGTAACAAGGGTTAAAGGATGAAACTCTACCACACGCGAATCATGAACTTGTGTAAAAGCGATTTTGCTTGTGAAATAGTGTTTAAAACTAGTAGATCTACGTATCTACAAGCGGTATTTTCAAAGAACCAAGTATCAAAGAAATCATGTTTTCTAAAGACGGATCTTACACTAACACGAATGATTTTTAGAACACACAAGTGTGTAAACACTTGTGTAGCACAAAGTTTCGACAAAATAACTATTTTTGTAAAAGTTGACAAGAAGTTGTAAAGATGGAATTTCTTTAAAAACAAGACTTTTACGAAATCGTATTGCTTTATATAAAGATCCACTAAAAGTAATGGGATTTACTTCATAATATTAGAAAACTACAAGTTCATGAGATTCTTGCAAATTACATGTTTATTAACTAGTTTGATACGTTGAACATTGTTTTGGTTGAATAAGGAAATTGTTGGTTTGATTTATAAAAGAAAATGATACGCTTGAAAGCGTGGCCACCTCCAGTTACAGAGGAAACTCTGGAGAAATTCTTCCAAAAACCTAACACTTAGAAATATTTCGACCACAAGTGTTAGAAATACATTTTGACTTGTTTTCAAATTATAGATTTCGCCACGACTTTATTTACAAAACATCGGAGGTGGGATTTCACAAAATAAAACGTGATAAATATATGTATTTAGTAAATATATTTTTCACAACATCACTTGTGTAAATGTTTATGATTATTTTGTGAAAATACTAGTATTATTTTTAGGGTAAAAATAATACTATCGAATGTTAATGGATCCAAAATAATAGGAACGCCTCTACGATAAATATATAAGTTACACCGGTAATTATTATTACCACTCGATCATTAAAACGTAGCTTACGCATTTTGAGAAAATATGACTTAACGCGTATTTTTGCCAAGGTATTATTTTGGGAAAATTATGTAATAGAAAATATAATATTTTTGAGAAGAATATTTATATTTTGGAATTAGAAATAAAATATATTAAGTGAGACTTAATAGTGTAATTCGAATGTTACGAACGCACATGTATTAAATCCCCCATCCTTGGGAAGGAAAATAACTACCAAGTATATACAGAATATAAACACGAAATAGTTGTCTAACTATTTCCCAAAAACTTAAACCTTAAATCTAAGGCACGGCCGTCCGTCTAATAGAATTAGTACGTGTAGGTCGTCATACAGCTGCTTGATCAGGAGACATACTTGGTAGAGACGCACCACTGTGAGTTCATGTCCCCCTTTTCTCTTAACTGTTTTCAGTTTTCTAAACTACGGGGGTGAAATACATGTTACATACTGCTACGGACAATTATGAATGGTATGGTCAGCTAAGGAAGGAACTGTTAGGTTATGTGATTGGGTAGGTGAAATCTTAAGAACATTAGTCCTCGTAGTGCGATCGAGGGATACAAGTGATAGGCCTATTTGAGCATAACAAACCCCACCCATGCGCCCTAAGGTTGGACCATGTGGTGACCTTGTCTTAACCCCACCCATGCGCCCTAAGGTTGGACCATGTGGTGACCTTGTCTTAACACCACCCATGCGCCCTCAGGTTGGACCATGTGGTGACCTTGTCCTATCCCCTCCCATGCGCCCGCAGGTTGGACCATGTGGTTACACATTAACTGATATGTTTCCTTATTTGCTTTCATACCAGAGTTTACAAAACATTCATACTTACAATGATTATAAAGGTTTATTCGCGCGCACATACTAAACACATGAACTCGCTCAACATTATTGTTGATTTTTCCAACTTACATGTATTTCAGGGAATTAAAGATCTGGCGCGGTATGTTATGTTTTCCCGCTGCATATGGGTTCCGAGGTCATCCAGGTTTAGGGGATGTGACTTTTACCTGGACGAGTCACAGTCCTTAAAATGCGTTTTATTCACGTTGATGTTTATGTCTTTCAAAACAATGCTTTATGTTAAGATGGTGTAGTTCCAAGACAATGTTATGTTACCATGGTTTTTAAAACTTATTTTAATGGATGATCTTGCATGATATTTATTTCATATAGCTTGTTATGGTTAAGCTATGGTATTAAGAAGTCACACCAAAATAACCACGCTTCCGCAAAGCCAGGGTGTGACACATTTGATCTAAATCTGCTCTAAGTGGAGGTTTTCACTAGTTGAAGGCCACCTACCTGAGTATTTTTAGTTCAATTCTTCCTAGCTTGGACCCTCTGTAAGTTTCTTTCATGCTTGTTCATCTATTTCAAGCATAAAATTCAAACAATGTTTGACTTTCTGCTTTGACCAGTTTATGGTCAACACAAAGTTCGTTTGAACTTTGCAACGTGATCATAATCACGATGGTTATAGTCCCATGTGACTATACCTACTGATTACCACGTCGATTAGTCGAAGTGACGAGTCAAAGTTTCGGTCAAAATACGTGTTCATGCGTATTTTGCAATGAAGCTATTCTTGGGTATCAAAACACTTTGTTTTTATATCAAACATGTTTTCTAACTTAGTTAAACATGTTTTAACATGTTTAACTCGTCACTTTAGTCTAGTGCTTGTTTAGGGTCGTAAGTCAAGCGGTCTAAACCACCGCTTAGACTTTCGAACCCGACCCGTTTGGTCAATCGTTAGGATCCGACCAAGCATATATTGTGACCATAGTTGTATAGGGAATAACCTTCTGAGGTTATACCTTATGGTCACTTAGTTTAATTAGTTGTATGATAGGTAGTTTATATGCCTTAGGTAAATGACCAAAATGCCCTTTTCATGCATAATTGGTATTTAAGCATATGTAACTTAACTTTTGCCACTTAAACTGATTATGCAATATATTTAAACATGTTAGGGCATGTAATACTTGTCATAGGACTAGTTAGGCGTCTCGAACACGCTTTCGCACGAACGACGCGTTAAAGTAGCATAAGCTACCTTAATGGGTCGTAACGGGTCGTAAGCACTTAGGATAGGTTCCGATTTAGAATGTAGGCTTCGTTAAACCATATCACATGAGTTCCAATACTCATTTGGTTTACGAGACCTCATTCTACCCGATCTTCCAATTTAGGTGTCGATTTATTTAACTTAGCGATTCGATTACTAGGTACTACTTGATTTCCTTGATTTGCCCGAGCTTTGTTAAGTTCATTAGATCGAGGATACTTGCAATTCAATGTGAGTACATAGTTCCCCTCTTTTACCGCTTTCAAACGTTTTGGGGTGATTCATATGTGCTAAACGATTACGAGATTTCTAAACAAATGCTATGGTTTATGTTAAACACAACGATTTCAATTATTTGAACAAACTTGTTGGGGCATTAGTCGAAAGACAATTGAATGACATTCATTAACTATTTTAAGTCGACCAGTAGTACGTTATGGTACCATAGGATATTATGATACCATAGGATCTGACAAATCCCGTTATCAGACTTTCACCATGCTTATGGGGTATTGTGGGTAACGACAGAACCTGATGATTGTTAACTTACCCCTTGGTGGTTTGTTAATACGAGTTGAACGAGTAGGATGAGTCACACAGGTTTGAATGTATTCAATGAAACGACTAAAAGTTAGTTTTTCACAATTTAAACACGAACCACTGGAACTATTGAACGATGTGAACTATTTGAACCACTGGAACTATCTGATCTATGTGAACTATTTGAACCACTGGAACTATCTGAACTATGTGAACGATATGATCTATTGAACCATTGGAACTATTTGATCTATGTGAACTGTTTGAACTATTTGAACGATTGGAACTATTAAACGATTGGGTTATGGTAAGTGATTAGGTAACGGGGTGGGTGTAATGTGATAAAAGCATGGTGGATACGCCGCTGGTACTTCTTATATATAAGTGCTTTTAACACGTTACATATCGTTGCGTTATCTAGATCACTTGGACGAATGTTTTCAAAACGAAGTTACACTACAAGGTTTTCCTAACGATATAAACCATACAAGTTTTATTACGAGAACGATTCACAACTTGGTTTACAAAGACAAATGTTTTCAGTTAAGATTCATGGCTACAATGGTTTTGGTTTATACATACATATCAACTTGTAAAAGTTGATAGAAACATACTGCAATATCAAATTCTTTTGTTTTCAAGATATACACTAAACAACTCTCGTAGTTGGACAAGGTATTGCAATATGAACTCAAGGCCATGAATCTAATACACTCATAAAACCTATGTACTCGCCGGCATTTTTATGCTGACGTACTTTCACATATGTTTCAGGTACCATAATTGATGATGTTTGATGATGATTATGATGCATGCTCATATAGGGATGGACGAGGCCTTAGTGACCTAATAACAATGAAGGACAATATGTTCATGTTTTGTATTTAATTTTCGAGACAATGTAATAAACTTAATTCAATAAAACGAAACTTCAATCCATGTGTTGTGAAACAATGATTCTGTTACTACACTCCCCGACGTTTCCGCCGCAGGTTGTTGTTTTAACGCGGTCGGGGTGTGACACTACTGATCTTCTACAACAACTGCTGACCTTCAACAACTGCTGATGATTGTAAAGACTGTTGAAGACTTAGCACTGATGCTCAATCTACTGTCATGGTTCAAGTACTGCTATAGACAAAGCACTGCTGGGAGTATAACAGTGGAATGAGAAGCAGTAGTTCAGTTTGTTTCTTTGTATTATAATTGTAATCAGTAGTTAGAAAGCAGTATTTGTATAGATCAGTGGTTAGAGGTTGTTAGGAGGTTAGATGTCACTTTCATGGTGATGTCAGCAAAGATGCTTCAGTGGTTTGTTCTGTACTATAAATAGAATAGTACCCTGTACTGTTCTATTAGCTCTTTCTTCACCAAGTCATTCTGTACAAACAAATCATTGTGAGCTCAGGCTGAGGGGGAGACTTTATGCATGCATGCAGTAGTTTTGATTATTGTAATTAAATACAATCATTCGACTCTATTATAAACATGTTTGCTGAAAATTGTTCTCACTTTGATTGAGTTGAAAGTTTATTCATATAATTCCGCTGCAATAGTTTATCATTCATCTTCATTTTAATTAAACAAACACAATCATAAGAAACTCAGATCCTAATAATTGGTATCAGAGCAAGGACAGTCAATTTTGGTCTAACAATCATTTTGACGTAAAAGTTCAGCTCATAATTATTGATACTTTTAATTGTTCGTTTTGTTGAAAAATAGAGTAAGGTTTAATCACGAGCAAAGTTGATTAATCAGTACCTGTAAAACAACCAGGATGACATCACAATCACAGGATGTTAACAATAGCATCGGTTCACTCTTCAAACCACCTATGTTGAAGAGATCTGAATACAACATCTGGCAGGGAAGGATGGGTCACATCCTTGCTCAACAAAATACCGGATGTTGGAAGTCGGTTATCTTTGGACCACACGTTCCAATGGTGCCAAGTGCTGAGGATCTAAAGGTCTTTGTTCCTAAGAAAATTGAGAACTATACGGACCAGGATTTTCAGAAAATTGAACTGGATGCCTAGGCATTTAGCATCGTTGCATCCGCACTACCAAATGAAATTTATGATGGGCTGTTACACTATAACAGTGCCAAGGAATTGTGGGATGCATTTAAAGAATAGTTTGGAGGGACTAAAGAAGTGATTGAAAATAACAGGGAAATTCTGAATCAACAGTATGAAACCTTTTGTCACATTAAGGGTGAATCACTAACACAACAGTTTGAGCGATTTAGTTGTCTCATAAGTGAACTAAAACTTGTTAATGTTCAATTTGGTAATGCAACACAAAATAGCAGGTTTCTTAGGTCACTTCCTGATAAATGGGATACAATTGCTTTTGTAACCAGGAATTCAGTTGGGTTCAAAGATCTGACCCTGACCCAACTTCATGGTAGACTCCTGACCTATGAGAGGGAGTTGAACCAGAAAAAGAAGTTGCAAGAGTCTGGGAAAGTTGCAGATGATTATTCATTTGGCAACACAGCTCTTTTGGGTCAGGAAGAATCAGGCAGTAGTAAGGATCAGAGTTATGGTCACTTTATTGACATAACAGCTGGTGGAAATTTTAACTCTGATTCTCACTCATCCAATTATGCTTTTACAGCAAATGGAGAAAGCCAAAATTCTGATAATCTGTGCTTTGAACTCAATGATCTCCAGCATTTTGATCCAACTGATCTGGAAGAGATGGATATTTCGCACCAACTTGCACTGCTAAGTGTTAGAACCAGCAAGTTTTACAAAAGGACAGGGAGAAAATTTCCAGGTTTACATGGGAATTTAAAAGTGGGGTTGGATAAATCAAAAATAAAATGCTACAAGTGTAATAGGTTAGGTCACTTTGCTAGAGAGTGTAGGACTCAAAACAATGGACCAATAATCAAACAACCTAGCTCTAACCCTAGACCACAAAATAACCAAACCACTGTGCAGTATTCCCAATATGCCCCTGCTGCCCATGTAAAAGCTGCTCATTATGCACATCCTGCAACCCTTATTCCTGTGCACTATGTCCAAACCACTGTTCCTCAGATACAGTATGTCCAAGCCCCAATTCCTCAGGTTCAGGTGCAACAAGCTGCACCTCAACAAGCTGCACCTCAAACAGCTGTTCAAGCAGATCAGCAAAGCTTTTTCACATAAGGCTTTGTTGATTGGAGTAGCTTGCCTGAGGAATTAGGAGATGAAAATTTTGCTCTATATGCTAATGATGCTGTTTCTAGTGATGAATTCTGTTTTGTAGCATTAGAGTCAATTCCTGAAGGGCTGGAAACTGAAGAAGGAACATCCAATGCTGAAACAGTGGATGAAATTGCTGAAGCAGTGGTTACTGCTATTGCTGGTGAAATACTGTTGGGAGAAAGTTCAGAACCCCTGTTGGAACCACTGTCTGACCCCTGGTCTGAAGAAGAAGAAAAGAAACAAGGTGAAAAAGAAGAGAAAGTGCCAGACGAGAAAGAGCATGTTTGTGATTGTGCCATGATGGCTGCAGCTAAGGTATCATCTCAGGTTCTTAAAAACCTTTGTTCAGACAAATGCATCATAGCATTTGCTAACATCAAAGAGGTAAATGAAAACCTTAGGGATAGAGTGTTAAATGATGAAGTTTAATTTGAAAAATCTTTAAAAGAATTAAAAATCAAATTGGCTAAAAAGGATAATGAAATCTGCAGTCTCAAACAAGAGCATAGCATAACCATGGACCAAATCCAGACCATGATAGAAAAATATCAAGTCTGTAAAAAGGAGTTGGAATCCACCCAAATCACTTGTGAAAAATGGGTGGAATCCTGCAAAGGTTATGAAGTGATGCTTGAAAAACAGATCAAAAGCAATGTAAAATTTGGTGTAGGTTTTAGAAAACATGATCAAATTGAAAACACTGCTGCAAATGAGTCTGTTCAAACCTCTGTTGAAATCATACCCACCAACAAGGATGGCCAAGAAGTTAAAATAACTGATAAACTTGGTAACAAAATCACTCTGGAAAGATCTGTGGGGTCCTCAACTTTTGAGGAGATTGAGAAGTACCAATTCAAACCCACATGGTCTGATGAGTGTGACATCCTTGAAAACTTCAAACCCATGAACTTCACAACTATAGATGGTGTCAAAGCTCCTAAGGCCAAGGTCATTCCTCTCAAGGACATCCTAACAGTGGTTCAAAACTCTGTTGTAAAGGAGTCTGAAAAGAGGAAGAAAAGAGAAAAGATTAAAAACTTGTTTTGTGACTTTTGTGAAAAGAAAAATCATTTGACCAAAGATTATTTTCATTTAAAAGCTTATGGCCTTAACAAAACAAGTACCATTGTGCCTTCAAATGGCTGCACCATCTGTGGAAAATCAAATCATTCCACTCAGGAGTGTGTGTATTTAAAATCCTTTGAGGTAAAAAAGGAAGAATACACATCAAAAACACTCATGAGTTCATCAAAATCATCTGTCAAGAAACAACCACTGTTTATGCCAGTCCAAACAGCTGTTACAAAACAGTTGAACCAAACCTCTGTTAAAAGAGAAGTTCAGGTGACTGATGCACCCCCTGCTAACCAATACCGAAGAGGTAAAGGTCAATCACCATACCCAAGGGTCCCATATGTTTATGAGACTTACAAAAAACCTTCTAAACCAAGAGTGAACAGCCATCCCTTTGGTTATCAACAGGTGATAGGGCAGGACCCCCAACAGTTGAGCTCTGGAGTTTGTTCCATCCTCTGCTGAGCTCTGGAATTTGTTTCAGCCTATGCTTCATCAGCAAAGACAATATGCTGATCAACAACATGAAGTTCAAATTCTGAAGATCAGAAATCTGATGGAAGCTAGGTTCAGGGATACACAAGCAGATATCAAGGCAATTAAGGCCCATTTACTACAAACCACTGGCACTGCTCCTCCTTCAATCATCTTTGTTGAAAATCCTACTGATGATGCCAAAAAGGGGGAGAAAAAGAAGAAGGGATATGAAGATGGCCTATACATCAAACCAGATCCATTGTCAAAACTGGTTGCAGAAATCCCTAGGCCAGATGGTTCCAAAAAGGTTGATGAGACTCAAAATGCCTTTGTTGCATTAAAAGCAGGCATGAAAGAGTCAATGGAAATAAAAGGGGCTAAAAGGTTTGAGCAGGAGAAGAAAGCTTTGATGGAAAGGGAAGAGCATGGTACTTCTGAGCCCAAGGAAAAACATGAAAATCCTAAGCCAAAAAGAAGACAGCCTACTAGAAAAGGCAGGCAACCCAAAACCACATCTTCCACAGCCACAAAACATACTCCCCAAATCCCCAAAAGTTCCTCTCATCAAACTTCCAAATCAACAGATGTTGAGATACCTGTTGTATCAATAGTTGTTGGTACTTCAGTTGTTTCAACAGATGTTATCCCAACAACTGCCATCACTACTACATCAACTCACATTCAATCCACTGCCATACCAGAAACAACTTCATTACCACCAACACCACCTGCCAAAAAGCAGAAGACAACAGTTGACACATCAACTGTTGTAGTGACAACAGTGGTTGAAACACCAGTGGTTTCAACAACTGTTAGTCAGACACCTACCACTCCAATCACTACCATTCAACCCACAAAAACACCACCAACCTCTCCTAAACACAAAAGGAGAAGGGTAACCAACATTGTCCTGGAAGAAGACACTCCCTTAACTCCAACTCCAACTCCAACATCTACACAACCACTGCCCCTTGTCCCCATACCAAACCCTGTTCCACTATCATCAGCTCAATTTCTGAATTCAAACACTGCTATTGTTCCAGTGGGATTACAATACCCATTGGATCTTCCAGCAGTTAGGGAGGAGATAAAATCGTTCTACTCTGAAGATGACCCTGCAAAAAGGAAACTTCCTTCCATTCAAGGTTATCCTTTCCCAAGAAACATAGAAGAATATCTCAAGATAAAAGCCCAACCAGCAGAGGATATGTCTAAAAGAGATACAGAGGGAAAGTCTGATAAAGAGATTCAGAGAAATTTGCAATACCTGCTCACCAAGGTCAGAACTTTAGAACAGTTCTCAAAAGATCTTGGCCAAAAACTGTCTGAAAAAGATGATGAAAGTATGAGGCAAGACTGCCTTGAGTATATCATGGCATACAAAAAGTACAGAGCAGAAAAGCATCAGTACAAAGAATGGACTATCAGTGAACTAAAAGAAGAGATAGCCAGAATACAAAAGATGTTTAAAGAAAAGGTAAAGCAAACTCCTCCAGTATGGGCCAAGTATAATAAAAATGTACCAGAAAGGACCCTAAGGCTGAAAAGAATGAAAGAAGAATTGATTGCTGCTGATTATGGGTCAAGGAACCAGGTCACAAGGTGGTCAGAGGATAAAGTGTTAGCCACTTACAAAAGTCTGGAAGAGTTGAGGAAGAGAGACCCCACTGTTCCTCAAAAGCATGTTTATCCAGAAACAGTGGTTCCAGTCAAACCACAAAAGTTACCCATCAGAAAACCCATTGTTTCAACTGCTGCCATCTTTTATCAAAGAAAGAAACAAAAGTAGATGGATACAACAGTTTCAAAAGAAGACCAAGTTTCAGAAGAATATATCATGAAGATGGTTCTTCAGACACTTATGGCAGAAAAACAAAGATCAACTCAATCTCAAGACCCTGCCAAAGTTGTCATCACAAGGCCTCAATCTCCAAACTCATCAGCAATAAAAACTCTCCCAAGAAACCCATTGGATTCAAAGATACTAAAGTGGAAGTCTGATAAACAGACCCACTTATTGACTCTGCTCAAATCCAATGGTGAGGTGAAGCACATATCAAGGGAACAAGCACTTGGCCTGGGTGTTGAAGATCTGCAGGATCTCCTTGAGCTTCCACAGTGCAGGGATGAAGATGATACAAATTCCATGGACTTTGAATTACAATTCAAAGGACAAGTCAGGGAATTTTTGATGAGGCAATAAAATCCAGAATAATGAAGAGTTTTGGCATCATCTGTTCCAGGGGGAGATTGTTGGGATTGAACCCTACAAAGGAACAGTTGATTAAAGCCAAAACTGGATCAGATCAGTGGATTCAGAATAAGCAGTTGTTTGCATTAGTCTTTTCCCTTGGAAGTGGCCCTAACATCTGCTGAACTCCATCTACTGATCTTCTACAACAACTGCTGATGATTGTAAAGACTGTTGAAGACTTAGCACTGATGCTCAATCTACTGTCGTGGTTCAAGTACTGCTATAGACAAAGCATTGCTGGGAGTATAACAGTGGAATGAGAAGCAGTAGTTCAGTTTGTTTCTTTGTATTATAATTGTAATCAGTAGTTAGAAAGCAGTATTTGTATAGATCAGTGGTTAGAGGTTGTTAGGAGGTTAGATGTCACTTTCATGGTGATGTCAGCAAAGATGCTTCAGTGGTTTGTTCTGTACTATAAATAGAACAGTGCCATGTACTGTTCTATTAGCTTTTTCTTCACCAAGTCATTCTGTACGAACAAATCATTGTGAGCTTAGGCTGAGGGGGAGACTTTATGCATGCATGCAGTAGTTTTGATTATTGTAATTAAATACAATCATTCGACTCTATTATAAACATGTTTGCTGAAAATTGCTCTCTTTGATTGTGTTGAAAGTTTATTCATATAATTCCGCTGCAATAGTTTATCATTCATCTTCATTTTAATTAAACAAACACAATCATAAGAAACTCAAATCCTAACAACGACAAACTCTATCAGTGACATCTCATGCCACTCACCGGCTAAACGAAAACTGACCTTTATCCACGGCTCCTCGGGGTCGTCAAGCTCCTCTGGCTGGTCTGCAGGTCTGGGAGCGAAGCCGAAAGATGCCAAGAACTCGCAGACCATGACCCTAAACGACGGCAGGTATGCCAGATGGAACAACCTGTCAAACAGTGTGGTTAGTATCCATTTCGTATACAAAACAAAGAAAACACAGTAACAAATAGTATACATGTCCCACAGAGTATCGTGCCCGATGAAATCTCGAGCTCTCGCCGCCTCATCCACCTCCTCGAGAGTAGTCCAATCGACGATCGTGTAGCCGCCGATCTCCATACGCCGAAACTTTTCACATCTGTGAAAAGCCTCGCTCCCGTGCTCGAACGATAGATAAGGATTATCTAGCAAAGGATCCACATCTAGGCCACCGCACCCACGTCCACGCCCACCGGCCAACGCCGCCCCCGGCCCCGCCCGTCCACCTCTACCACGTCAGCCACTCCACCTCTACCACGTCCGCCACCTCCACCGCCACCACCCAGGCCCTGCCCTCTCCCAACAACGTCATCCATATCAATCTAAAAATATAACAAATAATTTAAAAAATATAACTATTTTTAATGTATTTTTTATTATATTTAAAAATATATAACAATTTTTAATGTATTTTTTTAAATGTAACAATAATTTTTAATTTTTAATATTAAATATAACATTTTTAATAAATTTTTAAAGATTTATAACATATTTTAATTAATTTTATAAAATAATATTTTTAATTATTTTTTTTTAAATATAACATTTTTAATAAAGTTTTTTAAATATATAACAATTTTTGATTAAATTTTTAAAGATTTATAACATTTTTTAATTGATTTTTTTAAAAAATATAACAGGTTTTAATTAATTTTTTAAAGATTTATAACATTTTTTAATTGATTTTTTAAAACAATATAACATTTTTTAATTAACTTTTTAAAAAATATAACATCAATTTCTACTTAAAAGTATAACATTTGTAATAATAAACTAAGATATAAAACATTTTTTTATATTTTACAAAACAGAAAAGAAAAAAAAATCGCTTTTGGGCCTATACGCATGGTATAGGCCCATACTTATCGTATAACACCATCAATTTCAAACAAAACCATGCAATTTTGAAGCAATACGATGCGTATAGGCCGATACGCATCGTATTGCTTCATCGGTCGATGAAAAAAGCCCCAAATTTCTAGCCTTTTAACCCAAAATTTACACAATTTCAACTGTCAAAATACAAAATTGAAAACATATAAAGGATGAGGGTTCGGAGATACATACCTTACTTGTCTTTGAACTTGAAATCTTCACCATATGTTGACCGTATGCGTGTACATCGTATGTGTGTGTATTTTTGGTTTTGGATTGTATTGGAAATAATAACCCCGTGTTAATCAGGGGGTTATATCGTTTTGGCCTTTAATGCATCGTATAGGTCTATACGATGCGTATTACCCCCCTGAATTTTCAAAGGACCCCTGGTTTTTTGAGAAATCAGGGGGTAATACGCATCGTATAGGCCTACACGATGCGTATTAATCTGCAATACGATAAAGTATAGGCCTATACGTGTCGTGCTTTGATGAATTTTCGCGTATTTTGTCATTTTATGAAGTATACCTTCAACATGCGTCGTTTCGGTGACGTTCGGTTGCGTGTGATTATCGTATTCTATTGAGTACGTACAATTTTGTTTGAAATCCACTTGTATTGTATATTGTTGTGTTATATGTATACGCGTCTTAGAATATTATTAGTTGCGAACGTTGACGTATTTTAGCGTATTCTTGCGTATTTTAGCGTATTATAACGTATTTTGACATATTCGAGTGTATTTTTGCCTATTTTAACGTATATTAGTGTATTTTAACGTATATTGACGCATTTTAGCGTACTTTGACGTATTTTAGTGTATTTTGACGTAATTTAGCGTATTTTAACGTATTTGAGTGTACTTTGACGTATTCTAGCGTATTTTGACGTATTTTAACGTATTTTGACGTATTTTAGCGTATTTTAGCATATTTTTACGTATTTTAGCGTATTATACAAATAAATTATTCTTTAAATTTACAAATTAATCAATATAATGCACTGTCTTGTCAATAAACAAATGAAATACATTATACAAATAAATTATTCTTTAAAATTACAAACTAATCAATACAATGCACTGTGTTGTCAATAAACAAATGAAATAAATTATACAAATAAATTATTCTTTAAAATTACAAATTAATCAATATAATGCACTGTCTTGTCAATATTAGGCTTCGTCATCGTTTCATACCACGCGTCCCGTGTAGTTTTTCGTCCAAAGTGTTGCTTCTTCGCATGCGTGTCTTACCCAGAGATAGTTCGGTGATGACATTGGATAGTCCCCTTCAAGTTTGACATGGATGAAATGACCATTGTTAATATATACCAGTGTAACGACCTGATGGGAGACACGTCCGCGCTCTGAATGATAAAAGAGGAATAAAGTCGAACAGCCTCTCATGTCTAATGTGTGAACAATCACACCAAACCTATGGGCAAGAAGGAGTCCTGCATGAGGCATCTCTATCTAATGCGCCATGGGTGCTCTCCCACCCCCGGTAAAATTTATTCTCTTTAGTTGCGCATCGTAGTCTCCCGGTAAATCATTGTCTAAAATTGTGACAACCGTCAAAAATCCAGATATCCGTACAATTAATTAGTCATGATTAGTGCTTAATGACTGTGCTGAATTTACAATTAACTGCCTTCTGATTACTGCATCATATTTACCTATGCATCACTCATTGCATAATGTCATTTCATTACTGCATGCAAACATATTGACATAAAGAATGCATTAAGTATAGTTAGCACAGTGAACGGATAAATCAGGAAGATGCTGACAGAACTCAGCACATAGACAGACAGTGTTTTGAGACCCAGAATAGGCCAGAAACTAAGTACTACACTAGTATAGTGTGTAGGAAAGTAAGGATCCCAAAACTGCCTTTCTAAGTGATAGTTTAAGTGCCGGAAAGTGACTAAACTCACCCAAAGTGCTGAATTCAGCAAAAATCAGCATTTAAACAATCTAGTTTCATGCATAAATATGCTTAAATGGTCCTGAATGCTTTCCTAAGTATCGGGAATTAAAAGTGTCACAAAAGGGTACATAAAGAACACTAAACTGTATAATTTAGCACTTTAACGAACCAGTATCTAACCGAACAACCGGACACTACCCGAAACATCAAAATTACACTAGAAGCACTATTTTAACATTTCCAAGCTAGTTATGATCCCCGAACACCATAACACCTCCTAAAAATATCTAATAACCAAGACATATAACTAACACTTGAAATTGAACTAGATCATTAACCAACTAGTTACACCCTAATCTACTACCCCCCCCCCCCCCCACACCTAGTAATCGGCCATACATGGCCCCCACCTCAAGATTTTATTACAATTAAAAATTGGATCTTGTCTTGCTTTAAGTAACATGTTATACAAGGGTTAAAGTGTTAGAATGGGTTATAAGTATACATGAAAGATCATCCTCTCATTTCTACACACACTTAAACACACACAAAACCTCCTTCCCCCTTGTGAGCTCTCGGCCGACCCCTCACCCACATACCTTCACCTTCAATCATTCATCTATATATATTACAAGACCATACAAAGGTGTTAAAGATCATACAAGGAAGCTTGGTGGCTTTGGATCTTGAAGGACCTCTCTTATTTTCTTTTATCCTCTTCATTTCTTCACTTGAATCATCCCTAGCCTTGTGCTAGTGGTAAGAACCTTGATCTATCTATTTCACTTCTATTTTAAGTGGTTAAAGATGAGTCAAAATCAAGAACATCAAGAACACTAAAGATCATAAGCATGAAACATGAACATAAGCTTGTTTAATGAAGATATCTTGATGAATATAAGTTGTTATGCTTGTTGATTTTTGATTGTTTGTAGAAATGATGTTGATCATCATAAGATCTTGCTAGATCATGATTAAAAACATAATCTAGCAAGATGTAAGAATAGAAATTGTTGTAGGATGATAGATCATCCACATAAAGATCATGAACTTGAAAGAATACTTTGTTTTCTTGAAAATTAATGAACAAAGTAAGTTGTTAACCATGTAGATCTAGATATTTATGAATGGTTTTTCAAAGAAACCAAGTTAAAAATATAAGTTTTGTTAAAACTTGGTTCTTACATAAACAAGTCTCATTTTTAGTGGTTAAACAAGTGTAGAAACACTTGTGTAACAAGAAGATTGCATAAAGAAATATTTTTAGAAAATATGTTTTGAAGTTGTAAACATCCAACTTCTTTAAAAATGAAGTTTTTAAAGAAGTAAACACATTTTAAAGGGTAACAAGACTTACTAAGAATACTAGTAAGTTACTACAATTTTTTACAAATATTCAAGTTCATGAAGTAATAGAATATGCATGATTTTGGCAAGATTGGTAAGTAAAGGTTGTTTGTTGATGATTGTAAATTGATTGTGATGATTATTACAAAAGAAAATGATATGCTTGAAAGTATGGAAACCTCCATTTTTAGGGGAAACTATGGCAAAATTTTCTAAAAATATAAACACTTAGAAAAATATTTTTAAACAAATATTTACAAGTGTATTTTAAACCATGATTTTCCTACATAAACTTTGCCATAATTTTTGTTACAAAAATATAAATATTGGAGGTTGGTTTTCATAAATAAAAGTGACTAAATACGTATTTAGAAAGTATATAATAAGAAGACATATATGTGTGATTATTTGTATATTTTGTGTATTAGTTATATTATTTTAGGACTTGAAATATTATAACTCACAAAATACCAAGAAATTACCATCCAAAATAATACCAAAATTCCAAAGAATAAATATACAAGCTTATACAAAATATTGATGAAACCAAACTAAGGAATAAGACTTACAAAATATTCCGGAAGATTTATTCACAAAAGAATATTTTGGTAAATAATATTTTGGACACCAAGGAAGTAAAAATATAATTTTTTTACAATTACTACACGAATATATCATATTTTGACAAGTATGAAACATATAGTTTTCTTGAAATTTTTAGAAGATATATTATTTTTAATATATATTTTCTTAAACAAACATAAATACAAAGTATGTTATTTTTGGGAAAAATGAATTTATATATATATATATATATATTTTTTCCAAGTTGGACTTGAAAATATATTATTTTTGGAACTCACAAGAGAATACAAATATTTTTGCCAACGAAAAAACTTATAAATAATTTTTCTAAGCAATATTCCTCAAAGTATATATTTTGGAAATATATATAGGATTTTTATTAAGGATACTATTCCGGAAAATTTAGTACGAAATCAAGTATAAAGAATACTTAATGAATACAATAAAAATACGTATCCTCGTACGTATAAACACACACCGGAATACGACCTCAAAACATGGCAAAATATACATGTATAAGATACCCCCATCCTTGGAAAGGAAATACAAGTATAAATACTTGGGAAGTATTATTACAATAATATTGTTCAACAATTATTCCAAAATTCATAAATATAATCTAAGTTAAAATATTAATTATTTTGACAAATAATTAAATAATTTGGAATAATACCGAAGACACAAAAGAAACGTAACTCAAAGGCATTAATACAGAGTCAAGGCACGGCCCGTTTGTCTAATAGATATTAGTACGTTGTAGGTAGTCGTGTTCACCGAAGAAGCTAGAGTTACGATTGCTGAAGACGCAAAACTGTGAGTTCATGTCCCCCTTTTCTTTTAACTATTTTCGTTTTACGACTTCGGGGGTGAAGTACATGTTACAAATTGTTTACAAATGAAATGAACTGCTAGATCATGTGAAAGGGTAGGCGTTAGCTTGAGACCATTAATCCTTTAGAAGGACCGAGGGGCATGAGTGATAGATCTATTTGGGTGTTGCGAGCCCCACCCATGAGTCCGCAAGTTGGCTCATGTGGTGACTATGTTGTTCCAGCCGGGAGGCCCGGTGCGAAATACGCAAAGGATTAAGCCTTCCTACACCGGTTCACACATGTTAATGTATTAGCTACACATTAATTGATCTGTTCATTTTCACATACATACTTTCAATGATTTTAAAGGTTTATTCACAAACACACACATGAATTCGCTCAACTTTTGTTGATGTTTTCAAAATACATGTATTTTAGGGAATTAAAGGTGGATCTGGCGGGTGTTCGAAAGTTTCAAGTGTTGTAAGAATAAAAGATGTCATCCATTGTCTTGAGATTTGGTTTGGGTGTCCTATCCTGGTCAAGACACCACTCCCAAATCTTGGTTTTTATTTAGAGTCTTTTGATGAGTCCTTGTGAACTCTTAAACAATTTACATGGGTTGTAAAACTTGAATTTGGAGTCTTGTTTAAACAATGATGTTTGTGATGTTTTCGAATTTATTAAATGGATGACGATCTATGGCTTTATCATATAGATGTTGTTATGATTCAATGTGATGGTATTAAGAAAGTCACACCATAATCACGCTTTCGCAATATTCAGGGTGTGACAGCTTGGTATCAGAGCTTCGATTGTAGCGAACTAGGATTCCTTCTCGAGTCTAGACTACAATCATTAGGGCTCTCATGAAAATATTTTTACAACATGTTTTCATTGCATACCCGAAACGCCCAGATCCAGGAAACAAACATTTTTACAAATAAAAGACAAGATACATTTTCAAAGATTATGGTTATGGTTCAGTCTGGGAGACTGGATGGTTCAGTCTGGGAGACTGGGTGGTTCAGTCTGAGAGACTGGTTAGTAGTCTGAGAGACTGGTTAGTTTAGTCCAAGGGACTAGTTGGTTTAGTCTTGGAGACTAGGTGGTCTAGTCTGGGAGACTAGGAAGGATAGGAAGGATACATGATAACATGATTACACTGATTTGACTGCATGCTAAATGATAGATGTTAATATATGTGCATATGTTGTGATTGTTTTGTTACAGACACTATGTCTTCGTCTGAGAGTGGATTGTCTGACACTGTCGACCCCATGGCTATTGTTTCTGACGATGAGATTATCCCTGAGCCAGAGAGCTTTACCTCCGATACCGAGAGTGACCCAGAGATGATGTCCGACGATGACGATTTTCAGCCGTTTGCGCTGCCCGACTTTGGCGATGATGTAGCGAATGCTGATGGTATCCCTGACGAGGATCCCTTTCTTATTCCTATTCCTGTCCAGGGTCATCTCATCCTCGGACATCCCGATGGTGAGCATGTCGTGGCTCCGATCCTCGCCCCTTTGCCTCTTGCGGCCTTTCCTTTCGAGGATTTGCCTTTTGATGACTTGTTTGATGATGATGTCGATCTTTTT
Organism: Helianthus tuberosus; assembly: GCA_030545235.1. NCBI lineage: Eukaryota > Viridiplantae > Streptophyta > Magnoliopsida > Asterales > Asteraceae > Helianthus > Helianthus tuberosus. The sequence continues at coordinate 132,785,884 of CM060383.1, forward strand.
AATGGTCCCCCTGATGATGCCCAGATTGATAGAGTTGTAGCTGAGGATGCCATTGTTGTTCCACTCGTTGAGGTTCCTATTATTGAGGTTTCCTATGATCATTCTGTCCCCGATTCTTTTGAGTCTGTGTCATCTTCCGCCTTACAGGCAGTTGGTCTGCGACATTACGCCACTGATTCTGATGACGATACAGCTATGTCAGCTGCACCGTTACCTCCACATGACGTTGAGCCTGGACTTGAGCTAGACTTTGTTCCCGAAGATCAGCCTGAGCTGATACCTGCTGGTCCTGAGCTGGCACCCGCTCCTAAGCCGATGCCTGTACCTGAGCCTTTGCCTGATTTTGATCCTATCCCCTTTGGCATACCTGACATTGCACCACTCATACCAGATCCGGTTCCTGCACCCGCTGACCCTCCTGTTATTGAGCCCGTTACTCCCCCACATGCACAGGCACCTGTTGATGTTGCTCCTTTTCATCCGGTTGAGTCAGATGTACACCGTGCTGACATACCTATTACATTCTTGCAGGACATACCCACACCCCGTCCAGGGGAAGGCCCTTCTAGCCAGCAGCCTGGCCACGACCTTCGTGTCTCAGCAGCTTTTTCTCACATGCCCCAGTATACACCTACTGCTCATTTTACTTTTTCACCACTGGATGAGCCATTTAGATGGTTCCCACCCTATACCATGCCGATTTCTGATCCCTACCATCCCTCACACTTTACTGGCTACACACGGGATGAGTTACTTCTGTCATTACAGCTTCAGTATGAGATCATGAGTCGTAGAGTTTTGGAGCTTGAGATGATTCCACGTCCCCCACCTTGTTCATGTCAGTCACCTTTTGCGACTCCACCTGCTCCTCTTTTGCCTTATCCAGATTTTGATGTTTGATTTCTCACCATGGAGTAGCAGATCAGTTATCTGTTGCGGCACGTTTATGATCTTCAGGAGGAGCTTGTGCATGTGCGCAACTTGCTTTTTGTTCCTCCACGTCCTCCTCCACCCCCAACATCATAGCCGGTTTTTGGTTTTATGTAGGTAGCTTGCTTTTGATGAGAGCACCGCTATTGAGCCTAGCTTACGAAGCCTTTTGGAGACCACTTTTGATTATGTGACTTATGGTAGACTGATAGACATTTTGGGCAAGGGTAGCTTGACCCTGTGTTCCCTTTTGATACGATACATTTGTAGAACATGTAACTGTATTTGTGGTCGATGATTAATGAAAGTTCAATCGTAATGTTCTCATTATATACGTTGTTGAAATGCATGTTGTGCTGTGATTGAGATGTTATATGCTTACTTACTTGATAGATGCTACTACATATACATACTATATACTTATTATACTATTTAAGACCTGACCAATACCATCTTCTTTATAGAAGATGCCTCCTTGTAGAAACAATCAGTTGCCCACAACAGAGGCAGAACTGCAAGAACAGATTTCACAAGCAATCGCACAACATGAGGCCTTGCGCTCTGAGCACAGCGGAGGTACCTCAGGAAATAACCCACCTCACGGTAATGTTTAAGTCATTTAAGACACATTACGTTACGTTTGGACTTTCCATGTGCGTTTGCTAACGTTTTCTGTGAATGATGTTGCTTGTACAGGCTGTACTTACAAGCAGTTCCTTGACTGTAAGCCTCTGAACTTTGACGGCACTGGAGGTGCTGTAGCTTTCGTCAGATGGGCTGAGAAAACCGATTCTGTGTTGCAGATGAGCAAGTGTGCGCCTGAGCACCATGTCACCTACATTTCAGGACTCTTCCTAGACGGAGCTCTATCATGGTGGAACCTTCAGGTTCAAACTCTGGGAGAGGAAGCAGCGTATGCTATGACTTGGGATGAGATGAAAGAACTAATGCGCAAGAAGTACTGCTCAAGAGCTGAGATTCAGAAGCTGGAAACCGAGTTCTGGAATCTGAAGATGGATGGTCCGAAGATTGCTGAGTATGTGCAGAGATTCCTTGACTTATCTCGTGTTGTCCCCTACATGGTAGAACCAGAGTTCAAGCGAATCAAGCATTTCATTTGGGGATTGGCACCCTAAATCATGAGCATGGTAACTACATCGAAGCCTCCAACGATCACTGAAGCCATTGATTTAAGTGTGGCATTGACTGAGTGATTAGGCTGAACAAGTTCTCAAACTCTGATGGAAAGAAGAAGGAGACTCACGTTGAGTCATCAGGAGAGAACAAGAGGAAGTTCTCCAACTTCAAGAAGGGTACCCAAGGAAGCAGCAGTGGTACTAATAAGAAAAGAGATGCTAACCCACCAGCCGAGGTCAGGACCGGTGCTACAAGTTCGGAGAACAAGGGGAAAGGTTATATGGGCACCCTGCCCAAGTGTGATATTTGTCAACATCATCACACGGGGTGATATAGGTTTGGGAAATGTGAGAATTGTGGCAAGGTAGGGCATGCCAAGGAGGCGTTCTGGTATGGTGCTGGACGAAGAAATAGAGGATCTAGTGGGAATGGTAATGGAAACCGTGCTGGGAACAGTAATGGAAATCAGACTGGGAACCGCAATCAACGAGGAAATGGCAGTAATGCGAATCGTGTTGGTTCTGGAAATCAAGTTGGGAACGGAAACCGTGGAGCGACCAACAACCAGGGTGGAAATGGAAATGGAAGTGGAAATGGTAGAGGCCAAGGTTGTTTTGGATGTGGAGACGTTGGGCATTTCAAGCGAGATTGCCCAAAGAACAACCAAGCTCAAGGCAGAGTCTTCAACATTGGAGCTAGGGAAGCTCGTCAAGATCCGAACGTAGTCACTGGTACGTTCCATATCAACAAACATTTTGCATCTGTGTTATTTGATACCGGTGCCGATTATAGCTCCGTATCCATAGAATTTAAGAATATACTTGGGTTAGTTGCCAGTAAGCTAGATATTTCGTACTCGATAGAACTAGCCAATGGAAAGCTAGTAGAAGCAAATGAAGTCATTAGAGGTTGTGTGATAGAACTTGGAGAGCGTGAGTTTACGCTTGACCTTCTGCCAGTCGAGTTGGGAAGCTTTGACGTAGTAGTTGGAATGGATTGGTTCTCAAGTAACTGAGCTGAGATCATATGTCATGAGAAGATGATCCGTATTCCGTTAGCGAATGACGAGACGATTGTAGTGCACGGAGAGAAGCATGATACTTCTCTAAGGATTATCAGTTGTTTGAAGGCCTGAAAGTCCATGCAGAAGGGATGTGTTGGCTTTTTGGCTCACATTGTTGATAAGGAAGCTGAAGAACCGAAGTTGGAAGATATCCCTGTGGTAAGGGAGTATCCTGAAGTCTTCCCCGAAGACTTGCCAGGATTACCGCCGCAACGACAAGTCGAATTCCATATTGACTTGGTTCCAGGCTCCGCGCCTGTAGCCAAGGCACCTTATCGACTTGCACCCTTAGAAATGCAAGAGTTGTCGACGCAGCTTCAAGAGCTTTTGGACAAGGGTTTCATTAGACCAAGCTTCTCGCCTTGGGGAGCTCCAGTTTTGTTTGTTAAGAAGAAGGACGGTAGTTTCCGTATGTGCATTGACTACCGAGAGCTAAACAAGTTAACCGTTAAGAATCGGTATCCTTTGCCGAGAATTGACGATCTCTTCGATCAACTACAAGGTTCGGGTTACTACTCCAAGATCGATCTTCGATCAGGTTATCACCAGTTGCGGATTCAAGAAGAGAGTATTCCAAAGACTGCCTTCAGAACTCGTTATGGACATTATGAGTTTCTGGTGATGCCGTTTGGTCTGACAAACGTGCCAGCAGTGTTTATGGATTTGATGAACCGAGTTTCCAAGCCATATCTCGATAAATTCGTGATTGTATTTATCGATGATATTCTGATCTATTCGCGGACAAAGGAAGAGCATGAGCAACACCTCAAAGCCATTCTAGAGCTGCTCAAGAAGGAGAACCTATACGCAAAGTTCTCAAAGTGCGAGTTCTGGTTGCGTGAGGTACAATTCCTTGGACATGTAGTGAACGAAGATGGGATTCATGTGGACCCCACCAAGATCGAGGCGACAAAGAATTGGGAAACTCCTAAAACGCCAACCGAGATCCGACAGTTCTTGGGTTTGGCAGGGTATGATCGCAGATTCATTGAGGATTTTTCTAAAATCGCTCAACCGCTGGCCTCCCTTACTCAAAAGGATAAGAATTACGAATGGGGAGATAAACAAGAAGAAGCTTTTCAGTTGCTCAAGAACAAGCTTTGTGATGCACCTATTTTATCCCTACCCGAAGGCACCGATGACTTCGTGGTATACTGTGACGCCTCGCGTCAGGGATTGGGCTGCGTGCTGATGCAGTGATGGAAGGTTATCGCTTATGCTTCGCGCCAGTTGAAAGTTCATGAGAAGAACTACACCACACATGATTTGGAATTAGGCGCAGTGGTGTTTGCATTAAAGATCTGGTGACATTATCTGTATGGTACGCGCTGTACGATCTTTACAGATCACAAGAGCTTACAACACATATTCAACCAGAAGGAGCTTAACATGCGACAGCGACGTTGGGTAGAGCTGTTAAATGATTATGATTGCGAAATCAAGTATCACCCAGGAAAGGCGAATGTGGTGGCAGACGCCTTAAGACGGAAAGAGAGGATTAAGCCCATAAGGGTTAGGGCTTTGGAGATGATCATTCAAACAGACCTCTCGTTACGTATCCGCGCTGCTCAGAGAGAAGCTCTTAAGAAAGAGAATCTTAAGGATGAATATCTTCGTGGGATGGAGAAGAAGTTGGTACTCAATGAGGAAGGAACTTTATGCTTCATGAAGCGAATTTGGGTTCCCCTCTTTGGTGGTCTTAGAGATGTGATTTTCAATGAAGCTCACAAATCAAGGTACTCGATCCACCCAGGATCGGATAAGATGTACCAAGATTTGAAGGATTACTACTGGTGGCCAAGATTGAAAGGTAATGTTGCTACTTATGTTGGAAAGTGCTTAACCTGTGCCAAAGTAAAGGCCGAATATCAGAAGCCTTCAGGACTGTTGCAACAACCTGAGATACCCATGTGGAAGTGGGAGCAGATCTCAATGGATTTTATAACCAAGTTGCCAAAGACACCCAGAGGTCATGACACGATTTGGGTAATCGTAGACTGTCTGACAAAATCTGTACACTTTTTACCGATCAGGGAGAAGGATAACACAGGTAAGCTAGCTGAGCTATACCTAAGGGAGATAGTCACACGTCATGGAGTGCCTATCTCGATTATATCTTATAGAGATGGAAGATTTGTGTCAAGGATTTGGCAATCATTCCAAGAAGGCGTTTGGTTCACAGCTGAATTTGAGCACCACATTTCACCCACAGATGGACGGCCAAAGTGAGAGAACGATTCAGACGCTTGAAGATATGTTACGAGCTTATGTAATGGACTTGGGTGGCAGTTGGGACACTCACCTGCCTTTGGTTGAGTTCTCCTATAATAACAGCTACTATACAAGCATTCAAGCTGCACCATTTGAGGCTCTCTACAGACGAAAGTGTCGATCGCCGTTGTGTTGGGCCGATGCAGGCGACAGACTGTTGGTTGGTCCTGAATTGGTTCAAGAGACAACAGATAAGATAATGCAGATCCGAGAGCGCATTAAGGCGGCTCGTGATCGACAAAAGAGCTATGCGGACCAAAGAAGGAAGCCTTTGGAATTTGAAGTGGGAGAAATGGTTTATTGAAAGTATCACCTTGGAAAGGTGTGGCACGCTTTGGGAAGCGTGGTAAGTTAAACCCATGATATATTGGACCGTTCAGAATCCTAGAGAGGATTGGTCCTATAGCATATAAGTTGGAACTACCTGCAGAACTTAATGGAGTTCATGATACATTCCATGTATCTAATCTCAAGAAGAGTCCAACCCAGGAAATGGTGGTTATTCCTGCTGACGAAGTTCACATTGACGACACACTCCACTTCACCGAAGAACCTGTCAAGGTTACCGATTGGAAAGTTAACAAAACTCGAAGGAGTAGTGTTAAACTGGTCAAGGTTAGATGGAACGCGCATCATGGCCCAGAGTTTACTTGGGAGCGTGAAGACCGCATGAAAGAAAAGTACCCACATTTATTCCCTAACACCCCTGCAGCTAGTAGTAGAGCTTAAAATTTCGGGACGAAATTTTCTTAACAGGGGGGGAATGTGACAACAGTCAAAAATCCAGGCATCCGTACAATTAATTAGTCATGATTAGTGGTTAATGACTGTGTTGAATTTACAATTAACCGACTTCTGATTACTGCATCATATTTACCTGTGCATCACTCATTGCATAATGTCATTTCATTACTGCATGCAAACATATTGACATAAAGAATGCATTAAGTACAGTTAGCACAGTGAACGGATAAATCAGGAAGATGCTGACAGAACTCAGCACATAGACAGACAGTGTTTTGAGACCCAGTATAGGCCAGAAACTAAGTACTACACTAGTATAGTGTGTAGGAAAGTAAGGATCCCAAAACTGCATTTCTAAGTGATAGTTTAAGTGCCGGAAAGTGCCTAAAACTCACCCAAAGTGCTGAATTCAGCAAAAATCAGCATTTAAACAATCTAATTTCATGCAGAAATATGCTTAAATGGTCCTGAATGCTTTCCTAAGTATCAGGAATTAAAAGTGTCACAAAAGGGTACATAGAGAACACTAAATTGTATAATTTAGCACTTTAACGAGCCAGTATCTAACCGAACAACCGGACACTACCCGAAATATCAAAATTACACTAGAAGCACTGTTTTAACATTTCCAAGCTAGTTATGATCCCCGAACATCATAACACCTCCTAAAAATATATAATAACCCAGACATGTAACTAACACTTGAAATTGAAATAGATCATTAACCAACTAGTTACACCCTAATCTACTACCCCCCCCCCCCCCCACCTAGTAATCGGCCATACATGGCCCCCACCTCAAGATTTTATTACAATTAGAAATTGGATCTTGTATTGCTTTAATTAACATGTTATACAAGGGTTAAAGTGTTAGAATGGGTTATAAGTATACATGAAAGATCATCCTCCCATTTCTACACACACTTAAACACACACAAAACCTCCTTCCCCCTTGTGAGCTCTCGGCCGACCCCTCACCCACATACCTTCACCTTCAATCATTCATCTTCATACATTACAAGACCATACAAAGGTGTTAAAGATCATACTAGGAAGCTTGGTGGCTTTGGATCTTGAAGGACCTCTCTTATTTTCTTTTATCCTCTTCATTTCTTCACTTGAATCATCCCTAGCCTTGTGCTAGTGGTAAGAACCTTGATCTATCTATTTCACTTCTATTTTAAGTGGTTAAAGATGAATAATAATCAAGAACATCAAGAACACTAAAGATCATAAGCATGAAACATGAACATAAGCTTGTTTAATGAAGATATCTTGATGAATATAAGTTGTTATGCTTGTTGATCTTTGATTGTTTGTAGAAATGATGTTGATCATCATAAGATCTTGCTAGATCATGATTAAAAACATAATCTAGCAAGATGTAAGAATAGAAATTGTTGTAGGATGATAGATCATCCACATAAAGATCATGAACTTGAAAGAATACATTGTTTCCTTGAAAATTAATGAACAAAGTAAGTTGTTAACCATGTAGATCTAGAGATTTATGAATGGTTTTTCAAAGAAACCAAGTTAAAAATATAAGTTTTGTTAAAACTTGGTTCTTACATAAACAAGTCTCATTTTTAGTGGTTAAACAAGTGTAGAAACACTTGTGTAACAAGAAGATTGCATAAAGAAATATTTTTAGAAAATATGTTTTGAAGTTGTAAACATCCAACTTCTTAAAAAATGAAGTTTTTTAAGAAGTAAACACATTTTGAAGGGTAACAAGACTTACTAAGAATACTAGTAAGTTACTACAATTTTTTACAAATATTCAAGTTCATGAAGTAATAGAATATGCATGATTTTGGCAAGATTGGTAAGTAAAGGTTGTTTGTTGATGATTGTAAATTGATTGTGATGATTATTACAAAAGAAAATGATATGCTTGAAAGCATGGAAACCTCCATTTTTAGGGGAAACTATGGCAAAATTTTCTAAAAATATAAACACTTAGAAGAATATTTTTAAACAAATATTTACAAGTGTATTTTAAACCATGATTTTCCTACATAAACTTTGCCATAATTTTTTTTACAAAAATATAAATATTGGAGGTTGGTTTTCATAAATAAAAGTGACTAAATACGTGTTTAGAAAGTATATAATTAGAAGACACATATGTGTGATTATTTGTATACTTTGTGTATTAGTTATATTATTTTAGGACTTGAAATATTATAACTCACAAAATACCAAGAAATTACCATCCAAAATAATACCAAAATTCCAAAGAATAAATATACAAGCTTATACAAAATATTGATGAAACCAAACTAAGGAATAAGACTTACAAAATATTCCGGAAGATTTATTCACAAAAGAATATTTTGGTAAATAATATTTTGGACACCAAGGAAGTAAAAATATATTTTTTTTTACAATTACTACAAGAATATATCATATTTTGACAAGTATGAAACATATATTTTTCTTGAAATTTTTAGAAGATATATTATTTTTAATATATATTTTCTTAAACAAACATAAATACAAAGTATGTTATTTTTGGGAAAAATGAATTTATATATATATATATATATATATATTTTCCAAGTTGGACTTGAAAATATATTATTTTTGAAACTCACAAGAGAATACAAATATTTTTGCCAGCGAAAAACTTATAAATAATTTTTCTACGCAATATTCCTCAAAGTATATATTTTGGAAATATATATAGGATTTTTATTAAGGATACTATTCTGGAAAATTTAGTACGAAATCAAGTATAAAGAATACTTAATGAATACAATAAAAATACGTATCCTCGTACGTATAAACACACATCGGAATACGACCTCAAAACATGGCAAAATATACATGTATAAGATACCCCCATCCTTGGAAAGGAAATACAAGTATAAATACTTGGGAAGTATTATTACAATAATATTGTTCAACAATTATTCCAAAATTCATAAATATAATCTAAGTTAAAATATTAATTATTTTGACAAATAATTAAATAATTTGGAATAATACCGAAGACACAAAAGAAACGTAACTCAAAGGCATTAATACAGAGTCAAGGCACGACCCGTTCGTCTAATAGATATTAGTACGTTGTAGGTAGTCGTGTTCACCGAAGAAGCTAGAGTTACGATTGCTGAAGACGCAAAACTGTGAGTTCATGTCCCCCTTTTCTTTTAACTGTTTTCGTTTTATGACTTCAGGGGTGAAGTACATGTTACAAATTGTTTACAAATGAAATGAACTGCTAGATCATGTGAAAGGGTAGGCGTTAGCTTGAGACCATTAATCCTTTAGAAGGACCGAGGGGCATGAGTGATAGATCTATTTGGGTGTTGTGAGCCCCACCCATGAGTCCGTGAGTTGGCTCATGTGGTGACTATGTCGTTCCAGCCGGGAGGCCCGGTGCGAAATACGCAAAGGATTGAGCCTTCCTACACCGGTTCACACATGTTAATGTATTAGCTACACATTAATTGATCTGTTCATTTTCACATACATACTTTCAATGATTTCAAAGGTTTATTCACAAGCACACACATGAACTCGCTCAACTTTTGTTGTTGTTTTCAAAATACATGTATTTCAAGGAATTAAAGGTGGATCTGGCGGGCGTTCGAAAGTTTCAAGTGTTGTAAGAATAAAAGATGTCATCCATGGTCTTGAGATTTGGTTTGGGTGTCCTATCCTGGTCAAGACACCACTCCCAAATCTTGGTTTTTATTTAGAGTCTTTTGATGAGTCCTTGTGAACTCTTAAACAATTTGCATGGGTTGTAAAACTTGAATTTGGAGTCTTGTTTAAACAATGATGTTTGTGATGCTTTCGAATTTATTAAATGGATGACGATCTATGGCTTTATCATATAGATGTTGTTATGATTGAATGCGATGGTATTAAGAAAGTCACACCATAATCACGCTTCCGCAATATTCAGGGTGTGACAAAAATGTACCTCCACATATCTTTGTTCGCACCCATCAACTCTTCAACTAGGTGACTCCGAATAAACCCAAAGTAGTCTTGTTCCAACCATAGCTTGAAACCCACAATGTCCATCCGACTTGACATCTTTTATCCTTGAAATGTGGGGGTAGAACACTTTTGGAATTTGATTTTTGAATCTGAGCACATATTCAAGCATTCCATCATCAGTGATTAACGGAAACCCATGGTCCTCGCAAGGCTCTTTTTTCCATGAAGCCGTTGAATGACTGCATCGTAGTAACGACCTTTGAGACTTCTGAGACATTGTAGATGTAGACGGTATTAGGGAATCTTGCGACGGTACATAAGAGCTGTGTCGAGGAGGGTCACACCTACTTTGTTGTTCGGAAGGCCCAACTGAGCTATGTCTAGCAGGTTGTTCTTTTCTTTGTTGGACCTTGGTCGTTGGCCGCCCGCGAGTGTTTTCTTGTATGACAAGCGGTTCTTTGTCGCTCATAAATGGGTTTATCACCACCTTGATCTTCGATATGATGCTTTTCTTCACTTGTGAGGGTTGGGTAGATATTTTCTGTTTCACATCTTCTAATTCTTTTTCTACATCAACCTCTTCATCATCAAAAGTTGATGGATTCAGGACAAGTTTTCTCCACAAAATGTCTATATCATTGAGCTGAATAATGCGTTCTGCAAAACAAAAAATAGCATTAGACAAGCATATTAAATTAATACAATAAAACATTTTTTATAAGTCTATAAGTACCTGTATTTTGCCATCTTTCCAGACGACAGGCACATAACAACCCGTAACCCGTGTACAGTTGGCAGCCACATGTTGATCCGAATGACTGCAATGTTGTTAGTCTCCGTGTTAACTCGTTTTCTAATAGGTTAAGAGCATGGATGGAAACTTTACAAAGTAGGTTGCGAAACAAAGGAGTCTCAAGGTGGCTGTTCATTCGCTTGATGTGACGTTCTTCCAAGCATTTCTTTATTTGCGTATATTGCTTTAGTACCAAGGTGTCCACCTTTTTCACTAGCGTTTCTAGACTGCATTTTGGTGTAGTGAATTGTTTCTTTAATGCAGCATGTGCACCTTCAGCTCTATTTGTCGTAGTTTGATAGAATGTCAGGGTTTGATTGGTCCATGCAGATACAAATTTATGGCGGGAGGTGTTTAACCAGTTATCCCACAGGTAATAAAAAACATCTGAAAAAAAACATATTTAAATTATATATCTATTTAAATGAATGTATTAACTTAAGAGAAAACATATGTTTATGTTGTTGATTGAGAAGGTGTCTCTGAAGGTTGATGAGGTTATAATCATATAACTCCTCGTTAGCAGAATCACACACTGTTTTCCACTGACGAACAAAATCCTCACAATCTGGCTGAGTAAATGAATTCTTGCAGTGCTTTACAATATTTTGTAAGATGTGGAACCTGCAGAGATATCTGTGTGCTGCAGGGAATATTTTTTTACACGCGTTTATCAGTGCTTGGTCCTTGTCCGTAAGAATTACACGCGGCTCCATGCACTCATGCAACATGGACCTGATCCTCTCCATGACCTAGACGTACGTTACCTCCTGCTCATTTGAAAGAAATGCATGCGCAACACAAAAGGTTTGGTTTGTCGATGGTGTGTGCGTGGTGTAATATATTTTTATTGATATTTTAAGCCATTTTTACGCATTAGTCAAGTTTTAAATTTATAAAACACGATATTCTACTAACACAAAATACACACTTGGGTAGGTGCACCCATCGTGAGCGTAGTATAGTGTTGGTAAGATACCGAGGTCGTCCAAGTACACAAGTGCTTTTAGTACCGGTTTATCCTCAACGTCTAATCAATATAAAATTTTTGAGAAAAGGTTTAAACATGAAAATAAAAAACTAAAAATTCAGAAATAAAAAAAATAAAAAAAATAGACAAGATGAATCACCTGGATCCGACTCGCCTTTTAAGTATCCTTTGATGATTTTTGCACTTTCGGACTTTTTAAGAGATTATCTTAGTTATAGTAGTAGGCCCCTCTTTTGAAGGTGACGTTACCCTCAACCCAGTGGTTTGAGTCAGCAAGGATACAATCCCAAAGGGTCGTAATATTGAAAGATAATTCATTAAGTTATTAATGCGAAAAGTGGTAGGCCCCTCTTTTGAAGGTGACGTTACCCTCGGCTAAGTGGTTTGAGTCAGCAGGGATACAATCCTAAGTAGCCGATTTAATGTATTAATAGTAGTTTACATATGAGGGGATCAAGCCATTCGCACCCCCGCCATCCAATACCAGTGGGTATTGAAGGAGGTCCTAGTAAGCTTGACTCAGGTCCTTGCAGGATCTATACACTGAACAAGGCAAGCAACTTACTAAACCATTCCCTTAACCCCCGACCAGGTAGCCAACATATCTCTATATAGACCGTAGAGATATGAATGGTGTAAATCTTTTACTTTATATAGACCGTAAAGTAATGCCAAGACACCACGGATAAATGACAAAGAAAATTCACCTTCAACATAAGAAACTAGTTATTAAAGTCATTAATACAAAACCAAATAAAAAGTGACGAAAGATTAAAAATCAAAAGTAATACATAAAAGACTTGTCTTCACCAAGTGATGTAAGAGGCTTAACCAAACATGGCCTCTGGTTGGCAAGAACTCTTACTATCAATCTTGGATCCCGAGACTACTACACACACTCTAAGGTGGATGATGGATGATGGTGGTGGATGTGGGTGTTATAGTGGTGGTAGAGTGGTGACAAAGTGGGAGAGTAGTGGTTTGCCAAGGGATGCCTTTGAAGTGAGCCAAGCACCCCTATTTATAGCCTGAACAAAACCCCGGCCACGGCCCCGTGTCTAGCGGGCACACCCCCGTGGCCATCCTTTTCTCTTCCTTCATTAAATGCATTTGTCAGCATAGGGCTCCACACGACCCGTGTTCATCGGGCACGACCCCGTGGGCAGAAGCGTATCTGTACTACTAAGATTTTGCAAGATTCTGTGTATCATAACATTGACCACGCCCGGTGCTGAGCTGGGCACGCCCCCGTGGTGGGCGTAGAAGCTTCCACAGCTTTGTCTTTTCTGCAGGCAGCTGACCACGCCCCCGTGTCCAGTGGGCACGGCCCGTGGTCAGTCTTTTGTTTCTTGTTTTTGCCTTTGGGGATGCTGCCGAGGGGTCGGGCATGTCACGTTTATTCCTTTTCTTTGTATTTTTGTTGGTTTTGTTTATATATTTGTTCATTTTGCTCGTTTAAGCTCATTTGGTCCTGTAAATTCAAAAGGAAGACAAAAACACACTTTTTCCAACATTAGTACTAAAAAGGGTTAGTTTTATGCCTCATTTGATGTAATTTATACGCTACATTTTGCACACATCAGTCGACGTCATTCCCACAACTTGCAAAAATGGAAGATTGTACATGTTAGTTTTGTAGGTCGCGTCGACGATAAGCACATGCGGGAATGCCCTCCACATTTCAAAGGACTTATCGTGACATTAAATTATATTCTGAACGACATTGGTGGAAGGTTCCGCATGTATGTAATATGTCATCTTTTTTTTTTCTGGAGGATTTGTTCCAGTATCTGTATGGGAGTCGTTTTATATCGAACTTTGGGGCCCTAATCTTTTGGTGAGCGTTGTGTATGTCATTCGAAACACATTTGTTTTAAGGGTTCTGTTCGGTTACGGCCTTCCAGATTGTATGGGGTTGTATGTCTTGATCTGTTAGCTCTTGCACCAGTCTAAACTCATTAGGAGTAAGTCTCATGGCATACGTGTAACCCTCCAGATGTTCAGTAGGGTCGTGGTTATGCTTCTCGTTAAAATTTTTGTGCAGATAATCTATCCGCCAAGCTCGACGACTTTGGTCGAGACGACCTATCACCATAAAAGGGCATGCACATTTTTTGCTGTTGGTTTTCCTAACCGTGGCCTTACTCTCATGCTCGCCACTACGACAACATTGGAGCCATATCCAGTGATCCTTGTCTGGTAACAATAACGTATCCGTTGGCTAAGCCCCTTCTTTTTACCCAACCTTCCAACTCATCGCGGGATACAAAATCCTAAGTGAAAAATATATATAACATTTATAATAATTTTCTAACAAAAAATATAACATTTATAATACATTTTGGAAATATATAACATTTATAATAATTTTTTAATAGAAAAAATATAACATTTAACAAAAAAATATATCATTCGTACATGATCAGCTTTGTACTAAACTTCAGGGTAAGCGGGTTGCTCGTCACCCAATGACTCTTGCGCGTAAGAAGGCTCACCAACGTCTTGTTGTACGCCCGAGGCACCACTAACGAAAAAGTTATTGCCATATTCTTCTTGTACGTACGAGGCACCGTAACCGGCTTCATAATACGGAGATCCATAACCATGATCATCGCCAGACACGATAAAATGAAAAAAAAAACAACGGTTAAATCATAACGACACATCTAAAAGCCTTCATAATAATTAGTAAATATATTTTTACCTCGTTCAGATCTGGCAACAACGGTTGGCGGGGCACAATAAACTAAAAAAACCAACGGGTAAAAGGTAATGGTAATGGTAAGTTTAACACCGAATAGAAAAAAGTAAATAAATACTTACCTCGTTGAGGTCTGGCAACAACGATTCATTATGATGGGGATGAAAGTCGGACATGACCTCCTCCACGTGATCATCATTTCCTCTCCCATCGTAAGAATCAGGGACAACAGACCCCTCCTAATACAAACGTGTGCTAAGTATTGCATAAAAAAAAACAAATCAAGTTAAAAAAATACTATACCACACTGCTTTCCGGAATAAACGTGCTCGTATTTGTATCGAACGACTCGCCGAAAATGTAATTAAGGTTGAATCAAGACATGATGTTAGCGAATATAAAGAAAAAACGAAGACAAATTCACAGAATATGAATCGTCTTCGTCTTCCTTCATCGTATATAAAGGCTAACCAGAATGCAAATTCACAGTCCAATACGGGTCGTATAGGCCTATACGACCATATAGGGCTGACGTCAATCACTTTATGTCACTGTTGAGTGGTAGAAAGCAACCTCGTACTATAATACGGATCGTATAGGCCTATACGATCCATATAGGGTTTGCATGTGAACCCTATATGTCAGCTTTAAAGGACAACCTTGGACTAATACGCATCGTATAAGCCTATACGATGCATATTAGTCCGCATGAGGAGACAGTGTCAGCCTTTGACTGACCTTGGAAATTGAATTTCACCTAATACACATTGTATAGGTCTATACAATACGTATTGGTGGTGTCGATTTAATTTTTCAAAGTGTGCCAATAATACGACCCTTTTTGTATTATTACACATCAGACTTCAAAAAAAAGTAGGTCTAGCTTAGTGTATTAAAAAACCAGGTTATTGGTAATTTACAATGTTTTAAATACCGGTATAAACCGACCGGTAATTCCGGTTATACTTGACACAACCCCAGTATATTTAAGGCCGGTAAAACTAGGAGACGACAAAAGGTCTCAAAGCACCGATAAATCCGGTTATATCGGTTTAAACCGTAAAACCAGTTTACAAAATCTTCAAAATTGATTTTTGAATTTAAAAAGTCTGATATTTTGGTAAAATCCAATGACATAAACCTATTGTACCCTTTTATTTAAAAAACTTTGTTGGAATATTGAGTACTTTTGGATTATTTTTTAATATGGATTAACTTTTGGATTATTTTTTTATTCTGGAATCATGTAGTTTTGGATTATTTTTTTAGTTCAATTTGCATTTTAAGGAATTATATGGTTAACTATTCAATCCGGTTGAACCGCCCGATTTAACCGGTTAAACCATTTCTAAGCTCAATTTGATATATGATTTAAAAGCCGATTTTTAAAACATTGGTAATTTATATCGACACACGAGATCTCAGCCTCAACCGGTTTCGATAAATACATAAATAAATATTGTCAAATATTTGTAAAAGAAAAAATCAATAATCAATAATGAAAATTTATTATTCAACATATACATTTCCCGTGAAGGGAATAGTTCTCTTATTTGATTTGACAAAAGTGGCGGCAACCAATACAAGTTTGTTTTTTTAAGTTAGCATATAATAGTTAAAATTACGATTTTGCCCGCAGTTTAAATTAAAATTTTGATTTTGCCCCAGCTTAAAATTACGATTTTGCCCCCAGTTAAAAATTACGATTATGCCCTCAGTTCAAAATAAAATTATGGTTTTGCCCCAGCTATGGTCCTGCCAAATTACGATTTTATCCCCAGTTTAAAATTACGATTTCGCCTCAGTTCAAAATAAATTTTTTTGGCCCGTAGTTTAAAATTACGATTTTGCCCGCAGTTCAAAATAAAACTATTGTTTTGCCCTCAGTTCAAAATATGATTTTGCCACCATTTCAAAATTACGGTTTTACCCCAGTTCAAAATTGCAATCTTGCCATCGTTTTTTTTTTTGAACAAAACTATGGTAGTGTTTTATTTTACTTGGTTGACTCAGTGTAGTTTTTATTCGTGCCAAACAGCCGCCTATCACTCGCTAATTGGTCCTAACAAATTATTGTTTTGCCCCCAGCTCTAAATTACATGCTTGCCATCGTTTTAGTTATTTTTTTGGCAAAACTATAGTAGTGTTTTGGTTTAATTGGTTCACTCGATGTATCTTTTTTTAGATCGTGTTATAAGTAGTATGTATAAGTAACCGAAATAAAGACGTGTATGTTTTTAAACTAAGAAATATTCGGTTTAGCGCCCCGCAACGCGGACGGGCATAACACTAGTTTTATTACATATTGGGGGTGCCACTAACAAAGATATAAAGAACAAGGGAGCCACTTTCTTGGATACGAATATATACAACAGAAAAAGTGGGCCGCAAAAACATCAAGAGTCCAGCAGTGAATTACGTGAAGAATGATTATGGGCTTTTAGAATTTATTTGAATAATGTTATGACATAATAAAAAAACCTAGTTAAGAAAACATTAACCAACCTATATCCCAAATGATAAAACCCCCTAGGAACCCCAGCCCATCTCCCTTTGTTCTTTCTGATTTTTCCCGCCAAAGGTGAAACCGGAGAGAGGAGGAAGAAGAACCCTAGCACAACAGATCGATGGCAACGGCGGACGAAGTTCACATCTCCGATAACGATCTCAAGGTTTAATTTCCTCTATTCTCATTTCTACTTTCTTTAATTGCTTGAACTTGAATTTACAGTCTCAAAATCAGTTACCAAATCTAATGTATAATTTGTCGAGAATCTCAATTGAAAACAATACGTGTCTGTGTATATATTGAAATCTTCTTTCACACACAAAGCCCTAGGTAATTACCACACACAAATCAGTTTATTTATGGGATTTCACTACGTTTGATTTGCATTTGAGATATCTTCTCATATTTTCTGTTGGAATTTTGTGATTCTATTCTATGCCCCAATTTTAGTATCCGATTTAGGGGCTGTTTGATTAGCTCTTAATGAGGCTCTTAATGGTTCAGAGGCTGTTTGGCAACTTCTGAATGGTTAAGTGCTGAACCAGTAAGAAGAGGTCTAGTGCTGAACCAGTAAGAGGTCTGAACCATTAAGAGTCAGTATAATGCTTAACCATTCAGAGACAAATGTCTGACCAATTCATATTAGAGGTCTTAACCATTCAGACTCAGTATAATGCTTAACCATTTAGAGGCAAATGTCTGAACCATTCAGAACATCTGCTCGCGAAACAAACAGTCTGAATCATTAAGTGCTGAACCAGTAAAATGTCTGAACCATTAAGAGCCTCATTAAGAGGTAAACAAACAGCCCCTAAGACCTATTATCGGAATTGGTCAGACATTTGCTTCTGAACGGTTAAGCATTATACTGCCTCTTAATGGTTCAGACCTCTTACTAGTTCAACACTTAGGTGGTGTTTGTTTTTCCTGAAAAGGTCTTCAGAACCTCTTATGTCTGCGCCGCGCAGACCTTTGGGTCTGAAGACTGTTTGTTTTCTCGAAGAGCTTTCATTATTAAAAAAGGTCTGCGAGACCGCTTCTTGGTGCAGACATGGACCAATGTCTTCATGGGTCTGCACTGCAGACCTCTTCTTCTTCACAAAACCCTAGCACCCCTTCTCCTTCACTCCTTCTCCTCCACCCCTTCTCCTCCACCCACCGTCCGCCACCACCTCTACCTCCACCGCCCCTCCACCTCCGCTGCCCCACTCCAGCCGACACCCACCTCCAGCCGACACCCCTTCTCCTCCACCCACTCTCCTCCACCTGAGGTCCGGTCTGGTAGTAATCGGAGCTCTAGCGTTCGGCTATCTCAGCCTACAGCGTAGATTTAAACCCTATCTAGAGAAAGCACAGCAATACAACTCCGGAACCGGCACCAGTGACGGTAACAGCAACGATCTGAATCGCCAAATGGACCAACACGATCAGTACGATCAGGTGACCGTAAACGATGTCGTTTTAGACGACGGTTCTGGATCTTAAGATAGAACTTATTGTTGCTCTGTTTGTACATTTTATTTCAATTAACTTTTATGCATTTTGAATCTCGTATTTTGTGATATGATATCTGATATGAAGTTAGAACAATTTGAGGAAGAAACAATTAGGGTTTATGTTTTGCTCTTGATAATGAAAGCCGTCCTGTTTAAGAACTCCTCTGTTTCTGTTTGAAGCTGGTTTGGAACAGGTTAAAACTGAACCCAACTGATTAAAAACCGATTTTGAAACAGAACTGACCGATTGTTTACAAATTTGAGCTGTGCATAAATCAATTTGGATTTGCTTATGTCTGTTATGTTGTTTGATTATGATATTCATTGTGTAAAATGGTAATTAGAATTTGCCAAACAGCCCCTTAAGGCCCCCAAAAAACGTTGAAATGGCGCTGGTTGTGACTTATGGTTATCTGATGTTGATTTTTTTTTATGTTACAGCCATTTTTTGTGCTCCACAGAGCATCTAACAGTCAACAGCATGCTAGAAAACCAGTTGGAAGAACTAGTAGAAAAGTGAAAGTTAATTTATCATCTTCGTTGGCTGCTAGTGATGAATCTCAACTTTTGGATGATCAGTTGCACAAGAACTCAAGAATGAAAATTTTTCATGATGCTTGGGTGAAAATCGAATCCACCATTAAGGTTACATTCGCTCTCTGTGTTAAACTCTCATTTTGTTTTCTGGCACTTTTTATCTTGATAAAAGTATCAACACTGATGTAACTGTTTTGTAATGCAGGATGTTTTGCACAACATCAATGCTGATGTATTCAATGAGATAAATGGATGGGTACAGAAATCTTTTGGTGCAATTTGTTTAAGTGGCAAGCTTGATACCAACAAAGCCACTTGTTCATACCCTATTGTAACCGATGTTACATCTAATCAAATTTTCACCGCCTTTGTGGTCATGAGTAAGTTCCTTTGGAATTCAAGTGATTTGAGACGTTATTAATCTGTTAGGAATACTTGCATACATATGTCAAAATTACTTTATAGGCAACCCGCCACCCTAGTATGTATCTGGCTCCGTTCATAACAATTTTGGTCGAAAAAATATGTCAAATGACGAAAATGATTAAAACTTGAATGACATAAATTCTTGATGAGATGTTGACCTGTTACAGGTTAAAATTGTTGTCTTTTTTAAAAATATTATGGGCATTTTCGTCATCTTTCTAGATTGTAAGTGTCTGAAGCGATAACATATGTGGAGACTATTACTATATATGCCACTTAAGCAAAGGGTCAAGTTATTCTACAAAGACTTCTAATTGTAAGAAGTGTAAGAAGGATTTATAGAGTGACAAGTGTCCAATAACCTAAAACTAAACCCACTACATCACCACCAAAAACCTAAACACCCACCCCCACCCCCACCCCACCCCACCACCACCCAAAAACCTAAACCCCCCCCCACCCAAAAACCTAACCCCCCCCCCCCCCCCCCCCCCCCCCGCAAAAAAAAAAAACAAAAAAAAAACTATACCTCACCAAAAAAACCCCCAAAAAACCTAACCCCCCCCCCCCCCCCCACCCCCAAAAAACCTAAAAAAAATATATAAAAAAAACTAAACCCCCACCCCCACCACCACCCAAAAACCTAAACCCCCACCCCCCACCCCCTCGGCAAAAAAAAAAAAAAAAAAAAAAAAAAAAAAAAAAAATATTTTTTTTTTTTTTTTTTTTTTTTTTTTTTTTTTTGTGGGTGAGGTGGGGGGGGGGGGTGGGCGGGGTGGGTGGGGGGGGGGTTGGTGGTGGTGGATGTTTAAGGTTTTTTTTTTTTTTTTTTTTAGTGGGTTTTTTTGTGTAGTGGGTTTTTTAGGTTATTGGACACTTGTCACTCTATAAATCCTTCTTACACTTCTTACAATTAGGATCCTTTGTATTTGATCCTAATCCCTTAAGCAAATAGCTAAATTTTTTATACCATATATCGCAAAAAGCATGTCAACTGATGAAAATGTCTGTAAAGATCTTAAAAAGACAAGTATCTTTAATGAGGTGTCCACATGTTATAGGTCATAATTGTTTCATATTTATTTTTCTAAATATTCAAGGGCATTGTTTTCATTCGGAATGTTTTCTATTGGAATCGGTAAAAATGAAATAGTAAGGAGTAAGGACTAAGTATCAGCACTCTGATTTGCAGGCAACATAGAATTCGTTGATGATCTTCAAACATTTGCGGACCTAGGTGTACATTTACAATCTCATGGTTGCCACGTGGCAAACCTGTCATCAGTAGATTTTTCAGCCAAAAGTGGAATAGGTGGTTGTTTGAGAAGTTTATTAAGGCAGATCTTGAATGGTAGCACTGATGTAAGATTTGTGAACCCTTCTTTCTCTATTCTTTTCTTGATTCTTCTTACGGTTTTATCTTCTTAACAGGCAGCTGACATATCCATCTTAGCATCTTGGTATATGGAGCATGATAACTATAAGAACCCAGTGGTTGTTATTATTGAAGATATGGATCGGTGTAGTGCCTCTGTACTTTCTGATTTCATACTCATGCTGAGGTATGTATAGTAACTCAACAAATATGTCAATATGTGATATAACCACAATCTGCAGCTACTGACAGTTAGTTCATTCTGTGGTTTATTCAGTGAATGGGTGATTAAGATTCCGGTAATCTTGATATTGGGAGTTGCAACCACACTTGAAGCCCCAAAAAATATACTTTCTTCAAAAGCAGTTCAACACTTGTCTCCTTCCAAATTCTTTTTGGGACATCCAACTGATAGATTAGACGCAATTATTGAAGCAGTTCTTGTGAAACCGTGTTCTGGGTTTTTAGTCGGTCACAAGGTTGCAGCTTTTATAAGAAATTGCTTTTTGAGACAAGATGGAACCTTGACTTCTTTCGTTCGAGCTGTAAAGGTTTGTGGCTCAATTATAAGCACTAGAGTTGGCAAATTCCGCATTTTATATTTTAAAACTATATACCGTTACTAAAATAACATATAGTTTGTAATCATATATGTTTCAAAGTTAACCTAAAGAAAATTATAAGTTTTGGGCCAAAACTGCTTTAGGGTCAACTATAAGCAGTCTAGCGACTTCTGAATAGGCCGAGCTGGTTTTTTGTGTAACGGGTCAACATTAGTTTAAAAGAAAATGGGTTGAAATTTAAGTCACAAGAGCACCTTAGTTTTTTAAATTGAAGCGTTGCCTTTTTATAGATCGCTACAAAGGTTTTTTACTTTTTTTGTTCTTTTCAAAGCCGCTTTAAAGATGTTTAACTGCAAATTTGGTATTAAATGAAACCAGATAACACTTGGGTGTCCTATAAAGTAGTTTTAATATATAAGTGGCATTTTGGAAAAGGTTGATTACATCATAAATTATCCTACATTTTTATGAATAATTATTGTGAGAAATTTGAGTAAAAATTTACATTATTTCAATGATATCGTACATTTTGAATTTGATGATTTAGGAGGTTTTATGCATTAGAAAAACGCTCAAAGCAACTTTCAAGTTTTGACTCATTACCAAACCCGTCCGACTTGCTCATTTTGCCACCTCTAAGCGTGCTGCTATTATCAATTCTGCTTGCTAGCTTATAAATAATAGAGGGTATTTTACATTTACTATATGAAACTGATTGATTGCTAACAAGTACAACTTTTGTACAGATGGCAATTGTCCAGCATTTTCTTATGGAGCCTTTAAGCTTCACCGTGAAAGGCTTACTTGATGAAGAGGTTAGCCAGGAGCTCTTTTGAGTTAATCTTTTTTCCTTGTATTGTATTTCTTTTAAGCTGCTTAGACTTAGACTAGTTATCTTCCCCTGTTTTAATGTGTCTTTGCCTTAGTCATCGTTAATATATGAAAAAATTGGAAACCAACTTTGGTTTGATTTGTATTTAGGCAACACCCTTTGTTCTTTCTCATAAAAAAGTCTCAAGCTTTCAAAACGTTTGATAAAATGCCTCAAAACTGTCAAAGTGGGTTTGGTGCAATCTGATATGGCAACTGGCGACGCATCTATAACTTTGATTATGCTAAGTCTTTTTTCCCTGATGCATCTTGGACTTGATGCCTGAAAACCATTTAACTTTTAAAATTACCCTAATTAAAATCATTTTGAAATTTGGAACCTTTCTGTGAATGAAAACAGAGTGTTAATGTATCTATACCAATATTTTTATGTTTACTTGTTCATGAAGCTATAATTATTTCAAAGGTGATAATTTACTACAATTGCAGGTTGCAGAGGCAGATGCATGGCCTAGACAAGCTCTTGATCTTCCATCTTGTATGAGGTACTTAAGAGTCACTTTAACCCATTCATTTATAAGTGGGTCAATTTGGATCATGTTTTATGTGTAACTAGTCAAATGGATCAAACGTTGCCAAAAGTGCATTTTAATGCGTATATTCCTCTAAATATTATATTCAAGAATTAAATTATTTATAAATAATATACTACTTATAATCATATTTGACCGACTAATTTATTCAGAAAATAACTAAATTTTTGGACAAAAAGTGTTACGAGTCAACCCGACTCACCCTTTTTGCCACATCTAGAAAAACCTATGAAATGTGATGTGTGATAATCTTGTTGCAAGGAGACTTTCTGAACCAAAAAGTGAAGCTTTGTTAAGTGGAGCATCACAAATGAAGGAAGTGCTGAATTTGTGGAGCTCTGTAGTTTTGGTGAGACCTTCATCTTTAATTCTCTGACATTATTGTCATGTGATTATTAATACTTGAAGTACACATGATTAGTTAATTTGTCTTTTTAGAATTTTCTTCTACAATAACATCCAAGTGTATTCCCTTCTTTTTTTATTCATACATGAACTTTGAAAAATAAATTTGATGATGCAGTGTTTGCATGAAGTGGGAAAGAATCAGAGAACCACCCTCTTAGACTTGTATGATGAGGCATTGGACCCAAAGCTTTACAACTTGAGGAATTCTGATCATTTGGAAGTGAAACCAGATCCTCAACGGCCTTCATGGAACTATGATATGCATGGGCAGTCATTTGAAAGGCAAAAGGGTGGGTTAATTAGTCGCACGATTCGTCAGATAAGGTAAATAAAAACATTTCCTGTGGTCTGTTGTTTGATTCTTAATCATACAACTTTGTTTAATAACTTGAAGTAGAGGGTAACCAGTCACTGGTCACAATGATTTAGGAAGTTATATGCGTTAAAGGTACACCTTGGGGCGACCTTTAGCATGGTTGTAAAACAAGGTCTCCGAGGCCGAGTACTCCCGGAGTAATCGCTACAAGGTAGACTGTTGAGGCAACTTTCTTCAACTCCGCCTAAGTATTCGGAATCGATCAAACTTAGTCAACCTCGGCCAGAATAGGATTTAGTAGGTCAACTTGGGCCGAGTTTGACTTAAAAAAATAGAACATAATTTTTATGTCTATCATATTAAAGAATGAATATCATTTTTAAAGGAATGAATCTCATTGATTGAAATACTTTACTATTTGAACATGTATTTTTTTCATTTACATTGATATTCACGTGTTTTGTTATAAATATTAGTAAATTTATGTTATTTGACACATATATAATTTCCCGAAAACTAACATGTCCGAGTACTCCATGAGTACTCTCCGCCTAGGCCGAGTACTCTCAACTCCCCGGTCGACTGACTAGGGAGCGCCTAGCGACTTTTTCAACCATGCTTGTTAGTGATAAAAACATAACCCACTCATAATCAAATGGGTCAAAATGCAATTTGAAGTTTTACTAATTGTGTATAATCTTTAAAATGTTATCATTTTGTTACATCTAAATTGATATACTCTCATGTTATTACTCAGGGACCTGCCACCAGCTGCTTTGCATCAGTTGCTTGAAAAATGGGATAAACAAACTGAGGGTGTTGATATGGTATGGCCGGTTTACAGCTGCCACTTGTATTTGACTCTGTTCCTGTTGACCAGTTGACTTTCTTATTGATTTTAGATTCATGAGAAAGTAAAGGAGCTTCGGTTGCAAGAGGATGATAATTTGAAAGAACCGCCGACTAGATCTAGGTAATAATATTAAAACTCATTTACTTATGAATGGGTTGATCAGGATTCATGGTTGTGTTTTATATCAAATGGGTCAAATAAAAAATAGCTTAAAGGGAAAAAAGTCAAATGGATGAAAGCTGCCCAACCTCATAAAGCGATTTGGAGAAAAAATAACGTATTAATATATTGTTTTTGTGGGTCACCCAACCTCTACCAAAATATTTAAATGCATTAAGTATTTATAAAACATATAAATTGGACCAAGCTAGTGTTTTCGTTTGGCTCGTTACCCAATCTGCCTGACCCAACGTTCCTGTATGTAATCATCGTATATAATTTGAAAGGACTAGTTGAAAGTTTCATGTAGCAATGGTTAAAACTCTAGAATTACGATATTAAAGTCATTTTTATTCATATGACAGGAAACAAACAATCCGAAATAATGGAAATTCAGATAAATTAAGCGAGAAAGCTGCTGCACTGATTACTTGCATGACAAGGTAACCAACTTCTTTCAAAGCTCATTTTTGGAATACTGGTTTCCTAGTGTAAATAATATTTTCTGTTGTAATTTTCTTCATTTTGATGGTCTTTTTATGAAGCAGGGAGCATATGCAGCCCATTGAGTGCATTCCTTTCCATGAAATTGTCTGCTTCAGAAATGCTGACAAACTACAAGCTGTAAGTCACCAGAAAATAATATTTCTGTTTAGTTTGTGTGTGTGTGTGTGACTGTGTGTGTGTGTAATATCATGTATTTTTGAGTGACCATAGTATAATTTGGTTAAAAAAAGTAGAGTAAATAGGTTTAGTAATGTGTTAACAAATAATAATATGCTCATTGAATTTTAATTTTATAATGGTACAAAACAAATGTGTTGTGCTACATTGATCTGATACAGTTATTTATTTCTACAATACTTTTTACAAATTGACAGCTAAATTTACCGCCTTTTTATTCTGTTTTACTTGTTTGGCAGGCATTAGTAGGAGATCCTAGAAAAAGGATCCAACTTGATCTGTTGGAGTGCAACAAGTTCCTTAAGTGTAGTTGCTGCTGCACCAAAAGTCACAATGTTCCAATATCATCAATGCATGATACATCATTAATGTAATATGTTTTTTTCCTTCTGCATTTTCATATTTTTTCAGTCACAATTCGGACCCATGCACTAATGAATGGGTCGATTTGGGTCAAATGGCTCAACACTAAAAACGTTACCTAAAGGGGAATGGGTCAAATGGGTCGGCTAGAGTCTATTCTAAATGCATACCTCTTAAATTGTTTTTATTTTTTTTATTTAAAGATTTAGATTTAGATTTAGATTTAGATTTAGATCATTATTGTAAGAATATAGTTTTTAAATGCATGACCCTACCAACGCATCCATATAACCAGTACTTGTGGAGATAAATTCCTTAATGTTAAACTAAATCACAAAAAAGTTTGTTAATTATATTGATCATCTATATTTTGAAAATTTAATAGCCCAGCTTTTAAATCTTTGTAAGTGACCCATTTTATTCTTTCCAAACTCGTGCTTTTTGTGACTAAAGTTTTGTAAGTTTTCTGATCTCTACAGGTAAATTCTTCTTATTTCTTTCATTTTAATTTATTTATATATTTGCAGGTATACCTTAGCTCAGGAGCATGGTAATCTTATCAATCTACATGACTGGTATCAATCTTTCAAGGCAGTCATTTCTCAAAAAACCATTAAAGACAAACACAAGTCAAAGGTTTCACCATCGCCCAAAAAAAGAAAGATAACCGCCCAACCTCAAATTATAACAGAAGCGTCTGCTCAGTATCCTTATTTTAGCATGCATTTGTTATTTTTTGCTTGCATGTTAGTAAAAAGTTAATTTCGCAAACGAACAGGTTTTCACATTTTTACCTGTAATAGCAATGTGATTACATCATGGTTGCTATGATTGGTGAAAAGAATGAAAGTGTGCTTTCAAAATACTTGGTTCCAATTATTGCAATAGCAAAAAAGAAAACGGTTTCTCTGTTGGGCTCTAAACTGAACTGTCCAATACCCAAGATTTTGAAAACGTTAGCCAAAACTGGACCTTATAATACTGCTTCAGTGTCGGTCCAGTACTGGTTTAGAACTGTTTGGTCCCAATCTGTATTGGAACTGAATGTTATAAGATTTCACAAAATCAACTGTCGGTCCAAACCATACATTTTTTTTATCGAGCACCTGTATGATAGTGTGTAAAACTACACACACAACTGTAAAACCAGACCTAACTGGTACCAATATACTCAGAGTTTTAACTAATAAAGGTTTTCAGTCCGTTATATATATTTTGTAAAATGATTTTGTTTAGGTTTGGGTCCTAGCCGGATCCACGTCTCTTTTGTCTGACGTCTGAGTCTTGATTTGGGACTTCTTAAGGTTTTTCAGTATGCTCGTATATTCAGTTTCAGTTTGATTTTGTGAAATCTTAACCACAAATTGTACAGAGCGAGATTTTGTAGGGCGGTAACAGAGCTTCAAATCACAGGACTGCTTCGGATGCCTAGCAAGAGACGCCAAGATTACGTGCAGAGGGTGGCCTTTGGACTGTAACCATAATCATGTTGTGTGATGTATATGTTTTAGCTATAAAAGCTATAGTTTATGGACTGATTGTTTTCTAGTTTACATTTGTTCATGAGAATGCAATATATTATTTCACCGTACACTTTTCTGTTGGTGGGGCATTTTATATGAGCCCACCTGGTTCTACTCGTAATTAGTTGTATTCTGACGCTAGGGGTGTAAACAAGGCGAGGCGTTAGTCGTGGTGTTATTGCTGTTTTCTTTGGTAGTGATACGGGAACACATGCTATTCAGATTCGGTGGAAGAAGTAACATGGGAATTAGTAGTGGTGTTATTGTTATTTCTTTTGTTAGCGTATAAACGTGTTAACCGAGCTTCAAGCTAATTCAGATTCGGGCCTCCTGTAGCCAATACACGTCTTCTCCAATCTTCCAAATGTCGATGGTTTCCTCTGAATTCTCACTTTTCTTTTGTTTTGACCTCATCCTTGTGCTTCAATCTCTCTAGAAAAACCTGTCGCCCAGCCGCTTCCCCCTCAAACTCCCAATCTATATACGAAATCACTTGTTGCTGCTTCACTTAGGGGGTGTTTGTTTTTTCAGAATGGAGATTTTAGGATGGTTCTCACTTCACTACCAGTAGCATGGAAATGAAAGCAATGGACCAAACAAGAATATTCACATGATTCCCACTATTCAGATGCCAGAACTGTAAAAGAACGGAGATTAGTGCCTAATGACATCATTAAACAATCTTGGATTGTTAATTGGCGGCCTTCCGTTTGTTGATTGACCCGGTCTTGGGTATTCTGGCCGCACAAAGCTAGATTACATTGCAAATGTCATGGAATTGTTCCTTGTTGACTTCATCCATGACCCAAAGTCTTATAAACAAGTGGCGCCCACTATGACGCTTCGCCAAGTATTGCCTGAGTTTTTCTTCTTGCGGACAAGAATCTAGTGAGGGGAATGATACGTGCACAAATGCACGTAATCATGTGCACGTATGAGTTTGAAGAAGTGACAACATGAGAAATCGCTGGTTCTTTGACTTGTAGTGTAGAGGTCATTACGATATTATGATTAGAAGTGTCATAGTTATTTACTCCTTTTCATGTGGAGTCTTATTCCCCTATGCAGTGGTGGACCCAGGAATTTTACAATGGGAGTGCGGAAAATTTTTAAAAATTTTAGGTGTCTAGATATATACATAAAAAATCGGTTCGGGTCAGGTCGTTCGGATCGGGTCATCTAAAACAAAAGAACATCAAACTAAAATTTATATACTCATCAAAAACACGTCAAACGTTGTTACAAACATATTTAAAATGTCACCTTATGGGTTTTCATTTTTTGAAATCTATCCAAAACACCATCTAGAGGTAATTTCTTAAGCAGGTTTTTCTCTATATAACATATACAACTATCACTTAATTTCTCATCGCCAATTCGATTACGCAAGTCGGTCTTCACATTCTTCATTGCCGAAAATCATCTTTCAACGGTTGCGGTTGCGATGGGTAATACGAGAACAAGCTTCAATAAACGATATACGATGTAAAATTTACGTGAATATTTGTTGAAACCATTAACCTTACAAGACTCGACAAACCATCCAAGTTAACAAATCGTGTATCTTTTTTCACAAAACCAATGTAGTTTCCGAGTTGAACCAGAAGCCTTCATTTTTCTCGGCTTCATCAAAATCATATGAATACTTTTCGGCTAGTTTTAGTATATTTAGAATGTCAAACGCACTAAAATTATCACACAGACTCAAACAACTCATACAAAGAAGTCGTTCAGATGTTACCTCGTTAAAACGGTTCCCAAATTCTTGAATTTGCAAATCTAGAACCGCATTGAAGCAATCACACTCGTCAAAATCGGAAGATGATCCAATTTCAATCGCTTTCCTCTTCTTGAGAAATTGCGCTATAATTTCCTTACTCATTGTGCCTATCACATACAAAATAAACAATATTCCTTAATTTTTAATTTCAAAACACAATGGAACACAACCTTATATCTTTCTGTTTTCAATTCCTTAATTTTCAATTTCAAGATTCCTGCTTTAATTTCCCACATGTTGATGTATATATACATTGCTTTAATTTCAAGATCTTTCTTTTTCACTTCAGCAGCTAATTACCAGGTCATTATGTTCCAGAATCATCTAATTCTAACCACTTTGCGAGAACTTATTAAAAAGAGTAAACTGCCATTTTGGTCCCTGTGGTTTGGGCACTTTTGTCATTTTAGTCCAAATCTCAAACTTTTTAAATCTGGGTCCCTGTGGTTTCGTTTTTGTTGCCATTTTGGTCCAAAACTCAAATCCCCCCTTTTTTGATTGTTGCAACCTGTCTATTTTGTCTTTTAGTTTAGGGGCATTTTGGTCATTTTA
The DNA here is from genome assembly GCA_030545235.1 of Helianthus tuberosus. NCBI lineage: Eukaryota > Viridiplantae > Streptophyta > Magnoliopsida > Asterales > Asteraceae > Helianthus > Helianthus tuberosus. Next base: position 132,815,438 of record CM060383.1, read on the forward strand.
ATTTTATTATAACATATTAATATCTAAAACACATCATCTTCATCAAAGTTCAGACCCAAACCCTCCCAAACCACAAACCCTCATCACCGGCGTCATCATCTTCATCATCGCCACTACCACCACTACCACCGGCCACCCAACCACGTCAAACAGCCGCCGTCACCACCTTCACCAAACCCAAAGCAAACCCAAACCCGAGCCACACCATAACCACCTCCACTGCCGTCGTCAACCACCCCCTTACATCATCATCATAATCACCGTCCATCATCATCATCAGTCATTATCAACATCTCGTTGCTATAACCTGCTGGAAATAACGTCGATCTTTACAGATCTGAAAAGAAAGAAGGATGGACGAGAGATACAGTCGCTTACCGGAGCTTGTCGTTGGTCGTCGGGTCAACCACGCATCATCGTGCCTCCGCCGCTGTGTCGCCGGGCTTCCACCGGAACCATCGTGCACCAGAATCTGACGCAAAACCCCCCACACCCCAGCCGCCGATTGTCGCATTTCGGGTCGCAGGAGGGGCAGCTTCGCCGTCCGTCCACCACCGCTGTCACCTACGGTGGTTCCCTCACCTTTTCTGCCTTAAGCCATCACCCAAGCCCCACAATGACCCCTGTCACAGGTCTTGGCATTTGGTTTTGAAGTTGTGTAAAACAGAGGCTTGAATGAGGTTAAAGGTTGAGCCACTTAATTGTAATCGTCATCGGAGATCTGTCTCGATTGCAGCTGTCGTCGTCGGTGGTGGCCGGCCTTTCAATCGGGCCAAAATAGATAGGTGTGGGTGATCGGTGAGATGAGGGATTTGGGGTGTGCGGTTGCCGGTGAACAGGATGGTGGTTGAGTGGGTGTGTGCTTGACTGAAGAGGCTCTCCGGAGTAGCTCAGGTTGCCGGAGCCGGAGGAGAGACAGGTCTGAGCTGTAGATAAAGTGAGATAGAAGAGAGAGAGACATAGTTTTTTTGGTGATGGTGGTGATGATCTGTAGAGAGAGAGAGAGAGAAGGGATTTATAAAGTATAAGGTGGTTGGGGCAGGCAAAATGACCATAATGCCCTTCAGAAAAGGACAAAATAGCTGTTTTTTTTAAATCTGACCTGATTTGAGTTTTGGACCAAAATGGCAACAAAAACGAAACCACAGGGACCTAGATTTAAAAAGTTTGAGATTTGGACTAAAATGGCAAAAGTACCCCAACCACATGGACCAAAATGGCAGTTTACTCTATAAAAAAATTTAACCTATTATATTTTTCAATATTAAAAATATAATAATGAAATAAACAATAAATATATATTGTTTAACAACCCAAAAGTACATCAAAACACATAAAAGTTTTAACCTTTTTAACAAATATCTATGTCTATTATCTGTTGATAAAACCATGTAAACATCAAAATAACTAAAAACAAATCAAGTTACCTCTATAAATTCAAGAGGCAGTACTGTTGTGGCCGGAATTTTTGTGATTTCCGGCGAGATTTGTGGCTGAACGAACAGAGTCTGCAGGTTGTTGTTCTATTTTGTTGTTCGCTGGCAGCAGATAGGGGAGGGCGGGAGAATATGAATGGTCGATTGGGTTTTTTTTTGGATTATGTTTTGTTTAATTGATTTAGTTATTTGGGTTGGGCTTTAACATAAACTTATATAATTGGACTTGATATTGGGTTATAGGAATACAAGTTTTATTTAAAGAGATTAGTGGGCTAACTTGTTTACATAATTGGGTCGGGTTTAAATCCATGTTCACAAGTTTTTTATATAAATTCCTAACATTTTTTTTCTAAGGGGTGCGGTCAAAATTTTCCAAGGGGTGCGGTCGGGATTTTTCGCGAAACATAACACTAATTTTTTTCAAGGGGTGTGGCCGCCCACCCACGAGCTAAAGTGAGTCCGCCCCTGCCCCTATGGCTCTATTCAACGTATTTAACTTGAGTATGTATATAGTCAAGTATGTCAAGCATTAGAGGTAGGATAATTCCATTAACCTCAAGAATTCACCAATGCACAAAATCACCAATATGGTTGATGATTCGGATGGTCATGAATGTAAGAAATTGAATATATAAATTACCTATCTATTTTGCTAAGTAACCAAGTGAGGTATATCTAGACGAGTGCTTCCAACATTGTGTGGTTGGAGAATTGGTGTAGTTTCGCTCACTTTATTGATTGGAAATTACTTAGAGACTTAGGAAGTATGAATGAAGGTAATTGTACCTCAAAGTTTCTGGAACAAAACCTCAATCAAGTCATTCAACATAGAGATTTGTTGGTAACTTGAAGATGTTCCAAAAACAAAGCAAAGATAAACAAGTTGATAAAGTTTAACAAAAATCCTAACTTGGACCTCAAAAATGGTAGTATACCATCTTTGTTTACCTTGGAAAACATATGGTAATACTCCTAGAGGTTATCCAAGTGTAGGGAAGAAGAAAAAAGCAAGAACAAAGCTCAAAACTCACTATTTTGAAGCTTGAACAATCTGTCCAAAGTTGGGAAACTTGAAAATTGGGGAGTGTTAGAGAGAGTGTTTTGAGTGTGGAAAGTGTTTAGAAGGTGTGGGAGTGTTATATTCATAAGTGAGATTAGGGGTTGAGTGTTAAATGAGGTGTTTGGGGGTTGAAAGGAAGGAAACGGAGCCAAAATTTGCGAGCTAAGGAAGGTTCTACCAGACAGGCCCCTTGCGGACCACAAGGGGATTGTTATACGGTCCGCAAGAACCTAAGAAAATAAAAAAAAAAATCAATTTTGGTCCTTTAAGTTATTTGGTTGGTTATTAGGTGTTATAAACGTATAGTTAATCATGATTTGAGCATTCTAAGGTGCATGTAAGCATGTATATGATAATAACACGTGTGATTAACATTCTGAAAAATGTATACTCGATGTATGGCTCGACTTTTAATTAAAAACGCGTATTTATGATTGTTTACGTATTGTGCAAGCATGATTAAACAAAAACAATACAAAATATGATTTCTATTAAGATCAAGTCTCGAATTACAAATGATTGAAATGAAAATACGAATTACAAGAAAATAGAAAAGAATGAAAAATACAGAACGTTACATAACCGCACTGGAGTGTTTTAAAATTTCTGAAATATTTGAAACTAATTCAAATCATAAAAAACGGGATCGTGGTGTAACGAACTCGTAATTTGGTGTTGAAGAGAAATGTCTAATTTGCCCTTGGATGTGAAAAAAAAAACAATGACACGCGTCATGATCTGGTTATTGCATACGCAACATATGATTTGGCATATTGTATTTTACACACACACACACAACTACACAGACTCTCTCTCTCTCTCTATATATATAGGTTGGTTAACGTACAATTTATGTTAACGTATGGTGCGTACGAGATTGTTTTTTAACATGCGATTTCTTATATAAATTCAACATGCGAATTTTGTTACTTCAACATGCGATTTTGCAGTTTATACACATGCGACTTTTTTTATATAACATGCGATTGAAATTTATAAAATGCGATCTTCAAATCTCGCACGCCCGTACGATAACGCATATTGTACGTTACACATTCACTATATATAGATATAGGATTAGGTTCAAGAGTGAACACTAGTTTATTTTGCGAACCGAGTGAACTAATCCTGGCCATACACGTGTGTAATACACTAGTGTATTTTACAATTTGATGATGAAATCCTAGCCATACACGTGTGTAAATCAATGGCCAGAATTTGTTCACTCAGTTCGCAAATACACTAGTGTTCACTCTAGAACTCCACCTATGTGTGTGTGTATATATATATATACTAGCCTAAGAACCCGCGAGTTTCGCGGGTGGCTTAACACAACCATATTATATCTACCGGCATAGAAGCCCATGTAGATCATCATTTTTGTTTTAGACCTTTCTAAACCGACATCGTCATTCTTTCCTTGATCACACACGTTGCATCTTGATATTCTCGATAAAGTGTGCAAGATCCATAGATTGTAGAAATCCACCAACCTTGTTCAATGTTACAAAAGAGACTGTTCTCGGCATCGTACTTTTAATTGTAAAGCCAAAGAGAACATCCCTCAGGATCAAACATGTCCCGAAATCCAAAAGTGTTTAAAAAAATACATTAGTTTAACATTTCAAAATTTAACATAAATTATTACAATAAAAAATTGACAGGTAAAAATATTATAGCTTTGATCGCAACCTCATGGAGTATATATGTGATTGTCACGTATTTACATTAAAATCCTTTACAAAAATCACTTCTAAAATATTATACCGATACCTAGTTTTGATGATTTTCCGTACCGGTACCACATAAAAATGCTAAATTTTATTATGCAAATCTATGTCTTGAGGCTTCTAAAACTTGCGTTGATAAATCAACAATGGTATCAATAATATAATGCTTTTGTTAATCTATATATGTATGATGAAGTTGACGAATCCAAGTATCAGAAGATCCTAAAAGAGAAACATTCAACCATTACATAATCCAAGATTACAATAATATTACAAATGGATGAGAACAATCATTGTATTTTCAACCACATCCATGTCTGATAGATTTAGCTAGACTTTAAAAATGGAAAGGGACAAATAATCTACACAGACGAAGTTAAAGTAGAAGTAAATCCGCTTACCAATTGAACATTTTCAGGTTTATTAATTTTTGCACCTCGGCAAGCTCCACCTTTGACATTGTCGGAAACAGAAGCAGCTTTAAAAGGACTCTCAAGCTGTGATAAATCAACTTCAGAAGCCCTACAAAAATTACTTGCAGGGTAAAGGAGTATGTACAGGACAGCCATAAAGTAACATATTATTACATTGTCTGTATTAGAATTTACCTTAGTCGGTCTTCTTGTTTTTTAGTATCAGTCCATATATTCGTTGGAGTGATCCATTTCATAATATACCTGTAGAAGCACCTGCAAGCATCCCATCTACTCCAAATGGTAAGTATCTATTGTACAAAAAATACCAGTACCAAAATCGCCAAATATGGATACCGGTACCGAAAACGTTCAGTATGGTAGGGTACGGTACCGAAATTTGTGTGTAAAATTCGGTTAAATACCGATGCCGTACCGAAAACGCCAAAAGTGGGTACCAAATTGGTACCGAAAACGTTCAGTATGGTAGGGTACGGTACCGAAAACGATCTAAGCTTTGCGCGACATTGCCCTCCTGAGTGACACTGGCCTCCCCTACAAACAATTAATTACATGCTTAGTTACTTGACTTTTTGAGTCAACCCATCATTAGTGTGTTAACAAAATTACTAATAGCATTGAATGCGATTCTTATCGTTCAAAGAAATAGTCTCACCATCATATGGCCGAGGTAGGATTAACAACAAAGAACAAAGAAGTATATACCTATTGATCAATTTACCCAGCTACATTAGTTGGTTATTTAATACTTGATCCTCAGTCTTCAAGCGACGATAATCTATTTCAAAAACACAACCAAATTTTTTTAAGCATATGCATAACCTCAATTTTTAAAGATCCACCAAACAACATAATTTAGCTTAAAGATGCAACCAAATATTCAGAAACATACTCAATAGATATCTGAATCAAGTTAAATATGAAATTCTACTAATATATATCAAAGCTAAATAATTAATAATTTTTTTTCTTCTGAATAGCAATTAATACTCTGCTTTAGTTGTCAGTTTTATGTTTAACAAAGATAATTTACACACAGTAAGTTACAACACGGGTGGGATGTTGATGTAACACTAACTGAAACAACATATGTGGGAGTAGAAGTAGCAGCAGTCACATTTTCCTTTATGCTCTCATTTTTCTTTGTTCTCATGAAAAGATAAGCTACAAAATATAAAAATGATGAGTTGATGGATAACTATAAAAAAGATAATATTTATATGGAACAATGGATTTTAATAATCCTAACTATTAGTTGTTAGCCGGCAACGGTCCCAACTTAAAAAATAAACAGTGGTGGTCCCACCTTTCGTATATTGTAAACCAATGAACCTTTACTAAACCGAAAAGGATAAGAGGACAAAAAGAAATTAAGGTTTTTTAGTAAAAGTCCATTAGTTAAAATATGTGAAAAGGTGGGGGACCACCACTGGTTATTTTTGAAGTTGAGATTGTTACCGGCCAACAGCTAATAGTTTGGATTATTAAAATCCATTATTCCTATTTGTATTTCACTTTCTTGTATACACACATTCACGCTCCTATTTATCATGGCTACCCTAAGCTTACGTGTTGCTAGCAGCACACATCATTTGCCCTATGAGATACCATTAGTAGATCACCATTAGCAATGAATCGCCAGACCTGTGACAAAAGTTTCATAATTAAATGTAGTTTACAAATAAATGCAAAATGGTATCAAAAGTTGTGAAAGTATGGAAAAAATCAATGTCAAAAAACATTTGACCCGAAGGAGATAACATACAACCCATATTGATGCATTTAAACTGAAAACTCCACTCACACAGCATAAAGAGCAACCTACTGAAAGAGCTCCTAAAATAGAAAAGTCCTATATTCACCCATATACTTGGGTACCTGTAATAGGTATGAGCATTTGGTACTTAGTACCGATATCGAATTTCTCGTACCGAATTATTTTCGGTACTGATTCGGAAACCACTTTTGGAGTTTTTGGTACCGATACTTTTGGTTCGGTACGACACCGGTAAAATACCGATTTTTGCCTTCAAATACCGGTCTCGTACCGTACCGAACAATTTTAGTACCGGTACCTGTTGACGATTTTTTATATCGGTACCACGCTCATCCCTACCGGTACACGCTTTTATAAATGAACAATAATGCCCTCTGTTAGACTCTATGCTATCCAAGTCAAGAAAAAATATACACATACAAGTTCAAACATGGATTTTCACTTTTATATATATACATAAAAAAAAGAACCAGATGTTACAGATCCTAAGAATGAACCATTTAACTCTTACCATAAAAATGAACACGCTAATTATATAAATATCACCTCATGCTTTATCATCAATGTCACTTTTGTCTAAGAATATGTTAAGTAGTTTAACTAAAAAAATTGAAAAAGTTCCAGACATTTTGAGAGTGAGGCTTTAACTAAAATAAATAAAATAAAGTAAAAAGGAAAATTAAAAAAGAAGTGTAACTTGTCATGGTGCGATTGGCTAAAAAAACTTGATTGCACAACTTTCTCACGCCTGTTATAACCACGGCGCCCCCATTCTTGGCGCCCCTCCTTGGTACCCACGGAGTAGTGTTTGGCGCTCCATGGGGGTGAGGTGGCACATCCTTAACACCCACTAAACATAGTCTATGTTGATCAACATCCATTAATCATTAGTTAATTATATACAACCTACAATTTTCCAAAATGACACACGGATTAAAAGCACTATGACTATGGCATCAAATAAAACCCTCTAGTAATTATAACCTCAACTTCTCAATTTCTCATATAGTCATAAAAAAATACACAACTCTGTAACCAAAAAGATCCCAAACAATGCAGGAATCTTATTTAACAGAAACAACACATTCATAAACCTGATTCATAATATGATCATCAGCAAAGATTAAAATCAACAAAAACCTAAAACCCCAATGAGAAACCATTTGAATCCCATGATCACAATCCACAAGTTGTTGTTTACAGGGGACTAACCAACTCCCCTGTTTGAAGAAAGTGAGATCCTTCCAAAGCTCCCGGTTGTACTAAACGACCAGCACGAACCCTTCAACAACATCCCACACATTAATTAATCAATCATAATATCTAAAACAAATCAACCAAAATACAAATACAAATTATTAAATAACATAAAATCGATCAATAAACATACCTGATTTTTAATACAAATACAAATAACCAGTCGGAAGAATCGGGGCCTTATTCAAACTTTGTTTTGAACAAACTGAAGTGGTGCTCGGCGTTGAGAAGATGATAGATTGAGATTTCTTCTTCCGGGACCACATACCAGAAACCTGTAACTGGAGGCCACGATTAATGGAGGACAACAAATTTGGGATTAGGGTTTGGATGAGGCGACGATCAATGGAGGATAACAAATTTGGGATTAGGGTTTGAGGAGAGAAACGGCTGGAGCATGAGGCGGTGGAGAATGATTTCAACTGATGAATGATGAAGAGATGATAAATTGGAGATTGATTTCAATTGAGAGAATTGATTAGATTTCCAAATAGAAGAAATTTAGGCGGTTTCAAAAAGAGTGAAAGAGGAATTCAATTGCCGCTCAAATGAAAAAGAGAGGAGACCATCAAATGCCACATGGCATCAAGCAGCCTAAGTAATTGCCATGTGGCATAAGTTTGTTTTGTTTTATTATAAGGTATAGATAGGGTAGGGTTCATGCGAGAACCACCTTTATTGTGAGAACCGCGAGAACCAATGTGAACACAACAAAATAAATCCACTACACCACCAAAAACCTAACACCCCACCCACCCCAACAGAAACCTAACCCCCCACCCCACCCCCTAAAAACCTAACCCCCCCCCCCCCACACACACACACACCCTAGCTGAAACCAATAATTGTGTGTTTTTTAGATTTTTTAGGTATTTTTGGTTGTGTTCACATTGGCTCTCGCGGTTCTCGCAATAAAAGTTGGTTCCTAACGGGTCCTTATCCTATATATATAATTCTGCAAGCTTCATGAATAGTAATTCAATTCTTTAATTTTTGTTTCTATTTTTCTTACAATATTTTATTCATCATTTAATTTGGTTTTATTCTTATAACTAGTGTTTATTAACTTTTTAAAAAGATCTATCTCCACAACTATGTTTTGTTTCAACATTACAATATAATTTTTATTGAAAATAGATATCGGACCGCTATGATACTAAACCGAACTGAAACCAAACGAACAACATAGGTATCGGTACTGGTATTAACTTTTATTGTATTTGCTTTCGATAAACTGACACAGTTTACCGTATCGAACAACATCAGTATCGGTACATGTATTCATTTTTGTGGTTTTCGGTTTCATTTCACTTTTGCAACTCTATTTGCAACGATAAATGAATATCAGTAGTTGTACTACTGTGACGATTTGAGTTGATCGATATCTATAAGACACCGAAGGGACAATATTCATTTACAAATGGTTATATTATATTATATTATATTATATTATATTATATTATATTATATTATATTATATTATATTATATTATATTATATTATATTATGGTATGGTATGGTATGGTATGGTATGGTATAGACAAAAGATCAAATACAAATAACTTTAATGTACAAAACGTACGAACAGAAGGTTTTGCTGAAAAACCACGGTGGCATTTTCGTAATTATTAGTAATTATCAAAATTACTCTACAAATGATCCTGTAGAGTAATTTTGATCTTGTAAAGTAATTTTGTAAAATGTTTTTGTAGAGTAATTTTGATCTTGTAGTGTAATTATCAAAATTACTCTACAGGATCATTTGTAAAGTTTTGGGTGTTTGGCGATTAGGGTTTCGGTTCTTGAACCTTGGTTATTCACTGATTTTACGCTCGGGTTTGTAGGAGAAGTCGTTGGTTCGGTTACTTTGGGTTTCTGGTTTATTGAAGGTTGCTCGGGTTTCGGTTGCTTGGTTCCTTGTGTTTTTTTTTTTCTTCTGGTTTTCTCGTTTGCTATGGCTGAAGACGGGAAGTTCCGAATCGAGAAGTTCAACGGTACTGATTTTGCATGGTGGAGAATGCAAATAGAGGCATTGCTTGGTGAATGCGATCTGGATGTGGTATTGGAAGAAAAACCTCCTGGCATGGAGAAAGCTGCTGAAGCAATTTGGAACTCAAAGGGAAAAAAGGCACAAGGTAAAATTACATTGGCTTTGACGAGGAGCGTTGCTTTTAATATCATGAACGAAACAACTGCTTGTGGTATGTTAACAACTCTATCAAATATGTATGAGAAGCCGTCTGCCGATAATAGGGTGTTCTTGATGAGGGAACTCTTTAATATGAGAATGAACGAGGGTAGTCCAGTTGCCTGATAGTTGGTCAGGATTTGTGACAACGGTCACTGAAACTGCTAGAACTGGAAATTTAAAGTTTGATCGAGTCCGGGATAGTGTTTTGGATAAAGACGTTCACCGGAGGAACTCTAGTGGAGGATCTACTTCTGGTATGTTCAGTGTTAGCAGGGGAAGAGGTAATAACAGATGCAGTGGGAGTCGTGGGAAAAGCTTGTCTAAAGCTGGGAAGAATGTGAGGTGCTGAAACTGTGGTGAAAAGGAGCATGTTAAAAACGAGTGTCCTGATCCTAAGAAAGAGGATAGTAAACAACATGTAAACAGTGTTGTGTCAGATGAATCTGATGGAGACGTACTGGTTTGCTGTGAAGAGTCTACAAACTCTTGGGCTATGGATTCTGGTTCTTTGTTCCACGCCATGCACAGCAGGAAGACGATGGTGAATCTGAAAAAAAAAGAAGACTTTGGAAAGGTACAATTAGCTAACGGTCATGTTCTTAACGTGACAGGTATGGGAGATGTCAATCTGAAGACTCCACTGGGCACTATAAGGAATTTGCAGAATGTCAGGGTAATTCCAGGTTTATTAACGAAGAAACTTATTTCTGTTAGTCAACTGGAAAAACATGGACTAGATGTTAAGTTTGGTGGTGGGAAGTGGAAGGTGATTGATGGAAATCTTGTTGTTGCCTGTGGGAGGAGATGGGGATCGTTGTATCTAGTTGAGGTACCTGCTAAGGGAGTAGCCGTCCCTGTTAAGCATAAAGTCTGGTTCACTGAATCTTGTAAGCGGGAGAGGGTTCAATTTGCAAACTTGAATCCTGATGCTTTGGAGATGTTAGTTGAATGTGGTCGGGGTTCTAAGTTTAAGCAAGTCAGGGGATGTGATAGTGGGAGCACGGGCTGTGTTCCGGGTACAATCACAAAGAACCGTTGGGGTTTGAAGACGAAGGTTCCGACCGAAGAAAAATGCTCTCCTAGAAATAGTTTGCAAAATGTGGAAAGTGGTATTAATTCTCGGTGTATCTCTGGAGCTGGTGGATCGTGGAAGCCGGTTGAGATAGAGAATGAGGAGGATAAGACTCTTGTGTTGGAGCTTGTGGGAGCTTCAACTGGTCTCTCGGATACTTGATGAGAGGTGTGGTTGCAACTAGGTGGCTAGGATATGATTGAAGTCTTAGCTTGTTCTTGGAACTGGAGGCTGAGAAGACTTGAACGTAAAGATTACTGAAGTTACTGGTGATGTGTTTCTTGGATGCACTTTGTGGACTATGCAAAGCCTCCGAGTGGGAGATTGTTGGGTTCGTAGGCTTTAGGGTAGCCGGCCCTAGTTATTAGGCCCACTTAGTTAACTTATTGACCAAGTATGAAACCCTAATCTTATTCTATAAATACCTATGATGTAATTGTAGTATGTGTCATTCTGTAAACAGTTGTGAGCATCTAATAAAAGTGAAACCCTAGTTGCAACCCGTGGACGTAGGTCACCTTGACCGAACCACGTAAATTCTCGTGTTCTTTATTTCCTGCAAGTTTGTGTGTGTTTGTTCCGCTTCCGCTCGAGCCTACTCTGATCCAATACCCTAACAAGTAGTTTCATTTCACTTTTGCAACTCTATTTGCAACGATAAATGAATATCACTAGTTGTACTACTGTGACGATTTGAGTCGATCAATATCAATAAGACACCGAAGGGACAATATTCATTTACAAATGGTTATAATATAATATAATGGTCGAAGAATCAAGAATGATTCTCTCATGAAGAGTCGATGCATAATTCTTTGCTTGTTTTGATTAGAACCGATTGTATTTGGTTCGATATTAGGTTTTGTTTTGTTCAATAATCAATTCTTTGTTCACAATGGTTTAAAAGCTGATCTTTGTTTTTACTGGTTGTTTTCTAAACTTGCAAAAGTTTTGCATTCGGTTTACGCTAGCTTTACGCGATTTACGAGTGAACCAAACCGGCTCTTAACCATAACTAGATTTGCAATTTTTAAATTAAACGGCCCTTAACCATAACTGGATTTGCATTTTTCAGAAAATATTCCATACTCTATTTTCAAGTGAGATTTATAAAACTAAATACAGAATGTCGCAGGCAGGCTGGAAAACAAAACTTTTGAAAAATACCACCAAATTTATAAAAAAAAAAAGAACGAACGAACTAAATACCACCGAATTTATAAAGAAAAAGAACGAACTAAATTTGTCTAAAAAACTTGAAAACATTTCCAGTAATATTTGCACCAAAATTTTCACTCCTGTTTCTTTTGGCCTTTGGCTTCGGCCTCGGGCCTTGGGCTATCGGGTATATAAGAAGACCACAAAAGAGGCACAATGGTGCAAACAGCCTGTATTACAAGAGCATTCCGTAAACCTGAAACATCAGTTTCTGTGACAACCCAAGACGCGAGTGTAACCCCAATGTATCCGCTTACAATAAACGCCAGCGCGATGGTAGACATGACAAACGCCATCAAAGATCCTTCGCAACCTGGTGGGCATAGTTTTGCCATCAAAATACTAAAAGGTAGAATTTTGAAGTAATATACGACCTCCAGGAACCCAGAAACAACCACAACGTATAGTGAATCTGGTATTCCCAAGGATCGATAAAACCCGTTCACAAATAATGCATCGGATACCATCAAACACGCCATTGTTCCCTGAATCGATGTAATCAGTGTCCGTGGTGGGAGAGATTTGAAGTGTCGCTTGTATACAACACCCCATAACAACATTGTTATTTGGCCAAACACCTTTGAAATCCCTAAAACAGAGGATTCGATGTTTAGATGTTGTGTTTGGTAATAAAACATCGAGCCCGTTAAGGCCGGAATCACAGCAAAAGATACTGAAAACCAGATAATCGGTTGATAGATCTCGGGTCTTCTTAACACCAATAATAGCTCTGAAAACTGGCTTTTGATATCATGTTTAGAATGATTCTTTGGTAAATCTAGTGATTTCTCGCTTACGGAAACTGTGATAAAGAATTGAAGAATCAATAGGATTCCAAAGAACAAGAACATTGCTCGTGGGGAAAACCGATCAACTGAAAGGCCACCAAGAAGGTTTCCGGAGATGCCACCGATGGCAGCAGCCACCCACGCAAATGACTGAAGATCAGCAGAATTGTTATTGGTGGTGGGTTGTTTTGCACATTCTGCAACTACAGCATCATTTGCAACTTCAACAATGGCAGCACCAAGGTTTCCGAGTAGGAGATAAATGGTGATAGTGAAGAATGAAATGGTTGAAGAGGGTGAAGATGCAATCGCAAACCATGATAGAGCTTGTAATAAAGCTGCAAAACATATAACAATGAAGAAAACATGAGCATTTCATGATACATTACCAGTTTCTTAGCAAAAACTGAACCAATTTTCATTAATTGAAATTCGGTTTACAATTAACCATGAAGATACAGAAACAAAACATATTTATTCCACGACTAATCACCGGTTTAAAAAAAACCGAACCACTTTTCATTTGAATATGGCGAAATGGATTGAAATTTGGTTTACAATTAACTATGAAGATTCCAGGATTAACTACAACTGGATATAAATTCATGAAGATTCCGTGATTAATTAGCAGTGGATATTGTCACAAAAACTGAACCACTTTTCATGAAGATTCCGTCATTTCATTAGCAGTTATTTTCACAAAAACTGAACCACTTTTCATTTGAAAACGACAAACTAAATTGAAATTTGGTTTATAATTAAGTATTAACCATGAAGATGCATATCAAGACTCCATGATTAATTGCCAGTTTTTTTGACGAAAATTAAACCAATTTTCATTTCAGAGAAAAAGGTAAACTGGATTCAAGTTCGGTTTACAGTTTAACCATGAAGATGCAGAAACAGAACATATGAAAATTCCATAACTAATAACCAGTTCTTTTTACAAAAACCAAACCAATTTTCATTTAAAAAATTGACCAAATGGATTGAAATTCAGTTTACAAGTAATCATCAAGATGCAGAAAAACAACATATACCCATTTTTAAACAAAAACTGAACCAATCTTCATTTCAAACGGATTAACTAGATCAAAAATTCACTTTACAATCAATCATGAAGATTCAGGAACATAACATACGAAGATTCCACAATTATTTAAAAAAAAAAAACTGAACCGCATTTCATTTAAATAAGGCAAACCAGATTAAAAAATCGGCTCACACTCAACCATGAATACACAGAAACAGAGCATACGAAGAACCGTTTTTCAACAAAAACTGAACCAATTTTCAGTCCAAAACAGCAATCAGGATTAAAATCAGGTTCAAAATCAATCATAAACATGCAGAATCAGCAACACGTACACAGATAACAGATAGATAATATCATTTAAATACAAACAACAACGAATATTCTAGAACATCAACCGATCAAGCAAGTTACTATAGCAAATCATGTAACAAAGTAATAACAACAATTATACCTCCTCCGGCAATGTACGGAATCCGGTGCTGACCGAAGAAATAGAACGAATCAGAAACAAGACCGTAGAACGGTTTGGCAACCATCGGAAGGTTGGCAGAATTGAGGAGAATCTGCAGCGTTGAAGGATCCACACGGAGTCCGTCTTTGAGAAAGAAGATAACCGCCATCCATGGAAAGCATCGGAATCCTTGAATCCAAAACCCTAACCCTAGCAACATCTCTCTGCGTCTTTTGTTTGGAGTGCGACCTTGTTTATCGTGCTTGATGCGGTCATTGATCGGTTCTGTGACTGTTTTGCGTTTGGTTACGGATGGAGGCTCCATCTCCGCCGTATCGCCACCGCCGGCTGTCGGAATTGTGATTTTTCCGGTGTGATAACCGTTTACTGTAAAGGACAGGTCACAGGGGTACGTTCTGGTACAATGCGAGTGTGGCAGATTACATAATAAATATATATAGTAGTGGGTTAAAAGACCTTCAGATTTTTACAGAAACAGCCCTTGTTTTTTCTAAAGATATTTATAGCCATTTTTAATAATAACTTTTTATATACGGTTATTAAGGTGGGGTACGACTACAAAGTCTAAATTTGCTAAAAAAACTAAAAAGTCATACAACGCTATAATTTCAACCATTAAACACACCTAAAAATCACAAATAAAACATCATATTCAAACCATAATAGTCCATAAAAACTCAAACACACAATCGTAGAATTACGAATATAAAACACAACATGCTAATCAACGTAAAACACAATAATGTTTGTCATTCGATAATCAGAGTCTTACCATCAAAAACACAAAACACAACTTACATATATGATATTTTAGTAATCTTCATTTCGGTATTTGTGGGTTTTTGGTGTGTTTTATGACCTTTTACATTTTTTAGGAAATTTGGACCTTGTAACCAACTCCTAGCCATGGTTATTATACCACCTTATTTTTTCTTGATCCAAGGATGTTGAGGTGAACATATATTATGGGTGTGTATCGTGTCGGTTTTCGGATTATTCTAGTTTGAAACTTTTGAAAGTGAATTTGAATTTCAAATTTAGAATATCGACTCGGATTTGGTTAGAATAAGGACACGATGCGAATACTCAAAATCTGAATTTTAATTTGTTATCCGAATTCGGTTCGAATCAAATTTCAGGTTTTTAGAAAATATATGTGAGATGGGTGGAAAGAGAATGTTGCAGAAGTCTATGACTTTGAGTAGAGAAAGACGGTTTTTAGGTGGGAGCAGGTAGGGTTGTCCATGGTTTGTTTGGTTGGTTTAAAATCGTGAAACTACTGAACTGATCATTAGTTTGGTTTCATGGTCGATTTTTCCAAAATAGGCTTCCGGTTAGTCGTTGGAGGAAATTTCAAACCATATTAGACGGTGTTGTATTATGATTTACACTCGAAATCGGTCGTAAAAAAACTGAACCGGGCTCCTAGACTTTGGGCTGCATATTTTTTTAGAAACTTTTGGTGAACTATAATGATGATTTTATTGATTAATGATTATTAACAAAATATTATCCACTTGGTGATTTTCTTAATCTTTATTATTATTAGAAAGTGATATATGTGTATTCAAAGTTGACCTCAATGACTTGTTTGGAATAGATTTAAAAAGTTCATGATGGACAAGTTTTCATGTCAAATCACATTTTGTATATTTTAATTGAGCTATTTGGATTTTTCCGCTTTCATTTTTCTAATAAATCATACTTTCCTAGAGTGTTTTGCATATTTAAACATTTGTATATTTATATTTTGTTTTGCACTTTCATTTTCCTATTATAATTGTTGGATAAGCCTAAACTAAAACTAAAGTGAAAAAATCAAATCGGAATCAAACAGTTTACACGGTTTTGTTTGGTTAAGTTTAAATAGTTTAATAACCTTAAGTCCCTAAAGTAATGATTCAGTACATGGTTAACCTAAAGGTCTAAAACAACATAACCAAATGTTTCCCCAATGAGCTGGTAGGTAAGGCTATAGGGTGTGATCATGACCCTAATGACCTCCATGACCCTTTATGTCAGTGTCATGTAACCCATCTTTAATCCATCATCCAAAACCACTACCCTATGGGTGTGGTCATGACCCAAACCACTAGCCCCTTATTTATTTTAATTTATCTTTGTCTAAAGAAAAAATAAATGATTTGTTGAAAATGGAAAGGAGGACCATGGTTGCTATGGTTTAATCCATGCAAACCATGGTAGATCAAGCAAGGGGTGATGTAGTCTTCCATTTATATTCTTAGGTGGCAAATCATGTCCCAACCATAACCCTCACATCCTTTAGCTTAAGTGTGATGTAGAGGGGTCTCTCTCTAAACCCCTCTATCCACGTATGCTCTTAGTAATCATTTATAATATAGACTAGTTACAGACCTATGTATTACATGAGGTTGTATAATAAAAATAATATAACTATATAATATGTAAAAAAAAGCTTTATATAGCTGACGTATTTTTATTACAATATGATAGTTCACACAACTAACTTGAATCTATCACTTTTTATTAATTATTTGATAAGTGTAAATGTATTGATATTGTTAAAAAGCGTGTAAATTTCAACAATTTACTGAAACAGCTATTGTATAAGTATATATAGTTTTTTATAGAAAAAAAAATACAAATATAGTCAGTTTTTTTATTACCTTAGTGTATCATTTAAAATTTAAAATCATTAATAATACATTATACATATCTACAGTTATAGAATCGTAATAAAAAATTATGTGATTTACTTCTCTCGCCATTTGTCATATTTCTATTTGAATATATAAGGCTATGGGGTGTGGGGGTCATGGATTGGAACATTATTTCCACATAGGATCATTAATTAAATGGTATGTCATCCCCCTCCTTGATTGATGGTGGTTCCCATGGATTAAACCACGATTACCACGACCCTCCCATTTGATAATTTTAAGACAAAAACAAATTAAAAAAATAAAGGGGCTAGTGGTTTGGGTCATGACCACACCCTTAGGGTAGTGGTTTTAAATAATGGATTAAAGATGGATGATGTGGTGCCTATGTGGAGGGTCATGGTGGTCATGAGGGTCATGACAACACCCTATAGCCTAATATGAATCGCCTATTTGATGTATTTTCCATAATGCGATCGGGTTTCTCGGTTTTTCAATACATATCCTACTTTTTAAAACGGGGTTATGTAAAACAGGATAAAATAACTTATGGATGTAGATGTGTATTTGTGTCCTTAAGTTCCTATACAACCATTACTTAGAGGGTGTTTGGGATTACGTTAAGTGATTATGTTGGGATTGAACCCTACCAGAGGAACAGATAATTAAAGCCAAAACCGGATCACAACAGTGGATTCACAATAAGCAGCTGTTTACATTAGACTTTCCCCTTGAAAGTGATTATAACATCTGATGGTCCTCTATCCACTGTCCGGATACAACTGCTGCTACCCTTTAAACTGCTGACATAGCCCTGAAGAAGTAAACATTGCTGGTTCAATCTACTGATGACAAAGCACTGCCCACTCAAGGACTGATCAACTTTAAGGAAAGCACTGATGGAAGAAGATAGCAGTAGTTTAGTGTATTACTTGTCTTATGTAGAATCAGTGGTTAAGATTAGCAGTGTTTGTATAGGAACAGTGGTTACAGGTTGTTAGTTTATTAGATGTCACTTTCATGGTGATGTCAGCTGAGATGCTTCAGTGGTTTGGTTTGCCTATAAATGTAACAGTACCCTGTACTGTTACATTTGATTGACTGAGTGAGTTCTTCTCCTCTAGTCCAATCCTTTCATCTTGTGTGCAATCAACCTTGGAGCATCAGGCTGAGGGGGAGTTTTGTTTGTAAGCATGCTTTGTAATCTTTTGATTTACTTTGTAATCTTTCGACTGATGCAATTCATGTGTTTATCAAATCTATTTTCCTTTATGATTGTGTTTACAAAGTTTGTTGTTTATTTCCGCTGCACTTAAACTCTGTTCATTTCTATTGATTAGTTCAAATTATACAAACAAACACAATCATAAGGAGCCTCCGATCCTAACAATTGGTATCAGAGCTTGGACAGTCAAATTCGATCTAACAATCAATTTGACATAACAGTTCAGCTCAAAATTCATTGATACTAAGGTTGATTGTATTTAGTTGAAAAACAGAGTAACGAGAAATCACGTTCAAAGTGACTACTCAAAGGCTCTGTATAACAACCAAGATGTCATAGGACACACAAACTTCACATAACAAGTGATATCATACATAAACCACCTACAGTTTTCAGATTTGAAAATATATCTTATAACTATGGTAAAATTATTTACGAAAATTGATTTCAATTGTTGTTATGAAGTTTTTGCTGTTTCCATCATGTTCGATGCTAAGGTATGAACCTTAGGTCAACAAAAACCTATGTTCATAAAAACATTAGTGTTTTTGTTTACACAAAAAACATTAGTGTTTTTGTTTACACAAAAAGAGGGAAATTAAAACTTTAGTCATTTAGATCTTATGTATTGAAAAACAGGTTGAGAATCCTTCAAAAGGACCAAAATCAATTTTGTTAAGAATACATTAAGAAAATTAGCTAGTAAAAAATGTCCAGATCATGGGTAATGTGAAATTTGGCATAAGTATGTGCAGAAATGACCAAATCTCTCAAAACATTGCTGCAAAATGATTCTGGAATAAGGACTTCTTCAAAAAAAAAAAAAAAAAAAAAAAAAAAAAAAAAAAAACCCTATCCCAGTGAGTATTTCATTACTTATGGATGGGATGGGTAAAAAGGGAAAAAGAAAATTCACAAGTACTCAATAAGTGTGTTTATCTCAAAACTTTTGATGTCAAAAGAAAAGAGCATAAATGTAAAACACTTAAGAGTTAAAATTGGGGGTAACAATGGTCATCAAGCACAAGCAACTGTGTGCATTCATTGGTTCAGGGAAGTTCAGGTAACAATAGTATCCCCAGTAAGTAAACTTACAAGAGGACTAGACATGCTATCAGAATCATCACATGGTAACAAAATCTATAACAGGGTTTTCAAAAACTTGTGTGTACATGTGTCCTCATTTTTGCAATCAACTGACAAGAAAATGGTACCAAACAGTGGTCAAAATGTATTTACAATTTCATACCACTGTTGTCAAACCACTGACCATTTTCATAAACTTGAGAATGATATGATTATGGGTTTTATTGGAAAATATACCAGATCCTCTTGGTGCTGTTTTCAGAAAATCCTTTAATTATTTTTCTGGAAAAGGATTTTCTCAAATAAAGCAGGATATATTATTCTTTATTTTTCTTTAAGAATAATATATTTTGTACTTTTACTGGTTCTTGATAGTAAAAGTTTCAATCTCCTGTCAGGATATAGAACCTTTTTTTTTTTTGGGTAATATTATCCTCGAAAATGGATCAAAAGGAAATGGTGTATGTGTCAAGGTCAAGGTCATGTCAAACTCAAGTTTGGTTTTAACACTGATCAAAGATTGATTGCTAACAGATTTTAATACACTGGGATACTTAACCACTGTCAGGAATCTATAAAAGTTTCAAAACCTGTAATTGACATGTGGCAAAACCTGGAATGAAAATCTCTGTAAAAGCTGCTGACAAATTGAACTAAACAATTTGCATCTAAAATGTATTTTGTTAAGGAAAGCAATCTTGCAGATATTTCAGAATCACCATCAACAGATGTTAGATATGATATTGTGATTTCACAAGATAAAATAACTCCTTTCATCAGAACAGCAGATGCTCAAAATATTTGTCAAAAGCTTATCCACTGGTGCACTAACAGTTGTTGATATACTAGTTTTCAAATCCTTACCATTACCTTACCCTTAATCACTGTTTTGTTCAAACATCTGCTTCCTAAATACTGTCCACTGCTGAAAGTCAACCACTGATCCTTCAATTTCTTGGCAAGCACTGATGCTCAAAATCAGTGTCATATCCACTGATATGCTATCCACTGATAGTAAAAATCACCCACTGCTCTCATATTGTTACCGTTGTAACCACTGATACTTGCTTCATCAGTGGTTCTCCAAAATAACTGACCTCCATTATTCATCTTCTCATCAGAGGTTGACACGTGATCAGTTTTTAGCCTTCAGATCTTTGTAACCGCTGCCACATCAACACTTACTTTTTCCCTAAATAAAACCCTGATCAAAACCCCCAAACAGGGTTTTACACTGTCTAATTGAATTCCAAAAATTCTCTTCTCAAAGCAGTTTCCAACCTCTATTTCAAATCATTCTTCGTCTTTCTTCATCAAAATGACGAAATCAAAATCAAAATCAAAGTCAAAATCATCATCATCATCTTCCAAAGAGGTTGCTCAAACGGCCGCTGAACCCATTGAAATCTCTTACAAATCCCCTCACAACTACTTGGGTCTACTCACAAAACCCACCAACAATCACACCTTCGATTCCATCATCGACATCATGACTGCATCAAAGTATAAAACTTTGCTAACAGCAGATGCTCCAATCTACCAACAAACCCAGAGAGAGTTTTGGAAAAATGCTACTCTTGAAAAACATGACGATAAAGTCATAGCCATCAACTCCTCTATACAGGGTAAAACGATTCAAATTACTCCACAATCAATCTCAGAAGTCTTTAAGCTTGATGATCAGAAAGGTAAAACTTATTTTTCTAAAAGCGAGTTGAAAACTGATTTTCTGGGAAGGGGGTATGCAGAACAAACAAAAAGGGATACCTTACAAAAAGGTTTCTTCCCTTCTGCACCTAGGTTTTTATTTCACACTCTCTTAATGTGTGTTTCAAATAAAACAACTACTTTTAATGAAATACCATTAAATATCCAATGTCTGGGTTATGCCATTTTACATAATGAAAATTATAACTATTCCCAGGAGATCTTTGATGATTTGGTGAAAAATGTTGATAGCAAAGCATTTCTACTTTTTCCAAGGTTTCTAAGTTACTATTTTAAACAAAAATTTGGAAAAGAAAATGAAAATCTGCTCAAACAAGGTGTTTATTTTCAAATAAAAGGTTTAACACCTGAAACATTCACTAGAATGTTAACACCTTTAAAAACAAAAGCAGAGGTGCCTGAGCAGAATTTAGCAGTTACCACTGCTCCTCAGGTATCTGCTGCTGAGCCCACTGCTCCAGGTGATCATTGCAGCACAACCACTGCTTTGAAACCCACACATGTCATTACCAAAAAGACCAAAAAGAAAACATCCAAAAAACCCCCCAAACCAAAAACAAAGGCAACTCTGGAAGATGAGATCCCAGAGCCACTGCCAGTGACAACACAAATGTCACCAACAACCACTGCTACTTCCTCACAGTAGTTGGAAGAAAGATCTCCACCATTGCCTCAAACTCCTCCTGCATCCTCACAAAAGGATCAGGTTGTAAGCACAGGGACCCCACATTATGAAGCTCTGGAGCGAATTGGATCCATCTTCCTCAGTCCTGATCCCAAGGACATGTCTCTTTCATCACCCATATCTTCACCCCTCACATTACCACAGTCAATAATACCCTTGTTGCATGCAGTTGCTATAGCTCAGACACAAACCAGTTCCTCTCTATCTCCCATCACTGAGAGTACACTCCAACAAGTGACTGGGTCTGATGCTTATACCTCTGCTATCCCAGCAACAACTGAGGAGGTTACACTGCAGGAGTTACAAGTAATTCCTGACAGTAGTTCAAGTGGAGCAGCAACTACAAATGTTGGATCAACAGATCTACATTTGGCCAGTTGTTTCATAAATCAGACTCCCTTGAAGGCAATTTCTTCCATAGCACCTCTGGTAACCACTAGTGAGTTTGTTTTGACCACTGGTACCCTAAAAAGGTTATCAAGTGTTAAAGAAAGAAGACCCCAGAACCAAGAACAAGGGGCATCAATGAATGATTTTTGGGACTCAGTTCCTAAGTCACACATTGATACAACCACTGCTGGTGGGGAACCAGATGATTCCATTAATTTGGATGATGATTCAAAATATTAGGAATTGACGGGTAGAATTGAAAATCTTGAGACATCTGTTGCTGAAATAAAGGATATGGTGCAACAATTGTTAAAAGCTCAAAATACACAATTCACTGCTGTTCCAGCTCAAGCACCTGCTCCACCACAGGCACCTGCTGCAAATGAGTTATGGAACTTATTCCAACCCCTGCTCCAACACCAAAGACAAATGGCTGATCAGCAACATGCTATACATGTTCAAGAGCTGAGAAATATGAGGGAGTCCAGGTTCAAAGATACTCAAGCAGACATCAAGGCTATAAAGGCCCACATCTGGAACACCACTGGCAAAGCTCCTCCCACTATACTCTTCATTGATAACCCCCCTCCAGATAATGCCAAAAAGGGGGAGAAAATCAAGCAGTGGAGGAAGAAATGAATAGAAGATGGCCTCTATATTGAACCAGAAAAAGAAAACATGACCAAAAACATTCCTTTGCCAGATGGTAGCAAGAAAATTGATGAGACCACCAATGCACTTGCAGAAGCAAAAGCAAGTGTTAAAAGAGATAGAGAGGCTAAGGATAAAGCCAGGTGGGAACAGGAGAAAAGAGCCTATATAGAGTTGAATGCACAGGGTACTTCTGGGTCAAAGGATGATGAAAATCCTAAAGATGAAAAGAAGAAGCCCACTAGACAAGTGAGGCAACCTAAATCCACACAATTCAGACCTACAAAGCTTACCTCCAAACCACCTCCAAAAGGCTCCAAACCTCAAACCACAAAATCTCAAACCTCCATTCAAACAGCTGATATGTCAATGGTTTCAAAAACTGCTAGCCAAACAGCTGCCATCTCTTCAACACACACCACTACAACCACTGCCCTACCATCACAACCTAAACCTACATCACCACTCACCAAATTACCACCTGCTCAAAAGCAGAAGACATCTACTGACACATCAGTAGTTGTAATGACAACAGAGGTTGAAACACCAGTTGTTTCAACAGCTGTTTGCCAGCCATCCACCACTGCTCTCATCAATGCCACATCACCACCATCACCTCCTGCTAAAAAGCAAAAGACATCAGATGTTACAACATCTGTTGTAATGACAACAGTAGTTGAAACACCAGTTGTTTCAACAACTGTCAGTCCAAGCACCCACCCTCACTTCACTTCAAGCCATCTTTACTTCAATCAACAAATCACCCAAAAGCACTCCTTCACTGGAGAAAATTTACTCCAGAAAAAGAAAAACAACTTAGGCAGGTGATGATAAATATGATCCTATGGCTGCAAAATATCCACTGGAACCTGAAGCTGTAAAAAATGAGATGAGACAATTCTACACTGAGGATGATCCTTCAAAAAGAAGATTTCCCTCTCTCATAGGCTTCATAATCCCAGAAAATATGGATGAATATCTCAAGCTCAAAGCAAGGCAGGCTAAGATAAGAGCCAAACTTGAATGTGAAGATCAAAGTGACAAAGCCATTTCTGAAAGAATGGAATTCTTGCTCACTAAAGTCAAACAGATGGAAGATTATGCAAGAGATCTGAGCAAAGAAATGTCAAATTTACCACCCAAAGTAGATCTACGAAAAGAAATGAGAAAAGAATATCTTGCATACATCATGAAAGAAAAATTTTATCCAGCTGAAGAAAAACAATTCGAAGAATGGCCAATAGTTGCATTAAAGCATGAGGCAAACAGAATTGAAAGAATAAAAAATGATTCAAGCAAGAAGAGGACAGCTCCAAACTGGAGCAAATACAAAAAGCTCATTGCTGATCTTACATCTGAGTACAAAAGAAAGAAGCAGGAGTTGGTGGATGCAAAGGTGGATACTGCTAAAGCCATAGCAAAATGGACAAAGCAGTATACAGATGAGGCTTATGAAAGGCTGAAAAGAAGAAAAGTGACAGATCCAAATTCACCAAAGAAGCCTGAACACAAAGAGCCAAAACAGGTCATTGATCCTAAACCACTGTTCACATCAGCAGATACCTCTATCATTGTGATAAACCAAGAAAAGAGGAAACATCTGACCAATGAAGAAGAAAAAGAAAAAGAAAAAGAAGCTGAGTACTTTAAAGAAGCCATCAATAAAATGGCTTTAGATGAAGATAGATCAGCAAAACTTCAGGACCTTGCCAAAAAGGTTTTAAATAAACCATCATCATCAAACACATCAGCAGAAATATCAGACATTGAGCTAGATCAACAAAAGAGACAAGAGCAGATTGAAAAAGAAGTTGCAGAAGATATAGCTGCAGCAAATGATGTCATAAAAATGGCTTTCCAACAAATGTCTGAAAATTCTGAGCTAGAAAAAGCTCAGGATACTGCTTCACAAATATTTACAAGGCCAAAATCTCCCAACTCATCAGTCAATAAACCTCTCCCAAGAAACCCATTGGGTTCAAAAATACTAAAATGGACGTCTGATCAAAAGACCCATGTATTGACCCTGTTCAGATCCAATGGTGAAGTGAAGTACATATCAAGGAAACAAGCACTAGGCCTTGGTGTTGAAGATCTACAGGATCTCCTTGAACTTACACTGTGCAGGGATGAGGATGACTCAAGTTCCAAGGACTTTGAAGTGGAATTTAAAAGACAAGCTAAGGAACTTCTGATGAGACAATAAAGATCCAGAATAATGAAGGGTTTTGGCATTATCTGTTCCAGGGGGAGATTGTTGGGATTGAACCCTACCAGAGGAACAGATAATTAAAGCCAAAACCGGATCACAACAGTGGATTCACAATAAGCAGCTGTTTACATTAGACTTTCCCCTTGAAAGTGATTATAACATCTGATGGTCCTCTATCCACTGTCCGGATACAACTGCTGCTACCCTTTAAACTGCTGACAAAGCCCTGAAGAAGTAAACATTGCTGGTTCAATCTACTGATGACAAAGCACTGCCCACTCAAGGACTGATCAACTTTAAGGAAAGCACTGATGGAAGAAGATAGCAGTAGTTTAGTGTATTACTTGTCTTATGTAGAATCAGTGGTTAAGATTAGCAGTGTTTGTATAGGAACAGTGGTTACAGGTTGTTAGTTTATTAGATGTCACTTTCATGGTGATGTCAGCTGAGATGCTTCAGTGGTTTGGTTTGCCTATAAATGTAACAGTACCCTGTACTATTACATTTGATTGACTGAGTGAGTTCTTCTCCTCTAGTCCAATCCTTTCATCTTGTGTGCAATCAACCTTGGAGCATCAGGCTGAGGGGGAGTTTTGTTTGTAAGCATGCTTTGTAATCTTTTGATTTACTTTGTAATCTTTCGACTGATGCAATTCATGTGTTTATCAAATCTATTTCCCTTAATGATTGTGTTTACAAAGTTTGTTGTTCATTTCCGCTGCACTTAAACTCTGTTCATTTCTATTGATTAGTTCAAATTATACAAACAAACACAATCATAAGGAGCCTCCAATCCTAACAGATTATTTGATTATTGCGTTTGTAAACATAAATAATCTAAAAAAATGTTTGGATGAAAAAGTGATTATCTGCCTCCAAAACGCAGTTTTGGAGAAGCATGTACCTACATGCTTTTTCAAAACGCAGTTTTGAAAATACAAAATCTATTTTGAAAACGCGTAATCTATTTAGAAAACGCAACACCAAACACCCCCTTAAATGCATATATTGCATTTTATCTGAATCATGTTGTTTAACGGTGTATTAGTAAGGTCTCGTAAAATTATCAATAATAACAACTTAAGAATACAAATTATGGATTAAAGGTTTTGAGGGCTAAAATTGGTGTTAAAGTTATAATTTAAGGTAAAAGGGAGACGTAAGGCTGAATAAAAGAAACATACAGCATAGAATTTAATGGTTTTTGGAGGTGGTAGTTAATGAAGGAAGCCA
The DNA here is from genome assembly GCA_030545235.1 of Helianthus tuberosus. Lineage (NCBI taxonomy): Eukaryota > Viridiplantae > Streptophyta > Magnoliopsida > Asterales > Asteraceae > Helianthus > Helianthus tuberosus. The sequence goes on from CM060383.1 coordinate 132,841,764, forward strand.
GCAACTCTGCTCGTGTCATAGAGTTCAAGCAGATAAAAAGACCAAATTTTTTTTTCATGGTGAAAGATTATATCATTTATAGAACAAAAGGTTATAAAACCCTACAATTTTAATTGGGCGACAGGGGCGTTAGGGAGGAATGGACACTTAAGGTTAAGTATTCTAACTCTAACCAACCATCACTTATAACGTCAAATTTAGTGCAAAGTACCCATTCACTATTAAACATTGGCGGGGCCTACCCATGCCATGAACTATTTTTTTTAATATTAATAAAGTTAAATGCCCAAACCAATCAAACCCACCAACCAATCCCAATGTCAACACCCACCTCAAACAACTCAACATGTTCACCAGTACCCCTCCTAGCTAACCGAACCCGCCTTCCATACCCTTGGGGGTGGCGGCGGTGTTCTGGCGTGGGTTTGAAGTTGCGGGAGCCTACCCGAGGAGTGCCCCAGGTGGCCTTAGCAAGCAATGGGTATGCGGATCCCACTAAGTAAGTGACACATATGTTCGATCATACTCTCGGGAATGCCTAATATTGGCCATATAGGGCTTTTATGCCATTAAGTGATAATACGCGCAAGTTTGCAAGTTAAAGGGATTAAAAGCGTCAACATGTTAATTCTTACCTCTGAGTGACCTTTTAATGAACCCAAAACATTTGATGCTCGGTCATACCCCGGCTATACCTAATATCTTGTATTTTATTGATAAGAATGCAAAAATATGATTCGTTGCGCAATTTGGGTCGTTTTCGCGTTTGTTAAAGCGTTCGTCGCAATTAAGCGAAAAACGCAACTGTACGACCAAACGAACCGACATCCACGACATTTTTGGGCATAAACCAAGTTTCTTATGCCTTAACGCCTTTACGCAACCTAGAAAGTGGGTTAAAAAGGGTTAAAAGTGTCAAAACTCAACAAATTTTGAGCAGGGACTAAAGCTGTCAAACTTCGAAATCTGACTTGCAGCCCAAGTATACAGCCATAACTCACGTGAAATGAATCTATGGGCTTGTTTCTTGTTTTAGACACCTGTTAGGACACTTGTAGTGATCCTATGAAGCCTCTAACACTTGTAAATCATCCACAAATTCTTCCAATACTATAAATAGGTGTTATGTTTATTGAAGAACTTGCACCTTTTCTCATTTCTTTCTATACTTCTCATATTTGGAGGATCCTGAGTAATTGAGAACTTCCTTTGAGTTTTATTCAGTCCCTAGGACTACTTGTAAGTGTTCCTTTCATGGCTTATTCGTTTATTAGGCTTTTAAAGCCAAAAAGTCAAGCGTTTTCGATAAACGCTTTGACTTTCGGTTTAGACCTTAATGGTCCAGCCATTGTTCACAACGAACATGGCTACGTGATTGTAATTAGGTAGGTGTTAATCCCTTAAAAAGGGCACCTCCTAAGAATCACGTTTGCTTGGTCAATTGACGAGTCAACATATTAATATTTTAAAAAGTCAACGTGTCAGTTTTTGAAATAATTACGACCTGGGTTTAAAAGTGTCCTAAAATATGTTTTTATCACTTAAACAACTTAGTAATAATTATTAGATTATGTGTAAACATGTTCAGCTCGTCAATTCCAGTTTTAGGGTCGGTTCGCAACCGAAAGTCGTGAAGTTTGACTTCTTCGTTGACTTTCGATTATGACCCGAATTAGACTAGTATGTACTGATTTAAGGTTCCGTTATAATCATAATATGATGTAGCATAACCTTCTGAGGTTATATTACACAATCGTAGTAGAAATCTGAGTTTTATGCAAGTTTCCATTAAAATGTCATACTTTGACTATTATGCTCTTTTTAGCAAAAATTGGGTTTTAGACACCCATGAGCTTGAAAATGATTTAGGTACTGATATGTTAACATGTTTAACATATTTTTATGTTACAAATCTGAATCATAAGCTGAGTTTGGGTATAATGTCGTAAATTACGCTTAAAAGTGACCGAAATGCCCTTTTGGCCCATAGATCAGTTTTAAGCATAATTCCTTATACTAAACTCATTACCTACTAATGTAATATCATAATTAGGATATTTTGGGATATCAAGTCAGTTTATAAACTGAGTTTACGTACAAGATCTTGTATTATGTCCTTAAATGACGATAATGCCCTTTTGGTACTTAAAATGGTTTTTAATCATGGTTTTCATACCAAACCTTTTACCTGCTGATGTGTTATACTAAATAACATATGTTGACCATATAAACCTAGTCATAACATCAGTTTTCATAAAATATCGCAAATATCATCATTTAATGACTTTAACGCCTTTTCGGCGCGCAGTATGGTTTTAAACCATATTTACCAACCAAGACTTGTTACCTACTGATTTTATAACTTATTTAATTTTTTTTACATTAGGTACATGTTATAAACTCAGAATCCCAAATAAGCTTTTAAAACTATGTGTGAAATGACCAAAATGCCCCTACGGTGCGTAGTTTGGTCTTAAACTATAAAACACACATATGTTTGATATCCTATTGATATTATATCATAAATAAAATGTTTTCACTAAATGTTTATGATTGTAACATCAGACTATACGCAAGTTCCTTTTATACGTCGCTAAATGACCAAAACGCCCTTATGAGGCATTGTTTGATTTTAAAACCTTAACGGGCATACAAGTTGATATCCTACTGATATTGTATCTTGTTTAAAGTGTATTGGCATATGGAACTTGTTCATGAATCATCCGGTTACTCGTTATCACTTATATGCGTATGGTTAGACTTACGTAACTAGTTTACGTAAGTTTACTGAAACGGGTTTAACATTATCATTTTCACTTCAAAATCCAGAATGTACTTTGTTTACCCATATTATACAAGTCCTAGTACTTGTTGGGTTTAAACTACATTCTATTTGGTATACGCTTAATCTAGAGAACCTATTCTTAAGTATCGGGTCATGTCCAAAGGGACTACCTTTGGCCCGTATACATTCTAACAGATAATAAATCTATTCATTCCAGACTATAGTACCCCCCAGATAATCGGACTCGGGTCAATAGTACTTAGACTTGCGGCTTTTTGCTAAATTATAATCTTGTTGATTGGAAGCTAGCAAAAAAGTAAATACTCTTGACTTATTTTAGTGTAAACTTGGGATGGCAATTTGGAGCGGGTATTACATAAGTAAGTCGCCTATGATTGCACAAAAATGTAAGAATCTGGTTTATTCCATTTACTTGATAAGTGAAATGATTGGGGGTTAATGATACCGTGTCCGGACGTCACAATGGGTTAATCAAGTATGTAAATCTGGTAACAAGAATAATCCCAAGATATATTTAAAGGATCACCTACGGGTTTTCTATATGTATAAAACTCTTTTCTAAAAATTGTTTTCCAAGAGCCAGTTAATTGTATTTACCAGCTTTGGCTGACGTATTTTCAAAAGATTGAGACCGCAGGTACCGAACCTTATTATAGGCTAGGAATACCGGGTCTAGAATGAAGGCTAAAGAATTTGCAACTCCTAACGCTTAAGGCCTATGATTTCTAAAGCTCTATTTATTAGATCCTGCCTGTGGGCTTGTATCGAACGCTTGTAATACATTTATATATTCAAGCTTTATTTTAATAATTTTAATCCAATACTTCCACTGCATATTATTATACTGTGATAACTGTTATCCAAACGTCACGACTATACCCATGCGGGCCCACCGGAAACCGGGGTGTGAAAAAGTAGGTATTTTCTTATGATCATGATTTAGATTGCGTTTTGTTTATTTTTATTGTGACCTGAGAGCTCACATTAGATATCTTGACTGTGTGGTTAAGGTAATCATAACACGGATTATTGTAGATTATCTAATTGTGATAATTAACTATGGTTAGCTTAGTTGAGGATATGACAATTTGTGTGGTTTACGTAATACGTAACAAACTAATCAAATACCTATATTAAATCTCAAGTTAATAAGTGGAAACCCAACTGTGTTGACCTTTATACGAATGTTAATCATATGCATGTGGTATGTTTTGTTCTTGTGTATGGTTGATTCTTGTGTATGAGTTGATTCAATGTCACGTCCCTATTTTTGGTGGGCCCGGTCGGTGGGTTTATGAATGACGATTAATAACAGTTTCATAATTTGCAACGGGAGATAGAGTAATAAAAATAATAAGCATAAAGGGTTGAAATTTATTAAATCAAATAATTATAAGTTTGTTCGATACAAGTCCCACAAGGTAGGATCGGAAATAAAATGAGCTTAGGACATCATAGACCTTTAAGCAGTGGAGTTGCAAATTCCATAGTTTTTCTTTAACCGAACAGTTTCCAGTCTATAATCAAGGTTCGTACCTACACTTTAATCCTTAGAAAATACGTCAGTTTTCGCTAGTATATACAATTAACCGACTCTTTTTAAAAAATCATTTTATAAATCATTTGATATATGTATTATGATAACCCGTGGGTAATCATTTAGTATTTCTTAGGATAGATTTCTTGTCACCAGTTTTACATTGTAACACCTCGAAAATTTACGTCCAATAATGTATTGACACGTGTCATAGGCTTTGAATATGTGAAAAAGCACTTTAGAGGGACTAAAGTTGACAAACAGTGAAACTATATGAATATAAGGGTCCAAAGTGTCAACAATGGATAAATAGGCTCTATAATAACCCTACATGGTGTTTATAATCTCAAACGAATAAATCATGGATCATACAAAGCGGAAAATGAAAGAAAGTGAGGAATTACAAACTACAGGGGCTAAATGTGTCAACATGTTGAAAGTATACATCTGAGTGACCTTTTGGCAAACCCGAAGCTTTGTAACGATAAAATATACTCACTAGAATATGTGATAAAAATTTCATAAAGTTTCGTTATCGTATGAGAAAGTTATGATCAAAACCGTGCACGAAGGGTTAAATGCGTTAACGTTGAAATTCGTGACTTTTCGGATAAGCACAAAGTTAACCAAGGACCTAACCAAGTTTGTAGATGTCCTAAGGCCCTTAAAAACCAGGTTTGAGGGTCAAGAGTGCAAGAAAAATAGCCAAAACCACGTTTCAAAGGACCAAGGACTGAAATGTAAAACATTTAAACATGTTAACTTGCTGCACACTTGTACGTGGCCCGCGAGGGGGTCTTCGCGGCCCGCCTACGACCTGCCAGCGACAAAAACAACCTGCAGCTGCCAGTCAGACCTGTGTAACCGACTTATGGACCTGTAAATTGATACCAGGGGCTGGGCAAATTGGTTTTCATGCAGTAGGGACAGATGTGATGATCTTACTTCATGCATAGGGTTATTTGGCACCATCTTATGCAATCAAAATGCATATATAAAGGACTTCAAGTTGTGACAACTTTGTACATTCACTTGCATTATCAATTCTGGAGTTCCTCTGATCAACCTCAGGCTTTCTAGTGATCTCTAATCATAATTAGGACTCTTGTAAGTATTCTTAAACCTTTCTAATTCGTTTTAGCCTAGTTAATTAGCTAATAGTCAAACCATCGTAATTCAAGTTTGACTTCGAGATTAAATGAAATTACTCAGTCATTTCTCGAATTAAAAGTACCTATAAGTAGGTATTTATGTGGGTAACAAACCCTTAAAGGGGTACTTTCAGATTCCCACTCTAACTATGTTAATTGTCGAGTCAAAGCTTACTTTAAAAAGTCAACAGAATGTGTATTTTCAAATTTAAGCATAATTAGCAATGTAGGATACATGCAACCTGATTGATCATTAAAATAACATGGTAACTAATGTAAGAACATGTCCCAACATGATCAACTCGACAATTTTCAGTTTAGACCCGGATCGGAACCGAAAGTCGCATAAATTGACTTTTTCTTTGACTTTCAGTTCTGACCCGTTTATGCATGTTTTAGATCTGCCTTAGAGCTTATTTTGGACCAGGTTTCATATAAGTATAACTCTCTGAGATTATGCAACTTGGTTCACTAGTTATCCGATTCATATGCATGTTTCCGATTAATGCTTAAAAGTTGACTATTATGCCCTTTTGACTATAAAACGTGATTTTTGAAAAATTGAAAGAGTAGAAACCTTAGTTACTGATTTATAAACTTGCACCTAAAATTTGACATCAGTTTGAGGTCTAGATTAGGAGTTATGCTCATTAGCGTAATTTGAAAGCTTTATGTTAATTAAATGGCGTAATTAGCGTATAGCCTATTTAAACCCACTTTTTGATATCAAACTTTTTACCCACTGATGTAATATAATATGTTGGGATTTTTGAAGATTTTTATTTAATTTTTGGCTAAGCATAAAGGTCTCTAAGTTTAATTCGGTTAATACCGATTTTGCCCTTTTTAGCTATAAAATGAGTTTTACAAATCCTTTTGACCTCAAACCTTTTTCTACTGATTTTATTTGTTAAATAAAATATTTTGAGCCTTCTGGAATTATAAAAATATCAGCTTTCCTTTAAAAACCCGGAAATGGCTCCAAATCGCCTTTTTAAGCGTTTTTAACGCATAGTATGTACTAAAACTATATTAAACCTATAAGGTTGATACCTACTGATATTTTTAGTATATTTTTATATATAATAACAGTAAGTAAAAGTTTATAAACTCAGGTTTCCAGTTTTGACCTTTTAAGTCTAAGTGAAATTACCAAAATACCCCTAAGGTGCATAGTTTGGTTTTAAATGATAAATTTCACATATGGGTCATACCCTACTGTTATAACTTATTAAATTAAGTGTATTTACTGTATAAATCAGACCTATAACTCAGATTACTAATTAAACTCTTTTATAATCTTTTAAATGACCAAAATGCCCTTATGAGGCATAAATTGTGTTTAAATCCGTTTTGGGCATAATAGAAGATACCTTACTGATATCACAACATGTTTAGGCATATTAACTCAGGGAACTTGCATATGACTCTTATGGTTACCCGTGACGCCCTTTTCGCGCTCGGTTCGGTTTATGTAACTAGTTTGCATAAATTGACCGAAACGGGTCAAACCTTATCATCTTTGTCTCAAAATCCAGAATGTATTTAGTATACCCATATTATACAAGTATTCAAACTTGTCGGGTCTAAATCACATTCTACCCGGTCTTCGCTTAATCGTGCGTTTGAACCGTATTGTCCTTAAAGCTAGCCGGTCTAAGCTTAGGCTTAAATAAAGACCCGTTAGAAATCTAATAGGTTATTATAAACCTTTGTTCCAGAATAGAAGAACCAGTAAAAGCTACCTTCACTCGCTAATTGTGATTTATACTTACAAAGGTAAATACTTTTAACTTATTTTCCCTATACGGGCTTGGGGTACGGTATAAAATATACCGCTTGGTCCGGCATTGAATCTTTAATCGAATAGAGGTTAAATCATTGATATGCTACGTTTTGAATGTGTTTTGTTTGCTTAAAGCCTTTGGGGGGTTAATGACCATGTCCCGGATATCCTTGGCATCATCTTACGAGATGGCCACGACTTAAGCACGGGGTGTAGGCGTACACCCGTCAGCGCCTAACCAAATAATGTGGTGTGTCTATTAATCTTTAACCCGGTCTACGGATCGGGCTACTGAACGCATAATAACATGTAATTCCCTTACAAGATTATATTACATAATTTCCCAAGTTATAAAATGTTTTGTGCCACGTGCATTCAAATCAATTTTCAAACCTTTTCAAAATGAGTCAGTTAAATTGTATTTACCAGTGTAAACTGACGTATTTTCCAAAAGGTTAAGTGCAGGTACTACTCGTACTAGGCTGGCTGTCTTCTAGCGTCCGCAATAAGTCTCGCAAGCTTGGATGTCAATAAAACTGTTGAACAATATCTTCTTTTATTTTGACCCGCCTGTGGATCCGTTTCAACTATTCGTGATATTTAATATTACATTTTATTAAAGTTGAAATGAATCTATCTTTGCTTCCGCTGTGCATTTATATATTGTGTTGTTTGACTTATAATGATATCAACTACGTCACGATACTCCCCACCGGGCCCACCGGTGACACGTGGAAAATAGGGGTGTGACAGGTTGGTATCAGAGCCAACTCTGAGTGAATTAAACACTAGCCTTCTGTGTTTAATCTCAGTTACACAATTGCACATTCCTCGATTCTCGAGTCTAGACAAAGAACTTAGGAATTATCCAAATTTGTTTTATTTCTAACTTTGTCTTATATATTTCTTGTTGTATCACTTGTTTGTTTTTGACAGGTTGACAAAATGCCGCCACAGATGAGAGGAAGAGGAAGGGGAAAAGGAGCACTTGTAGCCCCAAATGACCACGAAGCCGGACCCTCGCACCGGCGAACACCTTCTGATCCCAACAACCTGGGTCCTCAAGAGCCATGGAGGACCTACATTGAGCCAGCTAGGCGCTCGGTTTCACTGAGTACCTCCCCTTCTATCCCACACTCTTTCGGGCCTCATTCTGAAAATGAGCCCCACAACTCCCACCCGTCCTACATTCCTCTTCAAGGACATAACTCACCTTTCGACCACCTGTCGCCTGTTTTCCAAGGCCAGTTCAACCCTGCCGACTACCTTGGAGTACCAGTTGGTTTTAACCCACTTGGACCTGAAGATCACTTTTCCGGTGGCAACGCGATGGATATAGATGAAGATACCGATCCTTCAATGCCACCATCCGGAACTCCGAACCACCCCATCGAAATCTTAGATGGGTCACCTTTTATGGGATCACCTTACAATGGTCCCGACAGCTTTGAGGAGAAATTCAGGCAGTATGACTGGGTATTTACTCCCAGTTACCACAACTCTCCCCTGCACCAGCCGCAGCACAACTCTCCCCTGCACCAGCCGCAACACAGCTCTCCCCTGCACCAGCCGCAACAGCCTCAGCAGCAGCAGAATCCTTCTGAGGATTCCTGACTTGTCGCGGTCACTCCGCTGTCAGCACCACCTCAGCTTCAGCCTCCCTCGCCCCCGAGGCGAAGGAGAACGACCTTGCGAATATCCGCGCGAGGGGGAGTGCGCATCAGCACACCTCCACTTTCAAGTGGCAGCCGATACTCGCCAGTTCACGAAGAACCAGAGATGGGAGAATCCTCACACCCCGTCTCAGAAGTAGTCTCTGCCCCAGTCGCGCCATAACCACCACTGGGTTTTGGAGACCCAATTCCCACTTACACTGGTGCGGCAGCATACAATCTCTTCGAGCAGCCGATGCACACAAATTACAACTTTACAGAAGATCCCTACTGGGTAGCTGCGAACTCTCTCCAGCCGGGAGGTCCCTATGGAGGTCCCTGGACTACGGGACACTCGACCTATGGATACCCATCATATGGGTATCAGCAACCGTAGCCTCCTCAACCTCCCCATTATCAACAACCACCGCAGACTCTGGTGATGTCACCGCCACAATTTCAAGAAATCCTTCAAGGGATAAATGAGGTGCGACAAGAGGTACGGCATGAATTGCGGGAAGAACGTAGGCATAACCGTGGGATGTTCAAGAAAATGGTGGATTTGATCAAGGGAAAAAGCAAGAAGGATCACTAAATCCTTTGTTTGTTTGTTTATTTTAGTATTGTAATCATGTCCCTGCGAGGACATTTATTTCTGTACTCTGCCCCTGCGTGGGCATTTTTCCTTTCTGTTCTGCCCCTGCGTGGGCATGTTTTTCTATTTGACCCCTGCGTGGGTTTGTTTGTTAGTTTGGCCCCTGCGTGGGCATGTTATTTGTGTAAAAGTCCCGTTTAGGGCAAACTTGTACTAGTTTAATTTTTTAATGGTATGGTTAGTTCAAATTTTCATTTTTAAATTATATACATGAATATAATAAATGAATAAATGAAAATAACATTTATTTTGTAGACTTACCATTTTTTAATAATAAGAATCTTGAAAGGATAAAACCTAGCTTTTATGTTATCATAAAATTAGCCAATATGGTAAAACCTGTTTTAAAAGATTCAAATCTCTGTTAACATCTGCAAACATGTTAACATTCTTGGCTAGTGTGATCCGCAAAATCACACATGTCACCCTTTTAATAAATTATCCAAATTTATATTTTATATATACCTGATTGTGACATAATGCCTACGGGCTGTAACTAATGTCATATAAAACAAAAGGCAACCATAGTTTATAGACTCCCTGCCAATAAAGGGATTGATTGTTATTTTATTCAAACTTTAATCCTATAAGATCTAAATCTATAATTTAGAAATTTGTCTACGTGACTAGGCCTATGTGCTATTATTAATTTATGGTTTTGGGATTATGATAAAGATCCCAAATAATCATATATTTAATGAATTAACTAAAAAATGGCTATTAAAACCATGGTTAATAAATCGTCAAGAACGATAATACTGTTTAGGCTTCTAAATAGACCTTGTCCTTATTTTCTTTATGTAGAAATTAAAACTACATGGCCAAGTCAGAAGAAATAAACAGTCATCCAGTGGAAAACCCTGATAACACTAAAATACTTGTAACTGGTGCGGAGCTACAAGCATTAGTAGAAAATGCTGTTACCAGAGCCATTGAAAGGCAATATAGTGAATCAAGTGGGACCCGAAGTAGGACCCGATCCGCACCACATTCCAAGCCAAAAGTTCACTCGGAGGCTCATAGCAAACCGCCCTCTAAGAAAGATGAACCTAAGAAAGATGAGCTCAAGAAGAATGATGATCGACACTCATTAAATCAAAACAGTGTTCCCTCAAAAAAGGTGGAGTTTGATGCTAAACCTCATACCAAGTCTTGTACATACAAGTACTTTGTTTCTTGCAAACCCCGGGACTTCACTAGGGAGAAGGGAGCAGTAGATTGCATGACCTGGTTGGACGAGATGGATACGGTAGTGGACATCAGCGGTTGTGCTGAAAGGGACGTAGTGAAATATGTATCCCAGTCGTTCAAGGGTGAGGCACTGGCATGGTGGAAGTCTCTCATCCAAGCTGCCGGAAAGATCCCACTCTACAACTTGTCATGGGATCAGTTCGTTGCTCTTATTAAAGAGAATTATTGCCCGCAGCACGAAGTCGAGAGAATCGAAACAAATTTCTTATCATTGGTGATGAAGAATTTAGATTGCCAGGCTTACCTCACCAGTTTTAATACCTTATCTAGGCTGGTTCCATACTTGGTAACCCCAGAACCAAAAAGGATTGCTCGCTTCATCGGGGGTTTAGCCCCAGAAATCAAAGCTAGTGTTAAGGCATCAAGGCCTGCAACCTTCAGATCAGCAGCTGATCTATCTCTATCTCTTACCTTGGATGTAGTCAGGTTGAGATCACTCAGGAATTCAGAAGAAGGTAAGAGGAAGCGTGAGGACGATACCTCACGAAGATCAGATAAGAAACACCGAGGAAATAACGACCACAAGAAAGGGTCGGGGTCTAAGAAGGATGGGCAACAATCGGGAGATAAGCCCAAATGTAAAACTTGTAAGAAGCACCATTTTGGGAGGTGCCGACTTGAGTCGAAATCCCAGTCTCAGCCGAGGCCCTGTGGGATTTGCAAATCTTCAGAACATAAGACTCTGGAGTGCAAAAAGCTGAAAGATGCAACATGTTATGGTTGCAATGAAAAGGGGCACATTAAGTCCAATTGCCCAAAGACCTCCAAGAAAACCGAGGATGGGAAAAAGACCAATGCAAGGGTCTTCAAGATGGATGCTAAGGAAGCGATTCAGGACGACAACGTAATCACAGGTACTTTTCTCATAAATGATGTATATGCTAGAGTATTGTTTGATTCTGGAGCGGATAAGTCTTTTGTTGATGATAAGTTCTGTAAGTTGTTAAACCTACCTGTTAGAACCTTAAGTGTGAAATACGAGGTGGAATTAGCTGATGGAACCATAGAAACAGCCTCAACTGTTTTAGATGGATGTGTTATATCCATTAGGAATCATTCTTTTCCTTTGTCCTTACTTCCCTTTAAGCTAGCCGGCTTTGATATAGTTATAGGTATGGATTGGTTATCACATAACCAAGCCCAGATTGTGTGCAACAGAAAGCAAGTGGTAGTCAAAACTCCGTCTGGTGAGTCACTTACCATTCAGGGGGATACCCAGCATGGATAATTGCCTGAGCAAGTGTCCATGCTCAAGGCATCTAGATGCTTGAAGAAGGGTTGTGTCATTTATATGGCACAAGTCACTATTGATGAGCAGAAACCCAAGATTGAAGACAACCCTATCATTTCAGAATATCCTGAAGTTTTTCCCGAAGAACTACCTGGTCTACCACCAGATAGGCAAGTGGAATTCCGAATTGACATCATCCCGGGTGCAGCACCAGTAGCGAGAGCGCCTTATAGGTTGGCACCAACGGAGATGAAGGAGTTAAGGACACAATTAGATGATCTGCTAGCCAAAGGTTTTATTAGACCTAGTTCGTCTCCTTGGGGAGCGCCAATTTTGTTTGTCAAGAAGAAGGATGGTTCGATGCGTCTGTGCATCGATTACCGTGAGCTTAATAAGGTCACTATCAAGAATAGGTATCCTTTGCCCAGGATCGACGATCTGTTCGATCAGTTGCAAGGGGCAAGCTACTTCTCTAAGATTGATTTAAGGTCAGGCTATCATCAGTTGAAGGTTAAAGATGAAGATGTGCACAAGACTGCATTTAGGACTCGTTATGGTCATTACGAGTTTCTAGTGATGCCGTTTGGGCTCACTAATGCACCGGCCGCATTCGTGGATCTCATGAATCACGTCTGCAAGCCTTATCTAGATAAATTTGTCATCATCTTCATTGATGACATTCTCATCTATTCGAAGAGCCAAGCTGACCACGAGAAACACCTTCGTTGTATTCTTAAACTTCTACTTCATGAGAAACTCTACGCCAAATTTTTGAAGTGCGAATTTTGGCTTTGAGAAGTCCAATTCCTTGGACATGTGGTAAGTGAGCGTGGTATCCAAGTGGATCCCGCTAAGGTAGAAGCAGTTATGAATTGGCAAGAGCCAAAGACGCCTACTGAGATTCGTAGTTTTCTGGGTTTAGCGGGATACTATAGGCGATTTATCGAAAACTTCTCAAGGATTGCTGCGCCCCTAACTTCATTGACACGTAAGAAGGTTAAGTTTGATTGGCGCCCTAAGCAGCAGGAATCCTTTGACATTCTTAAGAAAAAGTTGAGCAATGCACCAGTGTTAACATTGCCCGATGGTATAGAAGAATTCGTGGTGTATTGTGATGTATCCCACACTGGTATGGGCTGTGTACTCATGCAGAAAGGCAAAGTTATTGCCTACGCTTCACGACAGCTAAAGGTGCACGAGAAGAACTACACCACCCATGACTTGGAGCTGGGTGCCGTTGTATTTGCATTAAAGCTATGGAGGCATTACTTGTATGGAACCAAGTGTGTGATCTATTCAGATCACAAGAGCCTTCAACACTTGTTCAATCAGAAGGACTTGAACATGCGACAAAGACGATGGATGGAAACTTTAAATGATTACGACTGTGAGATAAGATACCATCCAGGCAAGGCAAATGTAGTTGCTGACGCCTTAAGCAGAAAAGAAAGAGTGAAGCCGATAAGAATCAATGCCAAGCGCATTGAAATAAGGAATAGTTTGAACGAAAGGGTGTTAGCTGCACAGAAGGAAGCTGTGCTGGAAGCTAACTATCCTGAAGAAAAACTAGGAGTAACTGAGGAGCAGTTATCCTATGACAAGGACGGAATGCTAAGATTGAATGGACGAATATGGGTTCCAGTTTATGGAGGACTTCGAGATGTTATCCTCCAGGAAGCCCACAGTTCCAAATATTCCGTTCATCCTGGAGCTGATAAGATGTACCAGGATCTAAAGGCAAACTACTGGTGGATTGGTTTGAAAAAGTCTGTAGCTGCCTATGTAGCTAAATGTTTGACTTGTGCGCAAGTCAAAGCTGAGCACCAGAAGCCGTCAGGTTTGTTACAACAGCCTGAACTTCCCACATGGAAGTGGGAGATGGTGACAATGGATTTCATCACCAAGTTGCCAAAGACAAGGAAGGGAAACGATACTATATGGGTCATAGTAGATAGGCTGACCAAGTCAGCACATTTTCTTCCCATTAAGGAAACTTACAGCTCCGACATGTTAGCTCAGTTATATGTAGATAAGATTGTAGCTCTGCATGGTGTACAGTGTCAATTATCTCTGACAGAGATACAAGATAAACCTCTCATTTTTGGAAAAGTTTCCAACAGTCTTTGGGCACGCGTTTAAACTTTAGTACGGCTTACCATCCATAGACGGACGGACAGAGTGAGCGTACCATCCAAACGTTGGAAGACATGCTTCGAGCATGTGTGATTGATTTAGGTGGCAGTTGGGATAACCACCTACCATTGATCGAGTTCTCCTATAACAATAGCTACCATACTAGTATTAAGGCTGCGCCTTTTGAGGCATTATAAGGTAGAAAATGCAGAACACCCATCTGTTGGGCAGAAGCAGGAGAAGTTCAATTATCAGGACCTGATTTGGTTTTTGAAACAACGGACAAGATTGTCCAGATTCGCGATCGCTTGAAAGCTTCCAGGGATAGGCAGAAAAGCTACGCTAATCCAAAGCGTAAATCTTTTCACTTCGAAGTAGGTGACAAAGTATTGCTTAAAGTATCACCCTGGAAGGGAGTGATGCGATTTGGTAAGAAAGGCAAGCTAAGCCCGAGATACATAGGGCCTTTCGAGGTTATCGAACGTGTCGGGTCAGTTGCCTATAAGTTAAACTTGCCTGAAGAGCTTAGTGCTATCCATAATGTTTTTCACATCTGCAATCTGAAGAAATGTCTAGCTGATGACTCGCTAGTCATACCGCACACGGATGTGCATATAGACGAAAGCTTGAAATTTGTGGAAAAACCATTGTCGATTGAGGATCGACAGGTAAAGAAGCTTTGAAGGAAGCATGTACCTATTGTAAAGGTCAAATGGGATGCCCGTAGAGGTCCCGAATACACATGGGAGGTAGAATCCACGATGAAGGAAAAGTACCCTCACTTGTTTCAGTAAATCTCAAGGTCGAGATTTCTTTTAAGGGGGTGAGGATGTAACACCTCGAAAATTTACGTCCAATAATGTATTGACACGTGTCATAGGCTTTGAATATGTGAAAAAGCACTTTAGAGGGACTAAAGTTGACAAACAGTGAAACTATATGAATATAAGGGTCCAAAGTGTCAACGATGGATAAATAGGCTCTACAATAACCCTACATGGTGTTTATAATCTCAAACGAATAAATCATGGATCATACAAAGTGGAAAATGAAAGAAAGTGAGGAATTACAAACTACAGGGGCTAAATGTGTCAACATGTTGAAAGTATACCTCTGATTGACCTTTTGGCAAACCCGAAGCTTTGTAACGATAAAATATACTCACTAGAATATGTGATAAAAATTTCATAAAGTTTCGTTATCGTATGAGAAAGTTACGATCAAAACCGTGCACGAAGGGTTAAATGCGTTAACGTTGAAATTCGTGACTTTTCGGATAAGCACAAAGTTAACCAAGGACCTAACCAAGTTTGTAGATGTCCTAAGGCCCTTAAAAATCAGGTTTGAGGGTCAAGAGTGCAAGAAAAATAACCAAAACCACGTTTCAAAGGACCAAGGACTGAAATGTAAAACATTTAAACATGTTAACTTGCTGCACACTTGTACGCGGCCCGCGAGGGGGTCTTCGCGGCCCGCCTACGACCTGCCAGTGACGAAAACAACCTGCAGCTGCCAGTCAGACCTGTGTAACCGACTTATGGACCTGTAAATTGATACCAGGGGCTGGGCAAATTGGTTTTCATGCAGTAGGGACAGATGTGATGATCTTACTTCATGCATAGGGTTATTTGGCACCATCTTATGCAATCAAAATGCATATATAAAGGACTTCAAGTTGTGACAACTTTGTACATTCACTTGCATTATCAATTCTGGAGTTCCTCTGATCAACCTCATGCTTTCTAGTGATCTCTAATCGTAATTAGGACTCTTGTAAGTATTCTTAAACCTTTCTAATTCGTTTTAGCCTAGTTAATTAGCTAATAGTCAAACCATCGTAATTTAAGTTTGACTTCAAGATTAAATGAAATTACTCAGTCATTTCTCGAATTAAAAGTACCTATAAGTAGGTATTTATGTGGGTAACAAACCCTTAAAAGGGTACTTTCAGATTCCCACTCTAACTATGTTAATTATCGAGTCAAAGCTTACTTTAAAAAGTCAACAGAATGTGTATTTTCAAATTTAAGCATAATTAGCAATGTAGGATACATGCAACCTGTTTGATCATTAAAATAACATGGTAACTAATGTAAGAACATGTCCCAACATGATCAACTCGACAATTTTCAGTTTAGACCCGGATCGGAACCGAAAGTCGCATAAATTGACTTTTTCTTTGACTTTCAGTTCTGACCCGTTTATGCATGTTTTAGATCTGCCTTAGAGCTTATTTTGGACCAGGTTTCATATAAGTATAACTCTCTGAGATTATACAACTTGGTTCACTAGTTATCTGATTCATATGCATGTTTCCGATTAATGCTTAAAAGTTGACTATTATGCCCTTTTGACTATAAAACGTGATTTTTGAAAAAGTGAAAGAGTAGAAAACTTAGTTACTAATTTATAAACTTGCACCTAAAATTTGACATCAGTTTGAGGTCTAGATTAGGAGTTATGCTCATTAGCGTAATTTGAAAGCTTTATGTTAATTAAATGGCGTAATTAGCGTATAGCCTATTTAAACCCATTTTTTGATATCAAACTTTTTATCCACTGATGTAATATAATATTTTGGGATTTTTGAAGATTTTTATTTAATTTTTGGCTGAGCATAACATAGGTCTCTAAGTTTAATTCGGTTAATACCGATTTTGCCCTTTTTAGCCATAAAATGAGTTTTACAAATCCTTTTGACCTCAAACCTTTTTCTACTGATTTTATTTGTTAAATAAAATATTTTGAGCCTTCTGGAACTATAAAAATATCAGCTTTCCTTTAAATACAGTCGGGTACCAAATATCTATGTTGGTATGTGATTATGGTACACACCATCTTTGATATAACTTCTTCCATGTGTATGCCTACTACCCCGTGCATATTGTATATGGTCATTCCTAATTGATGAGTCGGGACGTCCGGACACGGTACCATTAACCCCCAAGTGTTTAATGTTATTCAAGCAAAACGGAATAACCAGGTACTTATATTTATGAAAGCATTTGCTCATTTATATAATAGTTGCACCAAGTGGCTAATGACTTATCCCAAGTTTTCAAATAAAATAGGCTGAGAGTATTTACCTTTGCTTAGCAAATAAACTATAAATTTAGTTCTTTGAAGCAAAGCCATAAATCAAGTTGTAAATCCTAGGCATGGTTATTTGGAGGTCTCTATAGTCCAGAATGAAACAGATTTATAGATCCGTAAGAATGTTCACGAGTCATTTAGTAAGTTCTATGACTTGACCCGTTACTTAAAATTTTATTCGATTTCGCTAGATTAAGTGTTGACCGGGTAGAATGTGGTTTATACCCTTCCGAGTGCGAAGCCTCATTGGATATGGGTTAGTTAACCAAACATTCTGAATTGGAATGGTTTTGAAAGGTTTTAACCCAATTCGAATAGTTTATATATTTTATAATATTTAAACTAGGCATGTGCGTAAATATGGCATCGGGTGGTCGAATAAGTCTATGACGAGTCCGTTATGCCAAAATACATTTTAAAACATTGTACAATTAGTTTAGAGGTCATATTATATGCCTCTTGGGTTTTAAAACCATTTTTTTGCCATAAAGGCGTTTTTGACATTTTTTAAAAGTATATATAGTTGACTCGTCAATTGACCCTTCAAATGATATGAGCATAAGCTATAACCTCAGAGAGTTATTCCCTATAATATTATGGTCACATAACATGCCTTGATTGGGTTTCAAAGTAGACCAAACGGGTAAGAATCGGAAGTCAAAGCTAAAGTCAAACTGCTTGACTTTTGATATAAGAATGAGTGCTAAACTGGAATTGACGAGTTGGACATGTCAAAATAAGCTTTATGAAGTCAAATAAACTATTATAATGTCAAAACAAGTGGTTTAGATGCTTAGAAGTTCAATTATCGCAAAACGCATATTCTTGAGTTTTGACTTTTATATATAACATGCTTGACTCGTCATTTCGCCTACTTAACGTGATTGTCGGAGGGTATAATCGCAGGGGACTCATACCCTCATTATTATGATCATGTAGGAAAGTTCGATTCGAACTTTGACTTGACTGAATTGGGCAGAACTGAAAGTCAAACAAAAAGTCAAACTATTTGACTTTCAATTGATAACTAGCTATATAATTGAAATTGACCAAAGAGGAAAGACTTACTAGGCTTGTTGACTATTGAGAACGCTTAGAGAGCAGCTCCTAACTCCAGAGATTGCTCCAAGTGAGAGATTTAGTATGATTGTGAAGGAGTGACTAAAGTGTTAAACATGGAAGCCTATTTATAACAAATCAAAAGCTCCTAGATGATAACAAGTGTGTGATGAGGTGTCTAAGAGGTGTTTAGTGTCATACCAGATGTTAAGCTAAGGAGAAAGGTGGCAAAAAATTATGAGATGGGTAGCACAATTGCAAGTTGCAGCTGACAGCTAGCTGTTGTTGTTTGCACACCCCTTACAGACCGTAAGGCTAAGCCTTGCTGTCCGTAAGGACCCCTGGCACGTACATTGTTTGAATTTCCCTTGCGGACCATAAGGGATACCCCTTGCGGTTCGTAAGGGATTACCAGAAGCTGAAATTTTGGAATTTTTGCACTTTTAGTCACTGCACTTTATTCTATTCCCCTTTTGACAATTTTGGTCCCTCTTTTTCCACAAATCAGAATTATACGGAGAGTTTGGACACATGTCGCTTTATAATTCGATGGAAATATTCGGGATGTTACATTCTCACCCCTTAAAAGAATTTCGTCCTTGAGATTTTATTTAAACAGATTGGAGTACTTTTGTCTCATGTTCGCCTCAACTTCCCACTTGTATTCTAGGCCACGACGGGAATCCCATTTAACTTTCACGATAGGGATCTTTTTCTTTCGGAGCTTTTTGACTTGTTAATCCTCGATCGACAAAGGTTTCTTAATAAACCTT
Source organism: Helianthus tuberosus (assembly GCA_030545235.1). Taxonomy (NCBI): domain Eukaryota; kingdom Viridiplantae; phylum Streptophyta; class Magnoliopsida; order Asterales; family Asteraceae; genus Helianthus; species Helianthus tuberosus. Next base: position 132,860,891 of record CM060383.1, read on the forward strand.
AGATTTTCGTCTATCTGAACATCATGATGTGGCATAGCTAGCGACTAATTGGCTAGGCATTTCTTTATTTGATATATGGAATACATCATGTATACCACTTAGTTCCTCGGGTAGTTTAAGCGTGTAAGCCATGGAACCGACTCATTAGATTATCTCGAACGATCCTATATATCTTGGGTTTAATTTGCCCTTCTTTCCAAATCTCATTACACCTTTCCAAGGTGATAATTTTATCATAACTTTTTCTCTGATTTAGAATTTAAGAGGCTTCCTCCTCTTATCAGCATAACTCTTTTGTCTATCACGAGCTGCTTTGAGTTTATCACGGATCTGAATGATCTTTTCCGTAGTTTCCAGAACTATTTCTGGTCCAGACAGTTGGCTCTCTCCAACTTCTACCCAACAAAGGGGCGTTCTACACTTTCTCTCATATAAAGCCTCAAATGGAACGACTTTTATACTAGTGTGATAGCTATTGTTGTAGGAGAATTTTATCAGAGGTAGATGATCATCCCAACTACCACCTAGATCAATTACACATGCTCTTAGCATGTCTTCCAAGGTTTGAACCGTACGTTCACTCTGCTTATCTGTTTGCGGATGGTAAGTCGTACTAAAGTTTAGGCGCGCACCTAGAGCTTGTTGGAAACTTTTCCAAAAGTGGGATGTGTACTGAGTATCACGATCGGACACTATAGACAATGGTACTCCTTGTAGAGATACTATGTTGTCAACATATAATTTAGCCAATTTATCTGAATTGTATGTTTCTTTAATTAGAAGAAAATGGGCTGACTTAGTCAGTCTGTCGACTATCACCCAAATGGTATCATTTCCACGACTTGTCCTTGGTAATCAAGTCCATTTTTACCATTTCCCATTTCCAAATGGGTATTTCCAGTTGTTTTAGCAAACCTGACGGTTTCTGGTGCTCGGTTTTCACTTACGAACATGTTAGACACTTAGCTACATGGGTGGCTATAGACTTTTTCGTGCCTATCCACCAATAGTTCTTCTTTAAATTCTGGTACATCTTGTCTCCACCAGGATGTATGGAATACCGCAAATTATGTGATTAACTCTCTGAGTGCTTCAAATACGGGAACCCAGATCCTATTATCAGATCTCAAAATTCCATAATTACCAGTGTTAAATGTTCCACAATTTCACCTCGTTCTTCCTTTGGAGCATTTGCCTTTAACAAGGCTTTCTTTTGAGCATCCAACAACTTCTCATTCAAGCTGGTTCGTAGCTCAATTCTTTTAGTATGAACTCTAATTGGCTTAATCCTTTCTTTTCTACTAAGAACATCAGCTACAACATTTGCCTTACCTAGATGATACGAATCTCACATTTGTAATCATTCAGGGTTTCCATCCATCGACGTTGATGCATATTTAAATCCTTTTGATTAAATATGTGTTGAAGGCTTTTATGGTCAGTGTATATAATACACTTTGTGCCATACGAATAGTGTCTCCATAAATTCAAAACAGACACCACTGCACCCAACTCTAAGTTGTGGGTGGTGTAGTTCTTTTCGTGCACCTTAAGTTGTCATGCTAAATAGGCAATCACCTTACCTCTTTGCATTAGCACACAACCTAACCATGTATGCGAGGCATCACATGTCACACATCAACCGATGGCGGAAACATTAGAGTGAGACGAAAACGAGACTGCTCGAGACTTCATAACACTATTTGCGACAATATTTATTTGAACAAAATTTTATTTCATTAATAAATTTTCAAGTACAACGATTGAAACAGAAATACAACATGGTTTGTGAACCAAATACAACAAGTACATAAAATGATAACAACAACAACACTAAATTTCTAGAGTGAGTTTCTAGTCCATCCTACTAGATTTCTTTGTCATCATCATCGTTAAATTCCTGCAACACGTATTAAAGTATAGTTCAATACAAAAGTATTGGCGAGCATACAAGTTTGAATAGTAGCATATGTATAAAAGTTTGAACAATCCACATGACATAATTGTTATCAAGAATTAACGTATAACTGGCAAGAAACTATAAATGTCAACCCAAAGATTACCACTAGTGCAATCTTATCGTGACAACGATAAGACCGTTCTGTGTTTAACTTAACATGACCTCAAGAATACGGGCTGTGCGTTACTCCTATAGCGCTATACATGTTAACATAGTTAACAAACCGGTTGGTCATGAATAACAAAATAAATAAATAATAAATAACTATCAAATAGCCGAACCGACAACCCGGGCGAGTCATTCCCAACATGGCAAGTGTTGGAGGCGAGGCGAGGTTAACTTATTCTGAGGCTAGAAGACTGTTTGGGTGTTCGTTTGCAAGTCTAAGTGAGGCAGTGGAACTAGATTAGAAACCAAAGTTTTCATAGTTCACACTTCTGTTAAACACAGATGCACCCATATTGAAGACGGGGATCCGAGTTAATCATTCAACACTTTGGAAAATGCGGTAACGGAAGCAACAAAAGTTCTTCGTGCGAGTGGGACATCCAGTCGCACGAGTGTGATATCACTTTGTGCGAGTGGGGTGCCCATTTGTACGAAAGGCTTCTGTTTGGGGATGAGTTGATTCGGTTTTGTTTGAACAGCCTCGTTTCTTATTAGGATATGAGTTTGATTGTTGTGACAGTTAAGATGATAACAATGGAAGAAGATAAAACAAAGATGAAATTTGCAGTGGAATAATTAATTTTTCAATCACAAAAATGAAGATATTGATTTCATCAACATGCTTTTATAAAATTGCAATTGCAATGTTTACGTATGCATGAAGAATTACAACTCCCCCTCGGCCTGATCACTCCTTATTTGTTCGTACAAAAATGTCAAGGTGAAAGTGATAAATAGAACAGTACAGACACTGTTCTATTTATAGTACAAACGAAACATCTAAAGCATCTAAGCTGACGTCACCTAGACTGCGACATCTAACAGCCTAAGATACTCCTAACATCTGCTAGAGCCTAAGCAATGTTACATTGATAATAAAGGAAAACTCTGTTGATCATCATCTGTTGAGAATCCTCTGTTGGACTTTAACATCTGTTGATCCACAACAGACCTTAGCCTCATCTGACTTTAGTCTTCTCAGCATAGGATGATCAGACCTTTGCTTCAATAGACTTTGTCATCATCAACAGCGGCTCTCATTGGCAGACCTTTGGCTCTGGCAGACTTTAGAGAAGCAGATGTTGAGTCTTTGCCATTAGAAGGAGCAGATCTTCAAAACATTGTTATTTGTAATCAGAGGTTGTAGACTATTTTGGCTTTCCAATCATCTGTTCTTTTATGGGGTCCATTAGATCCAACAATCCCTCCTAGAACAGATGATGCCAAAACTTTTCTTTATTTATGATCTTTATTTCTCATCAGTATTTCCCTGATTTGACCTTTGAATTATAATTCAAAGTTCAAGGAAATCATGTCTTCAGAATCCCTTTCTAGTTCAAGGTTCAACAGATCTTGGAGGTCACCTGCATCCAGACCATATGCATCCTCTATTCTTATCCCTTGTACATCACCATCTGATCTAAGCAAAGTCAATTCGTGGGTGTCTGAGGATGACTTCCACTTTAGAATTTTTGAATCAGATGGTTTTCTTGGGTGAAGAGTTATTTTTGATGAGTTTGGTGATTGTGGCCTGCTCGCAAGATTTGAAAGAGTTTCTCGCAGTTTGTCACTGGCATGATCTGTGTGATATAACAGCTGGTTTCTCAGTCCCTCTTTCCTGTAGTAATCAGTATACATTTCTGCATCAGCCTTAGATATGTACTTCTGCCTTTTTGCTTGATTTAAGCCAGCTATAGATAAGCCAGATGTTGAGGACTGCTTTTTAAATGTAAGGGTCTGTGGAGGGACAACCACTGTTGGATATATTGGCTTCTTTAGAACTATAGGATCCTTTTCTCTCAGTTGTTCCAGTTTCTTGTCTGTTTAAAAAATTCTAGATTCTGACCATCTGGCAACAGACCTTGCATTACCATACTCAGCAGCAACAAGCTCTTCTCTCATTCTCTTCAGCTTCAATGCCTTGTTTTGATCAACTTGTTTGTATTTCTTCCAATCTGGTGGAGTTGGTTTATGTGAAGGATCATTGAGCATCTTTTGAATTCTTTCTATTTCTTCTTTGAGAGCATCTTTTGACCAATCTTTGAACTGTGCTTTGGTTGCTTTGTATGGTTTTTGTTGCATGATGAGATCAAGGTAATCCTATCTCAGTTCCTTATCAAGCTCAATATTTATTGGCCTATCAGACATGGACTTGCTCAGGTCCTTAGCATAATCTTCTATCTTACTTACCTTGCTAAGTTCTAGTGACAAGATCCCTTGAGTAGTTCTGTCATCCTTCCCTTCGCACTTCTCTTTTCCAATATACTCAGCCTATCTTGCTTTCAAATTCAAATACTCATATAAGTTTCTAGGCTTGCGATAACCATAGAGAGATGGGAAGGACAGTTGTGATGTATCCTCTATTGAATAAAAAGATTCAATTTCACCTTTAATTACATGAATCACGAGAAGATACTGAGCAGCCAGTGGGATGATTTGTGGTGGTGAATGAATGGGTGGAAATGAAGTGGATTTTAGTGGAAATGATGAGAGTGGTGTGGCTTGAATGGGGGCAAATAATAAGGGGTTTGGTGATTGAATCTCCTCATCATCTTCTTGCACACCAAAAGTTTTTCTTTTGCATGTGAATTTGATTTTAGGTGAAGGTGGGCGTGTTAGAATTCTTGGTGGTATGGGCAGTGGTTGTGTTGTTGTGGGAAAGATGATCATGGCAGTGATTTGAAAAACATTTGCTGATACATCTGTTGTACCTGTAGTGGTTTGTGGAACATATGCTGATACATCTGTTGTACCAGTATCTGTTGGTTGATTTGGTGGTGATGGTTTCTTTTGAGGTGGTTTCTATGGTGAGGGTTTTGTTTTAGCTTCAGCAGAGGATACAATTCTTGTAGACCTAGCAGTGGTTTTAGGAAGGGTGGTGATTGGCTGTCTAACATTTCTTGTTGACTTTCTCCTTTTTGAAGTGCCAATGTCCTCCTTTTTCCTCTACTCGGCCTGCTCTTGTTCAATTAGGCTAGAAGCTTTGGCTTCGAGTATATCTTGTCTTCTCTGCTTTTATGAGGCAATCTCTTCTTGAATCTTGTTCAGGGTCTCATCAATCCCCTTTTCACTTCTAGCATCTGATGCATTAGCAGAGGTTTTGGTTGAAGGAACTGTGAGTTCAGGATCGGATCGTAAACGATCACTAGCTCTGCGATGAATTCGGTTTAACATGCGGAATCCATTAAACTGAGCCATAATCATGTACATGAAGGTAAATAAACGTCGTCTTATTACTTAACAACGACAACTGGACAGAGTTTCAACTCAATCTAACACTAGAGACTCTAGATCTAAGAGACGTGATGTAATCGGAGTGTTCTTGATGTTGTTGTTGATAAACTCTTGAAGCTTCTGTGCTTGAAGTTCTGTTGCGAATGTTGTAATATGAACGAATGGCTGCATGGAGTATTTAAAGGCATCTCCTTTCGTACCAGGTGTCATGACCCTCTCGTACGAATTGCAACTCGAGTCCGTTTCGTGCGAATTGCCATGCATCCAGTTTGTACAAATCAGTCTTTGTCTCACTCGTGCGACATGCAACTGTTATATTTCAGTCGTTCGAGTTGTCTATGTTCTCTCTCGTACCAACTGAACCTCTTGAATATAATCATTCTACTTGTGTGACTTGTTACATTCATACGTATAATCTTACATGTAGACATATTAATGATGTAGTAATGATGTGGATGACATGATATCATCATATGGAATGATGACATGATATCATCATATGGAATGATGACATCATGTTTAATCATTCCCACTGACTATGCACCATGCTGTACCGTATCATGACCTGATCTAACATTACCTAGTAACACCTAGCGAAAACTCTGTCTGGTATTTTACAGACTCAAGACATTGTACATTACACATACAGACAAATTTCTAACTATGGACATACATATAGTGCACTCACAGACCCCCCCTTGGACATAGCTTAGAAATATGTGAAATTTAGTCTTGATCTGCCTCGGATTACATATTCAAGCAATCAAAGTAAAACTGTAATCTCCCCCTTGAATAATGCTCCGAATCTCTAAACATTTTAAATTTGACAATTAATCTTATTCCCCCTTTCTTTTAGCTTCCTAAAAAATCTTATTATCATTCAAATAAACGTTTTATATTTCACTTGGGAGAGTTTTCTAAACATATAAATGTCTATTATCATATTTTACTTTTAAGCATGATCAAATTCAGTAGCCCTCACAAATAATCAAGTTCGAATTAATGACCTTGATTATCCAATTGTCTCCCAAGTCCAAATTAATGACCTCGGTTGATAGACTCAAACAATTTTAAATTTTCACTTTCAAATTCAAGTTTCAAATTAATGAACTTGTTAATTTTTCGAGATATGTTCAGCATATTTAGATTTTGAAATTCAGCTTCCCACCATCAGTTATCGAAACATAAAGTGAAACAAAATCTTTTTGGATTTTACAAACTTTATGCTCAAACACACCTAAAATCTTTTTACAGGCATATTTTTGGTGAGTTATGTTAGAGGATCGTATCAGCTTGTTGACAAATCACATGCACCATTGATCTACATAAACTTTAAGTTTTAAACAGTTCACCTAGATTGTCAGTATTCTGATCCACTTAAATCTTCACACAAACTTCAATTGATTCAAGATACGAGATTAGTGTTTTAAGAACTAACTTAAACGTGTGTCCCACCTCATAATATACTCCCGTATCAAGATTCCCTGGATTCAGTCTTACAGGTGAATATACCTAAATGATATCTGTCTCTGAGTTAGTGCAAGTCCTTGAAAGCTCAGGTTAGAACTACCATTCATATAAAGAGATGAAGGCTCGACTTAAGGTATGTTCCACTTAGGAATCTTCTATATATCTGCACTTGATATATATCTTTCGATATTCTCAATTTTTATGCAATGTAGGGGTTTAAGCGTGAAAGAATTATGCAAGGTCTAGGCCATTGCTGACGCAAAATCAAAAGACCAAGTATAATACCCCAGATATCAATAAGTATAAAGACCTAATATCTCAAAATCAGGCAACCTTTCAAACGAAATTTTGGAGTACTAAGTCCATATATCTGAGAGATGTTCCCCACGAAATAAGAAAGTTTTTGAATTAATGTTTATATCTCGAAATCAATCTACTAAATGTGTAAAAAGCATAGTTGTTAAAAGCCATCGCCTCTTGCGCCTAGGCCCATTTTTCAGGCGAGGCGAGGCAGTTGCGCTTTTAGTCGAGGAAATTGCGCTTTAATTCTCCAGGTGATGGTTCAGGCACACATTCCGGCGAGATTCCTAGATTCCGGAGAGCTTCCGGCCAAATTCTCTAAATTCCAACAAGATTCTAGCCAGATTTCTACTTTTATTCAAGAAAAACTACTTTATAACACTAATACACTAATATTTTGGTACTGATTAGATGATATAAAGTGTTACATAATAGACTTTGTTTATTTTATTTGAAGAATAGTATTCTTTTTCTAATACATAATATATTTTTAAATTTTTTTCATTATGCGCTTTATTTTTCTCAGGCCCTCGCTTTTTTTGCGCTTTGCGCCTAGGCCCCAGGCAAGGCCAGTGCGCCTAGTGCCTTTAATAGCTATGGTAAAAACCTACTGGCATATCATTGGTGTGACCTTTTATCACTTTTGTTCGGGATTGATTTTTATTAAGTATGGATCATGTATCCTCAGTTTGGCCTGGATCACGGATCCTCAGGAAATGGTGCAGGAAGACTAAGGATCACAGATCCTCACTGTTATTCTAACTAACTAACAATTGTTTCCTATATCATTTGGCCTTGTTTTGCATGTGTATTTCAAAGAGGACTTGTTCTAACCGGGAATAACGGGGAATATGCTTCCATTTCAAGCACGTGCATGGGCTAGTGACCATTAATGGTGAACGTGGATGCTTGGCTGAATTTTCGGATAGTTAGTTAGTGTAGATTAGTTAGATATTTTATGGGGTATTGAGCTTGATTGGTTATGATTATGACACTACACACATACTCGCAGCCATTCTCTCTTGAACTCAGCTCTCAAACACATTAGAAATCTCTTTGTAACGAGCTCAATATCATCCAAAGTTGTAACCTTTATTGCTCAATATAGTTGGTGATCGGTAGTTTCCATCACCTGAGGTTTTTATGCCAGAGATCATTCATTGATCAAGGGCTTTTTCCTCATATAGATCCTTGTATTCATTGTCATTTACATTTGATAATTGTTCATTCATTTGTTCTACACAACAAGCACTCTACCTCACATTCAAAGTTTGGTTACATTATCCTTAATAAGATTTTTGACCAAAACAGTTTGGCGCCCACCGTGGGGCAATTGGTGCTTCAATTCTGAAAATTTTGTTCATTTTATTCATTTCTATTCATTACCATCAACCACATGGCTTCTCAGGGAAAAGTTACTTCAAGTGCCATGCCGGCGGTTACCTCATCTCAGAGCATTACACCGTTGCCTCCTCTTCCCCCTGCATTCCAGAAGAATACTGAGAATGCTCAGAAGAAGACAACCCACGTTTTCACAAAACCATTAATGTTTCTTCTTCTACACCTACTAAATAGTGATCTCTACACTTTGATTTTGCAGATGAAAGGATACATGCAACAACATGATGAAACTAATGGAAGAATCCTTCGTGAGATTGATGAAACGAAGAAGCAAAAGAAATCAGCGGAGGATCACTCTCCATTGGTGCCTAGGTCATTGGATTTTACTACTCCACCATCAACAATCCAGCACTCTAAAGCATCCAGTGTTCACTATCAAGGATCATCAAGTTGGCAGCATGGATCACTAGCAACAACGCAACCTTAAGGATCCTACTCTCTGTATCAAGGATCCTCATCTCAGCCTCAAGGATCCTCCCTTAGTTCAGGAGGATATATAGGGACACTTCCAGCTCAAGTACCCTACTTTCAGCATCAAGGATCCTCAACCCAGGTTCAAGGATCCATGGAGTATCCTCCAAGACCCTCAACACCGATATATCCTGGGTCCAACATCTTTCACGATCAAGGATCCTTAGAGAGTCAACCACCCAAAAGTTCTGAAGTTAACTTAGGAGACTTCTGCCCCATGCAAACCATTGCTTCATTTGGTCCTACTCTTGCACCAGACATGCCTTGTTTTGGATACACTTATGGGATACCAATTCCAAATCAATCAAGAGGTAATAATTTCAATACATCTTTTGGCACTAACCATGGCTTTATGTAGGATCCAAGGATCAATCAGGCCATGGCCAGGGAGTTACAAAAGTTGAAGGATATGATATCCAGTGTCCCGGGAGTGGTTAAACCCATCCCCGAGATTCCAGATGGAAGTTATAGGGTATCTCATTTTTCACCTCCCATATGCAATGCTAAGATACCAAAACGCTTTCAAACCCCTAATATGAAGCTGTATGATGGTACCACTGATCCAAAGGAGCATGTGGCTCAATACAGGGAAAGAATGGAGATCAACCCCATTCCAGAAAGGTTAAAGGAAGCCTGTCTATGCAAGGGCTTCAGATCCACTCTCACTGGATCAGCTTTAAAGTGGCTGCTAAGTCTTCCTTTTTACTCAATAACTTAATTTTCTCATTTAGTTAACTTGTTCAATAATCAATTCTCATGTAGTAGAACATTTGAAAGGTTAACTAGTGACTTATATAGGATCACCCAAGGTCGTGATGTGTGAGTTCAGGATCGGATCGTAAACGATCACTAGTTCTGCGGTGGATTCGATTTAACGTGCGGAATCCGTTAAATCGAACCGTAATCATGCGCGAAAACGTAAATAAACGACGTTTTATTACGTAACGACAACAAGACAGAGTTTCGACTCAATCTACATACACGAACACTCGAAATCTGAGAACGTGACAAAACCGAGAGTCTTCTTGTGTGATGTTGTTGAAGAACTTGTGAAGAACAGTAATTGTAGTTTTGTACGAATGGAGTCTTTATGTTGTTCTCTAATGATCTGTATCTCCGGATGGACATGGGGTATTTATATTAGCTCTCCATCCGGAGGAGCTTAAGATTTCCAAAGTTATACATCCGGGCGTATGTACTTGTGCTCCATCCAGAAAAGCATGCATTCACCCTCCATCCGGAAGTTCGAGCCGTGAAATGTATATTCTCCATCCGTGTGACTTGGTAGTTATCCATGCATACATAATTTGTCTTATATGTTTTACCATGCATGCAAGATTTCCGTGTTGATGATATGATGATGTAGTAATTATGATGTCATCACATAAATGTGATGACTTCATTCCCGATCATATCTGCCGTCTACGCACCGTGCTGTACTGTATCTTATCCTAATGACACCTAGTGAAACCTAGCGAAACCTCTGTCCGGTATAATACAGACTCAATACATTAAACATTACAAATACAGACAGATTTCTAAGTATGGACATACAAAATGCACTCACAGACTCCCCCTTGGACATAGCTTAGAAATCTGTGAAGTTTAGTCTTGATCTACTTCGGATCACATATTTAAGCAATCAAAGTAAAACTGTAAGCTCCCCCTTGAATAATGCTCCGAATCACTAAACATTTTAGATTTGACAATTAACCTTGCTCCCCCTTTCTTTTAGCTTCCTGTCAAATCTTTTTATCATTCAAATAACCGTTTTAGATTCAACTGGTGAGAGTTTTCTGAACATATAAATGTCTGTTATCATATTTGTCATTTAAGCATGATCAATTTCATTACCCCTCACAGAGGATCAAGTTCAAATTAAAGACCTTGATTATCCAACTTATCAATTTTTAAATTTTCATTTTAAAATTCAAGTTTCAAATTAATGAACTTGTTTATGTTCAACATCTTCAGATTTTGAAATTCAGCTTTCCAACATCGGTTGTCGAAACATAAAGTGAAACAAAATCTTTTTGTATTTTACAAAGTTTATGCTAAAACACTCCTAAAATCTTTTTGTGATTTTTCTATAATGAAAAGCAATAAAGAAATATTTACAGACATATTTTTGTTTGAGTTCGTGTCAGAGGATCATATCAGTTTATGACAAATCACTAGCACCGTTGAGCTATAAACACTTTAAGTTCTAAACGGTTCACTTAGATTGTCAGTATACTGATCCACTTAAATTCTCACACAAACTTCAACTGATTCGAGACACGGAATTAATGTTTTATGCACTTAACTCATTCGCGTATCCCACCTCAGAATATACTCCCGTATCAAGATTCCCCATATTCAGTCTTACTGGTGAAGACACTATAATGATATCTGTTCTCTGGGTAGTGCGAGACCATGAGAACTCAGGTTAGAACTTCCGTTCAGACAAAGAGATGATGGCTCGACTTTAGGTGTGTCTCACTTAGGGATCTTCTTTACAACATGTAACACCCCGTGTTTCCGAAAGTCAACGTCAAAGGAAGAAAAGATTGCTAATTGCGATCTGTCACTCATTGCTTAACTATGGATTGTACACCTTGACTTGTAATCGAATCCTTTTAATTGTTTGCTTTAGTTGTATTATGTGGAGTATCTATTAACAATCGAGGTTTAATCGCATGTTTATTGCTAATCGCATCGCAACTCGAATTATGTGTTTTGAATATTGTTTTACGTGTGTGTTCTATTTATTTGTTACTTGTGCATGATGACTTTATGTTGTGGTGATTAATTGAAAAGCAATCGCAACTCTATCGCAACGCGATCTAATCGAAAATGCTAAACGCAAGTTATTTATGATGATTGTATGTTAGATATAGACTATTAGATAAAACTATCGCATCGCTTAATCGCCACTCACTTAAACGCATCGCAACGCTCAACACGCAAAACGAAACGTTGAAACCTAATTCGCCAGACCACTTCGATCGAATGACCATTCGATTGAATGGTCATCCGTACGGATGACCATCTGATAGGATGGCCATCCGATTGGAGTGACATCCGATCCAACACTTGTGCTCCTCTTTCCTCTTTTGGCAACCTATAAATACCCCCCTGTCACATTACCAACAGTGATGTGATAGCTCTCTTGTTCGACCAGCACCTCCAGCCCACTTTTCCTTCGATTTCTCACGATTCTTGTAAGTTTCTTCCCCAAATATTGTACTTCTATGATCTAAACACACTTCTTCATCATTTTCACCTTTTAATCTTAACTTTTAACTGTGAAATCAACGGATTTGAGGTATTCTAGGGTGATGTCATCATGGAGTTCTTATGAACTTCAAGACTTCATTCCACCAAGAACAACTCAGATCTAACTGATTTCCACATGTTTTAACACTGTTTTCGTATAGATCCAAACTTTTTCATGGTTAGAAGGATTGAAAGATGGTTTCATAACTTTCTTTCAACTCTTTTACACTCAATGCACTCAAAACCAATAGAATCGGGACTCAATCAGGCCTTCACTCATTCTCTAGTGATGTGTCGGTCTGAGATCTGATTTCTACCAAAGAGACAACCGATTCCGAGTTGAACATGAACAACCGTCACGAACAGTGACTGATCGGATTGGGGTGATTCCCGTTCGATCGTATAACCTAGGTCTTGGTGGAGTTCTCGTTGTTTAACGCGTTGTCATACCGTCTCGATCAACCTGCAACTTTTCAAAGCTTAACAAAATATTCAAACTTCAAACGATCATGTAGTCGAATGACAATCCGAGCGGATTGCACATGGTCATCAACACTTAAACATTTTCAACATTTTCAAAACATATTAGTTCCAGCGGATTGCCACCCGATCGGTAGACCATCCGATTGAATGACAATCCTGCTGTGAACTTGTTCTCTGAGAAATGCCTCGCCGGACGGATCGCCATCCGATCGAACGACCGTTTAACCGGACGACCTGAAAGGTAGAGATACTTCTCTGTTTTCAAAATACTACAACGAAAACTTCAAAACCATCATACACAAACACATCCATCCCAAACGAGTGGCAATCCGAATGAATGGCCATCCGAACGGATTGTCATCCGATCGAATGACCATCCGTTCGGATTGTCATCCGATCAGATGACCTTCGCCACTTGACTCACTTGCATCATTTTACACGCCGATCTTCGCTTATGCTATCATTCACTGTTCAGGCTAATATGTCAGCGCTCCCTTCAATCCAAGAGAGTGTTTACTTTTTAAACGCTATCTGTGAGTATACTCGATCCCTTTTTTGCTTTACGCACTTTTGAGTGTTACATACGTTACTTATTCAAATCACATCGATCACACAACGCAAACACTTTTATACGCTAACCGTTACCGCATGTTATACGTGTTACTCGATGAATGCCTGTATGTTATGTTTACACAGTGATTGTTGCCTGGCACCTTAGCAACGATAGTACTATAGTTTGGACACAGCACCTGTCGTGGACAGGGGTTGTTAAAGGCTTTACTTCACGTGTCCCAGTGGGGATATGTGTTGCGCATTCTACAACTCGCAGTCACGTCTGTGCATATTTCATTTTCGATAACCTCCCAGCTTCACTTTGCTACATGTTACATGCTGGTTATGCGTAAACGATTTTCGCTATCTATTATACTATTAAACTTGTATGCTCACCTTTACACTATGTGTATTGACCTCTATTTTAATGTATGTGACAGGTGCTTAAGATGTTAGGAATGCTGTGCTTTAGTGAATCAAGCTTGGGGTCTAGTTATGTCACGCTAAATCTGAGTTGTCGGAACAGTGTTTGTTTTTGAGACAATTATTTGTAATAACTGTTTTATTTGGATATGTTATGGTATGGGATGTGATGTTTAAATATCTGGTAATTAATAGTTGTTATGGATACTCATGGACAATCTGTTTCGCTCAGTGCCATGCCCCGATGTTTCCGCCATCGGTTGGGGTGTGAAAGATTGGTATTAGAACCATAACTATAGGGAATTAGGAAGACTCGACCTAGTCCGGGTCGATGTCTTAGAAATGACCTAGTCTATAGTCTAAGTACCAACAGACCGACTTGTGTATACCCGGTAGGGGTTTTGTACGAGCTTACTTGCTATTCTCGCTCGCACTCGCTGAACACTATCACTGCACGCTATTTTTCGAAAATGAACGAGTGATTAGATCGAGACTAGGTGTGAAAACCGCAAACTCTCGATCGGATCGCTTGTTCGACTTGTCTTTTTATCTATAAACAAGAGAATTTGCGTTGAATCAGGAGTGAAATCCGCACTTCGACGCAATTTTCTCCCTCTATCTCACAAACAGGGACACAGTCGCTAAGTTAGGGGTGAAACCCGAACCTTGATGACTTATTCCATTCTCTAATTTGGTTTTACAAAACTCTCACCAAAGTCTTGACGAACTCCAACGACTTGTGTCACGCCGTAACTGGAAGGATGCGTGCTGTTCACCCAAATCGAGGCGAAAGCACAGTCCAGAAGGCCAAAGTGTGCACTTAGGGTCCTTGTGAATAGTCGAATCACTTTGGGTAGTCGACGTCTATCAAGCCGAGACAATCTATTTTCGATTTTATGTGTTTTGATTCTGGATTTTGCCGCCGCTAACTCTGATATTTGTCGCTGTTATGTGGATATTACATGTTTTATGTGGTTTTATCTGTTTATGTGTTTCGAGTTTTGGTGATTTACTCGCTTTCTCTTTCGCCTTGACCAACACACACAACTCGTACTACACATTTATCTCAATACGCTAACAAATCGCGGAACTCTCACAATCGCTACTCGCTAATCGCACTCGCAACTCTCAATCGCTTTACGCAGCTGTGAAGGATAGGTGAATACGTGCAAAATATAGTATGCCCTCGTGGTTGCTGTGCCCTATGTGCCTTATGTGTTTCGGTGCTCTACGTGCTTATGTATATACGTGTCTATGTGCCTATGTGTTTACGTGCCCTACTTGATGACATGCTAGACGTGTTCCTGAGCTTTAGTAGTATTAAGTATGTTGTGAGGTGAGATTCGACCTAGAGTGTCTGAATCCTGTGGCGATGTCTATTGCAGACAATGTCATCATTTGGATCGCACACCTCCCGCACCGCTCGTTGAAACCGAGAGGACAAACGCATCGCTGCTCTCGTCGCTAAGCAGATGGCGAAAGTTATCCCGCAAATCGTCAGTGAGCAGAATGAAAATGCTAGCAAGTCCTTTGACGATTCAAGGACTGATTCTCCTCATGCTACTTTTAGCTTCAAGCAGTTTAAAGCTTGCGGACCCAAAGAATTCACCGGAGAAGATGGACCTACTGCCATGTTTCAATGGTTCGATTCTATCGAAGTCACTGTCACACCCCCAAAATACCACATGCGGGAAACTCCGCGAGGCATGTGACGTACCAGGATCCAGCCACCAATCACATTGAACTCATAATATTAATTAAAATAAACTTATCATTTATTAAAATATTCGTTACAAAGCGTTGTTTACATTTCAGCGGAAGCATACAACATTAATTAAGAGTTTCATAACCCAAGAGTATAAAAGCCTTTAGACGTGTCTCGTGATTCCATGTAAGTTGACCCATGACTACTCCAGCATCCCAGACAGCAAGTCCCAATGATATAAACCTATAGACCTGCAAGCATGCAGACAAGTGTGTCAGACGACGCTGGTGAGTTCAAAGTTTGTTAACACCTTTTAGTTACCAGATATAAGTATAAAACAATTCAATGATTTGATGTTGTTATTAACTCGATTACCGCAGATGGCTCCAGATTATTTGCCCAAACCCCAATGCTCTATCATACATTGGTCAAGTGGTTAAGGTAATTAGTTCACGACCATCCTCCCCGGTACGGTGTGAGGGTGACAAACCTAATAGCGCTATCAACTAATAACCCCGTTGCCTCCCCGGCAACCAATCGGTATATGATGGGACTTAATGATAGAAATGAGTGTAATAACCAACATCCGAATAACCCGACATTCCTCCCCGGCATGATTACCAGATGTCCCTCCCCGGGACGCATGCTTGAAAAAAAAAACAGTGAACTCACCTTAGATTTGCTCGGTATGTTACGTTACATTACCCGTTCCCAGTTGGTCAACCAAACCCTATCGTGGTTACCAATCAACATCAGTCACATAATCAACAAGCCACGTATTTGTACACCGTAAGTCACATATTCGTACACAATTTACATCTCTCACAAGATCACAGTATATCAGGTGGCAAATGCACATTTCTAACACACATTCACATCTCATGTGAATGTTACAAAGTATCACATAACATAACAGGTGAGTTTGCTATACACACTAATCAAACCAAGTTTCTTATTCTCATTGACATGCAACAAAGATCGTAAACACACACAAGTACTCATCATCATCAACATCACAGGCACCAACTATTCAACTTACACAACGGAATACCTTTGTGACGAAAGATCATCTTTTGTCGGGGCGAGGTACGACGAAACACCCCATGTTTCATCGGGATGCTTGTCGACGAAGAACCATCTTTCGTCGAGATCAAGGTGTGACGAAGGACCATATGTTTCGTCGAGCAAAACAGTTACAGGTCTAATCGGTTACAATTCATGATTTCTAGAACCCTAATCATCATCAACGATTTCAACATGATCAAACGACAGTTACATTACGATGTTCATAACAACCTTAAACACTGATCTTTGTTACAATTAATAAACCCCAATACTAGCATTGATATATATATATATATATATATATATTAATCACATATTCAAACCTGATGACATCCATTGTCCGGGCCTATTACCGGTTCACAAACACAGGTTTCCATTCATTAACAACTATACTAACCCGTAGTTAATCCTAATCATTCCATGACTAGACACAAACAGATTATCAATTCATCAAGATATAAGTTCATAAAACACAAGAATATTAGAGTATCAAACCACATCACAATATGAACATATACAAACTGATATAATCTTATCATGCAAACTGTGGATTTACAATCTTATCAATGAAACCCTACTTCATCATGTGTAATCATGAAATCATCACAACAAAATACGACAATCTAATGCGGGTAAAACACTAACCAAGATTCCGAGTGAATTGGTTCGATTGATACACCAGAAGCTTTGAGATTTTCTACAACCGTCGCACAAAGAATGTGGAGAGAATTTTAGGGTTTTTGTTATTTTTACGTTTCATTTACAAGAGTTATACTCAACATGTACTGGGCTTGGACGACTTGGGCTAAGATCCCCTTTTCTGGTGAAACACCTCCTGGTGAAAAACCTCTTGGTGAAAAACCTCCCTTTTCTTGCGAAACACCTCCTGGTGAAAAACCTCTAGGTGAAAAACCCCTTGATGAAAAACCTCTTGATGAAAAACCTCTTGATGAAAAACCTCTCGATGAAAAACCTCTTGATGAAAAACCTCTCGATGAAAAACCTCTTGATGAAAAACCTATTGATGAAAAACCTCTTGAGATCTCGGGTTGTCACATCATCCCCAACTTCAAAGAAATTTCATCCCGAAATTTGATAGGTAATCCAAAGCAGCACGATGTCAAATCAGGATGACTGTGGATTTTCCTCGAGCACCACATCATCCCCAACTTGAAAGGGAATTTCGTCCCGAAATTCGACAATGACATCAAAAGTTGATTCAACTATTCGACCAATTAAGGATACCAGGGCTTCATCAGATCTTTGCGTTCCCACGTGAACTCCAGTCCATGACTTGAGTTCCTACGAACTCTCATGATTGGAATACGACTATGCTTACGAACCTTAACTTTTCAATCCATGATTTCGATGGGTTCTTTGACAACTACAACTTGTCTATTAAAGGTATCACAAGTGTTTCATCGAACAACCATTGCCTTCGATTTGGGACATAAATGACATTGTGTACATTACCCAATTCGTCGGGTAACCCGAGTTTGCAGGTCACGCTACCGATTCTTTCCAGAGCTTTTAATGGCCCAACGCAACGTAAATTAAGCTTGTCACGCTTCCCAAAGCATACCACACCCTCCCAAGGTGAGACTTTCAATCATGATATGGTCGCCTGCAGCAAACTCCCAACGTCTCCTAAGCTTTTCAGTTTTCCTGGCGATCAAGCGTTATCGTCACGCGATTTCTGATCTAAGCAATCTTCCCAAGAGTTTCGAGTACAAGTCCTGGACATGTGATTAGGTTGTCACTCACCTTAGCCTAACAAGAAGATTAGCGTTACTGTCCATGCAATGCCTCAAACGGAGCTGTCTGAATACTAGAATGGTAACTGCTGCCGTAGAACTCAACCAAAGGTAAGTATCTTTCCAATTTTCACTGTAGCTAATCACTCACATGCTCGCAGCATGTCTTCGAGTGTCAGGATGGTTCGTTTGATCTGACCGTTTGTCCAACGGTGATGAGCAACGCTCATGTCTAGACGTTAGCCAAGGGTGTTGTGTACTGCCTGTCATAAATCAGGTATGGATCAAAATCAAAGGTAACAGGAGTTGGCACCTCATGCCTAAAACCGCCTCTCTTAGGGGAACATTCACTGCTTGTGACGACTCATCAGTTTCCTTGATCGCAAGAAAGTGTGCTGGTTAAGTAAGACAATCAACGATCACCCAGGTGATATTGTTTCTGTTTCGAGTTGTAAGTAGACTAGCGACAAAATCCATGGCAGTCTGTTCTCATTTTCCATATGGGTGTTGCCGGTTGCTGATACTCCACCTTGACTTTCCCACAAGTCAAACATCATACACATACTTTGCTAAGTGGGTCTTCATACCCGATCACCAGTACAAGATTTATTGGTCCTAATATCTCTCATCAAAATCTAGACAACTAGAATATCGAAGCCAGTGTGCTTTGCCCAACACATGTTTCCTAAAGTTGCCATATAATGAGATCCACACTCGTTCCTTGAGGTAGCGAATATCGTCCGTCTTGCCAAAGGTTGCTTCTCCATGCCCCGCATGGGTTCAACTTGAAAATCCTCTTCTAGTTTGAACAGAGCGAGTCTAATCAGGTAAGTTAGAGTCGATAGTGAGCTGCAAAGCTCGTGCACATTCAAGTTTCATAGTCGTAATCATCCAAAAGTTCCATCCAGCGATGCCATTAACTGATTTAGCTCTTTCAAAACCAGGGTACACGGGAGGCTCTTGTGATCGGTCTAAGTAGTACATTTGGTACCGTCCAAGTAATGCCTCCAATATACATCCAAAGACCACAGTTTCCACCACAGGTTATGTGTCATGTAGTTCCTCTTCGTAACTCCATTACATAAGTCATCACCTTCTCGTTTTGCATCGGCGCGTAACTGGGACTTTGATTCGAACCATCATGGTATACCACTAGATCATCAATACTCTCGGATAGAAGCGATGCTCAGTGCATTGCAGAGTTGGGTTTCAAAGGCTGAAAAGACGTCCCCCTGTTTTATCCCCCATGAATTCACAGCACCCCGCTGTACTAAAGAGGTTACAGCGGTGCAATCTTCAAAAATCCCTCGATGAATCTGCGATAGTATCTAGCGAAACCAAGGAATTGCTGTATCCCAGCAGGAATCTTTGGTGTCGATCAGTTTCTAACCAAAACGGGTCTTAGCGAGACCCACGTGTATTCCCACTTCGTTGATTATATGACCAAAAAGGTACCTCTCGAATCCAGAAGTTACATTTAACAAGACTTCGCGCGGAGTGGCTCCTCCCTCAGGAGCTCTAAAATAAGACGCAAATGCCACCCATGATGTTCCTTTCTCCTGGAAATGATCCAAAACGTCACCAATAAATACGGTCGATTCATGTGGTCCATAAAGCTGTTGATGTGTTGAGTACCCCAAAGGTCATGGAATACAAAGTCGTATGGCCATACTGCGTTTGATATGTCGCTTTAGGAACATTCTCCCCTTGGACTTCCATCTGATGATAGTTCGCTCGTTAGTTAACCCTCAAATAGAAGTTCGACCCCTGCAACTGGTCAACAGGTTGTCAATACATGGTCGAGGCGGACGGTTCTTGACTACCACCTTGCTGAGTTCTCGATAATTGGTACACATACGAAAAGGCTTATCTTCACTGATAAAACTGGGGCTCCCCAACGCAAAAAGAGCTAGGTCTGACAAAACTTCTGTCCAACAATTCCTGTAGTAGATTAGACAGTTCTTGCAACCCTCCTGGTGCAAGACGGTAAGGCGTATAAGTAATCAGGGTTGCCTCTGGCGCGAGATCAAACTGAGATTCTGTTTAACAGTTGTGGAAGTAATCCTGGAAGTTCTTCGAGTAGCTTATCGAAAGAAATCATAAACAATTGATGAATTCTCGATCCTTTTATCCCTAACCTTAACATCAATAACAGTTGCTAACATAGCGGGGTAGTCCCTCCGTAGACGCTCCTGGCTTTCATTGCTGAAATGACGCTAACCTTTGCGCCACTCTGACGCTTTAAAACAGCTAACGATCCTCCACTAAGGGGAGGGATACACAAAATTTTCCCTCACAGAGTATATCTATGTGATATCTAGATAATCAATCAACACTAACTATCACATCGATACTATCAGGAATAGCAGAAGGAAGGTCGATGTCGAACACTTGTCCCACAAGGTCGAGTTTGCATCCCAGCAAACATATAAGGTTTCAATTGACTGTCCATCAGCCGATTCCACAACAGGTTCGGTTTCAAGAAGCATCAGGGTTAAACAGAACAGTGACGAAGCGATTAGCTACCCATTCAAGCTACCATGGTGCAATTTTGTCTGGCATTACTTACACCAATCCTAAATGCCCTTCCTTGAGTATCATTTCCAATGTTGTTGTTATCGTTATGAGGATCTCCAGTACTGACGTCGTTTCCTTAGTTGTTATCGTCTTGATTTAACAACGGCCAATCCATGTCGTAGGCACCTTCATTTCCATACTGAAGGCTACGATTATGAGTACCTCGATGTTTCCATGACTTCTGCCTCTAATGTCGTTTGCTTGAAACGGAGCCCTACGATCTTTCACCAACCAAGTCCATCTTTTCACATTCTGTGCCACGTCCTATTGCGCTACTCACTGTGCTGGTAGTCACATATTCCACACCATAGTTGTGAAATCTGTGCCTCCACGGCCATCAAACAAATACCAAATAAACGAAATATTGTATTTCATACTTGGGATTTGTATAAATATGTGTATCATTTGCACATATCAATTCTCGTTCGATTTCGAGCTCTAAATCGCTTTCTAGAAAGTTATACGCGAACTGGTGCGTAAACGTAATCAGTTTAACACGAAAAACACTCCGGAATAGTGACATAGGCTTAACATACCTTAAATAACCTTTACATAACTAAGAAATAAGTTTTGGAAGGTTTGGTGTGTCGAAATCAAGTTTATTCGCTTACAGGGACTAATTTTGACAAACTGCGAAAGTATGCCGATTTGTACTATAACGAACATTTTGGAACATGACCATAAGTCAAACATACCCTAAATATCCTTTACATATCTTAGAAATAGGCTTTGAGGGGTTCGGTGTGCTAAAATAAACTTTTTGGTCATTCAGGGAGTAAAAGCGTCAAAAGTGCATAAGTTTACATTTTCGCGCATATCTTACGTTCTGAATACATCCGGACATCCAAAACTTTATGTAATCATTAAAATATTTTATTTTAGTGATTGGCATGATAAAATTCCATTCGTCGCATAATTTGGATCGTTTTTGCGTTCGTTACGACTTTCGTCGTAATTAACCGAACAACGCAACCGTATGACCAAACGAACCGACATCCGAGATATTTTTGAGCATGTTTTGAGTTCCCTATACTTTAACTCCATTTTAGAGCCTTGAAATGAGGTTAACGGGGCTTAAACATGTCAAAAATGAGCCGAAATGCAAGATTCTGAAGTTCAGGGACCAAAATTATCATTCTGCCATAGTTATCTTAGGAAGGGACCAAAATGAAAAATCTAAATTCCAGCTTGTTCCAGCTGTTCCCCTCATTTGCACATGGTTTTAATGAAACTATGGGCTCCCATGGTTTCACAAAACCATGGGCACATGTGTACGGATGAGATCGAAGCTCGTTTTACGATGAACGATCCTAACGGTTCTAGTTTTCCTATATATACCCATCTCCTTTCACTTCCAAAACCCACAATGATCTGATTTTGGCTCTCTAAGTTGAAGTTTATGCTTCATAGCTGAGAGTAAATCGGATCATAGCTTGCGGGGACCTTTTGTAAGTATTCTTTCGTTCTTTTATCGCTTTTCGAGTCTGAAAGTCAAACTGCGTTTGACTTTATGCCTTGACCAGTTTATGGTCAATGCGAAGTTCGTTTGAACTTCATAACGTGAGCGTAATCATGATGGTTATAATCTCTATTGACTATACCTACTTATTACCACGTTATCTAGGTGTAGTGACGAGTCGTAGTTTCGGCCAAAATGCGTATTCTTGCGTATTTTGTAACCAAACTACTTTTGGGTATCAAAACCGTTTGTTTTGATACCAAACCAGTTTTCTAACTTAACTAAACATGTTTTAGCATGTTTAGCTCGTCACTTTTTAGATTAGTGCTTGTGTAGAGTCGTAAGTCGAGCGGACTAAACACCCGCTTAGACTTTCGAACTAGACCCGTTTGGTCGATCATTAGGATCCGACCAAGCATGTTTAGTGACCATAGTTGCATAGGGAATAACCTTCTGAGGTTATACCTTATGGTCACTTAGGTTTAATTAGTTGTATGATAGGTAGTTTATATGCCTTAGGTAAATGACCAAAATGCCCTTTTCATGCATAATTGGTAATTAAGCATATGTAACATAAAATTTTGTCACTTAATCGATTATGCAACATGTTTAGGCATATAATAATTGTCATAGGACTAGTTAGATGTCTCGAACGCGCTTTGCGCGCACGACGCGTTAAAGTAGGTAAGCTACCTTAATGGGTCGAAAGCACTTAGGTTAGGTTTCGATTTAGAATGTAGGCTTTGTTAAACCATGCCATATGATTTCAAATACTCAGTTGGTTTACAAAACCTCATCCTATCCGATCTTCCGACTTAGGTCCGGTTTATTTATATAGTTATTAGGTTGCCGATTAATTCCGTGCTCCCTCTAGCTTTTCTTGGTTGTTGTTCAAGATCTCTAAGCATTCTCAGGTGAGTACATAGTTCCCCTATTTTACTATTTTCAATTGTTTTGGGGTGATTCATATGTGCTAAATGTTTTCGAGGTTTTAACGATTTTTGATATTATAACAATTGTTTCAAAAACGATTAAAATGGTTTATATTAAATTAATAACGATTTCGATTAAGTGAACAAACTTGTTGGTTGTATTTACATAACGAATGATATCCATTAGTTTTGGCCGAACCGACCAGTATTAGGTTTTGGTACCATAGGATCTGACAAATCCCGTTATCGGACTGCACCCATGGTTATGTGTGGGTTAGGTGGGTAACGACTGAATCTGTGATTGTTAATTTACCCTTTGGTGGTTTATTAATGCGAGAAGAGATAGGCGAGTTGCGAAGGTTTGGATGTTATTAGCGAGACAATCAAAAGTAGTTTTCACGATTTAAAACGAGAATGATTTAAACGACTAAAGTGATTTTTAACGAATTAAACGATTTGGGTAAACGATTGGTTTTTGGTTAGTGTTTAGATAACGGGACGGGTGTAATGTGATGAAAGCATGGTGGATACGCCGCTGGTACTTCCTATATATATGTTTTCATCGTATTACATACCGTGGCGTTATTTAGTTCACTTGGGTAAACGATTTGAAACGATGTCACACAAACGAGGTTTTCGAAATGATATAAACCATACGAGTTTTATTAACGAGATTTATTAACGAGTTTTATTAACGAGATTTATTAACGAGTTTTATTAACAAGATTTATTAACGAGTTTTATTAACGAGAATTTTATTAAATAAATGTTTTGGGTTAAAAATCATGGCTACGAGATTTTATAAATTATAACCAACTTGATTTGAGTTGGTTAATTATGTCGCAATACAATACTTTTCAAAACAAGGTTTTTAATTAAGTATTGCAACATGTAAACTAGCCATGAATCCGACACTCTCAAAAACCTATGTACTCACCAGCATTTCTTTGCTGACTTTGTTTTCACATATGTTTCAGGTGTTGTTGAATGATGTTGATTGCTAGGATGCATGCTCACATAGGACTGGACGAGGCCTTAGTGACTTAATAACAATGATAGAGTATGTTTAACTTGTTTATTTAGATTTCCAGATGATGCAAATATTTAATGTTTAATAAAACGAAACTTCAAATTTCCGTGTGTTTTGAAACAATGATTCTGTTACAACACTCCCCGACGATTCCGCCGCGATTTGTTGTTTTACGCGGTCGGGGTGTGACAGAAAAGTTGGTATCAGAACTCATGGTTATAGGGAATTAGGTTATTAGTAATGCTTTGACCTAGTCTATAACCTTCCTAGGACCCTAACACAAGATCCTTGTGTTTAGATCTTAAAACAATACCGTCACTTATCCTTAGGTGACAACCACAACAAGAACACAAATTTCGAATCTGCTTTGAAAACCAATCATCTATTTTAGGATGATTTATTGTAAGGTTTTGAACCCTTTAAGTTTTCAAAATCTCGTTAAAGTTTGGGTCTTATAATGTGAACACGTGCAAACTGGAAGGGTGAATGCCTGTACTCTGAGTTTTCTGTCTAAGGCTAGAGTGTTCGTATAAATCTGCAGTATCGGACCAGTCACTCTTACTTGGGAACTCTTGGGGTGAGTGTTCACTTATAGGCGAGCATGTCTTCAGCGATACATTAATATGACCCGTTTACTTTGATTAATCACCGTCTCATTTGTTTGCCTTAGGTAACAAACAAATGATCGCATTTTCTATGCATTGTCGTTCTGTTTTAATTATCCGATGACATTTCATTTGTGTTCTCCTATGTCTTTCATTTCCTCTAGAATGTCTCTTCATCGCAACGACACTCAAATGTCCGAGCAAACTGCCAAATTTGCCCAGCGAATAGGCGAAGTAATCCTGAAGACTGTGGATTTAGGTATCGCCATGTCTCGTCTCAATAATGAAGCCACCCAAGAAGCATCGAAAGAAGCGGAAGTCGAGCCATCGAAAAAAGTCAAAGAAGTGTAAAGCTCCAAAGGATCCCGTAGCCGTTACACCAAATTAAGCAAAACCTAGCCAGGTGGCAGCACCACCAGCCAAGAAGCCGTACTTAGGAACTGCTCCTTTGTGCAATCAGTGTAACCTCCACCACTATGCCAGTGTCAAATGTCGAAAATGTTTCAACTGTGGACTCATTGGTCATTTGGCACGAGACTGTCGTTCAGTCACTGTGCTAAACCAAGCTTTTCAGAACCCCATTCAATTTCAAGCAGATCCAGCACAGGCTCATTTTCCTCCTGGTATTTGCTACACCTATGACGAGACAGGTTATGTCAGGGGCAGATACCCAAAGATTTTCAATGCAAATCCGACCCACGGATGAGCATTTGGCCGATTAGAAGAAGCTGCTGCTTTGAATAATCCGAATCTTATGTTTATGTTTCTAGTGTTTTCCTTTGAACTCGGAAACAATCGATTTTGTTTATAAATAAATCTTTATTTGCAATTCTGATGTACAAATATAGTTGCATGTGTGTATGGCATACCCTATGATACCTACACCAAAAGAACCGTATTTGTAGTTCTCTCGTTCATATGATCGCTCATGATTTCCTCGAAGATTCTAAGTGCTCGTTTCATTCTAAGAAACGAAATGGCAATTTGAGTAATCATCTTTTTCCTTTTGACCTCACACCGATGCAACTTGGAAGTTTCGACATTGTCATAGGATGGATTGGTTAACCAAATATCATGCTGAGGTGATTTGTTTCGATAAGATTGTTCGCATTCCTCTTTCGTCCGATGATGTTCTGGAAGTTCATGGCGAGAAACCTTCTGGTGGATTGAAGCTCATGTCGTATACGAAGGCCCAAAGTTATTACGAAAAGGATATGTTGCTTTTCTGGCACATATCATCGAGGAGAAAGGCAAGAGCAAGAGTATTCAGGATATTCTGATTGTTCGGAATTATCCAGAGGTGTTTCCTGATGAACTGCCTGGTTTGCCTCCAGTTCGTCAAGTCGAATTTCATTTTGACCTTGTACCCAATGCCAACCCAATTGCGAAAGCACCTTATCGTCTTGCACCATTTGAGATGCAAGAATTATCGAAACAGCTTCAAGAGTTATCTGATAAATGATTCATCCGATCAAATTATTCACCCTAGGGGAGCTCCTGTCCTCTTGGTGAAGAATAAAGATGGATCTTTTCAAATGTGTATCGATTATCGTAAGCTTGATAAGCTTACCATCAAGGATAGATACCCCCTACCTCGAATCGATGATCTCTTTGATCAGCTGCAAGGTGCTACCTGTTTTTTTTAAGATCGATCTGCGTTCTGGGTATCATCAACTTCGTGTTCTTGAAGAAGATATTCCCAAAACTGCTTTCCACACGAGATATGGGCATTACGAGTTTACAGTCATGCCTTTTGGTTTGACAAATGCCCCAGCTATCTTTCTGGACTTAATGAATAGGGTCTGCAAACCTTATTTAGACAAGTTCATTATTGTGTTCATCGACGATATTCTCATTTATTCGAAGTCTCGAGCCGAGCACGAGCAACATCTTCGCTTAACATTGGAACTCCTGAAGAAGGAACAACTTTTTTCTAAATTCTCCAAGTGTGAATTTTGGCTTGAAGAAGTTCAATTCTTGGGTCATATAGTCAATGAGCAGGGTATTCACGTGGATCCATCCAAGGTTGCTGCTATTAAGGATTGGAATACACCAACGACACCTACAGAAATTCGTTCTTTTCTTGGTCTCGCTGGTTATTATCATCATTTTATTTCAAATTTCTCAAAGATTGCTGTTCCACTCACTGCTTTGACTGAGAAGAATAAGCCTTTTGAGTGGGGACCTAGGCAAGAAGAAACGTTCCAAACACTGAAACGGAAGCTATGTGATGCTCCTGTTTTGTCCTTGCCCAATGGAAACGATGTTTCGTTGTCTTTTATGACGCGTCGAATCTAGGCCTTGGTTATGTTCTTATGCAATGAGGTAAAGTCATAACATATACGTCAAGACAGTTGAAAGTTCACGAAAAGAACTACACAACTCATGATCTTGAGTTAGGTGTTGTGGCATTTGCTCTCAAAATCTGGAGACACTACCTCTATGGAACGAAGTGTGTGGTTTTCACAAGACCACAAAAGTCTCCAGCTCATTCTTAATCAAAAGGAGCTGAACATGAGGCAACGACAATGGGTTGAACTCTTGAACGATTACGATTGCATGATTCGCTACCTTCCTGGTAAGGCGAATATCGTAGCCGATGCGCTTAGTCGAAAGGAGTGAGTCAAGCTTCATTCTGTTCAAACCCTATCTGGTATTCAATCACGTGTCCTTCAAGCACAACGATCTTGTGTAAATGAAGGCTTATTAAAATATGAGCTACCACTTTAACTCGAGCTTAAACTCGAAACGAAAAGTGATGGGTTGCTCTATTTCAAGAATCCTTGTGAATGATTATCGCCCAAATCGGAGCCCTAATTGGATTCCTTGTACACCTTAATATGTACATTATAACTCAATAAGGACAAACCGAATTCTTATTAAGATCTTCCTATCTTCATAGTTAGATTCTTGATAATATTTAAAGTGCCAAATGAAATCCACGGATTGGATTCCTGGTATGCTTTAAATACCTGTGTCCAAAGATAACAAATTAAAGGTCAAATTAAACAATTATGCAATTATGTGATTATGTGTTCTCCTTTATGTTTTTGTGTGATCCGATTTTCGTTATCCAAATCCTCATAGAATCTTCCATATCTTCATATGAGGGATTCATAGTAGGATATTCAAAAGGTACTACCCTAAATCCTTAATGGGCTTCTACGTGGTAGTTAAGACCCTTGGAATATATAGTACCATTCCATGATTCGAAGGAGACCCCTTGAGTGGTCTAGTTAAAAGATTGATTCAGA
The DNA here is from genome assembly GCA_030545235.1 of Helianthus tuberosus. NCBI lineage: Eukaryota > Viridiplantae > Streptophyta > Magnoliopsida > Asterales > Asteraceae > Helianthus > Helianthus tuberosus. Next base: position 132,888,992 of record CM060383.1, read on the forward strand.
ATCTGGTTAAGAATGGCATGTGATGATACAGCTGAAAGGACCCTATGGTGGTCAAGTCACACTCATCACAGGTTCATTCATTTGGTTTTCCCCTACACATTATCAAATGCACTGTGTGGACTATGCAAGGAATTACGTAATTATGGACGCGTACATAATTATAAAAATTCAGTGCATGGAAACCACAGTAAGATTTATCATGTGTAAGAACCGATAGTGACAACAATAACGAAACGTGAACAATGTAATGGAGGTACTGTGGACGCACCAATGGCGCTTCATATACTTGTATATAGGTGTCCCTCTTACATTGCAAGCATGATGTTATTTAAGGTTACTAGAAGTTCAGAACTCTAACCAGTGTTGTTTTATCTTTTCGACTTCTTGTTTCAAGCTCTCACAAGTTTCCTCTAAATAAATTTCGGGACGAAATTTCCTGAAGTAGGGGAAACTGTGACATCTGTGCCTCCACGGCCATCAAACAAATACCAAATCAACGAAATATTGTATTTCATACTTGGGATTTGTATAAATATGTGTATCATTTGCACATATCAATTCTCGTTCGATTTCGAGTTCTAAATCGCTTTCTGGAATGTTATACGCAAACTGGTGCGTAAACGAAATCAGTTTAACGTGACAAACACTCCGGAACAGTGACATAGGCTTAAAATACCTTAAATAACCTTTACATAACTTAGAAATAAGTTTTGGAAGGTTTGGTGTGTCGATATCAAGTTTATTCGCTTACAGGGACTAATTTCGACAAACTGCAAAAGTATGCCGATTTGTACTATAACAAACATTCCAGAAGATGACCATAAGTTAAACATACCCTAAATATCCTTTACATAGCTTAGAAATAGGTTTTGAGGGGTTCGGTGTGCTAAAATAAACTTTTTGGTCTTTCAGGGACTAAAAGCGTCAAAAGTGCATAAGTTTGCATTTTCGTGCATATATTACGTTCTGAATACATCCGGACATCCAAAACTTTATGTAATCATTAAAATATTTTATTTTAGTGATTGGCATGATAAAATTCCATTCGTCGCGTAATTTGGATCGTTTTTGCGTTCGTTACGACTTTCGTCGTAATTAAAAACAACGCAACCGTACGACCAAACGAACCGACATCCGAGATATTTTTGAGCATGATTTGAGTTCCCTATACTTTAACTTCATTTTAGAGCCTTGAAATGTGGTTAACGGGGCTTAAACGGGTCAAAAATGAGCCGAAATGCAAGATTCTGAAGTTCAGGGACCAAAATTGTCATTCTGCCATAGTTATCTTAGAAAGGGACCAAAATAAAAAATCTAAATTCCAGCTTGTTCCAGCTGTTCCCCTCATTTTCACATAGTTTTAATGAAACTATGGGCTCCCATGGTTTCACAAAACCATGGGCACATGTGTACGGATGAGATCGAAGCTCGTTTTACGATGAACGATCCTAACGGTTCTAGTTTTCCTATATATACCCATCTCCTTTCACTTGCAAAACCCACAATGAACTGATTTTGGCTCTCTAAGTTGAATTTTATGCTTCATAGCTGAGAGTAAATCGGATCATAGCTTGCGGGGACCTTTTGTAAGTATTCTTTCGTTCTTTTATCGCTTTTCGAGTTTGAAAGTCAAATTGCGTTTGACTTTCTGCCTTGACCAGTTTATGGTCAATGCGAAGTTCGTTTGAACTTCATAACGTGAGCGTAATCACGATGGTTATAATCCCTAGTGACTATACCTACTGATTACCGCGTTATCTAGGTGTAGTGACGAGTCGTAGTTTTGGCCAAAATGCGTATTCTTACGTATTTTGTAACCAAACTACTTTTGGGTATCAAAACCGTTTGTTTTGTTACCAAACCTGTTTTCTAACCTGTGACAACCCTCACTAAACCAGGTATCCGTACGACTTAATTAATAATTAATTACTGCTTAATTACTGTGCTGCTTGAACTTGTGAATAAACTGCTACTTGAATATTGATACATGTACTTACTTGCATCATACTTTACTTGCTGTCACTACATTATTTACATGCTGAACCTTAGTGACAAACATGATGCACAAAAGCACAGTAGCACTATAAACGGATAACCCATTGAACATGCTGATAAGCCAGCATCAGGCAGACACTGCCTCTAAGGCCTGTAAGAGCCTGAGATAGTTTGCTACACTAGTGGTGAGTGTAGGGATACAAGGGTTGTAGAACTGCGTCTCTAGGAATAAGTTACAATGACTGGATGTGCCTAAAACGTACTCTAAGTACAAAATTCAGCACTTTACATAATAATTCAGCATTTTAGCTACCTAATAAAGTGCCAAAACATGAGAAAAATATTACTAGACACTTTCCAAAGTGTCAGAAATGAGTTGTGTCACTAAAAAGGGTATTAACGACACTTTAAAGCTTTGTTAGGCACTTTAACGGATTACTATCCAACCGAACAACCGGACTATACCCGGAACATGAAAATATTGTCATTTTCATTGTTTATCTTTTTCTGAGCCAGTTAGGGTCCCTGAATACCCTAACACCCGTCATAACATACTACACACTAGTAACCGGGTTAATCACTTAACTAACCTACATTAACCTAACTATAACTAACTAATGGTTGGATTTGAACTAGATTACCCCTCCCCCCCCCCCTTGACCGAACTCGGTCACTTTGTGACCCCCATGGTACATCATTTGAATATTTTATTTCCACTTGCTTAATATCTAGGGAGCACTTAAACTCATGGGTAATACACTTATAAATTGTCTATAAAATCTAGAGATTACACATCATAATCATTCATCACTTTTCACTCAACAAACACTCCTTCTCTCTCTCTCTCAAGGCTTCGGCCGAACACCCCCTTGTACATCCATCATATTTTCGGCTTCCATCATCACATTTCAAGCTCATATAAGTGTCAAGGATCCCGCATAAGGAGTCTTGGTGCAAACGGAAGGCGAAGGACGTCACTCTCTTGCTTTTATCCACCCTATTTGCGTCTAGATTCTTCCCTAGCCTCGAGCTAGTGGTATGTTGCTTAAATCACCTACTCGAACTATTTTAAAGTGGTTAATATGATTTGTAACGGTTAAAACTCGTAAACATGCAAGATGAAGCATAAAAGTCCACTTAAAATGCTATAAATGTTGGTTAAAAGCTCATATGTTGTGTAAATCATGTAGTATTTGATTTGTGTGAGTTTTTGGACCCGATCTATGTTGTGGTAGCTCGGATCATCATTTAACCCGGGTTAGTCATGACCTTGGATCATGACGTGAGGTTGTTTTGGAAATAACAAGGGTTAAAGGATGAAACTCTACCACACACGAATCATGAACTTGTGTAAAAGCGATTTTGCTTATGAAATAGTGTTTAAAACCAGTAGATCTACGTATCTACAAGCGGTATTTTCAAAGGACCACGTGTCAAGAGAAAACATACTTTAAAGACGGATCTTACACTAACACGAATGGTTTTTAGAACACACAAGTGTGTAAACACTTGTGTAACACAAGGTTTCGACAAAATAACTATTTTTGAAAAAGATGACGAGAAGTTGTAGAGACGGAACTTCCCTAAAAACGAGGTTTTTACAAAATCGGATTGTTTTATATAAAGATCCACTAAAAATGATGGAAAGATACTACATATTTTGGAAAAACCACAAGTTCATGTATTTTTGCGATTTACATCTATTTTGACTAGTTTGATACGTTGAACATTGTTTTGATTGAATGATAAAAATGGTTGGTTTGATTTATAAAAGAAAATGATACGCTCGAAAGCGTGGCCACCTCCAGTTACAGAGGAAACTCTGGCGAAATTTTTCTAAAAACCTAACACTTAGAACTATTTTCACTATAAGTGTTAGAGATACTTGTCGACTTGTTTTCAAACTATGAATTTCGCCACGACTTTATTTACAAAATATCGGAGGTGGGATTTCACAAAATAAAACGTGATACATATATATATTTAGTATATATTTTTCACAACATCACTTGTATAAGTGTTTATGATTATTTTGTGAACTACGTAAATATTATTTTTAGAGTAAAAATAATATTACTAAGTATTATTTTGGGAAAATCACATGTATTAAAGTATAATATTTTTTAGAAGAATATTTATATTTTGAAGTTGGAAATAAAATATATTAAGTGAGACTTAATAGTGTAATCCGAATTATACGAACGCACATGTATTAAATCCCCCATCCTTGGGAAGGAAAATGACTACCAAGTATATACAGGATGTAAACACGAAATAGTTGCCTAACTATTTCCCAAAAACTTAAACCATAAAGCTAAGGCACGGCCGTCCGTCTAATAGAGTTAGTACGTGTAGCTCGTCATACAGCTGCTTGATTTGGAGGCATACTTGGTAGAGACGCACCACTGTGAGTTCATGTCCCCCTTTTCTCTAACTGTTTTCAGTTTTCTTAACTGCGGGGGTGAAATACATGTTACTTTGATTACAAGTACTTTATACATGGTATGGTTAGCGTAAGGAGGTTTACTACTTAGATCATGTGAGTGGGTAGGAGCAATATGAGGCCATTAGTCCTCATGGCAGGACCGAGGGACAGGAGCGGTAGATCTATCTGGGTGTAGCGAGCCCAGCCCCAGGCCAAACTAGAAACGGACCTCGGGGTGACTTTGTCCACATACTAATGCCGTGGCGAAATCTGCTAGGTTTGAGTCTCCCTACTTGCACTTCACATATATCAGTGGCCTTGCAAACCATTGGTGATCTCAATTCCCTTATTTGCTACATACCAAGACTATTTTTATACTCACAAAGGTTTATTTACTCACTTACACATGAACTCGCTCAACATTATTGTTGATTTTTCAACTTACATGTATTTCAGGGAATTAAAGGATCTGGCGCGGTATAACACGTTTTCCCGCTACACTAGTTACGAGGTCATCCGGGTTTGGGGAATGTGACTCTTTCCTAGACAAGTCACAGTCCTTAAACTATCTTTATATTATGCTATGTTTGTTGAACAATGTTTATGTCGTTAGGATGTGTTTCCGTCAAGACAATGTGGTTGTATTTGGTTTTAAAACTTAATTAAATGGATGATCTTGCATGGTTTTATTTCATATAGCTTTGTTATGGTTAAGCTATGGTATTAAGAAGTCACACCAAATTAACCACGCTTCCGCAAAGCCAGGGTGTGACAGCTTGGTATCAGAGCTCTGATCATAGCGAACTAGGATTCCTTCTCGAGTCTAGACTATGGCTCTCACGAAAACATTTTTACTGCATACCATTTAAGTCCAGATCCAAAACTTTTTATAAACAAATGTTGAGCACATTATATTATTTTTAGGCTCAGTCTTGGAGGCTGAGGCTCGGCCTTGGAGACCGAGGCTCGATCTAAGAAATCGAGGTAGATGGCTAGTAAGACTAGGAAGAGTAGGCTCAGTCTTGGAGGCTGAGGCTCGGTCTTAGAGGCCGAGGCTCGATCTAAGAGGTCGAGGTAGATGATAGAGCAGTCTTAGAGACTGGGAAGAATTTGGCTAGTGGGACTAGGAATGTCAGTCTAGGAGACTGGGAGGCTAGTGGGACTAGGAGAATTATTTGATTGACTAACATGTTTATATGATTATATGATTGATTATTATACGTATATGTGTTTGTGTTACAAACGTCATGCTTTCATCATGTACTAGAAAGATGGACACTACGAATCCCATGGCCATAGTATCAGACGACATAGTTTCATCGAAGCACGAGGTGTACATTTCCGATACTACCGGCACAGACAATGACGACTTTCAGCCCTTTTTACGCTGCCTGAAGTCGTAGCAGAGCCTAATGATGGCCATCTTGTTGGGAGTTTGCCACTCGCGGTGATCCCTGCTCCTGTGCCCCCTTGCCGCTTATCCTGTTGTTGATATGCCCCCCCCGACGTGGCCTCTGACGACGATAACGATCTACTAGAGGAGGACCCATTCGAGGGCAGGGCCCTATTGCTGCTGGTATTAGCCTACTGCATGCGGACGCTCCTGCAGGGGAAACTCATGCCCATTCCCCTGTCCCAGACTCATTTGAGTTTCTGACATCCGCATTTTCGCATATACAGGGAGTGCAGCACCATTCACACGACACCGACCCTGATACGGCATCATCAGCTGCACCGGTTCCCGCACCCAGCTTTGAGTTTGATCACAGTATTGAGGGTGATCTTGTTCTTCCACTTGGTTTTGATCCAGACCATGACCTTGAGTTCATACACTTAGACCAGCCCTTGGAGGATCCTGTAACCCCCTGTGTTTGTTGATCCAGCTGATCTTGAGATGGAGTTTTTGATCCGGAGCCAGCCGTGGCCCCTGAGCCAGGCGTTGCTCCTGACCCCGCATTGGAGCATGACCCTGTTCATGCCGATGCACCTGCTGTTGCTCCTTGATTGATCATCTGCTTGGACGAGAGAAAATTTGGGGTAACTGTGCAAGACAATTTATTATTACGGGGGCCCACGTAATAACGACTTGTAGTGCACAGAAATCCTGGTGGACTCTGCGGGTCAAGCTAATGAAAACCAATGTAGCAGGAAATATCTAAAACACGAATGACCAAGGCGAGGCGATGTAGCCTCGAGTTCATTCTATTACAAGCAACAAGCCAAATTGGCAAGCCTATGTGAAGGCTCAGAAATTTACTTCCCCACTCATACATTGAGTATATTTGCGTGTGAAATTGGGTGATTACATGATGGCTTATGTTGCTACATATACCTCATAGACAATTGAAACGTTGTCTAACCTGCTTCACACCACTTCGACAAAAGGGAATGTCACCCAGACGTGACACAAACACCAGTACGTTGCCAAGGACAGAAGCCGAGCTGCAAGAACGCATCTCACAGATAAATGCACGACATGAAGCCCTCCGCTCTAAGTACAACGATGGCATTACTGGAAATAACCCTCCAACTGGCTGCACCTATAAACAGTTCCTGAACTGCAAGCCTTTGAACTTTGACGGAGCAGGAGGCGCCGTTGCATTTGTTCGTTGGTCCAAAAAGATTGACTCCATTCCAAGAATGAGTGACTGTTCGTCCCAACAGAGTGTTACCTACATCCCGGGGTTATTTCTAGATAACTCACTCTCATGGTGAAACCTTCAGTCTCAGACCCTTGGCACAGACGCTGCTTATGCACTGAGCTGGGATGAGCTCAAGGAAACGATTGAGAAGAAATGTTGTTTTAGGACTGGAATTTAGAAGCTTGAGGTGGAGTTCAGGAATTTGAAAATGGACGAACCAGAAATTCCTGAACTTGTCCAGCGATCGCACGACTTGTCTAGGGTCGTCCCCTACCAAGTCATTGACGTTGTATGATACAGTTGTGTACTTGTAAGCTTTACATTGTGGTCTCAATTTGTGGCAATGCAATCGCAGTATTCTCATCACTTGTGATGTTTGATTTATTGTTTATGTTCTATGACAAGAGATGTTATGTGGTTGATTTATTTATAGCATGAGATGTTATGTGGTTGATTTATTTATAGCATGAGATGTTATGTGTTGATTTGTTGAATACATACGAACATTTTACTTGCTATGACCTAACCTACGTGAAACATCTTTTAGAAGATGCCACCAAGACGCGAAATGCGCATGCCCACCTCAGAGGCGGAACTTCAAGAGATAATTGCTGCAGCTATAGCACAGCACGAGGCCCTACGCTCCGAACCTATCAGAGGTACCTCAGAAAATAACGGTTGTTCCTACTGGCACTTCCTCAACTACAAGCCTCCGAAGTTCGACGGCACTGGAGGTGCCATAGCTTTTGTAAAATGGATCGAAAGTATGGATTCCATCTTTCAAGTGAGCGGTTGTACGCCGGAACAACAAGTCCTATACGTTTCTGAGCTGTTTCTAGATGAAGCCCGATTATGGTGGAATCTTCAGACCCATATAAAGGGTGCTACTGCAGCATATGCATTAACCTGGGGTGAACTGAAAGGAATGATGCATAAGAAGTATTGCCCCCAAACGGAAACCCAGAAGTGGGAAGATGAACTTCGGAGCCTGATGATGGAAGGTCCGAAGGTGTTGGAGTACGTGCAAAGACTTCATGATTCGTCACGAGTTGTTCCGTACCTGGTGAAACCAGAATTAAAGAAATTGGAACAATTCATTTGGGAACTGGCGCCTCAAGTCTTGAGCTTGATGACAACATCAACGCCACCAACAACTGATGTTGCAAGTAAGATGGGTCGGGCACTCGTTACGGAAGCAATTAGACTAGAAAAACTTGCAAACCCTGACAAGGAGACTCAGGTAGAGTCGTCTGGAAAGAACAAAAGGAAGCTTACCGAAGATACCCAAACGAATAAGGATGAACAAAGATCTATTCGAGGTTGTTTTGACTGCGGGGACAAAGGGCATTTCAAGAAAGACTGCCCTAACAACAAACAGGCCAATGATAAGATTTACTTAGAAACTAAGCCAAGACGTGCCGGGTGCAAGTATCACCACGAGTGTGGATGTCGAAGGTCTAGGTGCGGGAGGAAAGGACACAACAAGGATGGTTGTGGGATGAAGAGTCCCAGACAAGGAGAAAACAGTAACAACGTTCAAGGTGGAAATGGGAAAGGAAATGGCCGAGTGTCAGGATGCTTCCATTGTGGGGATGTTGGACATCTTAAGAGGGAATGCCCGAAGTTGAAACAAGACCGTGAAAGGACATCCAACATCGGAGCTTGTGAAGTATGCCAGGATCCAGGCGTGACTACTGGTACGTTCTCTATCAACCAAAACTTTTGCATCTATTTTGTTTGATACTGGTGCCAATTCTAGCTTCGTATCGTTAGAATTTAAGAATATGCTTGGTTTAACCGGTAGTAAGTTAGATATTTCCGTACTCAATCAAATTGGCCAATGGGAAGTTAGTAGAAGCCAATGAAGTGATCAGGGGTTGTGTGATCGAGTTGGGAGAGCGTGAGTTTACTTTGGATCTACTACCAGTCCAGTTGGGAAGCTTCGACGTGGTGGTAGGAGTGGATTGGTTATCAGGAAACAAGGCTGAGATAGTTTGTCACGAAAAGGTTGTTCGTATCCCAACCGAAGATGGCGAAACAGTTGTGGTTCACGGAGAGAAGCGTGATACGCCGTTAAGAATTATCAGCTGCCTGAAAGCGCGAAAGTGTTTGCAGAAGGGATGTGTTGCCTTCCTGGCACACATTGTGGATAAGAAGGCTACTGAGCCGAGAATAGAAGACATCCCTGTCGTGAGGGAATATCCAGAAGTCTTCCCAGAGGACTTGCCTGGACTGCCACCTCAGAGGCAAGTAGAGTTTCACATCGATTTAGTTCCAGGCGCCGCGCCTGTGGCTAAGGCACCTTATAGACTTGCTCCGTCTGAGATGCAGGAACTGTCGACACAACTTCGAGAGTTGTTAGACAAGGGATTTATCCGACCAAGCTTCTCGCCTTGGGGAGCTCCGGTCCTGTTTGTCAAGAAGAAGGACGGTAGTTTTCGTATGTGCATCGACTACAGAGAATTGAACAAGCTGACGATCAAGAATAGATATCCTCTGCCAAGAATTGATGATCTGTTTGATCAACTACAAGGTTCAAGCTTTTACTCAAAGATCGAATTGCGATCTGGATACCATCAGTTAAGGATACAAGAGGAAGGTATCCCGAAGACAGCCTTCAGAACTCGTTACGGACACTACGAGTTCCTTGTTATGCCGTTTGGTTTGACAAACGCACCTGCAGTCTTTATGGACTTGATGAATAGAGTTTGCAAGCCGTACTTGGACAAGTTCGTGATTGTGTTTATCGACGACATCTTGATTTATTCAAGGACAAAGGCTGAACACGAACAGCATCTAAGAGCTATTTTGGAGCTGCTGAAGAAGGAACAGTTGTATGCCAAGTTCTCTAAGTGTGAGTTTTGGCTATGTGAAGTACAATTTCTTGGACATGTGGTTAATGGAAATGGAATCCATGTTGATCCCACAAAGATCGAAGCGATCAAGAATTGGGAAACGCCAAAGACGCCAACCGAGATTCGACAATTCTTGGGTTTGGCTGGCTACTATCGAAGGTTCATTGAGGACTTTTCGAAGATCGCTCAACCATTGACGCTCCTCACCCAGAAAGATAAGAAGTTTGATTGGGGAATCAAACAGGAAGAAACGTTCCAGATATTGAAGGATAAGCTCTGCAATGCGCCAATCTTAGCACTACCGGAAGGTACAGATGATTTTGTGGTATATTGTGACGCTTCGCGTCAAGGATTGGGTTGTGTGTTGATGCAACGCCAAAAGGTTATTGCTTACGCATCACGTCAATTGAAAGTGCACGAAAAGAACTATACCACACATGATTTGGAACTTGGCGCAGTGGTATTTGCATTAAAGATCTGGAGACACTACCTTTATGGTACAAAATGTACAATCTTTACAGATCACAAGAGCCTACAACACATATTCAACCAGAAGGAGCTGAATATGAGGCAAAGACGATGGTTTGAGTTACTGAACGATTACGACTGCGAGATAAAGTATCATCCAGGGAAGGCGAATGTGGTCGCCGATGCCCTAAGTCGAAAGGAGAGGATCAAGCCCATAAGGGTTAGGGCTTTAGAAATGATTATCTGAACCGATCTTTCCTTGCACATTCGTGCCGCGCAGAAAGAAGCTCTCAAGGAAGGAAACCTTGAAGAAGAATATCTCCGTGGGATGGAGAAGCTACTGGTACCAAACGAGGAAGGAACGTTATGTTTTGAGAAAAGGATTTGGGTTCCTTTGTTTGGAGGTTTAAGGAAAGTTATTTTTGATGAAGCTCACAAATCACGGTACTCTATCCATCCAGGAGCGGATAAGATGTACCAGGATCTCAAAGATTATTATTGGTGGCCTAGGATGAAAGGCGATGTTGCTGTTTATGTGAGCAAATGTTTAACGTGTGCTAAGGTGAAAGCGGAATACCAGAAGCCTTCAGGACTTCTGCAACAACCTGAGATTCCCAAGTGGAAATGGGAACAAATCTCAATGGATTTTATTACAAAGTTGCCAAGAACGCCGAGGGGCCATGAAACTATTTGGGCAATAGTGGATCGATTAACAAAGTCAGCACACTTCTTACCTATCAGAGAGAAGGATAATACGAGCAAGTTGGCCGAAATTTACATGAGAGAGATCGTCGCACGTCATGGAGTGCCTCTCTCGATCATCTCTGATAGAGACGGAAGGTTTGTGTCAAGGATATGGCAATCCTTCCAGGAAGCTTTTGGCTCACAATTGAATCCGAGCACTGCGTTTCACCCGCAAACTGACGGTCAAAGCGAGCGAACGATACAGACTTTGGAAGACATGCTGAGAGCATGTGTTATGGATTTGGGCGGTAGCTGGGATAAGCATTTGCCTTTGGTCGAATTTTCATACAACAACAGCTACCACACCAGTATTGGTGTCGCGCCATTTGAAGCCCTTTACGGACGCAAGTGCCGATCACCCCTATGCTGGGCTGACGCAGGTGATAGGCAGCTTGCTGGTCCCGAAATCGTCCAAGAGACGACAGACAAGATTGCGCAGATTCTAAAACGCATCGAAGCAGCTCGCCACAGACAGAAGGCCTATGCGGATCCAAACCGGAAACACTTGGAATTCCAAGTTGGAGTAATGGTATTATTGAAAGTTTCACCCTGGAAGGGTGTGGCACGCTTCGGAAAGCGTGGAAAGTTAAATCCGCGCTACATTGGTCCTTTCAGAATTTTGGAAAGAATAGGACTAGTAGCATACAAGTTGGATTTACCTGCTGAACTGAATGGTGTTCACGATACATTTCATGTATCCAACCTGAAGAAAAGTCCAACTCAAGATACCATTGCCATTCCCATCGACGAGATTCATGTTGACGACATGCTCCATTTCGTTGAAGAACCGGTCGAGGTTATGGATTGGAAAGTAAACAAGACCCGCCAGAGCAGTGTCAAGCTCGTCAAAGTTCGTTGGAATGCCCGACATGGTCCTGAATACACCTGGGAGCGTGAGGACCGGATGAAAGAGAAATACCCCCACCTATTTCCTAAGAACCCTGCATCTACAAGCAGAACTTAAAATTTCGGGACGAAATTTTTCTAACGGGGGGAGAATGTGACAACCCTCACTAAACCAGGTATCCGTACGACTTAATTAATAATTAATTACTGCTTAATTACTGTGCTGCTTGAACTTGTGAATAAACTGCTACTTGAATATTGATACATGTACTTACTTGCATCATACTTTACTTGCTGTCACTACATTATTTACATGCTGAACCTTAGTGACAAACATGATGCACAAAAGCACAGTAGCACTATAAACGGATAACCCATTGAACATGATGATAAGCCAGCATCAGGCAGACACTGCCTCTAAGGCCTGTAAGAGCCTGAGATAGTTTGCTACACTAGTGGTGAGTGTAGGGATACAAGGGTTGTAGAACTGCGTCTCTAGGAATAAGTTACAATGACTGGATGTGCCTAAAACGTACTCTAAGTACAAAATTCAGCACTTTACATAATAATTCAGCATTTTAGCTACCTAATAAAGTGCCAAAACATGAGAAAAATATTACTAGACACTTTCCAAAGTGTCAGAAATGAGTTGTGTCACTAAAAAGGGTATTAACGACACTTTAAAGCTTTGTTAGGCACTTTAACGGATTACTATCCAACCGAACAACCGGACTATACCCGGAACATGAAAATATTGTCATTTTCATTGTTTATCTTTTTCTGAGCCAGTTAGGGTCCCTGAATACCCTAACACCCGTCATAACATACTACACACTAGTAACCGGGTTAATCACTTAACTAACCTAGATTAACCTAACTATAACTAACTAATGGTTGGATTTGAACTAGATTACCCCCCCCCCCCTTGACCGAACTCGGTCACTTTGTGACCCCCATGGTACATCATTTGAATATTTTATTTCCACTTGCTTAATATCTAGGGAGCACTTAAACTCATGGGTAATACACTTATAAATTGTCTATAAAATCTAGAGATTACACATCATAATCATTCATCACTTTTCACTCAACAAACACTCCTTCTCTCTCTCTCTCAAGGCTTCGGCCGAACACCCCCTTGTACATCCATCATATTTTCGGCTTCCATCATCACATTTCAAGCTCATATAAGTGTCAAGGATCCCGCATAAGGAGTCTTGGTACAAACGGAAGGCGAAGGACCTCACTCTCTTGCTTTTATCCACCCTATTTGCGTCTAGATTCTTCCCTAGCCTCGAGCTAGTGGTATGTTGCTTAAATCACCTACTCGAACTATTTTAAAGTGGTTAATATGATTTGTAACGGTTAAAACTCATAAACATGCAAGATGAAGCATAAAAGTCCACTTAAAATGCTATAAATGTTGGTTAAAAGCTCATATGTTGTGTAAATCATGTAGTATTTGATTTGTGTGAGTTTTTGGACCCGATCTATGTTGTGGTAGCTCGGATCATCATTTAACCCGGGTTAGTCATGACCTTGGATCATGACATGAGGTTGTTTTGGAAATAACAAGGGTTAAAGGATGAAACTCTACCACACACGAATCATGAACTTGTGTAAAAGCGATTTTGCTTATGAAATAGTGTTTAAAACCAGTAGATCTACGTATCTACAAGCGGTATTTTCAAAGGACCACGTGTCAAGAGAAAACATACTTTAAAGACGGATCTTACACTAACACGAATGGTTTTTAGAACACACAAGTGTGTAAACACTTGTGTAACACAAGGTTTCGACAAAATAACTATTTTTGAAAAAGATGACGAGAAGTTGTAGAGACGGAACTTCCCTAAAAACGAGGTTTTTACAAAATCGGATTGTTTTATATAAAGATCCACTAACAATGATGGAAAGATACTACATATTTTGGAAAAACCACAAGTTCATGTATTTTTGCGATTTACATCTATTTTGACTAGTTTGATACGTTGAACATTGTTTTGATTGAATGATAAAAATGGTTGGTTTGATTTATAAAAGAAAATGATACGCTCGAAAGCGTGGCCGCCTCCAGTTACAGAGGAAACTCTGGCGAAATTTTTCTAAAAACCTAACACTTAGAACTATTTTCACTATAAGTGTTAGAGATACTTGTCGACTTGTTTTCAAACTATGAATTTCGCCACGACTTTATTTACAAAATATCGGAGGTGGGATTTCACAAAATAAAACGTGATACATATATATATTTAGTATATATTTTTCACAACATCACTTGTATAAGTGTTTATGATTATTTTGTGAACTACGTAAATATTATTTTTAGAGTAAAAATAATATTACTAAGTATTATTTTGGGAAAATCACATGTATTAAAGTATAATATTTTTTAGAAGAATATTTATATTTTGAAGTTGGAAATAAAATATATTAAGTGAGACTTAATAGTGTAATCCGAATTATACGAACGCACATGTATTAAATCCCCCATCCTTGGGAAGGAAAATGACTACCAAGTATATACAGGATGTAAACACGAAATAGTTGCCTAACTATTTCCCAAAAACTTAAACCATAAAGCTAAGGCACGGCCGTCCGTCTAATAGAGTTAGTACGTGTAGCTCGTCATACAGTTGCTTGATTTGGAGGCATACTTGGTAGAGACGCACCACTGTGAGTTCATGTCCCCCTTTTCTCTAACTGTTTTCAGTTTTCTTAACTGCGGGGGTGAAATACATGTTACTTTGATTACAAGTACTTTATACATGGTATGGTTAGCGTAAGGAGGTTTACTACTTAGATCATGTGAGTGGGTAGGAGCAATATGAGGCCATTAGTCCTCATGGCAGGACCGAGGGACATGAGCGGTAGATCTATCTGGGTGTAGCGAGCCCAGCCCCAGGCCAAACTAGAAACGGACCTCGGGGTGAATTTGTCCACATACTAATGCCGTGGCGAAATCTGCTAGGTTTGAGTCTCCCTACTTGCACTTCACATATATCAGTGGCCTTGCAAACCATTGGTGATCTCAATTCCCTTATTTGCTACATACCAAGACTATTTTTATACTCACAAAGGTTTATTTACTCACTTACACATGAACTCGCTCAACATTATTGTTGATTTTTCAACTTACATGTATTTCAGGGAATTAAAGGATCTGGCGCGGTATAACACGTTTTCCCGCTACACTAGTTACGAGGTCATCCGGGTTTGGGGAATGTGACTCTTTCCTGGACAAGTCACAGTCCTTAAACTATCTTTATATTATGCTATGTTTGTTGAACAATGTTTATGTCGTTAGGATGTGTTTCCGTCAAGACAATGTGGTTGTATTTGGTTTTAAAACTTAATTAAATGGATGATCTTGCATGGTTTTATTTCATATAGCTTTGTTATGGTTAAGCTATGGTATTAAGAAGTCACACCAAATTAACCACGCTTCCACAAAGCCAGGGTGTGACATAACCTAACTAAACATGTTTTAGCATGTTTAGCTCGTCACTTTTTAGATTAGTGCTTGTGTAGAGTCGTAAGTCAAGCGGACTAAACACCCGCTTAGACTTTCGAACTAGACCCGTTTGGTCGATCATTAGGATCCGACCAAGCATGTTTAGTGACCATAGTTTCATAGGGAATAACCTTCCGAGGTTATACCTTATGGTCACTTAGGTTTAATTAGTTGTATGATAGGTAGTTTATATGCCTTAGGTAAATGACCAAAATGCCCTTTTCATGCATAATTGGTAATTAAGCATATGTAACATAAACTTTTGTCACTTAATCGATTATACAACATGTTTAGGCATATAATACTTGTCATAGGACTAGTTAGATGTCTCGAACGCGCTTTGCGCGCACGACGCGTTAAAGTAGGTAAGCTACCTTAATGGGTCGCAATGGGTCGAAAGAACTTAGGTTAGGTTTCGATTTAGAATATAGGCTTTGTTAAACCATGCCATGAGTTCAAATACTCATTTGGTATACAAAACCTCATCCTATCCGATCTTCTGACTTAGGTCCGGTTTATTTATATAGTTATTAGGTTGCCGATTAATTCCGTGCTCCCTCTAGCTTTGCTTGGTTGTTGTTCAAGACCTCTAAGCATTCTCAGGTGAGTACATAGTTCCCCTATTTTACTATTTTCAATTGTTTTGGGGTGATTCATATGTGCTAAATGTTTTCGAGGTTTTAACGATGGTTTTCAAAAAGATTTTCGATATTATAACAATGGTTTCATAAACGATTAAAATGGTTTATATTAAATTAATAACGATTTCGATTAAGTGAACAAACTTGTTGGTTGTATTTACATAACCAATGATACCCATTAGTTTTGGCCGAACCGACCAGTATTAGGTTATGGTACCATAGGATCTGTCAAATCCCGTTATCGGACTGCACCCATGGTTATATGTGGGTTAGGTGGGTAACGACTGAATCTGTGATTGTTAATTTACCCTTTGGTGGTTTATTAATGCGAGAAGAGATAGGCGAGTTGCGAAGGTTTGGATGTTATTAGCGAGACAATCAAAAGTAGTTTTCACGATTTAAAACGAGAATGATTTAAACGACTAAAGTGATTTTTAACGAATTAAACGATTTGGGTAAACAATTGGTTTTTGGTTAGTGTTTAGATAACGGGACGGGTGTAATGTGATGAAAGCATGGTGGATACGCCGCTGGTACTTCCTATATATATGTTTTCATCGTATTACATACCGTGGCGTTATTTAGTTCACTTGGGTAAACGATTTGAAACGATGTCACACAAACGAGGTTTTCGAAATGATATAAACCATACGAGTTTTATTAACGAGATTTATTAACGAGTTTTATTAACGAGATTTATTAACGAGTTTTATTAACAAGATTTATTAACGAGTTTTATTAACGAGAATTTTATTAAATAAATGTTTTGGGTTAAGAATCATGGCTACGAGATTTTATAAATTATAACCAACTTGATTTGAGTTGGTTAATTATGTCGCAATACAATACTTTTCAAAACAAGGTTTTTAATTAAGTATTGCAACATGTAAACTAGCCATGAATCCGACACTCTCAAAAACCTATGTACTCACCAGCATTTCTTTGCTGACTTTGTTTTCACATATGTTTCAGGTGTTGTTGAATGATGTTGATTGCTAGGATGCATGCCCATATAGGACTGGACGAGGCCTTAGTGACTTAATAACAATGATAGACTATGTTTAACTTGTTTATTTAGATTTCCAGGCGATGTAAATATTTAATGTTTAATAAAACGAAACTTCAAATTTCCGTGTGTTTTGAAACAATGATTCTGTTACAACACTCCCCGACGATTCCGCCGCGATTTGTTGTTTTATGCGGTCGGGGTGTGACAATAGTCAATTGTCATCATTTATGTCCTGATTAACTCGTAAGAGTTGACTCCCATAAGTCGCTGACTAGGGTTGACTCCCATAAGTCGTTGTCGGTAATCAGGGTCGTCCTACCACTGAGGTTGGTGGGATACTAGGCTCATCCCCTTGTCCATCGATCCAGCAAGTTGATTGAGTAATACACGGTATGTTGCGAGAGTGTTGCAGAGGTGATCGCACTTCGGGATATAAGGCGTCAACGCGCTAAGTTCCAGCAAACAAAGATAAGCTAGGAAGGTATAGACCAATCATTCGACGCTGAGACATCCAACTCAGGTACGTTCGTACTAGCACCTAACATTCTACACAGTTCGCTAGACGTTCAGATGTGTGTTCAGGTGATACCCGATAGCATCGAGATTCGTAAGAATTCAGAGAGGAGGGGAAGGATCACGTTCGAGTGGGAGACAATCACTGTTATGACCCCTATAGACTTGTTATGTTTCTCATTGACCGAATAACATAACAGAACCCCTTTTTCACTTGTTAAGTCTCACTGGGACTCACTTGCACCCCCCATTATTATTATGTGTGCACCCACAATAATATTGCGATTTGCATGCTCACCTCAGTTCCTCCTAACTCATGTCAAATGGTTCCTCAAACTCGAATGCCAAACAGAGGTTATCAAAGCGATAAAGTCACAAGAATCTAGGGACTACGACACACCAACTACGCATCATAAAGTAAACAAGCAACTCATGAAATTATGCTATAGTGACGAGTGTGTGTCCGTATGCTACATCATAAACAAGTGTACACTAGCCATGTAATGTATACAACAGATGAAAGAGACGAACCTTGCAATCTGGAGCTGAGTGTCATGGTCGATTTTCGAAGCTGTTCGGTTATAGTCTAGTTTTATAAAAACGTTTTAAAACCTAGTTCACTATAACCAGTGGCTCTGATACCAAACTGTCACACCCCCAAAATACCACATGCGGGAAAATTCGCGAGGCGTGTGACGTACCAGGATCCAGCCACCAATCACATTGAACTCATAATATTAATTCAAATAAACTTATCATTTATTAAAATATTCGTTACAAAGCATTGTTTACATTTCAGCGGAAGCATACAGAATTAATTAAGAGTTTCATAACCCAAGAGTATAAAAGCCTTTAGACGTGTCTCATGATTCCATGTAAGTCGACCCATGACCACTCTAGCATCCCAGACAGTAAGTCCCAATGATATAAACCTATAGACCTGCAAGCATGCAGACAAGTGTGTCAGACGACGTGGTGAGTTCAAAGTTTGTTAACACGTTTTAGTTACCAGATATAAGTATAAAACAATTCAATGATTTGATGTTGTTATTAACTCGATTACCGCAGATGGCTCCAGATTATTTGCCCAAACCCCAATGCTCTATCATACATTGGTCAAGTGGTTAAGGTAATTAATTCACGACCGTCCTCCCCGGTACGGTGTGAGGGTGCCAAACCTAATAGCGCTATCAACTAATAACCCCGTTGCCTCCCCGGCAACCAATCGGTATATGATGGGACTTAATGATAGAAATGAGTGTAATAACCAACATCCCAATAACCCGACATTCCTCCTCGAAATGCTTACCAGATGTCCCTCCCCGGGACGCATGCTTGGGAAAAAAAACAATGAACTCACCTTAGATTTGCTCGGTATGTTACGTTACATTACCCATTCCCAGTTGGTCAACCAAACCCTATCGTGGTTACCAATCAACATCAGTCACATAATCAACAAGCCACGTATTTGTACATAGTAAGTCACGTATTCGTACACAGTTTACATCTCTCACAAGATCACAGTATACCAGGTAGCAAATGCACATTTCTAACACACATTCACATCTCATGTGGATGTTACAAAGTATCACATAACATAACAGGTGAGTTTGCTATACACACTAATCAAACCAAGTTTCTTATTCTCATTGACATGCAACAAAGATCGTAAACACACACAAGTACTCATCATCATCAACATCACCGGCACCTACTGTTCAACTTTCATAACGAAATACCTTTGTGATGAAAGATCATCTTTCGTCAGGGCGAGGTACGACGAAACACTCCATGTTTCATTGGGATGCTTGTCGACGAAGAACCATCTTTCGTCGAGATCAAGGTGTGACGAAGGACCATATGTTTCGTCTAGCAAAATAGTTACAGGTCTAATCGGTTACAATTCATGATTTCTAGAACCCCAATCATCATCAACGATTTCAACATGATCAAACGGCAGTTACATTACGATGTTCATAACAACCTTAAACATTGATCGTCGTTACAACTAATAAACCCCAATACTAGCATTGATATATATATATTAATCACATATTCAAACATGATGACAACCATTATCCGGGCCTATTACCGGTTCACAAACACAGGTTTCCATTCATTAACAACTTTACTAACTTGTAGTTAATCCTAATCATTCCATGACTAGACACAAACAGATTATCAATTCATCAAGATATAAGTTCATCAAACACAAGAATATTAGAGTATCAAACCACATCACAATATGAACATATACTAACTGATATAATCTTATCATGCAAACAGTGGATTTACAATCTTATCAATGAAACCCTACTTCATCATGTGTAATCATGAAATCATCACAACAAAATACGACAATCTAATGCGGGTAAAACACTAACCAAGATTCCGAGTGAATTGGTTCGATTGATACACCAGAAGCTTTGAGATTTTCTACAGCCGTCGCACAAAGAATGTGGAGAGAATTTTTAGGGTTTTTGTTATTTTTACATTTCATTTACAAGAGTTATACTCAACATGTACTGGGCCTGGACGACTTGGGCCAAGAGCCCCTTTTCTGGCGAAACACCTCCTGGTGAAAAACCTCTAGGTGAAAAACCTCCCTTTTCTGGCGAAACACCTCCTGGTGAAAAACATCTTGGTGAAAAACCCCTTGATGAAAAACCACCTCCTGGTGAAAAACATCTTGGTGAAAAACCCCTTGATGAAAAACCTCTTGATGAAAAACCTCTTGATGAAAAACCTCTTGATGAAAAACCTCTTGATGAAAAACCTCTTGAGATCTCGGGTTGTCACAGTCACCCTGCGCCAAAGCAACTGTCCTGATAATCTCCGCACTGTTAACAACACTGGTGTTTTCCAGTCTAGGGCTCTGGACTGGTGGACTGCCGGGAGAAACAAGCGTGGAAATGATGCAGCCTATGGGCTAACATGGGATGAGTTGAAGGACATCATGATGAAAGAGTTCTGCCCTCCCCACGAGCTTCAGAAGCTGGAGGACGAGTTCTGGCACATCAAACAAGAGGGTGGCGACAACGCTGGTTTAACTGCCCGCTTCAAGCAGCTGAGTATCATTTGCCCTGGCCAAGTTACTACCCCCGTAATCACCATCAAGAAATACATGCATGCTTTACCGGATTGTGTGGCTGATTTCATGCAAGCCGCAAAGACGACAACTATTGAAGAGACCTTCCTGCTCGCTGCCGAGATTAACGACAAGCGAGTTCGGGCTGGTTACTTTGATAAGGCCTCCAAGAATCTTCACCAAGTTACCGCTGCTTCCACCGCTGAAACCGCCTCCGCACCATAAGCTTCAAAGTCCTCCCGCCACAAGAGAAAGAGAAACAACAACAGTAGCAAGAATTGCGCTGTCACAGCCGCTGCCCCGCTCCAAGCCATCACTGCTCAACCGCAACCTCAGAACCGCCAAGTAGCGGCCCCAGTGACCACTCCACCGCCGGCCAAGCGTGCATATACTGGTCCTCACCCGCTCTGCCCTACTTGTACTTATCATCATCCTACCGGGATTGCTTGCAGATTCTGTGTTCACTGCAACCTGCACGTCCACTTTACTGCTAACTGCCGTACTGGTACACGTCAAGCTACAGCTCTAGCTCAAGGTCAAGCCCCTACACCTCAAGCTCTCCTTCCTACTCCCCAGGGCCAGCAAGCAGCTCCTGCACTCGCCGCTCATGCTAGAGCTTGCTTTGCATGTTGTGATCCCAACCACTTTGCAAACATGTGCCCCAACAGAGTGGTAAAGCAAGAGCCGCAGCAGCAGCCGCAACAACATTAACAGCAGCAGCCTCAGCAGCAGCAGCAACCAGCAGCCCGCGGACGTGCTTTCAACATTAACGCCCGCCAGGCTCAAGAAGACAACAATGTGGTTAATGGTACGTTTCTCGTCAATGGTGTATATGCTTCATGTTTGTTTGATACTGGAGCAGATAACTGTTTTGTATCATTGGAATTCGAAAAGCTCCTTAATTGTAAGCACGCCCATCTCCCCTCGTCGTTCGATGTTGAAGTTGCCACTGGAGCTGTCAATTTTGTTCTACGTGATTGTACGCTTGAACTCAACAATCACGTCTTCCCTATTGACCTTATTCCGATGCAGCTCGATAGTTTTGACATCATAGTAGGCATTGATTTTCTTCATGAAAATCGTGCTAAAGTCGTTTGCTTCGATAAGATGATTAGCTTCTCGCTCGCTAATGGTGATCAATTGTGTGTTTACGGTGAAGTCGCATCGAAGAAACTCCAACTCATGTCGTGTGTCCAGGCTAGCAAGTATCTCCGCAAGGAATACCAAGCTTTCTTGGCGCACATTGTAGTAGCGGAGAAAAAGGAAGTTAAGGCAATAGACAAGGTGCTTGTGGTTCGTGATTTTCCTCGTGTGTTTCCTGATGAATTACCTGGTTTACCTCCGAGTCGTGATATCGACTTCCGTATTGATCTCATTCCTGGAGCAAATCCTATTGCTAGAGCTCCTTATCGACTCGCTCCGTCTGAGATGCGCGAACTCTTGAGTCAACTCCAGGAATTACTTGACAAAGGCTTCATTCGCCCTAACACCTCTCCTTGGGGCGCGCCAGTCCTTTTCGTCAAAAAGAAGGATGGGTCGTTCCGGATGTGCATCGACTACAGGGAGTTGAATAAGCTGACTATCAAGAATCGCTATCCCCTGACTTGAATTGATGATTTGTTTGATCAGTTACAAGGTTCTACGTGTTTCTCGAAGATCGATCTATGCTCAGGCTATCACCAGTTACGCATCCAAGAGGAAGATATACCGAAAACCTCTTTTCGCACTCGTTACGGCCACTACAAATTCGTTGTTATGCCTTTTGGTTTAACCAACGCACCCGCGGTTTTTATGGATTTGATGAATCGCGTGTGTAAACCCTTCCTCGACCGCTTCGTCATCGTGTTCATCGATGATATCCTGATCTATTCCAAGTCGAAAGCCGAACACGCGCAACATCTACGTTTGGTTCTCGAACTGCTCCAAGGGAATCGACTCTATGCCAAGTTCTCCAAGTGTGAATTTTGGCTGGAGGAGGTTCAATTCCTCTGTCACATTGTTAGTAGTCAAGGTATTCAAGTCGACCCCGCAAAGATCGAAGCTGTTAAGAGTTGGGTTACACCCAACAATCCGTCTGAAGTCCGTTCTTTTTTCAGACTAGGGGGCTATTATTGCCGATTCATCGAAGGATTCTCTAAAATCGCCATGCCGCTTACCTCTCTCATGCACAAAGATAAGCCTTTTATTTGAGGAACTGAACAAAAGACTGCCTTTCGAACTCTTAAGCATATGCTCTGCAATGCTCCTGTGCTCGCTTTACCCGACGGAAACGATGACTTCATAATCTACTGCGATGCCTCGAACCTTGGTCTTGGTTGTGTTCTCATGCAACGAGACAAGGTTATCGCCTACGCGCCTCGTCAGCTCAAGATCCACGAGAAGAACTATACAACCCATGATCTCGAGCTTGGTGCAGTTGTTTTTGCATTAAAGATTTGGCGACACTACCTTTATGGTACCTAGTGTACGGTCTTCACATACCATAAGAGCCTGCAACACATCCTGAGTTAAAAAGAACTGAATATGCGCCAACGCAAATGTCATTGCCGACGCTCTCAGCAGACGAAGCTATTTGCATAGCGCTCGTAATATCCAAGCCCAGCACCATCTTGAAGCTCTTATCCGCGACGCACAACATGCTTGTTTTACCGAACATACTTTGAAGAAGGAAAGGATTCTCAATAATGGCGAGCAACTAGTGAATAAATCGAATGGTATATTCCATTATCTAGACCGAATTTGGATCCCCAAGCGTACCGACTTTCGACAGATTCTGCTAGACGAAGCCCACAAGTCTCGATATTCTATTCATCCCGGTGCCGATAAGATGTACCAAGACCTTCGCTACAATTACTGGTGGCAGGGCATGAAGAAAGATATCGCTCTCTATGTTTCTAAGTGCTTGGCTTGCTCGAAAGTCAAGGCCGAGCACCAAAGACCCTCTGGCTTACTCATCCAACCCGAGATCCCTATGTGGAAATGGGAGAGTATAGCTATGGACTTCATAACAAAACTTCCGCGCACGCCATCAGGTCACGACAGCATCTGGGTTGTCATTGATCGTTTGACTAAATCTGCTCACTTTCTGCCGATACGAGAAGACTTTAAGGTAGAAAAATTAGCCCGAATCTACACTGACGAGATCATTTGTCGACATGGGACGCCTCGCGACATCATCTCTGACCGTGATGGTCGGTTTACCTCGCGTCTCTGGGAAACATTTCAATCTGCTCTCGGTACTACTCTTAATCTAAGTACCGTTTTCCATCCCCAAACCGACGGTCAAACTGAAAGAACGATTCGTACCTTTGAAGACATGCTTCGCTCGTGTGTCATAGATTTCGGTGGTAATTGGGACACTCACTTACCTTTGGTCGAATTCTCGTACAATAACAGTTATCATTCTAGCATCCAAATGGCACCATTTGAGGCATTATATGGAAGAAAATGTCGATCGCCTATTGTATGACACGAGATCGAAGACGTGCAAATAACCGGTCCTAAGCTGTTGCAAGAAACGACTGACAAAATCCTCCAAATTCAAGACAATCTGCTGAAAGCTCAGAGTCACCAGAAAAGTTACGTTGATAGACGCCGCAAGCCCCTTGAATTTGACATTGGCGATCACGTACTCCTAAAGGTATCACCTTGGAAGGGTGTGATCAGATTCGGCAAGAAAGGAAAGCTCGCGCCTCGATATGTTAGACCCTTTAAGATTCTGGAAAGGATCAGCAAAGTGGCCTATAGACTCGAACTACCGGAGGAACTTAGCAACGTCCACCCGACTTTCCACGTTTCGAACCTCAGAAAGTGTCTGGCCGAGCAGGATTTACAAGTGCCACTTGAGGATCTACAAGTGGACGAAACATTACACTTCGTGGAAAAGCCTGTCGAGATCATGGACTGAGAAACCAAGAAGCTCAGGCGCTCACGCATTCCCATTGTGAAGGTTCGCTGGGAAGGCAAACACGGCGCAGAGTTCACCTTGGAACTCGAAAGTGACATGAAGGCGAAGTATCCACAGTTCTTTGTTACGCCTGCGCCTTAATTTCGGGACGAAATTCCCTTAAGAGAGGGAGGCTGTAACACCCCGTGTTTCCGAAATTCAAAGTACAAGTCAAAGTCAAAGGAAGAAAATATTGCTAATTGCGATCTGTCACTCCTTGCTGAACTATGGATTGTACACCTTGACTTGTAATCGAATCCTTTTAATTGTTTGCTTTAGTTGTATTATGTGGAGTATCTATTAACAATCGAGGTTTAATCGCATGTTTATCGCTAATCGCATCGCAACTCGAATTATATGTTCTGAATATTGTTTTACGTGTGTGTGCTATTTATGTGTTACTTGTGCATGATTACTTTATGTTGTGGTGATTAATCGAAACGCAATCGCAACTCTATCGCAACGCGATCTAATCGCAAATGCTAAACACAATTTATTTATGACGATTGTATGTTAGATATATACTATTAGATAAAACTATCGCATCGCTTAATCGACACTCGCTCAAACGCATCGCTACGCTCAACACGCAAAACGAAACGATGAAACCTAACTCGCTGGACCACTTCGATCGAATGGTCATCCGTACGGATGACCATCCGATCGGAGTGACATCCGATCCGACACTTGTGCTCCTCTTTCCTCTTTTGGCATCCAATAAATACCCCCCCTGTCACATCACTAACAGTGATGTGGCAGCTCTCTCATTCGACCAGCACCTCCAGCCCACTTTTCCTTCGATTTCTCGCGATTCTTGTAAGTTTCTTCCCCAAATCTTGTACTTCTATGATCTAAACACACTTCTTCATCATTTTCACCTTTGAATCTTAACTTTTAACCGTGAAATCAGCGGATTTGAGGTATTCTAGGGTGATGTCATCATGGAGTTCTTATGAACTTCAAGACTTGGCCTCATTCCACCAAGAACAACTCAGGTCTAAGTGATTTCCACATGTTTTAACGCTGTTTTCGCATAGATCCAAACTTTTTCATGGTTAGAAGGATTGAAAGATCGTTTCATAACTTTCTTTCAACTCTTTTACACTCAATGCACTCAAAACCGATAGAATCGGGACTCAATCAGGCCTTCACTCATTCTCTAGTGATGTGTCGGTCTGAGATCTGATTTCTACCAAAGAGACAACCGATTCCGGGTTGAACATGAACAACCATCACGAACAGTGACTGATCAGATTGGGGTGATTCCCGTTCGATCGGATAACCTGGGTCTTGGCGAAGTTCTCGTTGTTTAACGCGTTGTCATACCGTCTCGATCAACCTTCAACTTTTCAAAACTTAACAAAATATTCAAACTTCAAACGATCATGTAGTCGAACGACAATCCGAACGGATTGCACATGGTCATCAACACTTAAACATTTTCAACATTTTCAAAACATATTAGTTCCAGCGGATTGCCACCCGATCGGTAGACCATCCGATCGAATGACAATCCTGCTGTGAACTTGTTCTCTGAGAAATGCCTCGCCGGACGGATTGCCATCCGATCGGACGACCGTTCGACCGGATGACCTGAAAGGTAGAGATACTTTTATGTTTTCAAAATACTACAACGAGAACTTCAAAACCATCATACACAAACACATCCATCCCAAACAAGTGGCAATCTGACCGAATGGCCATCCGACCGGATGACCATCCGAACGGATTGTCATCCGATCGAATGACCATCCGTTCGGATTGTCATCCGATCGGATGACCCTCCGCCACTTGACTCACTTGCATTGTTTTACGCGCCGATCTTCGCTTATGCTATCGTTAACTGTTCAGGCTAATCTCTTAGCGCTCCCTTCAATCCAAGAGAGTGTTTACTTGTTAAACGCTATCTGTGAGTATACTCGATCCCTTTTTGCCTGACGCACTTTTGGGTGTTACATACGTTACTTATTCAAATCACATCGATCACACAATGCAAACACTTTTATACGCTAACCGTTACCGCAAGTTATACGTGTTACTCGATGAATGCATGTATGTTATGTTTACACAGTGATTGTTGCCTGACACCTTAGCAACGATAGTACTATAGTTTGGACTCAGCACCTGTCGTGGACAGGGGTTGTTAAGGGCTTTACTTCTCGTGTCCCAGTGGGGATATCATTTCCTCTTTTTACACAAAACTCTTTCTCATTTTCTCATGTTTTTAGCTTTTTCAAAATTTCAAATGTTTTTGCATTTTCAAAATTTTTACTCCCCCTAAAATCCAAAACATTTTAAAGAAAATTTGACAAACCGATGTAGATAGCTTTATCTCGCCATCCATTATCTGCTTCACATTCTCCATTTTTCCCACATACACCCTCATGATTTACAAACCACTTGATTATAACGTTTTGAAACCATTCTTCAATCTAGTTTTAACATGTGTTTGTTCAGCCGTGAGGATTTCGGCGTATTCCTTTTTAATTTTTGAAAGATTAAAAATTTTCAGTCAAAATCAATCACTTCCTATTTTAACATAGACACAGGATTTTCTCCTCATGTGCCAGGCTGTTTCGTTATTCATGTTGAACATGAATTGGCCCCTGAACACCTGCACATGCAAATGAATTTGATTAGTTTTGAATTGGAACCCAATCCAAACTGGATTTAGGTTTACCAAAATTCATCAACATATGACATGAACGACCTTTCACAATTTATTTTATATTCAAACACTTTTATAAAAATTTTATCTGAAAATTTAACTTTCTTTGATTTCTAACCGTTTGATTAACCAATTTTTCCTTCTTTATTCTCTCTTTTGTCCTCAGATTTGAATCTAATGAATTCTTTGGAGAGCAAAGCGATTCATCAGAACTAGTATCTGAATCCATGGTAGTATCCGAGGACAAAATCTTTTCTAAATACTCTCTCACTTTCTTTCTTTTCTTTCTCAGTCTATCTTTCTGCCCTTGTGATAATTTGATTCTTTGGTGTTTTGGCTTTTCTTCAAAAATATATTCTTTTTATCATTTTCATCATTAGATTCATCATCACAATCTTCAATTATGACTTTGTCATAATTTGTGACATCGTCACTTATTGGAGTTTTCACTGAGGGAGTTTTGGTTTTCGTGTTATCAGGTACAACCGTTTTTGTTTTGCCCTTTCCTAACGGTTTACACCCAATACCACGGTTACAAAATTCATATTCGTCCTCTCCCGTTTCTTCATTTTTATTGATCGGTTTTGGAACTATATTATCAATCATTAAGGACGAAGCAACAAAACCTTTCAATTTCTTTTCTAAATCTTCAATTTTATTTTTAGCAATCTCAGCATCTTGTTCAAGTTTTGTGATTTTTTCTAGATGCGAGTTTTTTATATTTTGTTTTTCAAAATCATTTTTATTTAAAATTGATTTTTCATTTTCTAAAATTTTTACTTGATTTTTCAAATCATTTTCTAATTTTATAAAATTTTTGTTTTCTAATGTCAAATTTTCCACATTTCTCAACAGCTTGACATTTTCAGATTTTGATTTTTCCCAAACTGAGCACACAATTTGAGGACCGTGTTCTTGAAGCTTGTTGACAAATTTATCTAGAGTAAATCTTGAAAAATTATAATCTTTTTTCAACTCAATCAAAGCTTCATTCCATTCTGAAGGTAAGGTATCCGCAAATTTTGTTATTTCTTCAGCATTCGACTTTCTTACCGAGTAACACCTTAACCAGCCAAGTAAATCAGAATACCGTCCTTTCAACTGACCCAACAATTCATGTTTTTTACACTGAAATTGTTCAAATCTCTTAACCCAAATGTTTCTTTTAGTTTCATCCGGCAACCACGTATGCACCTCCATTCCATCATCCCATTTATACATTTTTCTTAAACTTGAAAGACTATTGAAAACTCGATTCAAAAATATTTTCTTGTATTAACCCACTTACAAGCCCAATAACAAAGTCTTGGCCCAAATCGCTTTTAAAAACTTTCGACCCAATACCCTTAGCCTAAAGTACCTTCAAAAACTTTCAATCTGGGCCCAAAACACTACTTTTAAATGCAGCCCAAATTTTTATACAAGTAAACCCAAAAAAATCTTGGCCCACTAAAATCTCAAACTTGTGTATTTAGCTCACAAACTTGAGACCCACTAATTTTATTAAAGTTGGCCCAAAAATATCAAAAATTATCGTGACTTTTCAAAATGTCAATTTCCAAATGTTTTGTTTTTTTTATCTATATTTTTTAAACGTAAATTTCAAATTCCACTAAAAATTGTTTTTGACTTATGTTGTTGTCTATTATTATTAGAAGAAATATATCAAGATCTGACATCAAAAAGAATCTAAAACAATTATCAAACACATGTGATTTCAAAAACTTGAAAATCTCGTCACAACAGTTATGACTTATCCTCTTCAATTCTCTTTTAACTTTTCTAATTCTAAATCACCTTTTTGCTACACAACAATCTCACTTAACAACAAACAATCTATAATTCTCAAACACCACCTGCAACTCGCTGCTATTTCAATTTCAATTTTTTTTTTTTTTTTTTTTTTACAATAAGGCCATTTTCATTCCAATTATCAGGGCAAATTACATAATGATAGCGGACGAGCAAAAAATTCAATTAAAACAACTCTTTCTCTTTTCAACTACCATCCGCAAACAACAACTCTTGTCTAAAAGAACAACCTGCTTCTTGATTTTTCTAATAAAACTTACACTTGCAACTTTCTTATTTCTGTTTTAACAAACAAATGCTATCAAACATTCAGTACAATCAGATCCGATCACTTACAAACACTTGACTACTTATACTACTAAAAAATTTTTAGTCCAATGTATTATACTATCGGCCCAAAGAATTTTTAATCTCGGCCCAACTACACTTATTTGAACCAGCCCAATTCTTTTATATTTAAAGTGCACTGTCAAACCTTAACTTTCTTTTTATGACACAACAGCAACAACCTTATTTTCTTTAAATCCAGCCAGCAGTAGCAAAATTTTTTTACTTTTCTTTCAGCAAAAACTCAGCATACATACATTTATCATTCACAATCAAGTTTCACAAAGACAATCAAACCGGCTTTTCAAGAATTGCCAAGTGGACCGACCCGTTTAATGACCTGTGATGCTCATGTAAACCGGATGATTTTCAACCTTTTCAAATTCAGTTTTTATGTTTTAAATGATTCCAACACAATCAAAACAATCTTAGCCGATTTTACTTGAAAAAATATTCTGTAACTCAAACGAAAACAGTCCGAAATTAATCGAAACGTTCAGAAAGTTCGAATTCAGATTTCAAAATTTTTTTGCTGATCACTTTCGAATTCAGATTTCAACAATCTAAATCTTCAATAGTAAACATATATCTTTAATGAACATAATACAACTTCGTATATTCGACGCACCTTTCAATATCGGATTTCACTCGAAATTTGATTCAGAACTCAACAACTACCAAGATAACTTCGCAACTTTCGAACTCAGATTCATTCAAAACACGTCAAAAACTTGATCCGTAAGATGTCTTTTCACCTTTTCAAAATCTGTTGTTAATTTTTAAGACTCTACCTACCTGCAAATCATTGCAATAAACCTATCTCTTCTCTTCTAAAGTTCAAACAACAATCATTACATCCAACAATATCAATGTTAGGGCATGGATTTTATACTAAGGCTCATCCATCCTGAGACTGGGCCTGGATCGCGGATCCTTAATGGATGATGCAGGAAGTCTGATCCTTACTAATTTTTATGTTTTTAACAATTGTTCCTTGTGTTCTTAGTTTACGTTTGCAGGTGTTTTGTGAGCTAAGTCAACACGAGAATATCGGAGGAATATGCTATTTTTGGCATGTGCATGAGAGTCATAGCCGTTAAGGGGATCGTGGAAAGGCTTGCATGATCTTCGGAGAGTTAGTTACTAGGATATTTTTTATCTTTTAAGGGGTTAACAAGCTCATTTAAAAAAAAAAAACAGCCTACATTCGAACTCTCTGATCTTCATTGGAGAATACACACATTCACATTAGCAATTCATTGTATTGAGCTTGTTATCTTCCAAAGTTGTAACCTTTCTTGTTCAATATAGTTGATAGTGATAGTATTCACTATCCGAGGTTTTTTTATGCCGGAGATCATACATTGATCAAGGGCTTTTTCCTCGTATAAATCCTTGTGTTCATTGTCATTTTCTTTTGATAATTGTTCATACATTTGTTCATCTAATCAAGCATCCAACCTCACAAAAATCAGATTTGGTTACATTATCCTTTTGTGATTTTTGACCAAAACAGTTTGGCGCCCACCGTTGGGCAATTGGTGCTTCATTTTTGAAAATCTTGTTCATTTCTGTGCATTACCTTCAACCACATGACTTCTCAGGGAAAAGCAACTTCAAGCTCCATGTCGACGGTCACCTCATCACAGGGCATTCCACCATTGCCTCCTGCTCCCTCTGCATCTCAGAAGAATGCTGAGAATGCTGCGAAGAAGCCAACCCCCGTTTTTACAAAAGCAACTACTGTTGTTTCTTCCTTTACACCTACTAACAGTGATCTTTATGTAACACCCTGTGTTTCCAAAGTCAAAGTACAAGTCAAAGTCAAAGGAAGAAAAGATCGCTAATTGCGATCTGTCACTCCTTGCTTAATTATTGATTGTACTTCTTGACTAGTAATCGATCCCATTTAATTGTGTGCTTTAGTTGTATTATGTGGAGTATCTGTTAATAATCGCAATTTAATCGATGATTAATCGCTAATCGACTTATCTATATTTTATCACTATCGCATCGCAACTCGAATTATGTGTTCTGGATATTTTTTTACGTGTGTGTGCTACTTATGTGTTACTTGTGCATGTTTATATTATGTTTGTGGTGATTAATCGAGAACGCAATCGCAACTCTATCGCAATGCTATCTTATCGCAAACTCGAGATGCAAGGTTACTTATGTTGTTGTATGTTAGTTAGGTTATTTGTGTGACTATTGTTTAATACTATCGCACCGCTTACCCGCAACGCATCACAACGCTCAACGCACGAAACAAAACATCAAAACGCAACTCGCCGGAGACGTCCGAACGAATGACCATTCGATCGAATGGTCATCCGTACGGATGACCATCCGATCGGATGACCACCCGATCGGACTGCCCTCCGATTCGCACACCTGCACCGCCTTTCCTCTTTTGGACATCTATAAATACCTCCTGTCACATCACAAACAGTGATGTGACAGCTCTGGTGCGACCCTTCGACTTCCCAGCCTATTTTCTCTCGATTTCTTGCAAATCTTATAAGTTTTCCATTCAAATCTTGTACTTCTATGATCTACACACACTCCTTCATCTTTTTCACCAACAAATCTTCACTTTCCACCATGAAATCGGCTGATTTGAGGTGTTCTAGGATGATGTCATCATGGGGTTCTTATGAACTTCAGGATTTGGCCTCAATCCACCAAGAACAACTCAGATCTAATGGATTTCAACATGTATCAACACTGATTTCGCATAAATCTAAACATTTTCGAGATTTATAAGGATTGAAAGATGTTTTCATAACTTTCTTTCAACTCTTTTACACTCATTCACTCAAAACCGATAGAACCTGAGCTCGTTCAGACCTTCTACTCATTCTATAGTGAAGTGTTGGACTGAGAAAGGATCTCTATAGGAGGAGACGACCGATTCATGGGTTAAACATGAAGTACCGTCAAGAACAGTTAACTGATCAAACGGGGTGATTCCCATCCGATCGGGTGACTTGGACTTGTTGGGGTTTCCATTGTTTAGCACGTTGTCATACCGTCTCGGTCAAACTGTAAACTTGTTCTCCAAGAGATGTCTCCCTGGACGGATCGCCATCCGACCGAACGACCGTTCGACCTGAAAGGTAGAGATACTTCTCTGTTTTCAAAATGCTACAACGAAAACTTCAAAGCCATCACACACAAGCATATCCATCCCAAACGAAGGACAATCCGACCGAATGGCCATCCGTCCAGATGACCATCAGTACGGATTGTCATCCGATCAAATGGCCTTTCGTCACTCAGTTCACTTGCACCATTTAACGCGCCGTTCATCGCTTATGCTATCGTTAACTGTTCAGGCTAATCTCTCAGCGCTCCCTTCAATCCAAGATAGTGTTTATTTACTGAACACGACCAGTGAGTATACTTGATCCCTTTTTGCTTTACGCACTTTTGGGTGTTACATACGTTACTTATACTAAATCACATCGATCACACAACGCAACCACTTTTATACGCTAACCGATACTGCATGTTATACGTGTTACTCGATGAATGCTTGTATGTTATGTTTACACAGTGATTGTTGCCTGACACCTTAGCAACGATAGTACTATAGTTTGGACTCAGCACCTGTCATGGAACGGGGTTGCTAAGGGTATTTCTTCACGTGTCACAGTGGTGATATGTGTTGCGCACTCTACAACTCGCAGTCACGTCTGTGCATATTTCATTGTCGATAACCTACTAGCTTCACTTTGCTACATGTTACATGCTGGTTATGCGTAAACGATTTTCGCTATATATATTATACTATCAAACTTGTATGCTCACCTTTACTCTATGTGTATTGACTTTTATTTTAACGTATATGACAGGTGTTTGAGACGCTAGGATGCTTGCTATGTGGAAATCAAGTAGGAGAGTCTAGAAATAAACAATTTAGATTCTGAGTTGTCGAAACAATATATTTGCCTTGAGATACTATGTCTGTAATAATTGAATTTCTTGATATGTTACGGTATGGGACGTAATGCTAAATATCTGGTAAATTTTAGTTGTTATGGATTTCTCTTGGACAATATGTTTCGCTCAGTGCCACGCCCCGATGTTTCCGCCATCGGTTGGGGTGTGACAGATTGGTATCAGAGCCATAACTATAGGGAATTAGGCAAGACTCGACCTAATCCGGGTCGATGTCTTAGAAACGACCTAGTCTATAGTCTAAGTACCAACAGACCGACTTGTGCATACCCAGTAGGGGTTTTGTACGAGCTTACTTGCTATTCTCGGTCGCTCTCGCTGAACATTATCACTCTGCCTTTCCTAAGGCTAGCATCGCACACAATTTTCTAAAATAAACGAGTGAGTAGATCGAGACTAGGTGTGAAAACCGCAAACTCTCGATTGGATCGCTTGTTCGACGCGCTATTTTTACTTAAAACACGATAATGTGCGTTAAATTAGGAGTAAAATCCATACTTTGACGCAAAATTTTCCTCCCTATCCCATGATTCTACCACACAAACAGGAATACAGTTGTTAAGTTAGGGGTGAAACCCGAATCTTGATGACTCGTTCCGCTCTCGATTTTGGTTTTTATAAAACTCTCACCAAAGCCTCGACGGACTCCAATGACTTGATGATGTGCGTGAGTGTTATTAGTTTTTAATGTATATTTTAAGCCCTTTTTAACACTTTTTAGCCAAGTTTTAAATTTATAAAACACGATATTTTACTAACACAAAACACACATATGGGCAAGTGCACCCATCGTGAGCGTAGTATAGTGTTGGCAAGATACCGAGGTCGTCCAAGGACACAAGAGCTTTTAGTACCGGTTTATCCTCAACGTCTAATCAAATCAAAAAGTTAGAAAAAAGGTTTTTAAACTAGAAAAATAAAACTAACTAAAATGCTGAAAAATAAAATAAAAATAAAAACAGATAGACAAGATGAATCACTTGGCTCCGACTCGTGTTTAGTGTAACCTTTGATTATTTCCGCACTTTTGCACTTTTTAAGAGATTATCTTAGTTATTGTAGTAGGCCCCTCTTTTGAAGGTGACGTTACCCTCAACCCAGTAGTTTGAGTCAGCAAGGATACAATCCTAAAGGGTCGGATTATTGAAAGATAATTAATTAAGTTATTAATGCATATTATGGTAGGCCCCTCTTTTGAAGGTGACGTTACCCTCGGCTAAGTAGTCTGAGTCAGCAGGGATACAGTCCTAAGTAGCCGGGTTAAAGTATTAATAGTAGCTTACATATGAGGGGATCAAAGAGTTTGGACCCCCGCCATCCAATACCGGTGGGTATTGAAGGAGGTCCTACTAAATTTGACCCAGGTCCTTGCAGGATCTATACACTGAACAAGGCAAGACTCTTACCAAACCGTTCCCTTAACCCCCGACCAGGTAGCCAACATACCTCCATATAGACCGTGGAGATATGAATGGTGAAAATCTTTTATTTTATATAGACATTAAAATAATGCCAAGACACCACGGACAAACGATAAGGAAGAATCACCTTCAACATAAGAAACTAGTTATTAAAGTCATTAATACATAACCAAGTAAATAGTGCGAAAAGATTAAAAATAAAAAGTATTACACTAGACACTTGTCTTCACCAAGTGATGTAAAAGACTTAGGAAAACATGGCCTTTGATTGTCAAGAACTCTTACGATCAATCTTGGATCCCGAGACGACTCACACACTCTATGATGGACAATGGATGATGGTGGTGGATGATGGTGTTGTGATGGTGGTGGGTGGTGGGTGAAGTGTGAGAGAGGTGGTGTGCCAAGGGATAGTTTGCAAATGAGCCAAGCACCCCTATTTATAGCCTGAACAGTAGCTCGGGCACGACCCCGTGTCCACCTTCTTCTCTGTCTTCATTAATTGTAGTTTGTCTGCATTAGTTGACCACGCCCCCGTGTGCAGAAGTGTATCTGTACTATCAAGATTTGCCTGATTCTGCGAATCTTATAGTTGACCACGGCCCCGTGTCCGCTGAGCACGGCCCCGTGGTGGGCGATAGAAGCTTCTATAGCTTTGTCTTTTATGCTGGCACTAGGGCACGCCCCCGTGTTCACTGAGCACGGGGCGTGTTCAGCCTTCTGTTCTCTTGTTTTGCTTGGGGAGATGCTGTCGGGGAGGTCGGGCATGCCGCGTTTGTTCCTTTTCTTGTATTTATGTTAGATTTAGCTGCCTTTTAGCTTCTTTTGTTCATTTGAGCTCATTTAATCCTGAAAATACAAAAGGAAGACAAAAGCCCAATTTTTCCAACATTAGTACTAAAAAAAGGATAGTTTTATGCCACAATTGATGTAATTTATATGTTGCATTTTGTGCACATCAAATACCCCCACACTTGAATCTTTGCTTGTCCTCAAGCAAAACTCTTTATAATGTGGCTTTACACTCCCAAATGGAATAGGTAGAAGAGAAGGTTTTTGGGCTTGTCATAGAGTGTCGGGATTTCCAAGATTCTTTATCAAGTTTTATTTTTATTTATTTACAATCCTATTCGTCATGATTTATTTAAAACATTACATAAGATAAATTACTTATTAGGGCATAACATGCCTTTTTAAAATTCCATTTATATACAAGTTCACATACCTCACGGGGGATCACTCAACACTCGGCCGAAGATGTATTTTAGTGAATCACTCGAGAGCGGCATGGAACTTACTCCTACCATAGGCTTGCTAAGCAATCAATCCTCCTCCGTTTTAACTATATACCTTTGTAAATATCAAGAGGACTTTTGGGTGAAGGGTTAGGCTTGGGTTAAAGGTAGGTGGTTGGGTTAATGGTTAGTAGAAAAGGGCAAAAAACGTAAAAAGCATCGGTTTTCGTAAGACTTTTTTTTTTTTTTTGCAGTTTTTATTTTGATGAAGTCATTATTCAAACAAAGTTATTTTTGATGAACTTGTTTGTTTATTTCTCTTGCTTCATCATCAACAAATTTTTTTTTTTTTTTTGAAAAGTCATAAGAAAAACCGAGCTTGTTACTAAAACAAAGGGTTAAAAATAAAAAGGTTTTGGTGGGTGAAAGGGTGTTTGTTTTTTGGTTAAGAAATGAAAAGGTTTAGGCTCAAAGGGGTTAACTAGGGGGATTTTGGGTAGGTGGTAAAAAAAAAAAAAATAATGGTGTAGAAATAAAAGGGTTAGTCCTAATGCCTCCATCATTTACTTACTCGGGTTTAAGTTGGTAAGGACCAGGAATGTATCGTCGTGGCAAGTTCTAGAGTCGTAAGAACCAAGCGGCAATTCACACAAGAAACGAAAAATGAGCATTTAGTTTAAAGATATGTATTTGTATGCTCAATAAAGGCTCAAAACTCACTTTTGTGGGAATGGGTTTTTATGTGATCAAGTATATATAATCAAATTTTAACTAAACTTGTCATGCCTTTTCATAATTTTCTTATGTTGGTTCTTTTTATCACGACGCTATCGGTTGTAAATTTGTAAAAATATAACCTTTATTGAATTTGAAATTCCCAAATTAAACCTAGACAAGTAAAAAAAAATGAAATTTTTTTTGAAAAAATTTGGGGTGATTAAAGGTTCCAATAGAGTTTTGTGTAAGGCTTGTAATTAGGATTTGCAAGATTCAAGATTTTAGCATCCCCCCCCCCCCCCCCACACTTAAATTACACATTGTCCTCAATGTGTCCCAAAAATAAGTTTTTAGGTTGATTGAATGTGTAAAAAGGTGTGAAAAAGCAAAATTTGTGTTACTGGGCGTCTGGACACGGCCCCGTGGTGTCCGGGCACGGCCCCGTGTTCAGATCGCCAGTAACAGAAATGAATAAAGAGAAACAGAAGCCTGGGCACGGGGGCGTGTTGGGTGAACACGCCCCGTGTCCAGTTACCTGAACTGGCCATTTTCTGCAGATTGTGCAGCACGGGGCCGCGTTGGGCGGGCACGGCCCGTGCTAAACTTGCTGTAATGAAGAAAAATTGTCGGGAGGCTCTGTTTTTGTGCATGGGGTGTGGGTTCAGGTTTCCCTTAGTAACCTCCACCATTTCGAGTGTGTTTTATTCCTGAAAAGTAAAACTAAACTAGAAAACATAAAAGTTAATCTAAACTAAAACTAAGGATAGTTCCGCGGAATGCCTCCGTGGTGCGCCACGTTTATAAGGGTCCTTGGCTAGACCCACCTTATCGGGTGGTTCTGGCTCATCTTCAATTAGGGGGTCGTCATTGCCGATTGGATATTTCATTGAACGCTCAAGATCGACACTTTTTTTAAATGCCCCTAATTGAATAGATAGATTATTGTACTTCCGGTTTTTCAAGGCTTCGTGTGTTTTTACAAAAGGTCATCCTAACAGTAGAGGAGCGTCATCAAGGATGACAAAGTCGGTTGGGATTACCATTTGATTTGTTTGAACCAAGACATCCTCAACTACACCGATTGATTTTATTATTTTCCGATTAGATAGAAAAATGGGTATTTGAAGTGGAGAAAAATCACTAATACTTAATTTTTCGAAAATATAGTTGGGCATTATGTTAACACAAAGATCTTTATCAATTGTGACATTACTAATAAATGAATTTTGGAAAAAACATGGAACCGGTTAATGTTAATTTCAAATGGGTCTTCTTTTATTAGCGAGGTTTGATCATTAGTTAACTTAACGCTTACCGTTTCGTCAATTTTAGTGTTAGTGTTTAACTCTTTTAAAAACTTAGCATGAGTGGGAATTAAACAATGATTTTCAAAAGAAGGTGACAAGAAATTAATTTCTTTAAAATTAGACTCTTCTTGAATTTTAACATTAACGGATTCACCTTTTTCGTTGTTTAACTCATGTGTGGGTTCTTCACTTATTTGTTCTTCCATTTTTACACTTTCAACTATCTCTTCTTTATTTAATTCTTCTCTTGCGCGGGACTCCTCTTCCCTTGCGCGAGATTCTTTTATGTAGCGCTCGATAGTTTTAAGGTGTTCTAATATCCTATCGGTCACTTCGGTGATAGAGTAAGGATCAGGATTTTCAAAGCTTGAATCCGGTTGTTCGATCCTTTGTTCCTCATAATACCCATATGAAGTAGATGGTTCACACCATTGTTCTTCATTGTAAGTATATGATGGATAAGGGTCATAGTTTTGTTCTTCATAATACTCATATGAGGTGGGTTGTTCACGCCATGGTTCCTCATAGTAAGCATATGAAGGTGGTGGCTCATATCTTGGTTCCTCAAAGTATGAGTAAGAAGGCTCATACCTTGGTTCATCCAAATACGAGTATGAGGGAGGAGGTTCATACCTTTGGTCTTCATAGGATGTGTATGAAGTTGATGGCTCGTACCTAGGCTCCTCATAGTAGGTGTATGAAGTGGATGGTTGATATAAGTTACAATATTGAACCGAGTGCGGGTCACCACAATTAGTGCAATAATTATTCCTATAATCATCCTCCTCATAGGTGTAGTTGTAACCTCCTGAGTATTGATCCATAAGAATCACTCAGCAGACCACAACCAAGTCTCGAGATCAGAAAACAAAAATAAAAATGGAAACAGAGGCTGGACACGGCCCCGTGTTTAGTGGACACGGCCCCGTGTACAGAATCTGTATCTGGGCGTTTTAATTAAAGTTACTGATTTCGTTGAGCACGGGGGCGTGTTCAGTAAGCACGGCCCCGTGTTCAGTTTCTGTTACTGGGTGTTTTTATGAAAAATATGCAGCACGGCCCGTGTTCAGTGAGCACGACCCGTGTTCAACCTACTGTAAATGCAAAACTAAACTAAAATGCAGAAAAATGTGCGCGCGTTTTGAAAAAGTTTTGAAAAACTGATTAGGCCGTCGATTTTAAGCTTTCTTAAAATCCTTGTGTCCCCGGCAACGACGCCAAAAACTTGATGTGCGTGAGTGTTATTAGTTTTCAATGTATATTTTAATCCCCTTTTAACACTTTTTAGCCAAGTTTTAAATTTATAAAACACGATATTTTACTAACACCAAACACACATATGGGCAAGTGCACCCATCGTGAGCGTAGTATAGTGTTGGCAAGATACCGAGGTCGTCCAAGGACACAAGAGCTATTAGTACCGGTTTATCCTCA
Organism: Helianthus tuberosus; assembly: GCA_030545235.1. NCBI lineage: Eukaryota > Viridiplantae > Streptophyta > Magnoliopsida > Asterales > Asteraceae > Helianthus > Helianthus tuberosus. Next base: position 132,928,562 of record CM060383.1, read on the forward strand.
ACGTCTAGTCAAATCAAAAAGTTAGAAAAAAGGTTTTTAAACTAGAAAAATAAAACTAACTAAAATGCTGAAAAATAAAATAAAAATAAAAACAGATAGACAAGATGAATCACTTGGCTCCGACTCGTGTTTAGTGTAACCTTTGATTATTTCCGCACTTTTGCACTTTTTAAGAGATTATCTTAGTTATTGTAGTAGGCCCCTCTTTTGAAGGTGACGTTACCCTCAACCCAGTAGTTTGAGTCAGCAAGGATACAATCCTAAAGGGTCGAATTATTGAAAGATAATTAATTAAGTTATTAATGCATATTATGGTAGGCCCCTCTTTTGAAGGTGACGTTACCCTCGGCTAAGTAGTCTGAGTCAGCAGGGATACAGTCCTAAGTAGCCGGGTTGAAGTATTAATAGCAGCTTACATATGAGGGGATCAAAGAGTTTGGACCCCCGCCATCCAATACCGGTGGGTATTGAAGGAGGTCCTACTAAATTTGACCCAGGTCCTAACAGGATCTATACACTGAACAAGGCAACACTCTTACCAAACCGTTCCCTTAACCCCCGACCAGGTAGCCAACATACCTCCATATAGACCGTGGAGATATGAATGGTGAAAATCTTCTATTTTATATAGACAGTAAAATAATGCCAAGAAACCACGGACAAACGATAAGGAAGAATCACCTTCAACATAAGAAACTAGTTATTAAAGTCATTAATACATAACCAAGTAAAAAGTGCGAAAAGATTAAAAATAAAAAGTATTACACTAGACACTTGTCTTCACCAAGTGATGTAAGAGACTTAGGCAAACATGGTCTTTGATTGTCAAGAACTCTTACGATCAATCTTGGATCCCGAGACGACTCACACACTCTATGATGGACAATGGATGATGGTGTTGTGATGGTGGTGGGTGAAGTGTGAGAGAGGTGGTGTGCCAAGGGATGGTTTGCAAATGAGCCAAGCACCCCTATTTATAGCCTGAACAGTAGCTCGGGCACGGCCCCGTGTCCATTGGGCACGGCCCCGTGTCCACCTTCTTCTCTGTCTTCATTAATTGCAGTTTGTCTACATTAGTTGACCATGCCCCCGTGTCCGCTGGGCACACCCCCGTGTGCAGAAGCGTATCTGTACTATCAAGATTTGCCTGGATTCTGCGAGTCTTATAGTTGACCACGACCCCGTGTCCGCTGAGCACGGCCCCGTGGTGGGCGATAGAAGCTTCTATAGCTTTGTCTTTTATGCTGGAACTTGGGCACGCCCCCGTGTTCACTGAGCACGGGGCGTGTTCAGCCTTCTGTTCTCTTGTTTTGCTTGGGAAGATGCTGTCGGGGAGGTCGGGCATGCCGCGTTTGTTCCTTTTCTTGTATTTAAGTTAGATTTAGCTGCCTTTTTGCTTCTTTTGTTCATTTGAGCTCATTTAATCCTGAAAATACACAAGGAAGATAAAAGCACACTTTTTCCAACATTAGTACTAAAAAAGGGTTAGTTTTATGCCACAATTGATGTAATTTATATGTTGCATTTTGTGCACATCACTTGAGTAACGCTGTAACTGGAAGGATGCGTGCCGTTCGCCCTGATTAAGGTGAGAGCACAGTCCAGAAGGCCAAAGTGTGTACTCGAAATCCTTGAGAATAGTCGAATGACTTTGGGTAGTCGACGTCTATCACCCAAGATAATCTATTCTCGATTTTATGTGTTATCGATTCTGGATTTCGCTGCCGCTGACTTCATGATTTATCGCTTTTATGTGGAATTTTATGTGTTTTATGTGTCCATGTGTTTCGATTTTTGGTGATTTATACGCTTTTCGCTTTGATCAACACACACAACTTGCACTGCACATCTACCTCAAAACGTTAACAAATCGCATGCTATGTTACTCGTAATCTCGCTACTCGCACTCGCAAGTCTCGATCGCTTATGCGGCTTTGAAAGATAGGTGAATACGTGCAATATATGTAGGTGAATACATGCAAAATATAGTAGAAGATGTGCTTACATGGACTACGTGCTTCTGTGCCTATGTGCTTCTGTGGATTATGTGCCTATGTGACTACGTGATTAGATGTGTTCCTGAGCTTTATATAAAGTAGCTTTTGGAGATTCGCTAGACTATATTAGGGTTAATCGAAATTATGTCTGAGTCCTGTGACGATGTCTGTTGCAGACAATGTCATCATTCGGATCTCACACTGCTCGCTCTGCTCGCCGAAACCATGAGGACAAACGTATCGCTGCTCTCGTCGCTAAGCAGATGGCTAAGGTCATTCCGCAAATTGTCAGCGAGTTGAATGAAAACGCTTGCAAGTCCACTGACGAGTCCAGGACTGATTCTCCACGCGCCACTTTTAGCTTCAAGCAGTTTAAAGCCTGCGACCCTAAAGAATTCACTGGAGAAGATGGACCTACTGCCATGTTTCAATGGTTCGATTCTATTGAAGTCACCCTGCGCCAAAGCGGCTGTCCTGATAATCTCCGCACTGTTAACGCCACCGGCGTTTTCCAGTCCAGGGCTCTGGATTGGTGGGCTGCCGAAAGAAACAAGCGTGGAAATGATGCAGCCTATGGGCTTACGTGGGACGAGTTGAAGGACATCATGATGAAAGAGTTCTGCCCTCCCCATGATCTTCAGAAGCTGGAGGACGAGTTCTGGCACATCAAGCAAGAGGGTGGCGACAACGCTGGTTTAACTGCCCGCTTCAAGCAGCTGAGTATCTTTTGTGCAGGTCAAGTCACTACTCCCAAGATCACCATCAAGAAATACATCCGTGCTTTACTGGATTGTGTGGCTGACTTTGTGCAAGCCGCGAAGATGCCAACTATTGAGGAAACCTTCCTGCTCGCTGCCGAGATTAACGACAAGCGAGTTAGGGCTGGTTACTTCGATAAAGCCTCCAAGAATCTTCACCAAGTTACCACTGCTCCCACCGCTGAAACCGCCGCCGCATCGCAAGCTTCCAAGTCCTCCCGCTGCAAGAGAAAGAACAACAACAACAGTAGCAAAAATTTTGCTGCTACCGGAGCTCCGCTCCAAGCTATCACTGCTCAACCGCAACTCCAGAACCGCCAAGTAGCGGCCCCGGTGACCAATGCTCCGCCAGCCAAGCGTGCATATACTGGTACTCACCCGCTCTGCCCTACCTGTACCTATCATCATCCTACTGGGATTGCTTGCAGATTCTGTGTCCACTGCAACCTGTACGGCCACTTTACTGCTAATTGCCGTACCGGTCCTCGCCAAGCCCCAGCTCAAGCTCAAGGTCAAGCTCCTGCACCACCAGCTCTCCTTCTTGCTCCACAGGGCCAACCAGCAGCTCCTGCTCACGCTAGAGCTTGCTTTGCATCTAGGGATCCCAACCACTTTGCAAACATGTGCCCCAACAGAGTGGTGAAGCAAGTGCCACAGCAGCAGCCGCAACAACATCAACAGCAGCAGCCTCAGCAGCAGCAGCAGCCAACAACAAGCGGACGTGCTTTCAACATCAACGCCAGCCAGGCTCAAGCAGACAACAATCTGGTTAATGGTACACTCCTCATCAATGGTATATATGCTTCGTGTTTGTTTGATACTGGAGCAGATAACTGTTTTGTATCGTTTGAATTCGAAAAGCTCCTTAATCGTAAGCGCGCCTATCTCCTTACGACGTTCGACGTTGAAGTTGCCACTGGAAGAACCGTCGCTGTCAATTCTGTTCTACGTGATTGTACGCTTGAACTCAGCGATCACGTCTTCCCTATCGATCTCATCCCGATGCAGCTTGGTAGTTTCGACATCATAGTAGGCATGGATTTTCTTCGTGAAAATCATGCTGAAGTTGTTTGCTTTGATAAAATGATTTGTTTCTCGCTCGCTAATGGTGATTAATTGTGTGTTTACGGTGAAGTCGCATTGAAGAAACTCCAACTCATGTCGTGTGTCCAGTCTAGCAAGTATCTCCGCAAGGAATTCCAAGCTTTCTTGGCGCATATTGTAGTAGCGGAGAAAAAGGAAGTTAAGGCAATGAATAAGGTGCCTGTGGTTCGTGATTTTCCTAGAGTCTTCCCTGATGATCTACCTGGTTTACCTCCGAGTCGTGATATTGACTTCCACATTGATCTCATTCCTGGAGCAAACCTTGTTGCTAAAGCTCCCTATCGACTCGCTCTGTCTGAGATGCGCGAACTCTCGAGTCAACTCCAGGAATTACTTGACAAAGGCTTCATTCGCCCTAGCACCTCTCCGTGGGGCGCACCAGTCCTTTTTGTCAAAAAGAAGGATGAATCGTTTCGGATGTGCATCTATATAGGGAATTGAATAAGATGACTATCAAGAATCGCTATCCCTTGCCTCGAATCGATGATTTGTTTGACCAATTACAAGGTGCAACATGTTTCTCGAAGATTGATTTACGCTCAGGCTACCACCAGTTAAGCATTCAAGAGGAGGATATACCTAAAACCGCTTTTCGAACCCGATACGGTCACTATGAATTCGTTGTTATGCCCTTGGGGTTAACCAAAGCACCCGTGGTTTTCAAGGATCTGATGAATCGCGTGTGTAAACCCTTCCTCGACCGCTTCATCATCGTGTTTATCAATGATATCCTGATCTATTCCAACTCGAAAGCAGAACACGAGCAACATCTACGTTTGGTTCTAGAATTGTTCCAAGGGAATCGACTCTATGCCAAGTTCTCCAAGTGTGAATTTTTGCTAGAGGAGGTTCAATTCCTCGGTCACATTGTCAATAGTCAAGGTATTCACGTCGACCCCGTGAACATCGAAGCTGTTAGGAGTAGGCTTACACCTAAGAACCCGTCCGAAGTCCGTTCTTTTCTCGGACTAGCGGGCTATTATCGCCAATTTATTGAAGGATTCTCTAAAATCGCTATGTCGCTTACCTCTCTCACTCATAAAGACAAGCCTTTTGTTTGGGGAACTGAACAAGAGACAACCTTTCGAACTCTGAAGCATATGCTCTACGATGCTCCTGTATTCGCTTTACCCGAAGGAAACGATGACTTCGTAGTCTATTGCGATGCCTCGAACCTTGGTCTTGGTTGTGTTCCCATGCAACGAGACAATGTTATCGCTTATGCATTTCGTCAGCTCAAGATCCATGAGAAAAACTATACAACCCACGATCTCGAGCTTGGTAGAGTTGTTTTTGCATTGAAGATTTGGCGACACTACCTTTATTGTACCAAGTGTACGGTCTTCACAGACCATAAGAGCCTACAACACATCTTAAACCAAAAGGAGCTGAATATGCGCCAACGCCGATGGGTTGAACTTCTTAACGATTACGACTGTGAGATTCGTAATCATCCTGGCAAAGCAAATGTCGTTGCTGATACTCTAAGCCGACGAAGCTATTTGCATAGCGTTCATAATATTCACACCCAGCACAATCTCGAAGCTCTTATCCGTGACGCCCAACAAGCCTGTTTTACCGAACGCACTTTGAAGAAGGAATGAATTGTCAATAATGGCGAGCAACTGGTAATAAATCGAATGGTATATTCCATTATCTAGACCGAATTTGGATTCCCAAGCGCACCAACTTATGACAAATTCTGCTAGACGAAGCCCACAAGTCCCGATATTCTATTCATCCCGGTGCCGATAAGATGTACCAGGACCTTCGCTACAAATACTGGTGGCTGGGTATGAAAAAGGATATCGCTATCTATGTTTCGAAGTGCCTGACTTGTGCGAAAGTCAAGGCCGAGCAGCAAAGACCCTCTGGCCTACTCGTGTAACCCGAGATCCCTATGTGGAAATGGGAGAGTATAGCTATGGATTTAATAACGAAACATCCACGCACGCTATCAGGTCACGACAACATCTGGGTTGTCATTGACCGTTTGACTAAATCTACTCATTTTCTGCCGATACGAGAAGACTTTAAGGTAGAACGATTAGCACGGATCTACACCGACGAGATTATATGTCGACACAGGACGCCTCGTGATATCATCTTTGACCGCGATGGTCGGTTTACATCACGCCTTTGGGAAACGTTTCAATCTGCTCTCGGTACTGCTCTAAATCTAAGTACCGCTTTCCATCCCCAAACCGACGGTCAGACTGAAAGAAAAATTCGTACCCTCGAAGATATGCTTCGCTCGTGTGTTATAGATTTCGGTGGTAATTGGGACGCGCACTTACCTTTAGTCGAATTCTCGTACAGTAACAATTATCATTCTAGCATTCAAATGGCACCATTTGAGGCATTATACGGAAGAAAATGTCGATCACCTATTGTATGGCACGAGATCGGAGACGCGCAAATTACCGGTCCTGAGCTGTTGCAAGAAACGACTGACAAAATCCTCCAAATTCGAGACAATCTGTTGAAAGCTTGGAGTCGTCAGAAAAGTTACGCCGATAGACGCCGCAAGCCCCTTGAATTTGATGTTGGCGATCACGTACTCCTAAAGGTTTCACCTTGGAAGGGTGTGATCAGATTCGGAAAGAAAGGAAAGCTCGCGCCTCGATATGTTGGACCCTTTAAAATCCTGGAAAGGATTGGCAAAGTGGCCTACAGACTCAAACTACCAAAGGAACTTAGCAACGTCCACCCGACTTTCCACGTTTCGAACCTCAGAAAGTGTCTAGCCGAGCAGGATTTACAAGTGCCACTTGAGGATCTACAAGTGGACGAAACATTACACTTCGTGGAAAAGCCTGTCGAGATCATGGATCGAGAACCAAAGAAGCTCAGGCGCTCACGCATTCCCATTGTGAAGGTTCGCTGGGAACGCAAACGCGGCGCGGAGTTCACCTGGGAACTCGAGAGTGACATGAAGGCGAAATACCCTCAGCTTTTTGTTACGCCTGCGCCTTAATTTCGGGATGAAATTTCCTAAACTAGGTGAGGCTGCAACACCCCGTGTTTCCAAAGTCAAAGTCAAAGGAAGAAAAGATCGCTAATCGCGATCTGTCACTCCTTGCTTAATTATTGATTGTACTTCTTGACTAGTAATCGACCCCATTTAATTGTGTACTTTAGTTGTATTATGTGGAGTATCTGTTAATAATCTAAGTTTAATCGATGATTAATCACTAATCGACTTATCGATATCTTATCGCTCTCGCATCGCAACTCGAATTATGTGTTCTGGAAATTGTTTTACGTGTGTGTGCTACTTATGTGTTACTTGTGCATGTTTATATTATGTTTGTGGTGATTAATCGAGAATGCAATCGCAACTCTATCGCAACGCTATCTCATCGCAAACTCGAGATGCAAGGTTACTTATGTTGTTGTATGTTAGTTAGGTTATTTTTGTGACTATTGTTTAATACTATCGCACCGCTTACCTGCAACGCATCGCAACGCTCAACGCACGAAACAAAACATCAAAACGCAACTGGCCGAAGATGTCCGAACGAATGACCATTCGATTGAATGGCCATCCGTACAGATGACCATCCGATCAGATTGCCTTCTGATTCGCACACCTGCACCGCCTTTCCTCTTTTGGACATCTATAAATACCTCCTGTCACATCACAAACACTGATGTGACAGCTCTGGTTGCGACCCTTCGACTTCCCAGCTTATTTTCTCTCGATTTCTCGCAAATCTTGTAAGTTTTCCATTCAAGTCTTGTACTTCTGTAATCTACACACACTCCTTCATCTTTTTCACCAACAAATCTTCACTTTCCACCATGAAATCGGCTGATTTGAGGTGTTCTAGGATGATGTCATCATGGGGTTCTTATGAACTTCAAGATTTGGCCTCAATCCACCAAGAACAACTCAGATCTAATGGATTTCAACATGTATCAACACTGATTTCACATAAATCTAAACATTTTTGAGATTTATAAGGATTGAAAGATGTTTTCATAACTTTCTTTCAACTCTTTTACACTCATTCACTCAAAACCGATTGAACCCGAGCTCGTTCAGACCTTCTACTCGTTCTATATTGAAGTGTTGGACTGAGAATGGATCTCTATCGGAGGAGACGACCGATTCACGGGTTAAACATGAAGTACCATCAAGAACAGTTAACTGTCAAACGGGGTGATTCCCATCCGATCGGGTGACTTGGACTTGATGGGGTTGTCACACCCCGAAATTATCAGAGCTGGCGTGACTGGACTGGTATCTTCATTGCACAGTGGAAGCAATTAAGCTAAGACTTCTTGAAAATGAACGCCCACTAAGTACTCGACTCTTCATGGTTCTCCTATTTCAACCGTGCCTTAACTTTGTAAAGTAACCTGAGAAAGAAACATGCGAAAAATCAACATAAAGTTGAGCGAGTTCATAGTTTGTTTGTAAAAGATTTGAAATAAATCTTTTTGAATAACCGGTTTTTAAAATATTGTTGAGAAAACGAATTTAAAATCATTTTCTTGTCATGTTATATGGAAAACCTGTATTTGTAACGCATTATATTCGCAAAAACCTTGCTTTTGTAAACTCTTGTGTTTGTAAAACTTGTATAACCGTCAATGTCCACCCTGACATTGACAACATGCCTGCATAATCCTATGCTTTGAATTTATATAAAACATGGTATGTAATTTGTAAAGACGTATTGAAACTGAGTTCTGTATATGTAAGGAATACGGGATCGCTAATGGTTTGCGAGGCCACTAACATATGACACGACATAGGAAGCATCCAAACCATAGGCATTTTTAGCTGTCGAATCCACGACTGTCGATTCACGACTAGAGACACAAAAGCACTGCTTGGTACTAGAATGACCAAGAGTGTGGCTACCTGAAACACATTAGATCTAACCTTTTGTTCCGCGGTCTAGGTATATAGTTGATTAATGGTGCTTATGTTACCCTATTCGTGACATGATCTATTGTGTCATTCCTTAGTTTAATGTACCCCTTTGTACTTGTATTTTCCCATAGTTTAGAAAACTAGAATACGTATGTATGCACATTTCGAAAAATACGCTTGTTTGAAAACCGGTATAGAACATAAGCTTTTCGTAAACCATTTATGTCAGTTAAAACTTGTGTGTAAAATGGTTTAGAAATATGTAATTCATGTTTATTGAAAACCTTGTATGCTTTGCAAAAAGTGCATGTCTTTCCACCCCGAAAACATTTAGAAAAATGTAAAACCGTAAAAAGGTGGGGTTATGAACTCACCTGAATTCCCTTGTGCAAAGCTAGCTAATTACGACTTCGTGATGTCGTTTCCAAGACGAGACTCGCTAGCATGCATTCTACAATATTCCTAACACGGAATATCTTATAAGTTTCTAATATGAGGACGTAGTTAAACTACGTGTCACCGAGCTCTACCGAATCGTTAACCGAACGATTTTGACGGTACGTTGATAACTTAATAGAAACGATTAAGTTATACCCGTTAAGTTTCGTCTAATGTCGGTATTATTTTTCTAAGTCTTGGAAATACTTAGCTTCCAAAAGATTTAAAATATATAATTCTATATTTCTATAAAAATATATAAATATATCGATAAAGGCGCGTTAGTCGTTCCGAGAAATCGTAAGTGTATGTAGCGAATATTTCCATTAAAATAGTGTATAACATACTCGTATTATACATCGCGTCTCGTATGATATTTGTCAAAGTATAGTTATGTGTCGTTTAGGCTTTTAAAATAAATACATAACAAAACCGTTTCATTTGTCGGGTTTTTACAAAAATCGGGCAGAGTCTCCCCTGTTTTTAGACGATCCCGACAACCAATGAGTCGATTTATTTATCAAAATTCAATCAACAATTAAACCAACATATATATATATATCTTTCGTAAAGTTTGTAAAAAAAATCGTAAATAATTCACTATATATATACTCGGTTCGAGCTCGGTTCACGTAACTAAATTCTAAAGATCTAAAATCACGTAAAAAAAATATAACTTGCTACTTAAGTTTGTTACCGGGTCGTGTTGACTGAGTTTGATCTCAGTTGACCAAGTGTTGACCGAGTTAACTGCCATTGACTACGGTTGACCGCTGTTGACTCACGTTGACCGATCCTTGACCCGAACCAAAACGGACCCGCAAAACTGAACCGTAACCTGCCTGAATCTGACCCGTTCACCAGATCTAACCATTGACTTTCGTTGACCAACATTGACCAGTCAACCGGTTGTGTTGACTGGTTCAAGTTCGTTGACCGAGTACGAATGCGAATCACTCACGAGCTAAACCCAAATCAAAAATGAACATCACGTACTCAATGGTCGAAGGAAAATAATGAATTAAACAAAATATATACTAACTCACCGGAGTCGATCAGGCACCACCATCACTGTCGACAAGCACGGTGGCGGCGCCGCCATGGAACCGTCGCCGGAGACGGCACTGGCCCCCCACCGGTTCTCTCTCTATCTTTCCTCGTTTTCTCTCTCTTCCTCCTATTTTTGCTCGAGCCGTCACATGGAACCACCCACCACAGCGCCGCCACTGTGGTGGTGGTGTGGTTGCTGTTGTAGTCCGTCGGAGATCTCGTCGCCGCCGGTCAGTCACGAGGGAGAGAGGGGGAACAAGCTATAAGTGTGGTTGAGTGGGTGTGCGTCTGATCGGAGTGCCGACAGTGGCCGACTTCACTGGTTCACCGGCAGCCTGGTCTTGAGAGGGAGAGGGAGAGATCGAGTTGTCTATGCTTGTGTGGTTTGCTGAAATGTATCGAGAGGGAGAGTAAGAGGATCAGATGCTTGTTTGTGAGGAGAATAATTTCTCTGTGTTTGATTTTGGGTTATGTATATGAGTTAAAGACTAAAGTGTATAATTAGAGATCTAGTAGAGATCTTGTAAGATTTTGTTGAGATCTTGTGGTTTCAACTTTTGAGACAAAAATCTCATGTAGAGATTTTGTAGAGATCTTATAAGATCTTGATAAGATTTTTAAGGAAAGATCTAATATATTATGTGCAGGTTTAGGCTTGTGGGTTTTGGGCTTGGGCCTAGGGCCCACAAGCCCATCTCATGTGTAAGTAGCCCGTAATTCCTACGAGACACGTTTTTAAAACCGAAATCACTGTAGCCTAGTAAAATAATATTACAGAGTTAAAAACGTGTAAAAATAATGTCGGTATCCGTCGTAGTCGCGTTCGTGTGTTGATAACGGTAATAATCGCGAAAAATTACATCGTCGCCGTCTTTAATCCGTATTTGTCGGCGTTGTCAGTATTTGATACGGTTTCGTTTGTTGCCGTTTAATATTCCGCAGATTTCCCGCAGACCGTCATATGCGTACTGTAGAACCGCATAGGCGTTCCTAAGCTTACTGAGGGACTAATTAAGTTAATTTGCGTCGTAAACACTATTTATTGTCCCGTTAATCTCCTGTTAATCACGTAATTAAGGGCGTAAACTACCGGTTGTCACAGGGGTTTCCATTGTTTAGCACGTTGTCATACCGTCTCGGTCAAACCGTAAACTTTCAAACTTGAAAATTTTCAAAACGAGCAAGTCACTGAACGGACTGCCGTCTGATCGGATTGCCATCTGATCGAACAACAATCCGAACGAATGACATTTGGTCTTCAACACTTAAACTTTTTACAAATTTTCAAAGATAATTAGTTTCTAACGGATTGTCATCCGATCGGAAGACCATCCGATCGAATGACCATCCTGCTGTGAACTTGTTCTCCAAGAGATATCTCGCTGGATGGATCGGCATCCGACCGAACGACCGTTCGACCGGACGACCTAAAAGGTAGAGATACTTCTCTGTTTTCAAAATGCTACAACGAAAACTTCAAAGCCATCATACACAAACGCATCCATCCCAAACGAAGGACAATCCGACCGAATGGCCATCCGACCGGATTATGGATTGTCATCCGATCGAATGGCTCTTCGTCACTCAGTTCACTTGCACCGTTTAACGCGCCGTTCATCGCTTATGCTATCGTTAACTGTTCAGGCTAATCTCTCAGCACTCCCTTCAATCCAAGATAGTGTTTATTTACTAAACACGATCAGTGAGTATATTCGATCCCTTTTTGCTTTATGCACTTTTGGGTGTTACATACGTTACTTATAGTAAATCACATAAATCACACAACGCAGCCACTTTTATACACTAACCGATACTACAGGTTATACGTGTTACTCGATGAATGCTTGTATGTTATGTTTACACAGTGATTGTTGCCTGACACCTTAGCAGTGATAGTACTATAGTTTGGACTTAGCACCTGTCATGGATGGGGGTTGCTAAGGGTATTTCTTCATGTGTCACAGTGGTGATATGTGTTGCGCACTCTACAACTCGTAGTCACGTCTGTGCATGTTTCATTGTCGATAACCTACTAGCTTCACTTTGCTACATGTTACATGCTGGTTATGCGTAAACGATTTTCGCTATATATATTATACTATCAAACTTGTATGCTCACCTTTACACTATGTGTATTGACTTTATTTTAACGTATGTGAAAGGTGTTTGAGACGCTAGGATGCTTGCTATGTGGAAATCAAGTAGGAGAGTCTAGAAACAAACAATTTAGATTCTGAGTTATCGAAACAATATATTTGCCTTGAGATACTATGTCTGTAATAATTGAATTTCTTGATATGTTACGGTATGGGACGTAATGCTAAATATCTGGTAAATTTTAGTTGTTATGGATTTCTCTTGGACAATCTGTTTCGCTCAGTGCTACGCCCCGATGTTTCCGTCATCGGTTGGGGTGTGACACTTTACTCTTTGATTTTGCAGATGAGAGGATACATGCAACAGCAGGATGAAACTAATGGCTGGATCCTTCATGAGATTGATGAAATCAAGAAACTGAAGAAATCAACGGAGGATCACTCCCCATTGATGCCTAGATCGTTGGGTTTCACTACCCCACCAACAACCATCCAGCACTCCAAGTCATCAGGTGTCCAGCATCAAGAAGGACATTTGAAAGGTTAACTAGTGACTTATATAGGATCACCCAAGGTCATAATGAATCATTAAGGTTAACTAGTGACTTATATAGGATCACCCAAGGTCATAATGAATCATTAAGGGATTATATAACTAAATTTAGTAGAGAATCCTTAGAAATCCCTAACTTAGATATTACTACTGTTGTTGAAGCTTTTAAAATGGGTTTACTAAAAGATTCTCAATTCTATGATGATCTTGTTATGACACCTTGCAGGAACCTAGAAGAAGTAAGGAACACGGCCCTTAGGTTCATCCGTTTAGAGGATGACAAAAGGATCCAGGAAAGGTTGTCAGGATCCTCAAAGCAAGACAAACAAGGATCCTATTTCAAGAATAACAGATCCAAGTCATACACTAAACCTGACAACCAGAATGTGCACGCCGTGGTACAAGAGGAAGATGATGAGGATTATCCTCCTATCTCTGAATATTGTTTTGCTGCTGATAATAGTGAACTAATCCTTGCTATGCAGAATTTAGGTGACAAAGCTAGATGGCCAAGGAAGAGTGATAAACTGGCTGCTACCAAAGACAAATCAAAGTGGTGTGCTTATTATGAGGACTTTGGTCATCTCACAGATGAGTGCATAGCATTAAGGAAGGAGATTGGTTACATTTTGAGCAAAGGATCCTTGAAGGAGTTGTTTGGAAGAAAGAAATCAAGGATCCAGGACTCTGAGAAAGTTCCTGAAAAAGCTCCTCCTCTACCAGCTGATGCTCAAATCATCCACTTCATCTCCGGAGGTTCTGATATCTGTGGGACTTCATTTTCAGCGGCCAAGAGACATGCAAAGGAAACCAAGATGGAGAATGGGGATAGACCTGTTCGAACTTCCATTCTTACCCAGCAGAAAGTGATATCCTTTGATGAGGATGACCGTCTGGACATACAGGATCCTCATCACGACGGTTTAGTTATTACATTATTTATCTCTAACCATTTTGTTCACAAGATTCTCATTGACGGGGGAAGCTCGGTGAACATAATCCAGTTGGATGTCCTCAAAAGAATGAATATTCCTGAATCCGACATTGTTCCGAGATCATCTGTCCTTGTGGAATTCAGTGGAGAGACAAAAAAATACATTGGGGGACATCAAACTTCCTATTTATATAGAGGGAGTGAATTCTATTCAAAAGTTCTGTGTTATTGATTGCTTATCTTGCTGTAATGTTATCCTTGGCAGGCCATGGATACACGATATGAAGGCCATCCCCTAAACATATCATCAATGTGTGAAGCTCCCTACTCTATGGGGTGTGGTGAAGATCGAAAGTGATCAGCAGGAAGCAAAGAATTGCTACGCTTCTTCAATGAAACCAACCTCCAAGCCTAGGGAAGCATAGCAATTAAAGTATCCTCCAAGGGATGTCATGGAGGCAAGAGAGCAAGACGTCAAGGATATTCTGTTGAACCCCGAGGACCCTGAATCCAAAATTTTTATAGGATCCGGGATCCTTGACAGTATTGAGCAGGATTTAAAATCCTTCTTGAAAAGAAGAAAATCTACCTTTTCTTGAAAACATGAAGATATGACAGGTATATCTAAGGATGTTATTACTCACAAACTCGGTATTGACAGGTCATTCGAGCCAATACAGCAGAAAGGGAGGAAATTTACACTCGAAAGAAATGCCATTATCCAAGAAGAGGTAGACAAATTGCTCAAGGCAGGTATGATCAGAGAGGTAACGTATCCAAGATGGCTAGCCAATGTGGTAGTTGTTCAGAAAAAGAATGGAAAGTGGAGGGTATGCGTTGATTTTACTGACTTAAACAAAGCATATCCCAAGGATCCTTTCCCTTTACCCCACATTGACTCCATGGTGGATGCTACGGCGGGTCATGAGTTGTTAAATTTTATGGATGCTTCATCTGGATTTCAACAAATTCAGATGGAACCATATGACCAAGAGGACACAACCTTCATGACTCCCACTGGTATATATTGCTATATTGCTATGCCTTTTGTATTAAGAAATGCAGGTGCCACATACCAAAGGCTAGTGAATATGATGTTCAAAGAGCAGATTGGACACACAATGGAAGTCTACATAGATGATATGGTGGTCAAATCCAAAAGAGCTGAGGATCACCTGAAGGATTTGGAAGAAGCATTCAATATCCTTGACAGATACAACATAAAGTTGAATCCTTCCAAATTCCATTTTAGAGTTAAAGCTGGTAAATTTTTAGGATATATGGTGAAAAAGAGAGGAATAACGGCAAGTCCAAAATAAATCAAGGCCATTGTGAACGTCAAGTCTCCTGCCAATGCTAAGGATGTGCAAAGGTTGATAGGAAAAATCGCATCCTTGAACAGATTCATCTCAAAGTCCTCAGAAAAGTGCAAAAAGTTCTATGATATCCTGAGGAAGAATAAAAAGTTTGAATGGACTGAAAAGCATGAGAATGCCCTCAAAGCCCTCAAGGATTACCTATCCTCAGCACCAGCTCTAATGAAACCAGAAAATGAGGAAACATTATCCTTATATTTAGCTGTTTCAACTAAGGCAGTAAGTGCGATCCTAGTTAAGGATCATGAAGGCTCTCAACATCTGGTATACTATGTAAGTAAAAGTCTACTTGATGCTGAGTCCAAAAAACAAACGTCATGGTTCCTAAATACCACTCACGTAAAACGCCAAAAAGTTAAAAAATCAAAGATGGCAAACATCGTTTATTGGATGTTCAGTATTGTTCTGCGTGAAGTTTCACTGAATGGATTGTTAGCTGAGGGCGGTAACTCAATATGATTTTGCTGCATGAGATGGAAAAAACTTCAAGAAAAAGAGACTGATGACAGTCATGTCATTTTATCTTCTTTGTTCTTGAAGAAGGCTTGGATGAGAAGAAGAAACCGATGACACTGAAGAGTGGGATGAAGATAAAGATGAAAACCAAGCAAAAAACCCACTCACACGTCATCGATCTATGTCTCCAACATTCACAAAAAGCCACTTCAACAACAAACAAACAATAAATCACACCAAAGCCAAAAGCCATATATTTGTGACAGTTCTTGTAGTTTCAAAGAAGAAAGAGACTGATGACAGTGAAGATTTGGAAGAGAAATTCGATTGGGGTTTTAATTTATTTTCTTTGCTTCTATTTTTTTCTGTGGTTTGTTATCTAATTTTCCACTAAAAAATACATTATTTCTCTAAAAAATGCTTGTAAAAAGCCAAGATGCCACAAATGCCAAACTCTACAACTATAATAAAATTTGTGGCATCTTGGGGTTTTACAAGCATTTTTTTAGAACAAATGTATAAAACAATGTGCAAGAGAATAGAACAATGTGCCATCTTTGTCTAAATGCCATTAAAATTACAAAACGCCAAAATCTTTTAGATGGGACGTGTTACAGCCTTAACAAATGAAGCTGAACAAACAGTAACTACAAACAGTAAACTGAAACGACGGAAACTTTATTACTAACATTATAATTAAAACCCATTACATGGGTACTTGAATTTATTTATCTTTTCAAAGATGCCATAATTACCTGTCACGTTATAGGACTGCATCCTACACGGCGGCAAAAAAAAGTCATTATATAAGTAGAATAAGTAAACAAAACTTAACACTCCACGCATTCTCTAACACGCCACACCTTGTCTAAAACGCCATAAAAACTTTAAAAAAATGGCTCAAGTTATTGCATGGAGGTTTGATAGGTCGGAGAGACGTTTCATCCTTGTGACAATTGTGCTCTGTAATCGATGTACAATGTAAAACAATTTTAATTATTAATAAAACAATGTGCATTGGTGTTATTATGTGTGTATTTGTGTTTGATGATTTTACGATTTGATTCGATTCTGATTTCAAGCTTTAAATCGCTTTCTGGAAGGTTATACGCAAACTGGTGCGTAAACGCAGTCAGTTTAACGCGACAAACACTCTGGAATAGTGACATAGGCTTAAGATACCTTAAATAACCTTTACATAACTTAGAAATAAGTTTTGGATGGTTTGGTGTGTTGAAAATAAGTCTATTCGATCGCAGGGACTATTTGTGTCAAACTGCGAAACTATACCGATTCGTATGGTATCGAACAGTTCGGAACTTGATCATAAACTAAACATACCATAAATAACCTAAACATAGCTTAGAAATAAGCTTTGAGTGGTTCGGTGTGCGAAAGCATGCTTATTTGATCTTACAGGGACTAAAAGTGTCATAAACGACGTAAGTTTGCATTTACGCGCATATCTTACGTTCAGACCACATCTGGACATCCAAAATTTTTGTAGACACTAAAATATTTTTATTTTAGTGATCGGCATGCAAAAATACCATTCGTCGCTTAATTTGGTTCGTTTTTGCGTCCGTTCGAGTTTCGTCGTAATTAACCGAACAACGTGACCGTACGACCAAACGGACCGACATCCATGATATTTCCAAGGATATTTCAGGTCCCCTACACTTTGACGACCTTTTTAAGCCTTGAAAATGGGTTAACAGAGTTTAAACGCATCAAAACAGGCCTTAAACATGTGCAGGGACCATTTCTGCCATTTTGGCAAACTTTTTGGGAACTGGCACATGGTGGCGCTGCGCCACCACCACATGGCTCTGCCGTGGCGTGACCCACGGCCTGATCTGGAAAGAAATCTCATTTTTGTGCAGCAGATTGAAGTTCAGGGGCCATTCTTGCAATTTCTTTGTGTGCTAGCCAAGTTAGCACCTCCCCAAGTAAATTAGCTGGCCTCTAACACTTGTATGGCTAGGATTTAATGCTTGGTAACCACACAAACACATGGATTGATCCTATGAACCTCCAACAAGTATAAATAGCCATGCTCTTCATTTGTTGCAACTCACACTTGATCTAAATTCTCTAAGTTGAGGTTTTATAACTTCATACCTGAGAATTATAAAATCAAGTTCTAGCAAGGACCCTTTGTAAGCTTCCTTCATTCTTTTATTGCTTTCCTAGCTTAAAAGTGAAACAGTGTTTGACTTTCAGCTTTGACCAGTTAACAAGAAGTTTGTTTGAACTTCGCAACGTGAGCGTAATCACGATGGTTATAGTCCTTAGTGACTATACCTACTGATTACCACGTTGACTAGGCATAGTGACAAGTCGTAGTTTCGGTCAAAATGCGCATTTAAGCGTATTTTGCAACCAAACTACTCTTAGGTATCAAAACACTTTGTTTTGATATCAAAACTTGTTTTCTAACTTAGTTAAGCATGTTTTAACATGCTTAGCTCGTCACTTTTAGTTTAGTGCTTGTTTAGAGTCGTAAGTCAAGCGGTCTAAACCACCGCTTAGACTTTCGAACTCGACCCGTTTGGTCGATCATTAGGATCCGACCAAGCATGTTTAGTGACCATAGTTGCATAGGGAATAACCTTTCGAGGTTATACCTTATGGTCACCTAGTTTAAGTAGTTGTATGATAGGTAGTTTATATGCCTTAGGTAAATGACTAAAATGCCCTTTTCATGCATAATTGGATTTTAAGCATATGTAACTTAACTTTTGTCACCTAAACTGATTATGCAGCCTAATTAAACATGTTAGGGCATATAATACTTGTCATAGGACTAGTTAGACGTCTCGAACGAACTTTTGTGCGCACGACGCGTTAAAGTAGCATAAGCTACCTAAACGGGTCGTAACGGGTCGAAAGCACTTAGGTTAGGTTCCGATTTAGAATGTAGACTTTGTTAAACCATATCACATGAGTTCCAACACTCATTTAGTTTACAAGACCTCATTCTATCCGATCCTCCGATTTAGGTGCCGATTTATTTACTAGTGATCCGATTACTAGGTACTACTTGAATTTCCTTGGTTTGCCTGAGCTTCGCTAAGTTCTTTAGATCAAGGATACCCTTCTATTCAACGTGAGTACATAGTTCCCCTATTTTACTGTTTTCAATTGTTTTGGGGTGATTCATATGTATTAAAACGATTTCGATATTTAAACGATGGTTTCAAAAACGATTAAGATAGTTTATATTAAACTAATAACGATTTCGATAATGTGGACGAACTTGTTGGTTGTAATTACATAATGAATGACATTCATTAGCATTGATCAAGCCGACCAGTATTAGGTTATGGTACCATAGGATCTGACAAATCCCGTTATCAGAGTACACCCATGGTTATGTGTGGGGGTTATGTAGGTAACGACCGAATCTGATGATTGTTAACTTACCCTTTGGTGGTTTGTTAATATGAGAAACGAGATAGTCGAGTCAAGAAGGTTTGAATGTTATTAGCGAGACGACCATAAGTAGTTTCACAATTAAAACGAATACGATTTGGAGACGAGTTAAATGATTTGAAACGACTTAAACGAGATAAACGAATTAGATAAACGATTGGTTATGGGTAGTGATTAGATAATGGGATGGGTGTAGCATGATAAAAGCATGGTAGATACGCCGCTGGTACATCTTATATATAAGTGCTTTTATCATATTACATTTCATGTCATTATTTAGTTCACTTGGGAAACGATTTTGAAACGATGTCACACAACGAGGTTTTCGAAATGATATAAACCATACGAGTTTTATTAACGAGTTTTCACGAGATATTTTACGAGTTGGTTTACTAAAACAAATGTTTTGGGGTTAAGAATCATGGCTACGAGATTTTATAAACTATAACCATCTTGATTTGAGTTGGTTAATTATGTTGCAATACACTTTTCAAAACGAGGTTTGTACTTTTGACTCTTGTAGTCTAATAAGGTACTGCAACATATAAACGAGCCATGAATCCAATACTCTCATAAAATCTATGTGCTCGCCAGCATTTCTTTGCTGACTTTGTTTTTACATATGTTTCAGGTGATGTTGCGTGATGATTGCTAGGAAGCATGTTCACTTAGGATCTGGACGTGGCCTTAGTGACAGAAAAATGATAGTAGACGACGTATAATTTGTTTGTTTTGGTTTTAAGACAATGTAATTTACTTAATGAATCAATAAAATGAAACTTTAAATTACCATGGTTGTTTAAACGATGATTCTGTTACAACACTCCCCGACGTTTCTGCCACGGTTTGTTGTTTTACGTGGTCGGGGTGTGACAGAAGAGTTGGTATCAGAGCCAATGGTTATAGGGAATTAGGTTATTAGTAATGCTTTGACCTAGACTATAACTTTCTAGGACCCTAACACAAGTTCACTTGTGTTTAGATTTTAAAACAATACCGTCACCTATCCTTAGGTGATAACCACAACGAGAACACGAATTTCGAATCCGCTTCGAAAATTAATTATCTGTTCTAGGATGATTGATTACTAGGTTTTGAACCCTCTGTTATAAGGTTTTGAACCTTCTAAGTTTTCAAAATCTCGTCAAAGTTTGGGTCTAATTAATGTGAACACGTGCAAACTGGAAGAGTGAATGCCTGTACCCTGAGTTTTCTGTCTAAGGCTAGAGTGTTCGTACAAATCCACAGTATCGGACAAGTCACTCTTACCTGGGAACTCTTGGGGTGAGTGTTCACTTATAGGCGAGCATGTCTTCAGTGATACATTATATTGACCCATTTACTTTGATTAGTCACTGCGTGTCGTTTGTTTGTTCGAGGTAACAAACGAATGATTGCCTTCCTTGTGTTTTGTCGATGTTTTCAATACCTCTTTTGTTTTTCCAATTGTCGACCTTACTCGTTTCTCATGTTTCCTTGATTAGACAATGCCTCCCCGACGTGATGCTCAAACTTTTACTGCTGAAGAAGTCGCAGCCCTTGTTGCTCAACAAATGGCTGCAGTACTTCCTGGCGTAGTAACCCAGATCCATGAGTTATACAACAATAATAACAACAATAATAACAACAATAATGCACAATGTAGTTTCAAGAATTTTAATTCTGCTAGGCCGTTGAAGTTTTCTGGGTCGCAAGGAGCAACTGCGCTCCTTCAATGGTTCGAAAGTTTGGAAAGCACATTCAGACATGTGCAATGTCCGAATGAGCGTACGGTTGAGTTTGCATCTAGTGTGTTCGAGAAGCGTGCTCTTACATGGTGGAACGGAGTGATGCGTGATAGGGGTGCTGATGTGGCGATGGCACAAACATGGGAAGAGCTCCGAGCTCTCATGATGAGAGAGTTCTATCCCCGTCACGAGATTCGAGCTTTAGAACGAGAATTCGATGATTTGAAACAAGACGGGGGAGAACACCGTGCTTATACGGATCGATTTGAGGAGCTCAGTTTGTTGTGTCCTACGATGGTTACCCCGTTGGAGAAGGCAATTGAGAGGTATATCGATGGTTTACCCGATTCTGTGCAAGACATTGTGACGGGCAGTAATCCTACTACTGTTCGCCAAACGATCAAGTTGTCTGCTACTCTGACCGAGTCTCAGGTCAGAAAGGGTAAATTGACCCGTAAGGGTGATAAAAAGAAGTCAGCTGATTCTGCACAGGGTAAGGGTAAGGGTAAGGGTAAGAAGCAGGGTGAGTCTTCTAAAAAGTCAAGGAAGCGCAAGGCTTCCCAAAACTTTGCAGTTACTGCACAGAACCCTCAGAACCCACCAGCTCTACCTCCCACGAAAAAGCAATATGCTGGTACCGCACCTCACTGTGCCCGATGCAACGGTCACCATGTTGCCCAGCAGGCCTGTAAACAGTGCACTACGTGCGGTAGACTTGGGCATTTGGCCAACATTTGTCGTTTGGGCCAAAATCAGGCTGCTCAGGTTCCAGCACAAGTTCAAGGGAATGCTGCGAGATTCCCACCTGGTTCGTGTTTTAATTGCGGAGAAATGGGTCATTTCCGCAACAACTGCCCGAGGTTGGTAAATGCAAATGAGAATCCGAACGCGATCACGAATTTAAATCCCGCTCGTGGACGAGCATTCAATCTGAACACTAACGAGGCTCGAGCTGACAACGAAGTTGTTAACGGTACGTTTCTTGTTAACAATCAACTTGCATCTGTTCTTTTCGATTCTGGTGCCGATAGGAGTTTTGTTTCATTATCTTTTGAGCCTTTACTTGCGATACCTAGAACTAAACTGAGGAAACCCTTATATGTCGAAGTTGCTACTGGTAAACCCCTTGTACTCAATTTTGTTATTCGCGATTGTCAGTTGAACCTCGATAACCATTATTTTCCTATTGACCTCACTCCAATGCAACTTGGGAGTTTCGATATTATCGTGGGAACGGATTGGTTAACCAGACATCATGCTGAGGTGATTTGTTTCGATAAGATCATTCGTATTCCTCTTTCGTCTGGCGATGTTCTGGAAGTTCGTGGCGAGAAACCATCTGGTGGATTGAAACTCATGTCGTGTACGAAAGCCTAGAGTTACTTACGAAAAGGATATGTTGCCTTCCTGGCACATGTCACCGAGGAGAAAGGCAAGAGCAAGAGTATTCATGATATTTTGATTGTTTGGGGTTATCCAGAGGTGTTTCCTGATGAACTACCTGGTTTGCCTCCAGTTCGTCAAGTCGAGTTTCATATTGACCTTGTACCCAATGCCAACCCGATTGCGAAAGCACCTTATCGTCTTGCACCGTCTGAGATGCAAGAATTATCGAAACAACTTCAAGAGTTATCTGATAAAGGATTCATCCGACCGAGTTATTCACCTTGGGGCACTCTTGTCCTCTTTGTGAAAAAGAAAGATGGATCTTTTCGAATGTGTATCGATTATCGTTAGCTTAATAAGCTTACCATCAAGAATCGATATCCCCTACCTCGAATTGATGATCTCTTTGATCAACTGCAAGGTGCTACCTATTTTTCCAAGATCGATCTGCGTTCTGGGTATCATCAGCTTCGTGTACTCGAAGAAGATATTCCCAAAACTGCTTTTCGCATGAGATATGGGCACTACGAGTTCACTGTCATGCCTTTTGGTTTGACGAATGCCCCAGCTATCTTCATGGACTTAATGAATAGGGTCTGTAAACCTTATTTAGACAAGTTCATCATTGTGTTCATCGATGATATTCTCATTTATTCGAAGTCTCGAGCCGATCACGAGCAACACCTTTGCTTGACATTGGAACTCTTGAAGAAGGAACAACATTTTGCTAAATTCTTCAAGTGTGAATTTTGGCTTAAAGAAGTTCAGTTTTTGGGACATATAGTCAACGAGCAGGGTATTCATGTGGATCCTTGCAAAATTGCAGCAATTAAGGATTGGAACACACCAACGACGCCTACCGAGATTCGATCTTTTCTTGGTCTTACTGGATATTATCGTCGTTTTATTTCGAACTTCTTGAAGATTGCGGTTCCACTCACTGCTTTGACTCAAAAGAATAAGCCTTTTGAGTGGGGACCCAAACAAGAAGAAGCGTTTCAAACGCTGAAATAGAAGCTATGTGATGCTCTTGTTCTATCTCTGCCCGAGGGAAACGAAGATTTCGTTGTCTACTGTGACAAATCTAATTTGGGCCTTGGTTGTGTTCTCATGCAACGAGGCAAATTTATAGCATATGCGTCTAGACAATTGAAAGTTCACGAGAAGAACTATACGACTCACGATCTTGAGTTGGGAGCTGTGGTTTTCGCTCTCAAAATCTGGAGACACTATCTTTATGGCACGAAATGTGTGGTTTTCATAAACCACAAGAGTCTCCAGCACATTCTTAATCAGAAGGCATTGAACATGAGGTAATGACGATGGGTTGAGCTCTTGAACGACTACGATTGCGAGATTCGCTACCATCCTGGTAAGGCGAATGTCGTAGCCGATGCGCTTAGTTTAAAGGAGTGAGTCAAGCTTCATTCTGTTCGAACTCTATCTGATATTCAATCTCGTGTTCTTCAAGCTCAAAGGTCTTACGTGATCAAAGGCTTATTGAAATATGAGCTACCTCTTCAACTTGAGCTTAAACTCGAAACAAAGGACGATGGTTTACTTTATTTCAAGAATCATTTGTGGATCCCGAAACAAGACAATCTTCGCACTTTAGTGATGGACGAATCTCATAAGTCTCGATATTCTATCCATCCTGGTGCTGATAAAATGTACAAGGATCTTCGTACTCAGTATTGGTGGCCTGGTATGAAGAAGGATGTTGCCTTGTATGTGTCGAAATGCCTAACTTGTCTCAAAGTCAAGGCTGAACATCAACGACCTTCTGGCTTGCTTGTACAACCAGAGATACCGGTTTGGAAGTGGGAGAACATTGCGATGGATCTCATCACTAAATTACCGCGTACATCTAAAGGTCACGATGCGATTTGGGTTGTCATCGATCGATTAACGAAGTCAGCTTATTTTATTCCGATTCGCGAGGATCTATCTGCTGATAAACTTGCAAAGATTTATGTTGATGAGATTGTATCTCGACATGGTGTTCCTTTGGACATCATTTCTGATTGTGATGCTCGATTTTCATCTCATTTTTGGAAGACCATGCAATCTGCTATGGGAACCCAACTAAATCTAAGCACTGCTTATCACCCCCAAACAGATGGACAATCTGAGAGGACGATTCAAACTTTGGAGGATATGCTTAGAGCATGCGTGATAGACTTTGGTGGTAATTGGGACTCTCATCTGCCATTGATCGAGTTCTCTTACAACAACAGTTATCATGCTAGCATTAATATGGCACCATTCGAAGCTCTCTACGGTCGAAAATGTCATTCACCTATCTATTGGAATGAGATCGGTGAAGCTCAGCTTACTGGACCTGAGCTCATTCTGGAAACGACAGACAAAATCAAGAAAATTCGCGATAATCTTGTGACAGCTAGAAGCGGGAAAAGAGTTACGCGGATATGCGATGCAAGCCCTTGGAATTTCAAGTCGGAGACCATGTCCTACTCAAGGTGTCACCTTGGAAGGGAGTGGTGAGATTTGGAAAGAAAGGAAAACTTGCACCACGATATGTTGGACCATTTAAGATTGTTGAAAGAGTTGGAAAGGTTGCCTATCGACTAGAGCTACCTCCAGAGCTTGGAAATATTCATCTGACTTTTCACGTGTCTAATTTGCGAAAGTGTTTAGCTGACGCTGATCTTCACATTCCACTCGACGAAATCCAAATCGATGAAACGAAGCACTTTGTCGAGAAACCTGTGGAGATAGTAGACCGTGCAGTCAAACAGTTGAAGAACAAACGGATTCGATTGGTCAAGATTCGCTGGGAATCCAAACGTGGCCCAGAGTTTACTTGGGAACGTGAGGACCAAATGAAGGCGAAATATCCGCAATTGTTCTCACAAGTTTCCTCTAGTTAAAATTTTGGGACGAAATTTCCTAAAGTAGGGGAGACTGTGACAACTGTGCTCTGTAATCGATGTACAATGTAAAACAATGTTAATTATTAATAAAACAATGTGTTTTGGTGTTATTATATGTGTATTTGTGTTTGATGATTTTACGATTTGATTCGATTCCGATTTCAAGCTTTAAATAGCTTTCTGGAAGGTTATACGCAAACTGGTGCGTAAACGCAGTTAGTTTAACGCGACAAACACTCCGGAATAGTGACATTCGCTTAACATACCTTAAATAACCTTTACATAACTTAGAAATAAGTTTTGGATGGTTTGGTGTGTTGAAAATAAGTCTATTCGATCGCAGGGACTATTTGTGTCAAACTGCGAAACTATACCGATTCGTATGGTATCGAACAGTCCGGAACTTTATTATAAGCTAAACATACCATAAATAACCTAAACATCACTTTGAAATAAGCTTTGAGTGGTTCGGTGTGCGAAAGCATGCTTATTTGATCATACAGGGACTAAAAGTGTCATAAACGACGTAAGTTTGCATTTACGCGCATATCTTACGTTCAGACCACATTTGGACATCCAAAATTTTTGTAGACACTAAAATATTTTTATTTTAGTGATCGGCATGCAAAACTACGATTCGTCGCTTAATTTGGTTCGTTTTCGCGTCCGTTCGAGTTTCGTCGTAATTAACCGAACAACGTGACCGTACGACCAAACGGACCGACATCCATGATATTTCCAAGCATATTTCAGGTCCCCTACACTTTGACGACCTTGTTAAGCCTTGAAAATGGGTTAACGGGGTTTAAACGCATCAAAACAGGCCTTAAACATGTGCAGGGACCATTTATGCCATTTTGGCAAACTTTTTGGGAACTGGCACATGGTGGCGCTGTGCCACCACCACATGGCTCTGCCGTGGCATGACGCCATGACCTGATCTGGACAGAAATCTCATTTTTGTGCAGCAGATTGAAGTTCAGGGACCATTCTTGCAATTTCTTTGTGTTAGGAAACTTTATTTGTAAGTATTGAAGAAAATCACATTCAACTGGATCTATGAAGAGATCACAATCCTGAAGATCACAAACAAGAAAAAGAAGATCAGATAGGACAACTGAAATGCACAGCATTTGCTTCAAAGAATCACAAGTTGATCAAGAGCTGAATTGGATTATCAGAGAAGGTCATTTCTGATGGATCTGATGATATTTCTGATGAAATATCATCAGTTTCTGACGATTCTGATCATCAGGATTTTTCTGATGATTTGTTCACCAGAATTTCTGATGAAGTGGTTTATCAGAAATTCTGATGAAGAACCCCACTTGTCTGAAATCAGCTCTATCCTGCCACAATTACCGAAGCAAGTTGACATTATTGGATATCATGATGAAAAAGGCAACTTGAACGTTGGATTCAATGAATATGTCAATTGGCCACTTTTTGCAGGACTTATTGCATGAATAAACTATTGTTTATTCATGCACCCAGCCTTCTATAAATAGAAGGCTCAACCAGTAGAAGCCAATTGAGTTTGAAGCTTAGCATTCACACATACATCAAAACTCCATTGCCCTCTCACCCACAGAATTCAAGATTCATTTGTATTAGATAATAATCTTACAATCACCTTGTAAACTATTTTGTTTCAAAGTGAAATAAACTTGATAATTCTGTAGGTCTTGTTTCTGAAAGTCTGATTTCCATTTCCGCACATCTTTTTTTCACATCTACTAAAATCACTTACCATATTACCTGAAAAGAAGTTGTTTAAGGCCATACTGGGTCCAACAATTGGTATCAGAGCAGATTGAATAAACTATTTTCAAACGATCAATCGATCATCTTCTTTTCTCTAAATATGGCCAGCTTTCAATCCTGGAATAATGCTTTTAACATTGGTTCTATGTCCAAACCTCTGACTCTGGTCAGGGAGGAATACCCCCAATGAAAAATCAGGATGGTCAATTTCCTTAATGGTCATGACCGAGCTCTGTTTCAATCCATTGAAAGGGGTCCTCATACACCAATGACAGATATACCAGCTATTCCAGCAACTGACCAATCACCAGCAATCCCTGCCTCCCGTGCTCCCAAAAGTGAAATAAACTGGAGCGCGGAAGACAAGGAACTGGTGGCTGGGGATGAAAGGGCAAAGTCACTTTTAATAATGGCCATCCCCAATGACATATTTTCACAAGTTGATGCATGTGCATCAGCCAAGGAAATATGGGATCAGTTGGAAAATCTTTGTGAAGGAGGAGAAAGGATGAGAAGAAACAAGAGAACAAATAATGTCTCATCTTATGAAAGGTTTAAAAGTTTGCCAAATGAAAGATTAAATGATACATATCAAAGATTTACAAAACTTTTGAACGAGCTAAAGAAATTTGGAATAACTAAGTCAAATGATGAAAGAAACATAAAATTTCTTGATGCCCTTCCTAGAGAATGGAAAAGTCTAACCATGACTTTGTCCTCAACCTTAGAACTAGGAAATATGAGTCTCCATCACTTATACAGCATCTTGGTCCCCAGAGAGGAAGAAATATTTGAAGAAACCATTCAAAGAGGGGGGTCTTTAGCTCTTATCTCAAACTCACAAAGATCAACAACTTCCAATGATCCACAACCATCAAACAGCCAAAATCTTGAAATTTCTGATACATCATCAGACTTTTCAGCTTTTGCTGAAGCAATTGCACTACTCACCAAAACATTTGAGCAGAGGTTGAGGGGAGGAAGCCAGAGGTACCAGAGAAGTGACAGAGGAAGGATGGATGGGAGATCTAAAGATAAAGGGAAGGCTGAAGTTGTGTGTTACATGTGCAAGCAGAGAGGTCACTATGCATCAGAATGCAAGACCAAAAAGCTTAAAGATGTTGCTTACTAGGAGAAAAAGCTTGAAGAAGCAAAGAAGCAGCAACAAGTTAGCTTAATTGCTGGAACAGATACATGGTTATCTGATGATTCTTCTGATGATGAAGAAGAAGAATTGGCAAACTTCTGCCTGATGGCACTTTCTGAAGGACTACCAGAAACTTCAGAACAAAAGGTAAATTTAGACAATCTTGATCTTGAACACAAGCTAAACAAGCTCATGTCAGATTTTCTAAATCTGCAAGAAAAACATCAATCAGATATTAGAAAATCTGATGAGTTGCAAAGGACCTTGAATAAAATCATTCTTGAAAACAACTTCTTATAGAGGAAAGTTTAGATCAAAGTGCTAAAATTGAGTTTTATGAAAATGAAAGCAAAGATCTTTACAATAAAATCAATGATAAAGAAATCAATGTAAGAGGTTTTCAACAAGCCAAAGAATTCATAAATTTCATTGAGTCCACACCAAAGAACAAAGGAGAGGGTTTAGGATATAAAAACAAAAAAGGAAGTAAACCCACTGTCTTTGTAAAAGCAACTCATCAGATTTCTGATAAATTTACATCAGAATCTGAATCTGAATCTTGCAAAACAACCTGTTCTGAATACTTTTTTAATAAACCAAACTTCAAAACAAACATAAGTGAATGCAGTCAAGAATCTGTAAAGACTCCAGAAGCAGTTCACTCATCTTTTCAAAATTGTCCATTCATTCCATCAGAAGAAAAAATATCAGAAAATTCTGATAACTCTTGTATGTGTGTTGACATACTGAAGCTTGTTCAACACCATCTTCAAAAGAAAAATGTCAAATCTGTTAATGGCTCAGCATATAACAGAGTTTCTGATGCAAAACCAAGAAGAAGAAAAAATAAGTTGATTAAAATTCCATCAGAAACAGTACCCAAGCATGCCTGGGTACCAAAAACCCTCTAATCATTCCATTTCAGGACCATCATGTGCAGCAGATCTGGTACTACAATTCACGAAGCTCCAAGCACATGACTGGGGACAGGAGCTTACTCAGCAACTTTGTTTCAAAGCTGGGTAGAATGGTAAATTTTGGAAATGGAGTGAAAGGGAGGATCATGGGATATGGATGCATAAGGTATGGATGTTTGACCATAGAAAAAAGTAGCCTATGTTGAAGGCTTAACAAATAATCTGCTCGGTTCTATGATAAAAATCTTTCAGATAATCTTATCACCAGAAAAATGTTTGATAAATTGCTTTAGTGATAATCAAAGAAAAATCATATTTTTATGATAAATCACCAGAAAATCTGACAAGTTATCAGAAAATCTGATTTAATCATCAGAAAATCTGATTTAATCATCAGAAAATCTGATACAACATCAGAACACCTGATAAATCATCAGAAATTCTGGTGAATCATCAGAAAAATATGCTGGATAATCAGAATTATCATAGATCACTAGAACAAATTCCTGCATGTCATCATTCTTATTCATATCTTTTGAAAGCATATTCATAATCTGTACATTTGTTTTTCTTTCTTTCTTTCTTTTAAAAAAAAAGAGGGTTATTTGTTTAACAAATTTTTTTAGTGCTGCTAACGTCATTCAACAGAAAATTTCTGGGAACTCGTTAATATTAAACTTTCTCTCTCCTTCGTTAATTACACCCCATCATGTATTAAGAAGGTTGAAGTGACATATTGGTAGGCTATCATGATATATTACCAGAAATTGGCCGCCTAAATCATTTAATGCAAGTGAAAGTGGAGAATTAGCTTATCTCTGTTACACTTTCTGTCCTCTGGAAAACAATTAAATAACAGAGATTGCGGTGAAGAAAATCTGCAAGTAGGTACACTCCATTTATGGCAAATGTTAAGTTTACTATAAATGGTCACCACTTTGTGTTAAAAATCTGTCATTCTCACACACAAAAAAAAAAAAAATTGGTGCACTCTAAATCTTCTTCTTCACCTTCACCTCATACTCTCCCACACACAAAATGAATACCATCAAAGCTGAATGCTTCCCACTTGTTCTTCATCCATATCACAATCTAAGATTAAGGACCAATCTTGAAGGTCCTCAATGGGAAGGGTGTCAAGTTATGCTTAAGATGCTCATGAGTAGTAACTTGAGCTACTCCCTCACTACTCATATAACTGTTCATCCAGAGATTCTTCAAATCTTCTAGAAAAATGCAACATTATCTGAGTATGAGAAAAGGGAACAGATGGCCATCGAGAGTATGGTGTTAAATCAAAAAATTCTGTTAAATGAAGCCACCATCAGGACGGCTCTTCAACTCAATGATGATAATGATGTCCTGATGTTCTCCACGCCTCAAAAGGATGATGTCCTGAGGCAAATGGGTTACCATACGAAAACCCAACAACGAGCAATCAACAAACATGGCTTTATCAAGCCATGGAAATATCTAGTCACACAGATGGGTGCATGCTTTTCAAAGAAGGTCATCAATAATCATGAAGTATCTCTTAGATTGATGGAGCCTATACGTGCACTTGTACTCAAAGTACCTTACAACTTCTCTTATTATCTAATGATAGATTTTGCAAGTAACATGTGGGTTGCCAAGCCATTCTTGATGTATCCTCGTTTTCTGACGAAGATAATCACGAGCCAGCTAGACTTTGCAGGTATCCCTGCAAGTTATCCAAGGGCAGATATGAGACTTCAAGAGAACATGGGTCTCAGCATGCTTGTACCCACCAACCAGAACTATGGGTTGATAACTGACCTGTTGTTGCTTCTTGAAATGGAACATGGAGAAGGCATATATATTGATTAGGTTTTTCTTTGTTTTGATTGTGAAAATTTCTTTTTGTTAATATGTTTATATTAGGTGCTTACTTTACTGCTTTGTTGTCTGGTTTATGGGTTATATTTAGGGAAATGGGTAAATATGGAAAATGATCATCAGAAATCAAAACTTTGACTCAAAACTTTAAGTTTCTGATGACAGGAGACAAAATCTGGTAATTTAAAAATGGATCTAAATTTTTTCTGGTAAAACTTCAATAATAAAATGTTTTAGAAAATATCAGAAAACGCCAAGAGACATGGAAACCACCAGGAAAACAAATGTGAGTCTTCTGATCTTATCTCATTCCCTCTCATCTCAAAAAAAGAAACTCTGTCAAGAAAACTTCAAAATCTGTTGAAGAGGATCACAAGTTTAGGGGGAAAACTCAACCAAGAAATTATGTTGAAAAATTCTGTTGACTTCTATTGACCACATCTAAAAGGTCAACAGAAGACAGAACAAAAGGCAATACATATGTTCAACAGAACTGATGTTAAATTTCTGATGACATCATCAGAATGGGACTTTTGACTTACAAAGAAAAGAGGATACATATGAAGGAAGGTAATTGGACCTCCTATCTAATGGGGTCCATAAAGATGAAAAGGTGTCACAGAACCGATAGTTTTCTCCAATCAAAATCAGTTCAATACTTTCGTAAAGAAATGATTGAAGAAACTACAAATTGAAGGGACAAGTTGAAAAGGCATAACCACGATTACATGATAAACCATCTCATTAATGTCTTGATACCCACGATCCAACGGTTACATTCTGAACCAAAAACTCATGTTACACGATCTAACGGTTATAAAGACATTTAATGAGCTCTTAACCACCAGTACATGCCACCTTCTAAAAACCCCTCAACTCCATACACCCACAACTCTCTGCCTAAACACTACTATATAACACACACTTAGCAGAAATTCAAATATCACTCAGCTTCCTCACAAAAACTTCAATCCTGAAAATCCCCTGTTTCTCATTCATAATTCAAAAATCCCTAAATTTCAAACCCTAACTCACAAAGATCAACAATGGCAGAAGTAAACCTCAACATCCCAATTGTTGAACATGAAGTACCTTTTGTTGAAGATGCAGAATTTCTACCAATGAAGGAAAACAATCTGCTGATGAATACAGAGCATTCGGAGTATGATATAAGATGTCAACTTCTGGTAGAATATCTCATAAAATGTCCAATCTCAGGAGCACTAACAAAAGGAAGAGAGGTACCAGAAAGGCTACTACAGCAATTTGTCCGCACTTTTGATGAAGTTGAAGAAAATCAGGTCTCTGCTCATGTATGGGGAAGTGTTTATGTAACATTAACCCTTGCAAGAGTAAGAGAATGGCTTAAACAGCCTATTCTTGATAGTTACATTGAAGCCCCAAGCAGAGAAGAATTAATAAGCTTCATCATTGGGCTTGGCTACAAGAAAAAGGATATCAACAAAATTGGAGCAATTAGAAGAAGTGAATTGCCAGCCATCTAGCTAGTGATGATGGAAGTGCTGAATAAATGTCTCACTTCAAAGATTGGGAGAGCTGATCAAATCAGTCAAGCTATTCTGACAATCATGTATGGACTCATAACTGGGTTTAAAATTGATTATGGGTCAGAAATTTTCAACCTACTCAAAAGGTCAATCATCACCAGAAATGGAAGAATAATCTCACATCTGCCATATCCAAGGTTAATCTCTATTTTCATCTCTGAAACATTTGCTACAAGAAACATGGAAATTCCAATTTTGGAAGATGTTTGGAGTTCAAATACCATGAAGGCCTGGAGTTCCAATCATGGATGGGAATCAGACAAAGATATCCCTGTGTTACCAGAAAGCATGTTATGCCTCATTGCACCAGACTCACAATACAGAATACAACATGAAGAACTTCTGACAAAATCAGATTCTCTAACAGAAGAGCCCAGCAAAGAAGTTGTGAACTGTTCTTCATCAACAGAAAAAGGAGATAATGAGAAGTCCTCTCCATCAGAAAAAGATGGTGCAGGAGGAAAAAGAATTATGGAGATAGCCAACTCACCAGAAAACAAGACATAACATGCTGAAAGCCAACAGATTCATGAAGCAGGAATTCATCATAAATTTGAGAGTCATCAAAAGGAAGTACATGAACACTATGCAGAATCACATGTTGCTGGAGAAACTCACTTTAATTCTGCTACAATTGAAGCCACTGAAGTCGTACACTATGATGAATCTTAGATTGCTGGTACATCTCTCTTAAACACTGTCTTAGTTGACTCTCACATTGAAGAAACAAAATCAGAAAGTTCAGTTAATGTTTCTTACAAGATAGAATACAGAACAACTAAGGTTGATGAGGAGGTTACTAGTGCCATTAATCTCAACTCTGAATCAGAAAATGAGGAAGAGGATGAGATCCCAACAGATAGAGATCAGGAAACTGATCAAGGAAATCTGGCTAAAGGTAATCCGTTTACCTCAAAAACTTGTGGAGAATCATATGTTGATATGGTTCAAGGACATAAGGAAATCCAGGGTGAAAATGAGTTTTTCATCACTAGTGGAGATGATTCTGGTAAACTTAAAGCTGCACCAAAATCTGGTAACGCCAAAAGTGACCCTATCATTTCCAAAACAATAGCCAATGTGTTTGCAGCTGGAATGTTACAAGGAACATCCGTTGTTCCCAATATCCCTAAAACACCCATGAACCAAGAAAATTTAGAAAAAGTGCTGGAAAATGTTTACAAAGTCTGGAAAAGAAATCCAGTTGAAGAAAAACTTGATATGTTGCTGTCAGAAATACAAGATCAAAGGGCTGATCTAAAGACTTTGTCAGAATTAGTGGAGGCAATAAAGAAACAAGCTGAAGAAAACACTGAAGCACTAAGGTCTCTTCAAAAGATGAAAGAAAGGGCACCAAAATCCAACATCTCTACATCAGAAATCCAGAAGATTCTCACAGAAATTGAAAAGATCAAGGCACAAGTTGCAAATGTGATAGAATCAAGGCAATCAAGCAGTTCAAACAGAGTTTTGGAGGAAGTTACCATGCTAAGGGCAAGCAATAACAGTATCACAGATGCTCTTGAGAAGCTGTCAAAAGTATGGGCTGTAATTCAGACGAAAGCTCAAACTGAATTCACCAATGTTCAGAAAAACATAACCAGTAACTCAAAACAGGTAAAAGAGGTGCAACAACTAATGGAGAAGATGCAATTCAACATTGCAAGATTGGCCAAAGTGGATCCCCAAGAACTCATGAAAGAAATTCCTGCTGAAAGCTCACATCAAGAAACTCCAAAGTCAACTCCTCAACAATCATCAACCACCCCAATCACCAAAGTTGGAACCAAAATGATGGGTCCACCTCCAAATGTCCCAAGAGATGAAATGCTGAAAAGGTTAGCAACTGCAAAACCTCAAGTTATTACAAATTTGAAATTGCTAGCATCTGTCCCAAATCCAACAGTGTCTGATGACTCAGCCATAAGTAAATATATGAATATACAAACAATGAATGAATGGGAACAAGAAGGTGATTCGTCAACAAAATCAAAGATTGTTAAGAGAAAATCTCTGAAACCAAGTCTGTCATGGATAAAGAGATTGCCAGGGATGTAATGATGTTTCCTGAGTACAATCTGGTGAGTTATTATTTAACAAAAGAAGATGAACAAACAAGATCACTGTCTCCTATCAGACTGGCTTTAAGAGAAGAAAGGATAAAAAGAGGGTCAGGTAGCATTCAGAAACAGAATAGGAATCCAGTCAGGAAAATTTTAAAGGTGGATGAAGTGAAAGTTGCAACCAATGATGTTGGAGGAACTCATGTGCAAAACAGATACACACTTCAAAGAGAAAATGGGGAAGAACAAAAGGTGACTGATGAAGAAATAGTTGACCAATTGCATCCTTTAGACATTCTGTTTATGAAGGATCACTATGAAAAGGAAAAGAAAAATAACCAAGAAGTCAGAAGGGCATTATATGGCATATCAAAGGCTGGAATATTGCTATTTGAAAGAATAGCTTTTACAGACTTTGATCTATGCATCAATTATGAGCATGTATACAACAAAAAGGTGTATGTCAGATCACCAAAGACAAAAGTTCCCTCAGAAATATTGGAAGATGCAAGATATGGAGACATCATTATGCTGACAAGTAAAAATGAAGAACATAACTATGGTGTAATCTTCAGAGATATTGATAATAACAAAGCTCTGTTCAGAAGTGTTGATATCTGCAAGTACTCAAATCAAACTCTGAAGTATATCCTGAAAACCATGAACAGGAGACAAGAACATCTTCAGAAGATAGGAAAGAACTTGGAAGGATACAGGAAAGAAATTGAGCAAATGATTGAAGAATGGATCCAAGTAAGAGAATGGTACAAAGACATGTATGTCAGCTGCAACAAATATATCTCCTACAAAAAGAAGTTAAAGGAAGGAGATGTGCACAAGAGAGTGAAGCTGAATTGAAGAAACTGTTTATTTGATTTTTCATCTTTTATGTAATTTGTTTTTCAAAAACATCAGTAACTGGTTTAATTTTGCAAGTATTATGTTTCCACTGTTTGGAAATTTTCTGTTCATAAGGTAGTTAATTTTCTTACAATACTCAGGGGGAAACTGTTAGGAAACTTTATTTGTAAGTATTGAGGAAACTCACAATCAACTGGATCTATGAAGAGATCACAATCCCGAAGATCACAAACAAGAAAAAGAAGATCAGATAGGACAACTGAAATGCACAGCATCTGCTTCAAAGAATCACAAGTTGATCAAGAGCTGAATTGGATTATCAAAGAAGGTCATTTCTGATGGATCTGATGATATTTCTTATGAAATATCATCAGTTTCTGACGATTCTGATCATCAGGATTTTTCTAATGATTTGTTCACCAGAATTTCTGATGAAGTGGTTTATCAGAAATTCTGATGAAGAACCCCACTTGTCTGAAATCAGCTCTATCGTGCCACAATTACCGAAGCAAGTTGACATTATTGGATATCATGATGAAAAAGGCAACTTGAACGTTGGATTCAATGAATATGTCAATTGGCCACTTTTTGCAGGACTTATTGCATGAATAAACTATTGTTTATTCATGCACCCAGCCTTTTATAAATATAAGGCTCAGCCAGTAGAAGCCAATTGAGTTTGAAGCTTAGCATTCACACATACATCAAAACTCCATTGCCCTCTCACCCACAGAATTCAAGATTCATTTGTATTAGATAATAATATTACAATCACCTTGTAAACTATTTTGTTTCAAAGTGATATAAACTTGATAATTCTGTAGGTCTTGTTTCTGAAAGTCTGATTTCCATTTCCGCACATCTTTTTCACATCTACTGAAATCACTTGCCATATTACGTGAAAATAAGTTGTTTAAGGCCATACTGGGTCCAACACTTTGTGTGGTAGCCAAGTTAGCACCTCCCCAAGTAAATTAGCTGGCCTCTAACACTTGTATGGCTAGGATTTAATGCTTGGTAACCACACAAACACATGGATTGATCCTATGAACCTCCAACAAGTATAAATAGCCATGCTCTTCATTTGTTGCAACTCACACTTGATCTAAATTCTCTAAGTTGAGGTTTTATAACTTCATACCTGAGAATTATAAGATCAAGTTCTAGCAAGGACCCTTTGTAAGCTTCCTTCATTCTTTTATTGCTTTCCTAGCTTAAAAGTCAAACAGTGTTTGACTTTCAGCTTTGACCAGTCAATGGTCAACAAGAAGTTCATTTGAACTTCGCAACGTGAGCATAATCACGATGGTTATAGTCCTTAATGACTATACCTATTGATTACCACGTTGACTAGGCGTAGTGACGAGTCGTCGTTTCGGTCAAAATGCGCATTTAAGTGTATTTTGCAACCAAACTACTCTTAGGTATCAAAACACTTTGTTTTGATATCAAAACTTGTTTTCTAACTTAGTTAAGCATGTTTTAACATGCTTAGCTTGTCACTTTTAGTTTAGTGCTTGTTTAGAGTCGTAAGTCAAGCGGTCTAAACCACCGCTTAGACTTTCGAACTCGACCCGTTTGGTCGATCATTAGGATCCGACCAAGCATGTTTAGTGACCATAGTTGCATAGGGAATAACCTTCTGAGGTTATACCTTATGGTCACCTAGTTTAAGTAGTTGTATGATAGGTAGTTTATATGCCTTAGGTAAATGACCAAAATGCCCTTTTCATGCATAATTGGATTTTAAGCATATGTAACTTAACTTTTGTCACCTAAACTGATTATGCAACCTAATTAAACATGTTAGGGCATATAATACTTGTCATAGGACTAGTTAGACGTCTCGAACGCGCTTTTGCGCGCACGACGCGTTAAAGTAGCATAAGCTACCTAAACGGGTCGAAAGCACTTAGGTTAGGTTCCGATTTAGAATGTAGACTTTGTTAAACCATATCACATGAGTTCCAACACTCATTTGGTTTACAAGACCTCATTCTATCCGATTCTCAGGTTTAGGTGTCGATTTATTTACTAGTGATCCGATTACTAGGTACTACTTGAATTTCCTTGGTTTGCCTGAGCTTCGCTAAGTTCTTTAGATCAAGGATACTCTTCTATTCAACGTGAGTACATAGTTCCCCTATTTTACTGTTTTTAATTGTTTTAGGGTGATTCATATGTATTAAAACGATTTCGATATTTAAACGATGGTTTCAAAAACGATTAAGATGGTTTATATTAAACTAATAACAATTTCGATAATGTGGACGAACTTGTTGGTTGTAATTACATAACGAATGACATTCATTAGCATTGATCAAGCCGACCAGTATTAGGTTATGGTACCATAGGATCTGACAAATCCCGTTATCAGACTACACCCATGGTTATGTGTGGGGGTTATGTAGGTGACGACCGAATCTGATGATTGTTAACTTACCCTTTAGTGGTTTGTTAATACGAGAAACGAGATAGTCGAGTCACGAAGGTTTGAATGTTATTAGCGAGACGACCATAAGTAGTTTCACAATTAAAATGAATATGATTTGGAGATGAGTTAAACGATTTGAAACGACTTAAACGAGATAAACGAATTAGATAAACGATTGGTTATGGGTAGTGATTAGATAATGGGATGGGTGTAGCATGATAAAAGCATGGTAGATACGCCGCTGGTACATCTTATATATAAGTGCTTTTATCATATTACATTTCATGTCATTATTTAGTTCACTTGGGAAACGATTTTGAAACGATGTCACACAATGAGGTTTTCGAAATGATATAAACCATACGAGTTTTATTAACGAGTTTTCATGAGATATTTTACGAGTTGGTTTACTAAAACAAATATTTTGGGGTTAAGAATCATGGCTACGAGATTTTATAAACTATAACCATCTTGATTTGAGTTGGTTAATTATGTTGCAATACGCTTTTCAAAACGAGGTTTGTACTTTTGACAGTTGTAGTCTAATAAGGTACTGCAACATATAAACGAGCCATGAATCTAATACTCTCATAAAATCTATGTGCTCGCCAGCATTTCTTTGCTGACTTTC
The DNA here is from genome assembly GCA_030545235.1 of Helianthus tuberosus. Taxonomy (NCBI): domain Eukaryota; kingdom Viridiplantae; phylum Streptophyta; class Magnoliopsida; order Asterales; family Asteraceae; genus Helianthus; species Helianthus tuberosus. The sequence goes on from CM060383.1 coordinate 132,966,893, forward strand.
TTTTTACATATGTTTCAGGTGATGTTGCGTGATGATTGCTAGGAAGCATGTTCACTTAGGATCTGGACGTGGCCTTAGTTACATAAAAACGATAGTAGACGACGTATAATTTGTTTGTTTGGTTTTAAGACTATGTAATTTAATTAATGAATCAATAAAACGAAACTTTAAATTACCATGGTTGTTGAAACGATGATTCTGTTACAACACTCCCCGACGTTTCCGCTACGGTTTGTTGTTTTACGTGGTTGAGGTGCGACAATCCTAAAGTTATTTGACAGGAGAAGGGTGAAGGTCAAGACAATCAAGGCCATACTTAGTATGGATGAATCTGTTTAGAGGGATATTCTGGCCCTTGGGGTTCCAATGGCCGACGATTTTGAAACGACTCGAAAGGTAATAAAAATATTGAAGAGAAAATTTCCAGCAGATGATGATGATGATGATGATGATATTGACGAGACTGGTCTACCAACAGTTAGCATGCGGGGTTTAGATGAACAAGCAAGAACGGTTAAAGTGACTTATCGACACGGGGTGGAATATTCATTGCCGATGGATGAAATGCTGAAGAAAGAGAGACTACATCTTCTTGAACAACTCTGTGATTTAGCACCTTCGAACGATGTAAGATCCAGGGTTGTCATGATATTTAAGTATAGGCTGCAGCAAAGACGAGACGAGATAATGGCGTTATACACCAATGCACAATATGATGATGATGAATGTGAAGAAAGTGATGAACAAAGCGATGGGTACATCTCTGATGTAATCCCATACACAGAACACTATTAGTTTGTTTTGATTTCGTCTTATTTTAATCTTTCGAATTATTAATGAATTATAATTTATTGAGAACGCCATAAACGCCAAAAAATTTACCTTTATAAGATATTTGGGATTAATTCAACTGGTAAATTCTACAAAACGCTAAAAAATGTAAAATTTGAATTATTAAAGGTATATAATGATTTTAACACCATGGACGACAAGATGTTAGAATTATTAATTAATTTTAATGAATTTGGTAACGCCATAAACGCTAAACTGTTATCTATGTGACAAAAAACGATTAATTGAACGAGACAGATCTAAAAAAGACCAGTAAAACGCCAGGTATTATTGAATCTAACTAAACGCCAAAAAAATCTTAGATGCAAAAATTGAAGCAGTATTGTGTCACCCGAATTGGAAAAGGGAAGATAAAAAGACAAAAATGCCCCTCTGCCCTGATTATATCGCGCGCCACGTGTTCGACTAGAATCCATTCTCACCGTTCTCACACTTTAGGTCATTTTCTCTTGATCCCGTTTCCATATATAATTTTATACATTATATTAAGTTTCCATCTTACTAACATATTATTGAAATAAAGGGAATGCATATTTTCATATTCATGCATAAGCGATACCCAGCTGGCTTCCAATATCTTTTACATACACAAAAGAGCATTTATATCACTTTGTTGTACTCATTTTGCACCACAGTCTTCATCAGGTAGTCCTTTTTAGTGTTTAACTTCAGTCAACTGATGTATCTCATATGGGTAAACATTTGTGGGTAACGCTGTAACTGGAAGGATGCGTGTCGTTCGCCCAGATTGAGGTGAGAGCACAGTCCAGAAGGCCAAAGTGTGTACTCGAAATCCTTGAGAATAGTTGAATGACTTTGGGTAGTCGACGTCTATCACCCAAGACAATCTATTATCGATTTTATGTGTTATCGATTCTGGATTTCGCTGCCGCTGACTTCGTGATTTATCGCTTTTATGTGGAATTTTATGTGTTTTATGTGGTTTTATGTGTCCATGTGTTTCGATTTTTGGTATTTTATACGCTTTTCGCTTTCGCTTTGATCAACACACACAACTCGTACTGCACATCTACCTCAAAACGTTAACAAATCGCATGCTATGTTACTCACAATCTCGCTACTCGCACTCGCAACTCTCGATCGCTTACGCGGCTTTGAAAGATAGGTGAATACATGTAATATATGTAGGTGAATACGTGCAAAATATAGTAGAAGATGTGCTTACGTGGACTACGTGCTTCTGTGCCTATGTGCTTCTGTGGATTATGTGCCTATGTGACTATGTGATTAGATGTGTTCCTGAGCTTTATATAAAGTAGCTTTTGGAGATTCGCTATACTATATTAGGGATAATCGAAATTGTGTCTGAGTCCTATGACGATATCTGTTGCAGACAATGTTGTCATTCGGATCTCACACTGCTCGCTCTGCTCGCCGAAACCATGAGGACAAACGTATCGCTGCTCTCATCGCTAAGCAGATGGCTAAGGTCATTCCGCAAATTGTCAGCGAGTTGAATGAAAATGCTAGCAAGTCCTCTGACGAGTCCAGGAATAATTCTCCACGCGCCACTTTTAGCTTCAAGCAGTTTAAAGCCTGCGGCCCTAAAGAATTCACCGGAGAAGATGAACCTAATGCCATGTTTCAATGGTTCGATTCTATTGAACTCACCCTGCGCCAAGGCGGCTGTCCAGATAATCTCTGCACTGTTAACGCCACCGGCATTTTCCAGTCCAGGGCTCTAGATTGGTGGGCTGCCGAAAGAAACAAGCATGGAAATGATGCAGCCTATGGGCTTACGTGGGACTAGTTGAAGGACATCATGATGAAAGAGTTCTGCCCTCCCCACGAGCTTCAGAAGCTGGAGGACGAGTTCTGGCACATCAAGCAAGAGGGTGGCGACAACGCTGGTTTAACTGCCCGCTTCAAGCAGCTGAGTATCATTTGTGCACGTCAAGTCACTACTCCCAAGATCACCATCAAGAGATACATCCGTGCTTTACTGGATTGTGTGGCTGCCTTTGTGCAAGCCGCGAAGACGACAACTATTGAGGAAACCTTCCTGCTCGCTGCCGAGATTAACGACAAGCGAGTTAGGGCTGGTTACTTCGATAAAGCCTCCAAGAATCTTCACCAAGTTACCGCTGCTCCCACCGCTGAAACCGACACCGCACCGCAAGCTTCCAAGTCCTCCCGCCGCAAGAGAAAGAACAACAACAACAGTAGAAAAAATTGTGCTGCTACCGGCGCTCCGCTCCAAGCTATCACTGCTCAACCGCCACTCCAGAACCGCCAAGTAGCGGCCCCGGTGACCAATGCACCGCCAGCCAAGCGTGTATATACTGGTACTCACCCGCTCTGCCCTACCTGTACCTATCATCATCCTACTAGGATTGCTTGCAGATTCTGTGTCCACAGCAACCTGTACGGCCACTTTACTGCTAATTGCCGTATCTGTCCTCGCCAAGCCCCAGCTCAAGCTCAAGGTCAAGCTCCTACACCACCAGCTCTCCTTCCTGCTCCATAGGGCCAACCAACAGCTCCTGCTCACGCTAGAGCTTGCTTTGCATCTGGGGATCCCAACCACTTTGTAAACATGTGCCCCAACAGAGTGGTGAAGCAAGAGCCACAGCAGCAGCCGCAACAACATCAACAGTAACAGCCTCAGCAGCAACAGCAGCCAGCAGCACGCGGACGTGCTTTCAACATCAACGCCCGCCAGGAATACCAAGCTTTCTTGGCGCACATTGTAGTAGCGGAGAAAAAGGAAGTTAAGGCAATGAATAAGCTGCCTGTGGTTCGTGATTTTCCTAGAGTCTTCCCTGATGATCTACCTGGTTTACCTCCGAGTCGTGATATTGACTTCCACATTGATCTCATTCCTGGAGCAAACCCTGTTGCTAAAGCTCCCTATCGACTCGCTCTGTCCGAGATGTGCGAACTCTCAAGTCAACTCCAGGAATTACTTGACAAAGGCTTCATTCGCCCTAGCACCTCTCCGTGGGGCGCACCAGTCCTTTTTGTCAAAAAGAAGGACGGATCGTTCCGGATGTGCATCGATTATAGGGAATTGAATAAGCTGACTATCAAGAATCGCTATCCCTTGCCTCGAATCCATGATTTGTTTGACCAATTACAAGGTGCAACGTGTTTCTCGAAGATTGATTTACGCTCACGCTACCACCAGTTACGCATTCAAGAGGAGGATATACCTAACACCGCTTTTCGAACCCGATACGGTCACTATGAATTCGTTGTTATACCCTTTGGGTTAACCAACGCACTCGCGATTTTCATGGATCTGATCATATCGCGTGTGTAAACCCTTTCTCGACCGTTTCGTCATCATGTTTATCAATGATATCCTGATCTATTCCAAGTCGAAAGCCGAACACGCGCAACATCTACGTTTGGTTCTCTAATTGCTCCAAGGGAATCGACTCTATGCCAAGTTCTCCAAGTGTGAATTTTGGCTAGAGGAGGTTCAATTCCTCGGTCACATTGTCAATAGTCAAGGTATTCACGTCGACCCCGCGAAGATCAAAGCTGTTAGGAGTTGGGTTACACCTAAGAACCCGTCCGAAGTCCGTTTTTTTCTCGGACTAGCGGGCTATTATCGCCGATTTATCGAAGGATTCTCTAAAATCGTTGTGTCGCTTACCTCTCTCACTTATAAAGACAAGCCTTTTGTTTGGGGAAATGAACAAGAGACAACCTTTCGAACTCTGAAGCATATGCTCTGCGATGCTCCTGTACTCGCTTTACCCGAAGGAAACGATGACTTCGTAGTCTATTGTGATGCCTCGAACCTTGGTCTCGGTTGTGTTCTCATACAACGAGACAATGTTATCGCTTACGCATTTCGTCAGCTCAAGATCCACGAGAAGAACTATACAACCCATGATCTCGAGCTTGGTACAGTTGTTTTTGCATTGAAGATTTGGCGACACTACCTTTACGATACCAAGTGTACGGTCTTCACAGACCATAAGAGCCTACAACACATCTTAAACTAAAAGGACCTCAATATGCGCCAACGCCGATGGGTTGAACTTCTTAACGATTACGACTGTGAGATTCGTTATCATCCTGGTAAAGCAAATGTCGTTGTCGATGCTCTAAGCCGACGAAGCTATTTGCATAGCGTTCGTAATATTCACGCCCAACACAATCTCGAAGCTCTTATCCGTGACGCCCAACATGCTTGTTTTACCGAACGCACTTTGAAGAAGGAAAGAATTATCAATAATGGCGAGCAACTGGTGATAAATCGAATGGTATATTCCATTATCTGGACCGAATTTGGATTCCCAAGCGCACCAACTTACGACAAATTCTGCTAGACGAAGCCCACAAGTCCCGATATTCTATTGATCCCGGTGCCGATAAGATGTACCAGGACCTTCGCTACAAATACTGGTAGCTGGGTATAAAAAAGGATATGGCTATCTATGTTTCAAAGTGCCTGACTTGTTCGAAAGTCAAGGCCGAGCAGCAAAGACCATCTGGCCTACTCGTGCAACCCGAGATCCCTATGTGGAAATGGAGAGTATAGCTATGGATTTCATAACGAAACTTCCACGCACGCTATCAGGTCACGACAACATCTGGGTTTTCGTTGACCGTTTGACTAAATCTGCTCATTTTCTGTCGATACGAGAAGACTTTAAGGTAGAACGATTAGCACGGATCTACACCGACGAGATTATATGTCGACACGGGACGCCTCATGATATCATCTCTGACCGCGATGGTTGGTTTACATGGCGCCTTTGGGAAACGTTTCAATCTGCTCTCGGTACTGCTCTCAATTTAAGTACCGCTTTCCATCCCCAAACCGATGGTCAGACTGAAAGAACGATTCGTACCCTCGAAGATATGCTTCGCTCGTGTGTCATAGATTTCGGTGGTAATTGGGATGCGCACTTACATTTAGTCAAATTCTCGTACAATAAAAGTTATCATTGTAGCATTCAAATGGCACCGTTTGAGGCATTATACGGAAGAAAATGTCGATCGCCTATTGTATGGCACGAGATCGGAGACGCACAAATTACCGGTCCTGAGCTGTTGCAAGAAACGACTAAAAAAATCCTCCAAATTTGAGACAATCTGCTGAAAGCTCGGAGTCATCAGAAAAGTTACGCCGATAGACGCCGCAAGCCCCTTGAATTTGACGTTGGCGATCACGTACTCCTAAAGGTTTCACCTTGGAAGGGTGTGATCAGATTCAGCAAGAAAGGAAAGCTCGCGCCTCGATATGTTGGACCCTATAAAATCCTGGAAAGGATTGGCAAAGTGGCCTACAGACTCGAACTACCGGAGGAACTTAGCAACGTCCACCCGACTTTCCACGTTTCGAACCTCAGAAAGTGTCTAGCCGAGCAGGATTTACAAGTGCCACTTGAGGATCCACAAGTGGACGAAATATTACACTTCGTGGAAAATCCTGTCGAGATCATGGATCGAGAAACCAAGAAGCTCAGGCGCTCACGCATTCCCATTGTGAAGGTTCGTTGGGAACGCAAACGCGGCGCGGAGTTCACCTGGGAACTCGAGAGTGACATGAAGGCGAAGTACCCTCAGCTTTTTGTTACGCCTGCGCCTTAATTTCGGGACAAAATTCCCTAAACTAGGGGAGGCTTTAACACCCCGTGTTTCCAAAGTCAAAGTACAAGTCAAAGCCAAAGGAAGAAAAGATCGCTAATTGCGATCTATCACTCCTTGCTTAATTATTGATTGTACTTCTTGACTAGTAATCGATCCCATTTAATTGTGTGCTTTAGTTGTATTATGTGGAGTATCTCTTAATAATCGCAGTTTAATCGATGATTAATCGCTAATCGACTTATCGATATTTTATCGCTGTCGCATCGCAACTCGAATTATGTGTTCTGGATATTGTTTTACGTGTGTGTGCTACTTATGTGTTACTTGTGCATGTTTATATCATGTTTTGTGGTGATTAATCAAGAACGCAATCACAACTCTATCGCAACGCTATCTCATCGCAAACTCGAGATGCAAGGATACTTATGTTGTTGTATGTTAGTTAGGTTATTTGTGTGACTATTGTTTAATACTATCGCACCGCTTACCCGCAACGCTCAACGCACGAAACAAAACATCGAAACGCAACTCGCCGGAGATGTCCGAACGAATAACCATTCGATTGAATGGTCATCCGTACGGATGACCATCCGATCAGACTGCCTTCCGATTCGCACACCTGCACCGCCTTTCCACTTCTGGACATCTATAAATACCTCCTGTCACATCACAAACAGTGATGTGACAGATCTGGTGCGACCCTTCGACTTCCCAGCCTATTTTCTCTCGATTTCTCGCAAATCTTGTAACTTTTCCATTCAAATCTTGTACTTCTATGATCTACACACACTTCTTCATCTTTTTCACCAACAAATATTCACTTTCCACCATGAAATCGGCTGATTTGAGGTGTTCTAGGATGATGTCATCATGGGGTTCTTATGAACTTCAAGATTTGGCCTCAATCCACCAAGAACAACTCAGATATAATGGATTTCAACATGTATCAACACTGATTTCAAATAAATCTAAACATTTTCGAGATTTATAAGGATTGAAAGATGTTTTCATAACTTTCTTTCAATTCTTTTACACTCATTCACTCAAAACCGATAGAACCCGAGCTCGTTCAGACCTTCTACTCGTTCTATATTGAAGTGTTGGACTGAGAATGGATCTCTATCGGAGGAGACGACCGATTCACGGGTTAAACATGAAGTACCATCAAGAACAGTTAACTTATCAAACGGGGTGATTCCCATCCGATCGGGTGACTTGGACTTGATGGGGTTTCCATTGTTTAGCACGTTGTCATACCATCTCGGTCAAACCGTAAACTTTCAAACTTGAAAAATTTCAAAATGAGCATGTCACTGAACGGGCTGCCGTCTGATCGGATTGCCATCTGATCGAACAACAATCCGATCGAATGACATTTGGTCTTCAACACTTAAACTTTTTACAGATTTTCAAAGATAATTAGTTTCTAATGGATTGTCATCCGATCGAATGACCATCCTGCTGTGAACTTGTTCTGCAAGAGATATCTCGCTGGACGAATTGGCATCCGACCGAACGACCGTTCGACCGGATGACCTAAAAGGTAGAGATACTTCTCTGTTTTCAAAATGCTACAACGAAAACTTCAAAGCCATCATACACAAACACATCCATCCTAAACGAAGGACAATCCGACCGAATGGCCATCCATCCTGATGACCATCCGACCGAATTGTCATCCGGTCGAATGACCATCCGTACGGATTGTCATCCGATCAAATGGCCCTTCATCACTCAGTTCACTTGCACCATTTAACGCGCCGTTCATCGCTTATGCTATCGTTAACTGTTCAGGCTAATCTCTCAGCGCTCCCTTCAATCCAAGATAGTGTGTATTTACTAAACACGATCTGTGAGTATATTCGATCCCTTTTTGCTTTACGGACTTTTGGGTGTTACATACGTTACTTATACTAAATCACATCGATCACACAACACAACCACTTTTATACACTAACCGATACTGCAGGTTATACGTGTTACTCGATGAATTCTTGTATGTTATGTTTACACAGTGATTGTTGCCTGACACCTTAGCAATGATAGTACTATAGTTTGGACTCAGCACCTATCATGGACGGGGGTTGCTAAGGGTATTTCTTCATGTGTCACAGTGGTGATATGTGTTGCGCACTCTACAACTCGCAATCACGTCTGTGCATATTTCATTGTCGATAACCTACTAGCTTCACTTTGCTACATGTTACATGCTGGTTATGTGTAAACGATTTTTGCTATATATATTATACTATCAAACTTGTATGCTCACCTTTACACTATGTGTATTGACTTTATTTTAACGTATGTGACAGGTGTTTGAGACGCTAGGATGCTTGCTATGTGGAAATCAAATAGGAGAGTCTAGAAACAAACAATTTAGATTCTGAGCTGTCGAAACAATATATTTTCCTTGAGATACTATGTCTGTAATAATTGAATTTCTTGATATGTTACGGTATGGGACCTAATGCTAAATATCTGGTAAATTTTAGTTGTTATGGATTTCTCTTGGACAATCTATTTCGCTCAGTGCCACGCCCCGATGTTTTCGTCATCGGTTAGGGTGTGACACTTTACTCTTTGATTTTGCAGATGAGAGGATACATGCAACAGCAGGATGAAACTAATGGCTGGATCCTTCGTGAGATTGATGAAATCAAGAAACTGAAGAAATCAACGGAGGATCACTCCCCATTGATGCCTAGATCGTTGGATTTCACTACCCCACCAACAACCATCCAGCACTCCAACGGAGGATTTCACATCCCCATTGTTATGACACCTTGCAGGAACCTAGATGAAGTAAGGGACAGGGCCCTTAGGTTCATCCGTTTAGAGGATGACAAAAGGATCCAGGAAAGGTTGTCAGGATCCTCAAAGCAAGACAAACAAGGATCCTATTTCAAGAATAACAGATCCAAGTCATACACTAAACCTGACAACCAGAATGTGCACGCCGTGGTACAAGAGGAAGATGATGAGGATTATCCTCCTATCTCTGAATATTGTTTTGCTGCTGATAATAGTGAACTAACCCTTGCTATGCAGAATTTAGGTGACAAAGCTAGATAGCCAAGGAAGAGTGACAAACCGGCTGCTAGCAAAGACAAATCAAAGTGATGTGCTTATTATGAGGACTTTGGTCATCTCACAGATGAGTGCATAGCATTAAGGAAGGAGATTGGTTACATTTTGAGCAAAGGATCCTTGAAGGAGTTGTTTGGAAGAAAGAAATCAAGGATCCAGGACTCTAAGAAAGTTCCTGAAAAAGCTCCTCCTCCACCTACTGATTCTCAAATCATCCACTTCATCTCCGGAGGTTCTGATATCTGTGGAACTTCATTTTCAGCGGCCAAGAGACATGCAAAGGAAACCAAGATGGAGAATGGGAATAGACCTGTTGATGTGCACAAAATGCAAAATATAAATTACATCAATTGTGGCATAAAACTAACCCTTTTTAGTACTAATGTTGGAAAAAGTGTGCTTTTGTCTTCCTTTTGTATTTTCAGGATTAAATGAGCTCAATTGAACAAAAGAAGCAAAAAGGCAGCTAAATCTAACATAAATACAAGAAAAGGAACAAACGTGGCATGCCCGACCTCACCGACAGCATCTTCCCAAGCAAAACAAGAGAACAGAAGGCTGAACACGCCCCATGCCCAGTGAACACGGGGGCGTGCCCAAGTGCCAGCATAAAAGACAAAGCTATAGAAGCTTCTATCGCCCACCACGGGGCCGTGCTCAGCGGACACGGGGCCGTGGTCAACTATAAGATTCGCATAATCCAGGCAAATCTTGATAGTACAGACACGCTTCTACACACGGGGCGTGCCCAGCGGACACGGGGGCGTGGTCAACTAATGCAGACAAACTGCAATTAATGAAGACAGAGAAGAAGGTGGACATGGGGCCGTGCCCGAGCTACTGTTCAGGCTATAAATAGGGGTGCTTGGCTCATTTGCAGACCATCCCTTGGCACACCACCTCTCTCACAATTCACCCACCACCCACCACCATCACAACCCCATCATCCATTGTCCATCATAGAGTGTGTGAGTCGTCTCGGGATCCAAGATTGATCGTAAGATTTCTTGACAATCAAATGCCATGTTTGCCTACGTCTCTTACATCACTTGGTGAAGACAAATGTCTAGTGTAATACTTTTTATTTTTAATCTTTTCGCACTTTTTACTTGGTTATGTATTAATGACTTTAATAACTAGTTTCTTATGTTGAAGGTGATTTTTTCTTATCGTTTGTCTGTGGTGTCTTGGCATTATTTTACTGTCTATATAAAATAAAAGATTTTCACCATTCATATCTCCACGGTCTATATAGAGGTATGTTGGCTACCTGGTCGGGGGTTAAGGGAACGGTTTGGTAAGAGTCTTGCCTTATTCAGTGTATAGATCCTGCAAGGTGTATAGATCCTGCAAGGACCTGGGTCAAATTTAGTAGGACCTCCTTCAATACCCACCGGTATTGGATGGCGGGGGTCCAAACTCTTTGATCCCCTCATATGTAAGCTACTATTAATACTTTAACCTGGCTACTTAGGATTGTATCCCTGCTGACTCAGACTACTTAGCCGAGGGTAACGTCACCTTCAAAAGAGGGGCCTACCATAATATGCATTAATAACTTAATTAATTATCTTTCAATAATCCGACCCTTTAGGATTGTATCCTTGCTGACTCAAACTACTGGGTTGAGGGTAACGTCACCTTCAAAAGAGGGGCCTACTACAATAACTAAGATAATATCTTAAATAGTGCAAAAGTGCAGAAATAATCAAAGGTTACACTAAACACGAGTCGGAGCCAAGTGATTCATCTTGTCTATCTGTTTTTATTTTTATTTTATTTTTCAGCATTTTAGTTAGTTTTATTTTTCTAGTTTAAAAACCTTTTTTTCTAACTTTTTGATTTGATTAGACGTTGAGGATAAACCGGTACTAAAAGCTCTTGTGTCCTTGGACGACCTCGGTATCTTGCCAACACTATACTACGCTCACGATGGGTGCACTTGCCCATATGTGTGTTTGGTGTTAGTAAAATATCGTGTTTTATAAATTTAAAACTTGGCTAAAAAGTGTTAAAAAGGGCTTAAAATATACATTAAAAACTAATAACACTCACGCACATTAAGTTTTTGGCGCCGTTGCCGGGGACACAAGGATTTTAAGAAAGTTAGGAATCAACGGCCTAATCGTTTTTTCTAATTTTTCTATTTTTTTAGGATTTTTCTTAGTTTTTCAGCTTCTGCAGAGCTCAGCACGGGCCGTGCATGCTGAACACGCCCCGTGCCCAATCATTGGAACTGGCAATCCTGTTTTAAGTCAGACAGTAAGCTGAACACGGGGCCGTGCCCATTCAACATGCCCCGTGCCCAAGTTTCAGTTACTGAAAACAGAACCGTAAGATCCCGACGGTTGGTAATTTCTGACACAAACATGAGTGATACTGATATTTTTTACTTTCGGCACTCTTATGGTACGTGGTGGTTCCCATAAAGAATTAGAATGTTATTTTCTAAATTATAAGCCCCACTATATAGACCCATTGTTTTCCTGTAGCCTTAAGAGGGGCGAAAGTAAAAATAATCCCTATCTCTCCCTCGAATGCTCTCAACCGGATCTTCTAGGAGAAATGCTTTTTGATGAACTATTTCAAATGGAAGATCTAATTCTTAATTGGTTAGAAGAACTTAGGATAGATTTCAATAATTTATCTAAAGATGATAACCAAGAAGAATTGTTGGGATCACATTCAAATAAAAACAACTTCGTTGTTCCCGATGTTACCTCTAACTCTAGTGAGGACTTGAGCGATAGTCGTCCTTGTGTCGATTGTGCCGTGAAGGACTCCCCATCGACTTCGTTCGATGCATACATAGACCTGAGTGATTCGGCATACACCTTCCTTAACGAGAGCCCGGGAAAGGGTTGGACTTGTCCACCTACATATAGCATAGGAATCACCCTCACCGAAAACCTCTTGCGTTCTCGTCTTAATCTGGAGCAATTAAGGTATCTTAGGCACTTTGGGGTTGTTCCATCCAGTAAGGAACCACCCGATCCGGATAAGTTCCTTAAAAATAGACAAACTCCATAAGACAGCTTCTAGACACAGGGCCGTGTCCAGGTCAACACGCCCCCGTGTCCACCCAAAGATTCCTGTCTGATTTCATGTCAGAATAAGGACAAAATATGTCAGGATTCCACCTGCACACGGGGCCGTGTCCAGCTGACTCGGGGCCGTGTCCAGCATGCTGTCATTTTCTATAAATGCAGCAAGATTCCTGCACATATGGACCACTCCAAAGACAAAGATCTGGTGGATCTTCCCACATACCATCCTAGGTATATTCTAAAGAAGGTTCCCAACAACCATCTTGTCTTTTCCACTTTTATCCATTACCTTCTTCTTCAATTTCTCTTAACACCTCCATTAGAGCTTGAAATCTCCATAATTCCAAGCCTTATTGAGATGTTTGTTAGATTTTTATTCAAAGAATCTTGTTAAAAATAAGTTCTACAACAATGTTTTAAGTTGTTTCTGCTTAGAAACGTTTTAAAAATCACAAAAACAAATTAAAACACCAAGATTCCTTGTTCCAAAAAATCTGCAGACATCTGAACACGAGGCCGTGCTCATTGAGCACGGGGCCGTGTCCGAGGTACTGTTTACATAAAATTGAGCTCTTTTCGGTATGTCTTCTCAGAATGGCGAGCAGAACTAGTAGAACATCTTCATCGCACTCTAGGAACAACCGACAAGGAAGAAGGTCATCAACGGTTGAAGATTCTCTTGTAAACTATGTTTACGCTTTAAGAGAGGGCATTGATGAAATAACAAGAGTGGAAGAAGCATTGGTCGACCGTATCAATCATTTGACGGTGGGACTAGAGGGATGTCTTCGAGAGGTCAACCATTTGCACCAAAGGTTGAACATTCTCGCTTCTCCTCCTTTGGTTCCAATCATTACCCAAAGGGCATGGAATGTGGTTCCCGAAGTCATCATACCAGCCGAATGGTACGCCATGCATCCGGAGCCCCCTCGGGACGTACTACAAGGGGTTCCGGTTGGTGTCGCTCCTCCTCCACAAGATGTTGAGGAGAATGACGCCGCCTTCTTCCTCCCAAGAGAGATAGAAGAATGGCTTTAACACCCCTCGGCTCGGAGTTCTACAAAGCTTTTAGATACCGGAAAACTATTTTCGGAGTTTTGGTTCTTATTGTACTCGTAGAGCTCCATAGGATGATTTTACATATCACTTGACCTATCTAATTTAGGACCCTTTAATTTTATTTTCTGCTTTGTTTTTAACTTTTTAGGATTATTATGGAATTCTCTCTATGACTTAATGAATGATGGTTTTAGCTAGTTTGGTGTTTGGATGATGTTGAATTGGATAAAACACACTCGGGATGGTGAAGGATAACAAGGGAAACTTGAACCAGCACCCCATGCACGAAAACAGGGCCATCCGACAAATTTTTCTTCATTACAGCAAGTTTAGCATGGGCCGTGCCCGCCCAACACGGCCCTGTGCTGCACAATCTGCAGAAAATGCCCAGTTCAGGTAACTGGACACGGGGCGTGTTCACCCAACACGTCCCCGTGCCCAGGCTTCTGTTTCTCTTTATTCATTTCTGTTACTGGCGATCTGAACACGGGGCCGTGCCCGGACACCACGGGGCCGTGTCCAGACCCCCAGTAACACAAATTTTGCTTTTTCACACCTTTTTACACATTCAATCAACCTATAAAGTTATTTTTGGGACACATTGAGGACAATGTGTAATTTAAGTGTGGGGGGGATGCTAAAATCTTGAATCTTGCAAGTCCTAATTACAAGCCTTACACAAAACTCTATTGGAACCGCTAATCACCCCAAATTTTTTCAAAAAAAAATTTCGTTTTTTTACTTGTCTAGGTTTAATTTGGGAATTTCAAATTCTATAAAGGTTATATTTTTACAAATTTACAACCGATAGCGTCGTGATAAAAAGAACCAACATAAGAAAATTATGAAAAGGCATGACAAGTTTAGTTAGAATTTGATTATATACTTGATCACATAAAAACCCATTCCCACAAAAAGTGAGTTTTGAGCCTTTATTGAGCATACAAATACATATCTTTAAACTAAATGCTCATTTTTCGTTTCTTGTGTGAATAGCCGCTTGGTTCTTACGACTCTAGAACTTGCCACGACGATACATTCCCGGTCCTTACCAACTTAAACCCGAGTAAGTAAATGATGGAGGCATTAGGACTAACCCTTTTTATTTCTACACCATTATTTTTCTTTTTTTTACCACCTACCCAAAATCCCCCTAGTAAACCCCTTTGAGCCTAAACCTTTTCATTTCTTAACCCAAAAACAAACACCCTTTCACCCACCAAAACCTTTTTATTTTTAACCCTTTGTTTTAGTAACAAGCTTGGTTTTTCTTATAACTTTAAAAAAAAAAAAAAAAAATTTGTTGATGATGAAGCAAGAGAAATAAACAAACAAGTTCATCAAAAATAACTTTGTTTGAATAATGGCTTCATCAAAATAAAAACTACAAAAAAAAAGTCTTACGATAACCGATGCTTTTTACGCTTTTCGCCTTTTCTACTAACCACTAACCCAACCACCTACCTTTAACCCAAGCCTAACCCTTCACCCAAAAGTCCTCTTGATATTTACAAAGGTTTATAGTTAAAAAGGAGGAGGATTGATTGCTTGGCAAGCCTATGGTAGGAGTAAGTTCCATGCCGCTCTCGAGTGATTCACTAAAATACATCTTCGGCCGAGTGTTGAGTGATCCCCCGTGAGGTATGCGAACTTGTATATAAATGGAATTTTAAAAAGGCATGTTATGCCCTAATAAGTAATTTATCTTATGTAATGTTTTAAATATATCATGACGAATAGGATTGTAAATAAATAAAAATAAAATTGATAAAGAATCTTGGAAATCCCAACACTCTATGACAAGCCCAAAAACCTTCTCTTCTACCCATTCCATTTGGGAGTGTAAAGCCATATTATAAAGAGTTTTGCTTGAGGACAAGCAAAGATTCAAGTGTGGGGGTATTTGATGTGCACATAATGCAACATATAAATTACATCAATTGTGGCATAAAACTAACCCTTTTTTAGTACTAATGTTGGAAAAAGTGTGCTTTTGTCTTCCTTTTGTATTTTTAGGATTCGCACAATTAAACAAAAGAAGCAAAAAGGCAGCTAAATTTAACATAAATACAAGAAAAGGAACAAACGTGGCATGCCCGACCTCACCGACAGCATCTTCCCAAGCAAAACAAGAGAACAGAAGGCTGAACACGCCCCGTGCCCAGTGAACACGGGGGCGTGCCCAAGTGCCCGCATAAAAGACAAAGCTATAGAAGCTTCTATCGCCCACCACGGGGCCGTGCTCAGCGGACACGGGGCCGTGGTCAACTATAATATTCGAAGAATCCAGGAAAATCTTGATAGTACAGAGACGCTTCTGCACACGGGGGCATGCCCAGCAGACACGGGGGCGTGGTCAACTAATGCAGACAAACTGCAATTAATGAAGACAGAGAAGAAGGTGGACACAGGGCCGTGCCCAATGGACACGGGGCCATGCCCGAGCTACTATTCAGGCTATAAATAGGGGTGCTTGGCTTATTTGCAAACCATCCCTTGGCACACCACCTCTCTCACACTTTACCCACCACCCACCACCATCACACCAACATCATCCATTGTCCATCATAGAGTGTGTGAGTCGTCTCGGGATCCAAGATTGATCGTAAGAGTTCTTGACAATCAAAGGCCATGTTTGCCTAAGTCTCTTACATCACTTGGTGAAGACAAGTGTCTAGTGTAATACTTTTTATTTTTAATCTTTTCGCACTTTTTACTTGGTTATGTATTAATGACTTTAATAACTAGTTTCTTATGTTGAAGGTGATTTTTCCTTATCGTTTATCCGTGGTGTCTTGGCATTATTTTACTGTCTATATAAAATAAAAGATTTTCACCATTCATATCTCCACGGTCTATATGGAGGTATGTTGGCTACCTGGTCGGGGGTTAAGGGAACGGTTTGGTAAGAGTCTTGCCTTGTTCAGTGTATAGATCCTGCAAGGACCTGGGTCAAATTTAATAAGACCTCCTTCAATACCCACCGGTATTGGATGGCGGGGGTCCAAACTCTTTGATCCCCTCATATGTAAGCTACTATTAATACTTTAACCCGGCTACTTAGGACTGTATCCCTGCTGACTCAGACTACTTAGCCGAGGGTAACGTCACCTTCAAAAGAGGGGCCTACCATAATATGCATTAATAACTTAATTAATTATCTTTCAATAATCCGAACCTTTAGGATTGTATCCTTGCTGACTCAAACTACTGAGTTGAGGGTAACGTCACCTTCAAAAGAGGGGCCTACTACGATAACTAAGATAATCTCTTAAATGGTGCAAAAGTGCGGAAATAATCAAAGGTTACACTAAACACGAGTCGGAGCCAAGTGATTCATCTTGTCTATCTGTTTTTATTTTTATTTTATTTTTCGGCATTTTAGTTAGTTTTATTTTCTAGTTTAAAAACCTTTTTTCTAACTTTTTGATTTGATTAGACGTTGAGGATAAACCGGTACTAAAAGCTCTTGTGTCCTTGGACGACCTCGGTATCTTGCCAACACTATACTACGCTCACGATGAGTGCACTTGCCTATATGTGTGTTTGGTGTTAGTAAAATATCGTGTTTTATAAATTTAAAACTTGGCTAAAAAGTGTTAAAAAGGGCTTAAAATATACATTAAAAACTAATAACACTCACGCACATCACCTGTTCGAACTTCCATTCTTACCCAGCAGAAAGTGATATCCTTTGATGAGGATGACCGTCTGGACATACAGGATCCTCATCACGACGGTTTAGTTATTACATTATTTATCTCTAACCATTTTGTTCGCAAGATTCTCATTGACGGGGGAAGCTCGGTGAACATAATCCAGTTGGATGTCCTCAAAAGAATGAATATTCCTGAATACGACGTTGTTCCAAGATCATCAGTCCTTGTGGAATTCAGTGGAGAGACAAAAAAATACATTGGGGGACATCAAACTTCCTATTTATATAGAGGGAGTGAATTCTGTTCAAAAGTTCTGTGTTATTGATTGCTTATCTTGCTATAATGTTATCCTTGGCAGGCCATGGATACACGATATGAAGGTCGTCCCCTAAACATATCATCAATGTGTGAAGCTCCCTACTCTATGGGGTGTGGTGAAGATCGAAAGTGATCAGCAGGAAGCAAAGAATTGCTACGCTTCTTCAATGAAACCAACCTCCAAGCCTAGGGAAGCATAGCAATTAAAGTATCCTCCAAGGGATGTCATGGAGGCAAGAGAGCAAGACGTCAAGGATATTCTGTTGAACCCCGAGGACCCTGAATCCAAAATTTTTATAGGATCCGGGATCCTTGGCAGTATTGAGCATGATTTAATATCCTTCTTGAAAAGAAGAAAATCTACCTTTGCTTGGAAACATGAAGACATGACAGGTATATCTAAGGATGTTATTACTCACAAACTTGGTATTGACAGGTCATTCAAGCCAATACACCAGAAAAGGAGGAAATTTGCACTCGAAAGAAATGCCATTATCCAAGAAGAGGTAGACAAATTGCTCAAGGCAGGTATGATCAGAGAGGTAAAGTATCCAAGATGGCTAGCCAATGTGGTAGTTGTTCAGAAAAAGACTGGAAAGTGGAGGGTATGAGTTGATTTTACTGACTTAAACAAAGCATGTCCCAAGGATCCTTTCCCTTTACCCCACATTGACTCCATGGTGGATGCTACAGTGGGTCATGAGTTGTTAACTTTTATGGATGCTTCATCTGGATTTCAACAAATTCAGATGGAACCATATGACCAAGAGGACACAACCTTCATGACTCCCACTGGTATATATTGCTATATTGCTATGCCTTTTAGATTAAGAAATGCAGGTGCCACATACCAAAGGCTAGTGAATATGATGTTCAAAGAGCAGATTGGACACACAATGGAAGTCTACATAGACGATATGGTGGTCAAATCCAAAAGAGCTGAGGATCACCTGAAGGATTTGGAAGAAGTATTCGATATCCTTGAGAGATACAACATAAAGTTGAATCCTTCCAAATGCCATTTTGGAGTTAAAGCTGGTAAATTTTTAGGATATATGGTGACAAAGAGAGGAATAACGGCAAGTCCAAAACAAATCAAGGCCATTGTGAACATCAAGTCTCCTGCCAATGCTAAGGATGTGCAAAGGTTGACAGGAAAAATCGCATCCTTGAACAGATTCATCTCAAAGTCCTCAGAAAAGTGTAAAAAGTTCTATAATATCCTGAGGAAGAATAAAAAGTTTGAATGGACTGAAAAGCATGAGAATGCCCTCAAAGCCCTCAAGGATTACCTATCCTCAGCACCAGCTCTAATGAAACCAGAAAATGGGGAAACATTATCCTTATATTTAGCTGTTTCAACTAAGGCAGTAAGTGCGATCCTAGTTAAGGATCATGAAGGCTCTCAACATCTGGTATACTATGTAAGTAAAAGTCTACTTGATGTTGATTCCAAAAAACAAACGCCATGGTTCCTAAATACCACTCACGTAAAACGCCAAAAAGTTAAAAAATCAAAGATGGCAAACATCGTTTCTTGGATGTTCAGTATTGTTCTACATGAAGTTTCACTGAATGGATTGTTAGCTGAGGGCGGTAACTCAATATGATTTTGCTGCATGAGATGGAAAAAACTTCAAGAAAAAGAGACTGATGACAATCATATGTCATTTTATCTTCTTTGTTCTTGAAGAAGGCTTGGATGAGAAGAAGAAACCGATGACACTGAAGAGTGGGATGAAGATAAAGATGAAAACCAAGCAAAAAACCCACTCACACGTCATCGATCTATGTCTCCAACATTCACAAAAAGCCACTTCAATAACAAACAAACAATAAATCACACCAAAGCCAAAACGCCATATATTTGTGACAGTTCTTGTAGTTTCAAAGAAGAAAGAGACTGATGACAAGGAAGATTTGGAAGAGAAATTGGATTAGGATTTTAATTTATTTTCTTCGCTTCTATTTTTTTCTGTGGTTTGTTATCTAATTTTCCACTAAAAAAATACATTATTTCTCTAAAAAATGCTTGTAAAATGCCAAGATGCCACAAATGCCAAACTCTACAACTATAATAAAATTTGTGGCATCTTGGGGTTTTACAAGCATTTTTTTAGAACAAATGTATAAAAAAATGTGCAAGAGAATATAACAATGTGTCATCTTTGTCTAAATGCCATTAAAATTACAAAACGCCAAAATCTTTTAGATGAGATGTGTTACAGCCTTAACAAATGAAGCTGAACAAATAGTAACTACAAACAGTAAACTGAAACGACGGAAACTTTATTACTAACATTATAATTAAAACCCACTACATGGGTACTTGAATTTATTTATCTTTTCAAAGACGCCATAATTACCTGTCACGTTATAGGACTGCATCCTACATGGTGGCAAAAAAAAAAGTCATTATACAAATAGAACAGGTAAACAAAACTTAACACTCCACGTATTCTCTAACATGCCACACCTTGTCTAAAACGCCATAAAAACTTTAAAAAAATGGCTCAAGTTATTGCATGGAGGTTTGATAGGTCGGAGAGACGTTTCATCCTAAAGTTATTTGACAGGAGAAGGGTGAAGGTCAAGACAATCAAGGCCATACTTAGTATGGATGAATCTGTTCAGAGGGATATTTTGGCCCTAGGGGTTCCAATTGCCGACGATTTTGAAACGACTCGAAAGGTAAAAAAAATATTGAAGAGAAAATTTCCAGCAGATGATGATGATGATGATATTGACGAGACTGGTCTACCAATAGTTAGCAGGTGGGGTTTAGATGAACAAGCAAGAACGGTTAAAGTGACTTATCGACACAGGGTGGAATATTCATTGCCGATGGACGAAATGCTGAAGAAAGATAGACAACATCTTCTTGAACAACTATGTGATTTAGCACCTTCGAATGATGCAAGATCCAGGGTTGTCATGATATTTAAGTATAAGCTGCAACAAAGACGAGACGAGATAATGGCGTTATACGCCAATGCACAATATGATGATGATGAATTTGAAGAAAGTGATGAACAAAGCGATGGGTACATCTCTGATGTAATCCCATACACAGAACACTATTAGTTTGTTTTGATTTCGTCTTATTTTAATCTTTCGAATTATTAATGAATTATAATTTATTGAGAACGCCATAAACGCCAAAAAATTTCCCTTTATAAGATATACGGGATTAATTCAACTGGTAAAATCTAGAAAACGCTAAAAAATGTAAACGTTGAATTATTAAAGGTATATAATGATTTTAACACCATGGACGCCAAGATGTTAGAATTATTAATTAATTTTAATGAATTTGGTAACGCCATAAACGCTAAACTGTTATCTATGTGACACAAAAACGATTAATTGAACGAGACAGACCTAAAAAAGACCAGTAAAACGCCAGGTATTATTGAATCTAACTAAACGCCAAAAAAATCTTAGATGCAAAAATTGAAGCAGTATTGTGTCACCCGAATTGGAAAAGGGAAGATAAAAAGACAAAAAAGCCCCTCCGCCCTGATTATATCGCGCGCCATGTGTTCGACCAGGATCCATTCTCACCATTCTCACACTTTAGGTCGTTTTCTCTTGATCCCGTTTCCATATATAATTTTATACATTATATTAAGTTTCCATCTTTCTAACATATTATTGAAATAAAGGGAATGCATATTTTCATATTCATGCATAAGCGATACCCAGCTGGCTTCCAATATCTTTTACATAAACAAAAGAGCATTTATATCACTTTGTTGTACTCATTTTGCACCACAGTCTTCATCAGGTAGTCCTTTTTTGTGTTTAACTTCAGTCAACTGATGTATCTCATATGGGTAAACATCTGTGGGTAAAAGAGCTTTATATGATCTTGTTGCTATGGCAATATTTGTAGGTTCTGTGAGGTGGACTGAATCAAAGTAAGTAGACGTTGTCCGAGTAGGGCAAGGAACTGAGTCCGCAATGCATTGCCATTCACCTTTTACATATTTTACTAGACAACAAGACCGAGCATAATATTTTGTATAATCAGGTAATTTCTTTTTCTTCGTTGGGATTGACAATGAGGGAGGCGTCATAGTGGCACCTACACAGAAGCACAGAGGCAAAATTGAGTTTGTAGCCAAAACATAATTGTTTTTCAATCTTGTGAGTGTCATAGCTTTATTGCTATAGGGTGATGTTATTACATAACAATACATTATTGAAAGAAGAAAAAGAAAAAATCTGAGTCATTTAGTAGTATTATAAATGGTTCATATTTTTTTTTAACTCTTTTTACTTTTTACGTACAAATTTGTATTATGTACTTAAAAACCTACATTAAACTAGCTTATTTATGTTTTTTTTTTTAATTTTAAACGTTTAGCTACGTATGTATATGTATATATAAAATAATGTTAGGAGAGATAAATAATCAATGTATTCTACGTAAAACCTTCCTCGTTGGCTTTATTGGCCTAAGATGTAATGGGCTCCATGCTCGCCTTTGTATCCGCTAAACTTTTTTAAACTTAATAATTTCAATGGGTTGGACTTCAAATATTAGACATAGGTTCTTTTACAGGTGTGTTAGTGACAATGCTACTCTAAACATAGACCCACTCATGAGTATATCCGTGGCCTGGGTTTTAAAAAGCGTGCCTGAGGCGCGTCTAGGCGCGAGTAGCACTATGGCACCTGAGGCGTGCTTTTTCCACAAAGTGCAAGAAAAGCGCAGTTTTTTGGGTTTTAAGAGGTCTGAGGTGCACGACTTATGTATTTTGGGTGTTTTTATATTGTTTTTATGCATGAAAGTGTTGGACAATAGGTTTTTTGCCTTGTACATGTGGGTAAAATCATATATAAACCTTAGTTATAACTATATTTTGGATAAGGGATGCTAAAAACCTATAGGATATATATAAAATTTATATAATCTTCTTGCGCCTTAGGTAGGAAAAACCCAATGCTTTTATGCTTTGCGCTTCGCGCCTCATTTTTAGACCTCGTCGCTTTTGTGCGCCTCTCGCTTTTTAAAACCAAGCACATGGCATGTGATATGCACCAAATGCAACATATAAATTATATCAAATAAGGTATAAAATCAACAATTTTTGGTACTAATGTTGGAAAAAGTGTGTTTCTTTGTATACTTTTGATTTTCAAGATTAAAAGAGCTTAAATTTACAAAAGAAGCACATTAACGGCAAAAACCCGCATGGATACAAAAGAAGGGAAGTTAATACATCATACCGACCCTTTGAGCTTCACCCCAAGACTAAAAACAACAAACCAGGAGATAAGCACAGGGTCATGCCACCAAGGCATGAGGCCGTGTGACGTGATGTCGTGGTCACAATCAAATTTAATCCAAATACTACTAATAGATAGCGATAAGTGGGTATCGAACACAGAGAGTTTGTGGAATATGTGTTATTTAGAAGATTATCAAACTTGACTAAAATTAAACTAATTACAATAAAAATAAATTTCAAGAGTTGTTTGATTGATTTGAGTTTTAAAACTAAGATTACTATTCTAATTGCAAATTGAAAGTGTTGGTTGTAAACAAGTTAGAGACGAATGACCATCTTTAATTTCCGGTTTGCTTCAACGCTTGTGCTATCATTCACTAGAAAGAACTACATAGACATAGTTCATGTGTAATTACTTGTTGTGATAAAAGGGAACTAAGTACTCAGATTCCTAGAACGTGAGGTTGTTACCTAATGACCAATTAACCCATACCCAATCCTAATTCTACCCATGATATCTCGTTTGCCAACGGCACCAAGAACGTATGGTTTTAAAATAGAATAATCATAAGAATCAACCATTTACAAGCAAATAAGAACACACCATGATAAACAAAACATAAATTCAGTTTACCATTCTAGAAATATGAAATCAAGCACAATTGTCTCCATAAACCTTCAACTAAAGATGACCATAAAGTACTTAGCCACTCATGGCTTGAATCAACATCATCACACAAGTCTTAATGTTCATAGAAATCACCAAACTTAAAACTAATGATTAAAGATTGTTCTAAGCTCCAAGTAGTCTCCAAAAATGCTCCCCAAAATCGTTCACCAGTGAAGTGTAACCGAACATCATGATTAGAGACCATAAAACATCTTGAAAAGGGCATTAAATGTGAGAGTTACAAGTTAAACCAGTCGGCGCCGTAAGCTACATCCAATGAAAAGACCATAAAACGTCTTGAAAAGACCATAAAACGTCCAATGAAAATTATACCTACCCCCGTTAAAAACCCGTGTTATCTTCAACACTATGTTCAGGAAATTCGTACGGATTTCCCCACACTTGTTTCGAACACAAGCTTTAAACGAGACTTTATTCAAACCAAAACAAACTAAACTAAATATGTACAAACATCAAACCTGGGCCTCTCATGCTTCCTCGTCATCCAATGAGCGTAAAATGTAACCCACTTTGTCAATCTCAAGATTGTTGATGTCGTTGCCTTCCAAATACGGTTTGAGCCAATGCCCGTTCACCGTTTGTTGCTTATTGGATTGTTCGTCTTGTATATCGACATCACCAAATGTTCCCACTCTTCGGATGACGTAAGGACCCATCCATTTGCTCTTGAGTTTGCCCGTGAACATTTTCAACCTCGAATTGTACAACCACACCTTTTGACCCACTTCGAACTTCTTCTTCCTTAACTTTGTATCATGAACTTTCTTTAGTTTGTCTTTGTATGCGGATGCACATTCGTAGGCTTCATCTCTAATTTCCTCAATCTCATTCAATTGCAACTTCCGTACTCGACCCGCTTCGCCATAATCCGCATTAACAGTTTTGATGGCCCAATGCGCTCGATGTGCTAACTCCATTGGTAGATGGCACCCCTTCCCATACACCATTCGATAAGGGGCAGTACCAATTGGAGTTTTGTAGGCCGTCCGATATGCCCACAACGGATCGTCAAGTTTACTTGACCAATCTTTTCTATCCGTTCTTACCGTCTTCATGAGAATCTCTTTAATTTGACGGTTGGACACTTCAACTTGTCCACTTGTTTGCGGACGGTATGGTGTAGCCACTCGGTGGTTCACATTGTATCTTTTTAACAATTTCCCAAAATTAAAATTCTTAAAGTGTGAACCTCCATCACTTATTATTACCTTGGCACACCGAATCGAGCGAAAATATTGGATTGCACAAACTTATATACAATGGAATGATCGTTGGTCCTTGTAGCGATAGCTTCTATCCATTTCGTAACATAGTCAACCGCAACCAATATATACAAGAACCCATTTGAATTAGGAAATGGACCCATGAAATCTATTCCCCAAACATCAAACACCTCAACTACCAAAATTGGTTGCAAAGGCATTTCATCCCACTTTGATATGCTTCCAACTTTTTGACAATTGATACAATTCCGGGTAAACTTGCAAGAATCTTTGAAAATTTTGGGCCAATAAAACCCATATGACAACACCCGATAACCCGTCTTGTTCCCACTAAAATGCCCTCCACATGCCGATGAATGGGCATGGGTCAAAATCTCTAGTACTTCGGTTTCGGGAACACACCTTATCACTTGATCGGGTCCGATTTTGAACAAATCCGGTTCATCCCAAATGTATTGTTTTACTTGACTTAGAAATTGTTGTCGTCACTTCTTCGTCCAATGATTCAGAGTTGCACCCTTGGCCAAATAATTCACGTAGTGGGCATACCAAGGTGCAACGAAAGTAGAGACAACATTTTCACAACCCTTTTTGTCCCGAATCTCTAGATTGAACTCTTGCAACAAAAGCACCCAACGAATCAACCTGGGCTTTGCATCCTTCTTTTCCATCAAATACCGGACCGCGCTATGATCCGAATACACGATCACCTTCCTCCCCCAAATGTAGGATCTAAACTTGTCCAAGGCATACACCACCGCTAATAATTCTTTCTCAGTTGTGGTGTAATTCAGTTGCGCCTCGGACAAAGTTTTACTTGCATAACAAATTACCACCGACTTCTTATCAACCCTTTGACCCAAAACCGCTCCAATGGTCATGTCGCTAGCATCACACATAATCTCAAACGGATTCAACCAATCTGGTGGTTGCAAGATAGGAGCCTTCACCAACTGTTCCTTCAAAACACGAAACGCTTGCAAACATTCGTCAGTAAAATCAAATGGAACATCTTTCAATAATAAGTTATATAAAGGTTTTGTAATTACACTAAAACCCTTAATGAATCTTCTATAGAACCCCGCGTGTCCCAAAAATGATCTCACCCCCTTAACATTCTTTGGTGGGGGTAGAGATAAAATTACCCGAATTTTTGCTTTGTCTACCTCCATCCCCCGGTCCGATATTACATGCCCCAACACAATACCCTCTTAAACCATAAAATTGATCTTTTCCCAACTTAGTACCAAGTTTGTCTCAACACACCTTTTTAAAACTTTTTTCTAATTCGTCAAAGCAAGAATCGAAACTTGGGCCAAAGATGGAAAAATCATCCATAAACACTTCAAGAGATTCCCCGACCATGTCCGAAAATATACTCATCATACTTCTTTGGAATGTGGTCGGAGCGTTACATAGTCCAAATGGCATTCGCCGAAAAGCAAATGTACCATATGGACATGTAAACGTTGTTTTGTGTTGGTCGTCAGGGTGAATAGCAATTTGGTTATATCCCGAGTACCCATCCAAAAAACAATAGTATTTTTGACCCGAAAGTTTTTCAATTGTTTGGTCAATGAAGGGTAACGGGAAATGGTCTTTGAAGGTAGCGGCGTTTAATTTTCTATAATCAATGCAAACTCGCCACCCGGTGACCGGGCGGGTGGCAATTTGCTCCCCTTGTTCATCCTTAATTACCTGAATACCGGCCTTTTTAGGCACTACCCGAGTCGGACTTACCCACGCACTGTCCGAAATGGGATAAATGATCCCCGCATCCAACCAATTGATCACTTCTTTCTTGACCACCTCTCTCAAATTTGGGTTCAACCTTCTTTGTGTTTCGTGGGTTGGCTTCGCATCTTCACTTGTAATGATTTTGTGCATTACAATGGATGGACTAATACCTTTCAAGTCGGCTATCGTCCATCCAATTGCCGCCTTATTATCCTTCAAAACCCGCAACAATTCTTCTTCTTGAGCTACCGCCAAATTTGAAGCAATGATCACCGGTAAGGTGTCATTCTCCCCCAAGAATGCATATTTTAGATGTTTCGGAAGCTCTTTTAATTCCAAATTTGGTGGACACTCCAATGAAGGTTTTGTACCCGAATCAATTCCCACCGGTAAAGTCTCCGTTTGGTGGGTCCATGGCGGTCTTCCTTCTTTCACTACGAGAGCTTCTTACTCCTTCTCTTCCACCTCCAACGCACATGCATGAACCTGCAAAGACACATCACAAACACACGATCCCAAAATCTCCTCCTCATACTCCTTTGGGTCGTATCCATCTATGAAATCTGCTAGAAAACACTCATCACCAAAAACATTAGTACCGTTAGTGAAAACATTTAATCTCATTTTCCTATTACCGAATGTCATGTCGACCTTACCATATCGACAATCAATAACGGCATGTGCGGTGTTCAAAAATGGCCGACCCAAAATAACATTTTGTTGTTGAATTGGGTCCACGGATGAGTAATCTAGCACAAGAAAATCCACCGGATAATAAAATTCATCAACTTTAACTATCACATCCCGCACAATACCTCGAGGAAGTTTATGAGACAAATCGGCTAATACCACCGTTGTCTCGACCCGTTTCAATGGACCAAAGTCATATTGGTCATATAACCCCCCTGATAAGATACTTACTCCGGCTCCAAGATCTAGTAACGCCCTTGCAGTTTGAAAATTTCCTACTTGAATATTGATAAGAGGCGTTCCCGGATCTTGTAGCTTAGGAGGAAGATCTCCTTTCAAAACTGCGCTTACCCGCTCCGTCAAGTCCACCAATTTAGGCACTTTTTACTGCCTCTTTTAAGTACATAATTCTTTTAAAAACTTGGCGTAAGTGGGTACCTGTTTTATTGCTTCAAGTAGAGGAAGATTAATTTTAACTTGTTTAAACACCTCCCACATTTCTTCCTTTTGAGGACCCCGTTTTGAAATAAATTTTTTCTTACCCGGATCTAATAAAGCCGAGGGAAATGGTACTTGACAAGATCCCCCATCCTCATTTTTATTTTCTTTTTCTTTTTCTTTATTAATTTTGGGTTTTTCAAAATTGGGTTTTTTAGAAGCATTTTTAGGTGTTTCATTTTCTTCCTCACTCTCTTGACCCGTTATGTCTTCAACCACCCCATCAACCAAATCCGGTGAAGGATTGGTTTTATACTCTTTCCCACTTCTCAAAACACTTACATGATGAATATTAACATTGTTACCTCTAGAAGTATTATGAGACGGGTTTACCTTAGTGTCGCTTGGTAATTGACCTTTACTTTTCTTCAAGTCCGCCACTTCGGTTGCGAGTTGACCCATTTGGGTGGTCAAAGTTTGAATTGCTTTGTCTCGGGCCTCATCCTTTTGTATGCGTGCATCATCCATTTGATTTCTCTTTTGCATCTCCGCTTGCATGCTCTTTAACATTTCCATCATCTCATTTCCACCCGAAGACCCCCCTTGTTCTTGACCCGTTTGATATTGTTTTTGGTACCCTTGATTTTTCCCACCTCGATATCCACTTTGATTGTTGTAAGGTTGGCGCGAACCAAAGTTACCTTGACTTCCTTGAAAATTCGGGTTAGCTTGATTTGAAGGGTTCCCGTACCGAAAATTTGGGTGGTTTCTCAACCTGGGGTGGTAAGGGTTAGAATTCATGTTGTAATTCCTACCACCCCCTCCTTGACCTTGCACCGCATGAACCTCTTCATATTGCCCTTCACCTCCTTGGCAATTTTCAGCCGCATGTCCTATCTCATTGCAAATAGCACAAACATCATAAATTTGGTTAGAGGTTTGAATATTACCATCGTCTACCGCATGCACTTGGGTTCGGGTAATGGCCGGTCGTGCTCTCCTTGACGCTTGAGCTTTTCTTTTTGAGGTGATTGCCATTTGCTCTAAAACTCCCAATCGTCATGCTCGTAGTTCGTACCAAAAGTGCCATTGGTAATAGACATTAAATCGCGAGCATCTTCGGCACTCAACCCCTCATGGAAAGCGTTCATCAATTCCCAAAGTTCAATCCCATGGTGAGGGCAATTCTTGATCATCATGTTGAAACGCTCAAAAGCTTCATGAAACATTTCACCTTGTTGTTGTTGAAAACTCCTCAACCCCTTCCTTGCATCATTTGTCTTTTGGGCGGTGTAAAATTCATCTAAGAAAATTTGTTGCATCTCCGCCCATGTATAGATAGATGCCGAAGGTAGAGTGTAAAACCACTTCTTTGCCTTGTCTTCTAAATAAAATTGGAATAATACCAATTTGACATCGTCGGCAAAAAATCCTTGACTCCGAAGAGTGTTGCAAATCGAGTCATAAGCTTCCAAGTGAAAATAAGGCTCCTCCGTTGCTAGACCCTTATACTTTGGCAAGCTTTGCAATGAATTGGTTCTCACTTCAAATGTCCTCCCTTGATCATTGTGAGGAATAACTACCGGTGAAGGATTGTGAGTGATTACCGGCCTAAAATGCGCTTCAATGCCTCTCGCATGTTCTCTAAGATGCCTTCTTGGCACACCCAACCGAACCCTTGGTCGAATAGGACCCATTGGCCTTTGCATAGGCCCTTATGGTACATGTGGTTAAAATTGTTCTTGTGGCATCAGTGGGTGTTGAATCGGCCTTTGGAATTGATGTTGTACGTTTTGCAGACGAACTTGTTGCAATGGTATAGGACGTTGCAATTGTGGTCCTTGTGGCCTTGGCCGAATATGTTGTGGTATAATCTGTTGTTGTTGAAACCCACCAACACTTGGCATTCTTTGAGTTTGCCCCTGCACGTAAGTAAGTTCTCCTTGTTCTCCATAACCCTATATGCATATCCTACTTCCTCATAACCCTCAAAATCTTCATATCCTTCTTCATATCCATCTCCCCCTATACCCGAAGATTGTCCAAATGGAAGAGTTGAATATTGAAAACCCGACTGGTTCGATGGTCTAAATGTAGAAGTCGCATGGACAATGGTTGAGTTTGGTGCTATTGAATAGGTTGAAGATGATTCACCCGCACCTAGGAAGAAATGGGTGAATGGTGGAATTGTAGTAGAAGGGTTAAAAGTGAGTGTAGGATCTTCTTGGGTAGTAATGGGTTGTGTAGTGTTGGTTGGTGTAACATCATGAGGTTGAGTAGGGTCGGTAGTGGTGTTAGGCATGGTAGTATTTGGTGAAGGTTGAGTGGATGATGGTATGAAAGGTGGTATAAGTTCACCCATAGTGGGTGGTGGTGGCGGTGGATCCATATATCTAAGTGGTGTAATTGGTGTAGTTGGTGTTGTTGGTGATCCGCTGATTCTGTTTTCCCTTAGTAAAATTATGTTTCCTCTTAAAGTCCGTTCAATCTCTGGATCAAATGCCAATGCTGAAAGCTTGTGAGAGCTTCTAGTACGCATGCACCTGTAAATACCTGCACACTAACACACCCAGCGTAAACCAAAAATACAACAAACTTAAAAAGAACAAAAATAACACACGTTACGCACTACTCCCCGGCAACGGCGCCAAAATTTGACGTGATGTCATGGTCACAATCAAATTTAATCCAAATACTACTAATAGATAGCGGTAAGTGGGTATCAAACACAGGGAGTTTGTGGAATATGTATTATTTAGAAGATTATCTAACTTGACTAAAATTAAACTAATTGCAATAAAAATAAATTTCAAGAGTTGTTTGATCGATTTGAGTTTTAAAACTAAGATTACTATTCTAATTGCAAATTGAAAGTGTTGGTTGTAAACAAGTTAGAGACAAATGACCATCTTTAGTTTCCGGTTTGCTTCAAAGCTTGTGCTATCATTCACTAGAAAGAACTACATAGACATAGTTCATGTGCAATTACTTGTTGTGATAAAAGGGAACTAAGTACTCAGATTCCTAGAACGTGAGGTTGTTACCCGATGACCAATTAACCCATACCCAATCCTAATTCTACCCATGATATCTCGATTGCCAACGGCACCAAGAACGTATGGTTTCAAAATAGAATAATCATAAGAATCAACCATTTACAAGCAAATAAGAACACACCATGATAAACAAAACATAAATTCAGTTTACCATTCTAGAAATATGAAATCAAGCACAATTGTCTCCACAAACCTTCAACTAAAGATGACCATAAAGTACTTAGCCACTCATGGCTTGAATCAACATCATCACACAAGTCTTAATGTTCATAGAAATCACCAAATATAAAACTAATGATTAAAGATTGTTCTAAGCTCCAAGTAGTCTCCAAAAATGCTCCCCAAAATCGTTCACCAGTGATGTGTAACCGAACATCATGATTAGAGACCATAAAACATCTTGAAAAGGCATTGTGAGAGTTACAAGTTAAACCAGTCGGCGCCGTAAGCTACGTTAAGCGCCGTAGCTTAGGGCGGTCAAAGAATCCAGAAGTCAAAGCAGGGTGCCGTAAGCTACGCCAGGCACCGTAGCTTACGGCGCCTATCATTTCCTTACGACAATCTTACACTGCCTTACGGCAGTGGATTTTCTTGATCATGAAGGGCCGTAACCTACGGCCATAGCCGTAGGCTACGGCGATGGCTGAAGCTTTTTTCCTTGTTTCTCTTTTTCAACTCTTCAAAGCTCCATCTTGTTTCCGCCATTCTTAACTCCCATCCAATCATCACAAAAAGGCAATTTCTTATGCTCCTTACCACCTGAAAAGTCATAAAACATGGAATGTGCGTAATATTAAACCTTTTAAGGGTTGTCCTAAAGACCACCCGTCACCGTGCCACACTCAAGATTCCAATAAGAAAAAGACAAACAGATGCAGACTAGAGACACAGGGTCGTGTCCTACAGACACGAGCCGTGGTCAACTCCCAGATTTGCGAATCTTGGATAGTACAGCAAGTACAATGGCCACGGGGCCGTGCCGTTGACACACGGGGCCGTGTGAGCATCCGGACTGACAAGCTCATTAAATGAAGACAAAGAAGAAGGATGACATGGGGCCATGCCTACCAGGCACGGGGCCATGTGAAGCTTCTATTTCTAGCTATAAATAGGGGTGCTTGATTCAATTGCAATCCATCCCTTGGCAAACCACTTCTTTCATACCTGCCACCACTCCAAAACCACAATACCACATTCATCCATCTTCCATCTACCATCTTTAAAGTGTGTAGTAGTCTCGGGATCCAAGATTGATCATAAGAGTTTTAGTTAAACAAAGGCCAAGATTGTCTAATCTCTTACATCACTTGGTGAAGACAAGTCATTTATGTATTACTTTTGATTTCCAAGCTTTGGTCGAAATTTTAATTGGATATGTATTAGTGACTTTAATAACTAGTTTTTTATATTGAAAGTGAATTTATTCTATTATCTCTTCATGTTTTGTTGGTTCACTCATTAGTGTCTTTACGGTCTATATAAAGCACGTTAACTGCCTAGAAGGGGGTTAGAAAGGTGGTGTGGGTAAAGTTCTTGCCTCGTTCAGTGTATAGATCCTGCGAGGACTTGATTCAAGCTTATTAGGACTTTCTTTAAGGCAGATAGCATCAAATCGGGGGAAGTAAGAACGGCTTGAATACCGTATAAATTAACTACTATTAAAACTTTAAACCGGCCTTACGGGACTGTATCCCTGCTGACTCGGACCAATATAGCCGAGGGTAGCGTTGCCTCCAAAATAGGGACATGCCACATTTTGCATTAATAACTTATTTAATTATCTTTCAATATTCCGGCCTTGCGGGACTGTATCTCTGTTGACTCGGACCAATATGGTTCAGGGTAGCGTTGATATGGTTCAGGGTAGCGTTGCCTCCAAAAGAGGGACATGCCAATATAACTAACATAATCTCTTAAAAAACCCAAAGTGCGGAAATCATCAAAGGATACATAAAAGATGAGTCGAAACCAAGTGTTTCTATCTTGTCTATTTGTTTCTTTTATTTAATTAGTTTCTTTCTTTATTTTACTTATTAAAAACATTTTTTCTCAATATTTGGTTAGATTAGACGTTGACGATATTCCGGTATTAAAAGCTCTTGTGTCCTTGGACAACCTCGGTATCTTACCATCACTATACTACGCCAACGATGGCTTCACTTGCCCTAGCAAGTTGTAGAGAGTGATAGTGCTATATCTTGTTTTATAAATTTAAAGCTTGATAAACGAGTAAAAGGTACTTAAAAATATATAAAAAGAAATCATACACACTCGCACCACGTTAAGTTTTTGGCGCCTTTGCCGGGGACACAAGGATATAAGAAAGTTTAAAATCGACGGCCTAATCATTTTTTATATTTCTTCAAATTTTTTTTCTAGTTTTTTCTTCTTTTTCTTCAATTTATCTATTTTCTGCAGGAATAACATGGTGCCGTGTTTGGTCAACACAAGGCCGTGCGAGACCTACAACATAGAAAAGAATATGTTTTCTGGTTATTGGAATATAGAGACGGGGTCATGTTACAGGAGCACGGGGCCGTTTCAAACCTCCGGTATCTGGGAACCTGAAAACAGAAACTTTTTCTTGACAGCACAGGGTTGTGCCTATATAGACACGGGGCCATGCTACTCTTCTGATCAGTAATTTTTATGTTTTTGTTCGCATAAATTCACACCATTCCGTATAATTCACAGAAAATACGACTTGGTGCATGACCTCCATCTCCGAAAAAGACATAAAAGTGCTACTATAAGAACCCGAGCGCTTTTTAAGAAAAAGACTTTAAGCTAAAAACCAACAAAAATCTTCAACCCAAAACCTCTCCATGGCGGATCAACGTATTCTCATGGATTACCTACGGCCTACGGTCAATAATCTGGGAGTCGCTATCGACCCACCTAATGTGGATGCTAACAATTTCAAACTTCGACCTCACCTAATCCAAATGCTCCAAAATTACACCACCTTTCACGACCTACCCGATGAAGATCCCCATTTATATATTACCAACTTTTTGGAAATATGTGACACCTTTCAGATCAACGTAGCCTCCAACGATGCCATCCGACTCTGTATGTTCCCCTTTTCCCTCAAAGACCGTTCCAAAGCTTGGCTAAACACCCTCCCAAGTGGGTCCGTGCACATTTGGGATGAACTTGCCCAAAAATTTCTCTGCAAATATTTTCCTCCTGCTAAAACCGCCAAACTCATGACCGAGATTAATTCATACTCTCAAGACGATATGGAATCTTTGTACAAGACATGGGAAAAGTTCAAGGAGTTATTAAGGAAATGCCTACATCATGGTCTTGAACGTTGGCAACAAGTGTCCGTTTTCTATAATGGGCCCTTACCACACACAAGGAAAATCCTTGATTCTAACTCCGGGGGACTCCTCGGGAATCGGTGACCCTAGGAGTTTTATAATCAAATTGAGGAAATTGCTTAAAACAGTTTTCAATGGCATACTCCTAGGGGTTCAAAATCAATAGCCCAGGTGCCCATAAAGTGGACGAAGCCACCTCTTTACAAGCCCAAATCGAAGCTTTAACCACGAAAATAAAGAAACTTGAATTAAATAAAACGGTTTCGATTATGGCTTGTGAAGGATGTGGCGGACCACTCGAAAACTGGAGTTGTATGAAAGATATGGAAAACCAAACGGAAGTGGTAAACTACCTCAATAACTGCCCACGACCACTAGGAGCCCTAACTCCTTCAACCCCCAGTGGCGAAATCATCCCAACTTTAGTTGGAGGGAATCGGGAGGTAGCAACCAGCAAAATCAAAATCAACGATCTAACTTTCAACAACAACCCCGAAATGAGCAACAAGGTTTCCAACCACAACAACAAGGAGGAAGAGAAAGACTTGAGGATCTCATCACTCGTCTTTCTCCGAGTCCAACAAGAGGTATTCGGAGAGGTTCCTACAAACTGAAGCCGAAATTAGGAACCAACGGGCTAGTATGTAAAATATTGAAAAATAAGTAAGCCAACTTGCCCAAAATTTCTCTGAAAGACCATAGGGAGCCTTGCCTAGTAACACTGAACCAAACCCAAAAGCCCAAGTAAACATCATTAATTTCAGAAACCGAAAGGTAGGACCCGATAATGAACCATCATCACCCCAAATCACTACAAAACCCACAAACACACCCATAACCAATAACCAAGAAAATACTCAACCCTAAAACACCGAACCAACCAAACCACCACCGGTCCCTTACCCAGGTCGTTTATTACGACAAAAGACCGACAAGCAATTCACCAAGTTTGTAAGCTTACTTAAACAACTTCACATCAACCTTCCTTTTGTTGAAGTCCTCACACAAATTACAAAATACTCCAAATTCATGATCACGAGAGACTTCCTCACTCACAAAAGGAAGATTGAGTCAATTTAACAAGTCAACTTAAGTGAAGAATGCTCGACGGTCCTCCTCAACAAATTACCCCAAAAGAAGACTGATCCCGTAAGCTTCACCATTCCTTGCTCCATTGGAGGATCACCAATAAGCAATGTGCTTGCCGACCTAGCGGCAAGCATCAACCTAATGCCCGTCTCTATGTTCAACCGACTCGGACTAAGGAAGCCACATCCTACAAAGATGAGCATCCAACTTGCGGATATGTCAGTAAAATTCACTCAAGGTGTCGTAGAAAATCTCTTGGTCAAGGTTTGGGGAATTTGTTTTCCTGGCCGACTTTGTACTCCTTGATATGGAAGAAGACACCGAGATCCCACTCATATTAGGAAGGCCATTCCTTACCACCGCACACGCCACGGTGGATATGAGTGATGGGAGGCTAACATTGAGGGTAGGTGACAAGGAGATAAAATTTGAAGTGGGACATCGTGTGGAGGATGATCCGGTAAACTAAATCAAAACAATAGACTCGAGCCTAGACTACGCCCTCAGCCGGTGCAACTTGAGGTGCGAGTCATCCCGCTCGGGTAACATTTTGTAGGATCGGTTTTGACACCAACCGATTGCGTAACAACACGTTCGACGTGTGGAATCCGTGAACGTGCGTGACCGAACACACAAGAACGTACTATAATCGTGATTCAATTGATTATGACGAGTACAAAGTGCCGAGAATCACGTGAGAGAACTTTCTCTCTCCAGACTTTCTCTCTATAAGATTAGCTCTCTAATTCCCCAAATGAGCAAAAGTCTTCAATCTAACACTATAGCTCCCTATTTATAGGCACAAGGTTATAAGGTAGTTCACCTTATTTACAATAATGCCACCTTGCCTTTCTAACTAGATATTACAATAAAAGCCTAGATTTCTTCAGTTTCAGCTACGGAATTGATTGACGAAGGCGATAGACACATACTGCACTAACAGACCCCCCCTTGGATATTGCCGTAGCCAATCTCGTAGCGTCTTGTCTTTCTCTTTCTCGAACAGAATCCCCGTGGATCTGTTTTCAGACTCAGTTGCTCCCCCTCTCCGTAGTCTCTTTCTTCAGGCTCCCCCTTTCGTCAAGCTTCCGTGCTTTTGGGATCGTCACCTGCCTTTCCGGATACACGCTCCCCCTTGCATTGAGCTTGTCTTCAGACTCCCCCTTAGACTCAGCTGTCGGGATCGTAGTCTGGCCTTCACAAGTTCAGGATCAATTCCTGGCTCTATTCTGCATCTGCTCAGGATTTGAAACCTGGTTAATCTGCACATCCTCTACCTCAACATAAGTTTCACAAATTTATAACACTTAGATTTAAGAAACTTACTGGTAGAAATCATTCATTCATCAATTTGTATAGTTACATCAAGTTCAAATGAATGACCTTGATTAACTAAGCACACAATCTTTCAAAACATTTGTATATAACATTCAAAGTTTTCAACATATTCTCCCAACCCAATGTAGTTCATCATGTTTAGCACTCGGAATTTTAAATATCAGCTCTTCAACATCAGGTGTCGAAAATCTTTTTGTATTTTTCAAAATTTTATGCTAAAACACACTAAAATCTTTTTGGATTTTTGTTTTTGAATGAAATACAGTAAAGAAAATATATACAAACAATATTTTTTGTGAGTTTGTGTAAGAGGATCATATCAGTTTTTGAGACATATCATCAACACCGTTAAGCTTTAAACATTTTAAGTTCTAAACGATTCACATAGATTGACGATATAATTGTCCTCTTAAACTCAATCTAAAAACTTTCGAAATGCTTACCGATACGTTAAGGTATATTAATTTTGCACTAAATTCTTATGGACCCCACGATCTCAGCATATCCCCTCATCATGCAATACACTAACTCAAGTAATGCCTTTAAACTTTCATCGACTGTGATATGTGCGAAAACAACTCAGAATGTTTAAACATTAACAATCAGGTCGATACTTCTGTATACGCAGAAAAAGTCCAATGTTTAAACAAAAAAAGAAAATAAAACAAGTTGAAGTTGTTTAGGCTTTAACCACCAGGTCGATACTCCCGTATACGCAGAGGTGATCCAAAGCTTAAACGAAACACCAAAGAAAATAAAGCAGAACGTTTAGGCAATAACATCCAGGTCGATACTCACGTATACGCAGAGGATGTCCAATGCTTAAATAAAATAAAGAAATAAAACAAGTTTAAATCTTTGCAAAATGAAATGCACAATCACAGCGACTTTTCAGCAAAGTTGTTAAAGTTCACAAACTTAACCGGTTTTTATGCTCTTTTAGCATTCAGCGATTACTGAGTAGGTACACAATCACGAAGGACAAAACTAAGTACTATGCTTTCAACCATGTTTCCCACTAGAACTAGGCTTTTTCATTTAGTTTGTATCGTTATCGCAAATCTACTAGTCTAGCTGAGCCTATCGTCACATCTTTAGTGAGACTGTTTATCACATTTGACATTACATTTCTTTAGCATGCTGTGATAGTCCACTGATTTACTATCATTTCCTCTTATTCTCAACAAAACTCATTTTTGCTTTTTCAATGTTTTTGCCATTTTCAAATTTTCTAATTTTTAAAAAAATTTTCTCCCCCTAAAATCAAAATATGTTTCAATTTTGATTTTCTAGGAAATTTTGAAAACAAACTATACAAGGAAAATGACAAACTGATATCAAATCGCTTCAATTCGCCATTCACTTGGCATAAACAATCAGAACTCCCCCTGACAACAAACTATTTTCCCATTATGATTTCAAAACACTTAAGTTTGTCTTAATCAAAATGTTTTTTCCAGAAAATTAGTTTTGTTTGTCTTTTCACAAACTTGGGGTTTCATCACATTGTTTTCCTTTAACCACTTGTCGGAAAAAAAATAAATCAAGTACAACTTAATGTCCTTGATTAATCTTTTGTAATTCGAAATATCACAGTTACCAACCTGTGAATTTCTCAAGAAAGATGCTGATACCTGCTCCTCACTTACCAACCTGGGAACTCCGGCAAGTCAGGTTTTTCTATTTGAAAAGTTTCACCCAAGCCTGACTGTCCTTGGGTGATTTAGAATTCTTGTTCAACAATAGTGGAAAATTTCATCATCCATTGTTAGACTAGAATTCTCTATTTTTACCTCAACACATGGCTCTTCTGGCTTTGATGAACCAGAATCATTGCCTGAACATGGCTTGTCTGACTTTATTGAGCCAGATTCATCGCCGACAATTTTCTTCTTCTTTTCTTTTGTCCCCAGATTTGTATCTGGTGAATTCGTTTTGTTTGACTGATCGGTCTTAGGAGAGTAAAATGATTTATCAGAACTGTTATTCGCTTTGACGACTGTATCCGAGGACAAAATCCTTTCGAGATACTCTCTTGCCTTCTTTCTCTTCTTCCTCAGTCTGTCTTTCTGCCCCTGCGAAAGCTTCACTTTCTGTTCGTGAACTTTCTGTTCTTGAACTTTCTGTGCTTTGGGCTTGACATTGACTGGTTTCTTTGCCAATTTCTGAGAATCAGCCCTCGATCTTCCCTTTGATCTCATTGGGCAATCTCTTGCAATATGTCCTTTGATTTGGCAATTATAGCACCTTCTCGTTTCAAATCTTTGACTTTGGCAGTTAACAGAAATGTGTCCTCTAACACCACAAGTGTAACACACCCTGTTATCGTACCATTCACCACTTTTATACCAAACGCTCAGATCATAGCATTGATTTGCCTTGTGGTACTCATGTTTCCTCTTGTATCCTTGATTTGGCATTTGATCACTGTGGTCAAACCTGCACCACTTATTACCAACTTTTTGTGAGTTTTGATTTTTAAATTTTTGTGGTTTTTCATAATGATTGGATGATCGAACTGATGAGCTTTTATTTTTGTTTTGAACATTTTCTGAAATTTTAACTTTTTGTTTTTGTTCTACATTCTTCTTAACAGGTTTTTGCTTAGAGCATTTACCTATTTCAGTAGAATGTAAAACTGTATCTTTAAACTTTTCTTTTAATTCCAAAAATATTTTTCTTTTCTCATTTTTCTCATTTTCATCATCAGTTTTATCATCACAATCTTCAATTTTGACTTTGTCAAAATTTGTGACATTGTCACTTATTGGAACAGAATTGATCGGTTTTGAACATGCAAGATCTGGTATTGATGACACAGTCTCAAAACTTTTCAATTTCGTCTCTAACTCTTTGATTTTATTTTTAGCATATTCAACTCCTTTTAAAAGTTGAATGTTTTTCTCAAGATGAGAATATATTTCCATTTGCTTTTCAAGATTATTTTTACCAAAAATAGATTTTTCATTTTCTAAAATTTTTATTTGATTTTCAAATTTTTTTCTAATTTTTAAAAATTTTTGTTTTCTAATGACAAACTCTCAACATTCTTCAAAAGTTTGTCATTTTCAGATCTCAGTTTTTCACAGTTCGAGCGCAACTCCAGAATCTGTTCATCATCAGCTTTCTTCTCAAGCTTCAAGGTTTTGTTTTCCAATGTCAAATTCTCCACATCTTTCAAGAGTTTGACATTTTCTGCTTCTGATTTTTCGCATTTTGAGCACATAACTTCACATTTTGAAGTTTCATCCTTCTTGGATTCTTCTTTCTTTGACGTTCCTGCAAGAAAAATTTTAACCATATCAGCAGGATTCAAATCTTCATTTAAAAAACAACCTCTCTTGAGATCATATTTCACCCTACTTCTTACATCAATAGCATTTCTAATTCTTTTGATTATTTCAAGAATTATGTCCAAACTTATATATTCTGAACTTCTTTTTAATTCCTCTATCAACTCTTTCTTTTTCTTTTCATTCTCATCATTGTGTGTTCTAAGCTCTCTGATGAAATCATTTGAACTAAATTTTGAAAACTTAGAATCTTTTTTCAGTTTTCCCAAAAATTCATCCCAATCCAAAGGTAATGCATCTGCAAACTTAGATATCTGTTCAGCATCTGATATCTTTAAGTAATTCATTCTCAAACCTTTAAGTAAATCATCATATCGCTTTTCCATATCTTTAAAGTTCTCATATTTCCTACACCTAAAATATTTAAATCTTTCAACCACAATCTCCTTTTTCTCAAGATAACAGCCACTATACCAATTGTTTAGTCTTTCAAGTTTAACGTTTTCCTTCTCGTCAAACATTTTAACCACAAATTCTTTGTTAAACGACTTGGTTCAAAAATACCACTTCAAATCACCTTTGACTTTAATGAATAAAGTGCCGCACAACTTTCAAGAATCGGACAACTCACATGATTGGGCCGCTTCTATTATATCAAACAACAATAATACTATGATTGGGCCGCAAAATCCACTCAACCGACAAACAACAATCAATGTTGATTCTATTGGGCCGCTAACATTAAAGCTAATCTCAATTCACATGCAATCTGAATTTGTGTTCGACAATGTTAATTCTCCATACAATTCTATTTGACCAACAAAATCAAAGTCACATGGGCTGATACTCAATTTTAATTTGACCTATTGCCTTTTATCACATGCAAATCTTGAAGTTATTTCCGACAATTACAAATTTCAATTCATTGATTATCTCAAATGTATTAAATGGCCGACAACTTGTTCAATGTGATATGCTGATTGGGCCGTAAATTGTTAGTGGACTGCCCACAATTTTTACTTTTACACTTTTGATTGTCTGATTGGGCCGTTCAATTAAACGCCTGAATGATGTTTCACATAAAACTCTAATTTCAAACGGAATCACCTATCAATTATGAACTTCAAACGGAATAACAATAATGATCCACTCTAAAACGAGATCGCCTAGTTCAGACGAAACCCTCAAACGGAATTCGATCCTCAAACGGAATAAACCAATCAGTTCAAACGGAATACATGATCTCAAACGGGATAGCGACTTTCAAATGGAATATTCAAACGAAATAACGAAATTTTCAAACGGGATACCCGATTTCAAACGGAATATGTCGGATTCTGATGCGACCCAGTTAACATCGTCTAGTGGATTATGCAACCGGCCCAAAAGAAATGTGAAGAAACCCGCTAGACTCATGGACTGAGCCCCTTTGCACTTATTAATTTCCACATGTTTTATTTGTTTTCATTATATTCTGCATGTTTGTTTTGCATGATTGTT
This sequence comes from Helianthus tuberosus, assembly GCA_030545235.1. Classification (NCBI taxonomy): domain Eukaryota; kingdom Viridiplantae; phylum Streptophyta; class Magnoliopsida; order Asterales; family Asteraceae; genus Helianthus; species Helianthus tuberosus. Next base: position 133,008,104 of record CM060383.1, read on the forward strand.
AGTGGAGTAGTTGCATATTGTGTTCCTAGAAATAAGGAGATAGTGGACCCTATGGGAACATGTCTCACGTGAAACTGCATATTTAAATTCTCTTATGTTTGCATTTGTAAGATATGAAGAAAATTCTCCTAGCTCTCTCTCTCTGTTTCTTAATTTTCTTGGAGCTTTGCCTACTCTATAGGCTACCCCCACCAATTGGTGCTTTCATTGCTTACCCAAATGCCTCCCAGAAAAGATTCGTCCACACCCGATGATCCCATCCAGAACCTCTGCGACCAGTTCGCCCAATTTCTGGAAAAACACGCAACCTCCGAAGCCAGATCCATCTCCCAATTCGACTCCATGCAAGCATCCATGCAACAACAGTTGGACACCACCAACCGTTTGCTCGCCTTCCTCACCAACAAAGAAGACAAACCTGAAAAATAGGGTATCTTTACTACTCCCGGCCCTTCCAACTCACACCCCGACCCGAAAACACCACGCCCACCCAAAATTCTTTTACCTTCGTTTGACGGATCCAATCCGTTGGACTAGATTTTCCAAGCGGAAAATTACTTCACATACTACTCCATTCTAGAAATGGATCGCCTCCAAATAGCCGCTTTTCACTTCACCGGTGAAGCGCTTAGTTGGTACAAATACCTCGCTAACAATCGACTCCTTGGCACTTGGCCGGCATTCACACGTGCCCTTGAGTTACGGTTTGGTCCCTCCGATTACGAAAACCATCAGGCTGCCCTCTTTAAACTTAAGCAAACTACCACCGTATCCGCCTTTCAAGCCGAGTTCGAAAAGCTTTGCAATTGTGTTATTGGTTTACCAAACGAAGCTCTCCTCAATTGCTATCTTTCCGGTCTCAAACCCGAAATTATGACCGAATTATCCATCCACAAACCTACCACTCTTCACCAAGCTTATGGTCTTTCTAAACGGGTTGAAGATAAACTTAACCTTTCTAAACAAAAAACTTACCAGCCTCGTCCTTTTTTTCCTCAATCCAACAACTCCTCTACTATTACCTCCTCCACAATTCCATCCGCTCCTAAACCCAATTCCGCACCTCTTCTACCCACCCCCAAACCACCCTTACCGTTTACAAAACTCTCTCCGGAAGCCTTGCAAAAACGTCGGAGCGAAGGCTTATGCTTTTGATGTCCGGAAAAATACTTCCCTGGACATAAGTGTAATCCCCCTCAATTCCTTTTAGTTGTGGACAATGAGGATGAGGCACCCACCAATCCAGATTCCAATCCCGATACCGTGATCGAACCAACCCATGATACCACTCATCAATTTTTCTCGCTATCTACCGCCGCTTATTTTGGGATCTCTTCCCCACAAGCACTTCGTGTCACCGGATATGTTAATCATAAACCCGTTCAGGTACTCATCGACACTGGAAGTACCCATAACATTATCCAACCTCGCTTGCTCTCTTACCTGAAATTAGAAAGCCAACAAATACCTGGGTTTTCAGTCATGGTGGGTAACGGCGACCACCTCCTCTACGACAAGATGTGCCTAGCGCTAGGGTTGCATCTATCGGACACCGCCTTCAAAATCCCTATGTTCGTTCTTCCTGTTAAGGGGGCCGATATCATATTGGGTCTCGCTTGGCTTCGTACTTTAGGGCCCGTTCTGGCGGACTTTGCAATTCCACAACTCACCTTTAATATGGGCCAAAAAGCTATCACGCTTAAAGGTGAACCCACCACTAGTCCAGTTACACCTTCCACCCTCCATACCCTATTGGCTAAAAAAACTGTTGCTTCTGTTCATGCATTGATTCTTTTGCATAACCCTACGACCCCAACCATTATCCAGCCACCCCTCACCCATGCAGACCCTCACATTCATCATCTTCTCAAAACCTTTCACTCCATTTTTGACATCCCCAAAACCCTACCTCCTAACCGCACCCAAGACCACCGTATACCCACCCTCCCATCATCCAACCCAGTTAACGTTCGGCCGTACCGCTACCCTCAGTATCAACAGGAAGTCATGACTTCCCTCATATCGAATATGCTCCGAGATGGAATTATAAAGCCAAGTACTAGCCCATACTCATCTCCAGTACTTCTAGTTTGCAAAAAAGATGGATCTTGGCGGTTTTGTGTTGACTACCGGGCCTTAAATTCCATAACCATCAAAGATCGGTTTCCGATTCCTACAGTCGATGAATTGTTATACGAGTTGCATGGCGCTTCGGTTTTCTCTAAGATTGATCTCACTTCGGGTTACCATCAGATTCGAGTAGCGGCCGAAGATACTCATAAAACAGCTTTGAGTACTGTCGATGGCCATTATGAATTTTTGGTAATGCCCTTCGGGCTCACCAACGCACCATCCACGTTCCAAGCTACTATGAATGAAGTGTTTCGTGACGCATTGCGTAGGTATGTCCTGGTGTTCTTTGATGATATTTTGATCTATAGCCCCAACCGTGATCAACACTACCATCATTTACATGTTGTTTTCAAAACCTTGGCTGCCAATAAATTGTTCGCTAAAGCTTCAAAGTGTATTTTTGGGGTGGATTCTATATCTTATTTGGGTCATGTGATTTCATCCATTGGTGTTGAAGCCGAACCCGACAAGTTACAAGCAATCCAAGCGTGGCCCGAACCGACGTCTCTTACCAACCTTAGGGGCTTCCTCGGGTTAACGGGTTATTACCGACGCTTCGTTTGGGACTATGCTCGTATCGCATCACCCCTTACTGATTTGCTCAAAAATCCAAACTTCAAATGGACAACCGAAGCCTCTCGTGCCTTCGAACAGCTTAAAGCTTCTATGGTATCTCTCATTACCCTCACTTTACCAAATTTTAATCAACCTTTTGAGGTCACCACTGATGCTTCCAATGTGGCTATTGGTGATGTATTGTCACAAGGGGATCGACCCATAGCTTTCTTTAGCAAAAAAAAAATGTGTCCTCGTATGCAAGTTTCATCGGCATATGTACGAGAACTATATGCTATTACGGAAGCGGTCAAGAAGTGGCGCCAGTACTTACTTGGTCGGAAGTTTCACATTTACACCGACCAAAGAAGTCTCAAACACCTTCTTACGCAAGTGGTGCAAACACCTGAACAGTACCGTTGGGCTACGAAACTATTGGGGTTTGATTTCGAAATCTTTTATAAACCGGGAAAGGAAAATCGGGTCGCCGACGTGCTAAGTCGAATTGAGAGTCCTGTGTTGTTTGCAACTTCATCCACCGAACCAATATGGCTAAATCGCCTATGTGCCTATTATCAGTCAACGGAATGATCGCTTTTGGCAGCTAGAATGATGAAAGGCACTGATGATCGTTTTTCATTTAAAGATGGGCTGCTTCTACACAACAGCAGGTTATTTATTCCCGCATGCGACGATGTTCGCAATCTTTTACTTCATGAGTATCATGCTACAATAGTGGGTGGTCATTCAGGCATTAAAGCGACGGTTAGACGTCTTTCAGCAAACTTCAGTTTGCCCAAATTAAAGGTTGTTGTTTCATCTTTTATTCGAAGCTGTGAAGTCTGCCAACAGGTCAAATACCCGAACCATAAACCTTACGGGTCGCTACAACAACTTCCTATTCCATCCACCGTGTGGCAGGATATTTCTATGGACTTCATAACCCACCTCCCTGTATCGCAGGGTAAGTCTGCAATATGGGTAATTGTTGACAGGTTCTCAAAATTTGCCCACTTTATTGCCCTGCCACCTAAATATGGAGCAGTAACTTTAGCCACCTTGTTCCTACATAATATTTATAAGTTGCATGGATTTCCTAAAAGTATTGTCATAGACAGAGATTCTCTTTTTCTAAGCAACTTTTGGCAGGAAATGTTTAGGCAGATGGGCACGAAACTAAAGTATTCAACCGCGTACCATCCTCAATCGGATGGCCAAACGGAGGTTGTCAATCACTGCCTTCAAACGTACCTTCGTTCGTTCGCAAGTGATGAGCCACATACTTGGAATCGCTATTTATACCTTGCCGAGTACTGGTACAATACGTCTCACCACTCGGCCATTAATATGACCCCTTTTCAAGCTTTATATGGCAGGCCCGTTCCAGACATAAATCATTACACACCCGGGAGCTCAACCACAGCTTCGATCGACTCTAGTTTGATTGAGCATGAACGCTTGAGGAAGCTACTGAAAGAAAATTTGAGGAAAGCACAACAAAGAATGATTAGTTTAGCTCAGGCCCATCGCATCGATAAGCAATTCAAGGTCGATGATATGGTGTACTTAGGGCTTCGAGATTACAGACAATCTTCGGTGGCCATTCGGTCTTCAAAGAAACTATCAAGGCGTTTTTATGGGCCCTTCCGAGTGATGGAATGAATCGGAGAGGTCGCTTACAAGCTCGAATTACCTCCGGATGCTCGTATCCATCCAGTGTTTCATGTGTCCCTGTTGCGTCTAGCTCATGGGAACCCACAAAACGTTCCGCTACCGCCAGTTGATACCTTCAAAGAAGACCCTGCTGAACCAGAAGGTATTTTAGACCATCGTTGGCAAGCAAGAAAGCTGCAACTCCTAATTACTTGGAAGAATAAGTCACTGGAAGAAGCCACTTGAGAATGCTATGAAGATCTCATCACTCGTTTTCCAGAATTTGCAATTGCAAAAGAATATGTGTCGCAGCTCGAGGACGATCTGGTTGTTAAGGGAGGGGCAGTTGATGCGGCCCAGTTAACATCGTCTAGTGGATTGTGCAACCGGCCTAAAAGAAATGTGAAGAAACCCGCTAGACTCATGGACTGAGCCCCTTTGCACTTATTAATTTCCACATGTTTTATTTGTTTTCATTATATTCTGCATGTTTGTTTTGCATGATTGTTAGTGGAGTAGTTGCATATTGTGTTCCTAGAAATAAGGAGATAGTGGACCCTATGGGAACATGTCTCACGTGAAACTGCATATTTAAATTCTCTTATGTTTGAATTTGGAAGATATGAAGAAAATTGTCCCAACTCTCTCTCTGTTTCTTAATTTTCTTGGAGTTTTGCCTACTTTACAGGCTACCCCCACCAGATTCAAACGGAAACGGACCTAAAAACTCAGATTTCTCCTAAACGGCTAGGAATTAGGATCTGAAACTTGGTAGGGTTATAGATCAGGTGTTTTCGCACAACATATCAAAAAATCATGAATTTTCGACCGTAAAAACCCGTTCAATTTGACGAAAATCAGAGAAAAACGTGAAAGAATGAGTAGAAGATGAAGAAATGATGCAATTCGGATCTGAAATCGATGTAATCTGGTACGAATCTATGTGTTTGATCAGTGCAATCGAGCTCCTGCTCTGATACCACTTGTAGGATCGGTTTTGACACCAACCGATTGCGTAACAACACGTTCGATGTGCGGAATCCGTGAACGTGCGTGACCGAACACACAAGAACGTACTATAATCGTGATTCAATTGATTATGATGAGTACAAAGTGCCGAGAATCACGTGAGAGAACTTTCTCTCTCTAGACTTTCTCTCTCTAAGATTAGCTCTCTAATTCCCCAAATGAGCAAAAGTCTTCAATCTAACACTATAGCTCCCTATTTATAGGCACAAGGTTATAAGGTAGTTCACCTTATTTACAATAATGCCACCTTGCCTTTCTAACTAGATATTACAATAAAAAGCCTAGATTTCTTCAGTTTCATCTACGAAATTGATTGACGAAGGCGATAGATACATACTGCACTAACACATTTGACCGAATTTGGGTCTAGCCAAGGACCCTTATAAACGTGGCTCACCATGGAAGCATTCAATGGACTATCCAATAATAAAGTAGTTTAAATTTTGGTATAGCCTTTAGTTAATGCTTTCATTTTTAAGTTTTCTCTTTTGTAGGAATAAGATACACTCAAAAGAAGGTTGGAGATGGATAAGGGACGTTGAAACAGAACCCCATACACGTAAACAGATGTCTCCCGACGCAAAATCTTCAAAACAGTAAGTGAAGCACGTGGTCGTGTAAGGTAAGCACGCCCCCGTGCCTCAAGTCTGCAAAAAATAATTTTGATTCCGGAACTGTTACACAGGGGCGTGTCATGGGGCCGTGTCTCTGAGACACGCCCCCGTGTTTCTCTTCTAGAAAATTTTCATTACTGCCACTTTTTACACGGGGTCGTGCTTACCAAGCACGCCCCCCGTGTCTGTCTTCTGAAAAATTTCACAGGAGTCTGGTACTGGCACTTTTTACACAAGGCCGTGTCCCCCTAACACGCCCCCGTGTCCAGTGCCTGATTTTTGAAAAATTTGTTGTTTTAAACCCATATTTATACATTTAGTCAAATCTAACCCATTTTAGACACATTGAAGACAATGTGTAATTTAAGTGTGGGGGAACTTGAATTTCTTTGTCCTAAAACAAGTCTTACCAAAAACTCTACTTGGAACCGCTAAAACACCCCAAATCTTTTTCAAAATATTTTTTTGGTTTGTTTTGTCTTGTTTTTAGTTTAAGTTAGAAAATAAAGTTCTAAAAATTCAAGTTTTTACAAGTTTACAACCGATAGCGCCATGATAAAAAGAACCGTATAAGAAAAATTTATAAAAAGGCATGACAATCTTTTTAAAATTTGATTGTATATATATTTTCACACTTTTACTCTTTTCCCACAAATTGTGAGTTGTGAGCCTTTACCGAGCATTCAAATTCAATATCTTTACTAAATGTTCACTTTTCATTTCTTATGTGAATAGCTCGTATGATTCTTACAAATCTAGAACTTGACAAGACAATACATTCCCGGTCGTTAACGACTGATCCAAGTAAGTAAATGATTGAGTCATTAGGACTATAAACCCTTTTCTTTTTCAACCTTATTTTATTTTTTCTCCCCACATAAAAAAATTCCCTTAGATAACCCTTTTGAGCCTAAATTTTTCATTTCAAAACCCGCAAAATACAATTTTGCATAAATCACCCATCATCCCAAACCTTTTTATTTTAACACCCCTTTATTTTAGTAAAAATCGGTTTTTTGAAATACACAAAAATATGTTACTTAGTTATCTTGTGAATATTTATCATATAAAAAAATATCTCTCTAATTGCTTGAAATAAAATAAGCAAATCAATTGCTTACAAACCTTTAGTTTGCACCTAAGTCATAAGTAAATAAAGTTTTCAAAAGAAAACCGACATTTTACGCCTTTAGCCACTTCTCAAATAAAATTACCCTACCCTTAACCAAAAACCGACCCTTTAAAGTCCTCTTGATATTTATAGGATTATGTTAAAAAGAAGGAGTTTTGATTACTTCTCAAGCATACGGTAGGAGTAAGTTTCATACTGGGATCGAGAGTTTCACTTATACATCTTCGGCCAAGTCTTGAGTGATCACTTGTGAGGTGTGTGAATTTCTATATAGTTAAATGAAATTTTAAAAGGCATGTTATGCCTAAAAATATATTTTTTTCTTAAAAAGAGTTATATATAAATCATGTTGAATAGGATTGTAAATAAAATAAAAACAAGAATAAAAAGAACTTGGATTCCCGACACTCTACAATAAGACCCCAAAACTTCTCTTCTACGTATTCCATTTGGATGTGTAAGCAATATTAAAGAGTTTTGCTTGAGGACAAGCAAAGATTCAAGTGTGGGGGAATTTGATATGCACCAAATGCAACATATAAATTATATCAAATAAAGTATAAAATTCAACCCTTTTTAGCACTAATGTTGGAAAAAGTGCGTTTCTTTGTATACATTTAATTTTATGATTAAAAGAGCTTAAATGTATAAAAGGAACAAATTAACGGCAAAAAAACCAGCATGAATACAAAAGAAGGGAAGTTGATACAATATACCAACCCTCCGAGCTTCACCCCAAGACTAAAAATAATAAATCAGTAGATAAGCACTAGGCCGTGCCACCAAGGCATGGGGTCACGACCCACTCAAGATTCCAGCAAGAAAAAAGACAAACAGAAACAGACAAGAGGCATGGGGCCGTGTCCCAAAGACACGGGCCATGGGGCCGTGACCCAAAGACACGGGCCATGGGGCCGTGTCCCATAGACACGGGGCCGTGTGAGCATTTGGACTGACAAGCTCATTAAATTAAGACAAAGAAGAAGGAGGGCACAAGCTTCTGTTTCCAGCTATAAATAGGTGTGCTTGGTTCAATTGCAATCCATCCCTTGGCAAACCATTTCTCTCGAACCTACCACCACTCCACCACCACAATACCACCATCATCCACCACATTCATCCATCCTTCATCTTTAGAGTGTGTAGTAGTCTCGGGATCCAAGATTTATCGTAAGAGTTTTTGTCAACCAAAGGCCATGATTGGCTAATCCCTTACATCACTTGGTGAAGACAAGTCATTTATGTATTACTTTTGATTTACAAGATTTGGTCAACTTTTCAATTGGGTATATATTAATGACTTTAATAACTAGATTTTTATATTGAAAGTGAAATTTATTCTATCATCTCTTCATGTTTTGTTGATTCGCTCATTTGTATCTTTGCGGTCTATATAAAGCGTGTTAACTGTCTGGAAGGGGGTTAGAAGGGTGGTATTTGTAAAGTTCATGCCTCGTTCAGTGTATAGATCATGCGAGGACTTGATTCAAGCTTATTAAGTGTTCCTTTGAGGTAGATAGCAAATTGGGGGAAGTAAGAACGGCTTGAATCCCTTATACATAAACTACTACTAAAACTTTAAACCGGCCTTGTGGAACTGTATTCCTGTTGACTTTGACCAATATGGCCGAGGGTAGCGTTGCCTCCAAAAGAGGGACATGCAACATTTTCATTAGTAACTTACTTAATTATCTTTCAATATTCCGGCCTTGCGGGACTGTATCCCTGCTAACTCAAACCAACATGGCTGAGGGTAGCGTTGTCTCCAAAAGAGGGACATGCTTGTAGGTCCCTATCCCTTGGATCGTAACGAGATTGATAATCAACCAAGGGTGCAAAATCCCCTTGATAGATCGATGAACACAGAAACAAGAAACTAAGATGAAGAACACGAAAACAAATTCACAAACTAATCTTCTGTGATTATCAAACGTAATGTTTACAACCACTCAAGATCACAAGAACTCACAGCCTTTATCTGTGTTTTCTCTAACTCTCTCTCAATTTCTAACTTGCCTCAAAAAGTCTCTCAAGTGTCTAACCTAAACCCTTAAACATAAAGTTGTTTATATACTACAACCATATGCGAATTGGGCTAGGCCCACATAAATTATAAACACAATTCGGACTAGACATAATGGACTAAACATTAATTTCGTATTGACCCATTAACTCGAAATCCATATCTTTCACCAACTCGAAATCCTTAGACTTCATATCCCAAATATCTAAAGACCAAGCCAAAGTTGTCATCACATAACATGCACCAACAAACTCCCCCTTGACAATAGCTTGCAAAGGTAACTTTAGTCTTCAGAATCTCATAGTCTTTGGTCTTTGGATAGCGTCAGCTTCACACGATTTCTGTCAGCAACAGACTCCCCTAAGCTGATGAATCCATATACCAATTCTTCCAAGTTGTGAGTCAGCAGTCAAAGTAAATCTTCATATCATCCTTCTCATCGTCAGACTTTAGGTTCTCCTCTTGAGCTTCTGTAGTCTGATCAGCATCAACTTTATCAGCTTCACTCTCCTTCTCCACTTCAGCATCTACCTTTGCTTTAGCATCATCTTCTGTGAAAATCTCTACCATGAACGTTTGCGTGACGTTTTCATCCCCTTCCAGATGAATGCTCTAATCATACAAGCCCTCATATGCGGTAGAGATCAAAGCTTTTGAGCCAGTGTTAGTTGATGCATTCCTGTTACTTGATACTTGACCCTTGACCCAAAGACTCTGTCTTTTATCTTTGACATTCCCTAGCAAAATGTCCATAACTTTGATAATTAAAACACCTAACTTTGGTCTTGTCAAAACCAGCACTCTTTCCAACGAACTTCCTTCCTGTCCTATTCATGAACCTCTTGACTCTTCTAGAAATCATGGCCATTTGCCACTATAGATCCATTTCTTCTAAGTCATCAGGGTCAATCTGATCATAATCTTCATCAAAAGTAGCTGGATCAGATATCTTTCCCTGGTATTGCTATTCTGATTACTAGCTTGTTGTCTCTTAACCCCTGTTGATCCTCCAGAAGTAGCAACAAAACACACATCACCATCTGCATTAGTGGTAACTTGCTCATTTTCACATCAGAGAAATGTAGTGGCCAAATCGCTAGAAGCGTTGTGAGACGAAGAAGATGGAATTCCATTGTAAATTCCCGGATCCGGAACCTGATCATATCCCGTTTCCTTCTTCTTCTTCTTCTTCATGTTGAGCTCGTAAGCTCTCAGCTTTCCAACAACCTCTTGTAGTTCTTTCGTCTCATAATCAGCTTCCCCCTTAATCTTGAGCGTATAAATATCCCACTTCGCAGGTAGAGCATCGAGCAGCTTATCATTAATCTCTATGTCAGTGTAGCTAGCTATGTCATAATTGTCCATCTCTGATATTAGATGATAGTATCTTGTGATAATATCTTTAAGTGACTCATTTCACATACACTTAAAGACGACACACTTCTTCTTCTTCTTCTTCAGTAAGTCAACCTTGTTCTTCTAGACATCAGCATTCCTTGATATCTCTTTTCTAGTGCATCCCACATCTCTTTTGATGTAGTGTATTTCTTGAAAGTATGTTTGATGCCATCTGGTAAAGACATTTTAATTGCAGCCAAAGCTCTCTTTTCGGCTTCGTACATTTTCTTTTCTGCATCCTGCATGTTCACATAGGCAGTGACACGTTGTCTGCCTTCAAAGTCGTGTGTTGGGTTCACATGCCCATCTTGAATATAGATCCACATCTGTGTGTCCTGATATTCGATAAACGACTGAAATCTGTCTTTCCATGTGAGGTGATTTTCTACCTTCATCATTTTAGGCGGTTTGTTCGTTGTGCCAACCTCATGCTCAATCCTCAACAACTCGTTCAAATTCGACATATTCGACATTTTTAACGTAACCGGCTGGTTAAAAACATTCAAAAATTTTATGAAAAACTGTTTTTACCAATTTCTACCGTTAGACTCATCTCAAGATACGAATCCAATGATATATATTGTCCAAAACCTTTTTCGGAATTTTCGTGCCTTTTTTTCCTAAAAATAAATGGAGTTTAACCGAGATGTCGAGATTTCGAGTGATCAACACCAGTCAGAACCAGTTGCTTTCGAGTGATTAATACCAGTCGCAACCTCAAGTAGTAATCTCTGAATATCAACTCGAAATCTCAGTAGCAACCTCTAATAAACAAGTCGAAATCACTGTAGCAATCTCTGAATATCAACTCGAAATCTTAGTAGCAACCTCTAAAAAACCAAGTCGAAATCACAATAGCAACCACGAATTTGAAATTGAAATCTCTTGGAAGTTTCTAGAACTCGAAAACTGCAAAACAGACTGTTAAATATAATGTCGCAGCCTCGAGAAATCAGGACTTCAATAATTAAAAGATTTCGTGAAATCTTCTGAATTATCTTCAACAAATTCCCTTGATTCTTGCAAACACTTTCGAAAAATCACCAATCCAAATCAGTCTTGATTTCTTGAATATTTGATGAACTGATGAAGAACAGAACGATGAACAGGACTCGAAAACAACCAATAACAACCTCAATAGTACTCGCAATCTTCAAATAAAAAACCCAGCTTTTCAACAGAACCCGAGCAGCAATAACCTCAGCCGATTTTCTTGAATCTGTTTATCAATCTTGAACCAACAATAAGAGCAAATGCTCTAATACCAATTGTAGGTCCCTATCCCTTGGATCGTAACGAGATTGATAATCAACCAAGGGTGCGGAATCCCCTTGATAGATCGATGAACACATAAACAAGAAACTAAGATGAAGAACACGAAAAAAAATTCCCGAACTAATCTTCTGTGATTATCAAACATGATGTTTACAACCACTCAAGATCACAAGAACTCACAGCCTTTATCTGTGTTTTCTCTAACTCTCTATCAATCTCTAACTTGTCTCAAAAAGTCTCTCAAGTGTCTAACCTAAACCCTTAAACATAAAGTTGTTTATATACTACAGCCATATGCGAATTGGGCTAGGCCCACATAAATTGTAAACACAATTCGGACTAGAAATAATGGACTAACCATTAATTTCGGACTGACCCATTAACTCGAAATCCATATCTTTCACCAACTCGAAATCCTTAGACTTCATATCCCAAATATCCAAAGACCAAGCCAAAGTTGTTGTCGCATAACATGCTAACAAATGCCACTATAACTAAGATAATCTCTTAAAAACCCAAAGTACGGAAATCATCAAAGGATACATAAAAGATGAGTTGAAACCAAGTGATTCTATCTTGTCTATTTGTTTCTTTTATTTATTTAGTTTCTTTCTTTATTTTACTTATTAAAAACATTTTTTTCAAAATTTGGTTAGATTAGACGTTGACGATATTATGGTATTAAAAGCTCTTGTGTTCTTGGACGACCTCGGTATTTTACCATCACTATACTACACCAACGATGGGTGCACTTACCCTAGCATGTTGTAAAGAGTGATAATGTTATATCGTGTTTTATAAATTTAAAGCTTGATAAACGAGTAAAAAGTACTTAAAAATATATTTAAAAAATCTTACACACTCGCACCACGTCAGCATGAACAACACAAACTCTTAAATATCATGACCTCTTATTGTTTAACTTCTTTTTTCTGTAAAATGTTTGTTGTGTTGATGAAAGTGAATCTTGCATCTGGTTTATCTTTGTTGAGTCCATCAACAAGAGTTTTTAGCTTATTGTTGAATACATATATAGCATCACTGAGGAGTTGTTTACATGCTCTTCTTTTAGGTGGCCACCTTTTTACTATTAACGGAGTGCAACCCAATTGATCTAGACCGAATAAAGAAACCTTCCTACCTCTCAAGTTATACAGAACCTGTCATACACCAAAAGTTAAAAAAAATCTACAAAAGTGTACGTAAAAGCTAGTGAACGAAGATATAAGTAACAAGGTGTATACCTTTAGTTGTCGATAATATTGTACCATAAGGACATCTGTGTATTCTTCCGGTAAATATAACTCTGATGAGTCGTATCGATAATCTGGGGACGTAGCAAAGTAGTTGTATATGTAATCGTTCATGCCGATGTTTATAACATATATGCATTCTTTTAGGACTGCTGTGTTCTTTTGTATGCGTGAAATGCATGAAACTATTGAATTGTGATGAATCATTTGTTTATACAAGCTGAATCGATCACCCTGTGACGAAAATCACACTAGAATATAAACATGATGTCTATATGCTAATCAAAACTTTGAAGAATGAAACATATTCTATAACTCATTTCTTGAAGTATATATTTGCTTAATGTAAATATCACTTCACCATTTTGATTTATAGTATGTGTTTTCTCCTCCGAGCTACAAGCAAAACACTAAAATCCGCTGAGTGGATCACTAATCACATAGATTGTTATAACATGTTAACATGCCCATTTATTATTAGAAAGAAGGATATTGTTAGGGTATACGTGGATCTATAAATTCAATTCTTCATTCTATTCTTATGATGATATTCTCAGAACATGTGATGAAAATGCTTTTTTTTTTTTTTTTTTTTTTTTTTTTTTTTTTTTTTTTTTTTGCAAATGCTCATATTCTGATAATCCATCCTCATGATTTTTGTAAGCTTAAAGTTATAGGAAATTTACATAGAAGATTGATAAATCTACTAGTAGAAGGTACATAGTTGAGGCGACCAAAACCCATGCGAATTGACCGCTAAAAGAGTTTAACAAAAGCTAGAGTTCTATTGAAAAAGTATCAAGATTATGATTCTAGTTGTGTCATGCATGCATCTATCATCCAAGGATTAGAGTAAAATTTGGGAAACAAAACTAATTTAGGTGTTGAGAAATCCAAGTTCGAGGAAATGAATATTAAGCAACAAAGAGCAGACCAGTAAATGCGAAATGGTATATGAATTTCTTTTGAATAGAATTCCAAAATCCAAACAAAGTCATATAAAAACATGAGGGGTTTTTTTCTATAATTTCTAAACCATATGTATAAATGAGTCAAAGTAAACACTTGGAAGGAATGTTCCAAAGACGTTTTTCCAATTTAAGAAGTAAGAACAAAGTAAAAAAATCCCGTTTAATCAAATGTAGAAGTAACAATGACCAGCATTCTAATCTATATGTTGGACAAATGCCATTACTTACTAATGTTTCTTAGTATATCGTATTCGATTAAAAAAATTGAAGCATATTTTGACTTATTTTAACGAAGATAAATGTTAGGAAACTTTAATATAAGTATTGAAGAAAAAGATGATCAACCTGATCATATGCTGAAGATACAGTCAAGGAATATCACTAAAAAGGTGCCTACATGATAACTTGACAAGAAGAAATGAAAGACACATCTTCAACTAAGTATCAGGAAGTGATCAAGACAAGAAGACAATCAAGCAAGACCATTCAGATAAAATCTGATGATAAATCTGGTATTTATCATCAGAATCTGGTAAGCCTGATCAATTTCGTCAGAATTCTGGTAAGCTGGTGATGTGTGTAAAATGCAACACATAAATTACATCAAATGAGGCATAAAACTAACCCTTTTTAGTACTAATGTTGGAAAAAGTGTGCTTTTGTCTTCCTTTTGTATTTTCAGGATTAAATGAGCGTAAATGAACAAAAGAAGCAAATATGCAGCAAAATCTAACATAATTACAAGAAAAGGAATAAACGTGGCATGCCCGACCCCTCGACAGCATCTTCCCAACCAAAAATAAGTGAATAGAAGGCTGAACATGGCCACGTGCCCAGCGGACACGGGGGCATGGCCAGGTGTCTGCAGAAAGGACAAAGCTATAGAAGCTTCTATTTCCCGACACGGGGGCCTGCCCAGCTCAATACGGCCGTGGTCAACGCTAAGATTCGCAGAATCCAAGCAAATCTTGATAGTACAGATACGCTACTGCACACGGGGCCGTGCCCAGCGGACACGGGGCGTGTGGAGCTAAAGCAGACAAATTGCAATTAATGAAGAAAGAAAAGTGGATCGACACGGGGCCGTGTCCAGGCTTCTGTGCAGGCTATAAATAGGGGTGCTTGGTTCACTTCAAAGGCATCCATTGGAAAACCACCTCTCTCCCACTTCACCCACACTCCACCACCACTACAACCCACATCCACCACCATCATCCATCATCCATCATAGAGTGTGTGTGGTAGTCTCGGGATCCAAGATTGATAGTAAGAGTTCTTGACAATCAAAGGCCATGTTTGCCTAAGTCTCTTACATCACTTGGTGAAGACAAGCATTTAGTGTAATACTTTTGATTTTTAATCTTTTTGTTCTTTTTATTTGGTTTTGTATTAATGACTTTAATAACTAGTTTCTTATGTTGAAGGTGAAACTTCCTTATCATTTGTTCGTGGTGTCTTGGCGTTATTTTACTGTCTATATAAAATAAAAGATTTACACCATTCATATCTCTACGGTCTATATAGAGATATGTTCGCTACCTGATCGAGGGTTAAGGGAATGGTTTGGTAAGGTTCTTGCCTTGTTCAGTGTATAGATCCTGCAAGGACCTGGGTCAAGCTTACTGGACCTCCTTCAATACCCACTGGTATTGGATGGCGGGGGTGCGAATGGCTTGATCCCCTCATATGTAAACTACTATTAATACATTAACCCGGCTACTTGGGATTGTATCCCTGCTGACTCAAACCACTTAGCCGAGGGTAACGTCACCTTCAAAAGAGGGGCCTACCACATTACGCATTAATAAATTAATTAATTATCTTTCAATATTCCGGCCCTTTAGGATTGTATCCTTGCTGACTCAAACTACTGGGTTGAGGGTAACGTCACCTTCAAAAGAGGGGTCTACTACTATAACTAAGATAATCTCTTAAAAAGTGCAAAAGTGCGGAAATCATCAAAGGTTACACTAAAGGCGATCTGTTTTTGTTTTTATTTTTATTTTTTAGCATTTTTAGTTTTTATTTTCATGTCTAAAACTTTTTCTAAACTTTTGATTTGATTAGACGTTGAGGATAAACCGGTACTAAAAGCTCTTGTGTCCTTGGACGACCTCGGTGTCTTACCAACGCTATACTACGCTCACGATGGCTGCACTTGCCCATATGTGTGTTTAGTGTTAGTAAAATATCGTGTTTTATAAATTTAAAACTTGACTAAAGTGTTAAAAAGGGCTTAAAATATAACTAAAAATATATTCACACCGACACACATCAAGTTTTTGGCGCCGTTGCTGGGACACAAGGATTTTAAGAAAGCTTAAAATCGACGGCCTAATCAGTTTTTCAAAACCTTTTTAAAATCGCGCGCACATTTTCTGCATTTTAGTTAGTTTTTGCATTTACAGTAGACTGAACACGGGGCCGTGCTGCACAATTTTTTTTCAAAACTCCCAGATACAGAGTCTGAAAACGGGGTCGTGCTCGCTGAACACGCCCCCGTGCTACACAAAACCAGTCACTTTTATTAAAACGCCCAGATACAGAACCTAAACACGGGGCCGTGCTCACTGAACACAGGGCGGTGTCCAGCCTCTGTTTCCGTTTTTATTTTTGTTTTCTGGTCCCGAGACTCTGTTGTAGTCTGCTGAGTGATTCTTATGGATCAATACTCAGGAGATTACAACTACCATTATGAGGAGGATGATTATAGGGAAGACTATTGCACCATTTGTGGTAACCCTTACTCGGTACAATATTGTGACCTCTTTGAACCGTCCACTTCATACAACCACTATGAGGAGCCCAGGTACGAGCCATCAACTTCATATACATCCTATGAAGACCCAAGGTATGAACCTTCTCCCTCATACTCATATTTTGATGAACCAAGGTATGAGCCTTCGTACTCATACTTTGAGGAACCAAGATATGAGCCGCAATCTTCATATACTTACTATGAGGAACCATGGCGTGAACAACCCACCTCATATGAGTATTATGAAGAACAAAGTTACGACCCTTATCCATCATATACTTACAATAAGGAACAATGGTATGAACCATCCACCTCATATGAGTATTATGAGGAATCAAGGATCTAACTTCCGAATTCAAGCTTTGAGGATACTTATTCAACTCAATTTGACGAACCACCAACTATTTCACCTGTAGCCGAAAAGATAATAGAACACCTTAAAACTATCGAGCGCTATATAAAAGAAGCCCGCGCAAGGGAAGAGGAATCCCACACAAGGGAAGAATTAACTTGCAATAAAGAAGAGATAGTTGAAAAGGTAAAAATGGAAGAACAAGTAAATGAAAAGCCGACACATGAGTTAAACAACGAAAAAGGTGAGTCCGACAACATTAAAATTCAAGAATAGCCTAATTTTAAGGAAATTAATCTCTTGTCACCTTCTTTCGAAAATCATTGTTTAGTACCCACTCATGCTAAGTTTTTAAAAGAGTTAAACACTAACACTAAAATTGACGAAACGGTAAGCATTAATTTGACAAATGATCAAACTACGCTAATAAAAGAAGACCCATTTGATATTTAACATTACACCAGTTCCATGTTTCTTTCAAAATTCCTTTATTAGTAATATTACAATTGATAAAGTTCTTTGTGTTAATATAATGCCAAACTACATTTTCGAAAAATTAAGTATTGGTGATTTTTCTATCTAATCGAAAAACAATAATATCAATGGGAGTAGTTGAAGATGTGTTCATCCAAACAAATCAAATGGTAATCCCAACCGACTTCGTCATCCTTGATGACGCTCCGCTAGTGTTGGGACGACCTTTTGTAAGAACCCACAAAGCTTTGATTAATCGGAAGAAAAACAACTTACCCATTCAATTAGGGGCCTTCAAAAGATGTGTCGATCTTGAACGATCAATGAAATATCCAATCGGCAATGACGACCCCCTAATTGAAGATGAGCCAGAACCACCCGATAAGGTGGGTCTAGCCAATGACCCTTATAAACGTGGTGCACCACGGAGGCATTCCGCGGAACTATCCTTAGTTTTAGTTTAGATTAACTTTTATGTTTTCTAGTTTAGCTTTACTTTTCAGGAATAAAACACACTCGAAAAGGTGGTGGTTACCAAGGGAACTTTAAACCCACACCCCATGCACAAAAACAGAGCCTCCTGACAATTTTCCATTATTACAGCAAGTTCAGAACGGGGACGTGCTCAGCCAACACGCCCCCGTGCCCGAGGTTCTGCAGAAAATGCCCAGTTCAGGTAACTGGACACAGGGCCGTGCTCACTGAACACGCCCCTGTGCCCAGCCTTCTGTTTAAATTTGATACTGGCAGTCTGACCACGGGGCCGTACTCAGCCTACCACACCCCGTGTTCAGCTACCCAGTAACATAAAATCTTGTTTTTAACCAACTTTTACACATTTTAATCAACCGAAAAACTTATTTTTGGGGCACATTGAGGACAATGTTTAATTTAAGTGTGGGGGGGGGGGGGGGATGCTAAAACCTTGAATTTTGCAAGTCCTAATAACAAGCCTTACACAAAACTCTATTGGAACCGCTAATCACCCCAATTTTTTTCAAAAACTTTTCATTTTTTTACTTGTCTTGGTTTAATTTGGGAATAAAAAGTTCTAAAAAGGTTATATTTTTACAAATTTACAAACGATAGCGTCGTGATAAAAAGAACTAACATAAGAAAATTATGAAACGACATGACAAATCTAGTTAAAATTTGATTATATATACTTGATCACATTATAAACCCATTACCATAAAAAGTGAGTTTTGAGCCTTTATTGAGCATACAAATACACATCTTTAAACTAAATGCTCATTTTTCGTTTCTTGTGTGAATAGCCGCTTGGTTTCTTACTACTCTAGAACTTGCCAAGAAGATAAATTCCCGGTCCTTACCAACTTAAACCCAAGTAAGTAAATGATGGAGGCATTAGGACTAACCCTTTTTCTTTTCAACACCATTATTTTTCATTTTTTTACCACCTACCCAAATCCCCTAGTTAACCCCTTTGAGCCTAAACCTTTTCGTTTCTAAACCCACAAAACAAACACCCTTTACCCACCAAAACCCTTTTTATTTTTAACCTTTATTTTAGTAAAAAGCTCGGTCTTCATGTGACATTCCTTATGAAAAAATAAATAAATAAATGAAGTCTAGCAATAAACAAACAAGTTCCTCAAAAAAACTTTGTTTGAAAATGCTTTGTTTGAATAAAAGTCACAAAAACAAAAAGTTTTACGACCACTGACGCTTTTTACGCTTTTAGCCCTTTTACTAACCACTAACCCAAAACTACCTACCTTTAACCCAAGCCTAACCCTTCCCCAAGTCCTCTTGATATTTACAAAGGTGTATAGTTAAAAAGGAGGAGGATTGATTGCTTGGCAAGCATATGGTAGAAGTAAGTTCCATGCCGGTCTCGAGTGTTTCACAAAAGTACATCTTCGGCCGAGTGTTGAGTGATCTCCCTTGAGGTATGTGAACTTGTATATAAATGGAATTTTAAAGAGGCATGTTATACCCAAATAAGTAATTTCTCCTATGAAACGTTCTGAATAAATCATAACGAATAGGATTGTAAATAACATAAAAATAAAAGCCTAATAAAGATCTTGGATTCCCGACACTCAAGACAAGCCCAAAACTTCTCTTCTACCCATTCCATTTGGGAGTGTAAGCCGCATTATAAAGAGTTTTGCTTGAGGACAAGCAAAGATTCAAGTGTAGGGGTATTTGATGTGTGTAAAATGCAACATATAAATTACATTAAATGAGGTATAAAACAAACCATTTTTTAGTACTAATGTTGGAAAAAGTGTGCTTTTGTCTTCCTTTTGTACTTTCATGATTAAATGAGCGTAAATGAACAAAAGAAGCAAATATGCAGCAAAATCAAACATAATTACAAGAAAAGGAATAAACGTGGCATGCCCGACCCCTCGACAGCATCTTCCCAAGCAAAAACAAGTGAACAAAAGGTGGAACACGGCCCTGTGCCCAGAGGACACGGGGGCGTGGCCAGGTGTCTGCAGAAAGGACAAAGCTATAGAAGCTTCTATTTCCCGACACGGGGGCGTGCCCAGCTCAACACGGCCGTGGTCAACTCTAAGATTCGTAGAATCCAAGCAAATCTTGATAGTACAGATACGCTACTGCACACGGGGCCGTGCCCAGCGGATACGGGGGCGTGTGGAGTTAATGCAGACAAATTGCAATTAATGAAGAAAGAGAAAGTCGATGGACACGGGGCCGTGCCCAATGGATACGGGGCCGTGTCCAGGCTTCTGTGCAGGCTATAAATAGAGATGTTTGGTTCACTTCAAAGGCATCCATTGGCAAACCACCTCTCTCCCACTTCACCCACACTCCACCACTACAACCCACATCCACCACCATTATCCATCATCCATCATAGAGTGTGTGTCGTAGTCTCGGGATCCAAGATTGATAGTAAGAGTTCTTGACAATTAAAGGCCATGTTTGCCTAAGTCCCTTACATCACTTGGTGAAGACAAGCATTTAGTGTAATACTTTTAATTTTTAATCTTTTCGCACTTTTTATTTGGTTTTGTATTAATGACTTTAATAACTAGTTTCTTATGTTAAAGGTGAAACTTCCTTATCATTTGTCTGTGGTGTCTTGGCGTTATTTAACTGTCTATATAAAATAAAATATTTTCACCATTCATATCTCTACGGTCTATATAGAGATATGTTGGCTACCTGGTCGGGGGTTAAGGGAATGGTTTGGTAAGGTTCTTGCCTTGTTCAGTGTATAGATCCTGCAAGGACCTGGGTCAAGCTTGTCACACCCCCAAAATCCACACGCGGAGTACCACCGCTTGGAGGCGTGACATGACCAGGATCAAGCCACCAATCATATTGAACAATGTAATAGTAAATGTTATTCAACCAAACAATATGAAAGGTGTTCCAAAAACCAAAGTATAGTATCAATGTTTAGCGGAAGCATAAATATAAAAACCAAACATAAGTATTAAGTTCACCAAGTGTAAATGTTTATCATGGAACTCAACAGTCCATGTGCCCACAACGATCGCGCCTCCCGTGCAAGCTCCATGGGTACCTATGGTCCTGCAAGGCATGTAACAGAAAGTCAACAACTAGTTGAGCGAGTTCACAGTAAGTAAGTTCGTTGCATAACTATGCGTTATTAACTAAGCCGTTGTGTAGATTCAATTGGTGGGGGCTTCCCATGTTGTATGTACTATCAGTGGGGGCTTCCCATGTTTGTATTTACTATCAGTGGGGGCTTCCCATGTTTGTATTTTCTATCAGTGGGGGCTTCCCATGTTTGTATTTACACTAGACTATTTGTAACCATAAGTGTTCTTCTTAACCCGAGAACAGTAGTACGTACAAGGTTTACGTAGGTTTTACGTAAGTGCCCTTCTTTACCCGAGGACAGTGGTACGCGTGGGGTTTACGTAGGTTTTACGTAAGTGTCCTTCCTGACTCCGGAAGACAGTAGCATGTGCGAGTTTACGTAGGTTTTACGTAAGTGTCCCTCGAAACCTGAGGACAGTGGTAAGTACTTGTTTACGTAGGTTTTACGTAAGTGTCCTACTTAACCCGAGGACCATGGTAGATAGTCTAGTAGCCGTGTAAGTAGGAGAAATTGTTCAATCCCATCATTCAACCCATTCCCTATCCCCGGGAATCCCATGCCTTGGTAAAGAGAGTGAACTCACCTTGGTTTGCTCGGTATGCTAAGTTTAGTGCTCGCAAATGATTAATCACGTCCTATAGTATGCACGTATATTAAATCAGTTCACGTTCGAAATGTTTCACATATATCTAGCGTCACAATAATATCACAGAGTGTTTGGCAGTTAATCATACATCACATAACAACTAATCACATGTGCACAAATCGTGTTTCACATAACCGTCTTTCACAGTTTATTCTAGCACATTATCCAATAGTATGCTTATTACAGTTACTGACTTAGCATAGTTAATAATTCATAACATGGTTAATTTAGAACTAACAGGGTTAACCTATGTAACAAGGTTAACATAATTAACATGGCTAATGGCTTAACAGAGTTTGTAACATTAATAGAGTTAACAACTAACTGACCAATATCTAACTACGTTTGCCAACATAACAGAATTAATCAAAATAAATAACTTAACCATTAAACAGTTGGGCCGAAAACACAAGTCTGGGCCGAACTCACTGTTTAGCGAAATCCCTTTATGGCCGAAAACACTTGGGCCTAAGGTGTTACGAAAACACCTTGTGTTTTCGTTGGTATCATCAACAACAACAACAGTAGGTTAGAAATAATCCAAGCATATAACAGTTATATGATTAATCCCCTACAAAATCATTTAATCAGTCGTTGATATGTAACATACATATTGCCAAAACATGCGAGACCAAGATTACCAATAAATCAGTTGTTCATCATCAAAAATCAATAATGGCCGACAATTTTAATCACCTCAAGAGGTGATTGGACCAATTTGTTTGGTTGGTTAGACTAAGGTTTTGTTGAGTAATATATCACATGCCAACCGAATCATTCTTATCAGACACACATGAGTGATCAAATTATATCTCATATAATGACAATTTCCAAAGCAACACAAATCATTAATATCTGGCACGCACCCTCATTCATAACATACGGTATGTGATCTAGATAGTGACAAGAATGCATTCACCAAATGCGTCCTGTTACATAGTAGGCGCCGTCTGCCTTTTGTGCTAACCGTTGTCTTGAGCCGCGTAGAGCTTCAGCCCTAATGTTTTCTAGTTTCAATGCTTCTACCTGAGCATCTCGTATCTGAGAAGGAAGACTAGACTGTATAGTAAGTTGCAATGCTCGTACACGCCTAGGCGTAGTATCCTTTCGACTGAGGGCGTCGGCCACCACATTGGCTTTGCCCGGATGGTACTTTATAGCACATTCGTAATCGTTCAGTAGTTCAACCCATCTACGTTGTCGCATGTTCAACTCTTTCTGCTTGAAAATATGTTCGAGACTCCTGTGATCAGTGTATATAGTGCACTTGGTACCGTACAGGTAATGTCGCCATATCTTGAGTGCAAAAACAACGGCTCCCAGCTCTAAATCATGTGTAGTGTAATTCCGTCCGTGAATCTTGAGTTGGCGCGAAGCATAAGCAATAACTTTATCCCGTTGCATCAATACACATCCAAGACCTTGGATGGATGCGTCGCAGTAGACTACAAAATCGTCCGTGCCTTCAGGCAATGAGAGGATAGGTGCGCTACAAAGTCTATTCTTTAAGTGCTGAAGTACCGTTTCCTATGTATTACCCCAACGGTAAGCAACACCTTTCTGTGTCAGTAGTGTAAGCGGCTGTGCAATCTTTGAGAAGTCTTTGATGAACCGACTGTAATAACCCGCCAAACCCAAGAATTGGCGTATTTCGGTTGGTGTGCGGGGTGCAGGCCAGTTCTTGATCGAATCTACCTTGGATGGATCGACATGAATCCCATCCTTGTCTACCACATGGCCTAGGAAGTGGACTTCACGAAGCCAGAAGTCGCATTTTGAAAACTTAGCGAACAGCTGTTCCGTTCGAAGGAGTTCCAAAATAATTCGTAAATGCTGCTCGTGTTCCTCGTGACTCTTCGAATAGATCAGAATGTCGTCGCTGAAAACAATGATGAACTTGTCAAGATAAGGTTTGCACACCCTGTTCATAAGATCCATGAATGTTGTTTTGGAGACGTCCTCATCCCGGACTCTCAGTTGGTGATACCCTGACCTCAGGTCAATCTTTGAGTAGTAGCTCGATCCTTGTAGCTGATCGAACAAGTCGTCAATGCGTGGAAGAGGATAACGGTTCTTTACCGTCACCTTGTTGAGCTCGCGGTAGTCTATACACTTTCTGAAGGTACCGTCTTTCTTCTTCACAAATAGCACTGGAGCTCCCCAGGGTGAAGAACTAGGACGTATGAAACCCTGTTCCAAGAGTTCTTGCAATTGCTTAGACAGTTCTTCCAGTTCAGTTAGAGCTAAGCGATAAGGTGCTCGAGCTATAGGTGCTGCTCCAGGAGCTTGTCGCCATGAATTTCCAAAGGTTCTTAACCAGCACGAGTAATGCGGACGATCTTTTCTTTGCAAAGAATCTCTACTCGATGTTGAGGTAGCCAATCCATACCAATAACGATGTCGAAACCATCACAACGTTGGGGTCATTCCTAGCATCATCCTGACCAATCACGAACACTTGACCCCTGGTACCATTGCCGTTGTTATTACCCCCGTTGTTGTCTCCACTATTGTTCCCGTTTCCTTGGTTGTGGTTCTAATTCTGGTTCTGGTTCAGCTGTGGGCAGTGTCTCCTGAGGTGACCTTTAGCACCATACGGATAACATCCCTTGTTACCCTGCTGTTGCTGCTGATTCTGTGGAGCTTGCGGCTGCTGTTGTCAGTTCTGGTTTGCAGGACGTGAGCTTCTACAATCTTTGGGCTCCATGACCAAGCTTGTTGCATCTCTGACAACGATCTTTGTTGCACTGCCCGCTGTGGTGCAAATTACATCGATTGCACTTGGGGTGGTTTCCCCTGCATCCACCCTGACTTCGATTACCAAAAGACTGCTGACTGGGGCTCCTGTACTCCTCCGTTTTTCGCTGCCGTGCCTGGGACTGAACTGAAGTCGAACCCTTGCTGGAGGTTCCATCCCACTTTCGTTTGTTGTCACTGTGAATAGCAGAAGTAGTAGTAGTAGCACCAATGCGTTTAGGCAGCTTGTTCTGTTCCACTGCCTGGTCTGTGGGACGATGAGCAAGACGAGTAACATCTTGAATAGCAGCAAGGTTAGCAGAAGTCACATGACTTTGAATCTCTGGTACTAAGCATTTGAGGTACAGCTCAATGCGCTTGATGGGAGGATCCACCATAGTTGGACACAACACTGCCAGTTCAATGGATCATTTCGTGTACGCTTCTATTTCTGACCCCGTCATCTTCAAGTTAAAGAACTCCACTTCCAGCTTGTGGATGTCATCACGACTACAGTATTCACGTTTGATCAGTTCCTTAAAATCATTCCATAGGGTGGCATTAGCAGCCGCCAGCCCCAGCATCTGAACTTGCGCGTTCCACCAAGTTAGCGCAGTGCCTTCGAGAGTACCAGTGGCATACTTCACCCTACGAGCCTCAGGGCATTCACACATTTCGAAGACCGATTCGAGATTCTTGAACCAGTGAAGGAGTCCAACGACCCCTTCAGTGCCATTGAAAGTAGTAGGACGACAGTCCATAAAAGTCTTGAATGTGCACACAGGTGGCTGAGCATGTTGACTGGTCGTGTGCGTAAGAGTAAACAAAATTAAGCACAAGTGTGGGGTTACGAGAGTAGGATCTAAAGATCTTAGAGTAAGTTGTGATGGCAGGTTACACCTCCTGCCTGGGCAGCTGCGAGTGCTGCAGTAACTTGTTCAGTGATCGAAGCCGCCAACTGGGCTTGAGTTAGGTTAACGCGTCCACACATGATCTTGATATCAAGGAGAACATGAGTGAGAGAGGTTCGCGAATAGTGCGATGACAGAAGAGAGTGAGCACACAAGTATTCTCAAGCAATAGGGGTTATGTGCATCTAAGCATACCATGAGCAAAGTTCTATGTAGTTCTAGCAAGTAGGCAATAAAACATATACCATATTACCTAGAATGTTGAGTCTTGCACGTGGAGCGAGGCGTCGTTGTGGATCGTTGAGCACTGTACAGGTTATAGTCTGGTTTTAATAAAAACGTTTTCCCCTTATTAAAACCGAGTTCTCTATAACCAATGGCTCTGATACCAATCTGTCACACCCCCAAAATCCACACGCGGAGTACCACCGCTTGGAGGCGTGACATGACCAGGATCAAGCCACCAATCATATTGAACAATGTAATAGTAAATGTTATTCAACCAAACAATATGAAAGGTGTTCCAAAAACCAAAGTATAGTATCAATGTTTAGCGGAAGCATAAATATAAAAACCAAACATAAATATTAAGTTCACCAAGTGTAAATGTTTATCATGGAACTCAACAGTCCATGTGCCCACAACGATCGCGCCTCCCGTGCAAGCTCCATGGGTACCTATGGTCCTGCAAGGCATGTAACAGAAAGTCAACAACTAGTTGAGCGAGTTCACAGTAAGTAAGTTCGTTGCATAACTATGCGTTATTAACTAAGCCGTTGTGTAGATTCAATTGGTGGGGGCTTCCCATGTTGTATGTACTATCAGTGGGGGCTTCCCATGTTTGTATTTACTATCAGTGGGGGCTTCCCATGTTTGTATTTTCTATCAGTGGGGGCTTCCCATGTTTGTATTTACACTAGACTATTTGTAACCATAAGTGTTCTTCTTAACCCGAGAACAGTAGTACGTACAAGGTTTACGTAGGTTTTACGTAAGTGCCCTTCTTTACCCGAGGACAGTGGTACGTGTGGGGTTTACGTAGGTTTTACGTAAGTGTCCTTCCTGACTCCGGAAGACAGTAGCATGTGCGAGTTTACGTAGGTTTTACGTAAGTGTCCCTCGAAACCTGAGGACAGTGGTAAGTACTTGTTTACGTAGGTTTTACGTAAGTGTCCTGCTTAACCCGAGGACCATGGTAGATAGTCTAGTAGCCGTGTAAGTAGGAGAAATTGTTCAATCCCATCATTCAACCCATTCCCAATCTCCGGGAATCCCATGCCTTGGTAAAGAGTGTGAACTCACCTTGGTTTGCTCGGTATGCTAAGTTTAGTGCTCGCAAATGATTAATCACGTCCTATAGTATGCACGTATATTAAATCAGTTCACGTTCGAAATGTTTCACATATATCTAGCGTCACAATAATATCACAGAGTGTTTGGCAGTTAATCATACATCACATAACAACTAATCACATGTGCACAAATCGTGTTTCACATAACCGTCTTTCACAGTTTATTCTAGCACATTATCCAATAGTATGCTTATTACAGTTACTGACTTAGCATAGTTAATAAGTCATAACATGGTTAATTCAGAACTAACAGGGTTAACCTATGTAACAAGGTTAACATAATTAACATGGCTAATGGCTTAACAGAGTTTGTAACATTAATAGAGTTAACAACTAACTGACCAATATCTAACTACGTTTGCCAACATAACAGAATTAATCAAAATAAATAACTTAACCATTAAACAGTTGGGCCGAAAACACAAGTCTGGGCCGAACTCACTGTTTAGCGAAATCCCTTTATGGCCGAAAACACTTGGGCCTAAGGTGTTACGAAAACACCTTGTGTTTTCGTTGGTATCATCAACAACAACAACAGTAGGTTAGAAATAATCCAAGCATATAACAGTTATATGATTAATCCCCTACAAAATCATTTAATCAGTCGTTGATATGTAACATACATATTGCCAAAACATGCGAGACCAAGATTACCAATAAATCAGTTGTTCATCATCAAAAATCAATAATGGCCGACAATTTTAATCACCTCAAGAGGTGATTGGACCAATTTGTTTGGTTGGTTAGACTAAGGTTTTGTTGAGTAATATATCACATGCCAACCGAATCATTCTTATCAGACACACATGAGTGATCAAATTATATCTCATATAATGACAATTTCCAAAGCAACACAAATCATTAATATCTGGCACGCACCCTCATTCATAACATACGGTATGTGATCTAGATAGTGACAAGAATGCATTCACCAATCAGATCTAATCAACCACAACTAACAATCCAATCAGCAACAAAATTACACAATCTCAAGTACTCGCTAACGTCAATACCATGGATCGATATCAAGATTTGCAATAAGTCAAAACAATTGATTACACGTACTACAGTCAAGAACATGTTTGAATATTATAATCATATAATTAACATTTAAACCAACTAATCGTGTGCATCACTAACCAAACAAAATAACGATCCAACCCGAAGTATCTGACTTCGAATAAGGAGAGGCAGCCGTCGGGTTTCAAGGAGCAGCGAGGGAGAGAAGTTGAGATGTGATTAGGGTTTCTGGTTATCAAATTCGTATACTAAATAAAACAAGTCCCATATTCAATTGATACTGGGCCGAAGCCCATGCTGATTTCACTGAGTCCATGCTATACGAAAACACTCAAAGTGTTTTCATGAGTGAGAGATTTCGTGGGTGAGGGGGTTTTCGAAGGGTTCTAGTATCTTGTTTTAAATATGCCAAAACACTAAAACAATTATTTTATTAACATACACACATATTTTACACATTACAAATCTCATAGACATTATATGCACATCACGTATATAATCAATACTTTATGAACGAGTATTAAGTGGATTAGAAACCTTGGAAACTCGGGTTGTCATCTATATAGAGATATGTTGGCTACCTGGTCGGGGGTTAAGGGAATGGTTTGGTAAGGTTCTTGCCTTGTTCAGTGTATAGATCCTGCAAGGACCTGGGTCAAGCTTACTAGGACCTCCTTCAATACCCACTGGTATTGGATGGCGGGGGTGCGAATGGCTTGATCCCCTCATATGTAAACTACTATTAATACATTAACCCGGCTATTTGGGATTGTATCCCTGCTGACTCAAACCAGTTAGCCGAGGGTAACGTCACCTTCAAAAGAGGGGCCTACCACATTACGCATTAATAACTTAATTAATTATCTTTCAATATTCCGACCCTTTAGGATTGTATCCTTGCTGACTCAAACTACTGGGTTGAGGGTAACATCACCTTCAAAAGAGAGGCCTACTACTATAACTATGATAATCTCTTAAAAAGTGCAAAAGTGCGGAAATCATCAAAGGTTACACTAAAGGCGAGTCAGATCCAAGTGATTCATCTTGTCTATCTGTTTTTATTTTTATTTTTCAGCATTTTTTGTTTTTATTTTCATGTCTAAAACTTTTTCTAAACTTTTGATTTGATTAGACGTTGAGGATAAACCGGTACTAAAAGCTCTTGTGTCCTTGGACGACCTCGGTATCTTACCAACGCTATACTACGCTCACGATGGGTGCACTTGCCCATATGTGTGTTTAGTGTTAGTAAAATATCGTGTTTTATAAATTTAAAACGTAACTAAAGTGTTAAAAAGGACTTAAAATATAACTAAAAATATATTCACACCAACACACATCAGCTGATCACCAGAAATTCTGGTGGACCAACTTGTCATTGAGATAAGCCCTGACACAACTGAAAAGTAGCAAGTTGGCAATAACCGATTCAATGAATATGCCAAAAAGTCACTTTGTGAAGAGCAAATGAATGAATAAACAAATGTTTATTCATGATCCAGCCTCTCTATAAATAGAGACATCAACCCAGAAGGTTAAATGAGTTGAGCTAAGCATTTAATACACACACCACAAACTCCATTACCCTTCACACAGAATTCTTTAAGCGTTCATTTTGTAACAGTCAATAACTTTGTTTTACAAAGTCATTAATATACTTGAAAATTCTGTAAGTTGTTTCTTGAAAGTTTGATTACTAGTTCCGCACAATATTTTCCTATTTGTTGAAATCTACTTGCCATATTAAGTCTTTGGGTATCTCCATCTGGGATCATCAATTGGTATCAGAGCAGATTGAATAAATCATTTTCAAAAGATCAACTGCTTACATTTTTTTATATCCATCTCATATACTAAATATGGCAAACTTTCAAACCTGGAATAATGCTTTCAACATTGGTTCTATGTCAAAGCCTTTGACTTTAGTCAGAGAGGAGTACCCCCAATGTAAAATCAGGATGATCAATTTCCTAAATGGACATGATCGAGCACTGTTTCAATCCATTGTGAGAGGCCGACATAAACCAATTGTTGAAATACCATCA
Organism: Helianthus tuberosus; assembly: GCA_030545235.1. Taxonomy (NCBI): domain Eukaryota; kingdom Viridiplantae; phylum Streptophyta; class Magnoliopsida; order Asterales; family Asteraceae; genus Helianthus; species Helianthus tuberosus. Next base: position 133,038,002 of record CM060383.1, read on the forward strand.
ATTCCAGCAATTTAGCACACACCAGCTATCCCTACCTCATTGGCTCCTAAAAGTGAAATACATTGGAATCAAGAAGATAAGGATCTGGTAGCTGCTGATGAAAGGGCCAAATCACTTCTGATTATGGCACTTCCAAACGACATATTTTCACCAGTAGATGCTTGTGCATCTGCTAAGGAAATATGGGATCAACTGGAAAATCTTTGTGAAAGAGGAGAAAGAATGAAGAGAAACAAGAGAACTAACTGTGTTTCTTCATATGAAAGATTCAAAAGTCTCCAAAGTGAGACTCTTTCAGAAACATATCATATGTTCACTAAACTTTTAAATGAACTTAAAAAGTTTGGTATTGAGAAGTCAAATGATGAAAAGAATGTTAAGTTTCTGGATGCACTGCCAAGAGAGCGGAGAATCTTACAATGACCTTGGCATCAACCCTTGAATTAGGGAATATGAACTTACATGATCTTTACAGCATCCTTGTCCCAATAGAGGAGGAAATCTATGGAAATGCAAACCACAAAGGTGGACCTATAGCTCTTGTTTCAAACACACAAAGAATACCAATTTCAGATCCACAGCCCTCTCACTACCAGAACATAGAAAATTCTGATGTTTCATCAGATTTTTCAGCCTTTGCAGAGGCTATAGCTTTACTCCCAAAAACCTTTGAGCAAAGATTGAGAGGTGGAAGTGGCAAATTCCAGAAGAGTGATAGGGGAAGGGTGGAAGGAAAGTTAAACAAGTATAGTCAAAACTTGTCTAACTGTAACACCCCGAAATCGGGGTTGGTAATTAAACCATGTTAATAATAATGAACGGGTAAAATACCGTAGGTGGTTAAATAAACCCGGTGAATATTAGGATTTAAAAAAAATTAATATTCATTAAAAGGATAAAAAATACTTTGAGAAAACAAAGTATATAAAGGGCCCGAGTTAACGAGATTTAAAATAAAACGGAGTATGTACAAGATAAAATAACTAGGAATAAATAACCTAGTTAATCACAAGTCTTGTAGTAATAAAGAAATTGGTTAAAACACACTATATGCAAGTTGGGGAAAGTTGAGGGGCCAAATATGAAGAACTGAAAACTAGTTTTAATTAAATAAAATCCTACACCAAAACACACACACTAAGTGTGTGTTCTGGTCGATACAATCACAGGAGCCAAGGGGCTCTCCTACTCAAACCCTAACAAGCACCAAAATCAACAAATTGAAGGGGCAAATCAAGTCCAAATCAAAATCTAAGTTCAAATTAGTGATCACCTCCATGAAGGGATCATAAGGTATGCCAATTTTCGTTATTTAGTTCCATCTTGAATTCTTGGTGAACATAGAAAATCGAGAATTTGGCTTGCATCATTGAAGCTTGGATGAAATTAGGATGAAATCATGTCTAGGAGTAAACCCTAGTCAATAGTTTGTTGAATTAATGTTATAATTATGAAATTCATAGTCACCCATCTAAGTGTTAAATGGGTGTTGTAGAATTATGAAGAACACTAGAAATTTGATTATAAATTGAGTGTTATTTATTTACAAAAGGTGAATCTAGATGTTATTATGCATACTAGATATATTAAACTTGCAAAGATTGTTTAATCTTGGCTAAATAGTTAGTCATGAAACTTGATTTTTGATTTAGTGAAATTATGCCCACTAGGTGTTTGTTAAAATGCCTAAATGAAGCTAAAATGTTGAAATTTCGTGTGAAATGTGCATTTGAATATGTTGATAGATCAATTGACTTTAGGAAGTCAAACTAACCAATGATTTGATCGATTGATAAATTCGACATAAGACCCGTTAGGTGGAGTAGTCATAATTGATAATGACTAATCTAACCATCTTATGAATTATGATGATAGTTGACGCTCGACAAGCTAGGTGGAAGCTTGGGGAAAGAAACGGGTTAAATGGAACAAGTACGCCGAAAAAGAGCATAGCCGGATGCAAGGTAAGTGAAACTTACACCTTTTTGTAGAATACATATCTATTCTATAAGTTATAAATACAATGGAGATAATATTCGAAATATGGTTTCCGACACGAAATGATTTGGGTCGGAATCAGAAACAAATGTTAGAAACCATAGTAATGGTAAAACGGGGTGGAACGGTAAATTAGTCAAGAAAAGAATAAGATAAAATGAGTTTTCGAACGGCTACTTTATAAGTAAGCCAAAACTAGTAAAAAGAGTAAAAAGGGATCAAATGGTAATATTGATACCATTTGACAATTAACGACTAATAAGTGTATGTCGAGTCTCATGCTCGCAGGATGAACGGCTCGTGAATTAGCGAAGCTATGAAATAGCAAATAAGTCAAGACAAGGTATTAAAACGGGTCAATATGTTGATCCGAGCCAGGTACGCATAATTATGTTGTAGTTAAAAGTGCTATTTTGGTCGAATAATTGGTGAGAGTCATTCGTCGTAAAAGAAGGACCAAAATCGACCAAAACGCCCTTGTAGGCTAAATTGAACAAACAACCCTTAAAGGTTGTTTGGAAACGAATTTCATGATTAGATAAATACTTAGAATAAGTATAGAAGTTGAAAGATGTAATATGTTAGTCAAATGGCTCTATTTGAGTTTTGCCGTAAAATAATAATCCGAGGGGTAAAACTCGGAACATATAGATATCCACATTAAATCCAACTCACATATAGTTGTGGTGGAAGATTACTTGATAAGAAATGTAGGAATAAGATACTAGAAATGAATGAAAGCGATTTCAAGCTTCAAAGTGCTTAAATACCTTTAACGGGTCAAAATAAGCATACGAGCGTAAACGGGTTTAAATTGTGTAATAAACCTGTGATTAGAACCCTAAATGGTAGATAACATTAATTTGAAGAAGTGTATGTGATATAAGGATCAAACAAGTACGTTTGTTTGATAAAATGCATAAACGGGTTAAAATTCGGTAAAAAGGTAACGATTCGAAGGCTTAGAAGTCTCAAAATTTATTATGTTGGATGTTGGATTTTAATTCCATATGATGGAGAATTAAATTTCGGATGCGTAGGAAAAAGAATCACGTAAAACGGATCAATAACGAAAAAGTTATGGCCATTTCCGTAAAATCTAGTGTTGCTGGAAAATGCAGGTCCCAGATCCAGACCTGCTGGAAAACGGTCTCCCTCGCGTGGCGCGAGGGAGCAACTGGGTGCCTTCGCATGGCACGAAAGAGCACTGTTTTAGAGAAAAAAATTTATTTTAATCAGTTTCGCTTCCCGGACTCGTTTAGATACATTCTAAGTTACGTATGACTAATCTAACTCATGTTTTATGAGTTTCAGGTATAATTTTAGCACCGGAGGACGATCAAGTACAACGAAGAACCGAACACGATCAAGAATTAAGCTTCCGCACTATGTACCGTTGTTATGTTAAATGACGAACTCACACATGTTATGTTGTATAGTTTTAATTCTGTAAATAAAGTTTAATGAAACCCGTATTTTCAATGTATTTGAAATTCTAATTACCCGTTTATTTTCGTAAATTATACGAAAATCGTTAAATAATAATAAGGGTGTTACAAGTTGGTAATCAGAGCTCATGGTTAAAGAATAAAATGTGTTCGGTTCGAGGTTTGATCGCAAATCCGGTAAGTACGTGTATTTTAATGGTTTAGCATGTTAAAGTGTTGTAAACAACACATAGGGTTATCGTGTAACATACGATACCTTAATTAAATAATAGATATAGTTAACAAACTTACGTGCGTTAACACGTATAGTAGAAAAGCCTTGTATTATGATACGGGCGTTTAGTAAAGTTTACATTACTAACTTTTATGAATGTTTTAATTGGAGGAAACTCGCATTTGAAGATGACGAGGGTTGAACAAATTACGGATATGATAGAAGAATGGTCCGAAGTATGAAAAGACGACCATGCTCACCAAGGACCAAATTGCGTAACAATCGCGAATAAAAGTAAAGGCAAGGAAAGCCCGTCGGGGCAAGCATTACCAGGTGCATGTTTTAAAATTCAATTGTATAAGTAGTAATATGCAACAAACACGTAAGTAATGACAGTTGCATATATATGATAGAACTTGAAAAACCTAATTTCCAAGAGAAACTTAATAGAAAATGTGTTACTCACGATGATGAATAACAAATAAATAATAGGATTAGTTTATATGGAAACTTGGACGGGGGGTAATTATCCAAGTGGAAAATTCTCAATATAATGCTATCAAGAAAAGTAGCGATCACATTAACGAATGTGATTATATAATAGTTCGATAGAGAGGAAAACATTTTTATGTTCGAATGTAAAACTAGTAAAACTAGTGATTGTTGTTTAGCGATTAAATAAAGTTTTACTTAATGAAATCAGTGATATGAAATAAATAGAGGCATTACTTACATAGGGCGTGATGTGAAAACTATGAAAAGGTCATGTGTGTCATGTGTCAATCGCTTACTCTGGCCAAGTAAGTAGTGGCATATTATACCATGAACTTCTTGTAGCAGACACATTTACGTCCGATGTAGTAAGGGCGGGGTGAATGGGACGAATTAAAAAGGTACCCAAATGAATCAAACAAGTAAGATGTTTGATAGTAAACGTAAACGCAAGTCAGATGACGGGAGCGTATTACGTTAGAATAACGAGCCCGAGAGAAGGGACAAGGATTAAAGTAAATGAAAATACAGACCGACTAATAGGAATGCTAAAGTATAAGGATAAAAGTTTGACTGTCACAAGTGATGAAATTCATACGGACTAGTCAAACGAATTAAATAAAGAATAAAAGACTTAACTGAATAAAAGCAATGGATTTCGCTAAGACGACCAAATAAAATTAAAACAAAGTTTTAATAGATACCGGGACGGTTGCTTTGGAAGTGACCTCGTCAAAATACCCGATAGATGGGTATGATTTTGAAAGTAGGCGTAAACCAAGAAACGGGAACGCGAATTAGAAAGTCAAAAGACTCGGATTATGAGTCATGACTAAAAGACGATGAGAATTTGCAAATAGAAATTTTGATAACTACGTTCAACTATTTTAAAGTTGAACGGGTCGAATAAAGAATGAAGTTTGACGTTCACAAGTGATGAAATTTCAAACGAACAAGTCGAACGAGTTAAATAAAGAATAACGTTTGCTAACGTGAGTAAGCGCGAACCGAATAAATAAAAGCGTGAAACACTAAGATAAAAGAACCCGAGTAATGGGTTGTAAATAAATGTAGGAATAAACCGGATAACAATAAGCGGAAAACAAACCGACGTGTAAATGTCGTAAGAAGTCATAGAGTCGGAGGATTAGATTAAAAAGAAAGAGGATGTAGCCTTAGACTACGGTCAAGGTCCATAGAGTTCAAGAACGAAAACGAATGATCTCTAATCATAACAAGGGATGCCTTGAAGCTATATAAGTATATATATACATTCGAATACGAATACGAATAAAAGATGATCTACGGGATCATCATAACCTACGGGATTAAACGTAGTGTTAAGGTCTACAGGACCAAGAAGACCCTTGGGTCATAAGTAGAAAGAAACGAACTGCTAACATCTCACCTTAAAAAGGTGAAAAAAAAAGCTAAAGAAATAGCCTACGAGGCTAAGTGAAAGAACCTGCGGGTCCATAGCGTAAAACGAGGGAACTGATTATGATTCCCCGTCTAAAACAAGAACGAAAAAAGAATAAATTGTGGGTTGTCAATTTCCTTGACATGAGTAATTGACATAGTCAAAGAGAAAAGCGTTAAACTAAAATTTAGTACTAGTAAGAAATAACACTTTAACAAATAAAATAATATAAGATCTTGACACTGACAGGTGCAAGGCGATACATTCGAGAGAAAGATTTACGGTGATGGAAAGTCGAGATAAACTTAAACGTGTCATGACACGTTCACGCTCAAGAAAAGTTAATATAGAATGTGACCACGTTGTAACGTGAGTCACAGGATAAGAGATCATAAATTTAGATAAGCCTCGGGAAGGCAAGGCAAATATATACCCGAGCGATGGGGTATAAGGTAATCGGTGACTAACAAGTCTAACCGCCAAAATAAACAATTGATAAAGATAAAAGATACCAGTTGAAAGTTACGGCCCACGAGGCCTTATACCCGAAATGCGCATACGCTTAAAGGCCAAAAACACATTACCACCCTTTTTGGTAAGATTATTATAGGCGAGCAATGCTCGAGAGATCACCGAAACTAAGGTTTAGATAATCTGAACCAATAAAGTACGTGAGAAAGGTTTCGGGGACGAAACCTCTTTAAGGGGGGTAGACTTATAACACCCCGAAATCGGGGTTGGTAATTAAACCATGTTAATAATAATGAACGGGTAAAATACCGTAGGTGGTTAAGTAAACCCGGTGAATATTAGGATTTAAAAAAAATTTAATATTCATTAAAAGGATGAAAAATATTTTGAGAAAACAAAGTATATAAAGGGCCCAAGTTAACGAGACTTAAAATAAAGCGGAGTATGTACAAGATAAAGTAACTAGGAATAAATAACCTAGTTAGTCACAAGTCTTGTAGTAATAAAGAAATTGGTTAAAACACACTATATGCAACTTGGGGAAAGTTGATGGGCCAAATATGAAGAACTGAAAACTAGTTTTAATTAAATAAAACCCTACACCAAAACACACACACTAAGTGTGTGTTCCGGTCAATACAATCACAGGAGCCAAGGGGCTCTCCTACTCAAACCCTAACAAGCACCAAAATCAACAAATTGAAGGGGCAAATCAAGTCCAAATCAAAATCTAAGTTCAAATTAGTGATCACCTCCATGAAGGGATCATAAGGTATGCCAATTTTCGTTATTTAGTTCCATCTTGAATTCTTGGTGAACATAGAAAATCGAGAATTTGGCTTGCATGATTGATGCTTGGATGAAATTAGGATGAAATCATGTCTAGGAGTAAACCCTAGTCAATAGTTTGTTGAATTAATGTTATAATTGTGAAATTCATAGTCACCCATCTAAGTGTTAAATGGGTGTTGTAGAATTATGAAGAACACTAGAAATTTGATTATAAATTGAGTGTTATTTATTTACATAAGGTGAATCTAGATGTTATTATGCATACTAGATATATTAAACTTGCAAAGATTGTTTAATCTTGGCTAAATAGTTAGTCATGAAACTTGATTTTTGATTTAGTGAAATTATGCCCACTAGGTGTTTGTTAAAATGCCTAAATGAAGCTAAAATGTTGAAATTTCGTGTGAAATGTGCATTTGAATATGTTGATAGATCAATTGACTTTAGGAAGTCAAACTAACCAATGATTTGATCGATTGATAAATTCGACATAAGACCCGTTAGGTGGAGTAGTCATAATTGATAATGACTAATCTCACCATCTTACGAATTATGATGATAGTTGACGCTCGACAAGCTAGGTGGAAGCTTGGGGAAAGAAACGGGTTAAATGGAACAAGTACGCCGAAAAAGAGCATAGCCGGATGCAAGGTAAGTGAAACTTACACCTTTTTGTAGAATACATATCTATTCTATAAGTTATAAATACAATGGAGATAATATTCGAAATATGGTTTCCGACACGAAATGATTTGGGTCGGAATCAGAAACAAATGTTAGAAACCATAGTAATGGTAAAACGGGGTGGAACGGTAAATTAGTCAAGAAAAGAATAAGATAAAATGAGTTTTCGAACGGCTACTTTATAAGTAAGCCAAAACTAGTAAAAAGAGTAAAAAGGGATCAAATGGTAATATTGATACCATTTGACAATTAACGACTAATTAATAAGTGTATGTCGAGTCTCATGCTTGCAGGATGAACGGCTCGTGAATTAGCGAAGCTATGAAATAGCAAATAAGTCAAGACAAGGTATTAAAACGGGTCAATATGTTGATCCGAGCCAGGTACGCATAATTATGTTGTAGTTAAAAGTGCTATTTTGGTCGAATAATTGGTGAGAGTCCTTCGTCGTAAAAGAAGGACCAAAATCGACCAAAACGCCCTTGTAGGCTAAATTGAACAAACAACCCTTAAAGGTTGTTTGGAAACGAATTTCATGATTAGATAAATACTTAGAATAAGTATAGAAGTTGAAAGATGTAATATGTTAGTCAAATGGCTCTATTTGAGTTTTGCCGTAAAATAATAATCCGAGGGGTAAAACTCGGAACATATAGATATCCACATTAAATCCAATGCACATATAGTTGTGGTGGAAGATTACTTGATAAGAAATTTAGGAATAAGATACTAGAAATGAATGAAAGCGATTTCAAGCTTCAAAGTGCTAAAATACCCTTAACGGGTCAAAATAAACATACGAGCGTAAACGGGTTTAAATTGTGTAATAAACCTGTGATTAGAACCCTAAATGGTAGATAACATTAATTTGAAGAAGTGTATGTGATATAAGGATCAAACAAATACGTTTGTTTGATAAAATGCATAAACGGGTTAAAATTCGGTAAAAAGGTAACGAGTCGAAGGCTTAGAAGTCTCAAAATTTATTATGTTGGATGTTGGATTTTAACTCCATATGATGGAGAATTAAATTACGGACGCGTAGGAAAAAGAATCGTGTAAAACGGATCAATAACGAAAAAGTTATGGCCATTTCCGTAAAATCTAGTGTTGCTGGAAAATGCAGGTCCCAGATCCAGACCTGCTGGAAAACGGTCTCCCTTGCGTGGCGCGAGGGAGCAACTGGGTGCCTTCGCGTGGTGCGAAAGAGCACTGTTTTAGCGAAAAAAATTTATTTTAATCAGTTTCGCTTCTCGGACTCGTTTAGATATGTTATAAGTTACGTATGACTAATCTAACTCATGTTTTATGAGTTTTAGGTATAATTTTAGCACCGGAGGACGATCAAGTACAACGAAGAACCGAACACGATCAAGAATTAAGCTTCCGCACTATGTATCATTGTTATGTTAAATGACGAACTCACACATGTTATGTTGTATAATTTTAATTCTGTAAATAAAGTTTAATGAAACCCGTATTTTCAATGTATTTGAAATTCTAATTACCCGTTTATTTTCGTAAATTATACGAAAATCGTTAAATAATAATAAGGGTGTTACACTAACAACCATAGTCAACCATTGAAGGTTCATTTACTTCAAAGAGGAAGCAAGTTATAGACATGACTGATAGTGAGAAAATTGAGATGTTGATTCACCAGTTAAGTGAAGCCGCAACCCAATCTATTTGACAAAACAAGTTCATGGCTGAAAAACAAGGAATGATTATCAAACAACAGCCTGAGATCAACAAGTTGAAAGCTGCAGATACTGGGAGATCGGCTGAGTTGAATGAACTAAAGAAGGAGAATGAAGAACTCGAAAAAAAGAAACATAGAGCTTGAAGAAATGAATGAATGAAAGATTTGCATGGTGGTATGAAGCCCCATGTTATAAACTAAAGATAGCATTTGAGGGCATCAAGGATACATTCACAAAGATAAATTCTATGGTTGGTACCTTGGGGAAGGAAAGACGCAAACCTGATGTGGTTATGCAAAATAAGGACCACGACAAAGAAAATCCTTTGAATCTTGAAGGACAACCTGGCTCATTCAATCTGGATGCATCTGTGGCTACTGAAGGAGGTTCTAGTTCACCCGTTGCTGTTAAAGCCACTCCAGTCACTTTAGTGACACCTACCAATGAGTCAGCTAAGATTGGTGTACTGAAAGATATCGATGAAGAAAATATAAGGTTTGGAAAGATGAACTCTACAAGCCTCAGTTCCAGCAACGACTTCAAATTCCTTTTAGAGTAAATTGCCATTTTAGTCCCTGAGGTTTGTCCAAATTTGTCATTTTAGTCCAATAGTTTTTTTTCTCCTCTGGGCCCCTGACTTTTCCCTTTTGTTTCCATTTTGATCACATTTCCTAACTCCGTCCAAAAACCCCATTTTTAACCAGGGGTATTTTGGGGATTTTCAATTTAAATCTTTCAAATTGCCATTTTGATCCATTCTTAATTCCAAAATTTCAAGGCTTTATTTATTGAGATTTGAGAGACTGAGTTGGTTAGAATTTTCCTTTTTGTTTTTGATGATAATGATGATAAAGTTGAAGTCATCGTGGAAAAGCTTGAGAATGGAGAAGTCCAATCCCCAAAATAGCCCTAATTTATCTAGGTGAGTTAACAAGAAAGAATGGATCAAAATGGCAATTTAAAAGATTTAAATTGAAAATCCCCAAAATACCCATGGTTAAAAATGGGGTTTTTGGACGGAGTTAGGCAATGTGATCAAAATGGCAACAAAAGGGAAAAGTTAGGGACCCGGAGGAGAAAAAAAAACTATTTGGACTATTTGGACAAAACTCAGGGACTAAAATAGCAATTTACTCTTCCTTTTACTTTGGATCCTGAAACCAACATTGGTCGCTACATGTTGAAATATAAGGTTCTGGGGGTAATGAAGAGGATTCCTTTAGTCAAAATGGAGCAAGATTTTAGAGAACATGAAGCTGTGGTGCTATAATTCAGATACAAGCAAAGCATTGATTGTTTATAAAGATGATACTCCAAACTTTCAAATACTGGATTGTGTGTGGATCGTCAACATGTCACAGAAAGATATCCAAACGTTGTTCAACAATGTGATATTCTATGAAGACAACAATGTAGTTCAAGCATTGAATTTTAAGAAGGTTGTTAGAATATTTTACTACTATGGACTCAATTCAGGAGGTGTATGGACGTCGGCTCATAAAAAATATACTTGGAAGACCCGAAAGAATTGAAGACCGAAGACTACAAGCTGAACCATAGCACCTGATGTGTGCAAAATGCTACATATAAATTACATCAATTATGGCATAAAACTAACCCTTTTTTAGTACTAATGTTGGAAAAAGTGTGCTTTTGTCTTCCTTTTGTATTTTCGGGATTAAATGAGCTCAAATTAACAAAAGAAGCAAAAAGACATCAAAATCTAACATAAATACAAGAAAAGGAACAAGACGTGATATGCCCGACCCCACTACAGCATCTTCCCAAGCAAAACAAGACAACAGAAGACTGAACACGCCCCGTGCTCAGCCAGCACGGGGGCGTGCCCAAGTGTCAGCAGAAAAGACAAAGTGGTAGAAGCTTCTATTGCCCACCACGGGGCCGTGCTCAGTGGACACGGGGCCGTGGTCAACTATAAGATTCGCACAATCCAGCAAATCTTCATAGTACAAAGATTCTTTTGCACCACGGGGTCGTGCTCAGCGGACATGGGGGCGTGGTCAACTAATAAGACAAGCTGCATTAAATGAAGAAACAGAAGGATGCGGACACGGGGCCGTGCCCACTGGACACGGGGCCGTGCCCGAGCTTCTGTTCAGCCTATAAATAGAAGTGCTTGGCTCAAGCTCAAACCATCCCTTGGCATACCACCTCTCTCACACTTCACCCACCACCCACCACCACCATAACACCATCATCCACCACCATCATCCATTGTCCATCGTAGAGTGTGTGAGTCGTCTCGGGATCCAAGATTGATCGTAAGAGTTCTTGACAATCAAGGCCATGTTTGCCTAAGTCTCTTACATCACTTGGTGAAGACAAAGTGTCTAGTGTAATACTTTTTATTTCTAATCTTTTCGCACTTTTTATTTGGTTTTGTATTAATGACTTTAATAACTAGTTGCTTATGTTGAAGGTGATCTTTCCTTATCGTTTGTCCGTGGTGTCTTGGCATTATTTTACTATCTATATAACATAAAAGATTTTCACCATTCATATCTCCACGGTCTATATGGAGGTATGTTGGCTACCTGGTCGGGGGTTAAGGGAACGGTTTGGTAAAGGTCTTGCAATTGTTCAGCGTTTAGAGGTCCTGCAATGGACCTGGGTCAAATTTAGTAGGACCTCCTTCAATACTTAACGGTATTGGATGGCGGGGGTCCAAACTCTTTGATCCCCTCATAAGTTAACTACTATTAATACTATAACCCGGCTATTTAGGACTGTATCCCTGCTGACTCAGACTACTTAGTCGAGGGTAACGTCACCTCCAAAAGAGGGGCCTACCATAATTTGCATTAATAACTTAATTAATTATCTTCCAATAATCCACCCTTTTAGGATTGTATCCTTGCTGACTCAAACTACTGGGGTGAGGGTAACGTCACCTTCAAAAGAGGGGCCTACTACAATAACTAAGATAATCTCTTAAAATAGTGCAAAAGTGCGGAAATAATCAAAGGTTACACTAGATACGAGTCGGAACCAAGTGATTCATCTTGTCTATCTGTTTTTATTTTTATTTTAATTTTCAGCATTTTTAGTTAGTTTTCATTTTTCTTAGTTTAAAACATTTTTCTAAACTTTTTGATTTGATTAGACGTTGAGGATAAACCGGTACTAAAAGCTCTTGTGTCATTGGACGACCTCGGTATCTTACCAACACTATACTACGCTCACGATGGGTACACTTGCCCATATGTGTGTCTAGTGTTAGTAAATATCGTGTTTTATAAATTTAAAACTTGACTAAAAAGTGTTAAAGGGGCTTAAAATATACACCTAATATATATAACACTTCACACGCATCAGCACCATAACTTCATTTTTATGTGTTTTTTTTTCGGTCTTTGTATAAACGTTAAACCTTGTTATTTGTTTGATTTTGTGTGTGTTGACCAAAGTCAAATGACATCCTCTTGTCGTTTGACTTGGCCAACAACATCAAAATGATATGTGCCTTATCAAACGACATATGGAGTTGTTTGAAATATTTGATGTCGTTTGGTTCATCCAAACGCATGTAGTGTCATTTGCTAAAGCGACCAAACGACAAGGCATGTCGTTTGGTCCTTAGCCTTATCGTTTGGACCTGCTGGTATGTTAGTATAAATACGAGCAGTTGTCATTTGTTTTGACAACACCCTAGAACAGATAGTTGTGAGCATTTCATTATGTAATCTGTATCGAACCTCTATCGAAATCAATATACGGAAAGTTTTGAGTATATCTTTGTGCGTATTGATTGTGTGTTGCTCGGTTTGGTGTGTTAACTTGGATTCTGCACTTGTTAACATATTTACAACAAGAAATATATTGTTCAAGATCATAATCTGGACCTACATATTGCTATGATTCCTTAGTTATGCCTTATCTACCTGTAACATTAAAAAAGTAACCGGTACCAATATAGTGACAATTGACAAATGGTGATTACATTATGAACTCCAGTTTTGTCTAGAATACCAGCTCCACCACTAGCATAGTTTACGCCTTTGCGGATCTGTTCGTCGGTTGCGGTAGCGTATGTTGGAATGAAATCATTAAAGCCAAGAGTTTGGCCTAAAATCACACAAAAAGGTAAGTTAAGCTGAATGATATAGTTGTCCATACTTTTCATATATATACAGACCACATACTAAGAGAGGAAGATTTATTAGGCAACCGCAAATTAATAGGTGAAGATAGGGGTGAGCAAAAAACTAAAATAATTGAACTGTAACCGAAATAACCGAACGCAAACAAAAACTGACGGTTCGGTTTTTGGATTTTTAAAAACCGAAAATTGCGGTTCGGTTTTTGGATAATCATTTTCAATAACCTAAAAAACCGAACCAAACTGATAAGTTACAATAGTTAGCCTAGTGCATATATTTTTATGTTTAAGTTTAAGTTGTTTAAGTGTTTAACTCAGGCTAATAGGAATTATCAATATTATTCTTGAATGTTAAGTATTACTATATTCTTAAAACAAAAGGTCGGTGGACCAAAATACAAATAACCCTTCAAGTTTTCAATTTGACCAAAACAGCCCCTCAACTTTTTAACTTGACTAAAAAAGCCCCTAAAAAAAGACAAAACAGCTCTTAAAGTTTTGAACTTAACAAAAAAAACCCATAAACTTTTAAAAATGACATTTATACCTCATAGGTCCACTAAAACTTTTTAAAGTGTTTGTGTTTAAGCTCCAACTTTTCAAATTCACCCCCCCATAATGTTCATTCTTTAGCTTAAAAAGACAAAAAACTATTTTCTCACGTCGTTTTTTTCATGTACGTGTCGGTGTAAATTTATGTTTCGACTTGGACTTCAACTTTTTCGAAAACGAACATGGTCAAATGTAATGCGTTTTCATGCTTATTTTTATATATGTTTTCAGTTGGTCTACGTTTTGACATTTTAATATACGTGTCGACATAAATTCACGTTTCAACGTAAACGATATAGATTCAAGTTTCGACATAAGTTTTTTTTTTCCCGAAAACGAGTCTGGTCAAATATAATACGATTTTATGCTCTACGCTTTGACGTAAAATGTGTTCGGAAACGAGTCGGGTCAAATATAATACATTTTCATTCGACGTTCTAAATTTGAGTTATTGTGTGTTTTGACACCGCCAAATCTAGATGCAAAGGTAAAGGTGGTGTAGTGGCTAGGTGGAATGCTTACTAAATGAACCAGCTCGGGTTCGATTCCGTTTCTTTTATAACTCCAAAGCTTTAGAGCAGATACTTCGGGACACACATTTTCATATGATTAATACATCACATAACGTGTCGCAAGCTATAAATAACTAAGGCGTCGCCGCCGCAACGCGCGGCATACGGCAACAATCTAGTTTATACTAAAAACAGTAACATGTTGATTTATAATTGAAATAATTTATTTATTGTCTACAAGAAATAACAAAATTAAATTTAAAAATTAAATGATCTTTAAAGTATTTTAAAAAAATGTCTTAATAAAATCTCTAGAGAAACATAAAATTAGATTAGAAGGTTAGGTTTATGTTAACAAAATTAATTAAAAAAAGTTAAATATAATAACTTAAATATAAACATATACGAAAGATTCTTAAATTTTAACTCATACTTTTTTTTAATCTTACATAATTTTGTTCCAAAAACCAGAATAACCGAAAAACTGAACCGAACTGGTGTAAAATACGAAAAAACCAAAACCGAACGGTTTTAAAAAACTTAAAACCAACATTTCGGTTTTGTTTTTGCCCAAAAACCGAACCGAACCGAGCATACCCTAGTTGAAGATAAAAAAGGCAATAGTAATAACACAATTGGTTCCAGAGGTGAACAAGGTGGTGCAGCTTCGCAACTCAGGTAGTTTTGAGTTGAGGGATAATTAATACAGAATATAGATAAATCTAGTCTCTAATAAGTGTGCACTTTGGTTCTGCATGTCCTTGTTTGAACGGACTTTCGTCTTTGTCTTTCTAAGTATATTTGTATAGAACAGAATGTGCTATAGATTTCTCGTAGTGCATAATCAATGTAATGATTTATTGATAAAATCTTGGTGGTAAACAAATAGTGGGAAGATGTCGGACATGTCTTGGGCCGCTTGGTGTTTGTTTGATACACGGAAAATGGGTTAAGGTCCGGGTGGTTTGGTTTCGGATTTGTTTGTTTTGGTTTGGTTTTGTTTCGGTTTGTATTTCCGGACTTTTCTTGCTAGTTCCTTGCTAGCTTTCTAATAAAATTGTTGGTTGGCCGTTCAAAAAAAAAAAAAAAATGTTGCAGATTATTACATATATAGGTTTGGAGGGATAGTTATTCTTAACCCGCTAACTGCTTAATATAATCTATTTCCTAATTACAAATAAGAATAACAAATATAAACTTTAGTTTACATATTTAACAATCTTATGTTTAGGAAAATGTACTATATGTTTAACATAATTGATCAATCTGTCGCACCTTTCAGAGGTGTTATGTGCTTACGTAGCTACCCTTTTTCACCGATAATTACACTTACGATGATCATTATATTAGGTCATTTTTTGCCTTTATTTATAACTCATAAGGAATAGGGTTTCTTAGTTGAACATGTGAACTACCGTTCTTTACCTGTGAACCAAGACTCGTTCATATCAATGTGAACAATGCTCGTTCACATGTGAGCTAATGTCAATCAAATGTATAAATTACCTATATTGACAAACCCGCTGAAGAGGAATAGTGCTTTAGAAGAGTCGGAGGAAAATGACGGTTGGGCAATCAATGGATGCCACATGACAATCACTGAATTATTTTTTTATGTTTTCCTCAATTGCATATTAATTTAGTACATAAACTAATAAGAACAATATATCACAAAAAGATAGGCGATAGTATAGTCGAAATTATATTTAGTTCTAAGCCAATATACACGGGTTCGAATCGTACTTAGAGGGTGTTTGGAATTACGTTATTAAGTGATTATTTGATTATTACGTTTGTAAAACATAAATAATCTAAAAAAATGTTTAGATGAAAAAGTGATTATCTGCCTTCAAAACGCAAAAAAACATGTACCTACATGCTTTTTTAAAACGCATTTTTGAAAAGGCATAATATATTTTATTTTGAAAACGAAACACCAAACACCCCTTTACCCCTGTCTAAAGAGTTTTTTATTTCTTTAATTCAGAAGTGATTCATAATAAACAATAATAACCTTTTTAGATTTTAAGTTAGTTTTTTTAATATTCTCCACACTTTAGTAAAGTTATTTTTTCCTATAGCTTCTTTTGCATTCTTTGATTCTATTTTTTTTTTTTACTTTTTCATTTATTTGAAGATTCGTCATTTTAGACAAAAAAAAATGTTTTTTTGTGGGTTTATGTCAGATTTTGATATTTGTTCCACTTAAGTTTTGGGAATTTATATATGTGGGGGAATCAAGATGTTTTATTTGATAATTCCTAGAAAGAAGAAGACTATAACTATTTCCGTGCGTTTAAATGTGTATGCTCCCACTTCCATTAATGTTTATTGGGTTATTGGCTTATGGTTTTTGTTTGATTGTTCTTAAGTAATGGTTAAACTGAGTGCATGTGCGATAATAATACTGCAATGATGACAGGAAAAAGCAAAACAAATATGTAAAAGATGGCACGGCAACGTGCCTGGGAAAAAACTAGGTTATTACTAGGGGTGTAAACGAGCCAGGCCGAGCCCGAGCCCGAGCTCGACCTGGCTCGTTAGGTTTATATGAAGCTCGAGCTCGGCTCGGTTCGAGCCTACTTCTTTGAGCTCGAGCTCGGCTCGCGAGTAAAACCCAAAGCTCGAGCTCGGCTCGAACTATTTTGAGAACAACCTTAAACGAGCTAAAAGCTCGGCTCGAGCTCACTTCAACATTACTTAAACGAGCCAAAGCTCGGCTCTAGCTCGGCTCATCAATGTTATCATCATTATTAATATATTTTATATAAAAAAAATTAAAATTTTGTATGGGCTCGTTTAAGCTCGCGAGCCTAAACAAGCTTTGTATTTCAGGCTCGAGCTCGGGCTCGATAACAAAACGAGCTCTATTTCAGGCTCGAGCTCGGGCTCGGGCTCGTTAAGGCTCGGCTCGTTCGAGCTATTAACCGAGCCGATCACGAGTAGCTCTCGAGCCTCTGGGCTTGTTTACACCCCTAGTTATTACCTATGATATTACACTAATTATCAACCACATGCAAATATGATAAACCTAGTTGGATACAGTGTGTTAATTTACATGTAAAACAATTTTTTATATATGGGAAAAAAAGATAATCAAAGTAAATCAAGTTTGGTGCCCATTTAAAGAGATAAATACACTTGTTTTATGGTGGTATTTGTTTCTTTTGATTCTTATGCACATTTGAGATATTTTAGTTTGAAAACGAAAACTACTTTTGCCTTCTGATGAAATGTTGGATTGGATTTGTTATGTGTGCCAAGAAAAGAAGATAAAATTTATAAAATTACCAGTAAGATACTAATTTAGTTAAGGCCTTACATCAAAGTTAGATATATTAGGGAGATACCACTTAGGAATAACCTAGTGGTGTTGGTGAAGTAGATAAGATTTGGGGTAGTATGAAGATGAAGATGAAGGTTGTGCAAGTTTAACCATTAAAAAAAAGATATATCAGGGAGATGAAGATGAAGGTTGTGCCGACGGAAAGGTGGGTCGAGAGGAGGGAACCTGATTCAAGGGTGGAGTATTTTATTTAGTTCTATCTTTTAATTTGCATTATCTTTTCAGTATTTATAAATATTTTATTTTCATTTTCATAAATTTGTGATCCATCATTATTTAAGTAGGAATAAGGGTTATGATTATTTTCTAGGACATGATTATTATTATTATTATTATTTTTGAACGGTGAGTTTCTTTTTGAGTGACCCAATGTCACAACGCCTAAACGGTGGCCCTAGTTAAAATCTGCCCAGACTACGTTATAATGTGACTTTGGAGCTTCTAGTGGAAATAATTTGGTTATCGTCAGTACGTTCATGATTACCATTTATTTGTGCTTCTGTTTGCATCATACAATAATTTGGTCTTTCTACCGGGCTATTAAAAATAAAATATTATGACAGAATTATTTAGGGGATCAGCTCATTCATCATTTCCCAAAATAGCAGATTGGCCCGTTGTCTCTCCTCAATCACAACAAAAGACAGCCAATCAACAGTTATGTTTTCCTTGTTATATTTCTTTGAGGCCTATATATTGAGCCTTTTTCTTTGTAATGAATCATCAAGAAAAATCAATATTATCAAACAATTCATCTCTTCTCTCTCTGTACCATTCAACATGGTATTAGAGCAGTGCATACGATCTTGAGATCAATCTGCTCATCATCTACCAAACCAATCTACCTACCAAACAAAGTCGTTCAGTGAAAACCCATCTTCTTCAAACCACAAAAAAAGCTGATTCAAAAATCTTCTCTACCACCGGTCACCTATTCACAAACTCACCACCACCAAATCAAGAAATCAAAATTAGGGTTTACAAATTCGGGTATACAGAAACATCCGCCGAAACCCGAACAACAAACCACCAATCTCCGATCAAATACACGGTATCGCCGTCGTAATCCACCCCCTCATCCGTCACCTCCACCCCTAACAATAACCTCTTCCTTCAACAGATTCCATTTCGACCCCAACGACTTCGTATACGCTCTCAATTTGGTGCACCGGTTTCTGAAACCGGGTCAACGGAAATGAGTCGGACCCGAGAAATAGGGCAAGTGTAAAAGTGGAAGTATCTCTTGACAAAGAAGGTTGGCGTGACGTTGGGTACCCTGGAACAATCGTTGAAGATTTGGGCAACAATTTGGTCTTGGTTTAATACAATTGCAGGGGGGCAATAACGCATCGAAGCTTCGTCGACTTACAGTAGATCATCTTCACATTCGTCCCTCGGTTCCTCAAACTAGGGTTACAAGTTTTGGGTTGTTAGAAAAAATCGGCGCTTTTATCGATTTTGTTTGGTGGAGCTGCATGAAGTTCTTTGTGCGGCTGATTTTAAAAAGGGTTATTAGGGTTGGAGAATTTCATCTCAGACCCTTCAACTACCTCTTTTCCAATTTCATCCCAAAACTTTTTAGTTGTTTCCTTTTTGGTATTAAAAGGTTAAGATGGCAACAAATCGTAAAAAAGGTAGTACATTGATGTGCACAAAATGCAACATATAAATTACATCAATTGTGGCATAAAACTAACCCTTTTTTAGTACTAATGTTGGAAAAAAAAGTGTGTTTTTGTCTTCCTTTTTTATTTTCAGGGTTAAATGAGCTCAAATAAACAAAAGAAGCAAAAAGGCAGCTAAATCTAACATAAATACAAGAAAAGGAACAAACGTGGCATGCCCGACCTCCCCGACAACATCTTCCCACGCAAAACAAGAGAACAGAAGGCTGAACACGCCCCGTGCTCAATGAGCACGGGGGCGTGCCCAAGTGTCAGCAGAAAAGACAAAGCTTTAGAAGCTTCTATCAACCACCACGGGGTCGTGCTCAGCGGATACGGGGCCGTGGTCAACTCTAAGATTCGCAGAATCTGGGGAAATCTTGATAGTACAGATACGGTTCTGCACACGGGGGCGTGCCCAGCGGACACGGGGGCGTGGTCAACTAATGCAGACAAACTGCAATTAATGAAGACAGAGAAGAAGGTGGACACGGGGCCGTGCCCAATGGACACGGGGCCGTGCCCAATGGACACGGGGCCGTGCCCGAGCCTCTGTTCAGGCTATAAATAGGGGTGCTTGGCTCATTTGCAAACCATCCCTTGGCACACCACCTCTCTCACACTTCACCCACCACTAACCTCCATCACAACACCATCATCATCCATTGTCCATCATAGAGTGTGCGAGTCGTCTCGGGATCCAAGATTGATCGTAAGAGTTCTTGACAATCAAAGGCCATGTTTGCCTAAGTCTCTTACATCACTTGGTGAAGACAAGTGTCTAGTGTAATACTTTTTATTTTTAATCTTTCCGCACTTTTTACTTGGTTATGTATTAATGACTTTAATAACTAGTTTCTTATGTTGAAGGTGATTCTTCCTTATCGTTTGTCCGTGGTGTCTTGGCATTATTTTACTTTCTATATAAAATAAAAGATTTTCACCATTCATATCTCCACGGTCTATATGGAGATATGTTGGCTACCTGGTCGGTGGTTAAGGGAACGGATTGGTAAGAGTCTTGCCTTGTTCAGTGTATAGATCCTGCAAGGACCTGGGTTAAATTTAGTAGGACCTCCTTCAATACCCACCGGTATTGGATGGCGGGGGTCCAAACTCTTTGATCCCCTCATATGTAAGCTACTATTAATACTTTAACCCGGCTATTTAGGACTGTATCCCTGCTGACTCAGACTACTTAGCCGAGGGTAACGTCACCTTCAAAAGAGGGGCCTACCATAATATGCATTAATAACTTAATTAATTATCTTTCAATAATCCGACCCTTTAGGATTGTATCCTTGCTGACTCAAACTACTGGGTTGAGGGTAACGTCACCTTCAAAAGAGGGGCCTACTATTATAACTAAGATAATCTCTTAAAAAGTGCAAAAGTGCGGAAATAATCAAAGGTTACACTAAACACAAGTCGGAGCCAAGTGATTCATCTTGTCTATCTGTTTTTATTTTATTTTATTTTTCAGCATTTTAGTTAGTTTTATTTTTCTTATTTAAAAAAACATTTTTCTAACTTTTGATTTGATTAGACGTTGAGGATAAACCGGTACTAAAAGCTCTTGTGTCCTTGGACGACCTCGGTATCTTGCCAACACTATACTACGCTCACGATGGGTGCACTTGCCCATATGTGTGTTTGGTGTTAGTAAAATATCGTGTTTTATAAATTTAAAACTTGGCTAACGTGTAAAAAGGGGTTAAAATATACTTAAATTTATATAAGACACTTCACACGCATCATGCATCGTGGATATTTGATTCCGGTGCCACTGACACCATGACATTTGAACTTTCGGACATGAGTTCAATGACAAAACCTCAAAGGACCCAAATTCATACCGTAAACGTAGGAACGATGCAAGTAAAAGGAGGAGGAACAATTGAAATTTTACAAACTATGACATTGTAAAATTGCCTTTATGTTCCATCCTTGTCACACAAGTTGCTCTCAATTAGTCATGTTAGCAAAGAATTAAACTGCACGGTACTATTGCACCCTACCTTTTGCATCTTACAGAATATCAGGACGGGTGCGATTATTGGACGTGGTACTGAGCACCAAGGATTATACTACGTGGATGAGGTGGCTCAACTTGGTACTGTGATGTTGGCACGTGGAACTGAAAATCGAGAAGCATGGTTATGGCACAGACGGTTTGGACATCCTTCCTCTGGTAATTCATGGTTATGGCACAGACGGTTAGGACATCCTTCCTCTGGTAATTCACATCTTCTTTTGCCGAAACTCTTTTCTTCAACTTGTAAAATAGATTGTGAAACTTGTTTTCTTGAAAAAAGCCATCGAAAATCTTTCAAACCTAGCAATACAAAAGTTAATTTGCCTTTTTCACTAATCCATTCTGATGTGTGGGGTCCTGCTCCCATTATAGGGGGCAAGGTTTTCGATTTTTCCTAATATTCGTGGATAATTGTACTCGCATGACATGGGTATATTTTTGAAAACCAAATCCAAAGTTTATTAGAAATTTACCATATTTTATGCCATGATTTACACTCAATTCAAAAAGGAAATACAAATCCTTCGATCTGATAATGGGGGGAATTTGTCAATACATCCATAAACAATTTTGTCAAACCAAATGATTAGTTCATCAAACCACTTGTTCTCACACCCCCCGAATAAAACGGTGTTTCTGAACGAAAAAACTGTATTCCTCTTGAAATGACTCGGACACTTCTAATTGAACCCCAAGTGCCTCTATCATTCTGGCCTGAGGCCATTGCAACCTCTATGAGCCTCCTGAATCGACTTCCCACCAATGCTCTCAAGTTTAAAACTCCTCTAGATTGCCTATCCAACTTTACCAAAATCCCTCATCCTCTTACACTTGAACCATGAATCTTCGGTTGTACTTCATTTGTCCACATACCAAAAATCAATAGAAACAAACTCGGCCCATGTGCTGCTGAGAAATGTGTATTTGTAGGATATGGGATCGATCAAATAGGTTATCGGTGTTATAACCCAAAAACTCATCACATGTTCAGCACAATGAACTGTGACTTTCTTGAAACAAAATACTTTTATAACACTCAACTCAGTGGTCAAGGCGAAAACGAATGTATAGACACTCTGAGTTGGCTAATTACATTGTCCGAAGAAGTAACAACAGAAGATCATCATAGTACTTTAACTAGTCACCTTCAAACACAACCGCACAATCTGCGGAGCACAGAGCCACTGAAGAAACTCCATCCAACTTGATACTTGAGGTAAGAATTACTATGAACCTAAAATACCCTTTATCTTCTAACCATGAGATAACAGGGGAACACACAGAACTGGTAATAACAGAACATACAGAACATGTTGAACTAGTAACGTCAGAGACAACAACAGAATATACAGAGCATGTTGAACCAGTTGCAGTAGAGACGATTGGAAGATACGCTCTTCCACCAAGGGCAAACATAGGGGTTCCTCCAAAAAGACACTCTCCCGAAAAAGAAGCTCGATATTCAAAATATCCCATGGCAAATATTGCCAAGGGGAATGTATCACAAGAAGCCAAGTCATTTGTTGTCTCCCTATACTCTGAAGAAACTCCAACCACTGTTGAGCAAGCACTCAAATCGAAGAATTGGAGAGAAGCCATGAAATCAGAAATGGATTCCATCAGGAAAAATGTCACATGGGAAAAATGTATCATTCCAGAAGGTAAAAAACCCATGGATGCAGGTGGGTGTTCACTATAAACCATAATCCAGATGGAACCATTGAAAGATATAAAGCATGGTTGGTAGCTAAGGTATATACACAAACACACGAAATTGATTATTCTGAAACTTTTTCACCGGTTGCTAAAATCAACACGATCAGGGTTCTTTTCGCTATAGTTGCAAACAAACAATGGCCACTCCATCAGTTTGATGTTAAAAATGCTTTCCTACATGGGGAGCTTGAAGAAGAAGTATATATGGAAGCACCACATGTATTCACCAAAGCCTTTAAACCAGGAGAAGCTTGTCATCTGAAGAAATCCCTATATGGTCTAAAACAATCCCCTCGAGCCTCGTTTGGCAGATTTACCCTAGCTATGAAGAGATACAGATTCAAACAGAGCAACTCAGATCATACTGTGTTCCTTAAATGAAGAGACAAACTCATAACCTGCCTAATTATCTATGTTGATGATATGATAGTTACAGGAAATTATGAGGAAGAAATGAAAAGGTTGAAGGCAAATCTGTTTTCAGAATTTGAGATGAAGGACTTGGGAAGACTCAATTACTTCCATGGAATTGAAGTATTAAGGTCGAACAGAGGGATTTTCATTTGCCAGAAAATTTATGTTCTGGATTTGTTAGCAGAGACAGGGATGATTGACTGCAAACCATCAGACACCCCTATGATTATGAATCAAAAACTCGTTATGGAGGAAGGAGAAAAGTTGACTGACAGAGGTAGATACCAACGGATTGTGGGAAAAGTGATATATTTGTCACACACTCGACCAGACATAGCCTATGCAGTGGGGGTTGTAAGTCAATTCATGCATCAACCCAAGAACCTCATATGGAAGCAGTAATGAGAAGCAAGAAACCAATTTTCTTAAACCCGGACCGGACCGGCCGGCCGGACCGGTCGGGCCGGGATTCGCTAGTCATACCGGGCCGGTTCGCATGTTCTGACCGTTTCTGCAGGTGGCCGGAGGTTCGGCCGGTGGCCGGCGGTTTAACCGGATATTCGGTAAACCGGTGAGGTCGGGCCGGTACCTTTTCAGACTTCACATCCTTGATTCTTCGATATGTTAACAGCCCCCATTTAATCCTCCATCACAGTATTTAATCCATGGAAGACAAAAGATTGAATAAGAAGGATGAGAAGCAGAAAGCGGACAAGGAAAGAAGATGCATAACTTTTTGCTTCTTTTCAAGAAACCTTTTTGACTAAATAGTTGACAGCTATCAACCCTAGGTCCCTATATATGCCTATCCCCATATATTAATAATTAAATTTGATTTTATATATGTATAAAAATTTAAACTAGTAAGATATATCTATGTTTTAATAAATAAGTTTATACTATATTTTCATACATTAAATTAAAATATTAAATATTTATAATGTTATCCAGTTCTTAGACACGGTTCGACCGGTTGAACCGGTCCGACCTGTGAACCAGTGTGATGTCCGGTTCGATGTCCGGTCCGGTTATGAAAACATTGTAAGAAACAGAAAGTGGTGGCTCTTTCTAGTGCAGAGGAATTCAGATGGATAGCACGAGGCCTGACTGAAATCTTGTGGGTTAAAAGGCTTCTTACCGAAATTGGTTTTCCCCCAAATAAACCCACCCGAATTTTATGTGACAACAAATCTGCCATTCGAATTTCGGAGAATCCGGTACAACACGGCCGAACAAAACACATAGAGGTCGATCGGAAATTCATTAAAGAAAAACTAGAAACAGGGGTTATTGAATTGCCATTTTTTCGGTCCAAAGATCAGCTAACGAAAGCTGTCAATGGAAGGATCTTTAGCAAATGCTTTAGCAAGTTAAACGTTGGAGATCCCACCGTTAAACTTGAGGGAGAGTGTTAAAAAATAAAAATAGAATATTATGACAGAATTATTTAGGGGATCAGCTGATTCATCATTTCCTAAAATAGAAGATTGACCTGGTTGTCTCTCTTCAATCACAACAAAAGACAACCAATCAACAGTTATGTTGGGTTAGGATATAATAGAAAGTTTATTTGGGCAGGAAGCCTAGGAAGCAATCTTGACCATCCATTTATTTAATCAAGGGATAAGATTAAATGAGTGAAATTGAAGGAAAAAAAGGAGGCGCGTGGGTTTGTCTAGGGGCATTCTAGTCAATCCAAGGCAATAGTTTCTATCTCCTCCAATTCCCCCCATTTTTAGACGTTAGTAACTCTTTCATACGACATTATTTTTTTATTAAATTGCACCAAAAAAAACGAGCGTTTTTTATCTTTAAAACGAGTATACTATTGCTATATTTTCGAATTTTTTTTTCCGAAAACCCAGTTGCGTAAAACGCAATGGAAAAAAAACCCTAAAAAATGACATTTTTCTAAAACGCGATGCACCAAAAACACAAAGAAATGTCTTATTTGTAAAACACAATGGCTAGAAAACACAAAGAAATGCCTTATTTCTAAAACGCAATAGCCTAAAAACACAAAAGAAAGTGTACTTTCTAAAACGCAATGAACTGAAAACACATAAAAATGTGTTTTACCTAAAACGCAATGCACCAAAAACACAAACAAATGTCTTATTACTAAAACACAATGGCCAGAAAACACTTAAAATGTCTGTTTTCTAAAACGCAATGGACTGAAAACACATAAAAATGTGTTTTACCTAAAACGCAATGCACCAAAAACACAAAGAAATGTCTTATTTATAAAACGCAAAGGCCAGAAAACACTTAAAAATGTCTCATTTCTAAAACGCAATGACCTAAAAAACAAAAGAAAGTGTTCTCTCTAAAACGCAATGGACTGAAAACACCTAAAAATGTGTTTTACCTAAAACGCAATGATTAAAAACACTTCCAAAATGTGTTTTTCTAAAACGCAATGGCCAGAAAACACATAAAAATGTCTTACTCTAAAACGCAATGGCATAAAAACATCAAAGAAAGTGTTCTCTCTAAAACGCATTGAACCAGGACAATAGTTTTGTCTGTGAATTGTCTGAACCAGGAATGCAGTTCTAAAACGCAATGGCATAAAACTGTCTACGAATGCAGTTTTCCAGAGGCAAATTTACAGAAAATTAAATTTTCTTATGCATTTTTATTAAAGCAATTTAATCGACCCCAGCCAGGGGCTCTGCCCCTTGGACCCCGCCAGGGACTGCCGCCCCTTGGACCCTACTACCAGGGGCACTGCCCCCGGACCCCCGCCAAGATCGTAAAACGCAATGATTAAATCAAAAACCCAGATCGTAAAAATGAAATTAAAGAATTTCATACACGGATCGAAGCCGATTTCTTCAACGATTGACGAAATTTGAATGATAGAAACACTTATCAGCGATCGAATCGAACGGATCGAGTGATTATCTTCAAAATCACAGGAAAAAACGAGATTTTGAATGAAATTAAACTGGGTTTTCTTCAAAAAAAAAAGCTGAAGAACACGTTGATCGGGTGTTTGAATCATTGATTGATGATGAAAATAGCACTATAATGTAGTGATTATTGAGATAGTAAGTGAAGAAAAGGTTGAAGATGGTGGGTTTTGAAAATGGTGGGTTTTGAAGTTACTGGGGAGAAGGAGGAAGAAGAAAGGATACGAATGACTAAAATACGCTTTCTCTTTATTTTAAATTTTGCCAAATGTCATAATCCTATTGCTTCCTATCCTTCCTAGCCAAAATAAACTTCCTATTTAATCCTCACCCTAGTTATGTTTTCCTTTGTTATGTTTCTTTGAGGCCTATATATTAAGCCTTTTTGTTTGTAATGAATCATCAAGAAAAATCTATATTATCAAACAATTCATCTCTTCTGTCTCTGTACCATTCAACAGGTTTGTTTGGGATTTTAGGTGTAACATGATTAGACACTACTCCTGGGATGAGTGTGTTGGTCCAGATCGGGGTGAGGCCTTAGTTATCCAACAAGTGCTTAATGCCTCTCCTGGGGTTACCAACGATGAGGACTTGTGGAGGCGGAACAACCTCTTCTAAACTAAGTTCACGTCAAAGGGCAGGGCATGTAATGTGATTATAAATAAGGGTAGTTGTGAGAACGTGGTGTCCTTTGCCATGGTTGAGAATCTGGGGTTGAAAACGATGGACAATCCGGATCCATTGAAGACAATGGATCAATGGTACAGATGGATTAGTTACTACTGGTGGCTCAGCTTGAGACGATCGACTTAGAGTAACAACATGAGACATTGAGGCGATGAATAGACTATCGTTTAGCAGTCTAGGGTTTAACTTTTAGATTTGATGTTAATTTTTTATTGGTGTAATTGGGCTAGTACGTATAGATAGAGTTGTAAATTTGTATATAGTGGACCAAAATCTAATAAAGTGGTATCTATAAAACTATAAGTTTAATTTATATTTGAGTATATATGTATGTGCATATATATATATATAGGTGTGTGTATATATATAATTTATATGTGTGTATATACATGTATATGCATCTTTGTATATGTATGTTTTGGTCAAAAATCACACAAGGATAATGCAACCAAATCTGATTTTGTGAGGTATGATGCTTGGTTAAATGATCAAGTGTATGAACAATGAATGAATGAGATGAATGGTGAACACAAGGATTTGTACGAGGAAAAAGCCCTTGATCAATGTATGATCTCCGGCACAAAAAACCTCGGGTGATGGAAACTACCGATCACCAACTATATTAAACAAACAAAGGTTATAAATCGGGATGATAACAAGCTTGGTACAAGGATCACTATAGTGCAAAAGTGTGTAATCGCAGAGAGTTCTTGAGAGCTCGAGTGTAGTGCAGTTGTGTTGCTAATAATAATTTAATCAAGCTTGTATCTCCCATTTAAAAATAGAAACTAACTAGCCTAACTAACTATCCGAAAAAGGTGCAAGTCCCCCACGATCACCATAACGGTCGAAGAGCTCATGCACGTGCAGAATCATGAAGCATATTCCCCTAAATCTCGGTTGGACCAAGTATTATTCGAATACTCCTGCAAAACGAGTTTAAACATGATGGAAACAATTGTTAGTATTAGGATAATAATGAGGATCCTGGATCCTTAGTTTTGCAACATCTTCTGAGGATCCTTAATTTAAACTGAACTGAGGATCCTTGATCCAAGCTGGATTTGAGGATCCGTGATCCATAAGCTATGAAAATCCATCCCTAACAGTTGCCCCCAAAATATGAGGAATTAAAGTGCAACTGAATGAATCATATTTTCTGCTTGATTCCGAACGAGTTGGTTAGCGAAAAACTAGTCGTTACAATAGGACTAGTCGTTGCGAGGATGACATCAGCGATAAGACCTCCTGCAACAATAATCATTATATATAGGATTAGAGATAAGGATGGAAAATGCATTTAAATTCGAGACCCTTCCCCTTTAAATCCTCATACGAAGACTTCATCAGGTATCTCTTCTCTCCTTCTCTCTAAATCTTCTTCTTTTCGGTGCTCTGTTCTTCGTTTATCCATGGCCAAGATGAATCTCCGATCCTCCCCTGCTAAGCATCCCGAGAAAGAGAGCCCTCCGAAGAGTCAGGGCATCACTAAAAATCCTTCAATGGAACTCTGTCGCTTCACCGATCCTGAGATTGATCGGTTATGTCACTGTTTCCCGGAAGGAACCATCTTTAGATCCTTTGACTCTTCGATGAAGAGTGACTGCATTTCTGACGCCTGGATCACTTTCCCTGCAAGCCCTTTTCCAGATCGGCTTCACACGTCCTTTCCCTTTCTTAACCCAAAGCTTTTTCACACTCACTAGCTTGTGTTACGTCCAAGCCATGCCGATGGTGTGGAGAGTCTTGTACGCTCATGAAAACATCATTGAGCAGGAAGGGATTGATATAGGCTAGTCTGAGTTGAGCCAATTGTATAACCTTGTCAGCCATGGCTCTCACCGTTTTCTGTTTAAGCATAAACCTGGTCAAGTACACCCAATTTTGAAAACCACTAAGAATGATTCCAACTGGAGGAACCAGTTCTTCTTTGTAAGAAATGACTCCATCCCAAACGGGGATCATCTACCCAAGAAATGGGTCACCCAAGGTAGGATATGGGATCCTTGGACCAGGACCATACTAGGATTCTTCTTTTCTATTAAGGATAACTGATCCTTCTTTTGTTTTTGTTGTGCAACTATCTCATTCTCTAGCATCCAAGAATCTCCTGTTACAAAAGAGAGGATTGCTGCTTTCTGGAGGCTTGACCCTACTACAAGAACATTTCAAGCCAAAACAAAGGATTCTCAAGAAATCTCCTCCGGTTCATATACAATGTCAAGTAAGTATCCATATTTTTGAATAAGTAAACATTTAAGTAAATGTAACATATGAACACTTATCTGTTGGTTATGCTTGTAGGTGCTGGAAAATCCTCCAAGTCTGCCTCAAGGTTCAGTGTGACCGACATCCAGGAGTATGCCTCCCCTAGGTCTCTCAAAAAGGAGCTGGCTGTAAGCCAAAGCATCCCCGAAACTAAAGGAGTCAGCACCAGGGGAAAGGGAACCAAAAGGAAGAAGACTGCTGAACCCCTTGAAGGCCTGTCTCTGATGGAACATCAGGTTCAAGAATACGTCTCCGAGGTAAGGATTTCATATCCTAAAGTTTGCCTTTCTTTTGAGGATACAAGATCCTTAACACTCAAATCCTTAATTGTAGAAATTCGTTGAAGTTCAGATTCTCGTTGACCAACACGTTGCTGAAGCTGAACAAAAGTGCCTTGACCTCCAGGCCATTGCAGTTGCCAAGGATAAAAAGATCTCCCAACTTGAGAAAGAACAGAAGGCACTGCGAAAGGAGCTTCTTGTTGCTGACATGACAGCCCAAAGAGAGATGATTGAGGTCATGGAAGGGGCCAAATACTCTGCTGCTGTCGTGATGCTCAAGATCAAACTCCAGATGGCGAAGGAGGCTGCTGATCCTACCTTTGATAGGTCCAGCTGGGATGTGGAGGGTTGGAAACAAAGGCTTGTGGAGCTTAGGGACGAAGATGAACCTGAGGAGGTGCTGGCTCTCAAAGGTGGTGGCAGCGAAGTGAAGGATCCTAAGGATGCAGCGGTTGGAGGCAGTGGTCAAGGTGGTGAGAAGAAGGTGGAGGATGCAGCGAAGGTTTAGGCTGCACAAATGGGCGATGATGCAAATTTCTAGACGTGTCCGGAGCCCATTTTTTATGGATTAATGGTTTTTTGGTTATGATGTTTTTAAACAATGGTCTGTATGGTGAACAATAATTTTAGGGTTAAGGATCACTGATCCTTTGGACAATAGGGGGTAGCAAAGGTGGATGGGTCCTTCTATTTGTGGAGGATGAAGCCTTTGATGCCCCTCGTCTTTTATTTTCCTGCACTAAATGAACCTTATGAACATGGACACCCTTTGCCTACCCAAGCGGACGGGCCACGTTTTGCTGGTAGATGTTTGGGTAGGCAATTTTGACAACCTTTAAAAGGGTTAACTATGATAAATAAATAAAACTTCAACCTTTTGACTATCTTTGTGTTGTTTATCTTGCATACATTTAACTTACAATTGTTATTGTCCAACTTTTTGGATTTACAAGTTATTAGTGAAAGTATAAAAATCAGTTTATGTCAAAAAGTTTAGGATATGATCAAGGATTAAATATCCTTTAGTCAAAAACTTTGAAAAGTGAGATAACTTTAGGATCATATATCCTGTAATCAATAAGTTTGAAAAATGAGACAATTTTAGGATCATATATCTTGTTGTCAAAGAACAAGGGTGATACTGATAAACTAAAAATAAAGTTAAAGTAAATAAGGATCATACCAGATGTTTTGGTCAAAAATTACCTAAGCAATTTAGTGATCAAATTAGTTAAGTGAGTTAGTGTGCTAAGAATGTGTATCAAAAATATGTTGAGTTGGTTGTTTGCAAAAACAGTTTCAGGATATAGCTCAGGATATCGAGCTATATCTACAATCAAACAATGAGCAAAAAGTAAAGGGTGACACGAGATGTACGAGGAAAGCCCTTGATCAATCTAGATCGCCGACACAAAACCTCGGGAGCTGACAATCCCAGCTGCCTTATTCTTCTTATTACTTCAAATGTCAGGATACAGTGCAGGATATTGACCAGATCGCTACTAAGTGTTACAATGCTTTTTCAGAAAATGAGAGTTGCGAGAGAGTAGAAGTGTTCGAGAGTAGTGAGTGAGATGATCTATTCGATCTGATCTATCCATCTATTTATAGCTAAGAAATGAAAACAAAATCTCCTATAAATGGGGGATGCCACCGAATATTCTTTAGTTAACGTTGGAGACCAAGTAAAGATGCCTCAACGTCTTTCTTCGAACAACTTGGACCGAGTCTTCAGGGGAAGAGGTCTTCATGAATGTTGTAAACTTAAACTCGTACTCCTGCACATAATCCGTTAGTAATCCTTAGGATACCATACCAGGATGTTACCAATATCCTAAGTCAGCATCCTGAGTATGAATATTTATCATATAGTTAAGATATAATCCAATATATTATGCAGGATATGGGCTCAGAATTTCACCCATAACAACCCCTTGTATAAAGTTAGGATCCAAGATCCTTAACTGTTTAGCTTTGGAAATCTGAAATAAGACATAAGTTGGGACTAAGCCAACTGTAAAAGAAAGAGTTAGTATCTGGGGACAAGCCCAACAACCTGGGGACAAGCCCAACAACTGGGGACAAGCCCAAAAACTGGGGACAAGCCCAAAGAATCTTGTGTAAACTGGAGTATGGCCTGTTTTGGTCAAAAATTACCGAAGCAATTAAGTTATCAAATTAGTTAAGTGAGGTAGTGTGCTAGAAATATGTGTTGAAAATATGCTGATTAAGTTGTTTATAAAAACAGTTTTCAGGATACGGCTCAAGATATAGAGCTGTATCTATGATCAAACAATGAGCAAAAAAGGTAAAGGGTGACACCGGATATACGAGGAAATCCCTTAATCAATCTTGATCACCGGCACAAAACCTCGGGAGCTGACAATCGCAGCTGCCTTGTTCTTCTATTACTTCGAATATCAGGATACAGTGCAGGATGTGATGCGGATCAACTAGGTGTTACAAGGTAATTCGAGTACAAGTGTTTGTGTGTAGTGATTGCTAGTAGCTAGAGAAAAAGAGTGTAAGTGAAAATTACGTGCCTTAATCTGATCCGATCATACTATTTATAGCTAAACGAAAACAACTAACTTTCCTATTAAACCGGGATTCGGCGGATATTCCCCATACGAACGTTGTAGACCTGGTCTTTCGGGTTCAACGTCACTCATATAACTGGTTTGCCCGAGTCTTAAGGAGAAGAGGTCCACTTGACCGTTAGTGACCCACAGCTTTTAACCTGCACGTGGTTAATTTAGTTAATACCAGGATATCACACCAGGATGTTACCAATATCCTGATCCGGTATCCTGATCATAAGTAAACAATCAAAAGTAGAATATTAGTCAGGATATATATGCTTAGAAAATGACCCATAACAATTGTCCCCAAATATATCTGTTGGTATACCAATCCAACGGATATATTTCAAAAACCCCATCTCGCGAATCGAGGCAATTAAATCGAAATGACGCTCAAGATTGCACTATGCAACTTCCAACGCGCTTTTCACTCGATGGACATCTACAACGCTCCTATATCTTCTCTCTTTTTGTTTGAGAAGCAGATATCATCAACAGAATCTCCAGGTAATCACTTATCCCTTCCACGTTTTCTGTTAACTTTATTCTTCCTCCGATGGCTACTGTAGCCCATTCTCAGACCGGTGAATCGTCGGAATCCTTCGTTCAGCAAAACCTTCTCAAAAATCCCGAGAAGGAGATCTGTGCTTTTGATAACGCAGACATTGCGGCATTGAGAGCCTCCGGCGCTTTCCCCGGTGGCATGATTTTTAGACCATTTGATCGAACAATTCGATCAGATGTTTCTTCTACTGATTGGGTCTGTTTTCTGGCATACCCTTTCTCGCTAGGTCTTCGGTATCCATTTCTCGAATTCATGATGCAATTCTTCCGGACTACCGGTATTTCCTTTGCCCAAACCATTCCCATGGTCTGGAGAGTATTAATCGTGCTCAACCAAATTAAAAACCTTCACTATCCCGACCTCCGCATCGAGGATATGCCAATCGCTTACCGCCTCCGATCCCACGGTTCCAGTCGGTTCCTGCTCTTTTCAACTTCCAGCAAACCGCTTATTCTTAAAGCCACCAAAAACGAAGATGGATGGCAACGCAAGTTCTTCTTCGTCAAACGAGACTCCATTCATGAGGGTGCTAGTCTTCCGGTGGAGTGGTTAACCACCGGTAGGATCATGAATGTCCCCATGTACTTCTAGACTTCTATCTTGTGCTAATATCTTCTTATTTGATCTTTTCGCAGTGAATTTTAAGGAAGTAGCTCCCCCTACTGCGGAATCAGAAAAAAGAATCGAAGTAGTTTACCAATTGCCTGCAAGTGACAGGAGTTTTACCACACATATCCCGAGTTCCAGCCAATATTCATCATCCGAAATGTCTGGTAAGAGTTACTTTTGAAATGACTAATTAATGTAATATAATATAATGAAGAGTAATAAGGATGTAGGACTTTTCCCTTCATGCATCACCAGCCAAGATCCCTGAGGTTTTCGACCTTGATGAGCTGGATAGTTATTCTGATCAGGTCCAGATCAAGAAGGAACCTAGTCCCAAGGCCACGGCCTCATCCAAGCCCAGCAGCTCCAAGGCCATCATCATTCCCAAACCTTCGCCAGCTACTAAGCCCCGGAGTTCAAGTTCTCGTAAAAGGAAAGAGCCTGATTCTCCTGTTATCTCTGATACATTCCCCTATGAGAATCACGGGTTCATTGAGGCAAGCGGATTCATGACTTCTTTTCTCAACCAGGTTAATATCCTTGAGCCATATCCTGCACCTTATACCACTTATAAGTATTTATTAAAACCAATACATATCCTCTTACTTTGCAGGGTCTCGAACGTCTAGTTCATTTATATCAAGAATCCTGTGGGCTCAACAAGACACTTGAATCCAAGTTGAAGAAAGCCGAGGTTACCATCTCCGATCAGGGTATGATTGCAGCCGCCAAATCTCGGCATTACGAGGACAAGTTCAAGGCTATGACCCAAGAACACCAGGTTGCCCTCAACAAAGCTGCTTTCCAGGCCCAAGCCGATCTTGATGCTGCCCATGCTCAACACGAACATGATATGATCAGCTACCGGGAAAGCCTTAAAAGTTCCGTCATCACTTCCCATCTCCAGGCCAGGATAAAGATGGCCCACGAAGCCAAAGCACTGGGCTTCGAATGCCCTTCTTGGGATATCAATGCCTGGGAAACAAAGCTAAGGTGTCACACCCCGACCACGTAAAACATCAAATCGTGGAGGAAACGTCGGGGTGTGTTGTAACAGAATTATAGTTCCACAACCATGGTAATTAAAAGTTATGTTTTATTCATCAAACAAAGAGTTACATTGTCTTAAAATAACTGAAACGAAGAGTTCATCACATAATTAAACTAGTTCCATCTTTATTTTAAGTCTCTAAGGCACAGGTCCGCCCTAGTGTGTCACGAACATCCTAAGCAATAGCTCCTGAAAACACATGTGAAAATAGGTACGTCAGCATAAAAATGCGTGTGAGATACATAGGTTTTATGAAAATAGGATTCATGACTTGAGTTTAAAGAAATGTTTAATAAAAGTTAGTCATGAACCTTGTAAATTGTTTTGTTTTATAAGTTATTTGAAAAGCAATAAAATCAGATGATATGTATAAATAAAAGAATAATATAAGGTTAAATGAATAACCAAGTAAAATGAGTTGTATAAAATAAACTGTTTTGTAAACCAAAGTCTTGTGAAAAATATGTTGTTTGTGTAAAATGTATAAGTCCAAATTGAATGATTTAAATAACGCTACGACATGTAGTACAATACAAGCACTTATATATAGGAAGTACCAGCGGCGTATCCACCATGCTTGTATCATACTACACACATCTCGTTACTTAAGTCACTTAAACAAACCACCAATGTATAAAGTCCATGTTTAAACCAATTGTCAAAAAGTCCTTGTATAAACCATGTCAAATGTTAAAAGTCCAAATGTTGTTAAGTAATGTGTAACAAATGTTATGTATGGTAAGTAAAGTGGTGTCACATAAACCAAATGAAAAAAACGTACAAAACAAAGTATTTTGAATATATCAAAAAAAGTTATGTTTTGCAAAGTAAATGCATGTTTTACTGATACGAACACTTATGTGGTAAGTTAACACATACATTCAAGCCTTGAGACAGACGGATAACCCTAAGTCAAGGTTATCAAAAGAAATATTATCGGATTCAGTCATTCCTTACACCCAAACAAACCTAGGATGTCAGGGACGGGATTTGTCAAGTCCTATGGTACCATTACTTACTACCGAGCGCCGTAGCTAATGTTAATGAACGTATTTAAGTCCCGTTTGTACAAACCAAATGTTATACCAAATGTAAACATGTTATATGACAACAATGTACTAAGTATGCTAAGTTAACATACAAAGCAGAAAAGTAATGTAAATCAATGTACTAAGTATGCCTAGTAAACATACATAGCAAAATAATGTAATGAAATCATGTACTATAAGTGTACTAATGAACATAGCAAGTATATGAAGTGAAAACAGGAAAGCACGAAAATAACAAGTAGGCACATATGTTTCACCCCAAGACGTTTGAAAAACAGTAAAAGAGGGGATCTATGTACTCACCTTTGGGTGCGTTTTTATATGTTAACAAAATCCCACAATTTGTTTATTCGTCCTAAATTAAATAAGAATGATTAAATAATCAAAACTCACAAAAATACATGAGTTTCTCCGATACTTGGAATTTTCACACAACTTTGAGATTTCTCGAAAAGTTATTATTTTTTTATTATTTTGGTGTATTTGTATATATATGTACTCGAGCGTAACACACCTAATCTTGTCAACACTAACACATGATCATACACATATTGTAAAACATATAGCACATTGTAACACATAAAATAACCCATGAACAACCCATTCTAGGGTATGTTGAAAAACACATATTTTAGCGTTTCGGTAACATTTTTGGGCGTCGGAAGTCACGTATGACTAACCAAACACCAAGTAAACTTAATATAAGTTAAAATACTTATTTTTATATCAAAAATATCAGTTTGGTTACTGATCTAAAACAGTTTTGTAAAAATCATCCGAAAAGGCGATTTTTGACCGTTTTACCGCATAGTTTTGCATCAAACGTTACCCGAACCATCCCAAATCGAAACGACTTGAAATTTTGACATAACCCATGTTATTTACTGAATAAAATAATGGTTATACTCATGATAGTTCAGGTCTTAAATAAAGCACATAAATCATGCAAATTTCACATAATTTACCACTTTTTAAACTATATGTACAACATGCAAAGCTATCAAACCTATGTCAAAGTTTCATGCCATTATATTACATAAAATAATGTTATTTTTAGTGTTTGTAACCTGATCTAAAACAGTTTTGTCATATAGCCATTTTTCATCATCTCTTGAGCTTTAAATCAACATATTTTCATATGTACAAGTGCCTAAAGCATACTATCATAACATCATCATTTTATGTTAATCTAAATGCATCAAATATGTGATATATTCAGGTTTATTTGCTGATGTAATTTACATTTAACATATCATACATAAATCACCAAATACTTGCATTTTTACCACCATTCTAGAACATGTAACAACATAAACAAGTACTTAACAAGATAACAAACTTCAAAACTCATATACACACATACATATGTATGGTTATACATACATATATGTACATCACCATTTTTACTTGTATCATGACCCATTTCATTTTAGATTTCAAGTTTAGTGAAAATCCCAAGATTCAAGAGAAACTTCAATCATTAAAAACAACCAAGAATCAAAAGTATGATTTAAACATAAGTGTTATACCTTCAAGATTCAAGTAGGTTGTGGGATGAGATTTTTGATGATAGGAAGCCTGAATCACTTGAGAACACCTTGGAATCACCTTTAGATCTTCACACTAACTTGAAGGTTGCTAGGAAAGGGACTTGAATGTGAAGAACAAGACTTGAAGATTTGAAGATAGGGAGAGAGAGAGATGGGATGGTTTGGAGGAGGGAAGGAAGGAGTGAAGTGATGTTGAGTGATCTTGCTTAGATTCATAGAAGATATAGGAGATATGGAAGGGATATGGAGCGTAGCATGCATGAACACTTGGCACACAAGATCTAATATGATATTTTGTAAGATATTTGAAATATTTGGTGGGGCCACACTATTAAAAACTGTATATGTATATGGGGGAGGGGGTCCATGTGCAACTTTTTATATAAATATGCTATATGTAGGCTAAAACGAGTGTTTAACTGGATACCGGGTATTTTATCTAGCGTTTAAATCCCGATTTATGGCGTTCTAAATTATTTTTATTATACTATAAAAATAAACTCGCCAAAATATTACTGAAATAAATTTCAGTTGCCAAGACTGGTTGCGTTGTCTGCGTTTTGCAGTAGAAGCACTGTGTCGCGCAGAAACACACGGTACGCGCTTAAACTTGAAAAATAACGTTTTTAGGCGTTTTAATTTATTTTTCATCACGAACTTGATTAAAATAAAATTTTAATCATAACAGAATATTTTTGGGATTTAAATATTATCCGGGCGGTCACCAACGTTAGTTTCGCAGTTTTGTCGTAAATAGTTCTTTAGTTCAAATAAACATGTTTTTGCCATACCGAATCCTTCGAAACTTATTTCTAAGTTATGTAAGGGATATTTAGGGTATGTTTGGCTTATATCACAATTCCGGAGTGTACGTCGCGTTAAACCGATTGCGTTTATGCACCAGTTTTGCGTATAACCCTCCAGAAAGTGATTTAAAACTTGAAATCGGAATCGAATCAAATTGTAAAATCATTAAACATAAATACACACATAATAACACCAAAGCACATTGTTTTATTGATAATCAACATTGTTTTACATTATACGATGCTTACAGAACACAGTTGTCACATAAGGAGTCTCGGCGGCACTTCTGCTAAACCTGCAGCTGAAGGATCTTCAAAGGCAGTCGAAAAACCAACTGATGCTGAGAGGGATGCTCAGGTTAATCCCGAGACAGATGCTGTTGAAAATGCCACGAACGAAGAAGGCGCTGCCTCCTAAAACTTATTTCCCTTAAATTTGAGAGTTATGCTTATTTGAACAATTTTATTTTCTTTTTCCGTTGAACCATTTTATTTCCTGTATTAAAACAATTTGATAACCAAGGGTGGATGGGTCCTAGGTTTTAGGACGAAGCCTTTGGTTATCGGCTGGCATCGTTTATTTTTAAATAATACCACCTTCTGACTTATTTGTTGTTGCCTTCTAATCTCT
Organism: Helianthus tuberosus; assembly: GCA_030545235.1. Taxonomy (NCBI): domain Eukaryota; kingdom Viridiplantae; phylum Streptophyta; class Magnoliopsida; order Asterales; family Asteraceae; genus Helianthus; species Helianthus tuberosus. The sequence continues at coordinate 133,076,583 of CM060383.1, forward strand.
GTCATGCATTTCTTAGTTTAGATTTTAGCTTTGCAAAATTTGTGCAACTATCTTTTGAAAATATCCTGATCAATATACTCAGTGATATCTTATGAAGACTTTTATCAAATAGAATTTCTCAAAATCCAAACAATTTTAAACAAAATTTCTAAAGAATAAAAGATAGTCTATTTTCCAAAACCTGTTTTGATAACACTTGTTTGATCAGAGTATTAATTTTCAATCCAAGTATCATCTCCCAAATATTCCAATCAAATATCCCGAAACGTATCCCAAAAACACATTTTGAAGACATATCCTAAAGATATATCCTTATCAGGATATTTTGAGCCTTAAACAGAGTTAAACAATTCATGTAAGGTTCACAAAGGAAAGATCATACCAGGAATTGAGAGTTACCCTAGTATTAAACTCCAACCCCTTTTGTGACTTTTCCCACTAAGATGTCCCCAGTCCGAGACACTTAGCCCAATTTGATCTTTTGAGCTTCACACAATTGCCTTAGAAGGAATGTCCCCTGTGCATGAAGTCTATAAACACTTAGAAAATTTTTGAATATCAGTTCCAACTGTTTAGACAATTCTTGTGTTACAAGGGTAAAACCCAAAAATATACTGGAGATAAATCCATAGTACCCTGGGGAAAATCCCAAATTTTCATGCGCTATAAGCGGGAGTGTATAAACTCCAAGACTTAGAAAGGTGAAAACCTTTAAACCTTAGAGAGTATGAAAATACCCTTTCGCGAGAGAGGGTGATCAGTCCTCATATACCTTAAGGGTCCAGGATATAGCCAACAGTGACGAAATTGTCAGCCATTTTTACATGAACTGGTCCCGCCACCTTGAACTATCCCTGGACAACTTGCGCTCCAGGCGGGGTGTTCAAACCTAATTCGTGAGAAAGGTGAATACCTTTAAACCTTTGAAGGGATCAGGATCCCTTAAACGTGAGAGAGGGGGCCAATCCTCCAATCTTTCGAAGTATCCTGAATGTATATCCCGGAGCTATATCCTGAAGCGTATACTGCAAAACAACAGTAAGCTAAGGTGGGTGTTAGCCTGGCTAACACCCCTCTGATGCTTAAGTTAGTAATGGGTTCAAAACAATAAATAATATCAAAATTTAATAAAAGAGATAGAATCCATACCATCCTGAGTTAGAACTTAAATTCCATACTCACTTGAAATAGAGTTTTAGATGTATAGCATTCCAGGATCTCGGTAACATATCCCCCTCCATATTCTTGAGTCGGTATGCTCCTTTTCCTGATTCTGATTCAACCTCATAGGGTCCTTCCCATTTTGGAGCCAACTTGCCATCAGCAGGATTAGTAGTATTCTGAAAAGCCTTTCTCAATACCCAATCTCCAACTTGAAATCTTCTAGTCCTTATATTCTTGTCATATGCTTTAGATATCCTCTGTTGATATGCTGCCATCCTTAGCCTTGCTGCGTCTCTTGTCTCATCAATAGTATCCAGTTCCTGGCATAGGACTTCAGGATTCTGCTCAGGATCCGGAGGTTGGATCTCGCTGTAGGTATCACCATTTCAGTCGGGATCACCGCTTCTGCTCCAAACACCAAGGAAAACGGGGTTTGGCCAGTTGCACTTTTCACTGTCGTCCTATCAGCCCATAAAACAAAGGGTAATTCTTCTGCCCATCTTCTTTTCTTAGCCCCTAGTCACTTTTTCAAGTTGTTGACAATTATCTTGTTTGAGGATTCTGCCTGCCCATTTGCTTGAGGATGTACCGGTGTGGATGTAAACATTTTGATTCCCCAACTCTTGCAAAAGTCAGTAGTCCTTTTACTTATAAATTGAGATCCATTGTCACAAATTATCTCAGCTGGTACTCCAAACCTAGTCAGGATATTCCTTTTTATGAAGGATACAACTTCTTGATCTCTAACCTGAATGAATGCTTCTGCTTCGACCCACTTAGAGAAATAATCGGTCATTGCCAACATGAAGACCTTTCCTCCTGGAGCCTTTGGCAATTTTCCTACTATGTTCATTCCCCATTTCATGAATGGCCAAGGGGAAGCTATAGGATAAAGTGGTTCGGCCGGCTGATGTAATATGTTACTGTGTCTTTGACATGCATCACATCTTCGAGCATATTCTGCAGCATCTTTTCTCATCGTCGGCCAATAATATCATGTTCTTAATGCTTTTGAGAACAATGACCTGCCCCCAGTATGGTTACCACAATCCCCTTCGTGTATATCCTGAAGCACTTCCTTAGTTTTGGGATCCTCTAAGCACCTCAGATATGGTCCTGCAAGAGATTTCTTATACAAGACATTATTTATAATAGTGAATCATGATACCTTCATTCTAAAGGCCTTAGGATTCTCATCATTTGGGATGTGTCCTTCCTTGAGATATCTTATAATTGGAACCATCCAGGACTTGGGATCCTTCTCAGGATACCCATCAGGATCCTGAATACTTAGTACTTCCTTATCCTGAGGGTTCGTCGCAGGATATAAGATATGTAACATTGGTATTCGGGTTCCTTCCAGTATCTTGACTGATGATCCTAGATTCGCCAAGGCATCAGCTTCAGCATTATCCTCTCTTGGTACCTGTTCAAGTGTGAAAATATCGAAATATCATGCTAATTTTTTGAGAATTTCGAGATACTCGATTAACTTCTCACCTTTAACTGCATAGGATCCATTAAAATCATTAGTGATTAACAAGGAGTCAACATATACTTGCAAATTCTTGATACTCATATTTTTAGCCAACTCTAATCCTGCAATTAAAGCTTCATATTCTGCTTCATTATTAGTAGCAGGAAATTCACACCTAACAGCCTGGGGTAATATGTCCCCCTGTGGCGATTTTAGTAGTATACCTAAACCTACACCTCTTACATTAGATGCACCATCAGTATATAAAGTCCAGGATTCTAAGTTTTCTCCTAGCTGCTGTACTTCTAGGTCTACTTCATTTTGAATATCACTACTGAAATCAGCCACAAAGTCTGCTAGAGCCTGAGACTTTATAGCATTTCTAGGTTCATATACTAGATCAAAGGCACTTAATTTTACTGACCACTTAGCCATCCTACCTGACATTTCGGGTTTCCTAAGCACATTTTTAACATGATAATTAGTTTTAACATGAATCCTATGTGTCTCAAAATAATGTCTAAGTTTTGTTGATGCCATAACTAGGGCTAATATCAGTTTCTCTAAGTGAGAATACCTAGTTTCAGCATCTAATAAACTTTAACTAACATAATAAACAGGATACTGCTGACCTTCATGATCCTTTACAAGGACAGCACTTATTGCATTCCCTGATACTGCAAGATACAGGGATAATGGTTCGCCATCCTCAAGCTTCATCAATAAGGGTGCGGTTGAAAGATACCGCTTCAAATCCTGCAAGGCTGCTTCATGCTTTGCTCCCCATTCGAACTTCTTATTCTTCTTGAGGATATCATAAAATTCCTTGCACTTTTCCGAGGATCTTGAAATAAATCTGTTCAATGCTGCTACTCGGCCTGTTAACCGTTGAACATCCTTCATATTTGAAGGTGACTTAATATCCAAGATAGCTTTAATCTGCTCCGGGCTTGCCTCTATCCCTCTTTTAGTTACCATATATCCTAGAAACTTTCCAGCCCCCACTCCGAAATGGCACTTAGCAGGATTTAGCTTCATGTTATATTGATCTAGGATATCAAATGCTCCCTTGATATCCTGGAGGTGATCCTCAGCCTTTTTAGACTTTACTACCATGTCGTCGATGTATACCTCCATAGTGTCCCCCAGCTTGTCTTTAAACATCATGTTCACCAATCTCTGATATGTTGCACCTGCATTTTTCAAACCAAAGGGCATAGCAGTATAACAATAAATACCTGTGGGTGTCAAGAAAGCAGTATCCTCCTGATCAGAGGGTTCCATTTGGATTTGCTGAAATCCTGAAGAGGCATCCATGAAGGTTAACATCTCATGGCCAGCGGTAGTATCCACCATTGAATCAATATGAGGTAGAGGAAATGGGTCTTTGGGACAAGCTTTATTCAAGTCGGTGTAATCCACACATATTCTCCATTTCCCGTTTTTCTTTTGCACCACAACCACATTAGCCAGCCATTTGGGAAACTTCACTTCCCTAATCATCTTGCTCTTTAGTAGTCTTTCAACTTCCTCTTGGATGATCATATTTCGTTCCGGAGCAAATTTCTTTCTCTTTTGTTGGACAGGCTTGAATGACCTGTCAATACCAAGCTTATGTGTTATAATATCCTTGGAAATACCTGTCATATCCTCGTGCTTCCACGCGAACGTTGACATCCTGCATTTCAAAAAATTAGTTAATTGATCTTCAATATCCTGAGGGATATTGGTTCCCACGAGCACCGAGATATCCGGATTATTCTGATCCAGGACCAATTTCTCCACATCCTGCTCCGAAGCCTCCACGATATCCTGGACCCGCATCTTTAATTGCTATGCTGCATTAGGCTTGGTTGAGGATTTCATTGAGGATGAGTAACATTCCTTCGCCTCCTGCTGATCACTATCAAGTTTGACAACCCCCCAAGGGGTAGGGATCTTGATGCACTGATGATAAGTCGATGGCACAACCTTCACATCATGGATCCATGGCCTGCCTAGTATGATGTTATAGCAGGATAGGGAGTCCATCACACAGAAATGTTGTATTAAGTTGACCCCTTCAACATATACTGGTAACTTTATCTCTCCCACTGTGTTCCTTGCCTCTCCACTGAACCTAACAAGCACGGTGGATTTTGAAGTAGTATCCATTGGAGATACATTCATTCTTTTCAAAGTTTCTAGTTGGATTATGTTGACGGAGCTGCCATTATCCACCAATATCCTGCGTATAAAATGGTTAGCCACGTATAATGTTATTACGAGAGCATCATGGTGAGGATCCTGGACAGTATCCCTGTCATCACTTTCGAAAGTGATCACTTTATCAGTTGTGAGGGTAGTCATCCTGGCTGGTTTATCTCCCCTCTCGGTCTTAGCTTCCTTTGCATGTCTCTTGGCTGCGGAATATGAGGTCCCGCAAATATCGGACCCTCCTGAAATAAAGTTAATTATTTTGGCATCTGCTGGGGGTGATGCTGCTCGTTCAGGATCCTTCTCAGGATCCTGCTCTTTATTCTTCTTTCTTCCCAGCAGATCCTTTAGATATCCCTTGCTCAGTAGGTAGCTTATTTCTTTCCTTAGAGCAATGCAATCCTCGGTAATATGCCCGAAATCCTCGTCGAAGGCACACCATTTGGACTTATCCTTCCAATCAGCTTTTTGTTGATTTTTGCGAGGCCACCTGGCTTTGTCTCCTAAACCCTGCATAGCATACATTAATTCAGGTATATTAACGGAAAAACAATATTCAGACAACTCAGGATACTCCTCAGGATCCTCATCTTCAACAGCGTTGACTTTTTTGCTATCATTTCTGCCATATGGCTTTGAGCGATATGGCTTATATGAGGATTCTGATTTTCTGTTGGTTGACTCATAGGTTGTGGATGAATTCATTCTTTCTTGCATCTTTTTGTCATCCTCTAGCCGAATGTATCTTAATGCCCTGTTACGAGCTTCATCCAGATTCCTACAGGGATTCATTACGAGATCCTGGTAAAACTGGGAATCTTTTTGCAATCCCATCTTGAAAGCCTGCACAGCTGTTGCAACATCAAGGTGCGGGATATCTAAGGATTCCCGGCTAAACTTATTCACATAATCCCTCAAGGATTCCTGAGGTCCTTGAGTTATCCTGTAAAGGTCACTAGTTAGTTTCTCAAAACTTCGGCTGCAGGAAAATTGACTATTAAATAAATTAACCAAATGAGCAAACGAAGTAATTGAGTGAGGAGGAACATTTAACAGCCATTTTAAGGCTGATCCTGTCAAGGTAAAACCAAAACCCTTGCAGAGGCATGCTTCCTTGAGATCTGGAGGGACAGGGTTGATCTCCATCCTTTCCCTATACTGGGCGATATGCTCTTCAGGATCCGTGGTTCCGTCATAGAGTTTCATGTTGGGGGTTTGAAATCTTTTCGGGATTTCAGCATCACAGATAGGATACGCAAACCGGGATATCCTGTGGTTGTCTTGGGATACTTCTGGAATCGGCTGGACCACTCTAGGCACACTGGATATCATGTCTTTCAGCTTTTGAAGCTCCCTAGTAAATGTTGACGTCATACCTGCATCCTGCAAAGATCCACTATTGTTAGTAGCAAGAATATTATTATTTGATAGGTTACCAATCTGAGGATTCTGGCCATATCCTGAAGCATGTCCTGAGCTTCTCACGGTTGATACTCTTATTGAAGAGGGTATCTCAGGAGTATGATTCTGGGAATGGCTTGGCACGATATTCCCCGGGTTATCCTCAGTGTAAACGGCAAAACTGAAGTTCAAAGCCCTGGGTTGCAAAGGAGTGACAATTTCTTCAGCAGGCCTACTTGGGCCGGATTTCAAGAGTTGTATCTCTCTCATCAGCATCCGATTAGTTTCCTGCTGTTGCCTCATCTGTTCCTATACACTACCAAACAAATTCAGAATTTCGTCATTAGAAGCCAAAACAGGACCAGATCCCTGGGCACTGGGAGCGGGGATAACGTCCCGAGCCACATGACTCTCAATTCCCTGTGAAGAGGCTTGCATTCTTGGAGGAGGAGGTGGAAGCACCGAACCAATTGTTGTAGAGGTTGTAGCAGACATTGTGGAAGAGCTCATGTTTGATCTCGAGGCCATTGAAAACAATGTAGCAAAAAGTTTTGACAATAGAAAACCGAGTAATGATTTTACTAAAGTTTTTAGTAAAAATAGCACCACTTGCCCCACGGTGGGCGCCAAATTGTTTTGGTCAAAAATTACCGAAGAAATTAAGTGATCAAATTAGTTAAGTGAGGTAGTGTGCTAGAAATATGTGTTGAAAATATGCTGATTACGTTGTTTGTAAAAACAATTTTCAGGATACGGATCAAGATATAGAGCTGTATCTATGATCAAACAATGAGCAAAAAAGGTAAAGGGTGACACCGGATATACGAGGAAAGCCCTTGATCAATCTTGATCGCCGGTACAAAACCTCAGGAGCTGACAATCGCAGCTGCCTTGTTCTTCTATTACTTCGAATATCAGGATACAGTGCAGGATGTGATGCGGATCAACTAGGTGTTACAAGGTAATTCGAGTACAAGTGTTTGTGTGTAGTGATTGCTAGTAGCTAGAGAAAAAGAGTGTAAGTGAAAATTGCGTGCCTTAATCTGATTCGATCATACTATTTATAGCTAAACGAAAACAACTAACTTTCCTATTAAACCGGGATTCGGTGGATATTCCCCATATGAACGTTGTAGACCTGGTCTTTCGGGTTCAACGTCTCTCATATAACTGGTTTGCCCGAGTCTTAAGGAGAAAAGGTCCACTTGACCGTTAGTGACCCACAGCTTTTAACCTGTACGTGGTTAATTTAGTTAATACCAGGATATCGCACCAGGATGTTACCAATATCCTGATCCGGTATCCTGATCATAAGTAAACAATCAAAAGCAGAATATTAGTCAGGATATATATGCTCAGAAAATGACCCATAACATGGCCCATACAGGCGACTATCCAAACTTAGTGACATGAAAATGCCAATACCTTAGCTAACATGAAAATGTTAGAAACCTTAGGAACGGATGTATGGTACGTCTACCATTATACTTAGGATCCTAAATACAGCCAGTACAATGAAATTGTCAGCCGCTAAAGCGGTACTGGTCCCATTGCCTTTAACTGCACTAGGATAATCGTGCGCAACTGGCGAAGGTGTAAGAACCTGATTCGTAGAAGGTAATAGATACCTTAAACTGGGGACAAGCCCAAAAAACTAGGGATGAACCCAAAAAAATGGGGATAAACCCAAAGACTTAGGAAACTTCAATGGATACTTGATCCTTTGTCAAAGATGAATCAACTTCTGCAAAACTCAGAATTTAGTAAAGAAGGATAAAGGATCCTGGATCCTTCTCCTTGTAATCAAATAATTTAAAGGATTAGGTAAATTAAAATCAAATCATTACCAGAATGAGGATCATATATCCTCTAAGGATCCTTTATGTATACCAGATATGAGGATGACCAAGGATCCTGGATCCTTCTTACATGAAGTACCTCTTTAAATGGACAGCATTCCAAGCTCTTGGTAGCAAATCACCTTCCATTGTAAGTAAACGATATGCCCCCTTTCCTGCCTCAGCTTCAATAAGATAGGGGCATTCCCACTTTGGTGCTAATTTGCCATCAGCAGGATTTGTGGTGTTTTGGAATGCTTTCCTCAACACCATGTCACCAACTTGAAACTTTCTGATCCTAACATTCTTGTTATAAGCTCCAGCCATCCTTTGTTGATAGCTAGCCAATCTCATTGTTGCTAAATCCATGAGTTCTTCTATGGTATCCAAATCTTGAATCAAGTTTTCAACATTTCCTTCAGGATCACGGATGCTTGTTCTAGCAGTAGGAACCACCATCTCTGTAGGGATCACTGATTCGGCTCCAAACACTAAAGAAAATGGAGTCTGACCAGTAGCATTCTTGGGAGTTGTTCTATCAGCCCATAACACATAAGGTAGCTCTTCTGCCCATTTTCCCTTCTTGGATCCAAGCTTCTTCTTCAAGTTGTTGATGATGATCTTGTTAGAAGATTCTGCTTGACCATTAGCTTGTGGGTGGACTGGTGTTGATGTTATCATCTTAATCCCCCAACTGTCACAAAAGTTAGTAGTTCTGTTCTTAATAAATCGGGATCCATTATCACAAACAATTTCAGAAGGAATACCAAATCTGGTAATAATGTTTCTTTTAATAAAGGATATAACTTCCTTTTCTCTGACTTATGCAAAGGCTTCAGCTTCTATCCATTTGGAGAAGTAATCAGTCATAGCAAGCATAAACACTTTTCCTCCTGGTGCTTTAGGAAGTTTGCCAACTATATCCATTCCCCATTTCATAAATGGCCAAGAAGAGGATATAGGATGCAGGAGCTCTGCTGGTTAATGAAGGATATTGCTATGTCTTTGACAAGCATCACATTTCTTTGCATAATCCACATCATCCTTCTTCATAGTAGGCCAATAGTATCCTGTCCTAAGGATCCTTGAGAACAGTGCTCTGCCCCCAGTGTGGTTTCCACAATCTCCTTCATGAAAATCCTTCAGGACTTCTTGGATTTCAGGATCCTCGATGCACCTTAGATATGGACTTGCAAGAGATCGTTTATATAACATGTTATTTAATATTGTAAATTGAGATACCTTGACTTTGAAAGCTCTTGGGTTTTCTCCTGAAGGAATCTCTCCATGTTGTATATATCTCATGATTGGAAGGATCCAAGATCCAGAATTTGACTGTGCATCATCACTAGGTATGATTTTAGAATCCTCTACTATTTCCATAGCTGTGTGATCCTCAATAGCAGGAGCCAAGATGTGGATGATGGGAATTTTAGTATCCTCTGGAATTTTCAATGATGATCCAAGGTTGGCTAAAGCATCAGCTTCTGCATTTTCTTCCCTGGGTACCTATGTCAAACTAAAAGAAGCAAAAGAGTCTGCCAAATTTTTTACTATCTCAAGATGTTTGATTAGTCTTTTTCACATTTAACAACATAAGAACCATTAAAGTGGTTAGTAATTAACAATGAATCTACATGTACCTCAAGATACCTGATCCTCATGTGCTTGGCAATTTGCAAACCAGCTATTAAGGCTTCATATTCAGCCTCATTATTTGTAGTTTGAAACTCACAAGCAATTGAGTGGGGTATTATGTCCCCCTGTGGCGATTTTAGTAGTATGCCTAGTCCAGTTCCCTTGACATTTGAAGCTCCATCTGTGAAGAGTATCCAAGGATCCTTAGTCTTTTTAAGCTGTTGAACTTCCAATTCAGCTTCCCTTTGTAGATCACTACTGAAATCAGCCACAAAGTCAGCTAAGGCTTGGGATTTGATGGCAGTTATTGGTTCATATCTAATATCATAAGCACTAAGTTTGACTGTCCACTTTGCCATCTTTCCTGACATTTCAGGTTTTCTGAGGACATTCTTAATAGGAAAGTTAGTCTTAACAATAATAGCATGAGTTTCAAAATAATGGCGTAATTTAGTAGATGCCATAATTAAAGCGAGGATAAGTTTTTCTAAATGAGAATACCTGGATTCAGCATCAAGCAAACTTTTACTTACATAATATACAGGATGTTGGGTACCTTCATGATCCTTTACAAGGACTGCACTTACTGCCTTAGAAGAAATTGCCAAGTATAAGGATAATATATCCCCTTTTTCTGGTTTCATTAAGGCTGGAGCTAAGGATAGGTAATCCTTGAGGACATTGAGAGCATTCTCATGCTTTTCAGTCCACTCAAACTTCTTGTTCTTTCTTAGAATGTCATAGAATTCCTTGCATTTCTCTGATGACTTTGAGATGAACCTGTTTAGGGCTGCGGTCCTTCCTGTCAATCTTTGCACATCTTTAGCATTGGCAGGAGACTTAATATTCACAATCACCTTGATTTGCTTTGGACTAGCCTCTATCCCTCTTTTTGTCACCATATAACCTAGGAGCTTGCCAGCTTTTACACCAAAGTGGCACTTTGAAGGATTCAATTTCATGTTAAATTTATCAAGGATATCAAATGCTTCCTCCAAATCTCTAAGGTGATCCTCAGCTCTTTTGGACTTAACCACCATGTCATCAATATAGACTTCCATTGTGTGTCCAATTTGTTCTTTAAACATCATATTGACTAGCCTTTGGTAGGTAGCACCTGCATTTCTTAGTCCAAATGGCATAGCAATATAACAATAGATACCAGTAGGGGTCATAAAGGCTGTATCCTCCTGATCAGATGGTTCCATCTGAATTTGTTGAAATCTAGATGAAGCATCCATGAAAGTCAACAACTCATGACCCGCGGTATCATCCACCATGGAGTCAATGTGGGGTAATGGGAAAGGATCCTTGGAACATGCCTTGTTTAAATCAGTGAAATCGACACATACCCTCCACTTTCCATTTTTCTTTTGAACAACAACCACATTGGCTAACCATCTTGGATACTTAACCTCTCTAATCATACCTGCTCTGAGCAGTTTATCTACCTCCTCCTGGATGATGGCATTCCTTTGAGGTGTAAACTTTCTCCTCTTTTGGTGTATGGGTTTGAATGACCTGTCAATGCCAAGTTTATGAGTGATAATATCTTTAGAGATACCTGTCATATCCTCATGCTTCCAGGAAAAGGTAGTTCTTCTCCTCTTGAGGAAGGATACCAGATCCTGTTCAACATTGTCGAGGATCCCGGATCCTATGAAGACTTTGGATTCAGGATCCTGAGGATCCATCATGATATCTTTCACATCTTGTTCTCTTGCCTCCAGGACATCTCTTGGAGGATAATTTAACTGCTATTGCTCCCTAGGTCTTGAGGCTGGTTTCATTGATGAAGTGTAACAATTTTTGGCTTCTTGCTGATCACTTTCTATCTTCACCCCACCCCATGGAGTAGGGAGTTTAACACACTGATGATATGTAAATGGAACTGCTTTCATGTCATGTATCCATGGCCTGCCAATGATAACATTGCAACAGGATAAGCAATCTATAACACAAAATTTTTGAAAAGAATGAACTCCCTCTATGTAAATGGGAAGTTTAATATCCCCCAATGTGTTCTTGGTTTCTCCACTGAATCCTACAAGAACCGATGATCTTGGGATGATTTCTGATTCAGGGATGTTCATTTTCTTGAGGACATCAAGTTGAATGATGTTCACTGAGCTTCCTCCATCTATGAGAATCCTGCGAACAAAATGATTAGAAATAAACAATGTAATAACAAGACCATTATGATGAGGATCCTGAATATCCACACGATCATCCTCATCAAAGGATATAACTTTCTCCTGTGTAAGGATTGAGGTTCGAATGGGCCTATCCCCATTCTCCATCTTTGTCTCTTTAGCATGCCTCTTGGCTGCTGAAAAGGAAGTTCCACATATGTCTGATCTACCAAAAATGAAGTTGATAATTTATGCATCAGCTGGAGGAGCAGGAGCTCTTTCTGGAATCTTTTCAGGATCCTGGATCCTTGACTTTTTCCTTCCAAATAGCTCCTTTAAATGCCCTTTGCTTAACAAGTAACCAATCTCTTTCCTGAGTGCTATGCATTCATCAGTGAGATGACCGAAATCTTCATGATAGGCACACCATTTGGATTTGTCTTTTGTGGCAGCTAGCTTGTCACTCTTTATGGGCCATCTTGCTTTTTCACCTAGATTCTGAATTGCAAGGATTAGTTCATTATTATCAACAGCAAAGCAATATTCAGAAATGGGTGGATAATCTTCATCGTCCTCTTCTTGCTCCACTGCATGCACATTTTGATTATCAGACTTGTTGTATGATTTAGATTTGTTGTTCCTGAAATAGGATCCTTGCTTTTCCTGCTTTGAGGATCCTGACAGTCTTTCTTGGATCCTTTTATCATCCTCTAAGCGGATGAATCTAAGGGCCCTAGTTCTCACTTCATCAAGATTCCTGCAAGGGGTCATGACAAGATCATCAAAGAACTGTGAATCCTTAAGTAAACCCATTTTGAAAGCTTCTACAGTCGTAGCAATATCCAAATTAGGAATTTCTAAGGATTCTCTACTGAATTTAGTGATATAATCCCTAAGTGATTCATTTTGACCTTGTGTTACCCTATATAGATCACTAGTTAATCGTTCAAATCTCCTACTGCATGAGAATTGGCTATTAAACAAATTAACTAAGTTAGCAAATGAAGTAATAGAGTAAGGGGGAATACTTAGCAGCCATTTAAGAGATGATCTTGTTAGTGTGGATCCGAAACCCTTGCATAGACATGCTTCTTTCAACCTTTCAGGAATGGGATTGATTTCTATTCTCTCCCTGTATTGAGCTACATGCTCTTCTAGATCAGTTGAGCCATCATACAGCTTCATGTTTGGTGTTTGAAACCTCTTTGGTATTTCTGCATCACAAATAGGTGGTGTAAAATGAGATATCCTGTGACTTCCATCTGGAATTTCAGGAATGGGCTTAACCACTACTGGGACGCTAGATATCATATCCTTGAGCTTTCGTAATTCCCTAGCCATAGCTTGGTTTATTCCCGTATCCTGCACAAAGCCATGGTTAGCATTATGAGAAGTATTCAAAGTGTTACCTCCTGATGGATTCAGGGGTGGAATTCCTGATGTGAATCCATATTGATGCGATTCTGGCATGATTAAGGGACCAGATGGAGCAATAGTTTGCATAGGTATGAAGTCTCCCAAGTGAATCTCTGAACTTCTGGGTTGTACACTCCTTAAGGATCCTTGATCCTGAAAGATGTTGGATCCTTGATACACCGAAGCCGGGGGTCTTGGAGGATAATCCATGGATCCGTGAGCCTGAGATGAGGATCCTTGACCCTGGGACGAGGATCCTTGAACCTGAGATGAGGATCCTGGATACTGAGAGTATGATCCTTGAACTGTCTGTGTTCCCATGAATCCTCCTGAACTAGAGAAGGATCCTTGATGCTGGAAGGAGGATCCTTAAGACTGAAGGGAGGATCCTGAAGGCTGGAAGTAGGATCCTTGAGCCTGTGTCATTGCCGATGATCCATAGCGTATACTCGATGATCCACCCTGGTATTGGACGCCTGATGCTGTGGAGTGCTGGGTAGTTATGACTAGAGAATCGAAATTCAGTGATCTAGGCATCAATGGAGAGTGATCCTCCGCTGATCTCTTCAATTTCTTGATCTCATCAATCTCACGAAGGATCCTGTCATTAGTTTTGTCCTGCTACTACATGTAATCCTTCATCTGCAAAATCAAAGAATAAAGATCATTGTTAGTAGGACCAGAAGAAACAGCAGTAGTTGATTTCGAGAAAATGGGGGTTTGTTTCTTCGCAGCATTCTCAGCATTCTTCTGGGATCCAGAAGGAGCAGGAGGAAAAGGTGGAATGCCCTGTGAAGATGTGATCGTCGGCATGGAACTTGAAGTGTTCTTCGAATGAGAAGCCATGCAGTTGAAGGTGATGAACAGAAATGAATGAAATGAACAAGATTTTTCAAGAATGAAGCACCGATTGCCCCACGGTGGGCGCCAAACTATTTTGGTCAAAAATCACACAAGGATAATGCAACCAAATCTGATTTTGTGAGGTATGATGCTTGGTTAAATGATCAAGTGTATGAACAATGAATGAATGAAATGAATGGTGAACACAAGGATTTATACGAGGAAAAAGCCCTTGATCAATGTATGATCTCCGGCACAAAAAAACCTCGGGTGATGGAAACTACCGATCACCAACTATATTAAACAAACAAAGGTTACAAATCGGGATGATAACAAGCTTGGTACAAGGATCACTATAGTGCAAAAGTGTGTAATCGCAGAGAGTTCTTGATAGCTCGAGTGTAGTGCAGTTGTGTTACTAATAATAATCTAATCAAGTTTGTATCCCCATTTAAAAATAGAAAGTAACTAGCCTAACTAACTATCCGAAAAAGGTGCAAGTCCCCCACGATCACCATAACGGTCGAAGAGCTCATGCACGTGCAGAATCATGAAGCATATTCCCCTAGAATCTCGGTTGGACCAAGTCTTATTCGAATACGCCTGCAAAATGAGTTTAAACATGATGGAAACTATTGTTAGTATTAGGATAATAATGAGGATCCTGGATCCGTAGTTCTGCAACATCTTCTGAGGATCCTTAATTCAAACTTAACTGAGGATCCTTGATCCAAGCTGCATTTGAGGATCCGTGATCCATAAGCTATGAAAATCCATCCCTAACAATGTATATGTATACTAATTAAAAATAATATTTCAAGTCGAACCGAGCCGAGCGGATCTTTGTTGACGCTTGACTCGTTTACAAATGAACCAAGCAGAGCGGTATAGACAGCCCTACCTGCAAGCTCATTCCCGACAATACAACTAATGCCCTGGTTGTTATACCCTTGGAGACATACGCATTTATCTTAAATAGGCGAGGAATTTGTTTTAAGGATCCACTATAGAACATGAATTCTCTTAATGCCCTAATCTTTGAGTTTGTTCAATCTTTGTAGTCGAAGATATAGTCAAAGAACTTATTGAAGACACTGGATTGAAATCGTTTATCTTTGTTTAATAAGCATCTCATACTATTATTATAATTCATTTTGTACTCGATTTGGACAATATTTTCTGTACAATTAAATTTTCCCTACGACAAGCACACTAGAACCAAGATAACTCATTAAAACACCTATTAAGAAATGAACAAAATTAATTTTAAGTGGAAAATCATGAAAACCACACTAAACAAGTGTATGTAGTGCTAATAAGATATAGAGTAAACTGTCATTTTGGTCCCTATGGTTTAGGCACTTTTGCCATTTTAGTCCAAATCTCAAACTTTTTAAATCTGGGTCCCTGTGGTTTCACTTTTGTTGTCATTTTAGTCCAAAATCCAAAAACCCCCCCTTTTTTTACTGTTACAACATATCTATTTTGTCTTTTTGTTCAGGGGCATTTTGGTCATTTAAAATTATTATAACATACCCCTCTGTCTCTCTCTTCTCTATCTCTCAGATCTTCATCTTCTTCTCTCCCTCTCTCAGATCTTCACAAAACCCAGATATTACCCACTGCATCACTCTCAACAACCCCACAATCTCAAATATCATCCTCATCTTCATTCACACCAAATTTCATCAAAAACGGTCTTTCTCACATTCACACCAAATTTCATGAATCTGTAAGTTCAAAATAAATTCAATGTTGGTCCAACAAGATAACCCCAAACCCCAAATCACCAAAATTTCACCTAAATCGATTCTTCCCATCAAAATCACTCGATTTCTCCACATGGATATTCCAAAACCTTTACAAAATCATCACAATTTCCATCTTGCTCACCACCGTCGCCGCCGTGTTCTTCCTCCGCAACACCGGCGACTCCGCCTCATTGTTTGCTATTCAACATGGTGCCAAAAAGATATTTGATTTTGATGATAGGGGAGAGTTGATTGATGATAATATTAGCAAACATTTTGATATAGAATTAGGTGAAAAGGGTAGGAAATATGTTGTGTTGCAGTATAAGTGTGATAACCCGAATCGCACGGTTGTGAACCCGTATATTCATTTCGGTCAACGGTCTGTTTGGCCTAGGGGTTTGCTGTTGGAGAATGTGGAGGAGATTGAGCATGAGGAGCACTACAATGAGGTGTTTAGTGGGAATCAGTTTATTCAACAAGGAATTTCTAATGGTTTGCCGGAATCAGTTTCTTCAGCCACCATTTCCACATACAAGAGCTAACCGATCGGAAGAGAGAGAGAGAGAGAGAGAGAGAGAGACGGTGACGGTGACGGTGACGTTGTGGTGAGAAGAAGAAGATGGTGGCTGTGGTGAGAAGGAGGTGGTGGTAGCGGCTGTGGTGAGGAGGTAGTGGTGGCGGTGGTGAGAAGAGAGGAGGAGGTGGCGGTGGTGGTGGAGTTGAAGGTGGCTGTGGAATTAGGGTTTGGGTTAAGGGTTTTTGCTCTGCATATGCATTTGGGGAAGATGATGGTGAGACATCATCTTATTTATATGTTAATTTAGTTTATTAATTATTAATATATTATATTAAAATTAGATGGACAAAAATGCCCCTGAACTAAAAGACAAAACATCCAGCTTTCATGAGTGAAAATAGGGGGTTTTTGGATTTTGGACTAAAATGGCAACAAAAGTGAAACCACAAGGACCCAGATTTAAAAAGTTTGAGATTTGGACTAAAATGCCAAAAGTGCCCAAACCACAGGAACCAAAATGGCAGTTTACTCTAAGATATATTAGCTTAAAGAATAGGTTGTTTAGGTATTTACATAACCGTCTTACACAAGCAGCTCAAACATTTTCAAGTCCTAAAGTGAAGCATATATAGAAATGAACTAGTCAAAATGGTTCAAACGTGCTACAAATAAACGAGTCAAATATGCCACAGATTAAACTTATCACATCAAATAGCGATAAGTCATAGATGTGACAAGGGGCCTTTTAATGGGCTGTCTCACATCACGTATTAGGATTCATTAGTATTTGTACAGATGCATTAGTATTTGTACGTAACTAGTTAGATGCCCCGCCCGCGTTGCGGGGCGATGGCCGGCAGCAGCTCATTGACATGAAAAACAATTAAATCGAGTCAACCAATTAAAACAAAACACTTTTATATTTTTGATAAAAAAAAAACTAAAACAATGACAACATTGTAATTTTTAACTGAGGGAAAGTTGTATTTTTTTACAGGGGTAAAATCGTAATTTGTCAAAAGCTAAAGTGATGGCAGTACTGTAAATTTGAACGGGGGAAAATTTTGAAATTTTAAGAGGGACAAATTCGTAATTTTGCACCTAGGGTAACAGTGTAATATAAATTTGAACTACGGGCACAATCGTAATTTTTAGCTGGAGGCAAAACCAAAATTTTATTTTGAACCGATGGCAAAATCGTAATTTTGAGTTTGGGGAAAAAGCATAATTTTATTTTGAACGGGGGAAAAACGTAATTTTCAACTAAGGGCGAAATCGTAATTTTTTTAACGGGGAAAAAGAACATTTTTTAATAGAGGGCAAAATCGTAATTTTAAAGTGGGTATAAAATAATAAACTGGTGTAAAATCATAATTTTGAGTCGGGGGAAAAAAAATTATTTTTAACTGGGGCGGAAACGTAATTTTGGCTGAGGGTAAAAGTGTAATTTTTTTCCGAGAGCGAAATCGTATTTTTTAGCCTGGGGTAAGAGGGTAACTGTATTTTGAAGTTGGGGCAAAACTGTTATTTCTAACTGTGGGAAAAAACATAATTTTAAAGTGAGTATAAAATAATAAACTGGTTGGTACAAAATGACAAATTTGTAATTTGATAGAGCTACAGATAACTATTATATAATTAAAAAAAAAACCAAGGGTAACTTTTTTCGTTAATTTTAACAAAAACTAAATTACTATATAACATTTAGCAACATATATTAAAAGTTTATAGGTATATGTTTTAACTTTCTCTTTCTCCGCAAGCCTTATCCTATACCCACAAAAACCAAACACACACACACCACACTTTTCTCTCTATCTCTCTCCGGTAAAGAATGGCCGGACTCCGGCCGGCAAGACCGGTGGTGGTCCACGGTGCCGCCGCCGCTACGGCGGCGGTGTAGGAGGTCTTTCCGGCGACTTTTCACGGTGGTGCTCCGGTGTACCCCGCCCCCTAAATCAAGTATCCTGATCACAAATCCTAGTACCGATTTTCCGTTTTGAGCAACTATCATGGCCGTTTCGACCCATGGCAGCCGTCATCTTCTGACCGACAAAGAACACTCAACGAAATTCTCAAACCAAATACACCTCTCGCTTCCTGTTCGGTCACCGGAGACCGTAAATCCGGCGACTGCACCCCCTTTCACACCACACAACCCCCTCCCCCTCTTTTTTTTAAGCGGCTGCCACCACCATCTGGTGGTGGCGTGCGACGGTGCTACACAGATAAACGAAAAGAGAGAGAGAGACTGAAGACAAAGATGGAGCCGGCGTCGGAGGGTGGCAGCGGCGCCGCCGCAGACGGCGGCTGCGCAGCGGTGGCGGTGGTTTGTGTATCTGACCGGTGGTTTGTGTCTCAGTGTAGGGAGCTGATTCTTGTCCCATTTGGAGTCGAGGGTAGAACTGTAATTTCCATGACTCGCCGCCCAGTGACAGCCAATGACGAAGTGCCAGGCACTTGCCTGGCACTATTCCCGCCCATGTAAATTGTAGTAGTTTAAATGGTTTAGCTATGTGAAGGAGAAAAAAGATGAGAAAGTTATATGAACCGGTTATTTATGTATAATAAATACTTTTCAACAATATTCTTTTAAATTGTTGATAAGAAGTTAAGTCTCTTTTTATTTTCTTTCCAAAATGGCGACTAAAACACATATACAGTGGCATTTTGCCATATATTAACAGCACTTGTCTCATGAGAACTAATGTAACAATAAGTAAAGCCAAAAGAGACATACCAATAATATCAGCAGTGGTTCGAGCATTGGTGAACCTGCATGTATGATCTTTAGGAAAATCGATTCCATAAGGTGGATAATTTGCTTTCCACTTAGTATCAAGTTGATTGTTATTACCGGCATCAAAAAGGGAGTCTCCAAATATAAAGTAACATGGGACTTGTGGTTTATCGGATACCACAAAATTTCGAAAGTGCAAAAGCACCATTAAGCAAATGATATAGATTAACAATCCAAAATCGCTATCCATATTTGTTTGTGTATAAAGAATGGTTTGTAAATTGATTATGAATGGGAATTTTCACATACGTTAAAAAGAAAACGAGGTGGTAAAAGTGTTACGTAAATTGATAGAAAACTAGGAAAAATTCCTCTGTGTGATGTAGCGAGAAACATGTATGTATTACAGAATAAAATAAAAAAGTTTATATTAATTGTCTCATACACGTGTTTTAAATCGATGGGAAACCATAAAATTGAATACCGGTACCGACGTTTGGTCGATATCATGGTTGTAAAAGTCGCTAGGCATTCCCTAGTCGGTCGACTGGTAAGTTGAGAGTACCTGGCCTAGGCGTAAAGTACTCGAACATGTTAAATTATAAAGAATTAGTTTTCGAGAAATTATATATATGTTAAATATCATAAGTTTACTAATATTTATAACAAACTACGTGAATATCAATATAAATAAAAAATAAATGTTCAAATAGTAAAGTACTTCAAAAACTAATATTCATTCTTTAGTATAATAGATACATGAATTATGCTTTATTTTTTTAAAGTCAAACGCGGCTCGAGTTGACCTCTTAAACCCGATTCTTGCCGAGGTTGAGTAATTAGACGGAGTTTAAGAAAGTCGACTCGCCAGCCTACCTTGTAACAATTACTCGGGAAGTACTCGATCCTCGAGACCTTGTTTTAGAACATTGGTCGATATTAGTGCGGGATTTCAGTGCGGTTTATTATGGTACCGATACTCAGTATAGTATAAACAAAACATTAACAAAAAAGATATTTGATACTGATAACGAAAAATGCCAAAACTGGAAATAATTAAAACTAAAAATCGAACCACATACCGATTATTTAAGTAGGTACCGGTTTGCCACCAGGTGCGGAAAAAGAAGTAAAGTACTGAAACCGATCGGTTCCATGAAAAATATTTTATTTTTAATATAACTCAGTTCAATTTCATTAAAATTTAAGCTATTAGAGAAATATCAAATTCAATTAAACAAAATATTATCAAAACCATAAACCGATAAGCATAAAAATAAATACCGATACCGGTACTGAAGTTATTCGATCGGACATTAACAAAAAAGATATTTGGTACTGATAACGAAAAATGCCAAAACTGGAAATAATTAAAACTAAAAATCGAACCACATACCGATTATTTAAGTAGGTACCGGTTCGCCACCAGGTGCGGAAAAAGAAGTAAAGTACTGAAACCGATCGGTTCCATGAAAAATATTTTATTTTTAATATAACTCAGTTCAATTTCATTAAAATTTAAGCTATTAGAGAAATATCAAATTCAATTAAACAAAATATTATCAAAACCATAAACCGATAAGCATAAAAATAAATACCGATACCGGTACTGAAGTTATTCGATCGGTATCAGTATCAGATGTTATTGGTACTCCATATAGTTTACAATAACAAAAGATATTTTATTTTGAATAAACTTTATTTTTAATAAAACTTATATAGGATTATAGCAAATTAAATAAATTACAACTGCGTTTTTATTTTATTTTACAAAGTAATGAATAAAAAGTTAGTTAAAAAGAAAAATCAAAGTACATGATTAAGAAATTTTTTTAATAAATAGTTTGGTTGCAACATGTAACACTGAACTAGTAGAATTTCCCGTGCGTGTTGCCCTAAGAATTCAGTCGGTATCGATTCGATTCATTACGTTATTGACACTCTGTATAGCAACCTAAATAGAAAACAAAAGAAATAATCCTGATATGCAAAAAGAATATCTACATGTGTTTTACATAAAAACGAATATTAGTAACATTTTTTTATAATACCAATACCGGTACCTATTTTGTTTGGTCGTAATCGGTGTGTTTGTCACGACAGTATGATACTGGCACTTATTATAGCCTACAATACATAAAAAAAATATTTTCAATATGATTCTATTTTCAACACTGTTCAACCGATTATGACACGACAGGAACTTGGTCGATTTCGATTCAATTGGTTACCGTACATGCGCTCGCTATCACAAATGAAAGCAACCCCTTAGAAACATAAAGTGAAATGAAAAGAACCAATACTGGTATCGCTTTTGATAAATACCGATATAGATACTGATGTTATTCGACTAAGTCGGGTTGGTTTGCCAAACGACACCATCACTCGTATAGCTTATGATTCCAAAATACTATATTTTGAATACAATTTTGTTTTCGGTGAAATAGATATACTAGTATTTTGAGGAAAAAAACTAAACACATTCAGGACGGGCTTTTGATTGATATTGGTTTCATTTGTTACAGTACCGGTACGAGCCCCACACTTGAGATAGCAACCAAAGGAGAAAAAAAATGTACAGTGGTACTGTAAAATCGTGCCAAATAGCGCCAAGGCCACACCACTGCTAGCGACCACCAACACTAAGTCGATCTAGTACCCGCGCATTGTGCCGTGTTTACTCGCGAATATAGATATAAAAACATTGAACCACGCATGCACGTTATGTCATGTTAACTCACAAAATTTTGAACGAAACATAAAAACGTGGAACCAAACGCACGTTGGGCCGTGTTAACTTGCAAAATTTAGAACGAAACGTAAAAAGAAAATTTGCGAAAGATGAAAAGTATAAGGTACCAAAGTTGAAAGTAAAAGAGTTGTGAGATTAAATTTGAAATAATAAAAAGTTTTGGGTTAAAATTTAACAAAAAAATATTGTGGGGTTAAAATTACAAAAGATAAAAATCTTTTGAGATAAAAGTAAAAAATCAAGTTTTTTTTTTTTGAAAAAACCCCAAAACATAAATTATAACACCCTAAGCAAAAAAGTGTTGCTAATTAATAGTATTTATATTTCTAGATTATAGACCTGTGTTGTACATGGGTTGAGAATATAAATTATATAACTTAAGGTATACATAAATTTATATAATATGGACAAAATATAAAGTGGATAATTTATACAATAATATATATACTTTTTTAAGATGATTCGGTTGACATTTAACAAAATATTAACACTGGAGGCCGCTAAAATGAAAACCACCCCAGTTGTGAGAAACGAGAGAACCACTTCCCAAACATTAGATCTTCAAGATGGATGAATGAGATTAAAATTTGTTAAAATTAATATTAAATATTTTTTGTCTTATTATGTTTTTAATATTCTAATGCAAAAGGGCAGTTTAGTAAATTTACACTTTTTTGTCTTTTTGTCTTTATTATTTTTATTACTTTTTTTATTATTATATTAGTTGTTTTTTTAAGCAGAATTTTTTTTATTAAAAACCATTTTAAATTCATATTTTTTAACAAAACAATTCTTTTGCGCCCCGTTTTCGCCCAATTTTTTTATGCCCCGTTTACGCGCCGTTTTTTACGTGCCGTATTTTACAACCCGTTTTTACGCGCCGTATTTTACGCCCTGTTTTTATGCCCCGTTTTTACACGCCGTTTTTACGCCCTGTATTTACGTTCCGTTTTTACTCGCCGTTTTTTTTACGTGCCGCTTTTTACGCCCTGTTTTTACGCGCCGCTTTTTAGGGTTGTAAAAAAATTTACAAAAAAATTTTACGGATGTAAAAAAACATTTACAAAAAAAAAACATTTTTTTTACAAAAAAAAATTACGGTTTACGGGATAAAATTTTTTACCTTAGAATTTTATGTTTTACGTTTTACGTTTTGCAAGATTAATTTTTTTACATAAAAGTTTACGTTTTACAGTTTACATAAAAAAGGTTTAACGTTTTACGTTTTGCGGAATTAATGTTTTTACATATAAGCTTACGTTATACGTTGTACGTTTTACAAGTTACATAAAAAAGGTTTTACGTTTTACATTTTAAAGGAAAATGTTTTACGTTTTACAATTTACGTAAAGTTTTACGTTTTACGAGATAAAAAATTTTACGTAAAATTTTACGTTTTGCGTTTTACGTTAAAAATTTTAGGTTTTACGTTTTAAGTTTTACATTTTACATAAAAACGTTTTATGTTAAATTTTTGAAGTTTCGTGATTTACGATTTACAATTTACATAAAAAAAGTTTTATGATTTACTTTTTTTTTTACAAAATCTTTTTTACACAAAATGAAGTCACCCAAAAATCACTGTGTCTCAGATAGATTGAACTTATCATCATCGACTGAAAAAAAAATCAAAACAATGTGTGGATTCTTGAAAAAAACGGGGTTTGGCTCAGAATTTCAAATAATCAATGCTGCAAAGTGGGGTTGCAGGTTCAAAAAACCTATCCTCCACCATCCTTGTCGCGCCATCGTCATCAAAATATACGTTTTTTTTTGCATCATCGCCGGCCAATCCAACAGATCAAAACCCACATAATTGCAGTTATCACAAAAATACCACAGAATCAAGAATACAAATCAAACAGAATCAAGAAACACAAATCAACCCCCAACATACCAAAAATACCAACAGAATCAAGAACAGAAATACCAGCAAATGGGGTCCGGTCACCACCCTGTTACGGTGGCGCCACAGAGATGTTGAATCAAATGATCCACCCACAAACAAGTTAATTCCTGTAAAAAATACCACAGAGATGTTGAATCAAATGATCCACCCACAAACAAGTTAATTCCTGTAAAAAATACTCAGCATCAATTCACGAAGCTCACCAAACGATTGATCTGGGAGATGGTCATAACATATCATTCTAAGATCAGCAGCAGAAACAACCTTTAAGTTCTCCAAAACAAGAAAGATTTTGGTATCAATCAAGGATTCAACCCCGGTATAACCATAGACCTCCAAACATCTCAAGTGTTTGAAACCTTTCCTCAAGTCATTACACAATATAATCAATATCCTCTTCCCCACCAACCACCTCCTCTACCACCGACTGTGGGTGGCCACCACATCCCCCCTCGCCCACCCCTTCACCCACCCATCGCCGGAGAAACGATGGGTCACCATCAACAGTGGCGGCGGCGGTGGTGTCGCCGGTGAAAGTGATGGGATATGAGGGTTTCAGACACCCACCCACCCCTGTGCGGCGCGACGTCCACCGGAACCACCAGAGCTCTTATCTCCACCTACAAACCATCATAAAACCTTCGAGATCACCCTCACCCCAGCCACCGTTCTCCTTCGCTCCTCACCACCTCCCACCGCCGACGGTATCGGCTGGAACAGGGGATGTTTTTTATGGTGATTTTTGGTGTGGGTGTTTGGGGAAAACAGAGCATAGATTTGAGGATGAATGAGCTTGAGAGAGAGATGAGAGATGATATTTGAAAAAAAAAATTCTGCTGACTTTAAATGAAGAGAGAGAGAGAGATAGATTGGACATTTGAAGGAAATGACTAAAATACCCCTTATTCTGATTGGTGGATAGTGGTTCTCGCGGTTCTCACAACTAGGGCTGGTTTTCATCTTAGCGGCTCCTTATTAACATTTATTATATAAGGTTTATATTTACATATACCTTATATATATTGATATATTGTATTTTCAATGTGGTGTGCAACCCACATACATTTTTGTCATATTTAAGTGTAACTTATAAAAAGGAGGCGAGATTTTATAAAAGTATTAACATACTATTTGGAGTATGTTTGAGTTTCAGAAGATATGAGCTTGTACTTGGTTATTAATTGACAATATACCTGTGTCAACTGCCGAGAGACTAAGAGATTCTTTAAAAAAATAGGGTGATGTTATCTACACATCTCCCAAAATTTTTGTACATCCCTCAATAGGAACTGTATAGCCCAATACTGTTCCCATAGGGTTTGAAGCATTAAATGCGACACCAATAGGAAGCGTATTGGGCAAAACAGTTCATATTGGTACAATATTCTCTGGCATGCACGCAGTTCAAAACTGTAAGGGTCTGAAAAGTGACCCAATAGGAAGCGTATTGCCCAAAACGATTCCCATAAGTTTAATAGGAAGCGTATAGGGCAATACGATTGTAACAACCCGACTTTTCGGATCGTTACTGATATGTGCAAAATGCAACATATAAATTACATCAAATGTGGCATAAAACTAACCCTTTTTAGTACTAATGTTGGAAAAACTATGTTTTTGTCTTCCTTTTGTATTTTCAGGATTAAATGAGCTCAAATGAACAAAAGAAGGAAAAAGGCAGCTAAATCTAACATAAATACAAGAAAGGGATTAAACGTGGCATGCCCGACCCCCCGACAACATCTTCCCAAGCAAAAACAAGAAAACAGAAGGCTGAACACGCCCGTGTTCAGTGAACACGGGGGCGTGCCCAAGTGTCTGCAGAAAAGACAAAGCTGTAGAAGCTTCTATCACCCACCACGGGGGCGTGCCCATCAGACACGGGGCCGTGGTCAACTCTAAGATTCGCAGAATCTGGGGAAATCTTGATAGCACAGATACGCTTCTGCACACGGGGTCATGCCCAGCGGACACGGGGGCGTGGTCAACTAATGCAGAAAAGATGCAATTCATGAAGAAAGAGAAGGAGGGTGGACACGGGGCCGTGCCCAATGGACACGGGGCCGTGCCCGAGCGTCTGTTCAGGCTATAAATAGGGGTGCTTGGCTCATTTGCAAACCATCCCTTGGCACACCACCTCTCTCACACTTCACCCACCACCATCACAACACCATCATCCACCACCATCATCCATCATAGAGTGTGTGAGTCGTCTCGGGATCCAAGATTGATCGTAAGAGTTCTTGACAATCAAAGGCCATGTTTGCCTAAGTCTCTTACATTTCTTGGTGAAGACAAGTGTCTAGTGTAATACTTTTTATTTTTAATCTTTTCGCACTTTTTATTTGGTTATGTATTAATGACTTTAATAACTAGTTTCTTATTTTGAAGGTGATTCTTCCTTATCGTTTGTCCGTGGTGTCTTGGCATTATTTTACTGTCTATATAAAATAAAAGATTTTCACCATTCATATCTCCACGGTCTATATGGAGATATGTTGGCTACCTGGTCGGGGGTTCAGGGAACGGTTTGGTAAGAGTCGTGCCTTGTTCAGTGTATAGATCATGCAAGGACCTCCTTCAATACCCACCGGTATTGGATGGCGGGGGTCCAAACTCTTTGATCCCCTCATATGTAAGCTACTGGTAAAACTTTAACCCGGCTACTTAGGACTGTATCCCTGCTGACTCAGACTACTTAGCCGAGGGTAACGTCACCTTCAAAAGAGAGGCCTACCACATTATGCATTAATAACTTAATTAATTATCTTTCAATAATCCGACCCTTTAGGATTGTATCCTTGCTGACTCAAACTACTGGGTTGAGGGTAACATCTCCTTCAAAAGAGGGGCCTGCTACAATAACTAAGATAATCTCTTGAAAAGTGCAAAAGTGCGGAAATAATCAAAGGTTACACTAAACACGAGTCGGATCCAAGTGATTCATCTTGTCTATCTGTTTTTATTTTTTATTTTATTTTTCAGCATTTTAGTTAGCTTTTATTTTTTTTTAGTTTAAAACCTTTTTCTAAACTTTTGATTTGATTAGACGTTGAAGATAAACCGGTATTAAAAGCTCTTGTGTCCTTGGACGACCTCGGTATCTTGGCAACACTATACTACGCTCACGATGGGTGCACTTGCCCATATGTGTGTTTGGTGTTAGTAAAATATCGTGTTTTATAAATTTAAAACTTGACTAACGTGTAAAAAGGGCTTAAAATATACTTAAATATATATCACACCACACGCGCATCAAGTTTTTGGCGCCGTTGCCGGGGACACAAGGATTTTAAGAAAGCTTAAAATCGACGGCCTAAATACAGATCCTGAGCACTGGGTCGTGTCCACTGAACATGGGGTCGTGCCCAGCCTCTGTTTCCGCTTTTATTTCTGCTTTCTGGTCTTGAGACTTTGTTGTGGTCTGCTGAGTGATTCTTATGGATCAATACTCAGGAGGCTACAACTGCACCTATGAGGAGGATGATTATAGGAAATATTATTGCACCAATTGCGGTAACACTCACTCGGCACAATATTGTGACTTATCTCAACCATCCACTTCATACACCTACTGTGAGGAGCCCAGGTACGAGCCATCAACTTCATACACATCCTATGAAGACCAAAGGTGTGAACCTTCTCCCTCATACTCATATTTTGATGAACCAAGGTATGAGCCTTCATACTCATACTTTGAGGAACCAAGATATGAGCCACCACCTTCATATGTTTATTATGAGGAGCCATGGCGTGGACAACCCACCTCATATGGGTATTATGAAGAACAAAATTACGATCCTTATCCATCATATACTTACAATGAAGAACAATGGTGTGAACCATCTACTTCCTATGAGTATTATGAGGAACAAAGGATCGAACATCCGGATCCAAGCTTTGAAAATCCCGATCCTTACTCTATCGCCGAAGTAACCAATAGGATATTAGAATACCTTAAAACTATCGAGCGCTATATAAAAGAATCTCACGCAAGGGAAGAGGAGTCCCGCGCAAGAGAGGAATTAAATAAAGAAGAAATAGTTGAAAGTGTAAAAATGGAAGAACAAATAAGTGAAAAGCCGACACATGAGTTAAACAACGAAGAAGGTGAGTCCATTAATGTTAAAATTCAAGAAGAGTCTAATTTTGAAGAAATTAATCTCTTGTCACTTTCCTTTGAAAATCATTGTTTAGTACCCACTCATGCTAAGTTTTTAAAAGAATTAAACACTAACACAAAAATTGACGAAACGGTAAGCATTAAGTTAACTAATGATCAAACCTCGCTAATAAAAGAAGACCCGTTTGAAATCAACATTACACCGGTTCCATTTTTTTTCAAAACTCATTTATTAGTAATGTCACAATTGATAAAGATCTTTGCGTTAACATAATGCCCAATTACATTTTCGAAAAATTAAGTGTTAGTGATTTTTCTCCACTTCAAATACCCATTTTTCTATCCAATCGGAAAATAATAAAATCAATCGGTGTAGTTGAGGATGTCTTGGTTCAAACAAATCAAATGGTAATCCCAACCGACTTTGTCATCCTCGATGACGCTCCTCTAGTGTTGGGACGACCTTTTGTAAAAACCCACGAAGCTTTGAAAAACCGGAAAAACAACAATCCATCAATTCAATTAGGGGCATTTAAAAAGAGTGTCGATATTGAGCGATCAATGAAATATCCATTCGGCAATAATGACCCCCTAATTGAAGATGAAGATGAACCACCCGATACAAGTGAAAAGACTGACCACTTTGTTGAAGAAGAGGTTGCCATAGAACAAACTTTCAAAGTTCTTGATCAAAATGGGCAACCAAATAAGGAGTCTCCTAAAGACCCACCGCTTGAGCTCAAAGAACTTCCGAAAGGTTTGGAATATGCTTTTCTAGATAAAGATGGTAAATCACCTGTAATTATTTCGTCTAAATTAGGTAGTTTAGAAAAAGAGAAATTAATTAATCTTCTGAAAAAACACAAAAATGAGATCGCTTGGAAGCTTGTAGATATTAAAGGAATAAATCCTTCCATGTGCACGCACAAAATTTTAATGAACGATGACTACAAATCGGTAATACAACCACAACGTCGAGTAAATCCAAATGTTCAAGAAGTGGTTAAAAACGAAGTCATCAAACTACTTGACGCCGGACTTATTTATCCTATCTCCGATAGTCCTTGGGTAAGTCCCGTCCAAGTAGTTCAAAAGAGGAGGAGGTGATGATGAAGACGAGGACATGGACTAGGCGGGAGGAGCGGAGTTAGGAGCAGCTGGTTGGTGATCCCACAGGTTAACCCTCTTTTCTTATGAATAATTTCTGACCTGCGTGCCGTGTGTTGAACAATTTACTTTCCTTTAACTCTTTTTAATTTCTGCATTTTTTTTCTTTTTAACTTTGTGATGTGGATGTTTTGAACTATGGTAATTTAGGATGCTTGTTATGGTTTGGTGTAGTGTTTATTGATAAAACAGGTACATACGAGGCCTAGAGTACTAAACATTAGTGCTACTAAAGCCGAGACAGGAAAATCGAAGCCAGCAACCTGTTTTTCACCTTTGCAGATTGTCTACACGGGGCCGTGTCCAGCCGACACGCCCCCGTGCCCACTACCCCCAGGCCTGCTGTTTGTTTATTCCTGCAGATTTTACCCAGACACGGGGTCGTGTCCAGCCGACACGCCCCCGTGTCCACCTTCTGTAAGTTTTCGTTACTGGCACTCTGAACACGGGGTGATGCTCAACGAGCATGGGGCCGTGTCCAGACGCCCAGTAACAAAATTTTTTGCTTTTTCACACCTTTTTACACATTTAATCAACCTAAAAACTTATTTTTGGGACACATTGAGGACAATGTGTAATTTAAGTGTGGGGGGGATGCTAAAACCTTGAATCTTGCAAGTCCTAATTACAAGCCTTACACAAAACTCTATTGGAACCGCTAATCACCCCAAATTTTTTCAAAAATTTTTCATTTTTTTACTTGTCTAGGTTTAACTTGGGAATTTCAAGTTCTAAAGAGGTTATATTTTTACAAATTTACAACCGATAGCGTCGTAACAAAAAGAACCAACATAAGAAAAATTATGAAACGGCATGACAAGTTTAGTTAAAATTTGATTATATACTTGATCACATAAAAAACTCATTCCCACAAAAAGCGAGTTTTGAGCCTTTATTGAGCATACAAATACATATCTTTAAACTAAATGCTCATTTTTCGTTTCTTGTGTGAATAGCCGCTTGGTTCTTACGACTCTAGAACTTGCCACAACGATACATTCCCGGTCCTTACCAACTTAAACCCGAGTAAGTAAATGTCAGAGGCATTAGGACTAACCCTTTTTATTTCTACACCATTATTTTTCTTTTTTTTACCACCTACCCAAAATCCCCCTAGTTAACCCCTTTGAGCCTAAACCTTTTTATTTCTTAACCAAAAAAAAAAAAAACAAACACCCTTTTACCCACCAAAACCTTTTTATTTTTAACCCTTTTGTTTTAGTAACAAGCTCGGTTTTTCTTATGACTTTCAAAAAAAAAAAAATTATGATGATGAAGCAAAAAGAAATAAACAAACAAGTTTATCAACAATAACTTTGTTTGAATGATAAGCTTCATCAAAATAAAAATTAGGAAAATAGCAAGTCTTACGAAAACCGACGCTTTTTACGCCTTTCGCCCTTTTACTAACCACTAACCCAACCACCTACCTTTAACCCAAGCCTAACCCTTTACCCAAAAGTCCTCTTGATATTTACAAAGGTGTAAAGTTAAAAAGGATGAGGATTGATTGCTTGGCAAGCTTATGGTAGGAGTAAGTTTCATGCCGCTCTCGAGTGATTCACTAAAATACATCTTCAGCCGAGTGATAAGTGATCCCCGTGAGGTATGTGAACTTGTATATAAGTGAAATTTTTAAAAGGCATGTTATGCCCTAATAAGTAAATTATCTTATGTAATGTTTTAAATAAATCATGACGAATAGGATTGTAAATAAATAAAAATAAAAACTTAATAAAGAATATTGGAAATCCCGACACTCTATGGCAATCCTAAAAACCTTCTCTTCTACCCATTCCATTTGGGAGTGTAAAGCCACATTATAAAGAGTTTTGCTTGAGGACAAGCAAAGATTCAAGTGTGGGGGTATTTGATATGTGCAAAATGCAACATATAAATTACATCAAATGTGGCATAAAACTAACCCTTTTTAGTACTAATATTGGAAAAAGTATGTTTTTGTCTTCCTTTGTATTTTCAGGATTAAATGAGCTCAAATGAACAAAAGAAGCAAAAGGGCAGCTAAATCTAACATAAATACAAGAAAGGGATCAAACGTGGCATGCCCGACCCCCCGACAGCATCTTCCCAAGCAAAAACAAGAAAACAGAAGGATGAACACGCCCCATGTTCAGTGAAAACGGGGGCGTGCCCAAGTGTCTGCAGAAAAGACAAAGATGTAGAAGCATCTATCACCCACCACGGGGGCGTGCCCACCAGACACGGGGCCGTGGTCAACTCTAAGATTCGCAGAATCTGGGGAAATCTTGATAGTACAGATACACTTCTGCACACGGGGTCATGCCCAGCGGACACGGGGGCGTGGTCAACTAATGCAGACAAGATGCAATTAATGAAGAAAGAGAAGGAGGGTGGACACGGGGTCGTGCCCTATGGACACAGGGCCGTGCCCGAGCGCCTGTTTAGGCTATAAATAGGGGTGCTTGGCCCATTTGCAAACCATCCATTGGCACACCACCTCTCTCACACTTCACCCACCACCCACCACCCACCACCATCACAACACTATCATCCACCACCATCATCCATCATCCATCATAGAGTGTGTGAGTCATCTCGGGATCCAAGATTGATCGTAAGAGTTCTTGACAATCAAAGGCCATGTTTGCCTAAGTCTCTTACATCACTTGGTGAAGACAAGTGTCTAGTGTAATACTTTTTATTTTTAATCTTTTCGCACTTTTTACTTGGTTATGTATTAATGACTTTAATAACTAGTTTCTTATGTTGAAGGTGATTCTTCCTTATCGTTTGTCCGTGGTGTCTTGGCATTATTTTACTTTCTATATAAAATAAAAGATTTTCACCATTCATATCTCCACGGTCTATATGGAGATATGTTGGCTACCTGGTCGGTGGTTAAGGGAACGGATTGGTAAGAGTCTTGCCTTGTTCAGTGTATAGATCCTGCAAGGACCTGGGTTAAATTTAGTAGGAACTCCTTCAATACCCACCGGTATTGGATGGCGGGGGTCCAAACTCTTTGATCCCCTCATATGTAAGCTACTATTAATACTTTAACCCGGCTATTTAGGACTGTATCCCTGCTGACTCAGACTACTTAGCCGAGGGTAACGTCACCTTCAACAGAGGGGCCTACCATAATATGCATTAATAACTTAATTAATTATCTTTCAATAATCCGACCCTTTAGGATTGTATCCTTGCTGACTCAAACTACTGGGTTGAGGGTAACGTCACCTTCAAAAGAGGGGCCTACTATTATAACTAAGATAATCTCTTAAAAAGTGCAAAAGTGCGGAAATAATCAAAGGTTACACTAAACACAAGTCGGAGCCAAGTGATTCATCTTGTCTATCTGTTTTTATTTTTTATTTTATTTTTCAGCATTTTAGTTAGCTTTTATTTTTTTTAGTTTAAAACCTTTTTCTAAACTTTTGATTTGATTAGACGTTGAAGATAAACCGGTATTAAAAGCTCTAGTGTCCTTGGACGACCTCGGTATCTTGCCAACACTATACTACGCTCAGGATGGGTGCACTTGCCCATATGTGTGTTTGGTGTTAGTAAAATATCGTGTTTTATAAATTTAAAACTTTACTATCGTGTAAAAAGGGCTTAAAATATACTTAAATATATATCACACCACACGCGCATCAGTTACCCATCGCTGTCATTTCATTCGTAACCGCTTGTACTCTTGGGATTTGATTAACGCTACGAGTTAAACTATGTTTTCAAAGCATTTTTTAAACGCTTATTCAAAACGCAGTCATCGCATTTAAACGCTTATTATAACGCTTATTATCTAAACGCATTTAATCGCTTTTTATCATCACTTGTTTAGACTAAACGCTCTCGTAACGCAAACTCAACGCAAACTCGAAACACGGATTTACTTATTTTATGTGTGTTATTTGTGTGATTATTTGTTTAAAATTTTATGTCACACCCTGACTTTTGCGGAAGCATGATTATGTGTGACTTGCTTAATATCATTGCATTCAACCATAACAAACAACTATATGATAAAACTAAAGATGTTTATCCATTAGATAAGTTTAAAATATCACAAACAACATTGTTTTAGAAATCCAAAACGACTTCAAATCCGAATACAGACCATGCAAATTGTTTTAGAGTTCCATAAGAACTCGACAAAAGACATTAAATAAAAACCAGGCTTTGTAAGATGTGTCTTATCTAGGATAAGACACACTCTCCAAACCCTTCGACTTCGGATGACATCTTTTATTTCCAGCATTACTTGAAACATCCAAACGCCCGCCAGATCCACATTTAATTCCCTGAAATACTTGTAGTTTGAAAACATCAACAAAAGTTGAGCGAGTTCATGTGTTTGTTTGTGTGCACGAATTAACCTTTGTAATCAGTGAAATTATATATGTATGTATGTTTGTAAACCCCTGGTATGAAAGCAAACAAGGAAAACAGAAAATAGATCGATTAATGGTTTGCAACGCCATTAATATATGTGACGTGATGCAGGAAGGCTCAAACCTAGCAGATTTTGCACCGGGCTTCAGTTTGAAGACATAGTCACCTCATGGGCCAAACCCCGGTCCACATGGGTGTGGGCTCGCTACACCCAAATAGATCTATCACTCATGTCCCTCGGTCCTACAACGAGTATTAATGGTCTTAAGCGTTATACCCATCACTCACATGATCTAGCAGTACCTTTCCTTAGCTAACCATACCATGTATAATGGTTTGTAAACAGTATGTAACATGTACTTCACCCCCGAAGTTATAAAACTGAAAATAGTTAAAAGAAAAGGGGGAACATGAAGTCACGGTTTTGGGTTCTTCGTAATCAACGGTAACTCAAAGCTTCTTCCGGTGTACACGACTACCTACAACGTGCTATGATCTATTAGACGAGCGGGCCGTGCCTTGACTTAGTATTAATTAGTGTATTTGAGTTGCGTTTCTTTGTGTATTCAATATTATTCCAAGTTATATAATTATTTGTTAAAATAATAAATATTTTAACTTAAATTATATTTATTAAATTTTTGGAATAATAGTTAAAACAATATATTTTAACTTGATACTTTTCAAGTATTTATACATGTATATCATTCCCAAGGATGGGTGTATTTGTATTCGTATTCTTATACTTGTATATTTTTGCCATATATTGGTGTCGTATTCCGGTGTGTATTTATATGTACGAGAATACGTATCTTCTTGTGTTTATTAAGCATCCTTATACTTAATTTTTGTATTAACCTTTCTAGAATAATATTTCTAGTAAAAATACATCAATATATATATTTCCAAAATATATACTTTAAGAAGTATTACCTAGAAAAAATATTTATAATTTTTCACTTGGAAAAAATATTTATAATTTCATAAAAGTCTCAAAAATAATATATTTCCAAGTCTAACTTAGTAAATATATATAAATCCATTTTTCTTCCAAAAATGATATATTTCAAGTTTATTTAAGAAAATACATTTTCTCCCCAAAAATAATGTATTTCAGGTTGTTTGAGAAATTATATATTTCTTCCAAAAATAATACATTTTCTAATAATTCCAAGAAAAAATATATATTTTTACTTGCCAAAAATAATATATTTTCCCCTTGTAAAAAATATGATATAATATTGTAATAATTGTAAAAATCATATTTTTGTTTCCTTGGTGTCCAAAATATTATTTACCAAAAATATACTTGTGAATAAGTTTTCCGGAATATTTTGTAGGTTACATTCCTTTGTTCGGTTCCACCAAAAATTTGGGTATTCTTTGTATATTTATTCCTTGGAATTTTGGTAATATTTTGGATTGTAATTTTTTGTATTTTGATGAGTTATATTATTTCAAGTCCTAAAATAATATAACTAATACACATAATATACAAATAATCACACACATGGTGACATCTAAATATATATTTTCCTAAATACATATTTAGTCACTTTTATTTATGAAAACCAACCTCCAATATTTATATTTTTTGTACAAAATTTATGGCAAATTTTGTATGAAAATTCATGGTTAAAAACACACTTGTAAATATTTGTTCAAAAATATTTTTCTAAGTGTTAGATTTTTTAGAAAAAATTTGTCTTAGTTTCCCCTAAAAATGGAGGTTTACATGCCTTTAAGACATATCATTTTCTTTTGTAAATCAACACAATCAATCAACAATCAAAAATAAACAATCTATAATTACCAATTTTGCCAAAAACAAGCATAAACTACCACTTCATGAACTTGAAAATTTATAAAAATGTGTAGTAACTTACTAGTGTGTTTAGTAAGCTTAGTTACCCTTTAAAGTGTGGTTGATTCTTTAAAAACATCATTTTTGAAGAAGTTAGTTCTTTACAACTTGTGATCACATTTTCTAAAAATGCTTCTTCTTGGATTTTTCTTGTTACATAAGTGTTTCTACACTTGTTTAACCTCTAAAAATATGGTTGATTTCTTTAAGAACCAAGATTAAGTAAACTGTGTATTTTTAACTTGGTTTATTGAAAAATCATTCTTGAAATCTTAGATTTACAAGACTTACAACTCACTTTAATCATCATTTTACAAGAAAACAATATATTCTTTCAAGTTCATGATTTATGTGAGGATGATCTATGGATCTTTAACACTTTCATCCTCTCATCTTGCTAGATTATGTTTTTAATCATGATCTAGCAAGATCATATGATGGTCTACATCATTTACATAAGTAAACAACAATCAACAAGTATAACAACACATAAACATCAAGATTTATTATGATTTTAAGCTTATGTTCATGTTTCATTCTCTTGATTCTTAGTGTTCTTCAAGATTAACATCATGTATCATCTTTTAACCACTTAAAAAAGATGTAAAATGAAGAGTTTAGTGTTCTTACCACTAGCTCAAGGCTAGGGATGATCAAGAGAAGCAAAGAAGTGGATAAAAGCAAATGGTGATGGTCCTTTAACTTCCGAAAGCTCCAAGCTTCTTTGTGCACCTTCTAACACCTTTGAGTATACTTGGAATTGGATGAAGATGATTGAATGATGGTGATGATGTTGTTGTTGCTTTCGGCCGAACCTAAGAAGGAAAAAAGGAGAATAAGTGAAGTATGTTGTGAGTTTGTGAATGTTATGAGAGTTATGTGCTTATGGTTATACTTATAATCCATTAACTCTTATTTTCCTTTGGATTTTATGTTTAATTGAAGGGAACAATATCTAATATTTTAACAAAAGAAAATCACAAGGTGGGGCCTCATGTTGGCCGATTACTAGGTGGTGGGGGGGGGGGGGTATAGGCTAGGTTTCCAACTAAGTTAGATTTCATAGTTAGATTCTAAGTGTTCTAGTTAGGGATTTAGTTGTTAGATATTTATATAGTGTGTCATGATGTTCGGGGACCATAACTAGCTTGGTAATGTTATAACAATGCTTCTAGTGAAAATTTGGTGTTTCGGGTAGTGTCCGGTTGTTCGGTTGGTTACCGGTTCGTTAAGGTGCTAAACTATGCAGTTTAGTGTGCTTTATGTACCCTTTTATTACAGTTTCGATTCCCGACACTTAGGAAAGCATTCAGGACCATTTAACCATATTTCTACATGATAATAGAGTGTTCAAATGCTGATTTTGCTGATTTTCTGCAGAATTCTGCAGTTTATGTGAGTTTTAGGCACTTTCCGGCACTTAAACTATCTCTAGGAAGGCAGTTTTGTGATCCTTACTTTCCTACACACTATACTAGTGTATTACTTGGTTTCTGACTCATTCTGTGTCTCAATACCTTGTCTGTCTATGTACTGAACTCCGTCAGCATTTTCCCGGTTTATCTAATAACTGTGCCAACTGTGTTTCGTGCATCATTTGAGTCAATAAAGTTCTCATGCAATAATGATATGACATTAAGTAATATGTGATGCACATGTATGTATATGGCAATAATAAGAAAGCAATTCAAGTCATAAATTGTGATTCAGCACAGTCATTAAGCACTAATCATGGTTTAATAGTTGTAGGGATACCTGGAATTTTAACAGTTGTCACATTCTCCCCCTGTTAAGAAAATTTCGTCCCGAAACTTTAAGCTTTACTACTAGCTGCAGGGGAGTTGGGGAACAAATGCGGGTATTTAGCTTTCATACGATCTTCACACTCCCAAGTAAACTCTGGGCCGTGACGCGCATTCCATCGAACCTTGACAAGCTTAACACTACTCCTCCGAGTCTTGTTAACCTTCCAATCAGTAACCTCAATAGGTTCTTCAGTAAAGTGGAGTGTGTCGTCTATGTGAACCTCATCAGCAGGGATAACCACTGTTTCTTGTGTTGGACTTTTCTTCAGATTAGATACATAAAATGTATCATGAACACCATTAAGTTCTGTTGGTAGCTCCAACTTGTATGCTACAGAACCAACCATTTCCAAAATTCTGAACGGTCTGATAAATCGTGGGTTTAACTTACCACGCTTCCAAAAGCATGCCACACCTTTCCAAGGTGAAACTTTTAACAGAACCATATCACTCACTTCAAATTCCAAGGGTTTTCGTCTTTGGTCCGCATAACTCTTCTGGCGATCACGAGCCGCCTTGATGCACTCTCGGATCTATATGATCTTATCAGTCGTCTCTTGGACCAGTTCGGGACCAACCAGCTGTCTATCACCTGCATATGCCCAGCATAATGGTGATCGACATTTGCGTCCGTAGAGAGCCTCGAACGGTGCATCTTGAATGCTTGTATGGTAGCTGTTGTTATAGGAAAATTCAACCAAAGGTAGGTGAGTGTCCCAACTGCCACCCAAGTCCATTACGCAAGCACGTAGCATATCTTCAAGCGTCTGAATCGTTCTCTCACTTTAACCGTCCGTCTGTGGATGAAAAGCAGTATTCAGATTCAGCTGAGAACCAAACGCTTCTTGGAAGGATTGGCAAATCCTTGACACAAATCTTCCGTCTCTATCTGATATAATCGAGATAGGCACTCCATGACGTACGACTATCTCCCTTAGGTACAGCTCAGCTAGCTTACCCGTGTTATCCTTCTCTCTGATTGGCAAAAAGTGCGCATACTTTGTCAAACGGTCCACGATTACCCAAATCGTATCATGACCTCTGGGAGTCCTGGGCAACTTCGTTATGAAATCCATAGAAATCTGTTCCCATTTCCACATGGGTATTTCTGGCTGCTGCAGAAGACCTGAAGGCTTCTGATACTCGGCCTTTACCTTGGCACAAGTCAAACACTTTCCAACGTAAGTAGAAACATCACCCTTAAGTCTTGGCCACCAGTAATAATCCTTCAAATCTTGGAACATCTTGTCCGATCCTGGATGGATCGAGTACCTCGATTTATGAGCTTCATAAAAAATAACATCTCTGAGACCACCAAAAAGCGGAACCCAAATTCGTCCCATAAAATACAAAGTTCCTTCCTCATTGGGTACCAGCTTTTTCTCCATCCCACGGAGATATTCAGCCTTAAGATTCTCTTTCTTGAGAGCTTCTTTCTTGAAGACTCTGACTCCCACTGTAAATTTGTTGCCTTTTCGACTCTTTCTGAATTTGGATTTCTCGGAGAATATCCATTTTCAAGCGGGGGTGGACACTTGTTGTAACTGAAACCTTGTTTCTTACCAGAATCATTCACTTTAGTATCCTTCTTCTTTTCTTTCTTCTTTTCAGGAGTCTTTTCTTCAGATACCTTTAGTTCTTTAGTTACTTCATCATCATCAAATGCCTTCATGCCTTCAACAGTTGGATAAATCCTGTCAATGACATAAGAAGTACATGAGTAACTTTTCAACAAATGATTTACTCTTTCTGTTTCAATTCTTTGAGTTTCCAATCTTTGTTCAAGCACAGCACACTTCTCAATGTAATTGTTGACGACTCTCTGCTTTGTTATGAAAGCTCCTTGAAGTGTCTTCATTGCTGTTGCTTGTTCTTCACTTGTTTGGTTGTATTGATTCATGGCTTTGTTCAGAACATCGTAAGACTCCTTCAACCTATTCATGTTGTTAATCAACTCACTGTTCTTCTTTTTTATGATCTCACAGGTTTTTCAATTCACAAGAATCTTTCTTGCATCAACTTCTTCATCAACTTTAAATTTTGGAACTTCCACATTTTTCCTTATCACTGGTACTTCTTCATCATCACTACTAACTGGTGTTTTGACCTTTTTCTTTTTCTTTTTAGCTTTTTCATCTTCACTGTCACTTTCTTCCATCATTTTAAAATGAGCTGCCATTCTTCTTGCATAATACTCTCTATCATCATCACTATCTTCTTCAATACGAGCGACAAAAGCTTTTTGATGTGAAGTTTTGTTAGGATCATAATCATCCCAACTGAAACCTTCCCAGTTAAACCCTTCCGGTAACTTTTCATCATCTTGGTTTATCAGGCATGCTTTATTATCAGCTGAGATATATTTGTCCCAACTGAAACCTTCCGTTGGCTTTTTGTCATCCTGATTCACCATACAAGCTCTCTTTGAAGACTCCTCAATTACTTTCCTACC
The DNA here is from genome assembly GCA_030545235.1 of Helianthus tuberosus. Classification (NCBI taxonomy): domain Eukaryota; kingdom Viridiplantae; phylum Streptophyta; class Magnoliopsida; order Asterales; family Asteraceae; genus Helianthus; species Helianthus tuberosus. The sequence goes on from CM060383.1 coordinate 133,116,151, forward strand.
ATGTGCCACTTGTGGTTCTTGTTGTTGTTGAGCAACTTGATGATAGATCGATTTTCCGATAGTAATCATTGTTGTTGAACGGATTTTGAGCTCCACTTGCTTCGCGATTAGTGCACTCCCTCTTGAAGTGTCCTTTTTCCCTGCAACGAAAACAAGTAACTTTAGATTTATCAAATCCCAAATTAGAAACAAATGCATCATGGAAGTCATCTCTTCCTGTGATCTGTTTGAATTTCTCAGCTCGTCTCAACACACTAGCCAAACACCATTTTATATCCATCAATTCCATCTCCTCAGCATCGATCTGATCGTAATCCTCTCTTGTCAACATAGGATTCCCGATTCTACCTGCTACTAAACTTCCATACGACTCCAACACATTTCCCAACAAAGACATATGGCTTTTTGCAACTTCTTTAGAATAACCCTGATCATTCTCCAGATTCAATACAATATTGCATTGTAGCTTCTTGCCATTCTTAGTTGCTGAACTGTTCGGATCAAATGATGGATATGATGAAAAACTTGTGTTGTTGTTTGATCCTTTGGAAGAACCTCCCGATGAACTTTTTGAATTGAAAGCTGTCTCAACCTTCGGTGACATGTTGGTGGATTTATCATTCAATCCTGCTTTATAATAAAGCCCAATGTCTTGTTCACCGTCAAAATCTTTCATTCTTAAAACCTTTCTCTGTACCATCTCCTGAGCCTCAATCTTTTCAATAAACTTGCTCAATGTCAGACTGCTAAATCATTTCTTGTTTCTCAACATCATAAGATATGTGCCCCAAGTCTCATATGGCAACGCATCAGCTAGTTTTTCGATCAACTCTTCATTATCTTTGTTGATGCTCAATCTCTTCATGTTGGCTAAGAAATTGCAATATCGTTCAATAATTTGCTTTGTGCTTTCATTTTTCAACCCACGAAATAGATCAAATTCCTTTTTCAAAAGTGATTTCTTGTTTTTAACCATTTCTTGACTTCCATGAAACTTCGATCTTAATGCTTTCCAGATTGAATAAGAAGTTCCATTATGTTGCAATAGAACCAAGATATCTTCCTTCACATCTTGTTGTAATAGACTTAACATCATTTTTTCATCTTTGTATTTCTTTCTATCTTCGGCACTTAGATCTTTAATTGCAACCTCCTCTTCGTCATCATTCGTTGGTCTAATATATTTCGTTTCAACACATTCCCAAGCATCTAGATAATTGGCTTGAACCCAGTTTTCAAATCGCCCTTCCGACCCTTTATATTCCTCAATGTTCATGAGCTTAGGAGGTTTTTGCATAGTCCCCGTTTCATTTTCTAACATCGTGTTCTATGCAAGAGTAATCGGGGTAACCGGGGTAGCAAATGCGTTGAAAAATTCCTCTTCCATGATCAGATTTTTCAAAGTTCACAAAACAGTTCTGTTCAAACAAAATTACAGTCTCAAGCAGAATCCCTTTTCAAACGGGATTACCCTGTACAAACGAAATCAGTACGTTCAAGCGAAATCTCCTTTCAAGCGAAATACCTTTTCAAGCGGAATACCTAATTTCGCTTGAACTAACACCTTTTTCAAACGGAATACCAGATTGAAGCGGAATAGCACGTTTCAAACGAAATCAACAGAACTTTTCAAGCGGAATACTGTTTTCAAGCGGAATCAACCCAATTTCTCAAGCGAAATACCGGTTTCAAGCGGAATTAAGAGCTAATTCAGTTTGAAGAGCTGCTGACATCATCATCTCGCGTTGGTTTTTCAAACGAAATTACAATTTTTATCTGTTTTAGATCGAATTAAGGTCTAATTTTCACAAGGATTAGTTAAAACACTATTCCGAGTATGATGTGTAAAAATCAAGACATTTTGACCGTGAAAAGTTATTGATTTTGAAAAAGAAGATGTAGAAATCAGAAATTGCAGTTGAATTGGTAAGAACTCTTCTTCCTGAGCTCTGATACCACTTGTAGGATCGTATACAGACCCGAAGGATCGATCAGAAGAGTTTATACTCAGTACAAAAGGCGGAAACAGATGTACTGAGGTCAATTCAGTAAGAAATACACTTTAAACTGTCGTATTATTGATTTGATAATGATTTACAGCGAGACGACACTTCGGCAGCACTTCGTTGCTCTGACCGGAACTATTACATCTAATCTCGCTTGAACACCTATTTATAGGCCCATGTTTCCGCTTGAAAATGTTCCAAACGGAATTAAGATTCCAAGCGGAACTTAATTTCGCTCGGAATTACACACATGATCTTTCAAGCGGAATTACCCTAAGTTCAAGAAGAAATACATTTACCCTCGAACTACGTGCCCTGATTTAACATTCTAAGTACAAGACTCGATACAAGACGAAGTCGACAGACGCATGCACCAACACGGATGACCATCCACTTGGATGACCATCCGTCCGGATGGCCATCCGCATGAACGCTGCCACTTTCATCGACTCAAACCTCGCCCTCACCCTATAAATACTACCTGTACACCTCCATTCTCTGACTTTGACACTCTCATCTGCTCCCCAAGACTCTGTCGCGTTTCAAGGCCAACTTTTAAGCTTTTTCCCTCAAATATTCGCTAATCTTCATCTCTAATCACTTCTACACCATCTTCTTCATCAAAAATCACACACAACACTTCAACTTTTCCTCAAAATCACTTATTTGGACCTCTTGAAGGTGGTTTCCACACATTTTGCTTAGGCAAACTGTTGTAGAACATCATTCAATCGATATTGGCCCAAGATCTAAAGGATTTCCACACTATTCAACAAAGTTACGAGAGATTTCCACACTTTTTCATCTGTTTTCAACTTTTCTTCAATTTTTACACAATATTGATGGGATATATACTCAAGCAGACTCTCGACTCTTTCCTTAGTCAAAAGTCGGGTTGAAAACGGATTTCCACCGAAGAGATGGACCGATTAACGGGTTGAACATGAATCTTCATCAAGAACAGTGCGTTCGTTCGAATGGGCAGAGACCATCTGGCCGAATAAACTGGATTTAGTATATTCCGTTGTTTGACACGTCATCCTGTCATCTCCGTAAAACTTAAAACTTGTTACTTAGAAAATTTTATAAAAACTTCCACTACAGATTATCTCGCTCGAATGGTCATCCGTCCGGATGACCAGACTCTTATTTAAGGCGTTTAAACAATGATAACTTTTAACAAAACTTTAAATTTTAACAATTTCACAAACAACCACTACACATTCGAATGGCCATCCGCTCGGATGACCATCCGTTCAGATCACCTGTCGAACACTTATCCCGTTCGACATTCTATTTACAACCATACAGCCTTGAGGAAGACTTATGCTTCTATTTACGTGCACAGACTAACTCAACGTGCTCCCTTCTATCCAATCCAGATTGTGTTTACTCGTTAAACGCACACTGTGAGTATACTCAAACCCATTTTCATTTAACGCACTTTTGGGTGTTACATACGTTCTATATCAAAACACAACACACAACGCAAACACTTTATGAACGCTAACCGCTTCCGCATGCTATATGTGATTTATTGAAAGCTTGTACTATGCTTATATAGTGTTACACTAGACCGCCTCTAGCAACGATAGTACTATAGTTTGGACTCAGCACCTGTTGTGAACAGGGGTTGCTAGGGTTCACATTACTTTACTTCACGTGTTCGTTGAACATGTGTCATGCATACTCTACAACGCAGTCTAGTGGTTAGGTTGTATCATTGTTGATAGTTACATGCTTCGCCCCGTTACATAATACATGTTGGTTATGCGTAAACACTTTTCATACTATTATCTATGCAAACTTGTGTACTCACCTTTACTTTATGTATTGACCTTTATTTTAACGTATATGACAGGTTGATTGGATGTTATGCTGGAAATCAAGTTAGGAAGTCTAGAAACCCACTAAATAAATCTGAGTTGTCGGAATGGAACTTGTCTTTGAGACTGATATTTGTACTGACTGTTATGCTTTATTTGTTTAATAGTATGGGATATTGAACCTTAAAAATATTGTCGTTAATAGTTGTTATGGATTCTCATGAACAATCTGTTTCGCTCAGTGTCACGCCCCGATGATTCCGCCATCGGTTGGGGTGTGACAGATTGGTATCAGAGCCATAACCATAGGGAATTAGGTCGAGTCGTGTAAAGTTGACCTAGTCTATAGTCTAAGTACCAAGAGACCAGCTTCGTGTGGACCGAGTAGGGGTTAGTACGAGCCCACTTTTGATACTCTCATTCGAACTCGCGAAAAATACACCTTTGTACGGACCCGCATACTACAGCTTCGTACGGATGAGCCTTTCCTAAGGCTGAAAACTATTTTGCCTTTCCTAAAGCTAACACAATACACACATTTTAAAAAAAACACTCGCATAACACAACCGAGTGATTGGGTCGAGATTAGGTGTGAAAACCAAGAACTATCGATAAGATCACTCACTCCACGCGTATTTTTACTCTCAGCACGAGAATCTTCGTTGTGTTAAGAGTGAAATCCATATCTCAACGGGAATCTCCCTCTCTATCTCGTGGTTGCTTAACCACACTCAGGAACGAAGTTGTTAAGTTAGGGGTGAAACCCGCATCTTAATAACCAGTTCCACTCACTACTTTGATTTTACAAAACTCTCACCAAAGTCTCGATTGTTCTGATGACTCGAGTCACGTTGTAACTGGAAAGATGAGTGTCGTTCGCCGTGTTTCGGTGAGAGCACAGTCTATTAAGCCAAAGCGTGTACTCGAGGTCATTGTGAATAGTTGAATCACTTTGGGCAGTCAATGTCTCACACCCAAGACACTCTAATTTTGATTTAAGACTACAATCGCCGATTTTACCCGTTATCGATTTTATGTGTTTATATGCTTATACGTTTATATGTTTCGATTTTAGATATTTTACGCTATCCGCTCATCGCTCCGCAAAACGCGCACAATTCGCACAGCTACCGCAATCTAAAACGCTAACTAATCGCGAACAAACTAAGAAGCTTCATACGTTATGCAAAATATAGGTGAATACGTGCAAAATATGTAGGTGAATACATGCAAAATATGTGAATTATGTGCTCATACGTGCTTATGTGTCTATGTGTATACGTGCTTATGTTGTTTATGTGCCTACGTGACTATGTGCTTATGTGCTTGACGTGTTACTGTGCTTTACCTAATAATAATAATAAGTATGTTGATTAAACGCTAAACTTTTCAAAAACATAACCCGATAAAATCTAATCTCGTCTAATTCATATGACGACGTCTACTGCAGAATCTGCACTCGACAATGTCATCATTTGGATCTCACACTCAACATGCTGCCCACCGAAACCATGCTAACAAGCTTATCGCTTCACTCGTGGCCAAGGAAATGGCTAAGGTCATACCTCAGATTGTCAGTGAAATTAACAAGGTCAGCAGCAAATCTTTTATCGAGTCAAAGAGCGATGCGCCTCGAACTCCTTTCAGCTTCAAACAATTCAAGGCATGCGGTCCTTCAAACTTAACTGGTGAAGATGGAGCCAGTGCTATGTTCCAGTGGTTTGACTCTATCGAAGTCACCTTCAGGCAAAGCGGATGCCCAAAAAATATCCGCATTGTGAATGCTACCGGAGTTTTCCAATCCAGGGCATTGGATTGGTAGGCTGCTGAGCGCAACAGGCGCGATAACGATGCAGCTTATGGCCTCTCATGGGAGGAACTCAGGGACCTTATGATGAAGGAGTTATGTCCTCCTCATGAAGTCCAGAAACCGGAGAATGAATTCTGGCACATCAAGCAGGAAGGAGGTGACAACGCTGGTCTCACTGTTCGCTTCAAACAACTGAGTATTATATGTCCTAGTCAGGTGGCCACGCCTGATATGACGATCAAGAAGTACATTCGAGCTCTCCCTGACTGCGTAGCTGATTTTGTTCAATCAGAGAAACCTGCTACTATTGAGGAAACTTACCAACTCACCGCTGAGATCAACGACAAGCGAGTCTTAGCTGGGTATTTCAAAACCTCAACTAAGAGTCTCAATCAAGCGACTGCTACTCCCGCTACCGACAATGCAGCATCTCAAGGTTCAAAGTCTTCACGCCAGAGTTGCAAGCGAAAGAACAACAACAAAAAGAACTATGCTATTACCGCCGCTCGACTCAACGCCGTCACCGTATAACCCAGCAACCAGAGTCATCCAGCTACTGTTACCAACGCACCGCCTGCTAAGCGTGCATACACTGGTATCCACCCTATGTGCCCTACTTGCACTATCATCACCCAGCAGGGGTGAACTGTCGTTTCTGTGCAAACTGCAACATCTATGGGCACTTTATTGCTCACTGTCGTTCAGGTCCACGTCCGCAAGCTGTTCAAGCTCTTCCAACACCAGCAGCTCAACCCCTTGCTCTTCAGGGTAACCCAGCAGTCCAGCACCTGTTGCTAATGCTCGAACCTGCTACACTTGTGGTGACCCTAACCACTTTACTAACGTCTGCCCACTTCGAGTTATGAAACAAGAACCACAGCAACAACCACCGCAGCAACAGCAACAACAACAGCAACAGCAGCCTCAGCAATAGCAGCAGCAGCAGCCACAACAAGCAGCCCGCCGAAGAACTTTCAATATCAACATCCGCGCTCAGACTGACAACAATGTTGTCAATGGTACGTTCCTTGTTAACTGTATTTATGTTTCGTTTTTATTTGATTCTAGAGCTGATAACTGTTTTGTGTTGTTTGAATTCGAAAAGCTCCTAAAACGTAAACGCGCTAACCTCCCAACGACGTTCGACGTAGAGATTGCCACCGGAAGAACCGTCACCATCAGTTCCGTTCTTCGTGATTGTACTCTCAAACTCAGCAATCACGTCTTTCCGATCGATCTCATTCTGATGCAACTTGGTAGTTTCGATATCATAGTAGGCATGGACTTTCTTCATGAAAATCATGCCGAAGTCGTTTGTTTCGAAAAGATGATTCGTTTATCTTTTTCTAATGGCAACCAACTCTGTGTTTATGGCGAAGTATCCTCGAAAGAACTGAAGCTTATGCCGTGCATTCAAGCAAGCAAGTATCTCCGCAAGGAATACTTGGCTTTCTTAGCTCACATTGTGGTAGCGAAGGAGGAAAAAAAAAACAATGAAAGATGTTCCTGTTGTTCATGATTTTCCTAACGTATTTCCCAATGATTTACCTGGTCTACCCCCTACCCGAGATATCGACTTTCGTATCGACCTTATTCCTGGAGCTAACCCTGTTGCTAAAGCTCCTTATCGCCTTGCACCGTCCGAAATGCGTGAACTTTCTAGCCAACTACAGGAATAACTTGATAAAGGCTTCATATGCCCTAGCACATCGCCATAGGGCGCACCCGTCCTTTTCGTGAAAAAGAAGGATGGATCTTTCCGAATGTGCATTGATTATAGGGAACTTAACAAGCTTACTATCAAGAGTCGCTATCCTCTACCCCGAATCGACGACTTGTTTGATCAACTGCAAGGCGCTACGTGTTTCTCTAAGATCGATCTACGTTCTGGTTACCATCAACTGCGAATTCAGGTGCAAGACATCCCTAAAAACCGCTTTTCGTACCCGTTATGGCCATTACGAATTCGTGGTCATGCCTTTCGGTCTTACAAATGCACCTGCGGTCTTCATGGATTTGATGAACCGTGTGTGTAAACCCTTTCTTGATCGCTTCGTTATTGTGTTTATCGATGATATCCTTATTTATTCGAAGTCGAGAGCCGAACATGCGCAGCATCTTTGTTTAGTTCTCGAGTGTAGGTCCCCTATCCTGTATGGATCGTCACAAAACTGATAATCTACCAAGGGTGCGGAATCCCCTTGATAAACCAAACAAACAGAAACAAGAACACGAACACAATTACCAACTGATCTTCTATGATTATCGAACAAGAAAGTTTACAATCACCTAAGATCTCCAAGAACCTCATAGCCAATATTTGTGTATTCCAATGCTCTCACACAATGTCTAAAAGTCTAACCTTAAAACTCTAGCCTAAGATTGTTTATATACACACAACCACATAACTCGAATTGGGCTAAGCCCATACGAATTCCAACAGCAATTCATGCTAGATTACATGGACTTAAACTAGAACTCGAACTTGGACTTGATTTGGGCTTCAACATACTCAAATTCCTTTTAGTCTTCGTGTAATTCTCCACGGCCCAAACTTGTTTAATATCCAAAGACCAATCCAAGGTTGTTGTCACATAAAATGCACCAACAAACTCCCCCTTGACAATAGCTTGCAAAGGTAACTTTAGTCTTCAGAATCTCACATTCTTTGGTCTTTGGATAGCGTCAGCTTCAACATGAATTCCGTCAGCAACAGACTCCCCCTAAGCTGATTTATCCAATCACCAAATCTTCCAAGTTGTGATTCAGCAATCCAAGTAAGTCTTCACAGCATTCACTCTGCATTGTAGAAGGAGGATTCTACCAAGCAGCAACAAACTCCTCATCACTTCACAGCAACTCGTCAACATACACTGCTACAATCTGTATACTATAAAACAAACATTTCGAGAAACCATAAGAATTTTTCAACATAGTTAAACAAATTATTATTATTCAAGAGATAGTTTAACTGTATCACAGATTAAGCATTTTCAAACTAGCACAAACACGCAACAATTTTTAATCAAACACTCCGTATCCTGCATGATTTAAAATTTTGAACCCACTTTCTAACACCGTCTCCCCCTATCGGTAATAACTCCACCACGAATAACAGTTTTCCGTACATTAAGAATTTTAACAGAAAAATACACTATTTTTGTATTTTCGTATTTTCTTAAAGCAAATAAATACTAAAAGCAATAAACACTCTATTTTTGTGAGAATCACCGGTAAGAAGATCATATCAGCACAATCAAACTGTTTTCATACTATTAGATAATCCTTTATATAATTTTCTTGAAAAACAGTTTAAGACGATTACCAGTATGTTTGTCCACTTAAAAAAATGCATGAACATTTCAAGTACCATTACCGTATGATACGTTAAGGTAATTTTATTACTAATATACTAGTGTGTCCCACTTCAGGATGTACCCCCGCGATCAAGGTATGCACAAAGATTCATTGTAGTAGGTGAGTATACCGAATTCATTCATTTTATTTTTCAACGTATAGATAATTGGTGATCAGGTCAGTACTTCCGTACAGCAAAGAGACCAATATATCTAACGAGGGCTATGACAAATACCATTTTTGGTATGATTTATGCATTTTGAACATTTGAATGACTCTCTAGGAGAGCTTCTTCATTTTCAGGGTTTTGGCATTTTTAGCTCTTTTAAGATATCCTGGTTGTGCCTAGGTCAGCTTGTATCTGGATGCAGCAGAAGTACAACCCTGATATCCCCGGATGAAATAACAGTATAAAGACCCAAAACCTCAGATTTTGGCAATCTATCAATGCAAGATTTAAGGTCATTAAACCATACACCAGTGATGTGTTCCCCACTTATACTCAGTGCATTTAGGTTTATCTCACATTGGTAAGTTGATTATTTCATGCTTTTGCCTACTGGTATATCATATGATGAAGCTGCTATCACACTTAAGCAATTTAATTCAGTTTGAGTGTGACAGTCTAACTTGCTAATGTACTATCATTTCTTCTTTTTCACACAGTGATAACTCATTTTTGATTTTTTTTATATTTTTGATTTTTCAATGTTTTTGTATTTTTTTGAATTTTAAGAAAGCAGTAAACTATTTACAAAATTCTTATGAAAAACCAGTTATTCAGGATTACTCATCCCGTTAAGTTCGACTAAATGTTCAAAGCGAGCTCTATCAAAAGCTTTAGTGTAAAGATCAGCAAGGTTATCTAGAGTGTCGACTCTATGAAGTTCAATTAGTTTCTTTTCAGCACAATCCCGTATAAAATGATGACGAATGTCAATGTGTTTAGTTCTACTGTGCTTTACGGGATTGTTTGTGATTGATATGGTGGCATTATTATCTATCATAATAGGAGTATGAGTAAAATCCAAACCGTAATCGCGCATCTGCTGTTGAATCCAGAGAACCTGAGAGCAGCAGCTACCCGCAGCAATATATTCAGCTTCACACGTAGAGGTAGACACACAAGTTTGCTTCTTGCATTGCCAAGACACAATCCTGCCTCCTAAGAACTGACAACCACCTATTGTAGACTTTCTGTTTGACTTGCATCCCCCAAAGTCTGAGTCAGTGTAAGCAACAAACTTCAAATCACTATCAGCTGGATACCACAATCCAAGTTTAGGTTTCCCCTTCAAGTAACGAAGAATAAGCTTCACCGCTTTCATGTGTGACTCTTTCGGATTCGCCTAATATCTGGCACACAGACATACGGCAAACAAGATGTCTGGTCTTGAAGCAGTCAAGTACATTAGAGAACCAATCATCGCCCTATACTATGTTGGATCAACATCTTCAGTACTTTCACGATCTGGGCCAAGATTGTGATTTTCGCAAATGGGAGTGTTGAAATTAGCGCAATCCTCCATTTTGAATCGAGACAAAATGTCATACACATAGTTTGTCTGATGTATAAACATCCCATCCCCCTTCTGATTAACTTGTAATCCTAGAAAGTAAGACAACTCACCCATAGCGCTCATTTCGAACTTGCTCTTCATCACCTGCTCAAACTCTTCTTGCACATGATTCTCACAAAAAGATGAAATTGTACATATTTTTTAGCTTAGCTTAGTTTGTTTAGTTGTTTTGAAAAAATATCAAAAATACCAAAAACATTTCTTTTTAAAAGACTTCCATTTTGAATTGTCAAGTTGTTATTTTTGCATTTTGAGATAAAATATTGGTTTATCTTGTTTGTGAAAAAACTAATGGTTTTTTAAGATACTTGCTTGTGTTTCTAAACAGATTGATGCAGTTATCAAAATGAAGTGCAGAATACAAATAAAGTGCAGATTGAGAGTGAAGTGAAGATGTGTGAAGATGCATGGTAGGATCCTTCTACTACATTGTAGAGAGAGATATGGAAGAATTTGGAGATACTTGCTTAATCAAAGATTGCTAGTTCACTGATCTACAATGAATGAAAGTTTTGGAGATCGGAAGCATCAGCTAAGGGGGAGTCTGTTGATGTCAGAAGCTGTGTAGCTGATGCTATCCAAAGACCAAAAGAACACAAGATGTTTGAAGACAAAGTTACACTATGAAGCTATTGTCAAGTGGGAGTCTGTTGGTGCATATTCTGTGACAATAGCTTAATAGTTTAAGTATTTAGTCTTTGGATATTTTGTATTGGGCTTAGCTTTATTGGTTAGGGAGTTATTTAGTGTAATGGGCTTGGAGAATGGCCTAGCCCAGACCAAAGCTCAGTATGCAAACATGGTTGTAGTATATAAACAACATTTTGCATTAGGGTTTAGGTTAGCCAGTTAGTAGCCAGTTGATAGAGTTTGAGAAATCTACAGAGAGTGACTGAGAGATTTCTTGTGGGTCTTGAATTGATTGTAAACCTTGTGTTGGATAATCAATAGAAGATCCGACTGAAAGTGATTTGTTTCATGTTCTTCGTCATATTCATTCTTGTTTCTGTGTTCAAAGATTAATCAAGGGGATTTCGCACCCTTGATTGATTATCAATCTCGTTACGATCCACGGGATAGGGACCTACAATTTCTCCCTTTATCATGAGAGTGTAAATATCCCATTTAGCATGTAAAGCATCAAGCAGCTTGTATTTTTCTCTATGTCAGAATAGCAATCTATATCATAATGTCCATTTCTGACATCAGATGATAGTATCGAGTGATGATGTCCTCAAGTGACTCATTTTTCATATATTTGAATACAACGAACTGCTTCTTCAATAGATCAACCTTGTTCTTTTTGACATCTGCATTTCCCTCATATCTTTTCTCTAACGCATCCCACATTTCCTTTGAAGTAGTGTACTTCTTAAAGGTATGCTTGATGCCATCAGGTAGGGACATCTTGATTGCAGCCAAGGCTATCTTTTCAGCCTCATACATCTTCTTATCAGCTTCTTGCATGTTCACGTAGGCTGTGAAACGTTGTCTGCCCTCAAAATCGTGTGTTAGGTTTGTGTACCCATCTACAATACAGATCCACATGCGTGTGTCCTGATATTCAATGAAAGATTGGAATCTGTCCTTCCATGTCAAATAATTTTCCACCTTCATCATCTTAGGCGGTTTGTTGATAGTGCCAACCTCGTGCTCCATTCTCAAAAGTTCATTTAAATTAGACATGTTCGACATTTTAACGTAGCAGACTGGTAAAACCAAACAAAATTTTTCCGTAAAATGTTTTTACCAAATTAAACCGTTAGATTCGTCTAGAAATTACGATTCCAATGATATATAATGTCGAAGACCTTTTTTGTCCTAAAAATCCAAGGAGTCCAACGGTACAAACGGTTTCCTGAGATGAGCTACGGATAATTTTCTAAACACGAAACAGTGAAATTTTTCCTAGGCTTGCCCAGAAAAATTCCACCACAACTTAACTCAGTCGAGACCACCAGTTTCGAGTCGAGACCTTTGTTTTCGAGTAAAAAATGCACAACTCGAGACCCTAGTCGAGACCACAAGTTTCGAGTAAAAAATCTGCAAGTCGAGACCACTAGTTTCGAGTCGAGACCTTTGATTTCGAGTGAAAAATGGAAAACTCGAGACCTCAGTAGAGACCAACAATTTCCAGTCGAGACCAGCAATCTTCCAATCAAAATCCTGAGAAATCGGCTTTTTAAACCGCAGAATCTTCTGATTGAAATCTTTCCAAACAGAAATTCCTAAATTTCAGCAAACAACTTCCAACCAACACCAAAACAGATCAAAACCACGAAATTTTGATTATTCTTCACTGTTCTTCGTGAATTCAGATTGAAACCTGAAAAACTTCAAAAACCTAAAACTTGTTTCCTGCTAATCGGTCTTGAACCGTACACAAGAGCAAATGCTCTGATACCAATTGTAGGTCCCCTATCCCGTATGGATCGCCACAAAACTGATAATCTACCAAGGGTGCGGAATCCCCTTGATAAACCAAACAAACAGAAACAAGAACACGAACACAATTACCAACTTATCTTCTATGATTATCGAACAAGAACGTTTACAATCACCTAAGATCTCCAAGAACCTCACAGCCAATATATGTGTATTCCAATGCTCTCACACAATGTGTAAAAGTCTAACCCTAAAACTCTAGCCTAAGGTTGTTTATATACACACAACCACATAACTCGAATTGGGCTAAGCCCATACGAATTCCAATAGCAATTCGGGCTAGATTACATGGACTTAAACTTGAACTCAAACTTGGACTTGATTTGGGCTTCAACATACTCGAATTCCTTTTAGTCTTCGTGTAATTCTTCGCGGCCCAAACTTGTTTATTATCCAAAGACCAATCCAAGGCTGTTGTCACATAAAATGCACCAACATCGAGCTTCTCCAAGGGAATCGCCTCTACGCCAAGTTCTCCAAGTGTGAATTTTGGCTCGAGGAGGTTCAATTCCTCGGTCATATCGTTAATAGTCAAGGTATTCATGTCGATCCTGCGAAGATCGAAGCAGTTAAGAGTTGGATTACACCGAAAACCCTGTACGAAGTTCGTTCCTTTCTCGGATTGGCGGGTTATTACCATCGATTTATCACAGATTTCTCTAAAATCGTTGTTCCTCTCACCTCCCTAATGCATAAAGACAAGCCTTTTGTTTGGGGAACCGAACAAGAGGATTCCTTTCAAACTCTTAAGCGTATGCTTTGCAACGCTCGTACTCGCGCTTCCCGAAGGAAACGAAGACTTTGTTGTTTATCGCGTACGTATCTCGCCAACTCAAGGTCCACGAGAAGAACTACACAACCCACGATCTCGAACTTGGTGCAATTATTTTTGCATTAAAGATATGGCGACACTACCTTTATGGTACTAAGTGTACGGTCTTCACCGACCATAAGAGCCTATAACACGTCTTGAACCGGAAAGAACTAAACATGCGCCAATGCGGATGGGTTGAACTTCTCAACGACTACGACTGTGAGATATGCTACCACCCAGGCACGTAATGTTCAAGCCCAACACGACCTCGAAGCCCAAATTCACGACGCTCAACACGCTTGTTTTCTCGAGAACACCTTGAAGGAAGAAAGAATACTTGGAACCAAAAATCAACTAGTGAATAAACCTAACGGTATTTTTCACTATCTCGGCCGTATTTGGATCCCTAGTCGCAATAATCTCTGAGAAATATTGCTGACTGAAGCCCACAAATCCCGATACTCCATTCACCCCGGTGCCGACAAGATGTACCAGGACATCCGTGCCAGGTATTGGTGGCCGGGAATGAAGAAAGATATCGCGCTCTATGTTTCAAAATGCCTAACTTGCTCGAAAGTTAAGGCTGAACATCAACGACCCTCTGGCTTGCTCGAACAACCCGAGATCCCGATGTGGAAATGGGAGAGTATTGCCATGGATTTCATTACGAAACTACCTCGTACGCCATCAGGTCACAATAGCATCTGGGTTATCATTGATCTTCTTACGAAATCCGCTCACTTTATACCGATACGAGAAGACTTCAAGGCAGAACGATTAGCACGAATCTATACCAACGAAGTCATTTGTAGACATGGGACGCCGCGTGACATCATCTCTGATCGCGATGGTCGATTTACCTCACGTCTCTGGGAGACCTTCCATTCCGCACTCGATGTGACTCTTAATCTCAGTACAGCATTTCATCCCCAGACCGACGGTCAGACTGAGCGCACGATCCGCACCCTTGAAGACATGCTTCATTCGTGCGTTATAGATTTTGGTGGTAATTGGGATTCGCATTTACCTTTAGTTAAATTCTTGTACAACAATAGTTATCACGCTAGTATTCAAATGGTACCCTTTGAGGCATTATATGGTAGAAAATGTTGATCTCCTATTGTATGGCATGAGTCCGGAGACGCTCAAATTACCGGTCCCGAGTTATTACAAGAGACGACTGACAAGATCCTCTAGATACAAGACAACCTCTTGAAAGCCAGGAATCGTCAAAAGAGTTACGGCGATAAACGCCGCAAGTCCCTTGAGTTTGAAGTTGGTGATCACGTACTCCTAAAGGTTTCATCTTGGAAGGGGGTGATCCGATTCGGCAAGAAAGGAAAGCTAGCGCCACGATACGTGGGTCCCTTTAAGATTCTAGAAGGAATTGGTAAAGTGGCCTACCGACACGAATTACCAGAGGAACTCAGCAACGTGCATCCAACTTTCCACATCTCGAACCTCAAGAAGTGTATAGCCGAAGAAAATCTTCATGTTCCTCTTGAAGATTTGCAAGTAAACGAAACTCTACACTTTGTGGAAAATCCAGTAGAAATCATGGACCGAGAGACTAAGAAACTTCGACGCTCTCGCATTCCTATAGTGAAGGTTCGCTGGGAAGGCAAACGCGGCGCCGAGTTCACTTGGGAACTCGAAAGTGATATGAAAGCAAAATACCCACAACTCTTTGTTACGCCTGCTCCTTAATTTCGAGACGAAATTTCCTAAAGTACAGGAGGTTGTAATAACCCGACTTTTCGGATCGTTACCCATCGATGTCTTTTAATTCGTAACCGCTTGTACTCTTGGGATATGATTAACTCTACGGGTTAAACTATGTTTTCAACGCATTTTTTTAAACGCTTATTACAAGGCTTATTCAAAACGCAGTCATCGCATTTAAGCGCTTATTATAACGCTTACTATATAAACGCATTTTATCGCATTTTATCATCGCTTGTTTAGACTAAACGCTCTCGCAATGCAAACTTAACGCAAACTCGAAACGATTTTTTGGTTATGTTATGTGTGTTATTTGTGTGATTATTTGTTTAAATGTTATGTGGTTATCAACGCAACGCTTACACGCTTAAACGCTCACTCACAACTCGATTAAACGCAACGTAATGCTTAACAAACGAACCAAAGTTGAAAAACTAACAAACGCAACCCGGCAGTCAGAATGGACATCCGCCCGGATGGACATCCGTTCGGATGACCATCCGTCCGGATGACCATCCGTCCAGATGGCCATCCGCCTGAACGCTGCCACTTACACCGACTCAAACCTCGCCCTCACCCTATAAATACTACTCGTACACCTCCATTCTCTGGTTTTGACACTCTCATCCGCTCCCCAAGACGCTGTCACGATTCAAGGCCAATTTGTAAGCTTTTTCCCTCTAATCTTCGCTAATCTTCATCTCTAATCACTTCTACACCATCTTCTTCATCAAAATCACACACAACACTTCAACTTTTCCTCAAAATCACTTATTTGGACCTCTTGAAGGTGGTTTCCACACATTTTGCTCAGGCAAACTGTTGTAGAACATCATTCTATCGAGATTGGCCCAAGATCTAAAGGATTT
The DNA here is from genome assembly GCA_030545235.1 of Helianthus tuberosus. Classification (NCBI taxonomy): domain Eukaryota; kingdom Viridiplantae; phylum Streptophyta; class Magnoliopsida; order Asterales; family Asteraceae; genus Helianthus; species Helianthus tuberosus. Next base: position 133,132,580 of record CM060383.1, read on the forward strand.
CCATACTATTCAACAAAGTTACGAGAGGTTTCCACACTTTTTCATCTGTTTTCAACTTTTCTTCAATTTTTACACAATATTGATGGGATCTGTACTCAAGCAGACTCTTGACTCTTTCCTAAGTCGAAAGCCGGCTTGAAAACGGATTTCCACCAGAGAGATGGACCGATTAACGGGTCGAACATGAATCTTCATCAAGAACAGTGCGTTCGTTCGAATGGGCTGAGACCATCCGGCTGAATGAACTGGATTTGGTATATTCCGTTGTTTGACACGTCATCTCGTCGTCTCCGTTAATCTTAAAACTTGTTACTCAGAAAATTTTATAAAAACTTCCACTACAAATCATCTCGTTTGAATAGCCATCCTTCCGGATGACCAGACTCTTTTTTAAGGCGTTTAAACAATGAGAACTTTTAACAAAACTTCAAATTTTAACAATTTCGCAAACAACCAATACACATTCGAATGGCCATCCGCTCGGATGACCATCCGTCTGGATGACCATCCGTTCAGATGGGACCCAACCTTTCGGATCACGTGTCGAACACTTATCCCGTTCGACATTCTGTTTACCACTATACAGCCCTGAGGAAGACTTATGCTTCTGTTTACGTGCACAGGCTAACTCAACGCGCTCCCTTCAATCCAATCCAAATTGTGTTTACTCGTTAAACGCACACTATGAGTATACTCGAACCCATTTTCATTTAACGCACTTTTGGGTGTTACATATGTTCTATATCAAAACACAACACACAATGCAAACACTTGATGAACGCTAACCGCTCCCGCATGTTATACGTGATTTGTTGAATGCTTGTACTATGCTTATACAGTGTTACGCTAGACCGCCTCTAGCAGCGATAGTACTATAGTTTGGACTCAGCACCTGTTGTGAACAGGGGTTGCTAGGGATCATATTACTTTACTTCACGTGTTTGCTGAACATGTGTCGCACATACTCTACAACGCAGTCTCGTGGTTAGGTTGTATCATTGTTGATAGTTACATGCTTCGCCCGTTACGTGATACATGCTGGTTATGCATAAACGTTTTTCATACTATTATCTATGCAAACTTGTGTACTCACCTTTATGTATTGATTTTTATTTAACGTATGTGACAGGTTGATTGGATGTTATGCTGGAAATCAAGTTAGGAAGTCTATAAACCCACTACATAAATCTGAGTTGACGGAATGGAAGTTGTTTTTGAGACTGATATTCGTAATGACTGTTATGCTTTATTTGTTTAATAGTATGGGATATTGAACCTAAAAAATTATTATCATTAATAGTTGTTATGGATTCTCATGAACAATCTGTTTCGCTCAGTGCCACGCCCCGATGATTCCGCCATCGGTTAGGGTGTGACAACGATTCCCATAGGGCATGGGTTGGTGAACAAATTAAATCAATAGGACGCGTACTGGGAAATACGATTCCTATTGGTATGATCAAAGTGACCCCAATAGGAAGCGTATAGGACAATACGTTTCCCTAGGGTTAATACGAAGCGTATAGGGCAATACGCTTCCTATTGGTACGATGAAATAACAGGTAGTTCAGAACTGAAAAGCGACCCCAATAGGAAGCGTATATGGCAATACGATTCCCATAGGGTTTCGGTAGGTGAATGAATTATATCAATGGGAAGCGTATTGGGCAATATGATTCCTATTGATCTGAAAAAAGTGACCCCAATAGGAAGCGTATAGGGCAATATGATTCCAATGGGGTTTGGTAGATGAACAAATTAATTCAATATGAAGCGTATTGTGCAATATGATTCCTATCGGACTAGAAATCTGTTATATATCCAAGCTTTCGGGGACGAGTTTATTCAGACGAAAATTCACAAACTAAAAAATTTGATCAAACCATTCGTATCACGATGTCGTTTTGGGACATCAATTATGTTTTTGGCGATTATTCAAACCAGTCATATCCGAACCAATCATACGTCTCTGAAAGTATAATCGAACCCGTTGTTAAACGAATCATACGTCTCTGAAGGTATAATCGTGGGCACCCAACTGCGAAATCACGACAACAGAGAAATGAGGAGGCTGATAAAGATGATACCAAAAAGAAAGTCGTGCAACGAAGTCGCCTAAAAAAATCTAAAGAAAAAGAGAAAATTTATGATGACAAATTCCCACTGTTGGTTGGGAGCAGGTACTTAAATAATACATTCATACATACATACATACAAACATTCATACAACCCACATGATAAAGATTTTCAACTAATTGGCGATGACAGGTACAAAAATGTTATCGACAGTTTTAAGGACTTTCCATGCCACATTTTCCTCGGTCCGACCAGACCATGCCGCTCTTTCCTCTGTCCGACCTTTCCATGCAGGTATGTTATTTTGTTTTTATTTCATTTTTCTACGAACAGTTTTAATGTTATGTAATGAGTATTTTGTTTAAAGCTTTTATATGTCACACCCCCACCGATGGCGGAAACATCGGAGTGAGACGAAATAGATTGCTCGAGACATGATAACACTAGTATTTGCGACAAGTATTTAAATATTAAATTTCATTTCATTTCTAAAGAGTCAATTACAAAGATGGAAATCAAATACAACAACTTGAAATAAAAGAATTACATTACAATAAGAATACAAAATTTAAAATGAGTATCTAGGCATCCTACTATGTTCCATGCATCATCAATATCATCTCAAAACCTGCAACATGTTTTAAAAAGCATTGTTCAATACAACGTATTGGCGAGTACACTAGTTTTAGACACATGACATAAGTATAAAAAGTATTTCTCAATCCAACATGGCAATTTGATATACAAGGTCAAACTATCATGCATAGCTAAAAGTAAAACCCCGAGTGTTCACAAGAATATAAGTGTCCCTCGCCACAAAAGTGACGAGACTAAGTATGAATAATATGTGTCCCTCGATACTGAAGTATCCTGACTAAAAGAATATAACTTAGCGAAACCTCGTCGGGTGGTGTGTTACTCCTATAGCGCTATAATTGTTAATGCGGGTTAACAAGTAGTATGAATTCTAGCATGAACCTAAGCATAACAAAGCATGTATAAGGATTGGTTGAATAAAGTATGTTTGTGTAAATTGTGCATTTTAACAAGTGAAACATGTTGCACCCAAAGTGTATTAAAAAGAAAATGGGTCAAGTGTACTCACAAAATTACATATGCTTTCCGATTATCCATGAGTGACGAGTTTGTTGAAAATAGGAGAATGAATATGTTCGAATCGGAGTTTAAGGGATGTTTAGACTCGGGATTAGGAATTTAAATACACAAAAGTATGTATACGAGAAAATAATCATATAGACTTAATACTCGTTTTTGACACTATTAACCCATAGGGTTTGGAATGATTTCATGGGTTACAAATTCCATTAGAATCGTAATGAGAAGTTAAGTACTTCGATGATGTAACTTAATACCATGACGAATAATCATTCGATTAACATCAAGGGTTCGGTTGTTATATTTTATATTTGTTTTATATGTTCTATATAATATATATTGTATTAGTTTAGTCCAACAAGAATCTCATATAAGTCATGCAATAAGGTAGGAGGATAACCTTCCATTTAAGACCTCTTTCGTATTTTCACCAATGCACAAGTTGTTTACAAGAACAACAAGGATGGTCATGAATACAATAAGAATGAAAATGAAATGAACTAACTACTTAAGGGACAAATCATCAAGTGAGGTGGTGGATTGAAGGTAGGATAGCCCAAGCTTCCAAATAATCACACACATTCATCACAAGTCTTGTTACAAGAACAAGCTTGGAGGATACAACACTTGTGGGTAAAAACCCTTACAAAAAGAAAGTTTGGAGTGATAAAACACCTCCGATTTGTATGTAATAACCTTGTTTTTAAGCTTACTAATCATAGACTTGATTAGTAGCATAAGGACATAGGTTTGTATGAATAGAACATAAGTTTAAAGAAAGTTACAAAAGTTTTTATCAAAATAGAAAGTTTCTTACACTTTATGCCTCAAATATGGTGATGTTCCATCTTGGTTTTCCATGGAAAACCTATGGAAACACTCCTAGAGGTGTTCCAAGTGTTAGGATGAAAGAAACAAGTAGAAAAGTGAACTAAAAGTGAGTTAGAACTCACTTAAAGGGCCTTGAGTTTTCTGTCCAGAATCTGAGAATTCTTTGCTATTTGGGAGTGTATTAGGAAGGATTTGAGGTGTTTGTAAGGTGGAAAAATTGTGGGATTGAGGTGTGTTTTATAGTTGAAGATTAGGGTGAGTTAGGTGGGTTATTAATGAAGAAAACACATCAAACAAGCACAAAATGGCCAATCCCCGAGCTGTTAATGGGATTCTGTTGATCGTGAGTCGTCGCGTGCCCCGACAAAGAACGCCCATCCCCATCGCGCGACGCGACGGTTCGTTTCTCCGGAATAAAGTTTCATTATTGGCAATTCAGGCCCCTTATGTTTATATTGATATAATTTAATGTGTTTTAGTAATAAAGGTAAAGTATAAGGTAGTTTTACGTAAGTTTAACATATGGAAAAGTATGAATGAGTATAATTAAGTGTTTGTGGGTGTTCAATAACGTATAATCAAGAGTAAAAACATATAAATCGTGTACGCATGATACGTATTTGCAAGTTTATTATACGTTTACAGGAATCATGAACAATGTATCAAATGTATACTGAATCAACGTGTATACGTATAATGAATAAATGAAGGCGTAATTTGTATAAAATAGGAATATTATTACGATTGAAGTCTCGGTTTGCAAGGTTATAAAATTGAATATGATTATAAGAGAAGCAAGGTTTCCATAAATAGAATTACAAAACAAGTTTTCTAATTTAGGTAAGTCACGAAAAAGCGGAGCGTTACATTATAGGCTCCAAGCACGTCCTATAGGCGGCACAGCCCGTCACCCTCTACTAGGCGTGGCCCGAACTTTACGGAGGAGGAGCTCGTTGAGTCTGACGAGGATTGATGACGATAGGGGTTTATGTTATTATTATATGATGCAATATTGTACGAACAATTGAATTTAATTTTTAAGTATTTGTAATATTTGTTTAATTTGGATATGTTTAGTTTGTTTGGATTGCTTAATTTCACTACGTCTTTTATAAATTTATAAAAAAAAACCAACATCATTTTATAACAAAAAAAAAACCAACTTAATTACTTTAAAAAAATAAAGTTCAAAAAGATAGTAATAATAATTTGCTGCTCTTGCCTCTTGCAAAAAAATTCCTCCAGGGAACTTATAGACCTATATGATTCCCCTGGACTTTTGAAAAAAAAATCTTCAGGGAGCGTATGGCCCTATACGCTTCCCCTGATCCCCTAATCATTAACTGACCATCTTCTGAAAAGTTTGTACTTCAAGTACACATATAGGAAGTGTATTGCTTAATACGTTTGGACCCAGAGGAACCGTATTGCCCTATAGTCTTAATATATACTATTATGTACTAAAATTTTATTTGATGTAAAAATGTAATTAGTTGATAATATAAGGGTTTATGTTAAAAAAGTTACAATACGATTATAAAGTTATTTGTTATTATTATTAACAATATTTGATAATTTCTTTATCTTTAAGATGTAAAAAAAACGTTAATTCAACATTCTAATTGGAGAAATTAAATGGTATAATGAGTTACTAGTTATTCTATATGGTTGAACTAAGTTAATGCCCGCGTAATACGCGGGTTCAACCAAAACCATATTGGGGGGGGGGGGGGTAGTTGCACGGACCTCCCATCCGCCGGAGTATTGCAACTCCGCAAGCTAGCTTAGCCCCATAACCAAAACCATATTATTTTCCAAACACGAACCTGATAATTAGCAGGTTACACAAAGCCACTTGTTAAGACACGAAAAAATTACCAATGTATCATACAACCTATTAAGACACAAACACGACCTGTTACTACATATCTAATATTTAGCCATTAACAGGTCTTAACATGTATTGTATAATGGTCTTAAGTCTTAACAGGTCGTATTGTTAAGACACGAACACGAAATAGATAAACACGGACACGACACGAAATTAAACAGGTCTTATCATGTCGACCTTTTATAGACACGAAACCTGTTAAAGTTAAACACGAAACCTATTAACTTCGTGTAGGTTCATGTCATGTTATCATGTTTATGTGAGAATCGCCAGCCCTAAAGATATGTGAACATCTCATCATGCAAAACTAAGTTAATTTCAAAAAGTACTTTTTTCTGTAGGCTTTTTTTTACCATATTTCAACATGAAATGTAGATACACATTTAAATGTATAAGTATAAATGATGAAATTTAGTCACGTACAAATTGAAAAATATAGCAGCTATGGTAGCCAATGTGTAAAAAAAGCGAAGAAATGTAAAAAAAAAAAAGAAGATAGCAAACAATAACAATAAAAAACTCCAGTGGTTCCCTTGCTTACCCAATGGTTAATTTGATGTAGACCAATACCAGTTGAAAAACTTCCATGTGCTTGCTTTATGTTTTTCATAACGAAACTGGTCGCCCCCAATGCCACTACACACGAATCCAGCCCGACCTGATTGTGGGTAGCAAAAGAGACATGTATAAGATTGGTAGTTGACCTGTATTGGCTTCTTGGCATACTTTTGGCACGGTGGTGGTCTTAACTATGCTAGAATTTTTTATAGCGTTTTAGCGGCGTTAGTCATCAGCATATGCTGTTGTGTCAGGCAACTGATCGTATTCGTATTCGTCTGAATCCTACCACATCCAGCTTCTTCTCACACGCCTCATTTGCTGCACCAACATTTAGTTAACATGTGAAAGTCAATAACAAATGGAGCATCTTTGCTTTAAAAAAAATTATATATACATATAACAAACTAAAGAAGATATATAGCACCATTTTTGTTTATGCTCTTATAACTCAGGTATTTCCTACACAAAAAGCATTTGTAATCGAAAGCATATTGGTGTTCATGTGTATTATGTCATATATAATAGAACTGGGTAGATTTTTTAAAGCCTAGCCATGCGCGTTACATCTACATAACACCAGTAGTCACTTTTCTCAAACTATAATTAAAGAATTCCCGAATCAAGCTATGCATAGATCATAAGTAAACAGATCGATACTGACGAAAAATCTCATATAACCACTACAACATCCAAAATTTACATACCTCAAATCAAGTTATATGACTAATTTGATGACAATACACATTCCAAGTGAATATAACGAAGCTAACCTTTCATGCTTAGAGCACACAACTTTTAGTTTCAATTGATGAAAAGGTATAATCGGAAAAAAATATTTAATGCTATCAAATATAATAGAACAAACAGACAATGATTTTAGACACTTTGACTATGTGCACTTGATGTATCCAGATTATATGGCAAATGTTTAATGCTATCATTGTGAACTCCTTCGGTATCCAATTTTAAATTCGTATACTCATGAAAGTCGTTATGTATCAGCATAGATCCAGTGAATAAATACTACAGTGAAAAGTTAGAGTAATTTGATGTTGTTCATTGGTAGGCAAACAGTTCACAAAGACAGAATATTTTCCTACAAATATTTCTATGATTTCAAGATACTTTATATTTAAGCTGCACTTTAAAAACAATAAAAATATGGCACTTTTGTTGCACTTTATTTTTTAAGTATGATACTTTCTACTTAGGACTCACAATAAAATATACCAACTAATGCTTTTAAAAACGAAACATTAAACATATTTATTATCAGTGCAAGGTTCCGCTTTCTTTGGGTTACAAAAGAATCCGGACTTCACATTTTCTATTCTAAAGCAGCTTTTTATGTGATAATTTAAATATAACTACTCTTTTTCACACAAAAGATCCTCTACTTCAACATAAATGCCAAATGTGACAAAACTATTTATTAATAAATCGCTTACCTGCCAGTAATTTTTCATTTTTACCATGTGGGTTATATCTTTGGTTCTTAATCTCTCTGTACGCACAAGCCGGCCAGCATCGTCCCTACAAGACAATGAAACTTTTAGCGACAGTCTTGAATGAGAATTTAAGCTAAATGTATTTTTATATCAGCATAATGTACCTATATCCAATGACGATAAAAGGAACGGCAACAAGAAACGACTGAATCTGTAATGCAATATATAGATTTAGTTGTGCGAGTAGTAGTATACCATGATAGAAGCAAAAATATCAACAGTTCGATTTTTTCAAACCATTAACCAAATGTTTTAAATACCCTTCAATAATAATAACTTAAAAAAGGCAAAATCAATATAATCAACTTTTATAATCATTATGCAAGTAATATTTAGCTTTAAAAAGTTTAATAAAATAGTTCACAATTGTTACCGAAGGAAGTGAACATCTCTGCATCAAAGTTTGATACCCATACCGATTCTCATTTACGACATATGTGAACATTCTTTACAGTTACATAGTACATATTCTACCACCCAAGAGTAGTTAAAAAAAAAAGTCAATAAGACGTACAATTACCATTACGCCTTACAACGATGATTGGAGGGTGGAGAAATTACAATTCTGCCCTTCTCCAACAGATGACCGTTGGATTGATTTAGAAGCTGTAATGGTGAACAGACAATTCCACCACTTCTCTACACGGAATTCGATTACCTTCTTTTTGTAAATCTTGATTGTTGGTACGATTCCTAGAATCTTTGCACTTGCCATTGCAACTGTTGGGCTCTCTTCTATATCAACCTTTACATGTATGAAAAACAATATATAAAAATCACATTTCTAACATGTGCTGCATAAAATTGTTTCATGTGTGTACGCTTCTTGATTATAAGAAGCAAAACTTTAGATAAAGAAAACACTAAACATGAACACACCTTGAGAAAATTTGTCACACCCTCAAATCCACACGCGGAGTACTACCGCGAGGCGTGCGACTGACCAGGATCCAGCCACTAATTATTTTGAACCGTTTAGTTATTATTACAAATAATGGTATAATTAGCGACCAATTTAAATTTTTCAAAACATAGTTTAAGTTTGCAGCGGAAAGGAAAGTAGGACATATCATAATTTAAAACCACAAGTTTAATAGTTATGAACTTACAAACCACACACTCCATCCGATTGCATTGTCCGTCTTAACAATATCGAGCGACCTGCAAAGCATGCAGTAGGGTATCAACATAATGTTGGCGAGTCCACGAGTTGTCCAGTTTTAATTACCAAAAACTTGTTTCACCAGTTAATTTATCCGTTTATACATGCGATGGGGAGCTACCCCACAAGTAAGCGACTAAACTGTTTTTCCAATACCGAATACTTACTTAACCGTACGTTTCCGCAGTGCCCCGTTTGTCAATGTTCTATCATCATTGACGGTTTGCCAGAGTACATTAGTTCACTCCCGTTCCCAGTAACAAGGGTCGGTGTGAGGCTGGTTACACCTAAATAGCGCTATCAACTAATAACCCGTTCGCCTGGCCCCGGCGACTAATCGGTATTAAGTAGTGAGGACTTAAGTGATAGAGTTTCGTTTAGTGTTGCTTGTTGCATTACCGTATAAACAATAATTAACTAAGTTTGTATCCCAGTAACAAGGGAAGAAAAGTAAGTTTGTATCCCAGTAACAAGGGAAGAAAAGTAAGTTTGTATCCCAGTAACAAGGGAAGAAAAGTAAGTTTGTATCCCTTACATGGGGATAGTGTTGTTTCTAAGGCCGTTTCCCAAACCACCGGGAATGCATGCTTTAAGTTGTGAACTCACCTTTGCTTTGCTCGGTTGATAATTTACTTGTGTTACGTTGGTCAACCATATCCTATTATGGTTTATAAATATTTATTAGGTTCGTGTGCAAGTAACGTATCGTATAAATTACATGTATCTAGCATGTAGCACGTAAATTCACATCACACTTTGCATAATGTACTGTAACACGTATCATATCACATGCCTGTGATCGGGCCTATTCTAACGCATAAACAGTCAACATTAGTTAGACACCAACAGTCAAACAACAACATTTGCACACAGTCCATAACACCCATTTTGTTCGGCCCAAAACTAAGTGAAGTAGTCCAGTCGAAACTAGGTAGTCTCGACTCGAGACTATGAGGTCTCGAGTCGCAACCCAGCGATTTTGAGTTGCAGCCGAAGATCTCGAGTAGTGCATATTTTGAGTCGCAACCGTAGAGGTCTCGAGTCAGGCTTGAGTCGAGACCAGGAGATCTCGAGTCGCAACCTACCCGATCTCGAGTCCCCTGTTGTTTGTCTGGTTTCGAGTGGTCACTAAGTGGTCTCGAGTCGAAACCGATTGATCTCGACTCGCAACTACTGTGGGAATCTTTCTAGAACCCCTTTCCCAGATGTACGAACCAATCAAAATTCCTTAACATGTTTTATCCTTCCGTATAATACCAAATTAGATCAAACCAACATATTTCAAATATTTATCATATCATTCAAACAGTTCATTATTTTTGGGTTTTCATTACCAGCAACATATTCATTCTACTATAAATCTTGCAGCAATATTTCTTTCACTACTTTGACAATCATTCGAACCCTTATGTATCAAACAACTAACAAGTTTCATATATCAACAGTTTTATCAACACTTCAACTATTACTGCCTAAACTCAAAGCAATTTAACATACCAACTCTCATATCCTTAAACAACCAAATAATAACAAGTGCACAACAAAGCTTCATAATGAACACTAATTACCAACATATGAGCAGGTTTTAACAAGGCATACAATAACATACGGATATCCATTTAGAGTGATTACACCATCAAACTGTTAGGACAACCATCATATTTGCAACATTTACTCATAAACATCAATTATCATGATATCAGTTGACATACTCTTTATCAAAGCCCTAATGTCTAAACAAGTCAACAGCGTATATTAATCCTAATCATCATCACAGAAAAAGCATAAAGCAGTCGAGAACAACATGGTAAATCAAATCTAGTCAACAAGATTCAAACACAAAACATGAACATACTGACCTAAGGGTTTTGAACGGATGGTTGTGAGTGCGACCCGAGACGCGGCCTTCCCTTGAACCGAACCGAACCAACTCAAAACTGAGCTTGTACTGACCACTAACCTGACCGGGACAAGACACCGTGGCTCCAGCGTCCGTTGTCGTCATCGAGCATCTCCAATCCCCATCTTCATCATCATCGGACTCGCATCACTGGAAACCCGAAACCCACCACTTCTGCTGCCGTAAACAGCGGCACTGTCGTCGTAGAAGCAACCTCCGCCGCCATAGAGGGTGACCGGAACCCGTATGCGCCGCCGCCGCTGCCTTACCTTTACTGGAAGTGAGTGTGGGGAGAGTTAGAGGGTGTCGGCTGCTTATGTGTTTAGGGTTCAAAATGGAGTGAAAGAGGGTATTGGGGTGTGGCTCACCGGAGAAGGAGGGCGTCGCCGGCATCCCAGGCTCCGGTCGCCAGAGTTGTGACGAGAGAGGAGGGAGCAAAACGGGTGTGTGCGGCTGCCATGTTTTAGTTTAGGGTCTTATGTTTGTGAATAAATGAGGGGGTGAGGGACTAATTTCTATTTATAGTCTAGGGTTTATGTTTAGGGAGTTAGGTTGGGCCTAGCCCAAGTGCGTGAACCCGTTAAACGGCTTTGCGTCACGTTGAAATAGACGGGCCCGGTTATTTTAAAATATAACAGTGATGTGTAAAATAAATTTCTCATCGCGTGCTATTATTAATAAATAAGATTAATAATAATAATAATAATGCCAATAATAAACGCATGTATTACTAAAATACCCTTTTCTCGACAACGAGAGTACGGGTTGTTACATTATCCCCATGTTACAGGAATTTCGTCCTCGAAATTTAAGCCAAGATATACGATTCGCTCTACTTATAGACTCACTGATAACCTAGTGTCATACGTATATACGTGTAGTTCACATAAGTTCACAAAACAAACATGTAAGCCACATAGCACATAAGGTCACATCGCGTAGACGGTCAAGTAGCATAAGATTCCAAGAGTTTGTACGTATTTTACATAGTATAGATTTTCACAAATTTAGTTATAACATCCAAGAAACGTACAGGGAAACCCGAAGTGTCACATTATCCCCAAGTTCAAGAAATTTCATCCCGAAATTTAGCGCGCAGCCACTGACAAGCTAGTTTGTTTAAACGTTTTCGTGGGGTGTCACATCATCCCCTTGTTAGCTTGAAATTTCTTCTAGAAATCTCAGTTGTAGCTTCAGCGCTGGAAGTAATGTTTGCAAACAACTGGGGATACGTGCTCATCAGCTGGTTTTCCGTTCCCAGCCAAACTCTGAGCCACAGCGTGAGTTTCAACGAACTCGTATGATAGGTATCTGGCTACGTTTGAGGGTTTTGACTTCTCGATTAGTGATCTCAATCGGTTCCTCAATAAAGTGTAGCTGATCGTCAAAAGTTAGCTCCTTAAAGGGAATGATGAGTGTTTCATCTGACAGACACCTTCTTCAGATTAGGCAGGTGAAAGACATTGTGTACCGTAATCAGCTCTACGGGCAGATTTAGTCTGCAAGGTTACCTTACCGATCCCTTCGGTATATTCGAATGGTCCAACCTATTGTGGATTAAGTTCGTCCCGCTAGCCAAAACGTACTATGCCCATCCAGGGTGAAACTTTAAGTAGAACCCAGTCTCCGACTAGGAATTCTAGAGGTTTCCTACGTTTATCCGCGTAGTCTTTCTGACGGTCTGGAGCTGCCACCATGTGTTGTCTATTCTGGGCAATCCTACCCGTTGTGTCAAGTGCAAGTTCTGGGTCGGTAATTTGGCTTCCGCCCAACACAGAGGTGACCGGCATCTGCTTCCGTGCGATGCCTCAATTGGTGCTGCCCGAATGCTAGTGCGGTAGCAGTTGTTGGAAGAGATTTCTACAAAAAGGAAGTGTCACTCGTTTCCATGGTCAATAACACATGTTCTTAGCATGCCTTTGAGGGTTTCGGAGAGTGCGTTCGGTTGACCACCCATCCGCGGGTAGTAAACAGTGCTCATGCCTAACAGTGAGCCACTAGTTTTTGTGCAAAGCCTGCGACGAATCGGATGCAAAATATGGGTCTCGATCAAAAGTGATAGAAGTCGGCACTCTGTGCCCAGCATCTACTTCTATCAAGTAGATGGTTGCGAGTTCGAGGGCTTGTCGGTTTCTTCGGTCGCGTAAAGACACCGGCAAATATTTCATCGATGCCCTGGGGTAGGAGAGGATAGGAGCACCTCATGGCTTATCTTTCAACTGTTGGAACGGCGAATTACTGACATTTCTCTATGGTTAGGTGGTGCTCCTTCAAGTTCATACCATGAGGGGTTGCGTGTACGGTCGAGAAATGCGGGCTTTGGCGTAACGCGGTTTGCGCCGTAGGAGTACCAGGGTAGAGCGTAGGAGTCGTCCTGATTCCCACTGGTTTTTGGAACAGGTTCGGACGTCGTCGAAAGAAACAAGTGTCGAACTTTGACAGGATGGAATAAGCTCGAGAGTTGTGACTAGGTGTTGATCGTATCTAGTTCGAAGAACAGTGCTTGCGATACCCGTTACCCCCGGGGTATCCTTGGCTCGTTGCCCCAACGAGTAACATTCGTAGGAAGTATTTCGTCCAAACGGAGGTTTGCGCAGAGCAGAGTAGGATAAGGATCATGGAATCCGTGAAACATAACACGAGTAGCGAGACAATGCAAGAAGGGTAGTCAAAATTGATGCGTTCAATTTGAGACAAGACATAAAAGGATTGGTGGTCGGCAATAAGGATTTATCTGGTGTTGATGAGGTAGCTGGTCGTACATAAGCCGTGGGCGATTAGGATAAAGATCGTCGTTTTGCCGATAAGAGGTGTTACGTCAGTATGAATGGCACAACAAGAACTAATGATAGAGAAGGACGGTCGTCGTATGGGTCGGGGGGGGGGGGGGGTTTAGGTTCACTAAAACTTCTAACAAGATGTTCTGAGCTGAGCCGCATGTGAAAAACGAGTTTGTGATCTCCCAAACCGGTAAGTAACCAAATTTGAATAGACTACCGAAGTCGTGAGGACGAGTCCGAAGTAGTGCTTGTGTCGTCGAAAAGCTTCCATGTAAGGTAATAAAAACATGTCTGAAAGGATACGTTCGGATCACACGTCACGATTCTTAAGATTCAAGAAGTTTATTGACTAGCAGTCGAGCTCGCTGAATTTCCCCAAACTAGAGGGAAATCTGGTCAGGGTCTCAGTATGAGGGGGGGGGGGTGGGGGTTCGACGTGAAACTGAGAAAACAGGCTTTCAGGAAAGTACGATTGAAGTAACACATTGTTGAATTTCAAAGGATAAAAAGTTTGCTGACTAAAGGTCGAGTTTGTTGAATTCACCAAACTGAAGAGAGATCTGGTCAAGGTTTCTATACGAAGAAACGTGGATGTCGTGATAAAGAAACGATAGGAGCGGGGATACTATCTGGGCAGTAAACGCAGATTCGTACGAAAGCTGGCGAAAGGATTCACAGAATCAGGAAAGTCGTCAAACAATAACAGTTCTGACAAATGAAGGATAGGGTAAGCATCAAGGCCGCCGTACTCGTCGGTGGGTTGACTGGCTCGTGTCTTCGTCTAGCCACGCTTCCAAATACGCCGGTTTGTAAGAAAGATATCACTTTGTTGGGTTTTGGGGCGTGCTAAGGTACAAGGTTGATCTTGAATAGGGATTTACCATGTAACGAGGAATTAGGGGAAATAACTTTGTGGTCGATGGAAGGGTGATTCGGTTGCTGGCACTACAATGAGAAGCATACACCGCGTATGCTTTTTGTGTTCGAGACGGGCAAACAGGAACCCGAAAGGTGTAGACTTACTAGAACGCTTCAAGAATCCAGGTGATCAGTCGGATGAGGGAACAAGCCACACCGCTTGAGTTGGGAAGAAGAAGTGCGTGAGTAGGAAGGAGGTGAATGGCGTCGTCGTTCCTTCTAACGTTACCTGATATAGGGGTGGCTCCCCTTTGTCGATTCGATCACGTAACTTTTCTATGTGGTCCGTAGCAGACCTTTCCTGAGCAGGTATATCGAGTAATTGTTCACCGCGTCGATTCGTTCTAATCCAGGGGTGATATCAGGAATACATGGACGAGGGCTTGAAATAACTAGTTCCTTGCTCTTAACGTATCGTGGTTTCGAACCAGGTTTAGGAGGACTCGCTCCTGTTTAGCACGTAACACGTCTGCCTAGCCTTCGTATGATCCACTGTGTTAAATACTAAATATACGCATACATACTAACACATATATGCTAATTATACACATACACACATGCGTGTTCACACACATAAGTTATGCACAAGTAAATGTCATTAGCCTACCATTACCAGGTGAGCATCTTAGGTTGACGAACCTTGCAATCCGGAGTGTGGTGTTGTTGTGGCTTTTGTTAAAGAGAACGGTTATAGTCTGGTTTTCCATATAAAAATATTTTATTTCCCAAACCAAAATATTTTATATTTAAAACCTAGTTCGCTATAACCAATGGCTCTGATACCAATCTGTCACACCCTCAAATCCACACGCGGAGTACTACCGTGAGGCGTGCGACTGACCAGGATCCAGCCACTAATTATTTTGAACCGTTTAGTTATTAATACAAATAATGGTATAATTAGCGACCAATTTAAATTTTTCAAAACATAGTTTAAGTTTGCAGCGGAAAGGAAAGTAGGACATATCATAATTTAAAACCACAAGTTTAATAGTTATGAACTTACAAACCACACACTCCATCCGATTGCATTGTCCGTCTTAACAATATCGAGCGACCTGCAAAGCATGCAGTAGGGTATCAACATAATGTTGGCGAGTCCACGAGTTGTCCAGTTTTAATTACCAAAAACTTGTTTCACCAGTTAATTTATCCGTTTATACATGCGATGGGGAGCTACCCCACAAGTAAGCGACTAAACTGTTTTTCCAATACCGAATACTTACTTAACCGTACGTTTCCGCAGTGCCCCGTTTGTCAATGTTCTATCATCATTGACGGTTTGCCAGAGTACATTAGTTCACTCCCGTTCCCAGTAACAAGGGTCGGTGTGAGGCTGGTTACACCTAAATAGCGCTATCAACTAATAACCCGTTCGCCTGGCCCCGGCGACTAATCGGTATTAAGTAGTGAGGACTTAAGTGATAGAGTTTCGTTTAGTGTTGCTTGTTGCATTACCGTATAAACAATAATTAACTAAGTTTGTATCCCAGTAACAAGGGAAGAAAAGTAAGTTTGTATCCCAGTAACAAGGGAAGAAAAGTAAGTTTGTATCCCAGTAACAAGGGAAGAAAAGTAAGTTTGTATCCCTTACATGGGGATAGTGTTGTTTCTAAGGCCGTTTCCCAAACCACCGGGAATGCATGCTTTAAGTTGTGAACTCACCTTTGCTTTGCTCGGTTGATAATTTACTTGTGTTACGTTGGTCAACCATATCCTATTATGGTTTATAAATATTTATTAGGTTCGTGTGCAAGTAACGTATCGTATAAATTACATGTATCTAGCATGTAGCACGTAAATTCACATCACACTTTGCATAATGTACTGTAACACGTATCATATCACATGCCTGTGATCGGGCCTATTCTAACGCATAAACAGTCAACATTAGTTAGACACCAACAGTCAAACAACAACATTTGCACACAGTCCATAACACCCATTTTGTTCGGCCCAAAACTAAGTGAAGTAGTCCAGTCGAAACTAGGTAGTCTCGACTCGAGACTATGAGGTCTCGAGTCGCAACCCAGCGATTTTGAGTTGCAGCCGAAGATCTCGAGTAGTGCATATTTTGAGTCGCAACCGTAGAGGTCTCGAGTCAGGCTTGAGTCGAGACCAGGAGATCTCGAGTCGCAACCTACCCGATCTCGAGTCCCCTGTTGTTTGTCTGGTTTCGAGTGGTCACTAAGTGGTCTCGAGTCGAAACCGATTGATCTCGACTCGCAACTACTGTGGGAATCTTTCTAGAACCCCTTTCCCAGATGTACGAACCAATCAAAATTCCTTAACATGTTTTATCCTTCCGTATAATACCAAATTAGATCAAACCAACATATTTCAAATATTTATCATATCATTCAAACAGTTCATTATTTTTGGGTTTTCATTACCAGCAACATATTCATTCTACTATAAATCTTGCAGCAATATTTCTTTCACTACTTTGACAATCATTCGAACCCTTATGTATCAAACAACTAACAAGTTTCATATATCAACAGTTTTATCAACACTTCAACTATTACTGCCTAAACTCAAAGCAATTTAACATACCAACTCTCATATCCTTAAACAACCAAATAATAACAAGTGCACAACAAAGCTTCATAATGAACACTAATTACCAACATATGAGCAGGTTTTAACAAGGCATACAATAACATACGGATATCCATTTAGAGTGATTACACCATCAAACTGTTAGGACAACCATCATATTTGCAACATTTACTCATAAACATCAATTATCATGATATCAGTTGACATACTCTTTATCAAAGCCCTAATGTCTAAACAAGTCAACAGCGTATATTAATCCTAATCATCATCACAGAAAAAGCATAAAGCAGTCGAGAACAACATGGTAAATCAAATCTAGTCAACAAGATTCAAACACAAAACATGAACATACTGACCTAAGGGTTTTGAACGGATGGTTGTGAGTGCGACCCGAGACGCGGCCTTCCCTTGAACCGAACCGAACCAACTCAAAACTGAGCTTGTACTGACCACTAACCTGACCGGGACAAGACACCGTGGCTCCAGCGTCCGTTGTCGTCATCGAGCATCTCCAATCCCCATCTTCATCATCATCGGACTCGCATCACTGGAAACCCGAAACCCACCACTTCTGCTGCCGTAAACAGCGGCACTGTCGTCGTAGAAGCAACCTCCGCCGCCATAGAGGGTGACCGGAACCCGTATGCACCGCCGCCGCTGCCTTACCTTTACTGGAAGTGAGTGTGGGGAGAGTTAGAGGGTGTCGGCTGCTTATGTGTTTAGGGTTCAAAATGGAGTGAAAGAGGGTATTGGGGTGTGGCTCACCGGAGAAGGAGGGCGTCGCCGGCATCCCAGGCTCCGGTCGCCAGAGTTGTGACGAGAGAGGAGGGAGCAAAACGGGTGTGTGCGGCTGCCATGTTTTAGTTTAGGGTCTTATGTTTGTGAATAAATGAGGGGGGTGAGGGACTAATTTCTATTTATAGTCTAGGGTTTATGTTTAGGGAGTTAGGTTGGGCCTAGCCCAAGTGCGTGAACCCGTTAAACGGCTTTGCGTCACGCTGAAATAGACGGGCCCGGTTATTTTAAAATATAACAGTGATGTGTAAAATAAATTTCTCATCGCGTGCTATTATTAATAAATAAGATTAATAATAATAATAATAATGCCAATAATAAACGCATGTATTACTAAAATACCCTTTTCTCGACAACGAGAGTACGGGTTGTTACAAAATTTATAGATGGAAGCTCTCGCCTCAATACCTTGAACATAACTTGAGAGATTCAGCTATATCATTATCGTTTGGAAGTTCTCGGTTCAATACCTCATATAATCTCTTACATGAATTTTATGTGATCTATGTTGTCATCATCTTTACACATGCATCATAACCATCATCTTCACACATGGATCATAGCCTGTAAAAAGAGATAACAGATGACATAATATACCAGAGATATGTGTCACATAATGTAGTGAAGGTCGTAGTTCTCCCATCAAACATCACAGGTAAATATAGTATTTCTTTGTATATAAAAGATTGTGCTCTATGGCTACATACTAAGAAATTGCCTTCTGAAAGTAAAGTACCTAAGTTTCCCCCCAATAGACACAAATACTCAGCTTTCTTTGAACTCAAACAAATCATCATTATAGCCATCGACACGGAACACAATTCATCATGGCTGCATAGGACCATTCATATCCTTCACAGAAAGACCAGCATATAAGATGCATACAACTGTAAAGACGAAAGGAAGGAAGCCACCAAACTCACCAGTAACTATATCAACACAAAAACCAACAACATACAACATTACCAACCCAACAACTATGGTTGTCTAGCGAAACAAAAGTAACAATGATCTTCTCAAACTGCATATATATATATATATATATATATATATATTGCAAAAAATAGAGAACGCCTTACAAAGATAAAGATGAGTACATTACCTTAGGAGGGGACAACCCTCGTACCCTGAAATATGCAAGTAGTTAGGCTCCTTCTAACAAAAACAAATTGTAACAAATTAAGTATTTCTTATTAAATTACTCCTAAATAAACTGAATGACACTAAATACATTATCTACACCAAATGCACATCAAATTCTTTACTAATCAAGCTACATGTATAACTGGACAAACTTTTTCATTTAGAACCGAACTTTTTCCATTTGTTGAATTTACCATAAAACAATATAACATCAAAGAAACTCCTTTAACTGCAACACATATAAATCATTACTGACAACTCAAGGCTCAAGATTTACCGGTACACATGAATTGAAACAAATCATTAAGATTGTATCGATTGAACAGAAGCTTTAGTGGTTCTGGTCTACCCTCTGCAACATGAACACTTGGACATCCTACAATCTCATACTAATCTTTTGCACATGAAAACAGATAATTATAATCATGGAAAAAGCTCAAATATGATAAAAAAAAAAAAAACCCTAAAAACGTTTTGAGACATGTCAACTGAATTGGCTTCAGATTAACTATTCGGAACCCTAGCCGTCGTTGCATTGAGGCGGCGGTGAGGCCATTCTGCCCCAGTTTTCAGATCTGTAAAAAAACCACACCAAGAATGATAGCAAGAATCGTATACTAAACAAAACCCTAAAAACTTACTTATATTCATCTCCTGTGTTGTTGTGCTTGAATCCCTCAATTGTATACTCTAGAAAAATTGGCAAACACTAACTAAAACCAAATCCAAACGAAACTACCAGATTAATACAAAATTAAGGTAAAGGGCAATAACAATATACCAAAAAAAGCAAAAAACTTCTTTCAATGGAAGATTATTGCGCCTTGAAGATCGATTTAACGTTGTCGGAGAGGATTGAGAGAGATAAACAGGCAGAGAAATTTTGATCTAGGGTTTGCGTGTAGAATGCGGATGAATACAAAACTTCCCTACGGTCGATTGAAATCGTGAGAGGATTAGGGTTTTGGTGTAGAAGAGGAACAATTAATGAGAGAATGAGAGAGAAAGACTAAGAAACGTACCAAATAAGCTTCCCAATCCTTGATTTTTAGCTATGCCACATGTATGCTTAGGTGTCAGCTTATTTGGCATCAACCATAGGGTGACATGTGTCCCCTAATGGTTTCATTTATTATAGATATATATAGATGTTTATCCATATAAATAATTAAAATTAAATAAATTGTCCATTAGCATATAACGATTCTGTTATTTTTGCGAGCGAGGACTATTTGGGAACGAATATAACCACCACTTTGTTAATTATCATTTTCTTTTTCAACTGTAATAATGAGTTTACTAAGATTTTAGTATTTATTTACGACCGAAAAGTTTAATTTTCTTCAGTCTTTATTAAGAACTCTGAGAAAAGTACGCTTAGATATCGGTAATATTTACACTATGGATTATTGTTAATTATAATAAGATTCTTTTAGCTAATTTATAGTTGATAATCTTTTTTAATACAAAGTGAAGTACATGATACCTCAAATGAGAAATTGTGGATAATTAATTCTCAGATAATATCCAATGATTTAGTTATATTTTTAGATACAAAACCAGTTAGAACTCGAAACAAAAGAGTTAGAAATATATGGTTATAGGGTAACAGGTTACTATTCTAAAACCATGTATAAAAGTGAAGGTATATCTTTCTTTCTGAAGTTCATTTGAGTTTTGTTGGATAGAACTTTGACACGTGATAAACAGCTCTACATATTTAGTTAATGAATACGACACGGACCCAATCATTCTCTTCATGTTGGTAAACATCAATCGTTTAATGAGGTAATGTTAGATTAGTAGTTTCACTAGCTTTTCACATGAGAGATCAGTGGTTCAATTTTACTGTTATTAACTTATTAACAAATATCAATTTCAATAGAGTTTTGGGTGGGTCATGGTTATTTGAGATTCAGTTAATGAATACGACACGAACCCAATCATTCGGTTCATGTTCAGTTCACTTTGGTATTTTTTAATTTATCAAAATATGAGTTAAGTGTAATTTTCTATCACATGTGACAAAAATTATCACTGTAATCCTAAAGTTTATTTTTCTTAAGAAATATTGTGGTTTAGTTTTTTTTTTTTTTTCACTAACACCGTTAGAGAGTTTTGTTATGTTAAAAGTAGACCTGGCAATTTTGACACAAAGGTCTAAATATGGGCTGAGATGAACTTTAAAAAGAAAGTCATGGGTTAGTTTGAATTAGCATTTAAACTTAAGGGGGTTAGGATGAGTCTTTCAGAATTTATCTAATACAACGAATAGGTCAGGATGGGTAACTTAAGGGTAAGCGGGGCACCTTCGGTGACCCCATGCGGGGACTCCTTTCACCGTGCGGGTACACCGCCACCAACAAAGGTTTACCGCGCGGTGATGGCTTGGCTCGGTAAGTAGTCACCGCTTGAGAGAGAGGAGAGAGAGAGGGGGTGATTGGTTGTTAATGTGGGTCCACCCTTTTTCCACCAATCATATTTTTTTCTTCTTTTTTTATAAAAAATAATTGTGTGAGTGGAGTGCCGCCATCAAATTGAGGGTGTGGAGGGGGAGTTGACGTGGCGCGTGCTGATTGACCGTGCGTAAGAGAGGGGACTCCCCTAGAGGAGTGCCCCTCTCACCCTAATAACATTAAACCGGTCAGGATGGGTAACCCTAATTTCACAAGTCTCACCCACGTTTCATCACATCTCAGATTCCTCTTCTTTAGTCGATCTCGATTCTCCGCTTAGCAAGTGTCACCAGCGTTTTAAAGGTTGTGTTTGGATTTGTGTGTGTGAAACCACCGTATTGTGTATGTGCAGAGCTGTTATGGATTGGAATATACTCCAATCCAACTAACGAATTTGAATGTTGCTTTTATTGCCCTTTTATTTTGATTATACGAATACACTGTCATGATAATATTTAAAGGAATGTTGATTTTAATTTTGATTAACTTTTATGTGTATTGAATCTGATTTTTTGTTTTTTCTTGAAATTAAGTTTTTTTTTATTAAGTTTTTTTTTAATTCTTTTTTTTATTATTGTTTGCTGAGATGCAAAAAGATCTATAGTTGCACCAAAGTTGATAGTGTGTTACTGTTTTTTTATTTATTTTTATTTTGAATTTTATATGTTTGAAATTATTACCACTTGTGATTAGATAATGTTTTGGAGCAAGAAATTTGGTCCAGTTTTCAGGCTAATGCTTGTTGAATTACAATTTATAAGTCATGGAATTAATGTTATCATACTTGATTGTTTAGATCATAATAGCGTTATAGCGTCGTCATGTTATTAAAGGCCCGATTAAGGTAGAAGACGATATCTCAAAGTGTACAAACAACGATATTGCATCAAATTTCTATTTTTTCTGTTGAAAGAGCCTGCGTTGTAGTAGGAGTCAGCTTTTGATAGTTCGGTTTGTTTCGACCAACAATTTCTTATGCACCCGTGTAGATTAGCATTCCAAACTTGTAGTTCTTTGTTAGGATCTCCATGTTGCTTCAGTTCCGTGTTTATCATGCATTCTTTGTAGACGGTAAATGACTATATTAAGGAACCCATGTACTACCCTTGGGCGGGTTGATAGTGTAACTTTTACTCTTTACGTTGTTTCGGATCATATGTCATATTATGTACATTATAAAATGTTTTCCGTGATGATAACTGTCGAAACGTTGATCCTAGTTGCGTTAGTTGAAGTTGGAGTTTAGTATATGATGAATTTCATGATGTGTAGATTATGCCTTTTTATTCTGCTGAAACCATGAGTGTATTCTCTGATTGGCCGTCTCCGAAAATCTTCCAAAATATGTAGGCCCTGTGCGAAAATAAAATACGGGCCCCTAAAATATAAACATATTAAAAAGAATATACAAAAAAAGTTTTAAATATATGAAAATGAATTAAAAATTTGTGGAATCACCTGCATGTTGCGGCGGACTGCTTTTTTACGTGGAAACATAGATAAAAAGTACATCACACGCACATTTGGACAACGAAACGTATAAAGAAAACACGTAAGGGTAAATTAAAAAAAATGTAGAATAGTTACGTCGTAACTTTAAAAATCGTTATTTACGATCATGTAAAACCATCGTAACCTATCCAAATTTATTTAGAAAATACACAGAGTTGGAAGAGAAAAAAAAACAAAATAAGACTTTTTCATAAAAAAATGGAACACACAAAACTAATTGTAGATTGAATTATATTTTAAGAAATTAACCTAAATAAGCATTTTTAAACTAGATTTGAGAAATAACTAGATTCTCATTTTGATTTAATGTAATACAAAATTAGTCAATTAATGTCATTTACATTTAATGCATAGGTAACAAACATAAAGAAAAAAAAAATCAACTAAAAATGAAGCTATCAAGATTAGAACCCAATACCTATTTACTAATAAAGTAACACAGGAACCACCAGACCATGGGCTTCATCTTGTTATTTTACAGTTCAGTACTTATATATTCTAAGTTCTACAGTGTAACTTTAATAAAAAAAAAATTTGGGCCCCCGGAGGGTTTGGCCCTGAGCCGTCGCCCACCCACACCCCTCCGGGCCGCCCCGACTGATTTATACGTAGTTTGAATAAATCATAGAAACTTTAATTATGCATTTGGATTCTATTGCTTTGAATGCCCTTTTATCATAAAATTTGGTTTGACTATGTAATCTACATACTTTCATGTTTAGTCTTAGACCAAATCTTATCCAGCAAGGATTTGTTTTGTGTAGAAAGAAATTTTTGTTGGTTTTTAACTATGAGTGAGTTTATTCAACTTATTATCTTTGTTTTTTTTACTAAGTCGGTAAGAAAAGGTATCAAACATAAGGGTTTTATTTATATTGTTTTTTTTATCTTTATTTTTTTCTTATTATTTTTATTTTTTAATTTTTCAAATTTTTATCTTTTTATCTTTTTTCCTTTTTTTCTTTTTTAAACTTTTTTTATATTTTCATATTTATATTTTTTCCACTTTTTATGATAATTTTTTTATTTTTATCTCATCGTAAGCCGAATTCATCCTAACTCAAACTTATCCTGACCCGAACTCATTCTGACCTCTTTTTCAAAATATTCATCCTTACTCAAACTCATCTTGACCCATTACCCAAACCCACCCAACCTACCCACTTTGTCAGGCCTAATTAAAAGTTGTTTAAGCCAATTTCGCTTAGGTACTGTTAGGGCATTGATTTTAAATAGACTGGATCATGTATCCTGAGAGCTAGCTTGGATCACATATCCTTAGCGGATGGTGTATGAAGTCTGAGGATTAAGGATCCTTATTATTACCTATTTATCTAACAATTGTTCTCTATTTTCTAATGTTTATTCGCATGTAATGGGCGACGTGGACTTAGTCTATGCTGGAATCTCGGTGAATATGCTTCAAATAAGCACGTGCATGATGAAGGGTAGCCGTTATGGACGAACATGGGGGACTTGCATATTTTTCGTATAGTTAGTTGCTTAGATATTTCTAATTTTAAAAGGGGATATTTGAGCTTCTTAGTAACAGAGACACACAACACACTGCTCTCGCACACTTGATCATACTCTAAACTGCTCTCAAGCAAACACATTAGCAATCACTTGTATCAAGCTCAATATCATCCGATGTTGTACTGAATTGTTCATTTTTGTTCTATATAGTTGTTGATCGGTAATTTCCATCACCCGAGGTTTTTTATGTCGGAGATCTTCTAAAGATCAAGGGCTTTTTCCTCATATAAATCACGGTGTTCATTGTTATTTACACTTAACAATCGTTTACATTGTTGTTCAACACATAAGCACTCTACCTCACAAACAAAATTTGGTTACATTATCCTTAAACTGATTTTTGACCAAAACAATTTGGCGCCCACCGTGGGTCAAATGGTGCTTCAATTCTATTTTTTTTTTCTGTTCATTTCTTTTCATTTTCATCAACTCCATGGCCTCTCTGGGAAAATCCACTTCAAGTGCCATGCTGGCGGTTACTTCATCTCAAACTAGTGTGTCTTTGCCTCCCATTCCCCCACCATTCCAGAAGAATGTGGAAAATGCTCAGAAGAAGACATCATCTGTCTTCCAAGGATCCAAAACTTCTACTTCATCTTCCACCACTGTAACGCCTCGTATTTCTGCATTCTTTTTTTTATATATATATTCGTAGGAATTACGGGCCACTTAAATGTGACACCCGGCTTTTCAGGCCGTACCGTACAACTGTAACACGTGTTGTGAATAGATAAAAGGCTGTATTTGACTGATTATGATGTTTATATATGAAATTTAATGAGTTGGTAAATTTAAACCTTGGTAAAAATTATGTTGGCAACGATAAGATAAACGCTTATCGCGTAACGGTTAAAATGCGAAACGAACGTCGGTGACCACCCGATCAGTGTTAAAATCCTAAAAATAGTCTGTTATGATTAGAATAGTAATTTTAATCATATTCGTGAGGAAAAATAAATTAAAACGCTAAGAAACTCTATTTTTCGAGTTTAAGCGCGTACCGTGCGATACTGCGCATATTAGACAACATACTGTCAACACAGCCAGTCAAGACAACAGGTAATTATTTCAGCAATAATTTTGAGTGATTATTTTTATAGAATGATAAAAATAATTTAAAACGCACTAAAATGGGATTAAAACGCTAGATAAAATACCCAGGATCCAGTAAAATACCAGTTTTTACTCTATATTACATAAATATATGTATGTATATGTGTAAATTCGTATATATGTGGGAGTGGTAAAGAGATGGCAGCCATGCAAGGCCTCTCTCTCTCCTCTCTCTTCCATTTATTGGGTGAAAAAGAGGTGCAATTATGACAATCTTACACCATGTTCCCATATATTGCAATATTCAAGAATTGTGTCTCAAAAACATTCAAAACTCTCTCTCTCTTACAAATCAGCCGAACACCCCCTCTAACTCATCCATTTCGAAAATTTTAACTTGTTTATGAAGATTAAAGTTAAATCCAAGAAGGTTTCAAGGTGTTTTAAGGATCTAAAGGAGGTTTATTGGTGAAACAAGCTTTCAAACATCAAAATCTAGTCAAAACCCACTAAGAAACTTGAAAGGTATAAATTTATTTTTAAAAATACATTCTTGATTTTTAGTAATGATAGAGATGATGTAAAGTTTCTCTTGAACTTGGAATTTAACATAAACTTGAAAATGATAAGGATGAGATTTCAATCAAAATGAAAATGGGTGTGTATATGTATACATGTATGGCCGTGAGTATGTAGGTGTGTGTATGAGATTGTATTTTTGATTTTGATTAAAACATTCTTGATAAACATGTTACTTGAAAAGTAGGATGCATGTCAAAAATCAATATATGTCATTAAAGAATGTTTTAAAGGTGATTCAAGATTTAAAAGTGATATGATAAAAAGTGAACTTTGGAAGTTCATATGTATGTGTATATATATCATATATGTATCTATATGTAAACATGCAATAGAAGTTTTGTTGTTAGTTCATAAATATGTGAGAACATGCTTCTTGTATTTATGGTAAATGATGAGGATTAACCATGTATAGATGAGGATGTTCTTGACTACTCAAACATGACTTAAATGTATGATGGATATATAATTTAGATCATATAAAATGATAATGATGCTATATGAATGCATTAGAGGCATTTATTTGAACATGCATGATGAAAGATGAATATAAAATGATGATTTGAGGATGATTTGATAAAAATAGATTATGACCAGATTCTAAACACTAAAAATATGATTATTTTGAAGTATTTAATGATATAAAAGTTTGTTACAAAGTTTACTAGTCTTGCATGTTGTACTTGATGCATTAGGGGTTGTAAAATACGTGAAATCGTATGATTTATGTGACTTACACAAAAACTGCACTAATCTGGTTATGATCACTATTTTACTCGGTAAATAACATGTATTGTGTTAAAATATCAAGTCATTCCGAGTTGGGATGGTTATAGTAACGTTTAACGCAAAACTATGTGGTAAAGCGGTCAAAAATCGGCTTTTCAAACGATTTTTATGAAACTGATTTAGATCAGTAAGTAAACTGATATTTTTTATTTAAAAATGAGTATTTTAACTAATTTTAAGTTTACTTGGTGTTTGGTTGGTCATACGTGACTTCCGACGCCTGAAAACGTTACCGAATCGCTAAAATACGCATTTTTCAATGTACACTAGTATGCGTTGTTTTTGAGTGAACCTTATGTGATAAAATGTGTTATGTGATTTAAACATGTGAATGTGAAAATATGTTAATATTTGACAAGATAATGAGAAAATTAGATTATGCATGTATACTTGTGCGTTTTATGTGATAGAAACGGTAAAATCGCGTTAAACGTGTAACTAGTTTGTCGAACATGAAATTTGATACATATAAGATATTTTATGTACACTTGCCTTAAAAATGACAAAATAGATAAGTTAATGAGATTACGCGCGTTACGGTGTTAATTTATGTGTACGTTTATGTATATATATTACGACGCGCAAATCGTAGATATATTACGTATAAACGGGGGTGTTAAGGGATTTACATGATAACGGTCACCAATAAAATCGTTCAAGTCGCAAAATCTTAAAATATATATATATATATGGACTCATATATATATTAACGTGCCAACATAATCAAAAACGTTAACTTTTCGAGAAAATCTCAAAGTTATGTGAAAATTCTAAGAAACGGAGAAACTTAGGATTTTGAGATATATTGATTTATAAATCGTTCCTACGTATAATAGGACGTGTTGAAATCAAACTGTGGGATTGCGTTATTTAAAAATACGCACCCAAAGGTGTGTGTCACTAAACCCCTCTTTTACTGCTTTGTATATGTTTTGGGGGTAGAACACGCCAAAAAGGGTTTAATAATGTTTTTGGATTAAAACATACCTTTTTAATATAAATTATATATTTTCACTGAAAATATATAGAGTTTGATAAATTATACGTTTCGAGATAAAACGTTTTTGATGAATATATGTTTGGGGAAAACAATGGTATGGTTGGAACGAATATTGCTTGGTCTCAAGAGAGTAAGTAACAGCATAGGCTTACATTTCGGTGGGGATTTCAGGGGATTCGTACAACATCGTATATTAAATTTGTCATATTAGTAGGATATATATATTGTACGTGAGGCAGACATCATATATGGTCCCAATATGGACCCTGCGCCAATGATGCCGTTTAATCGATTAAGTATTGTACGCGATTAATTGTTGGTAGATCTATCGGGTTGACAACCCCGTCGTGACCGGTCGCCCCGTGTAAAGTCAAACGACGAATTTAAATTCTGGTTATTGCCTAGCATTGATTATCCCTGCATGGTAAATATATAGTTCGTATTGTCTAGCTAACATACGAGTCCAAACGTTGACGCTATGAATTTAATATACAAAACTTGGGAAAATGCCTTAATGTCGAGCTTTCAAAATTTCGACGGATGACCCATGGATTTTATTAAGGAAGTAAATGGACTTTCTAAAAATTATATGGATCTTTTACAATAAACACATAACTAGAAAGTTTTCCTTTGGATCAAATTGTTTAAATTTGAAAATGTGAACTCATATATATATTAACGTGCCAACATAATAAAAAACGTTAACTTTTCGAGAAAATCTCAAAGTTTTGTGAAGATTCTAAGAAACGGAGAAACTTAGGATTTTGTGATATATTGATTTATAAATCGTTCCTACATATAATAGGACGTGTAGAAATCAAACTGTGGGATTGCGCTATTTAAAAACACGCACCAAAGGTGAGTGTCACTAAACCCCTCTTTTACTGCTTTGTATATGTTTTGGGGGTAGAACACACCAAAAAGGGTTTAATAATGTTTTTGGATTAAAACATACCTTTTTAATATAAATTATATATTTTCGCTGAAAATATATAGAGTTTGATAAATTATACGTTTCGAGATAAAACGTTTTTGATGAATATATGTTTGGGGAAAACAATGGTATGGTTGGAACGAATATTGCTTGGTCTCAAGAGAGTAAGTAATAGCATAGGCTTACATTTCGGTGGGGATTTCAGGGGATTCGTACAACATCGTATATTAAATTTGTCATATTAGTAGGATATATATATTGTACGTAAGGCAGACATCATATATGGTCCCAATATGGACCCTGCGCCAATGATGTCGTTTAATCGATTAAGTATTGTACGCGATGAATTGTTGGTAGATCTATCGGGTTGACAACCCCGTCGTGACTGGTCGCCCCGTGTCAAGTCAAACGACAAATTTAAGTTCTGGTTATTATCTAGCATTGATTATCCCTGCATGGTAAATATATAGTTCGTATTGCTAGCTAACATACGAGTCCGAACGTTGACGCTATGAATTTAATATACAAAACTTGGGAAAATGCCTTAATGTCGAGCTTTTAAAATTTCGACGGATGACCCATGGATTTTATTAAGGAAGTAAATGGAGTTTCTAAAAATTATATGGATGTTTTAGAATGAACACATAATTAGAAAGTTTTCCTATGGATCAAATTGTTTAAATTTGAATATGTGAACTCACCTTCCTTTGTGTTGACACTTGATTTTAAACGTGTTCTACAGGTACTTGAGTTCGGCTTCGGGAATTATAGCGTATCTTGTGGTTGTTGATGCATGTTTTGTCACTTAAAATGTTGGACTAAACTTTTAAACTTTCTGGGACAAATGTAATAAGATCTGTGAGGATCAGAGACAATTTAACTATGTCATGGTTGTGTCATGTTTTGGGACATTATGGTTAAAAACTTATGTTCTAATTAAGTTAATATGTCCAACAATTAAATGCATCAAACATCAAGATAGAAATGGGCACCAACTTCCGTCACCACTACCTTTTATATTCCGCTGCAACGTTTTTGGGGTGTGACGGAAGTTGGTATCAGAGCCAATGGTTGTTAGCGAACTAGATATTTTCGGGAGAAAACACTAGACTTCAACCGGAGAATTTTGAGATTTAAAGTCCAAAATTCTCGAAGCCAAAATTTTTAAATAAACATGGAAAAATTTTATCATGTATGAAAACCATTAAGTGTTTATGTGCATACGTGATTATCTGTTTATTTGGGCCTTATGTGTTATTTTTCATTCGAACACACACTTACTTTGTACGGTTACGTTATGTCATGTCTCGGCCTATAGAGCCATTAGTAGTCCTGCTCCCTGATACTGTCGAGCCTACACTTGAGATTCCTTCACCCGTCGTTACAGAATCGTCTATTTTGCTATTCGAGCCACGTGTTTTGTTACACCTCTTTTAAGTCTACACCCGCCGCCGTAGGAAGAGGACTCGACCCGTTGGAGAGATCGCATCGACTTCGAGAGCTGAGACAACACCCGCTTGGAAGAAGCAGAAGGAGATTTGGGTTAATCGCTCTCACTGCGATCGTCAGTTCGCCATGTTACGCGAAGACTTGGAGACGATGAAGGGCAAGATGAAAAGACTTAGAGGGACAAATGGACTGGTATGATTAGCTAGAAGAGCTTGTTAGGAAGATGTTGGACTTCCAGGGATTGAAGCGTTAGTTGTTGGTTGTTTCTGTTGTCTGTTTTGTATATCTCATTTGATGAACCCTATTTATGGCTTGCATGCCAAATTTTCAGATATTTAGGAGGAAATTCATATAAACTTGTTGCGGGTGTTGATGTAGACACGCCAAATTTTGATTAGTCTTAGTACTAAAAACAAGCTTTGTAAATTTCAGGTATAAATATCGAATGGGTTCCTTTTGGTTTAAAAATTGTTCTCATTAATATGTGGATATTATACATGCGCAATGTTTGGTCCACTAGCATTTAATGATTGAATTATTTTGGATATCGTCTTATGTTGATATTATGTTGTAATAATAGAAACGACGAAATGCCGCCAAAAGCGAGACAGGGTTCTGGACTACCTATTACCCCGGAAGAGTTGGCACAACTCATAGCCCTACACGTTAATACTGCCTTGGAACAACGTAATGCTAACCAGGATGATGGCCAGGAACGTGGATGTGGTGCTCACGGGCATGGTTTTGGTGGGACACAGATCGGAAACCCTTCAGGTGATATAATGATCGGAAAGTTTTAGTAGTTCCTGTGTTATGATATAATCGGAGCGTAATTCTGATTTTTCATTAACTTTGTGAATAGTACATAGATGTACACATAAAACAATCCAGGGTTGTAACCCAAGATCATTTACTGGTACCCTATGCAATGACGTGGAAACGGTATGCGTGATGTCGGGCCGTCACAGCGGATCGACCATTCAAATAATTCCGCATTCCGAGCCTAGATCTGGGGATTCGCGAAAGCGAAAGTCTAAGATTTTGAGCAAAGATACCGATGAGAAGTGTGATGAGAAACGCAGTTCGGGGAAAACGTATGTAGTTAACTCTAGTGGTTTGGGAAAAGGATAATGCCAGGGATGGCAGGGGTGGTTCTGAGAGGAAGACTCACGAGGATGAGCGGAGAAAGTGCGCCAGATGTGGTCGGACTAGACATATGACTCACGAGTGCTATGCTAAGAGTATATCGGAGGGAGATACACTCGAGGGACGCTACGAGTGTGGCGAGCAAGGACATTTCAAGAGAGATTGTCTGAAAATGAAGGGTCAGAATGCCATGGGCAGAGTTTTCGAGAAGAATGCTGGGAAGGCGTGTAGCGATCCTACAGTTGCTACCGATATGTTCTTAATCGTCAACTATTTAGCGTTCGTACTATTTAATACTAAGGCTGACTTGAGTTTTGTTTTGAAAAACTTTGAACCATTTCTGAGTTCTACAACAAGTAGGCTAAGTAAAAAGTACTCGATAGAACTAGCAATTGGTAAGCTGATAGAATCTAGTGAGGTCGTTCGCGGTTATAGTATTTAGTTGGATGATCATAGTTTTAGTGTCGATTTATTTCCAGTAGAGCCGGGGAGCTTTGACTTAGTTGTGAGAATGGATTGACTATCCAAGAACGAAGTGGGGATTATTGCTCGGAGAAACTAGCTAGGATACCTCGTTCTAATGGTGGAGAGGTGGTAGTTGTTCACGGAGACCGACCGAGTCGAGTGTCGAGTGTTGAGTGTTAAATGACGTCAGTATTATGAAGATGTTCAAGCTGTTACGAAAAGGCTATCCTGCGTTCTTTGTTAACATGGTGGATATGAAGGCCAAATGAAGGAATATCGGAGAGATTCCTATTGTTTGCAATTATCCAGAAGTTTTCCTAAAAGACTAACCTGGATTGCCCCCTGCGAGACAGATCAAATTCCGAATTGATCTGGTACCCGGTGCTGCACCAATTGCAAAATCTCCTTATAGATTAGCATCGTCAGAAAAGAAAGAAATGTCGAATCAGCTACAAGAGCTACTAGACAAGGGTTTCATTCGATCAAGCTTTTCGTTTTGGGGTGCACCTATTTCGTTGTAAGGAAGAAGGATGGATCCTTCAGGATGTGTATTGATTTCAAAGAGTTGAACAAGTTGACTATCAAGAATCGGTACCCTTTACCGAGGATTAACGATTTGTTCGATCAGCTATAGGGATCCAGCTACTACTCGAAGATTGATCTGCGATCTAGATATCATCAGTTGAAGGTTTCTGACGAAGATATTCCGAGGACTGCTTTTCGAACACGATATGGCCATTACGAGTTTTTAGTCATGCCTTTTTTAATTAACTAATACGCCAGCTGTATTCATGGATCTCATGAACAGAGTATGCAAACCCTAATTGGATAAATTCGTGATAGTATTCATCGATGATATACTTGCCTATTCGCGAACCAAAGAGAATCATGAGTAACATCTGAAGTTGATTATGTAGCTGTTGAGGGATGAGAAGTTGTATGCCAAGTTTTCTAAAGGTGAGTTCTGGATTCGAGAAGTTTATTTACTCGAACACATCATAAATAAGGAAGGTATACATGTGGATCTGTCTAAGATCGAAGCGATCAAGTGTTGAGAAGCGCCAAAGACCCCGTCAGGAGTACGACAATTCATAAGGTTTGCTGGGTACTACCGGAGATTTATTGAGAATTTCTCTAAATTAGTGCAGCCTTCGACACTAATAACCCAAAAGGAAAAAGGGGATTGATTGGACACAAAAGTAGGAGGAAGCTTTTCAAACATTGGAAGGAATGTTGAGAGCGTGTATGATTGGTTTCGATGGAAGTTAGGATACTCACATGCCCTTGGCAGAGTTATCCTACAATAATAAGTTATCACGCTAGTATTTAGGTTGCTCCGTTTGAAGCCTTGTATGGATGGAAGTGTCGATCACCACTTTGTTGAGCTGATGTGACAAAACCAGACCCTAGTTTATCTAGGAAACCAGCGACAGGATTTGCCTAGATCGAGGGAAGGTTAAAAGTCGCCATTGATCAACAGAAGAATTTCATGGACAATCGAAGGAAGCTATTGCAGTTTCAGGACGAAGATTGTGTTTTGTTGAAGGTGTTATCTTGGAAAGATGCTATTAGGACTAGCAGAGAAAGAAAAGCTGAGCCACATTGATTAGGTCCTTTCGAGAGCCCATCTTGAGTTGGATCAGTCGCTTATAGGCTCAAGCTACCATAGGGACTGAGTGGAGTACATGATGTGTTACATGTGTCCAGTTTGAGAAAGTGTATAATGGATAATACACTGATTTTATTCTTTGTAGAGATTTATTTAGGCGATAAACGGAAGTTTATCGAAGTACCGTAGAAGCAGTACGGATGACTAGAAGAGTTATGTTGATAACCGGAGAGGCGATTACAGAATTCTAGTAGTATATGTGATTTATTGATTGTGCAATTCGTGGATAGCTGAAATTAATGCAAGGAGGAAAGAAAATGAGTTCATGAGATTAGATACTTTCGAGAGCCCATCTCGAGTTAGATCAATCGTGTGTAAACTCAGACTACCTCAGGTATAGGGAAATGTATATGTAAATATACGTATGTTAAACCCGAAATGGTGGAACATTGATTTAACCTTTCCTGATTAAGTGCTTGTAAATGTTGAACCTTGGAAAAGGTAGAGAGCGTTGAGACGTGAGATTAGGAAATAAGAATATATGTAATATAGGTCTACAAAGATTCTTCGTAAGAATCAAAGTTTCTCGCAGAAACTACAAGACCATATTCAGCAAGCCTGTTTTTACTGTTTCCACCGAGTGCGAAAAGAAAACCTGTAGAGTAAAAATTTCGGGGATGAAATTTCCTAAACAGGGGGAAACTGTGACACCCGGCTTTTCAGGCCGTACCGTACAACTGTAACACGTGTTGTGAATAGATAAAAGGCTGTATTTGACTGATTATGATGTTTATATATGAAATTTAATGAGTTGGTAAATTTAAACCTTGGTAAAAATTATGTCAGCAACGATAAGATAAACGCTTATCGCGTAACGGTTAAAATGCGAAACGAACGTCGGTGACCGCCCGATCAGTGTTAAAATCCTAAAAATAGTCAATTATGATTATAATAGTAATTTTAATCATATTCGTGAGGAAAAATAAATTAAAACGCTAAGAAACTCTATTTTTCGAGTTTAAGCGCGTACCGCGCGATACTACGCATATTAGACAAAATATTGTCAACGCAGCCAGTCAAGACAACTGGTAATTATTTCAGTAATAATTTTGAGTGATTTTTTTTATAGAATGATAAAAAATAATTTAAAACGCACTAAGACGGGATTAAAACGCTAGATAAAATACCCGGTATCCAGTAAAATACCAGTTTTTACTCTATATTACATAAATATATGTATGTATATGTGTAAATTTGTATATATGTGGGAGTGGTAAAGAGATGGCAGCCATGCAAGGCCTCTCTCTATCTCTCTCCTCTCTCATCTATTTATTGGGTGAAAAAGACGTGCAATTATGACAATCTTACACCATGTTCCCATATATTGCAATATTCAAGAATTATGTCTCAAAAACATTCAAAACTCTCTCTCTCTCTCTTAGAAATCAGCCGAACACCCCCCTCTAACTCATCCATTTCGAAAATTTTAACTTTTTTATGAAGATTAAAGTTAAATCCAAGAAGGTTTCAAGGTGTTTTAAGGATCTAAAGGAGGTTTCTTGGTGAAACAAGCTTTCAAACATCAAAATCTAGTCAAAACCCACTAAGAAACTTGAAAGGTATAAATTTATTTTTAAAAATACATTCATGATTTTTAGTAATGATAGAGATGATGTAAAGTTTCTCTTGAACTTGGAATTTAACATAAACTTGAAAATGATAAAGGATGAGATTTCAATCAAAATGAAAATGGGTGTGTATATGTATGTATACATGTATGGCCGTGAGTATGTAGGTGTGTGTATGAGATTGTGTTTTTGATTTTGATTAAAAGATTCTTGATAAACATGTTACTTGAAAAGTAGGATGCATGTAAAAAATCAATATATGTCATAAAAGAATGTTTTAAAGGTGATTCAAGATTTGAAAGTGATATGATAAAAAGTGAACTTTGGAAGTTCATATGTATGCGTATATATGTCGTATATGTATGTATATCAAAGCATGCAATAGAAGTTTTGTTGTTAGTTCATAAATATGTGAGAACATGCTTCTTGTATTTATGGTAAATGATGAGGATTAACCATGTATACATGATGATGTTCTTGACTACTCGAACATGACTTAAATGTATGATGGAAATATAATTTAGATCATATAAAATGATAATGATGCTATATGAATGCATTAGAGGCATTTATTTGAACATGCATGATGAAAGATGAACATAAAATGATGATTTGAGGATGATTTGATAAAAATAGATTATGACCAGATTCTAAACACTAAAAATATGATTATTTTGAAGTATTTAATGATATAAAACTTTGTTACAAAGTTTACTAGTCTTGCATATTGTACTTGATGCATTAGGGGTTGTAAAATACGTGAAATCGCATGATTTATGTGACTTACACAAAAACTGCACTAATATGGTTATGATCACTATTTTACTCAGTAAATAACATGTAGTGTGTTAAAATATCAAGTCATTCCAAGTTGGGATGGTTATAGTAACGTTTAACGTAAAACTATGCGGTAAAACGGTCAAAAATCAGCTTTTCAAACGATTTTTATGAAACTAATTTAGATCAGTAAGTAAACTGATATTTTTGGTTTAAAAATGAGTATTTTAACTAATATTAAGTTTACATGGTGTTTGGTTGGTCATACGTGACTTCCGACGCCCGAAAACGTTACCGAATCGCAAAAATACGCATATTTCAATGTACACTAGTATGGGTTGTTTTTTAGTGAACCTTATGTGATAAAATGTTTTATGTGATTTAAACATGTGAATGTGAAAATATGTTAAGATTTGACAAGATAATGAGAAATTTAGATTATGCATGTATACTTGTGCGTTTTATGTGGTAGAAACGGTAAAATCGCGTTAAACGTGTAACTTGTTTGTCGAGCATGAAATTTGATACATATAAGATATTTTATGTATACTTGCCTTAAAATTACAAAATAGATAAGTTAACGAGATTACGCGTGTTACGGTGTTAATTTATGTGTACGTTTATGTATATATATTACGACGCGCAAATCGTAGATATATTACGTATAAACGGGTGTGTTAAGGGATTTACATAATAACGGTCACCAATAAAATCGTTCAAGTCACAAAATCTTAAAAATATATATATATGGACTCATATATATATTAAAAACATAATTAAAAACGTTAACTTTTCGAGAAAATCTCAAAGTTCTGTGAAAATTCTAAGAAACGGAGAAACTTAGGATTTTGTGATATATTGATTTATAAATCGTTCCTACATATAATAGGACGTGTAGAAATCAAACTGTGGGATTGCGCTATTTAAAAACACGCACCCAAAGGTGAGTGTCACTAAACCCCTCTTTTACTGCTTTGTATATGTTTTGGGGGTAGAACACGCCAAAAAGGGTTTAATAATGTTTTTGGATTAAAACATACATTTTTAATATAAATTATATATTTTCGCTGAAAATATATAGAGTTTGATAAATTATACGTTTCGAGATAAAACGTTTTTGATGAATATATGTTTGGGGAAAACAATGGTATAGTTGGAACGAATATTGCTTGGTCTCAAGAGAGTAAGTAACAGCATAGGCTTACATTTCGGTGGAGATTTCAGGGGATTCGTACAACATTGTATATTAAATTTGTCATATTAGTAGGATATATATATTGTACGTAAGGCAGACATCATATATGGTCCCAATATGGACCCTGCGCCAATGATGTCGTTTAATCGATTAAGTATTGTACGCGATGAATTGTTGGTAGATCTATCGGGTTGACAACCCCGTCGTGACTGGTCGCCCCGTGTCAAGTCAAATGACGAATTTAAGTTCTGGTTATTGTCTAGCATTGATTATCCCTGCATGGTAAATATATAGTTCGTATTGCTAGCTAACATACGAGTCCGAACGTTGACGCTATGAATTTAATATACAAAACTTGGGAAAATGCCTTAATGTCGAGCTTTCAAAATTTCGACGGATGACCCATGGATTTTATTAAGGAAGTAAATGGAGTTTTAAATTATATGGATGTTTTACAATAAACACATAATTAGAAAGTTTTCCTTTGGATCAAATTGTTTAAATTTGAATATGTGAACTCACCTTCCTTTGTGTTGACACTAGATTTTAAACGTGTTCTACAGGTACTTGAGTTCAGCTTCGGGAATTATGGCGTATCTTGTGGTTGTTGATGCATGTTTTGTCACTTAAAATGTTGGACTAAACTTTTAAACTTTCTGGGACAAATGTAATAAGATCCGTGAGGATCAGAGACAATTTAACTATGTCGTGGTTGTGTCATGTTTTGGGACATTATGTTTAAAAACTTATGTTCTAATTAAGT
Organism: Helianthus tuberosus; assembly: GCA_030545235.1. NCBI lineage: Eukaryota > Viridiplantae > Streptophyta > Magnoliopsida > Asterales > Asteraceae > Helianthus > Helianthus tuberosus. The sequence continues at coordinate 133,170,714 of CM060383.1, forward strand.
TAATATGTCCAACAATTAAATGCATCAAACATCAAGATAGAAATGGGCACCAACTTCCGTCACCACTACGTTTCATATTCCGTTGCAACGTTTTTAGGGTGTGACATTAAACACAAAGATTGGGCTTATGGGCCTTGGTCCCAAGCCCAAAACCCACTAATTAAACCCTAAGAATAAAACATTAGTAAACCATATATCCTTCATTTTGTTAATACAGCCGCACATCACGATTCCCTCCTGTTCTCCTTCATCTTCAAAGTGAAACCCTAGTCCTCTTAACTCCCTCTATACTTTACACAACAACACCCACAGCTCCACAAGCCGCACACCCCCATTCCCATTTCTCTGCTCCTCATCAAATCAACGGAGTCAATTCTGGCGGTCCCCACCGGCGTCGGTATCTCCTGGTCGAGCAACCACATCATCATCCCTCTTATACTCCCCTCCTCACACCCCTATAATCTAGTGAGAAACCAAGATGAGAGAGCTAGAAACTGTTGAACAGAGAGATAAGAGGCAGAAGTAAGTGACGGCGCCGCCGTTCCGGCGCCGGAGACGGTGGAGAACCTTTCACCTCGATTTGATTTCTGTTAGTTTATAATCTTCTGTTTCGACGAAGCACATCCATATAACAACATCAGACTCCCTCTTTCTGCTCTATGAAGGCCGGAGACAACCAGCAGAGCCGCCGCTCACGGCGACGCACGGTGACGACAACCGGAGAGAGAGGAAGTAACGGCGGTGATTTCGAGGCCCCGATGACAAATTTTCCGGTGATACCCTCACCCCTGTTCTCTTATATTTTATCTATTTATTTCTTTGTTTTCTTTGAAAAGACTGATGTTAATGACGATCGGTGGACTGACGGTGCGGCGGTTCGGTTCAGATTCATGGCAGTGGAGGTGGTTATCGGTTGGCTCAACGGGTTTGCTTGGGTTGGGTCATGTTTCGAGTCTCAATTCAGTTTCGGGTTGCGAGATGATGGTGCGGGTGACGGTCGACTGTTTGGCTCCGGCTCCGGTTCGAGTTTCGTGACGCAGTCACTTCAGGTCAGTTGTGATTCGGGTTTTGTTTTTGCTAAGTTCCGACTAGATTTTGTTAATTCTTTCGTTATTCAGCAGGTTCGGGTTCTGTACAATCGGATTCGATTCGGTGTTCGGCTCAAATCTGGTCAAAGCGGGTCAACCGTGGTCTCGATGCCGTCTGGTTTCGGGTTCGGGTCATTGGGTCAAACATGAGACGTGATACTTTTTAACGACGCTAATATTTCAATTATATTGTTTAATATTTTTGTTATCACAAAACCACATCTTATATAATTTTTAAACATAATAGAAATATATGTATATATATGTTATATTGTTTATTGAATTTTGAAAATTTTGACGACAACTTGCATTGTCGGGATCGTCCAAAAACAGAGAGAACTCTGCCCGTTTTTCGTAAAATTCCGTAAAATGAAACGTGTAAATTTTATAAAATGAAACCTATCAAATTCGATTAATTTTTATAAAATAGATACAAGTGTATAATTATTTTTATTTTTATTTTTATTTGTTTTTTTTTTATTTTATTATTTTTTTTTTTGACAACAATTCAACAATACTTTTGATAGAATTAATTTAGAAATATTACTTAAACTATATAAAATACATATATAAATATTTATATATACATACATTTACATCAACTAGATATACTTTAAATCCCACTTCAAATCCTTCGTCATAATCCCATTTACTCATGCACCCTCGTTTGCCCATATAGGGTGACCGTGGTGTTCCATCCTCCTAAACTCGTACGCTCGTCAACACTGGGATAATCGGAAGACTTAGCAATTTTGTGAGTATACTAGACCCATTTTTTTACCGTTTTCACACTTTTGGGTGTAACATGTTTTATATACAAAACGCACTTATTATACATAGTCTTATGCAAATACATAAACAAACAATCCAATACATGCTTACTATTTGTTATGCTTGATTCGTGTTTTCTGTGTGATTCTTATGTGATGAACTTGTCATTAGCTTCGTACAAGCCTCCACTTAACATGTATAGCGCTATAGGAGTAACGCACCACCCGTGAACGAGAGGTCATGTTAGGTTTATTCATTCATACTTGCGTAAACAGAGGGTTGACTTGTAAATCGCTTGCCAGTTTAATACGTTAATCTTGATAACTAAGTTTGCCATGTGGATTGTTCCTTATCATTTTTATACTTATATACTACGCACCAAACTTGTATTCTCGCCAATACCTTTGTATTGAACTACACTTTTAAAACATGTTGCAGGTTTAGCGATGACGTTGATGATGCATGGAATCTAGTAGGATGCTTAGATACACACTTTAAATTTGTATTCTTATTGTATTGTATTTCATTGTTCATGTTGTAATTGTTTCAAATCCTTGTAATTGACTCTTTAGAAATGAAATGAAAATTTATTCTTTAAATACTTGTCACAGATAGCGTTATGAAGTCTCTTGCAATCTATTTCGTCTCACTCTGATGTTTCCGCCATCGGTTGGGGTGTGACAGATTGGTATCAGAGCCATAACTATAGGGAATTAGGATAATTGCCATGCTTTTGACCTAGTTTATAGTTAAGCATCAAATTCAACCATACTTGCTTCACATGATATTTTTATGAAACATCTTTATGTGCTATTCTTGAAATGTCTTTTGCGTGTTATTTTCTCAAAATGCTTTATGTGCTTATACTTGTTATTATTATTTCGAACATACGTTTTTTTACATGTTTATACTAAAATCAAAACCACTCGTAATACACAAACGAGACGACTTCACCAAAAAAGGCTTGAAACCCACAATTTGGTGAACAACTCTCAATCCATCTACTTTTTCTTTTTACATGAAATTCACCATCAAGTTAGGAGTGAAATCCTCACCTTGATGGAGAAATTAAAATTTCAAATTCTAGTGGACCATCGTCAAAGTGTTGAAATTAAATTTCGACCCGACGAGTAACAACCACACTTAGGATACGAAATCGTCAAGTTAGGGGTGAAACCCGCACCTTGTCGACTAGTTCCACTCCTTGATCTTTTCATAAATCCCGCCAAGTCTCGAATTTTCGATTGAATTGGGATTATGTAGTAACCGGAAGGGTGAATACCGTTAACCGACATGTCGGCGAGAGTATTCCACCTATTAGGCCAAAGCATGCTCCTCAAATTCAAAAGACTTTTCAACCACGTTGGTTAGTCAACGTTCCGTTTTGGGAACCATCCAAGTTTTTATCGAACTTACGCTTTATTATTTCGATCTTTTATGATGAAATTCCCTTTTGTCAATTTTGAAACATTTTTGAGATTTCACCTTAGCATATATGATGTGTGGAAATGCAACATATAAATTACATCAAATGTGGCATAAAACTAAACCTTTTTTAGTACTAATGTTGGAAAAAGTGTGTTTTTGTCTTCCTTTTGTATTTTCAGGATTAAATGAGCTCAAATGAACAAAAGAAGCAAAAAGGCAGCTAAATCTAACGTAAATACAAGAAAAGAAATAAAAGTGGCATGCCTGACCCCCGACAGCATCTTCCCAAGCAAAAACAAGAGAACAGAAGGCTGAACACGCAAGGGGGCGTGCCCAAGTGTCTGCAGAAAAGATAAAGTTGTAGAAGCTTCTATAACCCACCACGGGGGTGTGCCCAGCGGACACGGGGCCGTGGTCAACTCTAAGATTCGCAGAATCTAGGGAAATCTTGATAGTACAGATACGCTTCTGCACACGGGGTCGTGCCCAGCGGACACGGGGGCGTGGTCAACTAATGCAGACAAACTGCAATTAATGAAGAAAGAGAAGGAAGGTGGACACGGGGTCATGCCCGAGCTGCTGTTCAGGCTATAAATAGGGGTGCTTGGCTCATTTGCAAACCATCCCTTGGCACACCACCTCTCTCACAGTTCACCCACACTCCACCACCACCACAACACCATCATCCACCACCATCATCCATCATAGAGTGTGTGAGTCGTCTCGGGATCCAAGATTGATCGTAAGAGTTCTTGACAATCAAAGGCCATGTTTGCCTAAGTCTCTTACATCATTTGGTGAAGACAAGTGTCTAGTGTAATACTTTTTATTTTTAATCATTTCGCACTTTTTATTTGGTTATGTATTAATGACTTTAATAACTAGTTTCTTATGTTGAAGGTGATTCTTCCTTATCGTTTGTCTGTGGTTTCTTGGCATTATTTTACTGTCTATATAAAATAAAAGATTTTCACCATTCATATCTCCACGGTCTATATTGAGGTATGTTGGCTACCTGGTCGGGGGTTAAGGGAACGGTTTGGTAAGAGTCTTGCCTTGTTCAGTGTATAGATCCTGCAAGGACCTGTGTCAAATTTAGTAGGACCTCCTTCGATACCCACCGGTATTGGATGGCGGGGGTCCAAACTCTTTGATCCCCTCATATGTAAGCTACTATTAAAACTTTAACCCGGCTACTTAGGACTGTATCCCTGTTGACTCAGACTACTTAGCCGAGGGTAACGTCACCTTCAAAAGAGGGGCCTACCACATTATGCATTAATAACTTAATTAATTATCTTTCAATAATCCGACCCTTTAGGATTGTATCCTTGCTGACTCAAACTACTGGGTTGAGGGTAACGTCACCTTCAAAAGAGGGGTCTACTACAATAACTAAGATAATCTCTTAAAAAGTGCAAAAGTGCGGAAATAATCAAAGGTTACACTACACACGAGTCGGATCCAAGTGATTCATCTTGTCTATCTATTTTATTTTATTTTATTTTTCAGCATTTTAGTTAGTTTTATTTTTCTTGTTTAAAAACCTTTTTCTAACTTTTGATTTGATTAGACTTTGAGGATAAACCGGTACTAAAAGCTCTTGTGTCCTTGGACGACCTCGGTATCTTACCTCTATACTACGCTCACGATGGGTGCACTTGCCCATGTGTGTGTTTAGTGTTAGTAAATATCGTGTTTTATAAATTTAAAACTTGGCTAAAAAGTGTAAAAGGGCTTAAATTATACATTAAAAACCTATCACACCTAACGCACATCAAGTTTTTGGCGCCGTTGCCGGGGACACAAGGATTTTAAGAAAGTTAGGAATCAACGGCCTAATCGTTTTTTCTAATTTTTCTTTTTTTTTAGGATTTTCTTAATTTTTCAGCTTCTGCAGAACTTAGCACGGGCCGTGCCCGCTGAACACGCCCCGTGCCCAATCTTTGGAACTGGAAATCCTGTTTTAAGTCAGACAGTAAGCTGAACACGGGGACGTGCCCACTCAACACGCCCCGTGCCCAAGTTTCAGTTACTGAAAACAGAACTGTAAGATCCCGACGGTTGGTAATTTCTGACACAAACATGAGAGATACTGATATTTTTTACTTTCGGCACTCTTATGGTACGTGGTGTCAAATATGTGGTGGCCCTCGTAAAGATTTAGAATGTTATTTTCTAAATTATAAGCCCCATTATATAGACCCATTGTTTTCCTGTAGCCTTAAGAGGGGCGAAAGTAAAAATAATCCCTATCTCTCCCTCGAATGCTCTCAACCGAACCTTCTAGGAGAAATGCTTCTTGATGAACTATTTCAATTGGAAGATCTAATTCTTAATTGGTTAAAAGAACTTAAGATGGATTTCAATAATTCATCTCAAGATGATACCCAAGAAGAATTGTTGGGATCGCATTCGAATAAAAACAACTTCGTTGTTCCCAATATTACCTCTAACTCTAGCAAAGACTTGGGCGATAGTCGTCCCTGTGTCGATTGTGCCGTGAAGGACTCCCCATCGACTTCCTTCGGTGCATACATAGACCTGAGCGATTTGGCATACACCTTCTTTAACGAGAGCCCGGGAAAGGGTTGGACTTGTCCACCTACAATTAGCATAGGAATCACCCTCACCGACAACCTCTTGCGTTCTCGTCTTAATCTAGAGCAATTAAGGTATCTTAGGCACTTTGGGGTTGTTCCATCCAGTAAGGAACCACCCGATCCAGATAAGTTCCTTAGAAATAGACGAAGCTTCATAAACAACCTCTAGACATGGGGCCGTGTCCAGGTCAACACGCCCCGGGTCCACCAAAAGATTCCTTTCTGACTTTTCATCAGAATACGGACAAAATGTGTCAGGACCTCGCCTGCACACGGGGCCGTGTCCAGCCGACACAGGGCCGTGTGCAGCGTGCTGTCGTTTTCTATAAATGCAGCCAAGAATCCTGCACATTTGGACCATTCCAGGGACAGAGATTTGAGGGAATCTTGGTATTTTCTAAAAAAAGGTTCTCAACAACCATCTTGTCCTTTCCTCTTTTGTCCATTACCTTCTTCTCCATCTCTTTCACCTCAACACCTCCATTAGAGCTTGAGATCAACATGATTCCAAGCTTTATTGTGATGTTTGTTAGATTTTTTTTCAAGGAATCTTGTTAAAAATAAGTTTTGCAACATTGTTTTAAGTTATTTCTGCTCAAAAATGCTTTAAAAGTTGGAAAAATAATTTAAAACTCCGAGATTCCTTGTTCTAAAAATCTGCAGAAAGGTGAACACAGGGCCGTGCTCACTGAGCACGGGGCCATGTCCGAGGGTACTGTTTCATTAAAATAAACTCTTTTCCGTTTATTTTCGTAGAATGTCAAGCCAAAACAGTGGAACCTCTTCTGCGCACTCCAGAAACAGTCGAAGGGAAAGAAGGTCTTCAATTGAAGCAACTCTCGTTCGCTACGTGATGGCATTACGTGAGGCTCTTGATGAGATGACATCGGTAGAGGAGGTCCTCATAGACCGTATAAATTATCTTACGGTGGGGTTGGAAAACAGTTTTCAAGAAATCAACCTCTTGCACCAGAGGTTGAACATTCTTGTGACACCTCCCATGGAACCAATTCTCCCTCAAGAGGATTGGAACCTAGCACTTGGAGTTAACAATCCCACCGGATGGGATGACATTCCAGCGGAGCCACCTCTTGAAAATCTACAAGAAGTCCCGGTGGAGGTTGCACCCCCTCAAACCAATGCCAATGAGCCCGCTTTTCTTCTCCCAAGGGAGATAGAGGAATGGATCGCCGACGTATGAGGGACACATGTCCGGAGGAAGAAGTTCTTCGTGCCACACCGAGAGAATTATCTTTTCGGAAATTTTGCTAATAGAATAAACTTAGGCTAGAACTTCTTGGTTTAGACTTCTTGTGCTTCTTTTGACCTATTTATCTAGAATTTTAACTTAATAGGACTATTATGTAATTCTCTCTATTTAATGGAATGACGGTTTTAGTTAAATTGGTGTTTGGATGATGTTGTAATGGGTAAATCACACTCGGGATGGTGAAGGATACCAAGGAAAACTTGAACAGCGCCCCATGCACAAAAACAGGGCCACCTGACAAACTTTTCTTCATTACAGCAAGTTCAGCAAGGGCCGTGCCCGCCCAACACGGCCCCGTGCTGCACAATCTGCAGGAAATGACCAGTTCAAGTAACTGGACACGGGGCGTGCTCGCTGAACACGCCCCCGTGCCCAGGCTTCTGTTTCTTTTTACTCATTTTTGTTACTGGCGATCTGAACACGGGGCCGTGCCCGGACACCACTGGGTCGTGTCCAGACGCCTAGTAACATAAATTTTTGCTTTTTCACACCTTTTTACACATTCAATCAACCTAAAAACTTATTTTTGGGACACATTGAGGACAATGTGTAATTTAAGTGTGGGGGGGTTGCTAAAACCTTGAATCTTGCAAGTCCTAATTACAAGCCTTACACAAAACTCTATTGGAACCGCTAATCACCCCAAATTTTTTCAAAAATTTTCATTTTTTTTTTTACTTGTCTAGGTTTAATTTGGGAGTTTCAAGTTCTAAAAAGGTTATATTTTTACAAATTTACAACCGATAGCGTCGTGATAAAAAGATCCAACATAAGAAAATTATGAAACGGCATGACAAGTTTAGTTAAAATTTGATTACATATACTTGATCGCATAAAAACCCATTCCCACAAAAAGTGAGTTTTGAGCCTTTATTGAGCATACAAATACATATATTTAAACTAATTGCTCATTTTTCGTTTCTTGTGTGAATAGCCGCTTGGTTCTTACGACTCTAGAACTTGCCACGACAATACATTCCCGGTCCTTACCAACTTAAACCCGAGTAAGTAAATGATGGAGGCATTAGGACTAACCCTTTTTATTTCTACACCATTATTTTTCCTTTTTTTTACCACCTACCCAAAATCCCCCTAGTTAACCCCTTTGAGCCTAAACCTTTTTATTTCTTAACCCAAAACAAACACCCTTTTACCCACCAAAACTTTCCTTTTTTTTATTTTTAACCCTTTGTTTTAGTAACAAGCTCGGTTTTTCTCAAGTCTTCCTTATGAAAAAAAAAATATGATGATGAAGCAAAAAGAAGTAAACAAACAAGTTTATCAAAAAGAACTTTGTTTGAAAAAAGTGCTTCATCAAAAATAAAAAGTTACAAAAAAATAAAAGTCTTACGAAAACCGACGCTTTTTACGTCTTTCGCCCTTTTTCTAACCACTAACCCAACCACCTACCTTTAACCCAAGCCTAACCCGTCACCCAAAAAGTCCTCTTGATATTTACAAAGGTGTATAGTTAAAAAGGAGGAGGATTGATTGCTTGGCAAGCTTATGGTAGGAGTAAGTTCCATGCCGCTCTCGAGTGATTCACTAAAAAAAACATCTTCGGCCGAGTGTTGAGTGATCCCCGTGAGGTATGTGAACTTGTATATAAGTGGAATTTTAAAAAGGCATGTTATGCCCTAATAAGTAATTTATCTTATGTAATGTTTTAAATAAATCATGACGAATAGGATTGTAAATAAAATAAAAATAAAACCTAATAAAAATCTTGGAATCCCGACACTCTATGACAAGCCCAAAAACCTTCTCTTCTACCCATTCCATTTGGGAGCGTAAAGCCACATTATAAAGAGTTTTGCTTGAGGACAAGCAAAGATTCAAGTGTGGGGGTATTTGATGTGTGCAAAATGCAACATATAAATTACATCAAATGTGGCATAAAACTAACCCTTTTTTTAATACTAATGTTGGAAAAATTGTATTTTTGTCTTCCTTTTGTGTTTTCAGGATTAAATGAGCTCAAATGAACAAAAGAAGCAAAAAGGCAGCTAAATTTAACATATATACAAGAAAAGGAATAAACGTGGCATGCCCGACCCCCGACAGCATATTCCCAAGCAAAAACAAGAGAACAGAAGGCCGAACACGCCCCGTGCTCAATGAGCACGGGGGCGTGCCCAAGTGTCTGCAGAAAAGACAAAATTGTAGAAGCTTCTATCACCCATCACGGGGGCGTGCCCAGCGGACACGAGGCCGTGGTCAACTCTAAGATTCGCAGAATCTAGGGAAATCTTAATAGTACAGATACGCTTCTGCACACGGGGTCGTGCCCAGCGGACACGGGGGCGTGGTCAACTAATGCAGACAAAATGCAATTAATGAAGAAAGAGAAGGAAGGTGGACACGGGGCCGTGCCCGAGCTGCTGTTCAGGCTATAAATAGGGGTGCTTGGCTCATTTGCAAACCATCCCTTGGCACACCACCTCTCTCACACTTCACCCACACTCCACCACCACCACAACACCATCATCATCCATCATCCATCATCCATCATAGAGTGTGTGAGTCGTCTCGGGATCCAAGATTGATCGTAAGAGTTCTTGACAATCAAAGGCCATGTTTGCCTAAGTCTCTTACATCACTTGGTGAAGACAAGTGTCTAGTGTAATACTTTTTATTTTTAATCTTTTCGCACTTTTTATTTGGTTATGTATTAATGATTTTAATAACTAGTTTCTTATGTTGAAGGTGATTCTTCCTTATCGTTTGTCCGTGGTTTCTTGGCATTATTTTACTGTCTATATAAAATAAAAGATTTTCACCATTCATATCTCCACGGTCTATATGGAGGTATGTTGGCTACCTGGTCGGGGGTCAAGGGAACGGTTTGGTAAGAGTCTTGCCTTGTTCAGTGTATAGATCCTGCAAGGACCTGGGTCAAATTTTGTAGGACCTCCTTCGATACCCACCGGTATTGGATGGCGGGGGTCCAAACTCTTTGATCCCCTCATATGTAAGCTACTATTAAAACTTTAACCCGGCTACTTAGGACTGTATCCCTGCTGACTCAGACTACTTAGCCGAGTGTAACGTCACCTTCAAAAGAGGGGCCTACCACATTATGCATTAATAACTTAATTAATTATCTTTCAATAATCCGACCCTTTAGGATTGTATCCTTGCTGACTCAAACTACTGGGTTGAGGGTAACGTCACCTTCAAAAGAGGAGCCTACTACAATAACTAAGATAATCTCTTAAAAAGTGCAAAAGTGCGGAAATAATCAAAGGTTACACTACACACGAGTCGGATCCAAGTGATTCATCTTGTCTATCTGTTTTATTTTATTTTATTTTTCAGCATTTTAGTTAGTTTTATTTTTCTTGTTTAAAAACCTTTTTCTAACTTTTGATTTGAATAGACGTTGAGGATAAACCAGTACTAAAAGTTCTTGTGTCCTTGGACGACCTCGGTATCTTACCAACACTATACTACGCTCACGATGGGTGCACTTGCCCATATGTGTGTTTAGTGTTAGTAAATATCGTGTTTTATAAATTTAAAACTTGGCTAAAAAGTGTAAAAGGGCTTAAATTATACATTAAAAACCTATCACACCTAACGCACATCAATATACATCATACTATTACTTTTCATACGATTATACATTATTAGCATGCATAATTTCACGTAATTTTATTTACACTTTTTATAACAACAAGTGGAGGCATATCATCGAGATAGGAGTGATTTCCTTACCTTGATGATTAACTCCGCTTCTTTTTCTCACCTTACAACGGCCTTGCCAACGGGTTAGGGGTGATTCCCTTACCTAGGTGATCGTTAGCGATAATTTCTTTAATAGACTATATTATGTAAACACGATCATATTTATACCCAATCGTTTATCATTAGTCAAATTCCTAATTATTTCAAAATGCATTGTTATTATAAACGAATTTCTTATTCTACAATCTATTTACATATCGCTAACACACACAAAATTCTTAGCTTTTACCATAAACGCTTATTCCCCGATTTTCAAAATTTCACGAAATGCTACTTATCAACCCAGTCGGTCTAATAAATCCATTGCCCACAAAATTTCCTATTCAATGTAATTGTTAAAACACGCTCATCTCATATCCTTGAACTAGAGATTTTATTTTCAATTGGGAATCAAACCAACTTTTCGCACACGCCTCGTATTCATATTTAAACTTATATTATGCTCATGCTTTGTTCATACTCAAGATTTATACTTTCGCACCTATACGCGAGCGAAACCCAAGGGATTCGCTTGCGTTGGTCTTATACTATTTGGAACGCAAACATGCTTATATGTTACATTTCTATATGCACGCAACCTTATTTTTCAAAATTTGTGTATACCTTGATTCATACGCAACTAGTACAAGCTATGCGGATCATGCGATGATTAGTATAATCGCTGGTGCACACGGGATTATAGTAATGGGCGTATGAGAACCATAGAGTGTACACTGGGTATGGTAAGACACAGAATGTAACATGACACCGAATACGAAACAGACGTAATATGGTCAAAACATGGTGGATACGCCGCTGATACTTCCTATATATAAGTGTTTTCACCATGCTACCAAACGTTTGTAAAACGTGCCATGAGAAATTCGGTGTCTTGCAGACCTTTTGGACCTAATACAAACTTTCAACAACTCACAAACGCATTATATCCGATTATCCACGACGAGACTCCATTCTTAGTACGCTACTTTTGTCTATCCAATACTTGTGACATTCTTATACTTGCATTCACTTAGAGTCAATCGTTCATTTCCATACTTCTACTATCCTCCATTATTCCTTTCCTTTATACGAACCTCGTTCACTATCAAGTCTGTTTAAACGTTTGAATCCTAATCTATCTCCTTACCTTTAAAACTACCTTTCTATTCTCCACTCATGTGCAAACACCTATAGTTGGTCGTTACCTCCAAAATAACCGTTTTATGTAAATGTCAAACCTTCTCGTTCCTCTTAATAAAACAATTTTATACAAATATGCAATTTGGTGCTATCCTTTAAACTTTCCATGCAAACTACCTCACTTTTCATCAAATACAAATCGTTTTATACAAGATTTTCCTTCTTAAATACGACATATTTCTAATACACCCCCCAAATTTGAGTTATTCGAAACTGTTTAAACTCAACACACGTACACGCTTTTACTTATGCTAAGTATTTCGATTCATTTTCAACCAAACGAACTCTTTTACAAACCTATCTTTTCGTTCTTCAAGTTTCATACTTTTCAAAACGTCTCAAACTTCAAAGCCTCAAATTTTAAACAATCCTCTTCTGTTTGCCAAAACCCTTTCAAGTCTTCTTTTTGAATAAATTTCGGGATGAAATTTCCTAAAGGAGGGGAGACTGTAACGCCTCGTATTTCCGCATTCTATTTTATATATATATATATGTATATATTCGTAAGAATTACGGGCCACATAAACACAGAGATTGGGCTTTTGGGCCTTGGGCCCAAGCCCAAAACCCACTAATTAAACCCTAAGCATAAAACACTAGTAAAGCATACATCCTTCATTTTGTTAATACAGCCACACATCACGATTCCCTCCTGTTCTCCTTCATCTTCAAAGTGAAACCCTAATCCTCTTAACTACTATCCATCTCTCAAAACTTACACAAGAACTCCCTCCATACTTTACACAACAACACCCACAGCTCCACAAGCCGCACACCCCCATTCCCATTTCTCTGCTCCTCTTCAAATCACCGGAGTCAATTCTGGAGGCCCCCACCGGCGTCGGTATCTCCTGGTCGAGCAACCACATCATCATCCCTCTTATACTCCCCTCCTCACACCCCTATAATCTAGTGAGAAACCAAGATGAGAGAGCGAGAGACTGTTGAACAGAGAGAGAAGAGGCGGAGGTAAGTGACGGCGCCACCGCTTTGGCGGCGGAGACGGTGGAGAACCTTTCACCTCGATTTGATTTCTGTTGGTTTATAATCTTCTGTTTCGACGAAGAACATCCATATAACAACATCCAACTCCCTCTTTCTGCTCTATGAAGGCCGACGACCACCAGCAGAGCACAGCGACGACAACCGGAGAGAGAGGAAGTAACGGCGGTGGTTTCGAGGCCCCGACGACAAATTTTCCGGTGATACCCTCACCCATGTTCTCTTATATTTTATTTATTTATTTCTTTGTTTTCTTTGAAAAGACTGATGTTGATGACGATCGGTGGACCGACGGTGCGGCGGTTCGGTTCAGATTCATGGCAGTGGAGGTGGTTATCGGTTGGCTCAGCGGATTTGCTTGGGTTGGGTCACATTTCGAGTCTCAATTCAGTTTCGGGTTGCGAGATGATGGTGTCGGTGACGTCCTACTGTTTGGCTCCGGCTCCGGTTCGAGTTTCGCGACGCAGTCGCTTCAGGTCAGTTGTGATTCGGGTTTTGTTTTTGCTAAGTTCCGACTTGATTTTCTTAATTCTTTCGTTATTCAGCAGGTTCGGGTTCTGTACAATCGGATTTGGTTTGGTGTTCGGGTCAAATCTGGTCAAAGCGGGTCAACCATGGTCTCGGTGCCATCTGGTTACGGGTTCGGGTCATTGGGTTAAACATGAGACGTGAAACTTTTTAACGACGCTAATATTTCAATTATATTGTTTAATATTTTTGTTATCACAAAACTGCACCTTATATAATTTGTAAACATAATAGAAATATATGTATATATATGTTATATTGTTTTGTTTATTGTTTATTGAATTTGAAAATTTTGACGACAACTTGCATTGTCGGGATCGTCCAAAAACAGAGGAAACTCTGTCCGTTTTTCGTAAAATTCCGTAAAATGAAACGTGTAAATTTTATAAAACGAAACCTATCAAATTCGATTAATTTTTATAAAATAGATATAAGTGTATAATTATTTTTATTTATTTATTATTTTTTTTTTTTTTGACAACATTCCAACAATACTTTTGATAGTTTAGAAATATTACTTAAACTATATAAAATACATATATAAATATTTATATATAAATACATATATAAATATTTATATATACATACATTTATATCAACTAGATATACTTTAAATCCCACTTCAAATCCTCCGTCATAATCTCGTTTACTCATGCACCCTCGTTTCCCCATATAGGGTGACCGCGGTGTTCCATCCTCCTAAACTCGTACGCTCGTCAACACTGGGATAATCGAAAGACTTAGCAATTTTTTGAGTATACTTGACCCATTTTTTTACCGTTTTCACACTTTTGGGTGTAACATGTTTTATATACAAAACGCACTTATTATACATAGTCTTATGCAAATACATAAACAAACAATCCAATACATGCTTACTATTTGTTATGCTTGATTCGTGTTTTCTGGGTGATTCTTATGTGATGAACTTGTCATTAGCTTCGTACAAGTCTCCACTTAACATGTATAGCACTATAGGAGTAACGCACCACTAACCACCACCATCCGATTTTATTTCTTCATCTTTTCTTGCCAACCAAACAACAAAAGGTAATGATTCATTCCATTCTCACATGGTAACCAAACAATACATGGAATGGTAATGATCAATTCCATTACCTCATCCATTCCATTACCTCGTCCATTCCATTCTATCGCCTATTCCATTACCCCATACCAAACATACCCTGAGTCTCTGACCCTTCATCTTTCCCTCATGTTCCCTGTAGACACTCCTCGCATCATTTTCCATCGCGAACCTAGCAACGTTGATGAACAACCTATAACTTCCTATCCAAATATTCCTCATCTGCTTTTCTAGCTCGGCCGCATCTTTCACCCCTTTGAAGCTAGCAAAACCGAATCGGTAGCCCTTTTTGTCTCTTTTCCTTGCGATATAAACCCCCTGAATCGACCCGAGTGATCCTAAAGCTTCCGCGACGTCCTTTGAGCTGCACCTATCCAGTAGCCTCGACACAAAAAACTTCGTAATATCACCTGTACTCCGGCTGTCCATGTCTTTTGCTTGTTACGGTCATATATAAGTTTTGACCATGTCTTTTATTTCCAAACAACTAAGGTGCTGTTTGTTTTTTGGCCAGAAGCACTTCTGGCCACTTATGTCTGCGTCGCGCAGACACGCGCAGACCTTGGGTCCTGCAGCTTGTTTGCTTTCCAGAAGCACCTCTCACCTTTTACCTCTTCCCCACCTCTTCCCCACGCAAACATAAGCCCACCTCTTCTCACCTCTTCTCTCTTTCAAAACACAGATATGTCTCTGCTCTCTTTCTTCTTCAACTTAAAAACCCTAATCTTATCCCCCACCTCCATATCCTCTACAAACACACACCACAGTCGATCTCTCTCTCCCTCACACATGGTCGTCGGAATCCGGCGACGGTGCCGCTTGGCTACAGTCAAAATCTCATCTCCAAACATGCTCACCCCCGCACCCCTCGTCTCCTCTACAAGCTCCGACGATCGGAGCCGCGCCTCCAGCGACCTCCGGCGTCTCTCCAGTTACAGGTTTCCTCGGGGTTTGTTGGTTTCCAAGCTTCCATTTGAGTCAACCGATTACAAGTGTGTGGTTGATGCGGGTGGTGAATGGTGGTGGCGCGGAGCGGCATCGGAGAGAGAAAGTCAGAGAGAGAGAGAGAGAGGCCGGAGAGGAAGAAGGGGGTGGTGGAATGACGAAGGCGGTGGTGGTGGTTGCGACGGGGGTTGTGGAACGACGGTGGTGCTTGACGGTGGTTGTTGGTTGTGGTGGTGGCAGGTGGACGGTGGAGGAGGTGGTGGCGGATGGCTGTGGTGGTGGTGGTAGATGAAGGCAAAGAGAGAGGAGTGTTCTGTGTGTGTGTTGTGTGTGTTGTGAAGTGGTTTTTGTGGAAGTAAAAAAAACAAACCCTCTTTTCCTTGCAGTCTGCAGACCTTTGGTCCATCTCTTCTCCTGCAGATGCCTGCAGATATGGTCCGCATACTGCAGAACTTTTGCATCTGAAAAAACAAACACCGCCTAAGTAAACTTGGATTTTTGTGTGTATATATATACACAACGATCTTGACATCACATGTCATCGCACACTTTTGCTCTTGATAACCCCTCTTGCTTTGCATTCACTTTTACAGCATTTATAGCAATGGCTAGTGAGCAAAAAAGATGGTCAGTTATGCATGTATTACCATTAATATTAATACTAAAAATGGTTTCCTTTGAGGTTAACGGGGACCCTCAAGTTCCATGTTACTTCATTTTTGGCGATTCTTTGGTCGATAACGGGAACAATAATCGTATCGAGTCATTGGCTAGAGCCGATTACTTGCCATATGGCATTGATTTCCCTAGTGGCCCGACAGGAAGGTTTTGCAATGGCAAAACAATTGTGGATGCTGTTGGTAAGTTAAATTTTAAACATCTTATTTTAGATCCACTAATTAGAAAAATTTGTCAATTCCATCATTAAGGTTATTTAGTCATATATATATATATATGATTTCTTTATATTGTGCAACTAGATAAAAATTCAATAATCATGGAATTTTCTTTTTTGTTATTTTCTCGTAACTAATCTCAAGTTATTTACGAAATTGCCACCATCTCATATTACCAAGTTACAAATTCTTTCATTTGTAGCTAAGCTACTGGGATTTGATGATTATATTCCACCATATGCAAATGCTAGGGGTCGCGCGATACTTAACGGTGTGAATTACGCCTCAGCAGCAGCTGGAATTAGAAACGAAACTGGCAAACAATTGGTACATTTTCTCTAAAGTTCCACAATAATATTCCCAAAACATTTTCAACTATTTATTTATTTTTTAAAATAACTAAACACTAATAATTCATTCATTGATATGTAGGGTGCACGAATTAGCTTTGCTGGCCAGGTGAATAACTACAAAAATACAGTGTCACAAGTTGTGAATATACTCGGAGATAAAGATTCAGCAGCGAATCATCTTAGAAAATGTATACACACGGTTGGATTGGGAAGCAACGATTACATCAATAACTATTTTATGCCTAATTACTACCAAACTAGTAGGCAATATACCCTACAGCAGTATGCTTCTGTTCTCATTCAACAATATTCTGAGCTATTACGAGTAAGTAGTACAATTTTTATTCTTAAAACTGGACCAGACCGGTCAGATCAAGATGGGGTGAGCAGAAAATCGAAATAACCGAATTGTAACCGAAATAACCGAAGAAACCGAACTGAAACAAAAAACGACGGTTCGGTTTTCGGATTTTTAATAACCGAAAATTTCGGTTCGGTTTTTGGATAACCATTGTCAATAACCGAAAAAAGCCAAACCGAACCGATAACTTACGATCCATATATTTTTATGTTTAAGTTTAAGTTTTTTAAGTGTTTAACCCAATGCTAGTAGAATTTATTAATTTTATTCTTGGATCTTAAGTATTTATAATAAAAACGTTAGATGTTTGTTTATAATTGAAATGATTTATTTATTTATTACCTACAACAAATAACCAAATTTAATATACAAGTTAAATGATCTTCAAGTTATTATAAAAGAAAATGTCTTAATAAAAACTTTGGAAAGACATAAAAATAGATTAGAAGGTTAGATTTATGTAAATAATATTAATTAAAGAGGTTAACTATAATAACTTAAATGTAAATATATAAGAAAGATTATGATATTTTAAATTATACATTTTATTTTTTGAATCTTACATAATTTTGTTCCATAAACCGAAAAACCGAACCGAACCGGCGTAAAAACCGAAAATCTGAAACCGAGAAAAACCGAAACCGAACAGTTTTAAAAAAACCAAAAACCG
The DNA here is from genome assembly GCA_030545235.1 of Helianthus tuberosus. Taxonomy (NCBI): domain Eukaryota; kingdom Viridiplantae; phylum Streptophyta; class Magnoliopsida; order Asterales; family Asteraceae; genus Helianthus; species Helianthus tuberosus. The sequence goes on from CM060383.1 coordinate 133,188,642, forward strand.
ACATTTCGGTTTCGGTTTTGCCCAAAAACCGAACCGAACCGAACTGTGCACACCCCTATCAAGAACCATCACTTTTTGAACCGGAAAACTTGACCGGTGGTTGGACGGGATTTCAACTTTTTTTTTTTTTTTATTTTACATTTATTGTTTTTCTTCCTAAATCTCATTTATATTGTTTATTCTAGGATCATATTTGCTTAATGTTACACATTTTTTTACATATACACACCAAAAAATAAAATAGTTAAATATCATTTTTATATTATCTACTACGTAATCCGGTTTTTAAAACCTGTCCAATCAATCAACCAATAAGACGGCTGGTCAATGATTGGTCTGGTTATGAAAACATTGGCAAATGGTTAACTTTCATGGTTATTGTTTGTTTTCTAATACCACGAAAAATGAATTTGACAATTTCAGGAATTGTATAACCATGGTGCGAGGAAACTTGCGTTGAATGGCATTGGACAGATCGGGTGTGTCCCAAATGCATTGTCTCAAAGCCAAGATGGTACTACATGTGTCGAGAAGGTCAACTCCGCAATCAAATTGTTCAACAACGAGTTGATATCTCTTGTTAATAACTTCAACAGGGATCTACCTGATGCAAAATTCATCTACATCAACAATTACGACATTTTCCAAGATTTTATCAATAACCCTCATGCCTATGGTACGCATTTAGATCATCACCCTTTCATCGTTTATAGATCTAGATCGAATAGTTGCGATTCAACAAAACATAACTTTGTTTATTCTGAATGAAATATTTAGGTTTCAAAGTGACAAATGCTGGATGTTGTGGAGTGGGAAGGATCAAAGGCCAAATTACTTGTGTTCCTGGTCAAGCACCTTGTCAAAATAGAGATGAACATTTATTTTGGGACGCTTTTCATCCAAGTGAAGCTGCAAATGTAATCGTTGGTCGGAGATCTTACAGTGCCCAGTCAAGATCGGATGCTTATCCGATGGATATTCGTCAACTAGCTCAGCTTTAAACTTATACTACGTTTTGCCACATTTGTACAACTTGATAATTTATTACCTTTGGAATTGTGCTTGATAATTTGTGTTTTCGGCGATTGTTTTGATAAATGTATTTATGATATTGTTAATGCTATATGAAAACAGCAAGATTAAGCATTAGTTCGGATTTAATCTATGGTATCAGATACCTTGGTCATAAATAAGGATCCATCACTATCTAAATTTCTTTTAAAGTATATAACCTTTACCAAAAGTATTGCATTGTGGTGTTTATCGGTTTCTTTGTAACCACTGGATTTAACTCACATCGATGCCTAAACTTAGCGTTGCACACTAAGATTGTTCTTTTTTTTAAACTAGTGGTAAGACCCGTGTGGAAACACGGGTGGTTTTTAGAAAACCATGCATAACACATTTTAATAGAAAGTAAAAAAATAATTAGTGTAGACTTACAAAATTGATATAAACTAATAGTCAACAGGTTTAGTCAACAGGAGTCCCAGTATGTTGATAACCTAACCACTACTGTCTATCGACTGTTAAAAACCTATGTTGCTTTCCAACAGACGTTTGCTAACAACTGTCATCCATTATCTCCAACAGAGGTTGTCACATTGATAGATGCTAAGTATAAGATCTTAGTCAACCCATGTTAAAAGGGTTAGTCAACAGAAGTTAAACGGGTTAGTCATCAGATGTTAAGAGAATAATGCTATGAACAATGAATTTAGTGCTCTCATTAAAAATGAGACCTAGGAACTTATTACTAAAACACCATATATGAACATTTTCGCAGCATGTGTTCTCAGGATAGGCTTCATGCAGAGCAAGTATCAGATGCTTTCACAAACTTCTATTGCTTTCCAACAGACGTTTCCTAACAACTGTTCCTCCATTATCCCCAACAGACGTTGCCACCTTGACAGATGTTAAGTATCAGATGTTAACCAACCCATGTTAAAAGGGTTATTCAACAGATGTTAAAAGGACAAACAGATGTTAGCAGGTTTTTGAGCTTTTATAAAAATGTAATTTTAGCTCATTTTACGATAAGATTGTAATGAATGATCATGTATGTTTTTAAATTCATAACTTATAAGGTTTGTACTTTACAGATTTCATAAACAATCATACATAAATAAATACTCGACAACAACTTACATGATTTACACTTATGTAACATCTAAAAACACAGGTAGCCTTTAGAAAATTTCCATACAAAAATTTATTAAAAACACAAATCACTATACATTGTTCTTTACGAATTGCCGGAATATTCGTAAATTCATAATTGTTCTTTTTCAACAATACACATGATACACTAATATAACATTTAATAAAAAAATCACACCTAATAAATTTATAATGCATTATAATACATGTTACAAGTTGTTCGATATAAAAAACATCATCCAAAATTTATAATAAATATGATTATGTAGAAGATAGACAATTAAATGTTTAAAAGTCATCAACCCTGACATAACATGTCATCATAGGTTTTGTAAAACTTCTTTGTAAACTACATTAGTAGTGGTTGTACAAACTCGTTTTTCATTAGTACCAAAGAAAGGAGGTATGACGGTAATAACTAATGATAAAAATGAACTTATACCAACGAGAACTGTCACCGGATGGATGGTTTTATCGACTATCGCAAATTAAACGAAGCAACGAGGAAAGACCAATTTCCTTTACCATTAATCGACCAAATATTAGAAAGACTATCTGGTCATAAATTCTATTGTTTTCTCGATGGTTTCTCCAGGTATTTTCAAATTCGCAAAGCACCGGAGGACCAAGAAAAAATAACTTTTACATGTCCCTATGGAACTTTTTCTTATCGACGCATGCCTTTTGGTCTATGCAATGCCTTCGCTACGTTTCAACGTTGCATGGTGGCCATCTTCCATGACATGATAGAAAAAACCATAGAAGTTTTCATGGATGACTTTTCTATCTTTGGAAATACATTTGACAAATGCCTCGATAACCTTGAACGAATGTTATCCCGATGTGAGGAAACTAACATCGCCTTAATTGGGAAAAATGTCATTTCATGGTAACTGAAGGAATATAGGCGATTTTATAGGCGATTTATCAAAGACTTTTCGAAAATCTCTAGACCTCTAACAAAAATTACTTGAAAAAGATGCACCATTCATCTTCGACAAGAAATGCAATAAAGCTTATCTTACCCTCAAAGAAATGCTAGTCAATGCACCAATCATGATAGCACCCGATTGGAAACTACCTTTTGAAATCATGTGCGACGCAAGCGACTTTGCAGTTGGAGCTGTCTTAGGACAACGAAAAGAAAAACACTTTCACCCAATATACTATGCAAGTAAAACTCTTAACCATGCTCAAGAAAATTATACAACAACCGAAAAAGAGTTACTAGCCATAGTATTTGCTTTTGATAAATTCCGTTCTTATCTTGTTATTTCTAAAACAATAGTCTATACGGACCATGCCGCCATTCGATACCTCTTCAAAAAACAAGATGCCAAACCACGTTTGATCCGGTGGATTCTTCTCCTCCAAGAATTCGATATTGAAATAAAAGATAAACGAGGAGCCGAAACACCGCCGCCGATCATCTATCTCGCTTAGAAGATCCCGCTTTGGAGCTAACTCGGGAAGAACTCATCAATGAAAAGTTCCCCACCGAATCCTTGGATATGGTTGAATATCAAGAAGAACCATGGTACGCCGACTATGCTAACTACCTAGCTAGTGGTCCACTTAATTAAATAGTATGGAATGGTTTAGCTTAAGCTTAAAAAAGACCGTAAGGGACGATTGGACGATATGAAGAGTCTCGTGATCGAACAGAACACTTGAACAAGGATGATCAGCGATTGTAACTCAAGGACGATTGACTTTCCCTTTAACGATTCGACGAATAGAGTCACAAACCGAAGACGCGGGAGTCATCGTTTCTAAATTTCTGATCAAAGTGGGGAGCTAAACATGAGTAAATGTTAGTTTTTTTATTCTTTGCTTGTGGAATATTAATAAAGTTTAGACCAAATGTTAGTTTTTTAGAGAAAATTTCACTTTTTGTCCTTTATGTTTGCACTGAATTTTGAAACATGCCCTTTAAAAGTTTTAGTTTCAATTTATGTCCAAAAAACACATGTTTTATATCATTTTATGTCCTTTACACCAAACTGAGTTAATTTACTCAGTTAGGTTTATTTAATGCAAGGGTATAATTGGTATTTTACCTTACTTATTTTGTTTCAACATTTTCTGCCATAAATATCAAAATCAAGAACACACTCTCTCTTCATCAATCATCACATCTCTCCCCTGTTTCTCTCTCTTAAAAAAAACCCTAGATCTAAAATTGTTTTCCCCTGTTTCCATCGGCACAAGCGAAGCATCTAGCACTGATCCACGCTGCAGAAGTTGCTGAGAAAAAGAGGAAGAAAACTCGACATCCACTAGATGTGAAGACAAGCAACAATGCTGAAGGGCCAAATGGGGCCAAGTTATACTCCATTTCCTTAAGAAATCCCTTGAGCACAGGTGGATCTGTGTCATTAGAAGTTTCGTATGTTTTGACCCAATCTCTTGAACCTTTCCCTATAGAGATAAGTCAATCAGAACCGCAACTTGTCTTGTACCGTGACAGTGCGTTAATATTGTCACCATATGAAATTAAACAACAAACTACAGTTATTAGGACACCAAGCACCAAAGTGGAATCATTTGCTAGAGTAGAACCGTCTACCCATTTGCGTACTGAGCTCAAGTATGGGCCTTATGAGGACCAGCCTGCATTTTCATATACTCCTATCGTTGTTCATTTTGAGAATAACAATCCATTTGCTGTAAATGAGGAACTTGTTAGAGAAATTGAAATTTCTCACTGGGGCAACCTGCAAGTTACCGAGCATTACACATTGGTGCATAACGGTGCTAGACACAAAGGAGGGTTCTCAAGGTCAGGCCGCTAGTCTGAACTCTGAATCACCAATGTGGTTATGTGTCGTTTACTTTGTTAATTAGTTTTTGGCTTCTTGGATCTTCATTTTGCAGGGTCGAATATCAATCTAGGCCGACTTACAGTGGCGTTGCATCTTTATTTTAGATCTAGGGTTTTTTTAAGAAAGAGAAACAGGGAGAGATGTGATGATTGATGAAGAGAGAGTGTGTTCTTGATTTTGATGAAGAGAGAGTGTGTTCTTGATTTTGATATTTATAGCAGAAAATGTTGAAACAAAATAAGTAAGGTGAAATACCAATTATACCCTTGCATTAAATAAACCTAACTGAGTAAATTAACTCAGTTTGGTGTAAAGGACATAAAGTGATATAAAACATGTGTTTTTTGGACATAAATTGAAACTAAAACTTTTAAAGGACACGTTTCAAAATTCAGTGCAAACATAAAGGACACAAAGTGAAATTTTCTCTTTTTTTTATTGTTCTTCAAACTTTAAAGAAATTGACACCTTTGCTTGTGAAAGGAGCGGATGCCATTAAATCCGCAACTAGTGGTTCATCTAGAATTCATAATCGTTTAAAGTATTGCCTAGAAACAATGTATAATTTTCTAAACCACAACACAAAAAACAATTTGGGCATAATATGGGTATTCATCGATTCGGTTTCGGGTTATTCAAGTTATTGAAATTAAACTTTTAATTTTTTTACTCAGAATTTAATTTGATTGATTCAGATAACATGAATCCTAGAGAAAATAAATTATTATATGTATTTTATTGAAAAAATAAAATATTATATAATACAAATAATCTAGTTAGTTCAGAAGTCATAGATTCGAATTCAATTAACAAAACCGAATTCAGAATTCGGTTTATTCAAAACCCTAATTCGAATCGGTTAATTAACATTTGGGTCTTGTCACACTTTGCAGTTTGCACCAAATTTCTTGCTTTTTGACACCAAAAAATCCATAGAAATCTATGTGCTTTTACGCCAAAAATAAATATAATTTGTTATCATATAAGCAATGCTCTCGGATCCAGAAATCTTTGCAATACTCACAAGTCCATCCGGCTATGTGTTTACGTTAAGTGTTGATTAACGTAACAGAAGGCAGAGGCTGTTTGTCTCTGTATCATTTCATTGAACCATCAAAGGCAGCATCGCCCATGTTAGTAACTTTTCAAGCTTAAATCGAGGAAGATCACCATTTAAAAAAACTATACTTTTGAATACTAGAAGAACTTAAAGGAGAGATAATGAGGTTGGTATGCAATTTAATAAATATTTAATTTTACTGCTGAATTCTCATCATTGTATGCTTTTAAACATCTACCTGAAACTGGCAACGCGTATATATGTGATTACCCTCAACTGTTGGGCAGAAAGAATGCGCAAAAACTGAAGAAATATGGTGATCCACTTCAGCAACCGAGGGCATGACTGTAGGGCTGCTCTACAAAAGCAATGCTACAGTAGCAGGCCGAAACAGATGTTTGAATAATCAGGAGTCGACTTCGAAAGCAGGGCTATTTTATGAAAGCACACTTGTGATCAGAGCTGTGATACCATTTTGTACATATAAAACTGGAACTAACATGAAAAGTTGAAACAGAAAATAAACAAAAAACATGCAACACCTAGTATCCATGAAATTAGTAAAGCATCATTAAACGAACATGTAAAGGTTTTGAACTCATAAAATACATATTGCCAAATCACTATTTTAGTTTCTCCCAGACTGTGTCACCTATTAACTGAACCATGCTTTTGTCTAGTGAACCAGCTGTTATTTGATGTATTAACAACGATAAAGTTGAAGCATCAAGTGAGTAACCTCTTCCATCCATTTCATGTAAAAGCATCTCTACATCATCGTAATTCTGGTTATTCAGATATCCTAGGAGAAGAACGCGGTAAGTAACATTATTTGGTGGAAAGCCACTCTCATCCATTTTAAAAAACATACCCTTTGCTTCCTTTAGCTGACCTTCTCTACAGAGGCCACTAATCATTATGTTAAATGTTCGCACATTAGGTTGCAAACCTTTTAAAGTTATGTCATGGAAAAGAGCCTTTGCTATATCAAGCTTCCCACATTTGCTTGCACCTTCAATAAGAATATTGTACACCACAATATGAGAATTTAGCTTGCTATCACCCACCATATGAAACAAAGAGAACGCCTCTTCAACTTGATGGTTGTTGCAAAGGCCATCTAAAATTACCCCATATGTGTATTCATTTGGAATCTGGCCTGCTGCTCGCATCTCATCAAAGAGCTTTCGTGCATCTCCACAACGTCCGACCCTAAACAATCCCTGTAACATGGTGCTGTAAGTGACAATACTAGGTTTCAAACCTTTTCTTGTTATCTCATGAAACATATGCATGGCTGCTTCTATTTTCAAATTCTTGCAATACCCATTCAATAAACTGTTATAAGTAAACACATCAGGGACTAGACCTTTAGAAGTAAGTGAATCAAAAAGTGTCCTTGCCTTGGTCATCTCACCTCGCAGACTGTAACCGTCTACAAGTGAACTGTATGTCACTATGTTAGGAACCTCACCTCTCTCAACCATGATGTCTATAACAGCCTCCGCTTCATCCACCCTACCTTCCTTGCAAAATGCATCAACTAATATGTTAAAGGTTTGCAAACTAGGAGAGATCCTTAGATCCTCCATTTCTTTTAGCAGCTTAGAGACCTCGTCCCAACGACATAAGTTACAAAGGCCATGAATGAGAGAGTTGTATGTGATGACATCTGGTTGAATGCCTTTGGCAAATACCATTTCATTGAAAAGCTTGAAAGCATCATCTATCAGTTTGTCCTTGCAAAGACTATCAATGATGGTATTATATGCAACAACATTAGGCTTACAGCATCTTTCATCCATGAGCCTAAGCAAACCAATGGCAATATCATTGTTGCCAAACTTGCAAAGCCCTTTAATCATCGTGTTATACGTAACCACATCAGGTTCACACAGTTTGTGCTTAATGAATCTCTCGGCATCAACAATCCTGTCTTCTAGGATGAGTCCATCCAAGAGTGTATTAAATACAAACACGTTTGGTACAACAGCTCGTCTGAAGCAAGAAGCTAAGAGTGCAAAACCGTCATTTGTGCGATACAAGTGACAACAACACTTGATGGCAATACTCATAGAGTATTTGTCAACAGGAACTCCAATGGCACACATTTGTTTGAAAAGAAAAATGTTTCATTTTGGTAACAGCATTCAACAAATGATTAAACTTAACCACAGATGGGAGGGGTCTTTCATCGAACAGGTTAAAGGCATCATCCAAGCTGGTAACTTTTTTATACCTAGACAGCAGAGGACGATCGTCAATATTTGAAAAGGAAGTGGAGTGAAGAAGAGAAGCTAAAGAAGTGGAGTGAGGACTGAATTGTAAACCTAATCGGGAAGATGAAGGAAGAAGGAAGGAGGCGGTGATGAAACTACCTGTGAGTTTGATGAAACAATGAAGACGTGAATTCATCAATCGAGAGATCATCCCCGTTACAGAGAGACATGAATTGATGCTTGAACCAAACACTCACTCGCTGACTTGATTTTGGTTTGGTAAGAAATGTAGAAAGCATGCCCGGTAAAAGGAAAGGAAAGGAAGAGATAGGGAAAAAATGAAGATAGTAAAATGAAGAAAGGTAAGGAAAGGAAAGGGATAGATAGGGAAAAGGGACTCATTTTTCTTTTCTTTCTTTTTCTTTCTTAAATGAAATTCGGAAACATACATAGCATGTTTTATTTTATTTTTCTTTTCCTTTTTTACATGAAACTCTGGAACACAAAATATTTTTACTTTCTTTCTATTTTCTTTCCTTTCCTTCTATTAGTGGACTCTTGGAACAATATAACATCATCTATATTATGATTTTTTAGAGTAAAATGCTCGGATGCTCTGTGTGATTTGGTAAAATAACGTCTATAGTCCCCAACTTTTGGAAATTACATGTATGCTCTTTGTGGTTTGCTCGTTTGTTAATCGGATAGTATCTGAAGTGGATTGACGTTAATTTTCTCAGTTAAGTGGATATGAAATGACAAATTTACCCTTAATGATAAAAAAAACAAATTGATGTAGGCCCACCCTTTTTATATTATTTTATTTGTAAAACCCCACCATCACACTTCATCTTCAACCTCCATCCAGAACCATCACCCTCCACCCACCAACGTCAAACCTTCACCATCACCGCCACCGTCACTATCCACCATTTGTGGACTAAAGATCCCACCATCACCCTCCACCATTATATTATATATATTATATAATAAGTATAATTTACAACATACTTAGGCTTTACCCACTTGCCACTTGTAACTTTGGCTTTAGGCCTTTATTGCGCATGAGTTAGTTGTATGTTGTACTTATTTCATTGTAAGGTTTGGGACCTTTGAATTTTTGGTTTTTAATGTGATCTCTATTTTTGTGATCATTTTCCAACCTAACTGTTATTTTTTTTTTACTTTTTCAAAAACTAACGACTATTTTTAATGACGAGTTTTGTTTTGATCGCCGAACTTGGGACTAGTTGGCTTTGTTTCCTAAATTTACAATTGTTTTTGTCATTGCACATTCCAGATACAGTTGCCCAGTTTAATAGTGACAATGGTCATGTTAACCCTGTTGATTCAATATATAACATAGTTTGTACATTGGAGAAGACATGGGGACGCGGGCCAAGCCTGGGTACGTGGTGATGCCATTCTACTTAGGTGAATGTGGCAAATGCTTGAACTGTAAATCTGGAAAGACAACATTTGTCAAGTTCGCCCTATTAATTTGCATGGTCTCATGCCCGACGACTTCAAGAATGTCTATGTGGTAACCGGAGAAACCGCCTACTGCCTCTTTAGTTGCGCCACAAGGTCCAAGTACATAGTCATCTATGTCAACTACATGATTAAGGTTGACCTGAGGATGCCTCTTACACATGTTAATTTCCCTACTTGTGGCTTCATAACTGGCCTTGGTGCACCATGGAAGGAAGTCGCGTCTCTTTAAGAGTTCGGTTGTGGTTTTTGGCCCTGGTGTTGGTGGTCTTGGGATACGTACTTTGATATGTAAACAACCAACAACCATATATATATTCGATACTCTAAGTTTGTTTCGTAGTCTATGTTTGTAAAAAAAGTTTACCAAAATTTGACAACACATCTTAAAGCCCAAGCCGCATCGCAGCGGGTCACGCATCTAGTTTAACACTAAAAAGTGAACAACTCAAAGTCTCAAAATAGCGTGTATAATTTTCTCATGATTTGTGATCTCGTATTAATATCATTTATCCTCAAGGCTCATGGTCTCATTGAACACCACCTTCTTTACCTCCAAAAATCAAATTTCATAACTATGTATTTTTCATATTTAGAGACATTAGCCAAATAGTTGATTTCATAATTATATTATTCAAACATATTCTTGAAATAAAATTCATTAAAATGTATAAATTTCATCTCATATAAACACATATAATAATAATAATCTAATACTAATAAAAAGGTATACATAACGCCACATGACATTCTCATACTAAAACAAGAGCCTACTTAATACCATATGGCATTATCTCCTTTAATTCACTATTATTATTATTATTAATTAATTAATTAATAAACAATAAAAAATTCCTTAACAACTTATTACTAATAAATATTTTATTGTTACTTAGGTATTGATTATTTACTTTTGACTTATCTAAACTATCTAAACTATATAGTTAGTTTTGAGTAATAATTCTACTTATAATAAACAATTTCAAATAATGAGAATGTGACAACACCTTCTTATTCTTCAGAAGGATTTTTTTACTATATGTTTAAAAATCTATTAAATAAATTATTATTTTATATTATAATAATAAAAAAGGTAAAGAATAGGTTAATCAGATATTTGAAAACCGGCTTACTTCCATGCTTTGAAAACACTTTTAATATTATTAGACCCGTGTAATAAACGAGTTTAAGGATAGAATATCTTCATAATAATTTTGATGCAAGTCTATACTTACCGGATGTCCTAAATGGAGTTATATTTTTAAGCTTGCCAAACTGAAGAAACACTGAACTAATTTTAGGATTAATTAGTTTGGTTTATGTTCCTTTCATAATGGTTAATCTTCTTTTAACTTTCTGAGCTCCGATCGTTCAGCTAATCCGGCAAAACAGAACACCGTTAGCTCGTTAAGAGGGGAATATGGGGGTTTCCCTCTTAACCAGACTCCGGCGTGAGAATAAGTATCTGCTTTGAGGAGATAATTGTGTGTTAAGAGTGAAAGTAGAGGGAATAGAATGTTTAACCTGTGAACTGAGGTCTATATTTATCGCCGGAGAGGTGTAAGTGGAGATGGGCTGATGGGCCTTGGGCCGGAAGGCGACAACATAGAGGATATGCTCTTTGTCTCACTGGTGTCGACTGTTAGTGTCTTCTAGAAGATCTTCAGTGTTGGCGCACCTTGATTGGAGCCACGTGTCTTAGTTGTCGGCCTTGTTGTCCCTCTGCCATCAGCAGGTAAGTGGAGATCATGGGGCAGGTGTCGCCGCCCCCTGATTGGTGCCACATAGGCGTCCTTGTGTACTTTCTGTCTCCTGCACGTCAGACGATCGTGGAGCATGATAGAGCACAGCCTGGAGGATGCCAATTGGCTTGCCTTTCTGCCACTTGTACCTTTAGCACCTTCTGAAGTGGCCTTGCTTTTTGACTCCTGCGCGACCCTTGCTGAGCACGTTAGTAGCCCGCGCGGGGTTGCAGGAGGTGAAGGTCCTTATTCAGAATGTCAAGTATAGAAACTGCGGTTATCTCTTGGTTTTACCTTGCGCGAGACCATGCTCTGCTTGATCATCCCCCAGGGTCTAAAGATTGATCACTGAAGTGATTAAGGAGTATGGTCCAAGGCGCGACCAAAATGGTCTGCGAGGCATTTTTGGTACCATACCCCTTCACAAACCATTGATGATAATTAACAAAGGTCAGTGTTCCAGTGACGTTATTAAAACATATTGATTGAAAGAATGGTTTAAGTAATGGAACTCGACTACAAGTCGTATCACTGGGTGATCAGGTTATTGAGGTACTCATATTATTCGGAAGTAATACTAGCACTTGAACGTTTATCCCTAGATTTCGTTTAATACCGCCAAATAGAAGGATTCTGTTTTTATTGAAAAGAGACAGTTTCCACTCGCCCTATGTTTTGCCATGACGATAAATAAAAGTATAGGACAATTTCTAAGTAAAGTTGGTTTGTTTCTAAAAGAATTGGTTTTTACACATGACCACATCATCTATGGTAAAAAAATTCACTTATGTAAATTTATGAAGAGAATATAAAATTAAAAAATTTATAAATTTATATCCTTAAACCCGTGTAGTACACGGGTCTAATAATCCAGTAAATAATATAGATTTCCAAATTCTCTGTTTCGAACGGTTTATAAGGATTTCAATATATATTTGCTTTTTTTTTAACGGCAAGGAACGACGTGTCAACCACCGTGACACCGGACGTTGTGGTCAAGGTCGACTACTCGACCGCCGCCAGCGCCTTGGCTCTCCCCAGATGCGTGGAAACCTGACCTCCACCCACCTGAAGGCATGACAGTGGAATCTTCAAATATTCAAGTTTTTTCCAGAAGATTCATCAAAAATTCTATTATATCTTTATGCCTGAAGAAGAACCTCATCATGAAGAAGGTCCCCTCCCAGTCCTCAAATGGGACTTGGGTTTATTTGAACAAATTACAAGGGGTTTCCAGTTTCTACCGGAGTGGGATGCAAGATACCCCAGTCAGAATCAAACGGCCGCCGATGCACCGCCGGGGTATATCACCCTGTTTGAAGACTTCTTTTTGCAAGGCAACTTCCGGTTGCCAGCGACAGAGTTCTTGGCCCATATCCTTCATTATTATGGGTTTCATGTTTCTCAGATGAGTCCACCCGGGATGGTAAGGGTGCGACACTTCGAGTTCTTATGCCGATCCCACGACATAGAGCCCACAGTTGAGAGATTCAGGGTATTTTACCAGTTAGTCCGAAATATGGGGTTTTACTCCTTTGGTAGCCGGGGGTCTGCTAAGAAGATCCTTCTGAACCCACCGAAGAGTTTCCATGACTGGAAACAGAAATTTTTCTTCATTCGGGAGGAGATTATCCTGATTGCTATGAACTTCCGTGCGCCGGATGTTATTGAGAATGAGGAGCTGGCGATTCCTAAGAAGGAAAATTGGTATGTGAAGCTTACTGCCACCCCGAATCGAGTGTTTGGTGAAATGTTCTGGTCGCGGCGCAGATGAGTGACCAATGGCCGCAGGATAGCGAGAAGGTGCCAGTGTTGAAATTTCAAGATAAAGGTTAGTTATTTCTTTGATTATTTCCTGCTTTCATGGTTTGGGCGCGCTTAATTGTGGATTTTGAATGTAGAGTCGCGCCTTTATCAAGCTGTTTTCCCCACCTTTGGTGGATCTATGGGTGTGCGCCCACTGAAGTCATGGGAGCAGTACTGGTATGAGACGATCAAGGCACGTTTTATGTACCCTGTTGATGGAGCTTTCGCCAATCCTTCTACCGCAACTAAAGGTGCGCATATACCTAACCCCAGGCCCTTGCGAGCTTTGACTTCCGCTGGGAAAGAAATTCTTTATCTTTCCAGCGAGGAGTCTGTAGGGTCTTCAAATGGGGAGCTAAGTTCGTGGTCTAACATCTTTGCAGGTGTGTTGCGCGACCTGGGGATTGACCCAGAAGAGAAGAAGAAAAAACCCAACAAGAGGAAGAAGGTGATTACCCTAGATGCTGAAGTGACCAGCAAGAAAGGCGGGAGTAGCCGCGCGACTGCCGGTGCTGCTGATAAAGGTACTCTAGGCTTTCGTCAGAGTAACTTGGAGGATTACGTTATTAATAGTGACTCACTTGAAGGTTTATCGCGTATAGGAGAGAAGAAGACCAGCGCCGCTGGTTTAAAAAGCTCGGGGAGCGCGGGTTCTCGGAACCCAGATGCTGGAGCCACTCTGTCTTCCATCGCGCTTGATGACGAAGAGGAAGAAGAAGAAGAGGAGCCTGCTGAGAAGTTGGTGAGTAGGAAGAGAAGTAGAGAGGAGACAACTGCTGGTGCTTCAGTGGCGCAGAAGACTGGGGAGGTCCCAGTAATCGGAAAACAGAGCAGTTTGCGCTCTCTCTACAAATTCTCACCAGGTTAGTTTCTTGATTACCTTCTTGTTCTCTTTGTTACCAACTCTTTTTAACACTTGGTTTCATCAGAGTAACTTGGAGGATTACGTTATTATCAGGGACTAGACCTTTAGAAGTAAGTGAATCAAAAAGTGTCCTTGCCTTGGTCATCTCACCTCGCAGACAGTAACCGTCTACAAGTGAACTGTATGTCACTATGTTAGGAACCTCACCTCTCTCAACCATGATGTCTATAACAGCCTCCGCTTCATCCACCCTACCTTCCTTGCAAAATGCATCAACTAATATGTTAAAGGTTCGCAAACTAGGAGAGATCCTTAGATCCTCCATTTCTTTTAGCAGCTTAAAGACCTCGTCCCAACGACATAAGTTACAAAGGCCATGAATGAGAGAGTTGTATGTGATGACATCTGGTTGAATGCCTTTGGCAAATACCATTTCATTGAAAAGCTTGAAAGCATCATCTATCAGTTTGTCCTTGCAAAGACTATCAATGATGGTATTATATGCAACAACATTAGGCTTACAGCATCTTTCATCCATGAGCCTAAGCAAACCAATGGCAATATCATTGTTGCCAAACTTGCAAAGCCCTTTAATCATCGTGTTATACGTAACCACATCAGGTTCACACAGTTTGTGCTTAATGAGCTTCTTAAACAATCTCTTGGCATCAACAATCCTGTCTTCTAGGATGAGTCCATCCAAGAGTGTATTAAATACAAACACGTTTGGTACAACAGCTCGTCTGAAGCAAGAAGCTAAGAGTGCAAAACCGTCATTTGTGCGATACAAGTAACAACAACACTTGATGGCAATACTCATAGAGTATTTGTCAACAGGAACTCCAATGGCACACATTTGTTTGAAAAGGTCAAGAGAGCAAGAAAAATGTTTCATTTTGGTAACAGCATTCAACAAATGATTAAACCCGAGCATGGGCCCGACCCTCCATATCAGCGCATACACCCTAGAGTTGGTGTATGGCTTCCATTACCTCTTAAACAAAACAACATTAGCAAACCCTACTCTCCTCTCCCTCACGATCCGACGGCAGCCCCTCCTATACGATCGAAGCTTTCTCTCGGCCCTAACACCTTCCTCAACATCTTGTAATCTGGTTAGTGTGTTCTTATGTGTTAATTCAATTACTTATCGGGTTGTACGATTGTGTTTCGATTGTTTTGGATTTGCATGAATCATCATAATAATTGCACTATTAGAAATTGATAGACAACATGATTGAAATCGATAACTGTTGGGCATGAGAATTGAATTATAGCGATGTAGGGTGTTGTGAATATATTGACTAATTGATGATGATCATGAACTTGGATTTCACAATGATTGATGTTTGATTGTAATGGATTAGAAGTAATTTGTTAATGTTTGGATGTGTAGATTGATGTTTGCTATTGTGCAATGATGATGATGATTGTGTTAATATTTGTTGTTAATCATTGAAGGTGCGATTAGGGTTTGTATAATTTTAAGGATGTGTAACTGTTTTGATCCATGATTGGGGTGGGATGAATGGGAAATTGTGTTTGCTAAAATTAAGGGAAACAGTTGACTGGTCCAACTACACGAGTTGGATCGCACAACAAAATCGGGGTCGCACAAGAGTGTGTGATCGCACAACTCTACTCCAATCGCACAAGCAGCTGGGCTTCACGAGTTGTTTGGGCCGCACACCAAACGCACAGCCCAAACCCAATCGCACAAGTGGTCCTGAATCGCACAAGTGATTCTGGATCGCACAACTGTGGAGGAGTCGCACAAGTGCATTGGGCCTGAATGGTCTTGGGCCACGGTTCAGGGTCTGATCGCACAAGTCAGGCTGATCGCACAACTCCTTTGGGCCTTATGTTACGCGGGCCTGTTATACCAAATGGGCGGCACAGAGTTAGGAATTGGATTATATGTTATGGGATTGCACCGTAGGGAGTGTACGATCGGAATACTGTTTGCTTATATGCGTATGGAATGTGAATGATGTATACTTGGTGTAAAATGCTAGAATACGTGCATGGATAAGTATTTTGTATACAAACTGATTGAGTATATGTAAACGTTATAGGCTCTGATTGATTAACTTGAACGTGTAATTTGTCGTACCGAGCAAATCTAAGGTGAGTTCACTGCTCTTTTTCAAGCATGCGTCCCGGGGAGGGACATCTGGTAAATATTTCGAGGAGGAATACTGGGTAAATGGGTTTAACTGGAAAGTTAAAACTTGGGATGTTGGTTAATACACTCATATCTATCACTTAAGTCCCATCATATACCGAATTAGTTGCCGGTGAGGCAACGGGGTTATTAGTTGATAGCGCTATTAGGTTTGGCACCCTCACACCGTACCAGGAAGGACGGGCGTGAACTAATTACCTTAACCACTCGACCAATGTTTGATAGAGCATTGGGGAAGGGTAAACAATCTGGAGCCATCTTGCGGTACTCGAGTTATTAACGACATTGTATTTTTGAAATGCTTTAATCTTATACTGGTTAACTAAACGTTTTAACAAACTTCGAACTCGCCAGCGTTATGCTGATACACTTGTCTCCATGCTTGCAGGACGTTAGGTACATGGATTGGGAACTTGCTATCTGGGAGTGCTGGAGTGGTCATGGGTCAAGTCTCTTGGTTACACATGACATGTTTATTGGTTTAGTACGTTGGTTTGAAGCAATTGAATGACAGTTTACTTTATGCTTCCGCTGAACGTATTGGTTTTCATGTGATGTTTTGGAAATACTTTAAGTAATAAATGGAAACTTTACTTACTAACTTGTTATAGTTCAATGTGATTGGTGGCTGGATCCTGGTACGTCACACTTCCTGTGGGGTTTTCCACATGTGGTATTTTGGGGGTGTGACAAATTGATATTAGAGCCACTGGTTATAGTGAACTAGGTTTTAAAATGTTTTTTTTAAACTAGACTATAACCGAACAGTTTTGAAATTGACCATGACACTCAGCTCCAGATGGCAAGGTTTGTCTCTTGTTTACTTATTGCATTGCATAACTAGTATACCCATTCGTATGACATGACATGTGATTGCACACTTCGCACTATAGCATGAATTCCTGTGTTGTATGTGATAGTTATTGATAGTGTGACATTTTTCCCTAGACTTTTGTGATTCTTATGTGATGTCTTTTGTCTTGTTACTCAAATCTGAGGAACCTTTTAGCACAAGTTAAGAGGAGCTGAGATGAACATGCAAATCGCATTATCATTATGGGTGCACACATAATAATAATGTGGGGTGCATGTGAGTCCCAGTGAGGCTTAGCAATGTTTGACTCCTACTCCATCTCGACCCTTAACCTTTTTCCCTTTTCTTGTATAGAATCATGAGTGGACGTGGTGGACGTGGTGGTGGTCGCGGCGGTGGACGTGGCAACATTGTTATGTCCATGCGGAACTAACCGACTTAATCAACACTCATGTGGCAGAAGCCCTAGCGGCTCAGCAAGCTGGTACGATGCGTACCAAACGCTCTTTATTCCTGTGTCGTGTACTCGACTCTCACCGTGAGTTGTATTCTCTATTGTCTTTAGGTCAACATGTGAATCAGAACCAGAATAACCCACCTACTTGCACTTTTAAGACATTCATGGATTGTAAGCCACAGACTTTTAGTGGAACCAAAGGAGCAGTGGGGTTACTTCGTTGGTTTGAGAAGGCCGAGTCTGTTTTTGCTATGTGTAACTGTCCCGTGTGGGACCGAGTAAAGTATGCTACAGGCACCCTGGAGGATGGTGCCTTAACTTGGTGGAATGCTCAGGTACAGATGTTGGGCATCGAAATGGCTAATGCAACTACATGGGATGATTTCAAGGAGTTAATGCGAGAGTAGTACTGTCCTTGTGACGAGATTCAGAAACTAGAGAACGAGTACTACAATTTGAAGATGGTGGGGTCTGAGATCGAGGCTTACACGAAACGATCTCATAAACTGGCGAACATGTGTCCTTACCTATCATGACCACCGCATCAGAGAATTGAACTGTACATCAACGGTTTAGCGCCACAGGTCAAGGGATTGGTCACTGCTGCAAATCTGGGCAACCTGCCTCAAATCATCCGCTTAGCACACAAGATTACAGACCAATAGGTCGAGTGTGGCTCGCTACCACCTCGTGTTACTGCTACTACCACTACTGCTACAGCTACCACACCTGCTACTGATAACAAACGTAAATGGAGAGATGCTGACAAGGTGACCAGCGCAAGCCAATCGCAGAAAAGGCCTGACAACAGCAACAGTCGTAGTTTCAGTCAGTCCTCCTCTGTTAACCAAGGTCAGAGCAGCAATCCGAACCAAGGCTCTTAAGTGGGAAAGCAACCAAAGTGTAACAAGTGTAACTACCATCATCATGGACTGTGTGTCCGAGCCTGCCATAGGTGTGATAAGGTGGGTCATATGGCAAAGGACTACAGAGCTCCGTTTCCAAAGCAACAGCAACAGCAGAATCAACAACATCAGCAAAGGCAGCAGCCCCACCAGAACCAGGGCAATAGGAAGGGATGTTTCTAGTGTGGGGATGAAGGTCACATTAAACAGGATTTTCCCCAGTTGAACCAGAACGCCAATGACAACAACAACCGTCAGAACAACAATAACAATGCTGGGAACAACAATAACGGCAACAATGGGGGCAATGGTGCTTGCGGAAGGGTGTTTGGTGGCGTTGGCGATGCTAGGAATGATGGCAATGTCGTGACTGGTACGTTTTCTGTGAACAATCTCTTTGCTTCCGTGTTATTTGATTCCGGTTCCCATTGGAGTTATGTGTCTTTGGAGTTGATTAGGGTTAACCCCAACACCGCTAGAAACCAAACATGTAGTAGAACTGGCTGATGACAAGTCAATTGAAGCATCACACGTTCTTATGGGATGCAAACTCGATCTTGTGGGTCAAGTGTTTGACATTGACCTTCTTCCTGTTACTATCGGTAGTTTCGACGTAGTGGTTGGTATGGACTGGTTGTCCAAGCACCATGCTGACATACTTTGTAAGGAGAAAATCATACGTATACCTCTCCCTGGTGGAGAATCTCTGTCTATCAAAGGTCATCGAAGTGGTGCACTAGTTAGCATCATTTCGGCTATGAAAGCCCATAAGTGTTTACGAAAGGGGTATCCTGCTATTCTAGCACCCGTCACCGACGCCCAACCTGAGGAAAAGAGGATCGAAGATTTACCAGTTCGCGAATTTCCCGATGTGTTCCCTGAAGAAATTCCAGGTTTACCTCCACATTATCAAGTGGAATTTCAGATTGATCTTACGCCAGGAGCAGCCCCGATCGCTCGTGCTCCTTGTCGTCTTGCACCAGGGGAGTTGCAAGAACTGTCTAATCAACTTCAAGAACTGTTGGATAGGGGCTTTATCCGACCTAGTTCTTCGCCTTGGGGAGCCCCAGTCCTATTCGTGAAGAAGAAGGACAGATCCTTTCGTATTTGTATCGACTATTGGGAACTCAACAAAGTGACTGTCAAGAACCGTTACCCCTTACCGCGAATCGATGATCTATTCGACCAGTTGCAAGGGTCAAGTTTCTACTCGAAGATTGACCTAAGATCGGGCTATCATCAGATGAGAGTCCGAGAGGAGGATGTTCCTAAAATAGCTTTTCGAACATGTTATGGCCACTACGAGTTCCTGGTCATGCCATTCGGGTTAACCAACGCACTTGCGGTATTCATGGACCTCATGAACCGTGTGTACAAACCGTATCTCGATGATTTTGTCATCGTTTTTATCGATGACATCCTGATTTATTCTAAGAGCAATGAGGACCATGAGCGGCACTTGCGTCTTATCCTGGAGCTCCTGAGGAAGGAGCACCTCTATGCGAAATTCTCTAAGTGTGACTTCTAGATTCAAGAAGTACACTTTCTCGGCCACATTGTTAATGAATCAAGGATACACGTGGATCCTGCTAAGATTGATGCTATTAGAAATTGGGCGGCACCAAAGAACCCTTTGGAGGTGCGATAATTTCTTGGTCTCGCTGGGTACTATCGCAGATTTATCAAAGACTTCTCAAAGATTGCTCAACCCCTCACTGCATTAACACAGAAAGGCGTCGTATATTCCTGGGGAGCGAAGCAGGATGATGTTTTCCAAATCTTAAAACAAAAGCTCTGCAGTGCACCAATTATGTCCTTACCTGAGGGTATCGAAGATTTTGTGGTGTACTGCGATGCTTCTATTCAGGGTCTCGGTTGCGTGCTAATGCAACACGAGTAGGTGATAGCCTACGCTTCTCGACAATTGAAGATTCATTAAAAGAATTACACGACCCACGACTTGGAGTTGGGGGCCATGGTTTTTGCGTTAAAAATCTGGAGGCATTACTTGTACGGTACTAAATGCACTATTTATACCGACCACAAGAGCCTTCAGCACATCTTTGATCAGAAGGAATTGAATATGCGACAGCGTCGCTGGGTAGAACTCTTAAATGACTACGATTGTGCAATCAAGTATCATCCAGATAAAGCTAACGTGGTGGCTGATGCCCTTAGTCGAAAGGAAACGAAACCCAAGTGTGTCCGTGCTCTGTAGCTTACCATCCATTCTAACCTACCTGATCAGATTCGTTCTGCCTAAACTGAAGCATTGAAAGACAAGAACCTTAAAGCTGAAGAGATGCGAGGCTTGGAGAAGAAACTTGTTGAGAGATCTGATGGAATTCGCTATTTCATGGAACGAATATGTGTCCCTTCGTACGGAAACCTTAGAGAACTTGTGATGGACGAAGCACACAAGTCACGCTACTCAGTCCACCCAGGTTCTGATAAGATGCATCAGGATCTAAAAGTCTTGTACTGGTGGCCGAAGATGAAAGCCCATATCGCGACGTATGTGAGTAAATGTTTGACTTGCGCGAAGGATATGGATTTTGTCACTGGGCTACCTAGAACTCAAAGTGAGAACGATACCATTTGGGTGATCGTCGACCGTCTCACTAAATCAGCGCACTTCATCGCGATCAAGGAAACTGATAAGTTCTCACAACTTACTGGAATATATTTGAAAGAGGTGGTTTCTAGGCACGGGGTGCCAACCTCTATCATCTCTGATCGTGATCCACGTTTCATATCCGATTTGTGGCAAGCGATGCACAAATCATTTGGCTCATGTCTTGACATGAGCACTGCTTATCACCCACAGATGGATGGTCAATGCGAACGAACCATCCAGACACTTGAAGACATGCTGCGAGCATGTGTGATTGATTTTGGTAAAGGTTGGGAGAGACACTTGCCCTTGGTAGAGTTCTCTTACAACAACAGTTACCATTCCAGTATTCTGGCAGCTCCGTTCAAGGCCCTATACGAACGAAAATACCGATCTCCTCTTTGTTGGGCTGAGGTGGGTGACAGCGAGATCACAAGTCCAGAACTTGTACTTGAAACCTCTGAAAAGATTGTCCAGATCAAAAATCGTATGGCGGCAGCGCGTGACCGTCAGAAAAGCTACGCTGATAAGCGTAGGAAGCCCTTGGAGTTCACTGTAGGCGATCGTGTTATGTTGAAAATCTCACCCTGGAAGGGTGTGGTGCGCTTTGGGAAGCAAGGCAAACTTAATCCGCGTTACGTCGGGCCATTCAAAATTCTGGAACGAAACAGTGAAGTGGCCTACAAGCTTGAGTTGCCTGCTGAGCTGGGAAACGTTCATGATGTCTTCCATGTCTCGAAACTAAAGAAGTGTTTGTCCGATGAAACACTTGTGGTACCATTTGAAGAGCTAAAAATCGACGACAAATTGCAGTTTGTCGAGGAACCTATCGAAATCATGGATCGGGAAGTTAAGGTTCGTAAGCACCGTCGAATCCCAATCGTGAGAGTTCGTTGGAACTCAAGACGTGGACTGGAGTTCACGTGGGAACGTGAAGATCAGATGAAACTCAAGTATCCTCAACTGTTCAAAACTGCTGAACCAAATCCTGATGTGACTGGTGAATTTTGTGATGAAATTCCCTTTCAAGTTAGGGATGATGTGGCACCCAAGGGAAATCCACAATCATCTTGAACTACCATTCCATTTCCTTGTCACTACTTGTCAAATTTCGGGACGAAATTTCTTTCAAGTTGGGGATGATGTGACAACCCGTAATTTCAAGAGTCTTTCCTTGTACTGTTTCAAACCCTTGTGTTATGTTTTGATGTAACAAGTGTGTACGCTATTTAAATAATGAATGCATTTGATTATATATGAACGGTTATGAGTTTATGTATTATGCGAAGTGAGTATGTCCGTATAAATTCCATTGCATGAAACTCTTGGGCCGCACACCTTTGTTATGTCCGTTCTCGGCCCACATGAAACCCGAGCATGGGCCCGGCCCTCCATATCAGTGCATACACCCTAGAGTTGGTGTATAGCTTCCATTACCTCTTAAACAAAACAACATTAGCAACCCTACTCTCCTATCCCTCACGATCCAACGGCAGCCCCTCCTATACTATCGAAGCTTTCTCTCAGCCCTAACACCTTCCTTAACATCTTGTAATCTGGTTAGTGTGTTCTTATGTGTTAATTCAATTACTTGTTGGGTTGTATGATTGTGTTTCGATTGTTTTGGATTTGCATGAATCATCATAATAATTGCACTATTAGAAATTGATAGATGACATGATTGAAATCGATAACTGCTGGGCATGAGAATTGAATTATAGTGATGTAGGGTGTTGTGAGTATAATGACTAATTGATGATGATCATGAACTAGGATTTCACAATGATTGATGTTCGATTGTAATGGATTAGAAGTAATCTATTAATGTTTGGGTGTGTAGATTGATGTTTGCTATTGTGCGATGATGATGATGAGTGTGTTAATATTTGTTGTTAATCATTGAATGTGCCATTAGGGTTTGTATAATTTTAAGGATGTGTAACTGTTTTGATCCATGATTGGGGTGGGATGAATGGGAAATTGTGTTTGCTAAAATTAAGGGAAACAGTTGACTGGTCCAACTACACGAGTTGGATCGCACAACAAAATCGGGGTCGCACAAGAGTGTGTGATCGCACAACTCCACTCCAATCGCACAAGCAGCTGGGCTTCACGACTTGTTTGGGCCGCACACCAAATGCACAGCCCAAACCTAATCGCACAAGTGGTCCTGAATCGCACAAGTGATTCTGGATCGCAAAACTGTGGAGGAGTCGCACAAGTGCATTGGGCCTGAATTGTCGTGGGCCGCGGTTCAGGGTCTAATCGCATAAGTCAGGCTGATCTCACAAGTCCATTGGGCCTTATGTTACGCGGGCCTGTTATACCAAATGGGCCGCACAGTGTTAGGAATTGGATTACATGTTATGGGATTGCAACGTAGGGTGTGTACGATCGGAATACTATTTGCTTATATGCGTATGGAATGTGAATGATGTATACTTGGTGTAAAATACTAGAATACGTGCATGGATAAGTAATTTACATACAAACTGATTGAGTATGTGTAAACGTTATAGGCTCTGATTGATTAACTTGAACGTGTAATTTGTCTTACCGAGCAAATCTAAGGTGAGTTCACTGCTCTTTTTCAAGCATGCGTCCCGGGGAGGGACATCTGGTAAATATTCCGGGGAGGAATACTGGGTAAATGGGTTTAACTGGAAAGTTAAAACTTGGGATGTTGGTTAATACACTCATATCTATCACTTAAGTCCCATCATATACCGAATTAGTTGCCGGGGAGGCAACGGGGTTATTAGTTGATAGCGTTATTAGGTTTGGCACCCTCACACCGTACCGGGGAGGACGAGCGTGAACTAATTACCTTAACCACTCGACCAATGTTTGATAGAGCATTGGGGAAGGTGAAACAATATGGAGCCATCTTGCGGTACTCGAGTTATTAACAACACTGTATTTTTGAAATGCTTTAATCTTATACTGGTTAACTAAACGTTTTAACAAACTTTGAACTCGCCAGCGTTATGCTGATACACTTGTCTCCATCCTTGCAGGACCTTAGGTACATGGATTGGGAACTTGCTATCTGGGAGTGCTGGAGTGGTCATGGGTCAAGTCTCTTGGTTACACATGACATGTTTATTGGTTTAGTACATTGGTTTGAAACAATTGAATGTCAGTTTACTTTATGCTTCCGCTGAACGTATTGGTTTTCATGTGATGTTTTGGAAATACTTTAAGTAATAAATGGAAACTTTTACTTACTAACTTGTTATAGTTCAATGTGATTGGTGGCTGGATCCTGGTACGTCACACTTCCTGCGGGGTTTCCGCATGTGGTATTTTGGGGGTGTGACAAATGGTCATGTTAACCCTGTACCCTGTTGATTCAATATATAACATAGTTTGTACATTGGAGAAGACATGGGGACGCGGGCCAAGCCTTGGTACGTGGTGATGCC
This sequence comes from Helianthus tuberosus, assembly GCA_030545235.1. NCBI lineage: Eukaryota > Viridiplantae > Streptophyta > Magnoliopsida > Asterales > Asteraceae > Helianthus > Helianthus tuberosus. The sequence continues at coordinate 133,213,213 of CM060383.1, forward strand.
ATTCTACTTAGGTGAATGTGGCAAATGCTTGAACTGTAAATCTGGAAAGACAACATTTTGCAAGTTCGCCCTATTAATTTGCATGGTCTCATGCCCGACGACTTCAAGAATGTCTATGCGGTAACCAGAGAAACCGCCTACCGCCTCTTTAGTTGCGCCACAAGGTCCAAGTACATAGTCATCTATGTCAACTACATGATTAAGGTTGACCTGAGGATGCATCTTACACATGTTAGTTTCCCTACTTGTGGCTTCATAACTTGCCTTGGTGCACTATGGAAGGAAGTCGCGGTCTCTTTAAGAGTTTGGTTGCGGTTTTTGGGCTTGGTGTTGGTGGTCTTGGGATACGTACTTTGATATGTAAACAATCAACAACCATATATATATTCGATACTCTAAGTTTGTTTCGTAATCTATGTTTGTAAAAAAAAGTGGACCAAAATTTGACAACACATCTTAAAGCCCACGCCGCATCACGGTGGGTCACACATCTAGTTTAACACTAAAAAGTAAACAACTCAAAGACTCAAAATAGCGTGTATAATTTTCTCATTATTTGGGATCTCGTATTAATATTAATATCATTTATCCTCAAGGCTCATGGTCTCATTGAACACCACCTTCTTGACCTCCAAAAATCAAATTTCATAACCATGTATTTTTCATATTTGGAGACATTAGCCAAATAGTTGATTTCATGATTTTATTATTCAAACATATTCTTGAAATAAAATTCATTAAAATGTATAAATTTCATCCCATATAAATACGTAATAATAATTAATATAGATTTCCAAATTCTCTGTTTTGAACGGTTTATAAGGATTTCAATATATATTTGTTTTTTAATGGCAAGGAACGACGTGTTAACCACCATGACACCGGACGCTGTGGTCAAGGTCGACTACTCGACCGCCGCCAGCGCCTTGGCTCTCCCCAGATGCGCGGAAACATGACCTCCACCCGCCTGAAGGCATGACAGTGGATTAATCGGTAAAACCTCGTGATAGCTATCCCTTAAGTCATGTTTATTTCATCTAATAGAGTAAACTGCCATTTTGGTCCCTGTGGTTTGGGCACTTTTGCCATTTTAGTCCAAATCTTAAACTTTTTAAATTTAGGTCCCTATGGTTTCATTTTTGTTGCCATTTTAGTCCAAAACTCAAAAAACCCCCTTATTTGACTGTTGAAAGCTGCCTATTTTGTCTTCATGTTTAGGGGCAAATAGGTCATTTTATGAGTTATTATAACAAATAAAAAAACTCAAAACACATCTCTCTCTTTCTCTTTAAACTCTCTGCACTCTCTCTTTCTCTCTCTCTAAACACACCTCACCTCTGACTCTCTCTCTTCTTTCTCTCTATATAACACCACCCGATCCAGGAACTCCACCACCTATGAAAAATCTGACGACGAAATCAATGAACAACAACAACAAAACATCGACGAAGAACGCGGTGTTTCTCTCTCTAGGTTTTGACATTTTTTTAGAGGTTTCTCTCTCTAGATTGGGGTTTTGAGGTGCTTCTCTCTCTAGGTTTTTGTGGTTGTGGGAGAATGACGGAAGGTGACAGGTGGTGGTTGCCGATGGTTTAAACATGGTGGATGTTGCTGTGGTTGTTGCAGGTGGTTTGACGGTGGCGGAGGTAGGTAGAGGTGGAAAGGAGGTGGTCTGGGTGTACGGTGGTGGAAGGGAAATGGTGGTGGTGGGTACGTAGAACGGGCAGAGGATTGGAATGAGGAGAAGGACGGTGATCCAGAGGCAACAACGGCAGCGGAATCGCAAGCGCCAGAGAGAAAACGGTATCATTTTGGAACTATTTTGTATCTATTTTCTATCTATTCGTTGTTGTTGATGTAATTATTCAGATGTTAATTAGTTAAAATATAATATTAGTTAATGGAGTTGCTGGGGTGTTAATTTTGGTTTGATTGTGAGTAATTTGGTTAAGTTCATTTGGAGAAGATGATCGTTTGGAGGAGATTATCATAGAACAGAGCTGGGTAATTTTATCTAGGTCCCTATGGAAGATGATCTGCTTTGAGTTCTTGATCTGGGTTTTTCTTAAATATCCATTACCCTGCTTTGAGTTCTTGATCTGGGTTTGTGGAAGATGATCTGCTTTGAGAGAGAGAGAGTGTGTGTGTGTGCAGAGTTCTTGATCTGGGTTTGTGGAAGATGATCTGCTTTGAGTTCTTGATCTGGGTTTTTCTTAAATATCCATTTACCCTTTAAAAGCAGTTCATCACATTATATTTATGAAATGACCAATTTTCCCCTGAACAAGAAGACAAAATAGGCAGCTTTCAACAGTCAAATAAGGGGTTTTTTTAGTTTTGGACTAAAATGGCAACAAAAACGAAACCATAAAAAGTTTGAGATTTGGACTAAAATGAAAAAAGTGCCCAAACCATAGAGACCAAAATGGCAGTTTACTCCATCTAATGTTTCTAAGTTATATTTTTGTGTTTTTCTTTTTAATTGCATGAGTCCACGTTTTGTGCAGTTTGTTTATTTTCCAACATGTGCTTTTTTCATTTTTATTTTATTTAGTAAAACCCATGAACAAGGATAATGGGAGTAGTGGTCAGTTATTGTAATTGTAGTTTAAATATGTATTAATCGAAGGAAGCAAGGACAGTGTGTTTATGAGTTTGAAATTTGTGTGTTAATTTTCTCAATGGATTTTGAGAATAATTAATTCTTCCATGCTAGTTCAAGTGTGGCAACTTGAATGGTGTTCTTGGAGCCTAGATTAGAATCAAGTGGTGTATATGTATCTTGATTCTCGTTTAGTTTGCCCTAATCGTTTTCTTGTGTGGTGTTTCTGTATCACAAGAGACCGTTAGATCTATCCGTTTTATTTAGAGTTTTAATTTCATAGTTGTTACCGAACCGATTCCTATCATTTGGTATCAGAGCCGAAGCGATTCGTTTCGACTCCTACACCTCTACATTCACATACTATCTAGTTTCAAAAAAAAAAAAAGGATGATGGCTCATGAAAACAAATCCTTGGAACAGCAAGTTCGAGACCTCCAAAACCAGTTTCATGACTTTGTTTTTAGGATAAAAATGAAGTCCATACAAGATCAGATTATGAAGCTACTCATCACGGTTCGTCACCAACAAGTTGAACCTCGATATGATGACGACGGAGTTGTTCCTAATGAAGAGGAGTGTCTATTTGTTGAGAGAGCTCTTTACGGGATTATCAATCAAGAAGATGAATCAAAAGAAGTGGAGGTCAAATTCAATGATGAAGATGAAAAAGTTGCATGTATCAAAGAGGAACATGAAGTTTTTGTCACTTCAATATCTACACACCCAAATAAACCAGAAAATGAAGAGGAATATGTCGTTGAGCTGAAGTTACAACTAAAGGAAACCAAGGTAAATCTAAATGCGTTATGATTTTGAATGTAACAATGAAGGACTTATGCAGATTTGGAGATCCACTAAAGTCATCCACATTTACAATTTCCATGTAACCAAAATTTCCTTTCAAGTTGTACAACACCCATTGTGGAGTCCGTGTAAATTTGGTTTCGTTTCAAGATATGCACCGATGGATACGTACTGGAAATACCGCCTGAACCGCCCCCAATGCGAGATACAACGTTTGGTGCGGATGCGATTGTCCCAAGTTTGAGGACAAACTTTTTCGAAGACGGAGAGAATGATAGCCATCCCTTAAGTCACGTTTATTTCATCTAATATTTTTAAGTTATATTTTTGTGTTTTTCTTTTTATTTGCATGAGTCCATGTTTTGTGCAGTTTGTTTATTTTCCAACACGTGCTTTTTTCATTTTTCCTTTATTTAGTAAAACCCATGAACAAGGATAATGGGAGTAGTGGTCAGTTATTGTAATTGTAGTTTAAATATGTATTAATCGAAAGAAGCAAGGACAGTGTGTTTATGAGTTTGAAATTTGTGTGTTAATTTTCTCAATGGATTTTGAGAATAATTAATTCTTCCATGCTAGTTCAAGTGTGGCAACTTGAATAGTGTTCTTGGAGCCTAGATTAGAATCAAGTGGTGTATCTGTATCTTTGTAACACCCCAAAAACGGGTTTGGTAATCAAACTCCGTTAATACTAAAAGATGGGTAAAGTACCGTTAGTAGTAAAAAAATAACCCGGTAAATATTTGGATTTAAATAATCCGAATATTAAATACAAACGAATCAAAGTTTTAAGGAAATAAGTTTATAAGAGGCCCGAGTTAACGGGACTTAAAATAAACCCAGTCATAAATTCCCCGAACCCCCTAAATTAACTAGGAATATTTAACCTAGTTAATTAGTGGGAATATTGTTAAAAATAATTAGGTTGTGACCTAATTAATAACAAAAATAAAACACGAGGGACTAATATCGCTAAGTGGGAAAACTAATTTATTAAAAATAAGAAATAAAATCACAACACACACACTAAGTGTGTGTGTGTGTGCGTTTGGGCGACCAGGAGCAAGGAACTAGGGGTGTTAACCCTAGTTCAACTAATTCCTTCAAATTGAAAGACTAATTGAAGCCCGAATTCGGAATTGAACATATATTAGCGATCACCTAATCATGGGAATCATGAGGTATGTCGAAATTTGTATTTTGGTGAAGTTTTGAAATCTTGATAATCATGCATGAATGAAATTTTAGTGTGAATAACCAATATTATAGCAAAATTGATATGTGTATGAATCTAGGAACAAACCCTAGATGAGAAATTAGTAAAAATAGTGCCATAAAACTAGAAATACAACTAAAGACCTTGTAGGTGATAAGTGGGTTTTATGGCACTATGATGAATACTAGAAAAGTGATGATAAGTATGTGAAAAATTGTTGTTGCGATATAAGTTCTAGATGTTGTTCATAAACACTAGACCTAGAGGCTTGAACTTGATGTTAAAACTTGGTTAAAACAATAACCATGAACTTGATAAATGAAGTGTACAACTTCTGCCCAATAGGTGTTTGATAAAATGCCTCAATGAAAGCTAAGATGTTGAAATTTTGAGTGAAAAGCACATTTGAATAATAAGGCAAATTAGGCGAAATATGAAACAAGAAAAGTTCTAATCATCATGTTGATTTAGACTTAATGTTGTAAATCATGTGATTGAAAGTAGTTAACTTTAATAAGCTAAGTTAACTAACGATGAAGTCGAATAGAAGTTTCGACATAAAGTCCGTAAGATGAAATAGTCATAATAATGATGACTAATCTAACCATCTTACGAATTATGATGTTAGTTTGACTCTTGACAAGCTAGATGGAGGCTTGGGGAAAAAAGTGGGTCAAACGGATCGTATACGCGGAAAAGAGCATAATCCGGATACAAGGTAAGTAAAGCTTACACTCTAATTATTTAATACCTATTGGCTTGATAGGTCGTGAATAGTAAGTCTTGTGTTAAATTATGATGTTCCGACACGGCAAGTGCGGCCCGGAACAAGAGACAATGGTCATAAATCATGTTTAATGGATAAAAAGGAGCTAATGCGGTTAATTAGTCATGTAATGATTAAAAGATAACGAGTTTTTAAATGGTTACCTTATAAGATAAACCATTGCAAATAATAAGAGTAAAATGGTACTTTGGTCACTTGTTGACAATAACCATTAATTTGGGGAAAGACACGTTATAGCATGGGTCATAATGGGTCAAAGGAATCAATAGATGATTCACAAGTAAAACGACTATACGGTGTAAACCGGAGTTAGTCATATGGATAAGATGGTAATAAATATCATCTCATAGAGTCTCATGGTCCTTTAGACCAAACGGGTCAAAAGGTGAAATTATCACCCTTTGACAATATCGACTAATGGTTTGTTGAGCTATATGATCATAGAAATAAATATCAGATGGATAAGTACATCGCTATCGCTTAGCGGCTACTAAGGCAAGGTATTAAAAACGAATCAATATATTGATTCGAGCCAGGTATGTATATTTGGTCAATTCATCATTAGAAATTGAAGTTTAATGAGGGCTAAACAAGTTAAAATGGACATTTGGTTATCTTTTAAATAAACCGAATGATTTAAGTTATAGTCATTGTGTTTTAAAAACATGATGGCTATTTAAACAAGATCCTAGTTTAAAAAGTGGAATTTTGGTCAATTACGACATGAAAAGTCTTTTGTTGTAAAGAAAGGATTTAAGATTACCAAAACGCCCTCGTAAGCAAAATCGAGCAAATGAACCTTAAGAGTTGTTTAAAAACAAGTTATATGATCAAGCAAATACTTTGAATAAGTATAAAGAGTGAAAAGGGTAAATCTTGGGTCAAATGACTCAATATGGGTCTTTGCCGTAAAATGATAGTCCGAGGGATAAAACTCGGAATATATGTATCTCCACATTAAATCCACCACAAATATAGTTGTGGTGGAAGATTACTTGGTAAGAAATGTGGAAATATAAAGCTAGATACAAATGAAAGCGAATCGTGTTTAAAATATACTTAAATACCCTTAACGGGTCAAAATAAGCATATGAGCGAAAACAGGTTAAGAATGCGTAAGAAACGCGTGATTCGAACCTAATATGGTAGATAACCTTAATTTGAAGAAGTGTATGTGATATAAAGATCAAACAAATATGTTTGTTTGATAAAATGCATAAACGGGTTAAAATTCGATAAAAAGGTAACAAGTCGAAGGCTTAGAAGTCTCAAAATTTATTATGTTGGATGTTGGATTTTAACTCCATATGATGGACAATTAAATTACGGACGCGTAGGAAAAAGAATCGGGTAAAACGGATTAAAAACGAGAGAGTTGTGCTCGTTTTCGTGAAATCGGGTCATGCTGGGAATATGCAGCAACTGTTTAAGCAACAATCTGTGAAAACGGGGCCTAGGCGTAGCGCGACGCCCCCTAATTCCGGAAAATTGTTAAATTTTGTTTGTTTGACCCATGTAACTTGTTTAAACTTATTATTTAACTATCAAAACTAACTTTTAAGTTGGTTTTGATCATAGGTGATCGCCAAGAGTGCCCGGATGAAGATCAAGCTCGATGAGGAACCGAACACGATAAAATACAAGCTTTCGCGCGGCGTTTCGTCGTATCTTTTAAACGACGAATTCAATTACATTAACTTGTATATTCTTTTAAATTGTAAAAGTTTTAACTAACCTTATTTATCAGAATTACATGTTTGTTTTCGTAAACTATACGAAAACCGTAAAATAATAACAAGGGTGTTTCAAGTTGGTAATCAGAGCTCATGGTTAAAGAATAAAGTGTGTTCGGTTCGAGGCTTGATCGCAAATCCGGTAAGTACATGTATGTTAATAGTTTAGCATGCTAAAGTGTTGTAAACAACACATAGGGCTATCGTGTAATACACGTTACCCCAATTAAAATGATTGTTATAGTTGACGAAAATACGCGCGTTGACGCGTATAGTAGAAAAAGCCTTGTATTATAATACAGGCGATTATTGAAGTTGACATTACTAACTTTTGTGAATGTTTTAATTGAAGGACACTGGCGTTTAAAGACGACGAGAGTTGAACGAATTGTGGATATGATGATGGAACGGTCCGAGATATGACAAGAAGAGCATACTCACTCATCAAGGACCTAAATCGCGTAACGATCGCAAATAAGTAATGGCAAGAAAGCCCCTTAGGGCAAGCATTTACCAGGTGCACGTTTAAATTATTGCATGAATAGAAATATGCAACAAATACGTAGAAACTGATAGTTGCATAAGTAGATTGAAAACTTGGAAAAACCTGAATAGAATACCTATCCAGGATATTGTTTCCAAGAGAAATAAATAGAGGTGTTACTTACATGGGGTGTGATGTGAAAGTTATAAAAGGGTCATGTATGTCATGTGTTGATCACCCACTCTGGCCAAGTAGGTTGTGAACACATGATACCATGAACTTTTTATGATGGACACGCTTACACCCGATGTAGTAAGGACAGGGTGAGTGGGACAAATTAAAAAGGTACCCAAATGAATCAGATAAGAAAAATATCTGATCATAATGTAAACGCACAGCCGAGTGACAGAAGCGTATTATATTAGGATAATGAGCCCGAGAGAAGGGACAAAGAAACATGTAAAACGATTAAGATATGCACGGGGAGGGGGTGTACTTACACTCGAACCCAGAGAATGCAAACATGTAAAACGATTAAGATATGCACTGGGAGGGGGTGTACTTACACTTGAACCCAGAGAATGCAAACATGTAAAACGATTAAGGTACGCACTGGGAGGGGGTGTACTTACACTCGAACCCGGAGAATGCAAACATGTAAAATGATTAGGATATGCTTTGGGAGGGAGTGTACTTGCACTCGAACCCGGAAAATGCAAATATGCCTCTTAACGGGCCGTTTTTGTAAAACTTCAAATTTGAGGACAAAGTCGGAATATAAAAATGAAGCGAGGTCTTAATGCATACCGGGAGGGTTGCAATAATAACGACTTTGGTACAACACCCGGTTGATGGGTAAGAATTAAACGCATGCGTAGACCGAGAAACGGGAACTCGGATGGAAAGTTAAAAGATTCGGGTTTAGAGTCATAACTAAAAGACGACAAGATAATGTAAATAGAAATTTTGAATAAATTATGTTCAACTATTTTGAAGTTGAACGGGTCGAATATAATATCATACCGGACGGCATGAGTAAACGCAAGCAGGATAATGGTAGCGTCAAATGCAAAAGAGTAATGAGCCTGGTAATGGGACATAACCAAATAAGAATATATGCAAACCAAATAATAGTAAGCATAAGAAGAACTGACGCATAAATGACGTGAGAAGTAAAAAAGTCAGAAAATTGTCCGAAAGAAAACAATTGTAGCCACGAAACTACAATCAAGGTTAATGGAACCTAAGCTTGAAACCAAATGATTCTTCAAACAAAACAGGGTGCCTTGACACCAAACATGTATTTTAAGAATGACATGAGCAAGGAATGATCTACGGGATCAATATAACCTTTGGGGTTATAAATAATGGAAAGGTCTATGAGACTAAAACGACCCACAGGTCATGATTAGAAAGAAATAAATTATAAGGACTCTGCCTTAAAAGGGTGAAAGTCTAATCAAAATAGCCCATAAGGCTAAGTGATAAAACCTACGGGTTAATTAGACAAAGCGAGAGGATCAGTTGAGAATCCTCGCATAAAACAATGACTGTAAAAGAATAAATTTTGGACTGTCAATATCCCGGTATGGACAATTGACAAAAGTTAAAGAGAAGATGCCAAACAAAAACTTCAGTTTTGGTAAGAAATAACGTTTTTACAAATATGAATTCTATAGACATATAAATAGTAAGCATGAAAGATATAAGTCTTGACACTAATAGGTGCAAGACGATGTATTCGAAAAGTGATACTTTTGAAAATAAAAAGTTGATATAAAATTTGGCATGACGTGACATGATCACGGTCAAAAGTGCAATGTGAAGTACAATCACATTAGAGCCGAGCAACGAATATTGCTAAGTTAACTAAACTAGTGGAAATAGACTGAAGCAGCATATATCCTTTCATGATTATTTTACTTTATGCTGTTTTAGTAGTTCGATTGGGTTGTATTAGTAAGACATATGTTTTTATTTTTCGTTTGAACTTCGGATGTTGGTACGTTGAACGTTTGGTAGTATTTTGCTTGGTATGGTATGTTTGCTTTAGGTTGATGATTGGAGTCGCTTTCCGTTCGTGTGAGAGGGAGTTTTGGTATTGTTTGCGGAGCACGTTCGGTATTGGAGGGCTTATGTGGAAACGACTGGCACTTTGACAGTCTCACATACTCAGCTAAGTCGTTTCCCTTTATTGTTGTTGTATATTTTTTTATTATTTAGTTCGTTTACAGTTTTTATTTTTTTTAGGTAGTTGTTGAGTCGTATTTACGTTCTTGCATTAGGGACAATGCAATCTCTAAGTGTGGGGATGGGATACTTGTAAATAATCGAGTCTTAGTCATGAAAAAAAAAATTAAAAAAACCAAAAATACAAAAAAAAATTAGAAAATTTTGAAAAAATCAGAAAATGTCTTTCGAATAAAAAGAAGTTTGCAAAATAAAACGGAAAATGATAGAAAGGATGAATAATTGCTCGGGTTCGAATAATAATAATAAGAGATTAAAATAAATCGAGTTTGCGTCTAGTTAGGGATATGTGGATAGGCCCGGGTTTGGTTTTAGGTCCCTTTGAGCTAATATACCTTAATTGTCGGTCTGCTAGTGGGTTTTCGCCTGGGAAATATGAGAAATCAAAACTGCCAATAAGAGTATAAGGGGCACCGTTATAAGTTAAAACCGTTAGAGTTTGTGGTCATGCGAGAAAAAAATAGAATAAAAAGTGAGCTAGAAACTAAATGAAAGTAATGCATTCCTATGTAGTTTGGGTTGGGGATAGCGACTCTACAACCGAATTACCGCTAGGGTGTGTGAAATCGACTGTGCAAAGAAAGAAAAAAGTACCGAAACCTAAGTAATCTGTGGTTGGGGATAGCGACTCTACAGCCGGATTGCCTCTTGGTTAGGGAAAGCATCGTCTAGACTCACGGAAGAAAGAAAAAAGAAAAAAAAAATTTGATTGTAAACTCTCTTGGTTTTGATATAAGACGGTTGGGAATTGGTCCAGTGATCATTCCTTTAGTCCTATAAGCTTGAGGTAGGAGTAGGTGGACCGTTGATTCTAGCGTGAGGCCCTAGGTAGATTGACCGCACTTAAATTAAAATCACATGATAAGGGCTTAGGACCGGACTTGGGTTTAAGGGGACAAGTATATTCGCAATCGCGGCTAACGCAAGCCTTGGTTTTAATTAAATATACCTATGTTTTTTACCCGAGTGATTATTCGTCTCTGATTCCATTGCATAATTCTTTTTCGAGGATGAAAAAAGAGTAAGTGTGGGGATGTTTGATGTACTGCAAAGTACATATGTTTATAGTGTATATTTTGGTCAGTTTTCGGTTATTTTGAGTCTAGTTTAGGTTAGAATTTCGATACTGCTGACGTTAAGCTTTGATTTCAGGTCCCGTAGCTTAAAGTGATGAAAAACGAGTCAAAACGAGCAGTTTGGAAGAAAAACGGGATTCAAACGCGAGTTGGAAAGCTGGAAATCAAGAAAAAAAATAATCAGCAGGGGGGCGCCGCGTGACGCCTAGGGCCTTCGCGTCACGCCTAGCCTCTAAATCGTAGATCTGGTGATTTGTTGCTAGGGTTTTGAAGGGAATTTTCCAAGAAAACTAGGAGAGAACCCTAATTACGAATTTTAGACTTCTTTGGGAAAACTTGGAGCATTCTTGGCGAATAATCGGAGATCTCAAGGCTTTGGAATCATTGGTACGAGTCAAGGGCAAAGAATCAAAGGATCTATTGGGTTTTCTAATCCCTTGTTTTGTCGATTTCTTTTCTTGAAACTTGTTACAATGAATTCATGTTTAGACATCTTTGTTTTGTTTTCACTTATTGAGATGCTTGGCTAAATTTATAAACCACCTAGACTTGATGAATGGATTAATATAAAGTTTTTACCGTTTTTGTTAATTGCATGGTTATTATGGATTGATTGTATTTAGTAAGCGGTTTGATTTAATGATTTGATGTGTATGCATGCTTTGAGTTGGTTTATTGTTATTATTTGCTTCATATGATTCTTAGTGACGGTCTATATCACAACATAGAGTTATATTAGGGTTTAGGATTTCGGTGAGTGTCTATATCACATAAGAAAACCTTAACTCTTTAGGGAGAATTGCGCAATAACCCCTAGAAGTAATTGGTAATAATTTGCTAAGTCTTAGTGTTCTACTAGTCCTAATACCTGGAAAGTGAGGGGCTATTGGTAGGTCTTACCCGGCGAATTGCTTTAGATAGTCCTTGGAAAAGGTCATGTCTTGGTTTACCTGTCGGTTTTATTAGTCTATCAAGTCAAATTGATTACTTCAAACTACCCTAGATCTATGATTGGAAAAGAGTAGGTCAACATTAGGGTACTTACACAATAATTAGACGACTGGGAAGGCGTCTAATTAACCGGTAGGATTAACGGCCTAGGTAGTTCCACAGGTTTCTCCTTGAGAAGGGTCGAGGGGCTTAGTTGGTTCTTAATAGGTTTAGTACTTTAAGATCCCGGTTCCATAATTCATGCATTTAACTTAATCGGTAATCTCTTAAAAACAATCCAGGATTCTTGTCTAGGTGGTCTCGTTCTCATATAAGGAAAGTCCTCAGTCTTTATTCGTATTTAGTCTAGTTTTAGTTAATTCAGTAGTTTAATATAGATTTCCTAGATTTTCCGTAACCCCCCCCCCCCCAAAAAAAAAATTAAACAAGTTAAGTCATGTCTGTCAGGGTCTATTAGAGTCTAGTTTACGTGATACATAGAGTCCTGTGGTTCGATATCCGGACTTCCTAGGGTTATACTACATTGATCGGTACACTTGCCGATTGTGTGGTTTTAGGTCGAGTCTAGAATTAAAGCTTTGTAGTGTCTAGTTTAGAGAGTCTAATTTGGTTAATTTTTATAGTCTGTTTAGCACACATCAAGTTTTTGGCGCCGTTGCCGGGGACTCTTGGCAATTGCGTTCATTAGCTTTGATAGATTTACTTGACAAATACGTGCGACGTGTTTATTTTGTTTTGTGTCTTTTTTTATCATCTTGTGTCTTAGTAGCTAGTGTTTGTTTGCTTTTCTTGTGTTCAGGTTTTTGCTTGTAGTGGATGCCACATCTGCGCTCGCACGGACCGCCACCACCAGTCAAGCAGTCATCATCTCAATTGGGCCAAGGCCCACAGGTCAGTTCTTCATCCTCTTCTCGTTTCCCTAATTTCGATTCCACCCCGTTACCCACACCACCACCTTCGCCAAACCATTCACCTAAAACCTCACCTAAGGTTTCTCCACCCGATAGTCCTACTTCTAGTGCCTCTAGTAATCCAGAAAACTTAGAACCAATGGCCAACGCTAGGCAAACCGTCCATCAGCAAGCCACTCAGGATTTCACCAGTCTTGCTTCACCCATTACCGTTCCACCCATAGTCAGCGAGAATTCATGGCAGATTCCATCTTATGCCATGCAGGCTATAACCAATAGTATCCAATTCCATGGCCGAGACGATGAGGACGCCCCGGCCCACATTAACCGTTTCTCCCGCATCCTAGCCACCTTTAGCCTTCACGGTGCCCCTAATGATGCTACCTACTTACAGTTTTTCCCATTTTCGTTAGCTGGCCGTTCGGCTACTTGGTTGGACTCACAACCAACCGGTACCTTTACCACTTGGGTGGGGCTTCGTCAAGCCTTTTTGAATAAGTATTTCCCGCCCGCTAAGGCCTCACGTCTTAGAGACCAAATCCACTCCTTTCGCATGGAGCCCAACGAGCCTTATTACCTTGCTTGGGAGCGTTTCCAAAACCTTTGTGCTCGTTGCTCCCAGCATGGTCTTTCCGATTGGGCTTTATGTGAGAAATTTTATAACGGTCTCACCCAAGAGACTCGTGATAGGTTCGATACTAATGCGGGGGGGCATATGATGGGTATTCTTACTGTTGCTGAGTGTTTAGAACGTTTTGAGTCATTTGCTCAGTCTCAATCCCAATCACGATCCGATCAGCGGTATCAAAGTGGTAATTCTAATACCACTACTAGTGCACCCACCCGAGGGGTGAACCATGTCACCATGGATCCTAGTTTAGCCGCTATTTTGGAAAACGTGACTAAGGAACTTAAAGAAATTAAGGCTAAGGTAGACAAATGTGAGTATTGTCGAGGGGGTCATGACACGAGTGTGTGTCCATTGCTTGTTGGTGAGGAGCAGGTTGATTTTGTAGGAGGGGGGTTTGGTAGAGGTCAATCTAGCGGTTTTGGTAATAATAATAATAATTTTGGGTCGGGTTGGCGAAGTAGTAATAATAATAATTTAATACTAATAACAATTTCCGCTCGAATGGACCCCCTGGCTTTCAAATGGCTCAAAACCCAAATAGGGGCCAAAGTTCACTTTTTGGTGGGGGTTCAGGTGGGCAGTTCAACAAAGGGTTCAATTGGCAGGTCAAGGATGGGTGGTCAAATAACCAGGGTCAAACAGGTCAAGGTTCAAGCTATGATCTAGGGGGTAGCTTAGAAAGGATGGAGTCCATGATGAGTCAACTAATTGTTAGGGATCAAACCACTCAAAAGACCCTTAGTGAACACGAACTCATGCTTAAGAACCACCAAGCCTCATTCCAAGACCTTCAAAGAGTTGTAGGGGATATGTCTAGAAAATTAGAAGAGAGGCTACCCGGTCAGTTTACGGGTAACACCCAACCGAACCTTAATGCCCATTCTAAAGCCATTACCACCCGTAGTGGTAAAACCGTAGGAAACCCTAGGGTCGAGGAGAGAGTAGTTGATGAAGAGGGAGATATCATAGATGAAGAGATCGAGATGGAGGCTCCCGGCAAAGTGGAAAAGAGGCTAAGCCCAGCAAGTACCGCACAGCCCGGTGAGTCTCAAGTTGAGAAGAAAGTTGAGAAAACCCCTATAGACGTTAGACCTTCACCTTTAGTAAACCATTCGTATATCCCGTTTCCCTCACGTCTTAAGAACCAAAAATACTCAAGGGAATACGGGCAATTTTTAGACATCTTCAAGCAATTGAAGATTAACCTTCCTTTCATTGAGGCACTTTAATCGATGCCTAAATACGCTAAATTCTTGAAAGATCTTCTTAGGAACAAAGAGAAGTTAGGAGAGTTGTCTAACGTTCCATTGAATGGGGGATGTTCCGCCGTTGTGTTAAATAAGCTTCCCGAAAAGCTTACCGATCCCGGTATTTTTACCATTCCTTGTCTCTTCGGTAGTAATACCAACACTAAAGCTTTAGCCGACTTAGGTGCTAGCATCAATCTGATGCCCTTTTCTCTTTATGAGAAGCTAGACCTAGGAGAGCTTGCACCTACCCGAATGACATTATCCTTAGCCGATCGGTCCGTTAAATACCCTAGGGGTATAGTTGAGAACTTGCTAGTTAAGGTAGACAAATTCGTGTTTCCCACCGATTTCGTAATTTTAGATATGGAAGCGGATGAGAGAGTCCCCATTATCCTTCGTCGTCCATTCTTACGTACCGCCAAAGCACTTATAGACGTCCATGATGGTAAGATCACTCTTAGGGTCGGTGAGGAGAGAGTCACATTCGAGATAGAGGGTTCCATGAACCACCCGAATGGTTCGGATGACTATAGCGGTCCTTGTCATTCCGTCTACTTCTTGAACTCGTTTATCTCATGTGTCGACCATTGCTTAGAGTATATTAGTGGTGCGGATTTAGTGGTAGGAGAGAAGGTAGAAGAGGAGGTGAGGAGTGTAGATGAAGTTGATGAGGAGGGGATTCCTTTAATCCCTGATGAGTTAGCGGTTAGTGAAGACACCATCCCACCCCCACCCTTAGAACTTAAGGTACTCCCATCTCATCTAGAGTATGCTTTCTTAGGGGAGGGTTCAGAGCACCCGTTATTATTTCATCCGAGTTAGAGGAAAGTGAGAAATTGAGGTTGTTGGATGTGTTGAGGGCCAACAAAGAGGCCATTGCTTGGAGATTATCCGACATCAAGGGCATAAGCCCTTCTTATTGCACCCACCGGATACTCATGGAAGACGATTTCAAACCTGTGGTGCAACCTCAAAGGCGGCTAAACCCCAACATGGCAGATGTTGTGAGAAAGGAGGTTCTTAAACTCCTGATCTATCCCATTTCCATCTCTCCATGGGTTAGTCCTACTCAGGTTGTCCCCAAGAAGGGGGGGATGACCGTTGTCATGAACGAAAAGAACGAGCTTATCCCTTCTCGCACGGTCACGGGATGGCGAGTGTGCATTGACTACCGAAAGTTAAATGATGCCACCCGTAAAGACCACTTCCTATTGCCTTTCATAAATCAAATGTTGGAGCGTTTAGCCGGTCAACAATTCTATTGTTTTCTAGACGGCTTTTCCGGGTACTTCCAGATCCCCATAGCACCGGAGGATCAGGACAAGACCACCTTCACATGCCCCTATGGCACCTATGCGTACCAACGCATGCCATTTGGGTTATGTAACGCTCCAGCTACTTTTCAGCGGTGCATGGTCACCATATTTCAGGATATGATAGAGACTTCCATGGAGGTTTTCATGGATGATTTTTCAGTTTATGGTGATTCTTTCGATGTGTGTTTGAAGAATTTGGAAAGGATGTTGAAGCGATGCGTGGAAACGAAGCTTATGCTAAACTGGGAGAAGTGTCACTTCATGGTGACGAAAGGTATAGTGTTAGGGCATAAGATATCGAGAGAGGGTATTGAGGTAGATCGTGCGAAAATAGATACCATTAGTAGGTTACCTCCACCCACGAGTGTGAAGTCGATTAGGAGTTTTTTAGGGCATGCGGGCTTCTATAGGCGCTTTATTAGGGATTTCTCAAAAATTACTCGCCCCATGACCCGTTTGCTAGAGAAAGATGTTCTATTCGTCTTTGATGAGGAGTGTCTTAAGGCCTTCAACTTCTTGAAGGAACAGTTGGTTAGTGCACCTATTCTTATCTCGCCCGACTGGAGCTTGCCATTTGAGCTAATGTGCGATGCGAGTGACTATGCCGTTGGAGCGGTATTAGGACAAAGAAAGGATAAGCACTTCCACCCCATTTACTTCGCGAGCAAAACGCTCAATGATGCTCAAGAAAACTACACTACTACGGAGAAGGAGCTTTTAGCCGTAGTTTTCGCTTTTGATAAATTCCGCTCGTACCTCGTTTTATCCAAGACAATTGTTTTCACCGACCACTCCGCGTTACGTTTTCTTTTTCAAAAGAAAGACGCTAAACCCCGACTCATTCGGTGGATTCTGTTGCTTAGTGAGTTCGATATTGAGATTAGGGACAAGAGAGGGGCCGAGAATGTGGCGGTCGATCATTTATCGCGTCTAGAAGATCCCAAAAGAGAAGAGATTCGTGAGGAGGAGATTGGAGACACGTTCCCTCACGAGTCTATAGAGTTTGTTGAGGCCGAGAAAGAAGGATTGCCATGGTTTTGCGACTTAGCAAATTATCTCTCTAGTGGCAATGTGGTGAAAGGGATGTCCACACAACAAAGGAAGCGATTTATTAGTGAGTCAAGAAAGTATGTTTGGGATGATCCTTTTCTCTTTAGGATAGGAGGAGATAGAGTTCTTAGACGTTGTGTGTTAAGAGAAGAAGGTTGGAACATCATTAAACATGTGCATGAGGGCCTCACGGGAGGACACCATGGTGCACACGCCACCGCCTAAAAGGTATTTGATTGTGGTTTCTATTGGCCTACCGTTCTTAGAGATGCCGAGGAGTTCGTGAAGATGTGTGATGCATGTCAACGAACCGGCAACATTTCCGCCAAAGATGAGATGCCTCAAAACCCCATACAAGTAGTGGAGGTTTTTGACGTTTGGGGCATCGATTTCATGGGACCCTTCCCAAACTCCAAAGGAAACCGTTATATACTCGTGGCGATCAACTACGTGTCTAAATGGGTTGAGGCCCAAGCTCTTCCCACAAACGAAGCCCGAGTAGTCTTGAAATTTCTCAAGAAGCTCTTCTCCCGATTCGGGACTCCTAAAGCCTTAATTAGTGACCGTGGCACTCACTTTTGCAATGCATTGATGGAGAAATTGCTTGCACGCTACGATGTCACTCATCGTTTGTCTACCGCATATCATCCACAAACAAGTGGACAAGTGGAGAATGCAAATCGCGGTATTAAACGAATCTTAGAGAAAACAGTTGGTAAAAATAGGAAAGATTGGTCTGACAAGCTAGACGATGCATTGTGGGCGTTTAGAACCGCCTACAAGACGCCTTTAGGAACCACACCTTTTATGGTCATCTATGGAAAAGCTTGTCATCTTCCCGTAGAATTAGAGCACAGAGCGCTTTGGGCTTTGAAAACCGTTAATTTAGACATAACCGAAGCCGCTAGGAAGCGTTTCTTTCAAATTCATGAGCTTGAAGAGCTTAGGGATACGGTTTATGCTCGATCGTTGGGAATCAAAGAGAAAAAGAAGTTGTTACATGATAGAAGGTTGAGAAAAGTGAAGGAGTTTAGCAAAGGCGACAAAGTGCTTCTCTACAATTCGAGATTAAAGCTTTTTGCGGGTAAGTTGAAATCGAAGTGGTCGGGACCTTATATGGTTCACTATGTGTTTCCGTATGGAGCGGTGGAAATCATGGATGAGAAGGATGGCCGTACTTGGAAGGTGAATGGTCATTGTTTGAAACATTACGTTGGAGGAGAAATAAATAAGGATGAGAGGGAGGTAACTCCTCTCGAAATCCCACCTAAAGCCGCCAATTAGTGTTTTGGGTGAAAGCCCAAGTGTACATTTTGTATTGTTTGTATAAGAGTCGTTATTTGAGTTATTTCTGCGTTCTAACAAGTATGGTCGTAGATTTTCGGTCTTTGTTTTGTGTCGTTGAGAATTTTACAGGTTTCATCACCGCTATGGAACGGAAAAGGCATGAGAAAAGAGGTCCCGGGTTTGTTTCCTTGATACTTAGAAAAATTTTTGGGAGTATTGGATGGTTGGGAAAGATGTTGAAAAAAATTCTAAGGCATGAAAGCAAAGAATTTTCGGAACATTCTGTAAAAAACAGGCCTAGGCGTCACGCCTAGGCTCTTCGCGTCACGTGTAGTAAACAAGGTCAAAAACAATTAAAATGGGAGGCGCCGCGTCACGCGACGACCCCCCCTGACCCCACGCGCCACGCGAGGACCCCTCTAGGCGGTTCAAAACGTGTTCTTGACCCTGTTGCTGCATAACACTTCATCACTTCATTCTTACGAAACCCTAGTCGCCCATAACACAAAAATCACCATAAATCACTCATTTTTCCATCAAATCTCTCCATTCTTCTTCCTAAATCACCACAATCACATTCCCTACAAGTTCCACCATCGATTTCACCCGAAATCGCGATACATTTTCGCGGTTTTCGACGACCTCGTGCACCACAAGTTCAAGGCTTCATTTTTCTTGCTAAATCCGACTCCAAGGTATGTTTTCTGTGATTTTCTCGTTAGTAGGTAACGTTATTGTTCATTTGTAGCGTCGGGTCAGTTATATTTTAGGTCTAGGTCTTGGGTAGTTTACTAAAGTTGTGATTTTTGAGCCGTTAATGATGCTAGTGGTATGCGGGTGGTGTTGTTTGGGACGTTTACACAGAATGTGGCTTGCGGATGGCTCGGGTTGGTTTGATTTGATTTGCTTGGGATTTTGTGGGCATATTTGATATAGGCATAGTAAAGCTCAAGTGTGGGGATACAAGTCACACTTTTTCATTCAACAACGTGATTTTTAATAACTTTGCGGCTCGTATCCGTTGCTTCCACATTTAGTTTTGTTTGATAATGTTTCGGCACTTGGGATTGCTCGAGGGCGAGCAAAGTGCCGGGAGAGGGTATGATCCTAAGTTTGGTTGTATTTTGCGTCGTTAGCGTCGTTTGTGTGGTACGAGTCATTTTGGTGTGTTTAGAGTCTTATTATAGTCGTATTGTTGCATCACTTGATTACTAAACCGTTTCGCTCGTACTCAATCTCCATTCGGGCGGAGTTCGGTTTGTTTTTAAGTTGTTTTGCGATAGAGTCATTCGGTTTCAAACAACGGCCGCGAACGAAATGCTATACGGCCGTCGTGTGAATGTACATTATTATTATAAAAAAAATATATATATATTAAAAACACCAAAAATAGTTTGTGATTACTAACACTCTGCATTGTTTTTCTTGTCAATTTTTTCGTGTTTTGCAGAAACATGTCAGGTGAGGGCTCATCCTTTAATCCAAGGAAAAGGAAGATCCAATATCGTGGAAACGATAGGAGAGTTTATTCTCGAGTTGAGAGGCTAGTTGATCACCCAGTCTTGGATTTTGAAGAAGACAGTGAAGAAAGGGAAAAACTAGTGAAATATGTGCCAACCAATATGTTGGAGCATCGCACGATTGATTGGGAATGGTTGCAAGGAATGGGAGCTAGTGACCGTGTAGCGGAATTGCTGGGGCCAAGACTGAGAGCGACAATGGATTGCCATTGGCCACAATATATGGAGCTGACACTTGAGTTTCATTGTACTTTTCATCATAAAGAGGGTACTTTTGCTGAGAAAAACGCGGTTTCATTCTCATTGGGCAGGAATTTGTATGAGATGAGTATTGCTCAGTTTGGAGTGGCTTTGGGTTTCTACAATGCGGAGGAGGTGCAGACGGATGAGTTTGTTAATGGGTTAAGGGGTGTGTACAATCATGCTAGGCCAAATTGTTTGGGTCCGGAGGATTTGGCTAGATTTTGGGAGACAATTGCGACCCAACCGTTCGCCAACACGAACCTTATCTCAGCAGTTCGTGATCCGATATATAGGTATATTCTGAAGGTATTGGCGACTACGGTTGTAGCAAGAAAGTCGAGTAATAAGGCTAATTGGTTGGATATTTTTGCTTTGATGTGTATGGTGGAGAAAAGGAATTGGAACTTGGCGAGTTTCTTCGCATGGTCGTGCAATCGACCTCGTAGGGGAGGAAAACGGGCTGCGATGGATCTTGGGCCATACATTGCTAGGTTGGCAAAGAATTTACGGGCTCTCACAAAATATAAGTTGGAGTAAATGAGAGAGAATTGTGAAACGACTTACTGGAGTATTGGGGATCTACAGTTAGCGGGTGTTCTGACATCTTCGGACCCGCCGGAATGGAATTTCTCACATGGTGCTCCTCCGCCACGACAGCCGGTACCTCGGAAGAGACGTGAGTTCCCCTCTCCACAGTACCCACTTCGACAGCCACGACCTAACCCATTCACGCCTGAAGCTGCTTATGACCTGACCCAGCAGCGGTTCGATCAGCTAGAGAACAGAATGAGAGTTGATCATCAGTGGACGATGCAGAGCCACCACCGCCAGGATGACATGCTTAGGTACATGATGTCAGGTATGACACTAGATGTTCCTCCACCTTTTTCCAGGTTACTTCCTCCACCAGTTTATGGAGGTGAGCAGCAGACTCCGTACGTCTATGGACAGTATCCGGGGTACGATCAGTGGGGTGGACATAGTGGTTATGGTTATGGTTATGGTGGACAGTATGAATGGCAGCAGGCTGGAGGTTCGGGAGTGCAGCAGATGGAGGAGGAGACAGATGAGGAGTGATGGAGATAGACTGAAGCAGCATATATCCTTTCATGATTATTTTACTTTATGATGTTTTAGTAGTTCGATTGGGTTGTATTAGTAAGACATATGTTTTTTATTTTTCGTTTGAACATCGGATGTTGGTACGTTGAACGTTTGGTAGTATTTTGCTTGGTATGGTATGTTTGCTTTAGGTTGATGATTGGAGCCACTTTCCGTTCGTGTGAGAGAGAGTTTTGGTATTGTTTGCTGAGCACGTTCGGTATTGGAGGGCTTATGTGGAAACGACTGGCACTTTGACAGTCTCACATACTCAGCTAAGTCGTTTCCCTTTATTGTTGTTGTATATTTTTTTATTATTTAGTTCGTTTACAGTTTTTATTTTTTTTAGGTAGTTGTTGAGTCGTATTTACGTTCTTGCATTAGGGACAATGCAATCTCTAAGTGTGGGGATGGGATACTTGTAAATAATCGAGTCTTAGTCATGAAAAAAAATTAAAAAAAAAACAAAAATACAAAAAAAAAATTAGAAAATTTTGAAAAAAAAAATTGAAAAAACCAGAAAATGTCTTTCGAATAAAAAGAAGTTTGCAAAATAAAACGGAAAATGATAGAAAGGATGAATAATTGCTCGGGTTCGAATAATAATAATAAGAGATTAAAATAAATCGAGTTTGCGTCAAGTTAAGGATATGTGGATAGGCCCGGGTTTGGTTTTAGGTCCCTTTGAGCTAATATACCTTAATTGTCGGTCTGCTAGTGGGTTTTCGCCTGGGAAATATGGGAAATCAAAACTGCCAATAAGAGTATAAGGGGCACCGTTATAAGTTAAAACCGTTAGAGTTTGTGGTCATGCGAGAAAAAAATAGAATAAAAAGTGAGCTAGAAACTAAATGAAAGTAATGCATTCCTATGTAGTTTGGGTTGGGGATAGCGACTCTACAACCGAATTACCGCTAGGGTGTGTGAAATCGACTGTGCAAAGAAAGAAAAAAGTACCGAAACCTAAGTAATTTATGGTTGGGGATAGCGACTCTACAGCCGGATTGCCTCTTGGTTAGGGAAAGCATCGTCTAGACTCACGGAAGAAAGAAAAAAGAAAAAAAAATTGATTGTAAACTCTCTTGGTTTTGATATAAGACGGTTGGGAATTGGTCCAGTGATCGTTCCTTTAGTCCTATAAACTTGAGGTGGGAGTAGGTGGACCGTTGATTCTAGCGTGAGGCCCTAGGTAGATTGACCGCACTTAAATTAAAATCACATGATAAGGGCTTAGGACCGGACTTGGGTTTAAGGGGACAAGTATATTCGCAATCGTGGCTAACGCAAGCCTTGGTTTTAATTAAATATACCTATGTTTTTTACCCGAGTGATTATTCGTCTCTGATTCCGTTGCATAATTCTTTTTCGAGGATGAAAAAAGAGTAAGTGTGGGGATGTTTGATGTACTGCAAAGTACATATGTTTATAGTGTATATTTTGGTCAGTTTTCGGTTATTTTGAGTCTAGTT
The DNA here is from genome assembly GCA_030545235.1 of Helianthus tuberosus. NCBI lineage: Eukaryota > Viridiplantae > Streptophyta > Magnoliopsida > Asterales > Asteraceae > Helianthus > Helianthus tuberosus. Next base: position 133,235,897 of record CM060383.1, read on the forward strand.
TAGGTTAGAATTTCGATACTGCTGACGTTAAGCTTTGATTTCAGGTCCCGTAGCTTAAAGTGATGAAAAACGAGTCAAAACGAGCAGTTTGGAGGAAAAACGGGATTCAAACGCGAGTTGGAAAGCTGGAAATCAAGAAAAAAAATAAAATAATCAGCAGGGGGCGCCGCGTGACGCCTAGGGCCTTCGCGTCACGCCTAGCCTCTAAATCGTAGATCTGGTGATTTGTTGCTAGGGTTTTGAAGGGAATTTTCCAAGAAAACTAGGAGAGAACCCTAATTACGAATTTTAGACTTCTTTGGGCAAACTTGGAGCATTCTTGGCGAATAATCGGAGATCTCAAGGCTTTGGAATCATTGGTACGAGTCAAGGGCGAAGAATCGAAGGATCTATCGGGTTTTCTAATCCCTTGTTTTGTCGATTTCTTTTCTTGAAACTTGTTACAATGAATTCATGTTTAGACATCTTTGTTTTGTTTTCACTTATTGAGATGCTTGGATAAATTTATAAACCACCTAGACTTGATGAACGGATTAATATAAAGTTTTTACCGTTTTTGTTAATTGCATGGTTATTATGGATTGATTGTGTTTAGTAAGCGGTTTGATTTGATGATTTGATGTGTATGCATGCTTTGAGTTGGTTTATTGTTATTATTTGCTTCATATGATTCTTAGTGACGGTCTATATCACAACATAGAGTTATATTAGGGTTTAGGATTTCGGTGAGTGTCTATATCACATAAGAAAACCTTAACTCTTTAGGGAGAATTGCGCAATAACCCCTAGAAGTAATTGGTAATAATTTGCTAAGTCTTAGTGTTCTACTAGTCCTAATACCTGGAAAGTGAGGGGCTATTGGTAGGTCTTACCCGGCGAATTGTTTTAGATAGTCCTTGGAAAAGGTCATGTCTTGGTTTACCTGTCGGTTTTATTAGTCTATCAAGTCAAATTGATTACTTCAAACTACCCTAGATCTATGATTGGAAAAGAGTAGGTCAACATTAGGGTACTTACACAATAATTAGACAACTGGGAAGGCGTCTAATTAACCGGTAGGATTAACGGCCTAGGTAGTTCCACAGGTTTCTCCTTGAGAAGGGTCGAGGGGCTTAGTTGGTTCTTAATAGGTTTAGTACTTTAAGATCCCGGTTCCATAATTCATGCATTTAACTTAATCGGTAATCTCTTAAAAACAATCCAGGATTCTTGTCTAGGTGGTCTCGTTCTCATATAAGGAAAGTCCTCTGTCTTTATTCGTATTTAGTCTAGTTTTAGTTAATTCAGTAGTTTAATATAGATTTCCTAGATTTTCCGTAACCCCCCCCCCCCCCCCTAAAAAAAAAATTAAACAAGTTAAGTCGTGTCTGTCAGTGTCTATTAGAGTCTAGTTTACGTGATACATAGAGTCCTGTGGTTCGATATCCGGACTTCCTAGGGTTATACTACATTGATCGGTACACTTGCCGATTGTGTGGTTTTAGGTCGAGTCTAGAATTAAAGCTTTGTAGTGTCTAGTTTAGAGAGTCTAATTTGGTTAATTTTTATAGTCTGTTTAGCACACATCAAGTTTTTGGCTTTGTAGGGTTATACTACATTGATCGGTACACTTTGTAGATATCAAACCGGAATTCATATATAAAGTCGATGAAATGTGACTGCTAGTATAAAAAATACAAATATGTTGAACAATAAACTCATTAGATAGAATATACCACAAGTAAATACCAGAACTAATTCGATACAAATTTCCGATTTTAATTTCTCATCCTACAAAAGTACAAATAGCTAAAACCAACAATAACTAGTTCAGTCTCTCTCCCAGATTGTTATCTAGGCAGTAGTATCCATCATTTCTTTTGGGACAAGCTTACCTATCAATTTAAGCATACCTCTATCTACTGAACCAGCTGCAATTTGATCAATCAACATCGATAAAGTTGAAGCATCAAGTGAGTAACTTCTTCCATCCATTTCCTGTAAAAGCATCTCAAGATCATCGTAATTCTGGTTCTTAAGATATCCTTGGAGAAGAACATTGTAAGTAACACTATTTGGTGGGCAGCCACTCTCATCCATTTTACGAAACAAGTGCTTTGCTTCCTTTAGTAAACCTTCCCCACACAAGCCACTAACCATCACGGTATATGTCCGAACATTAGGCTGCAAACCTTTTAGAGTTAGGTCTTGGAAAAGATCCCTTGCAATATCAAGCTTCCCACATTTGCTCATATCATCAATAAGAATAGTGTACACTTGAATGTCAGAGTTTAGCTTGCTATCACCCACCAAATGAAACAAAGAGAGCACATCTTCAACTTGATGGTTGTTGCAAAGACCGTCTAATATTATTCTATAAGTGCATTCATCTGGTATGTGGCCGTGTGCTCGCATCTCATCAAAGAGTTTGCGTGCAGCTCCACAACGTCCTACCCGAAACAATCCCTGTAACATGGTGTTGTAAGTGACGATACTAGGTTTCAAACCTTTTCTTGTTATCTCATGAAACAAATGCATGGCCTCTTCTACTTTGAAACTCTTGCAATACCCATTCAATAAACTGCTATAAGTAACAACATTAGGGACGAGACCTTTAGAAGTAAGTGAATCAAAAAGCGCCCTTGCTTTGGTCATTTCACCTCGCAGACAGTAACCATCTATCAGTGAACTGTATGTCACTATGTCAGGAACCTCACCTCTCTCAACCATGATGTCTATAACAGCCTCCGCTTCATCCACCATACCTTCCTTGCAAAATGCATCAACTAATATGTTAAAGGTTCGCAAACTAGGAGAGATCCTTAGATCCTCCATTTCTTTTAGCAGCTTAGAGACCTCGTCCCAACGACATAAGTTACAAAGACCATAAATCAGAGAGGTGTATGTGATGACATCTGGTTGAATGCCTTTGGCAAATACCATTTCATTGAAAAGCTTGAAAGCATCCTCTATCATTTTGTCCTTGCAAAGACTATCAATGATGGTATTATATACAACAACATTAGGCTCACAGCCTCTTTCATCCATGAGCCTAAGCAAACCAACAGCAATATCATTATTGCCAAACTTGCAAAGCCCTTTGATCATAGTGGAATACATAACTACATCAGGTTCACATAGTTTCTGTTTGATGAGCTTCTTGAAGAGCCTCTCAGCCTCAAGAATCCTATCTTCACGAATGAGTCCATCTAAGAGTGTACTAAATGTGAAGACATCGGGTACAACAGCTCGCCTGAAGCAACAGCCCAGGAGTGCAAAGCCGTCGTTGGTGCGAGACATCTGACAACAACACTTGATGGCAATATTCATAGAGTAGGCATCAACAGGAACCCTAACAACGCACATTTGTTTAAACAGATGGAGACAAGAAGAAAAATGTTTCATTTTGGAAACAGCATTTAACAACTGAGTAAACTTAACAACAGATGGGAGGGGTTTTCTCTGGATCATTTCATCGAACAGGTTAAAGGCATGATCCAAGTTGGTAACTTTTTGATACCTAGACAGCAGAGGACGATCGTCAATATTTGAAAAGGAAGTGGAGTGAAGAAGAGAAGGTAAAGAAGTGGAGTGAGGAGTGAATCGGGAAGACGAAAGAGAGGTTGTTAAAGAATTGGTGATGAAATTACATTTGAGTTTGAAGAAAGCGTGATGAAGATGAGAATTGGTGCGAATCATCATCATTGTCGCAGCAGCCTCCAACGGAGAAGGAAATTGATCGGTATTCTTCTCCTGTAACCTAACCAACCCTCACACTCACACCGGTGTGGTTTGGCAAGAAATGCGAGGAAGCACGCCTCTAATTTCATAATTTCTTTTGATTAATTACACTCGTAGTTGTTATGGTTTGTAGAAACTAGAAAGCGGGTTCTTGTGGTTTACAAATGTTGTAGAGTTTCGACATGTTTGCCTAAGCTTTTTAAAATAACTAGTTGGGTGCTCGCGCAATGCGGCGGGGGCGACACTTTGGATTGCGGCACTCGTTGCTGGTAGTTTTTTTATTTGTATATGATAACATTATTGTGGTGGATATATGTCATAAGTGTTACACATGGGAGCCTAACACCTATAATGTCTTGCAATGTTCGATCAATGCCTCTATCGCCTGACGTTTCGCCATCGATGCCCCATCCCATATAATTAACTTGGAGGACCTAATTAGTTGACTTATAATTCCTATAATTTTGGGACATAGTTTACTATTTATCTACTAAATATCGTAAATTAGTATTAAATAATTCCTAAAATTTTGGGATATAGTTTACTATCTATCTACTAATATCGTAAATTAGTATTAAATAAATATCGTAAATTAGTATTAAATAATTCCTAAAATTTTGGGATATAGTTTACTATCTATCTACTAATATCGTAAATTAGTATTAGATAATTCCTAAAATTTTGGAACATAGTTTATTTTCTATCTAATAAATATCAAAGTTTTGTTTTGTTATAAAAATTAATAATAAATAAAGTATAGAAAAACTGTTTTAAACATGTAAAGATTCGTTTGTTAATAAAAAATACTAAACAAATGACAAAAGTATATTAGTTCAATGGAGATGTAAATTATAAGTGCAATAAAATAACACAAAACATAAACTTCAAATATAAAATAAACTTTATTATTCATGGGATAGTCTAGATCAAACAAAAACAACTAAAAAAGAAAAAAAAAACATAAAAACACTTGATATATTTCATCTAATTTCTCTTCTTTTTTGATCCGGTTTTCTTGTTTGTGCTCGAATCAGCAGTATCATCTAATTCATCTTCTTTCTCATCGTCCTCAGAATCATCTAAATTTATAACCTCGACTCATTTCCATTCAGAGAGTCTCTTAGATCTTTTCTTTTGATTCTCATACTTCCGATCCTTAAAAAACAAAAATTTAATAAAAAAGTAAAAAAATGATTAAATAAATTTTATAAAAAAAAACAAATATTGAATAAAAAAATTTAAAAAATATTAAATAAATTTTAAAATTACCTCTTTACTAAATTGACGTTGAAGATTAGACTTGTATGGACTGAACATTGCACCATAAGAAATAATTTCAACACTATTATCACCATCATCCTACAATAAAACACCAAATAATAACATAACGAACTTGTTAATATGAAAGATTATAAGCGAAAATATTACTTAAAAACTAACAAAAGCTTGTTCGACAAGTGGGGTGTTTAAATTGGTGTGTTGAATCTGAAAAATCAAATAAGTTAGTATTCACATAAAAGTAAATAAAAGAAAACAATTATTCATTATTGCGATATAACAAAACTTATCATAGAACCGACCTTAGATTTTTCAATATCGCATGCTTGTTTTTTCGCATCAAGTGAATTCAGAACTGGCTCCATATTTTAAATCTGTTTAGCAATAGAAATGTAGAATTGTGAGTGTTTGCTATGTATTTATAGTAGTCCATTAGGGTTTAGTTTTAGATTGGTCATCCATTTATTTAGGAAGTTTGTTGTGAGTTTTAAGTTTTTAAAATAAGATGCACATATCCTGTTTAGTTTGTTGTGGCATGTTTAATAGGAAGTTTGTTGTGAGTTTTATCTATACTATATTAAACATGCCACAACAAACTGACTCTGTACAAGTAAAATTAGGGAATATTTTAGTTTATTAATGCCGTTCAAAACAAAAAACTTGGGTAAAAAACAAATGTTAATGCACGGTAGCTAGGTAATGGTCAAAGCTGGCTTGGGTAAAAAACAAATGTTGGCTTTAATCAATTGTATATTTACGCATCGGATATTTGTACTTTATGAACGCACGACGAAACTAAAAAAGACAACTATCGAAACGTTTAAAAAAATGTGCCGATCGTCATGGTACGTTCTGATTTTTATAAAACATTACGGGTTGTAAGATATCGCAAGAATACATTAAAGAATTAAAGAGGGGGGAGTGTAACTAATTACCCATAATTATGTTAAATGTCAAGGATTTAAATGTAATAGATTGAGGGACTAAAAAATAATTGTGGTTTAAAAGACCACTTTACCCTCATTCTAGGGGTTTATTTATAAATAATGGGGGAAGAAGTTCTTAACTTTTGGGAATCCTTCCCTCATGTATTATAATATAGTATAGATTTATTGATTTATTGGTTTTTTAAAAATTCCTAAGTTTCAAAATGATGTTTGACAATGAGGGGAAAAAGCCAATAAGTCAATAAGTCACTTCATACTAACTTTTCCAAAAAGCCAATAAGCAGGGGCGGACCTAAGCCCAGCCCAAGGTGGGCGGGCGCACCCCCGGGAAAAAAAAATTAGTGCTAAGTTCCGTCGGAAATCTCGTCCGCACCCCTTGGAATTTTTCGTCCGCACCCCATGGAATTTTCCGTCTGCACCCCTTGAAATTTTCCGTCCGCACCCCTTAGGTAAAAAGTGTTATCAATTTATATTTTAAAAATATTCTTTAGTAAACTCTTATTTTATAAAAAAATACTACCTAAATTAAATTGCTTTTAATACCTAAATAACTAAACCCAAATACCCAATACATTTAAGTAGCCCACTACTAAGTCTTAGCCCAATACATTTAACTAGCCCACTACTAAGTCTTAGACATGTGCTTCGTTATGTTTTCATTATGTTATGATGGTTATATTTTGTTAGTGATGATATTTTGCCTTTTTTATAGCCGCATACCACAGTATGTTTGGCTTTTTTAGTTAAGAACGTTTGGCTTTTTTATGGTATATATGTTGTTTAGATGATTTTTAGTGTGATTTACATTATGATATTTAGGGCTTGAATAGTTGATACATTATGTAATATGTTATGGAGCTATGGACTTACAGATCAATTTGTTTGTGATAGCCGAATGGAACAATGAGCAGGGACGTTATGGCGCGATTTCTCAAGAGGAAAGTTGATACATCTTCCGGATTCGTTGATGTGGATACTTGCGTAATCGGATTAGCGATGAGAATTTAAGTGAAGGTTGTATATGTTATATAGAGAGACTTGCTTAAGAAAGAAGGTTTAGATGATGTTTTGGATAGATTTCAAAAAATGAAAACCCGTAGGACGACGTTTTAATTATGTTTGTAACAAGGTTTGACGTGTTTTTGATGATTATATAAATTTAGTTCTTTTGTTTTACATGACCCGAACCGACCCGATACGAACCGATTTTTTATTTATATACCTTGGGGCCTAAATTTTTTAAAAATGTTCTGCACCCCCATGGAAAAATTCTTGGGTCCGCCACTGCCAATAAGTTGTTTTAAAAAGCTTAGACTGTGGGGTATGGGGCTTGGGTTGGGGCGTGGGTTGGGGGAAAACGCCCAAGCCACCACCCCTTGGGGCTTGGGTTGGGGCGTGGCCCTTGGGGCTTGGGTTTGAAGCCGGGCGTTGGGCGGGCTTGAGATCCGATGTGGCGGCCTCCTATTCGCTGTCCACCGCCAACCCACGCGGTGCACCCACGCCCCGCCATACCCCACGGACACGTCACTATGCGGTGGGTGGGCTCGAACTCCACGTGTCAACTCATGCCCCCAACCCAAGCCCCACCATACCCCACGGTCTTAGCCAAACATGCCCTTAGTTGCATTGTTTCAATAATTACACACTTGATTTCGGTGGTTGTAATTTTTATAGTCGGGTGATTCTTTTCACTAACCTGTGTTAAATATCTCAGTTAAGTATGTGTTAAATGATTATAATACCCTTACTTGTTAAGAAAATAAAACAATATATTTTCTACCCTACCATCAATTCTTTTTTTTTTTCTACCCTAAACCACCACTCCCATTATAAGCACCACCATCATCTCTCCTCCACCCACCACCACCGAACACCCACCATGTCACAACCCCAGCCCCCTATCTGTCCCGGGAACGGGCCACCGCGAGCTCAGTGTCGGTGGTATCGGTGTTTATTAAATTGGCAGCGGAATTTACCTCAGGACCGTAGTTAGGAAATATTTTATCAGAGTAAAACACCACCATTTATATATAAATAAACATATTGGGATGAAACCCAAGTTTTCATTACAAACTGATTTATAGGGATAAATCCCATTTTATTTGAATTAAAACGCCTTCTTTATTTAGGTAACTTTTATAGCCACTTTCCAAGCCTTCAGTGCTGTCCAGCTGGCTTCTAATTGGCTTTCACATTGTGTTACCTGAAACGCGTTTTAAAAACATTTGTCAGTGGGAAATACTGGTGAGTGAATCCCAGTTTAATCAAGAAATATTAATTTAATTTAAACTTAACAGTATTGAGGGCGATTACAATGCTTATATCTACCCAATTACTCATTCAGTACTGTCAATCCTGACTGGTGGGTCATATTACACATTGGCTAACTCTTCGTCCAATGGTAACATTACTCACATTTTGTATACAAAACCCCAACATACCGGCAGTAATCGTAGAATTACAAAGACTCAATCACTGCTAAATTGCATTGTGAAATAGTTAAGGTTTTGTAAAAACTGTTTACAAAAAGGAGATTACTCACATTGCTGTCTTAGATTATCCTTTAGGGTTTCCTGGGAATTATCTATAATTTACACAAAAGCACACGCGTTAGTATAATAACCCATTTTAACATTAGTAATACCCTCCCCGAGACGGCATTCCAACGACTACGTCGGGCAGAACCACGACAGCCGTTACGGAACCCTAGATCAATCGGGCAGCGTATCTAATACGTATCCAAGGGTTATAATACTTACAACGGAGCAGAACTTCGCTATTTAGGGGGTATTAGACCCGAGTATAATGCCTACTATGAGAGAATCACGTTTAGAAAGAAAGTTTTGAACGATTTTTGCTGAAACCCGATGCCTGCTATTTATATTGCCTCATTTCGACTTTTACGCGGCCCGCGTAAATGTTAACACAGGGCTACGCGGCCCGCGTCAAACCCTGGTCAACGCGTAGCTTGTCCGGGTCACTATCTAGCCTCGCCATGATGATGACATGTGTCATCACCGGGCTGCTCCACCTTCTTGATCTCTAGCGGCCCGCGTAAGGGTTGGGGTAGGGCTTACGCGGCCCGCCTCAACCCAAAAATCAGATTTATAATTAAATTTAATAATATTTAGGGTATTCGGGGTCCGTTTTCGCGTATGGGGTGTATTTTGGGACATATTGGGATATTTTAAAATATATTAGGGTGTCGGTTTTATTTAGAGTTGTTATACACCACCACCATCTTCCCTCCTCCACCATTAAACACCCACCTCCACCGTTTCCCCTTCACCATCGTACACCCACCACCACCACTAAACACCCAAGTCACCGGAGATCAACAAACCGTTGCACAATATCATAATCATATCACTTATTAACTACCTGTGACAATCAAACAGTTTATATAAGTCACTCACATGGATGCTTTAAAAACAAATTGCCAGAGAATTTGGAAATTAAATTAGAAATTAAATTAAGTCTCACCTGCAGTAGGGGTGTGGGGTGGTTACTTCCTTTGATGCATTCCTTAAAAGGCACGTTGGAATGAAAAATGGGCAGAGAAATTGGAAATCAAATCAGGTCTCAAACGTTGGGTATGTGTGTGTTTGTGTCTGTCGAGTCCTTGAACTCTGGTTTGAGGTCAACGAGGCTCGTCAACGCTCCGATGGGTCTTTCTTGTTAACCTACAAAACAAAACATCGTTAGTCTCATCACGGAGGACACCCGGGGGGGGGAATCTGTGACCAAGCTCCGACATGAGAATAAGAAAGCTTGCCGGAGAAAATGGAGTTTATTCCGACAAGTTATGGTCGTTGGAATATCCTTGGTGTGAATTCTTAATTGAGAGTATTAAATGTGATCCGGAGAATGTTCAGATGTAATGAAGTGTGAGTGTGGATTCATTGTTAGGAGAATTGAATGCTTACCTTTTGTGATCTTATGCTCATCTTATAGAGAAGAAGTCTCTTATCACCTCGGTAAAGACCTGGATACGATCTAACGGTTTTCTGGCATCTTGGGGAGACTCACACACGTGTCCAGCTGCCATCGATGCGATGACATAAGCATTAAATGAAGTCGGCTTCTTCATAGTACTCTCTCCGGCGATCCTTTCTCTTTCTAGTTGCAGACATTAAATGTCTCTGCAAGAGACATGACATGCTCGATTTCCCACTCTTTCTCTTATTATCCTTTTGCAGGAAATAATAACAATATCTGGGCTTATTTGAGAAGCCAAATTAAAGAGGCCCAAGACGAGGAGCCCCAATCCAAAGGGCCTTGTCGACAAGTCATCTCTAGTCCTGGGCTACGAGCCTCAAGACGTGGGGCCTGGACTAATAAGCAGCAGCGCTTCAACTGTGGAGTGGGGCCCTATGTGATGATGACGACGCCTGACGGTTTCTCGATCCTGATTAAATCCCTTAATCCAATGACCAGGGTTTGAAATACCTCTCCACGTGCATTAAATCAAAGGTCACCTTTGAAATAGTGATTGGACAGTTACCGCCCTAATTGAAGAAGTTCTTTAAAAACCCTGAATCAGTCTGTAATGTCATCATTCCTCACCCCTCTTCTACTATCATCTTTCTCTTGATCTTCTTCCCATACTACCACATGAGTAGAAAAGGTCGATCTTCCATCCATTCAATTATTACTCAAGATGAGTTGGATTCCTTTGTTGCTTCCTATCGAATCTCATCGGAGTTTGCTCCGAGACTCCCCGGTCCCAACGATCCGGCGACCTGTTCGCCGGAAAGGATAGTGATCTATACTCTGTCCTTCTCTTTTTTTGGTATCCGGCATCCACTTTCTCCTTTCAAGATGGCTCTCCTAAAGAACTACGGGATTCAATTCTCTCAACAGCACCCTTTGGCTTTTCTAAGGATTGTTCATTTCGAACTTTCATGTGCCTCTTTTGCCAGCGAGCCCTCCGTGCCGTTATTCCGACCATTCGACCGACTTCAATCAAACGGAGATTGGTTTACGTTTGAGAAGAGAATATATAGCATATCACTCCCTTGCTACTCCTTCATGCCTACTTCCACATATCCCAAGGAATGGAAAAACAGGTTCATTTTTGTCTCTCCTTCCATGATCTCCGAGTCCCTTCCCTTAAGGGACCCTGCTGCGGTGATATAGGACGGTGTTCCTCCTCTTTCAGTGACTGAGGATATGTTATGGTGGAAGATGTACGAGCACCCTACGTGTGCTTTCAATTTTCCAGAGGGGATCCTTGCTATGGGGGGTTTGAGCCCCTTTTATCTGATCCGTCCTAAAGCTTTTTACGAAAGCAAAGGTGAGTTCTTTCTTTCATAGTAATTTTTAATCGTACCTTGTTTGAGACCTTTGGTTTTGTCTATCCAGTCATCTCTTGTGTTTGTTTGTTTTTGCAGAGATGACCCTATGGAGTTTACTGCAGGCTGATTGTAGGGGGTGTCATATGTGGTTGAAGGTGTAGTGAACCAAGAGATGGGTGGTGTCCTCAGGGGGAGTTCCCCTGATGTTGGAGGTTCGAATACTGGGCCGGTTCTGGGAGAGGGAACTCCTTCTCTTCAGGGGGGAGGGGGTCCCCTAAGGGATCGGATGGTTCACATAATTCCCCTCCAGTGGAAGATGCTAGCAGTGGAGATGAAGACCTAGCGACACGCCTGTCCCAAAAGCGCAATTATGGTGTTGTCATGAGCCATCATGATGTTGATGTTGATGTTGATAAAATTTGCAAACCTCCACAAACATACTACGAAATCTTGACAAGGCTTGGTGTGAAGAGCGATTGGTTTCACCTACTCGTTGGCGGAATTATTCAAATATGGTTGTTCTAAATGCAACGGCTCCTCGTCTGTTTTCGGACACGTCCAACCAAGAGTTGACCAAAGCTATGTCTACATCTTCGGTTCAAGGTCTTCTAGTCATTTTTTATGAGCATATAGATATGAGAGCATGAGAGAATGTGTGATTGAATTTTTATAAATTTAGATAATAACCCATTTTAACATTAGTAATACCCTCCCCGAGACGGCATTCCAACGACTACGTCGGGCAGAACCACGACAGCCGTTACGGAACCCTAGATCAATCGGGCAGCGTATCTAATACGTATCCAGGGGTTATAATACTTACAACGGAGCAGAACTTCGCTATTTAGGGGGTATTAGACCCTAGTATAATGCCTACTATGAGAGAATCACGTTTAGAAAGAAAGTTTTAAACGATTTTTGCTGAAACCCGATGCCTGCTATTTATATTGCCTTATTTCGACTTTTACGCGGCCCGCGTAAATGTTAACACAGGGCTACGCGGCCCGCGTCAAACCCTGGTCAACGCGTAGCTTGTCCGGGTCACTATCTAGCCTCGCCACGATTATGACACGTGTCATCACCGGGCTGCGCCACCTTCTTGATCTCTAGCGGCCCGCGTAAGGGTTGGGGTGGGGCTTACGCGGCCCTCCTCAACCCAAAAATCAGATTTTTAATTAAATTTAATAATATTTAGGGTATTCGGGGTCCGTTTTCGCGTATGGGGTGTATTTTGGGACATATTGGGATATTTTAAAATATATTAGGGTGTCGAAAATATTCGAGGGTGTCGGTTTTATTTAGAGTTGTTATATCCTCCCCACCTTGTTTTAGAGCTCGTCCTCGAGATCTACTGGAATAGGTGTGGTTATTTCCTTTGCATTTTTGATTCAAGCTCCCATGTATACTCAGGTCCTCTTTTGGAGTCCCACTTCACTTTGACCAGAACTAATCTCTTGTGTTTGAGATTTTTTACTTTCCTGTCTTCAATCTGTAGAGGCCTTTCTACAAACTTGAGTTGTTCATTTACCTCTATATCCTTAAGAGGTATTACCAGTGATTCATTAGCTAAGCATTTCTTGAGATTAGATACATGAAATACATCATGTATTCCTGCCATTTCCTCTGGCAGTTGTAGCTGATAGGCTACAGGTCCTATTCTTCTAATAATCTCAAAAGGTCCAACATACCTGGGGCTTAGCTTTCCTCGTTTGATGAATCTTACTATTCCTTTCCAAGGAGAGACCTTTAATAATACTTTATCTCCTACTTGAAATTCCAAGGGTTTGCGTCGGTTGTCAGCATAGCTCTTCTGTCGATCACGTGCTGCTTTTAGTCGTTCCTTGACTTGAATAATCTTGTCGGTTGTTTCTTGCACTATCTCAGGTCCAGATAGTTGCTTTTCCCCAATTTCTGCCCAACAGACTGGGGTTTGGCACTTTCGTCCATAAAGTGCTTCGAATGGTGCAGCGTTGATACTTGTGTAATAACTATTATTATAAGAAAATTCTATTAAAGGTAAGTGATCGTCCCAATTACCTCCAAAATCAATTATTCAAGCTCTAAGCATGTCCTCCATTGTCTGAATTGTTCTTTTGCTTTGTCCGTCCGTTTGAGGATGATAAGCTGTGCTTAGATTTAACTTGGTTCCCATTGCTTTTTGGAAACTTGACAAAAAATGAGAGGTAAAACGACTGTCCCTATCAGAAACAATTGAATAAGGAATTCCATGTAATGAAACTACTTCATTTACATATAATTTAGCTAACTGTTCCATACTGAAAGTTTCTTTGATTGATAGGAAATGAGCTGACTTGGTTAATCTATCTACAATCACCCAGATTGTATCATTACCTTTTCTTGTTTTGGGTAATTTGGTAACAAAATACATTGTTATAAATTCTCATTTCCATACTGAAGGGGTAAGGTCCCGAAAACCTCTTAACAAGTACTCGGGACCATACCACAACCCTATCTTGTAAGCCTCTCTTGACCTTGCGCGGCCGCACACTGGTCCTATAGGGAAGGCTTTGGAGAAAAATAACAGGCAACACCTGCGCGCCGAAAGAAAGTTAACGAACCCTTGCGCCTCCTTACAAAACAAACAAAGGATGAAAATCCTAAGTTAAACATTTCCGCTTAAATGATACCCAGACTTGGATATTATTTACCCAACTGGTGTCACAGGTAAGAAGCCACACAGGATTATGGCAATAACCTTCTAGAAGGCTTAATCGTGCACCACCAGACGGTTATAACCGTCTAGGACACGTGGCACCATCACAGAATCCCTGAAATCACAACGATGGCATGGAATTAAAGAGAAAGCTCCACTAATCCACTATCCACGTGGCAATTCCCCAGCCATCGATCAAAACAACAATCCGTGTGCTCACACATCGGATCGTGAAAGATTAACGTAGGAAGAAAATAACCGCTTACGGGGTTAGCATCTTCCGTTAATATTTCATCAACAAGTTTTCCCGCCCAAACTCTCGGTTATAAATATGAGGATAATTCAGGTATGAACTTCAACTTACACACACTTCTTCAATACTGCTTCTTCTCCATAAACACATACTTATTCTCACGCCGGAGTCGGGTCAAGGAGAGAACCCCCCCCCCCCCCTTCTCCCCTTGACGAGGCTAACGGTGTTTTGTTTTGCAGAGTTTACCAGAGAAGGAGATCAGTCACATCGAATCAAACGAGAGAAACAACCCTTTTATGCAGATCCAAACCCCCTAGATAACTTGATTCCGGTCATTTATCTAGTGTTTCTTCATTGGCGCCCACCGTTTTCCCTGTTTATCAGTTTTATCTCGTTTCGATTCAGTTTCCCTCATTCTCTGTTTTCACATGGCAGAGAATTCATCATCTCACCCATCAGGTCCTCGATCTGAGTTCGAGGGTTCTACAACCCAAAATACCCAGATCGACGGAATCATGGGAATCAACAAAAGTAACAGTCATTCAGACGGAAAGGGTTCCTCAGATCAACTCATAGAGAGAACTCCAGAATACTGGATTGGCAGATTCCAGGTTGCTTTAAACGCAATTTTTACACAAATTAACAGATCTGAGTCCTTGAACATCAGATCTGGTACTCCGAAAGAAAACAGTGATGAAATCGACACTATAGTATTGGACTCACAGACGCCTAGTCAGTGGGACATCCAATCTGACAGTTATGCTAAGATACTTCAACAATCAGGAGACATCAACTATCAGGAAGCCGAGCCAAAGAAAATAAGCATGGTACAAGGAGGTCCTCCACGAAGGCCAAATAAACGAAACCATGATCAGCACTGGAGGGAACAGCAAGTTGTGTTTCCTATTATCCCTGGAGGCCCTCAGGAAGAACGACCAGTAATTATCACTGGCATCTTCGGCCATTACCGAACGGACTATATGTTTATAGATCCAGGGAGCTCGATGGATATCATATATGAGCAATGTTTCAAACAGCTTGATCCAGAAGACAAAGCACGTGTAACCCCCTAGTTACTATTTAACGGTTTTACATGTAATTACCAACAATTAGATGTATAGTTAAGACTACACCTACTATAAAAATACGGGTTTATTAAAACTTTTATAAATCATAAGTTATTCAACATAACGTGATCGGATTCGTCGTTTAAGTTTACGACGAGGCAATGTGTGGAAGCATGAATCTTTATGGTGTTCGGTTCTTCGTTGAGCTTGATCGTCTTCTGGCATCCAAAATGTACCTACATTTCATAAACATGAAATGATTTAGTCATACGGGGTTTAAAACGTGTCTAAACGAGTCCGGGAAACGAAACTGATTAAAATACATTAAATTGCAGGGTCTATCGTAAATTACGGTGGCTACCGTAATTTACGGTAGCCCCTGAATGTTGATTCTCCCACCGTAAAGCAGGGGGTTTGTGGCGTAAAGACTTTTAGGCTACTGTAAGTTACGGTAGCTACCGTAACTTACGGTGGCCTCTGCAGGTCTTTCCAAGTTTGCCGTTCTCTAGACGAAAACCTTCACAACTTTTAATCCGCTTGTCCGTTTGACCTACCGTTTCTTCCTACGTGATTGTAATTTGATCCTCCATCATATGGAGTTAAAATCCAACATCCGGATTAACAAAGTTTAAGACTTTCAAGTTTTCGGCTTATTACCCTTTTTACCAAATTTTGACCCGTTAAGGGCATTTAAGCACTTTTACGCAATATTTCACACTCATTTATTTCTAGCATCTTATTTCCACATTATATATCAAATGATCTTCCATCACAACTATATTTGTGATGGGTTTAATGTGGCGATCTATATAATCCGAGTTTTACCCCTCGGATTATCATTTTACGGCAAAGACTCGTATAGAGTCTTTTGACCAAGGATTTACATCTTTCGCTTTTATACTTATTCTGAGTATTGACTTGATTGTAAAACTCGTTTTCAAGCGACTTCTAAGGGTTTTTTCTTAATTTTGCTTACAAGGGCGTTTTGGTCATTTTTAACCCTTCTTTTACGACGAAGGGCTTGCTTAAGCCATGCACGCCCAAAATCTCATTTTTAACCAAAACTTGTTTTCAAAGCACTATGTCTATAATTTAAATCCTTCGGTTTACCTTTTAAGGTAACCGAATGTCCTTTTTACTTTGCCTAACTCTCATAGAACTTCAAGTTCTAAATGATGAGTTGATCTATAATACATACCTGGCTCGGATCAACTTATTACCCGGTTTTAATACCTTGCTTTATAATCGCTAATTAAGAACGATGCGAGTATCCATTGGATATCTATTCCTGTAAGCATATAACTCGACAAAAGAATCATTAGTCGATATTGTCAAAAGGTGATGTCTACACCTTTTGACCCGTTTGGCCGAATTGATCGTTTATCTATGTGAGATGATATTTATTATCATCTCATCTGCGTGACTCGTTCCGTTTAACACCGTACGGTCATTTTACTTATAAACCGTTTATTACCACTTTCGACTCTTTATGTCTTACGCGGAAAAGCGTCTTTTTGAAACTAACGGTTATTGTCAATATGTGACTAAATTACTGTTTTGCCCTTATTATTTGTTTTGGCTTACCATAAAAGGTAACCATTAAAAGTTCATTTTTCCTTTCGTCATAATATGACCGAATTATCGATTTACTTCTTTTTAACCATTATTATGGTTTCTTTCATCTTTGATTATCTTGTTCCGTACGACTACATGACGGAACATCATATTTCAATTGTTTAGTTATCTCATTCGTAATTTATATGATAAGAGAATATTCCACAATTTAAGACTAGTGTAAGCTATACTTACCTTGCATCCGAATTATGCTTTTCCTCCATTCTTGATTTGTTTGACCCGCTTCCTTTCCCAAGTCTCCACCTAGCTCGTTAGGCGTCAAACTATTTTCAATCATTTACAAGGCGGTTAAATTAGTCATAAAAATCACGACTATTCCACCTCACTTATTTTCTATGCCGAAGCTACTATTCGACTTCATCATTGGTTAGTTTAACTTTCCAAAAGTTAACTACCTTTGATCACATGATATGCATAATTAAGTTCAATCACTCATTTAGGCATTTTAACAAACACCTAGTGGGCATAAATTTTATACTATTAACAATCAAGTTCATGACTAACTATTTAGCCAAGATTAAAGGTCATTTTCAAGTTTGTTACATCTAGCATGCATAACAACACCTAGATTCATTTCATAAGGATTAATAACACTCGTTGCATGATCAAGATTCCAATGTTTTTCATCATCCTACAAAACCCACTTAACACCTAAATGGGTTATTCTCAATTTCACATGCATGAACATCAATGCATCAAATTATTGATTAGGGTTCATTCCTAACCCTGAATTTATCATAATTTCATTCAAACATCAATCAATCTAGTTCAGATTTCGATTTCACAAGTTTATCAAGAATTTGAGATGAAACCAAATTGTGAATTTTGACATACCTTGTGATCCCTTCACTGAGGTGATCACTAATTTGTGCTTGAATTTTGATTTGGGTTTGGGTTTGATTTGCCCTTCCAATTTCTTGATTTTGTGCTTGTTAGTGTTTTTGAGCTCAAGAGTTCTTGGCTCCTGTTGATATCTCCACCAGAACACACACTTTAAGTGTGTGTTTTGGTGTTTAACTTTTGTTTTAATAAAACAAGTTTCCCACTTGGCAATATTAGTCCCTCATGTTTTATTTTGATCAAATGAAGCTATAACTCACCATTAGTCACTTAATCACATGCTACTAACTAGGTTAATTATTCCTAGTTACTTTAAAGGGTTCGAGAAGTTATAACCCGTTATGTTTTATGTCCCGTTAATTTGGGCTTTTTATATACTTTGTTTTCTCAAAGTATTTATTTTCCTTTTTAATTAATATTAGGTTTATTTATTTAAGTCCTAATATTTACCGGGTTAAATTTTACCACTAATGGTATTTTACCCGTTCATCACTATTAACGAGGTTTGATTACTAAACCCGTTTTCGGGGTGTTACAAGTCTACCCCCCTTAAAGAAGTTTCGTCCCCGAAACCTTATTTATGTTGTTTATTAATTTAAACGAATTTTAGTTTCGTTTTCAAGGCATTCATTCATTCCTTTTGATTAAACGTTTTCCTTTAAATTGATGCGTACGTCTTTCACGTGTAAGGTCCCGCGGGCCGTTACTTTCAGCTTATAACCCCTTTATCTTTATTGACTGAGTTGTCACTTGACCAGTTAGTCTCGCTTGTCTTTTAACAGGTTTATCCCGCACTTGTGTTATATTAACAAGCGCTTGTATTTGTCATGACGATTTCTTAACTTTGAATAGTTTTACCGGCTAGACTAATTAGTCGCCGTCACTTCATACCCCGTAACCCACGTTACAACGTGATCATTTTTTTATATATTTCTTTTCTTGTCCGTGAGCGTGCACGTCACGTTTAAGCTTAATTCAACTTTTCTTTATCATACTTCTTCTTTTCGAATGTATCGTCTCGCACCTATCGATGTTAAGACCCATACTCTTTGATATTTGTTATTTCCGAATTCGTCTTATAGTATTCATATTTGTTAAAACGGTATTTCTTACTAAAAACTGAATTTTAGTTTAACGTTTTTCTCTTTAACTATGCCAATTACTCATATCAAGGAAATTGACAACCCATAATTTTTTTCTTTCCCGTTCTCGTTTTACGCGGGAAATCGTAACAAGTTCCCTCACCTTACACTATTGACCCGTAGGTTCCTTCACTTAACCTCGCAGGCTATTTCCTTAAGCTTTCACCTCTTTAGGGCGAGGCCCTTACGATCCATTTGCTTCAATTCATGATTCGTGGGTCATTTTGGCCCCGTAGACCTTTACACTAATTAATATCCTGTAGGTTATGATGATCCCATAGATCATCTTTCATTCGAGTATTATTCAAATGTGTATACGTTTATATACGCATATGGCGTTAAGGCACCCCTTTTTTATGTTTAGAATTATTCACTTTTACTCTTTGGGTTTCGTTTGACCTTGACCGTAGTCTAAGGTTACATTGTTTTCTTTCGAATTATCCTTCCGACTTTGTGACTTCTAACGTCAATTACACGTCGGTTTGCCCTGCACTCACCGTTCCCCGGTTCTTACCTATACTTCTTTACGTCCCATTACCCGGGTTCTTTTATTTTAATATTTTTAACGCCTATAACTCCTTTACATAGGTTTATTAATGTTTCGCACTTTTATTTATTCGGTTCGCGCTTACTTACTTTAGCAAGTGTCATCCTTTATTAAATTCGTCTGACTTGTTCGTGTGAAAATTCATCACTTATGAATGTCAAACTTCAATCTTTGTTCGACCCGTTCAACTTTAAAATAGTTGAACATGATTTATCAAAACTTCTATTTACTTCATCTTGTCGTCTTTTAGTCATGACTCAAAATCCAAGTCTTTTAACTTTCCATCCGAATTCCCGTTTCTCGGTCTACGCATGTGTTTAAATCCTTACCCATCAACCGGGTGTTTTACCGAAGTAGTTATTATTGCAACCCTTACGGTATGCATTATGACTTCATTTTGCTTTTATATTCCTACTTTGTTCTCAAGTTTGGCGTTTTACAAAATCGGCCCGTTAAGAGTCATATTTGCATTCTCCGGGTTCGAGTGTAAGCACACCCCTCCCAATGCATACCTTAATAGTTTTTACATTAATCTTTGTCCCTTCACTCGGGCTCATCATCCTAATGTAATACGCTTCCATCACCCGGCTGTGCGTTTACGTTTATTATCAAACATTTTGTTTATTTGATTTCTTTGGGTACCATTTTAGTTAGTCCCATTCACCCCGCCCTTACTACATCGGACGTAAATGTGTCCATCATAAAAAGTTCATGGTACCACATGCTCACCACTTACTTGGCCAGAGTAAGCGATCAATACCTAGTATCCATGACCTTTTTATAATTTTCACATTACACCCCATGTAAGTAATGCCCCTATTTGTTTCTCTTGGAAACAATATCCCGGATAGGTTTTCTATTCGGGTTTTTCCAAGTTTTTAATCTACATATGAAACTTTAAATCTCTACGTATTTGTTGCATATTACTATTTACGTAATCATTTAAAATGCACACCTGGTAAATGCTTGCCCTAACGAGCTTTCCTTGCCATTACTTATTTGCGATTGTTACGCGATTTAGGTCTTTGATAAGTACGCTCTTCTTGTCATACCTCGGACCGTTCCATTATCATATCCGCAATTCATTCATCTCTCGTCATCTTCAGACGCGAGTGTCCTTAAATTAAAACATTAACAAAAGTTAGTAATGTCAACTTCAATAATTGCCCGTATTATAATACAAGGCTTTTTCTACTATACGCGTCAACGCGCGAAATTTCGTCAACTACTTCAATCGTTTAATTGGGGTAACGTGTATTACACGATAACCCTATGTGTTGTTTACAACACCTTAACACGCTAACCATTAACATACATGTACTTACTAGATTTGCGATCAAGCCTCGAACCGAACACTAATCTTTATCAAGAGCGTAAGGTTTAAGTCCAAGCATGGTTTTCCCCACCATACTTGAATCTCTTAAACCAGGGCTCTGATACCAACTTGTAACACCCTAGTTACTATTTAACGATTTTACATGTAATTACCAACAATTAGATGTATAGTTAAGACTACACCTACTATAAAAATACGGGTTTATTAAAACTTTTACAAATCATAAGTTATTCAACATAACGTGATCGGATTCGTCGTTAAGTTTACGACGAGGCAATGTGCGGAAGCATGAATCTTTATGGTGTTCGGTTCTTCGTTGAGCTTGATCATCTTCCGGCATCCAAAATGTACCTACATTTCATAAACATGAAATGCTTTAGTCATACGGGGTTTAAAACGTGTCTAAACGAGTCCGGGAAACGAAACTGATTAAAATACATTAAATTGCAGGGTCTACCGTAAATTACGGTGGCTACCGTAATTTACGGTAGCCCCTGAATGTTGATTCTCCCACCGTAAAGCAGGGGGTTTGTGGCGTAAAGACTTTTAGGCTACTGTAAGTTACGGTAGCTACCGTAACTTACGGTGGCCTCTGCAGGTCTTTCTAAGTTTGCCGTTCTCTAGACGAAAACCTTCACAACTTTTAATCCGCTTGTCCGTTTGACCTACCGTTTCTTCCTACGTGATTGTAATTGGATCCTCCATCATATGGAGTTAAAATCCAACATCCGGATTAACAAAGTTTAAGACTTTCAAGTTTTCGGCTTATTACCCTTTTTACCAAATTTTGACCCGTTAAGGGCATTTAAGAACTTTTACGCAATATTTCACACTCATTTATTTCTAGCATCTTATTTCCACATTATTTATCAAATGATCTTCCATCACAACTATATTTGTGATGGGTTTAATGTGGTGATCTATATAATCCGAGTTTTACCCCTCGGATTATCATTTTACGGCAAAGACTCGTATAGAGTCTTTTGACCAAGGATTTACATCTTTCGCTTTTATACTTATTCTGAGTATTGACTTGATTGTAAAACTCGTTTTCAAGGTTGTTTGCTTAATTTTGCTTACAAGGGCGTTTTGGTCATTTTAACCCTTCTTTTACGACGAAGGGCTTGCTTAAGCCATGCACGCCCAAAATCTCATTTTTAACCAAATCTTGTTTTCAAAGCACTCTGTCTATAATTTAAATCCTTCGGTTTACCATTTAAGGTAACCGAATGTCCTTTTTACTTTGCCTAACTCTCATAGAACTTCAAGTTCTAAATGATGAGTTGATCTATAATACATACCTGGCTCGGATCAACTTATTACCCGGTTTTAATACCTTGCTTTATAATCGCTAATTAAGAACGATGCGAGTATCCATTGGATATCTATTCCTGTAAGCATATAACTCGACAAAAGAATCATTAGTCGATATTGTCAAAAGGTGATGTCTACACCTTTTGACCCGTTTGGCCGAATTGATCGTTTATCTATGCGAGATGATATTTATTATCATCTCATCTACATGACTCGTTCCGTTTAACACCGTACGGTCATTTTACTTATAAACCGTTTATTACCACTTTCGACTCTTTATGTCTTACGCGGAAAAGCGTCTTTTGAAACTAACGGTTATTGTCAATGTGTGACTAAATTACTGTTTTGCCATTATTATTTGTTTTAGCTTACCATAAAAGGTAACCATTAAAAGTTCATTTTTCCTTTCGTCATAATATGACCGAATTATCGATTTACTTCTTTTTAACCATTATTATGGTTTCTTTCATCTTTGATTATCTTGTTCCGTACGACTACACGACGGAACATCATATTTCAATTGTTTAGTTATCTCATTCGTAATTTATATGATAAGAGAATATTCCACAATTTAAGACTAGTGTAAGCTATACTTACCTTGCATCCGAATTATGCTTTTCCTCCATTCTTGATTTGTTTGACCCGCTTCCTTTCCCAAGCCTCCACCTAGCTCATTAGACGTCAAACTATTTTCAATCATTTACAAGGCGGTTAAATTAGTCATAAAAATCACGACTATTCCACCTCACTTATTTTCTATGCCGAAGCTACTATTCGACTTCATCATTGGTTAGTTTAACTTTCCAAAAGTTAGCTACCTTTGATCACATGATATGCATAATTAAGTTCAATCACTCATTTAGGCATTTTAACAAACACCTAGTGGGCATAAATTTTATACTATTAACAATCAAGTTCATGACTAACTATTTAGCCAAGATTAAAGGTCATTTTCAAGTTTGTTACATCTAGCATGCATAACAACACCTAGATTCATTTCATAAGGATTAATAACACTCGCTGCATGATCAAGATTCCAATGTTTTTCATCATCCTACAAAACCCACTTAACACCTAAATGGGTGATTCTCAATTTCACATGCATGAACATCAATGCATCAAATTATTGATTAGGGTTCATTCCAAACCCTGAATTTATCATAATTTCATTCAAACATCAATCAATCTAGTTCAGATTTCGATTTCACAAGTTTATCAAGAATTTGAGATAAAACTAAATTGTGAATTTTGACATACCTTGTGATCCCTTCACTGAGGTGATCACTAATTTGTGCTTGAATTTCGATTTGGGTTTGATTTGCCCTTCCAATTTCTTGATTTTGTGCTTGTTAGGGTTTTTGAGCTCAAGAGTTCTTGGCTCCTGTGGATATCTCGACCAGAACACACACTTTAAGTGTGTGTTTTGGTGTTTAACTTTTGTTTTAATAAAACAAGTTTCCCACTTGGCAATATTAGTCCCTCATGTTTTATTTTGATCAAATAAAGCTATAACTCACCATTAGTCACTTAATCACATGCTACTAACTAGGTTAATTATTCCTAGTTACTTTAACGGGTTCGGGAAGTTATAACCCGTTATGTTTTATGTCCCGTTAATTTGGGATTTTTATATACTTTGTTTTCTCAAAGTATTTATTTTCCTTTTTAATTAATATTAGGTTTATTTATTTAAGTCCTAATATTTAACGGGTTAAATTTTACCACTAACTGTATTTTACCCGTTCATCACTATTAATGAGGTTTGATTACTAAACCCGTTTTCGGGGTGTTACAAGTTGTAAGACCCCAATTACTAATTAACGGTTTTACATATAAATACCACAATTAGATGTGTAGTTAAGACTACACATACTATAAAAATACGGGTTTATTAAAATTTTTTACAAAATATAAGTTAATCAACATAACGTAATCGAATTCGTCGTTTAAAATTTACGACGAGGCAGAGTGCGGAAGCATGTATCTTTATCGTGTTCGGTTCTTCGTTGAGCTTGATCGTCTTTCGACATCCAAAAGTACCTACATTTCATAAACATGAAATGCTTTAGTCATATGGGGTTTAAAACGTGTCTAAACGAGTCCGGGAAGCGAAACTAATTAAAATATATTTTATTTCAGGGTCTACCGTAAATTACGGTGGCTTTACGGTAGCCCCTGCATGTTAAATCTTCCACCGTAACTCAATAGGTAACTGCCGTAATGATATCAGCCCCACCGTAACTTACGGTGGGCACCGTAAGTTACGGTGGTCCCTGTATCAGCCCTTTCCATTTTTGCCGTTTTTGACACGAAAACTTTCGTATATTTCAATCCGCTTGTCCGTTTGACCTACCGTTTCTTCCTACGTAATTGTAATATGATTCTCCACCTTATGGAGTTAAAATCCAACATTCGGTTTAACAAAAATTTCAGACTTTTAAGTCTTCGGCTTATTACCCCATTTTACCAAATTTTGACCCGTTCGATTTTTATCAAACAAACAAGTTTGTTTGACCCTTATTTCTCATAAACCTATTAAATTCAATGATGTTTAACATATTAGGTTCCAATTACAGGTTCATATACCTTCTTAAACCCATTTTCACTCATATGCTTTTTTTTTTACCCGTTAAGGGTATTTAAGCATATTTTAAGCACCAATCGCTTTCATTCGTTTCTAAATACAAATGTCCACATTTCTTATCAAATGACCTCCCACCACAACTATATTTGTGGTGGATTCAATGTGGTGATTTATATATTCCAAATTTTACCCTTCAAATTATTATTTTACGGCAAAGACTCTTTATATAGTCATTTGACCAATATTTTACATCTTTCGCTTTTCATACTTATTCAAAGTATTTAATTCATCATATCACTTATTTCCAAACAACCTTTATGGTTTGTTTGCTTAATTTCGCTTACAACGGCGTTTTAGTCAATTTTAGTCATTCTTTTACGACGAAGGACTTTTAGTACTTGTTTGAACCCAAAATCCGACCTTTTAACCATATTTTTGTTTAGAAACCAATATGTTTCTAAAACACCATAATCATAACTCAATTTATTCGCTTTACCTAAAAGATAACCGAATATCTTATTTTAACCTTGTCTAACTGTTATAGAACTACAAATTCTACATGATGAGTTGTATCATTATACATACCTGGCTCGGGTCAATATATTGACCCGTTTCAATACCTTGCTTTAGAGGCTGCTAAGTAATAGCGATGTAAACATCCATGTGCTATTTATTTCCTACAATCATACAACTCGACAACCCATTAGTCGATATAGTCAAGGGTGATAATTTCACCTTTTGACCAGTTTGGTCTAAATGACCGATTATACTAGCGAGATGACATTTATTACCACCTCGTATATATGACTCGCTCCGGTTTACACCGTGCAGTCATTTTACTTATAAATTCATTTTGCCCTTATTGGTTATTATGATTTACCTTATATGGTAGCCATTAAAAGTACATGTTTCATTCGTCATAATATGACCGCATTACCGATTTAATTCATTTTTAGCCATCACTATGTTTTCTTATCATATTTGATTATCTTGTTCCGTACGACTACACGCCGGAACACCATATCTTAATTAGGTATTTCTCTTTTTTTTCGTAATTAATACGACGATGAATATTCCAAAATATATGACTAGTGTAAGATATACTTACCTTGCATCCGAATTACGCTTTTCCTCCATTCTTGATTTGTTTGACCCGCTTCCTTTCCAAAGCCTCCACCTAGCTCGTTAGGCGTCAAACTATTTTCAATCATTTACAAGGCGATTAGTCATAAAAATCACGACTATTCCACCTCACTTATTTTCTATGCCGAAGCTACTATTCGGCTTCATGATTAGTTAACTTAGCTTATCTAAAGTTAACTACTTCTTGATCACATGGGTTACAACATTAAGTCTAAATCAACATAATATTTAGAACCCTTATCACTCCATATTACGCGTAATTGCCATATCATTCAAATACACATTTTCACTCTAATTTCAACACTTTAGTTCTCATTTAGGCATTTTAACAAACACCTAATGTGCATAAATTTTTACACATTTTACAACTAGTTCATAACTAGTTATTTCTACTAAACATAAACATAATTTCAATTCTATTATGTCTAGCATGCATACTATTCTCAGATTCATCTCATGGAAATCAGTTAACACCATTTTAATAGTCATAATTCTAGGGTTCATCTTACTTCTACAAAACCCATTTAACACATAAATGGATAATCATGAAATTCACAATTGTGAACCTCAATTCAACAAGTAAATGACTAGGGTTTACTCCTAGACATAGAATCATTCCTAATTTCATCCTTGGATCATAATCCATCAATTTATTTGCAAGTAACCTACTTGTCTCGAATTTCAACTTCAACCAATCTAGGTTTGGTGACACACCTTGTGATCCCCATGACTTGGTGATCGTTTCTACGCGTTCATGCATCGATTTGGGTCTTGGATTGACCTTCAATTTGGTAGTTTTGATGAAACTAGGGTTTTGCTCCATGGGAGCTCCCTGATGTCGATCCAGAACACACACTTCAAGTGTGTGTTTTGTTTTGATTTTCTTTTATTAAATAACTTTGTTAAGTTATCCCATTTTAACCCCTCATGTTTGGTTCGTTATTAAGTAGGCCACAACCTACTTATTTCTAACAATATTCCCCACTTATTAACTAGGTTAAACATTCCTAGTTAAATTAGTGGGCTCGGGGAAACTATGACTAAGTTTATTTTAAATCCCGTTACTCGGCCTCTTATAAATTTCATTTCATTAGAAGCTTTTATTCACGTTTTAGTTAATATTAAGATTATTTATTTAAGTCCTAATATTCACCGGGTTAAATTTACCACTAACGGTATTTCACCCATCTTTCAGTATTAACGGAGTTTGATTACCAAACCCGTTTTCGGGGTGTTACAAGTCTACCCCCCTTAAAGAGGTTTCGTCCTCGAAACCTTTCTTACATAGTTCATCGAGTTTTAAACTCAATGCATTTGACCTGAGTAATCTTTTAAGCATTACTCATACCTTAACCAATTGTTAGTATTACCAGAAAAATATGGTCATATCTTTTTGGTTACAAAACATCTACGTACCTCATACGACATAATGCAACTTGAAATAACGTAATTTCGTTATCTGTACTTGTTTAGTTAACTTAGCGATATCCATCGCTTTTATATATTATCGAACTCTTTATGAATCCGTTACTTTGATCCGTTTAAAGGTCTTTAGTGAAATCTTTCACTTTTAGCAACTATTTCTTTTGTTTTCAAATTCATTTATTCGGTTCAGTTACACCGAATCCACCGCTTACAAGCAACCAAATTTATTTAAATGACCTTAACCGGTCTCACTAACTAGACTTGTTAGTCTAGTTACTTTTTACCGCTCGCTTGGTTATAACGTGATTCTACTTCACATTGCATTTCTTGACCGTGATCGTGTCACATCATGTTTAATTTATATCAACCTTTCATTTTCGAAAATATCACTTTTCGAATATATCGTCTTGCGCCTATCAGTGTCAAGACTTGTATCTTTCATGCTCACTATTTAAATTCCTATCAGAATTTATATTTGTAAAAACATTATTTCTTACTAAAACCGAAGTTTTAATTTAGGATCTTCTCTTTATCTTTCGTCAATTATCCGTACCAGGATATTGATAGTCCATAATTTATTCTTTTACAGTCTTAGTTTTATGCGGGAATTCTCTACTGGTTCCCTCGCTTGTCTAAGTAACCCGTAGATTCTTTCACTCAGCCCCGTAGGCTATTTCTTTAGGCTTTCACCTCTTTAGGGCGTTGCCTTTATGATCCTTTTCCTTTTTATTCAGGACCCGTGGGTCAGTTTAGTCCCGTAGACCTTTACACTGTTTATAACCTGAAGGTTATAATGATCCCGTAGATCGTCCTTTTTATGTTCGAAAATCATTTGTTTTCGCATCAAAATTTCGTTCACTCCGACTGTGATTCGTGACTGCAATCATTTCATAATTAATTCCGACCCATTACATGGGTTCATTAATATCTCACGCTTTCCTTTATTCGGTTTGCGCCTATATTTGTATTCAATCTCGTCCCATTACCGGGCTCATTATCCTTTCCAATATTACGTTTTATCTAACCTGTTTAACTTGTTCGTGTGAGTTTCACCACTTTTGATGGTCAACTTTATCCTCTATGCCTTAGCATTCTTAGTGGTCGGTTTGTATTTTCATTTACTTGATTATTGTCCCTTCCCTTGGGCTCATTATACTAACGTAATACGCTTCCGTCTTCAGGCTTGCGTTTACGTTTATTATCAAATATTTTACTTATTTGATCCGTTTTGGGTACCTTTTCGATTCGTCCCATTCATCACGTCCTTACTACATCGGATGTAGATGTGTCCGTCATAAGAAGTTCATGGTATCATATGCCACTACTTACTTGGCCAGAGTAAGCGATTAACACATGACACACATGACCTTTTTATAGTTTTCACATCACGCCCTATGTAAGTAACACCTCTATTTAGTTTTCTTGGAAATAGTATCCTGGATAGGTATTCTATTCAGGTTTCCCAAGTTTCTAATTTACATATGCAACGATCATTCTCTACATGTTTGTTGCATATTGTTATTTGTGCGATTATATTTAAAAGCACGCACCTGGTAATGTTTGCCCCGACGGGCGTTTCTTGCCATTAACCTTGTTCGCGGTCGTTACGCGATTTAGTCTTTGGTGAGCATGCTCCTCTTGTCATACTTCGGACCGTTCTTCTATCATATCCGTAATTTGTTTAACCTTTGTCATCCTTAAATGCAAGTGTCCTTCAATTAAGACATTCACAAAAGTTAGTAATGTCAACTTTACTAAACGCCCGCATCATAATACAAGGCTTTTCTACTTTATGTGTCAATGCACATAATTTTGTCAGCTATATCTATCATTTAATTGGGGTAACATGTATTACACGATAACCCTATGTGTTGTTTACAACACTTTAATACGCTAAACCATTAACATACATGCACTTACCGGATTTGCGACCAAGCCTCGAACCGAACACCAATCTTTGTCAAGAGCATAAGGTTTAAGTCCAAGCATGGTTTTCCCCACCATACTTGAATCTCTTAAACCAAGGCTCTGATACCAACTTGTAAGACCCCAATTACTAATTAACGGTTTTACATATAAATACCACAATTAGATGTGTAGCTAAGACTACACATACTATAAAAATACAGGTTTATTAAATTTTTTTACAAAATATAAGTTAATCAACATAACGTAATCGAACTCGTCGTTTAAAATTTACGACGAGGCAAAGTGCGGAAGCATGTATCTTTATCGTGTTCGGTTCTTCGTTGAGCTTGATCGTCTTCCGGCATCCAAAAGTACCTACATTTCATAAACATGAAATGCTTTAGTCATATGGGGTTTAAAACGTGTCTAAACGAGTCCGGGAAGCGAAACTAATTAAAATATATTTTATTTCAGGGTCTACCGTAAATTACGGTGGCTACCGTAATTTACGGTAGCCCCTGCATGTTAAATCTTCCACCGTAACTCAGTAGGTAACTACCGTAATGATATCAGCCCCACCGTAACTTACGATGGGCACCGTAAGTTACGGTGGTCCCTGTATCAGCCCTTTCCATTTTTGCCGTTTTTGACACGAAAACTTTCGTATCTTTCAATCCGCTTGTCCGTTTGACCTACCGTTTCTTCCTACGTAATTGTAATATGATTCTCCACCTTATGGAGTTAAAATACAACATTCGGTTTAACAAAAATTTCAGACTTTTAAGTCTTCGGCTTATTACCCTTTTTACCAAATTTTGACCCGTTCGATTTTTATCAAACAAACAAGTTTGTTTGACCCTTATTTCTCATAAACCTATTAAATTCAATGATGTTTAACATATTAGGTTCCAATTACAGGTTCATATACCTTCTTAAACCCATTTTCACTCATATGCTTTTTTTTTTTTACCCGTTAAGGGTATTTAAGCATATTTTAAGCACCAATCGCTTTCATTCGTTTCTAAATACAAATGTCCACATTTCTTATCAAATGACCTCCCACCACAACTATATTTGTGGTGGATTCAATGTGGTGATTTATATATTCCAAATTTTACCCTTCAAATTATTATTTTACGGCAAAACTCTTTATAGAGTCATTTGACCAATATTTTACATCTTTCGCTTTTCATACTTATTCAAAGTATTTAATTCATCATATCACTTATTTCCAAACAACCTTTATGGTTTGTTTGCTTAATTTCGCTTACAACGGCGTTTTAGTCAATTTTAGTCATTCTTTTACGACGAATGACTTTTAGTACTTGTTTGAACCCAAAATCCGACCTTTTAACCATATTTTTGTTTAGAAACCAATATGTTTCTAAAACACCATAATCATAACTCAATTTATTTGCTTTACCTAAAAGATAACCGAATATCTTATTTTAACCTTGTCTAACTGTTATAGAACTCCAAATTCTACATGATGAGTTGTATCATTATACATACCTGGCTCGGGTCAATATATTGACCCGTTTCAATACCTTGCTTTAGAGGCTGCTAAGTAATAGCGATGTAAACATCCATGTGCTATTTATTTCCTAAAATCATACAACTCGACAACCCATTAGTCGATATAGTCAAGGGTGATAATTTCACCTTTTGACCAGTTTGGTCTAAATGACCGATTATACTAGCGAGATGACATTTATTACCACCTCGTATATATGACTCGCTCCGGTTTACACCGTGCAGTCATTTTACTTATAAATTCATTTTGCCCTTATTGGTTATTATGATTTACCTTATATGGTAGCCATTAAAAGTACATGTTTCATTCGTCATAATATGACCGCATTACCGATTTAACTCATTTTTAGCCATCACTATGTTTTCTTATCATATTTGATTATCTTGTTCCGTACGACTACACGCCGGAACACCATATCTTAATTAGGTATTTCTCTTTTTTTTTCGTAATTAATACGACGATGAATATTCCAAAATATATGACTAGTGTAAGATATACTTACCTTGCATCCGAATTACGCTTTTCCTCCATTCTTGATTTGTTTGACCCGCTTCCTTTCCAAAGCCTCCACCTAGCTCGTTAGGCGTCAAACTATTTTCAATCATTTACAAGGCGATTAGTCATAAAAATCACGACTATTCCACCTCACTTATTTTCTATGCCGAAGCTACTATTCGGCTTCATGATTAGTTAACTTAGCTTATCTAAAGTTAACTACTTCTTGATCACATGGGTTACAACATTAAGTCTAAATCAACATAATATTTAGAACCCTTATCACTCCATATTACGCGTAATTGCCATATCATTCAAATACACATTTTCACTCTAATTTCAACACTTTAGTTCTCATTTAGGCATTTTAACAAACACCTAATGTGCATAAATTTTTACACATTTTACAACTAGTTCATAACTAGTTATTTCTACTAAACATAAACATAATTTCAATTCTATTATGTCTAGCATGCATACTATTCTCAGATTCATCTCATGGAAATCAGTTAACACCATTTTAATAGTCATAATTCTAGGGTTCATCTTACTTCTACAAAACCCATTTAACACATAAATGGATAATCATGAAATTCACAATTGTGAACCTCAATTCAACAAGTAAATGACTAGGGTTTACTCCTAGACATAGAATCATTCCTAATTTCATCCTTGGATCATAATCCATCAATTTATTTGCAAGTAACCTACTTGTCTCGAATTTCAACTTCAACCAATCTAGGTTTGGTGACATACCTTGTGATCCCCATGACTTGGTGATCGTTTCTACGCGTTTATGCATCGATTTGGGTCTTGGATTGACCTTCAATTTGGTAGTTTTGATGAAACTAGGGTTTTGCTCCATGGGAGCTCCCTGATGTCGATCCAGAACACACACTTCAAGTGTGTGTTTTGTTTTGATTTTCTTTTATTAAATAACTTTGTTAAGTTATCCCATTTTAACCCCTCATGTTTGGTTCGTTATTAAGTAGGCCACAACCTACTTATTTCTAACAATATTCCCCACTTATTAACTAGGTTAAACATTCCTAGTTAAATTAGTGGGCTCAGGGAATCTATGACTAAGTTTATTTTAAATCCCGTTACTCGGCCTCTTATAAATTTCATTTCATTAGAAGCTTTTATTCACGTTTTAGTTAATATTAAGATTATTTATTTAAGTCCTAATATTCACCGGGTTAAATTTACCACTAACGGTATTTCACCCGTCTTTCAGTATTAACGGAGTTTGATTACCAACCCCGTTTTCGGGGTGTTACATCTGTACTTGTAACAACCGTAAATTTATTTAGCGATTTCCATAAATAATCACAATTACTGAGTATTTATATATAAACATTCACGCTAAAATACTGGTTTATTAAAAACTTTTACAAATTAAAGTGATACAACATAATGTGGTTTAATTCGCTGTTTTAGAATAACGACGAAACAGCATTGCGGAAGCTTCGTGTAACGTGTGTTCGGTTCTTGCTCGACGCTTGATCTTCATCCGGGACTCTCGACATTCACCTGTGATCAAAACCAACTTAAAAGTCAGTTTTGATAATTAAATAACTAGTATAACAAGCAAGATGGGTCGAATAATCAAATTAAACGAGAAATCAGGAAATTCCAACATTTATATCTTGATTTCCGAAACAAGAACTCGAATCTGACCTCCACCGTAACTTACGGTGGGTACCGTAAGTTACGGTGGCCCTTGGTTTACAAAGCCCCCACCGTAACTCAGGAGGTATCTACCGTAATGATTTCAGCTCCACCGTAACTTACGGTGGGCACCGTAAGTTACGGTGGCTCCTGTATCAGTCCTTTCCTTTTTGCCATTTTTGACACGAAAACTTTCGTATCTTTCAATCCGCTTCTCCGTTTGACCTACCGTTTCTTCCTACATGTTTGTAATTTAATCCTCCATCACATGGAATTAAAATCCAACATCCGGATTAACAAAATTTAAGACTTTTAAGTCTTCGGCTTATTACACTTTTTACCAAATTTTGACCCGTTCACGATTTTATCAAACAAACATGTTTACTTGATCTATAAACTCATGAGAATCATAATTTCAATATCTCCTATCAAATTAATCATAAATCATGGGTTTCTTACTTAGTTAGAACCCCTTTACGCTCAAGTGC
This sequence comes from Helianthus tuberosus, assembly GCA_030545235.1. Lineage (NCBI taxonomy): Eukaryota > Viridiplantae > Streptophyta > Magnoliopsida > Asterales > Asteraceae > Helianthus > Helianthus tuberosus. The sequence continues at coordinate 133,269,195 of CM060383.1, forward strand.
TTATTTTGACCCATTAAGGGTATTTAAGCACTTTAAAGCTTAAAATCGCTTTCATTCATTTCTAGCATCATATTCCTACATTTCTTATCAAGTAATCTTCCACCACAACTATACGTGTGGTGGATTAAATGTGGATATCTATAAATCTCTAGTTTTACCCCTCAGATTATTGTTTTACGTCAAAGACTCATATAAAGTCATTCGACCCAAGAATTTACATCTTTCACTATCTTTTCTTATTCTAAGCATTTATTTAATCATAAAACTCGTTTCCGAACCCCTTTTAAGGGTCGTTTGTTCAAATTAGCCTATAAGGGCAATTTGGTCAATTTCCATCCTTCTTTTATTACAAGGAACTTTTAAATACTTGCTAGACCCAAAATCCGACCTTTTAACTATAATCTTGTTTATAAACCCATGTGCTTCTAAAACACTATAACCATAATTCAATTTATTCGGTTTATCTAAAAGATAACCGAATAACTATACTTTAACCTTGTCTAACTCTTATATAATCTCAAGTTCTACATGATGAGTTGAATCATTATACATACCTGGCTCGGATCAATACATTGACCCATTTCGATACCTTGCCTTAGTAGCCGTTAAGCAATAGCGATGTACGTATCCATTTGATATTTATTCCTATAAACATGTAACTCGACAAACCATTAGTCGACATTGTCAAAGGGTGATAATTTCACCTTTGACCCGTTTATTTACCCTGTGATCTTGTCACTTCAACTAAATGTAAATTCCATGTATTATGCTAATTTAAGGTCTACTAGCGAAAATACGAAATCAAGCATAACGTAACGAGATCGTAGTTACGTACCTTTTAAGCATCCTTTTCAAACGCGTATTTCCACCGGCTTGTCCACTTGACGATCCGGATTCCTCGCCTAAAGAGTTCAATTCGAAATCCATTTAGAACCCTTTTTCAATCATGTATCGCATAATTTGCTAAATCATCACAATCATGCGTTTTAACTTCAAATTTCAATTTCGAGCCTTCTTTGGGGCATTTTTACAAACACTTGACGGGCAGAATTTTACATCTTTTATTTTCTAATTCATGGCTTGCTACTTAGCCTTGATTAACATCAATTGAGCTATCATTTATAGAATTACACATCATATTTTCAGAAATCAGTTTCTATGCATCAATTTACACTAGATTAGCATTCTACACCCTAGTGTTCATCATTTTCTCACAAAATCCATGAATGACCTTCAATGTACTCATGAAATTTCCAGAATTTAGGCATGATTTCACATGTTATTGTCTAGGTTTAACTCCTAGACACTATATCATCCATATTCTATCCAAATAGCAAGCATGCAACATCAAATTTCAGATTTCCCAAATTCATGAGAATTTCAAACAGGGAATTAACATCAAATTTTACATACCTTACAACCCCCTTGCAATGGGGATCAATAATCTATGCTCGATTTTCGATTTCAACTTGGTTTGAGCCTTCAATTTGTGAGATTAGTGAGTTGTTAGGGTTTTGAGAGTGGGGGTCGCCCTCCTCCTCCTGTTGATCGAACCAGACACCTAAGTGGTGTATTTGGTTTTTTTTTTTTATTAAACTTAATAATATAAGTTTAGAATTTAACAACATAGGCCCCTCCACTTTTATTTAGTTTATAACTTGATATTTTGTTCTTTCATTTAATTACAAGACTTGTACTAGGTTATTTATTACCTAGTTACTTTATCTTGTTCTCAACCCGTTTTATTTTAAGTCCCGTTAAATCTCGGGCCTTTTATATACTTTGCTTTCTCAAAGTATTTCTCATCCTTTTAATAAATATTAGATTTATTTATTTAAATCCTAAAATTTACCGGGTAAGTTTTACCACTAACTGTATTTTACCCGTCCTGTAGTATTAACGGAGTTTGATTACCAAACCCGTTTTCGGGGTGTTACAAGTCTACCCCCCTTAAAGAGGTTTCGTCCTCGAAACCTTTTCTTACATAATTCATTTCGTATCTTTCAATCCGCTTGTCCGTTTGACCTACCGTTTCTTCCTACGTGTTTGTAATTTGATTCTCCATCGTATGGAGTTAAAATCCGACATTCGGCTTAATAAATTTGGAGACTTTTATGCCTTCGGCTTATTACTTTTTTTACAAAATTTTGACCCGTTTACGCATTTATCAAACAAACATATTTGTTCGATCATTATTTCACATGAACCACTCCAATTCAATATTTTCTACCATGTTAGGTTCTAATTGCAGGTTTCTTATATATTTTAACCCGTTTTTGCTCGTATGCTTATTTTGACCCGTTAAGGGTATTTAAGTACATCTTTAGACTTAAATCATGCTTCTATCGGGTTACATCCTATCCCCAATTCCAAAGACTCAATTTAAACAAGACGCTTATTTCAAAACAACTTTTTGAAAGTTGTTGCCCTATTTACCCCTCAAGGGCTTTTTGGTCAATTTTAGCCCTTCATTCATGCGACAAAAGACTTCTACTATTATTTGACCAAAATGTCGCTTTTAACTATAATTCTAAGCATGCGTACCTGGCTCGGGTCATAAGATTGACCCGTTGGAATACCTTTCGCTATTAATTTCTAATTAATAGCCATGCGAGTCATGTGTTAATTTCTGTGATCACAAACTCAACAAGCGATCGTCAAATATTATTGATAAATGGTATTAACAACACCATTTGACCCGTTTAATCGAAGTGACTAATTATAATTATGAGATGGTATTTAATTACCATTTCATCCCTTTAACCTATTCCGATTTACTCTTTGAATTCATCTTGCTTAAAAGTTGTTTCTTGCTTTGTTTGACCCATTTTGACTTATGTCAAATGATGTCCCTTTCAAATCCTTTTTATTTATTCGTTAACTCATGTCCGGATTACCATTCTATCATTTTTGCCCTTTTTACCATAACTTATGGTTTCTTGACATTCCCACTTATTCCAACGTGCAATATAAGTAATTGGTAGTAAGAATAAAAGGCGTAAGCTTAACTTACCTCGTATCAGAGCTACGCTTTTCTTTTCCTTCTTGATTCGTTTGACCCGTTTCTTCCCAAGCCTCCACCTTGCTCGTTAAGTGTCAAACTATCGTCATCATTCAAAGGTGGTTAGATTAGTCATTAATAATCACAACTTTTCCACCTTACGTATTTTCTATGTCGAAACTACCGTTCGACCTTATTGTTTATTAATTCAACTTATCAAAAGTTAACTACTTTTGATCACATGATTTACACAATTAAGTCTAGATTAACTTTATGCTTTGAACCCTTATCGGTTCATACTTCGCTCAATTTGTCATATTATTCAATTACACGTTTCTTTCACAATTTCAACATATTAGTGTTCGTTTAGACATTTTAGCAAACACCTTGTGGGCATGATTTTCATACTTTCATAAATCAAATTCTTGACTAACTATTTAACCAAGATTTAAACATCATTTCACATGTTCATGACAAATCTTCATATCAACAAATCTGGATTTACTTCATAGAGCTTAAATACACTAAGTTAACAAAGATAATCCTAGTGTTTAACATAATTCTACAAAACCCACTTGACATATGAGTGGGTGATTATAAATTCACAAGGGTTGAACATCAATTCAACAAGTAAATGACTAGGGTTCACTCCTAGACATAATTTCATTCCCTAATTTCATCCAAACTTGATCATGCAAGCTCAGATTTCGATTCTCATGAATTCATCTAAAATTCAAGATGGAGCTATATGGTGAAATTTGTATACCTTATGATCTCTTCGCCGAGGTGATCACCAATCTATGATTGGATTTCGATTTGGAACAGATTTGAGCCTTCAATTTGGTGAAAATGCTAGAGTTAGGGTTGTGAGGGGAGTCTTGGTCGCCCCCTGTGTTCTTGATCGACCAGACACCCCAAAATGGGTGTTTGGTGTGTTTTAATTTTTATTTAATGTTATTAAGTTTCAAATTTAACAACATAAGCCCCTCAACTTTAGTTTGGTTTATAACTTGATATTTTGTTCTTTCATTTAATTACAAGACTTGTACTAGGTTATTTATTTCCTAGTTACTTTATCTTGTTCACAACCCGTTTTATTTTAAGTCCCGTTAAATCTCGGGCCTTTTATATACTTTGCTTTCTCAAAGTATTTCTCATCCTTTTAATAAATATTAGATTTATTTATTTAAATCCTAAAATTTACCGGTTAAGTTTTACCACTAACTGTATTTTACCCGTCCTGTAGTATTAACGTGGTTTGATTACCAAACCCGTTTTCGGGGTGTTACAAGTCTATCCCCCTTAAAGAGATTTCGTCCTCGAAACCTTGTTTACATAGTTCCTTTAATTTGAATTAAACGAACTTAGTTTCGTTTTTTTTTTTCAAGGCATTCATTTATTCCTTTCGATCTAACATTTCCATTTATATTGACGTGTAAGTCTTTCGTGTGTAAGGCCTCGCAGGCCGTTACTTTTCAGCCTGTATCCATTATCTTTATTGTTTATTCATTTTGACGGTTAGACTTGTTAGTCACCGGTTACTTCATACCCCGTTACCCGGGGATGCTATTTGCCATCTCCGGCCTTATGTGTGTTTAAAATTCTCTAAGTCATCATGTACCTCTTATGTTTTGTTAAAACGTTACTTTTGTCTAAAACTAAATTCTTAGTTTACGTTTCCTCTTTGTCGTACATCTTTCTCTCGTTCCTAGGGATGTTACTTCCGAGAATCTAGTCCTTTCCGTTATTATTTAATGCGGGAAATTATAACAATTTCCCAAGCTTAACCCCTATGACCCGTAGGTTCTTTCCCTTAGCCTCGTAGGCTATTTATTTAGATTTTCACCTTTTTATCCTTTCTAAAGTGTGACCTTTACAATTCGTTTCTTTCTATTTGTGACCCGAAGGTCTTTTTGGTCCCGTAGACTTTAACACTATTTATGATCCCGTAGGTTAGGATGATCCCGTAGATCGTCTTTTATCCATGTCTATATTCAAATGAATATATACATATATAGCTTCAAAGCACCTTTTATTATGTTTGGAATTGTTTATTTTCGTTTTTGAACTTTAGTTGGCCTTGACCGTAGTCTAAAGCTTCGTTCATTTACTCTTGGGCTAATCTTCCAACTTTATGACTCTTTACGTCATTTACGCGTCGGTTTGTTCTACGCTAACCATTTCCCCGGTTCATAATTATACTTCTCTACGACCCGTTACCCGGGTTCTTTATTATTTCGTGCTTCCATTTTTCGATTTGCACTTACTTTCACTACCGAGCTTTTTTTTTATCTCATTTGATCTATTCGTGTGTGATTTCATTACTCACGAATGTCACACTTCATTCTTTATTCGACCCGTTCAACTTTAGAATAGTTGAACATAGTTATCAAAATTTCTGTTTGCAAATTCTCATTGTCTTTTAGTCATGACTCTTAATCCGAGTCCTTTGACTTTCTATTTCGCGTACCCGTCCCTTGGTTTACGCATGCTTGCAAAATCCTACCCATCTATCGGGTATCTTTACCAAAGTCATCATCAAGTAACCATTCTTATATGGTTTTAGACATCATCTTAATTTTATTTGATCATCTTAGCGAAATCCATTGCTTTTATTTAGTCAAGTCTTTTATTCTTTTATTCTACCCCTTTGAATTGTCTGTGTGAATTTTCATCACTTATGACAATCAAATTTTATCTTTATGCCTTAGCATTCTCATTAGTTGGTCTGTATTTCCTCTTACTTTGATCATTGTCCCTTCTCTCGGGCTCTTTACTCTAACGTAATACGCTTCTGTCATCCAACTTGCGTCTACGTTTATTATTAAACGTCTTGCTTATTTAGTTTATTTGGGTACCTTTTGAGTTAGTCCCATTCATCCCGCCCTTACTACATCGGACGTAAATGTGTCTGCTACAAGAAGTTCATGGTATCATATGCCACTACTTACTTGGCCAGAGTAAGCGATCAGCACATGACACACATGACCTTTTTATAGCTTTCACATCACCCCCCTATGTAAGTAATGCCTCTATTTATTTCATACTTCTAGTTTCATTTAGTAAAACTTTATTTATTTGCAAAACAACAATCATTAGTTTTACTAGTTTTACATTCGAACATATAAAATGTTTTTCTTTTCTATCGAACTATTATATAATCACATTCGTTAATGTGATCGTTACTTTTCTCAATAGCGTTATATTGAGAGTTTCCCACTTGGATAATTACCCCCCGTTCAAGTTTCCATATGAACTAATCTTATTATTTCCTTGTTATTCATCATTGTGAATAACACATGTTTCTATTAAACTTTTCTTAGAAACATCATCCTGAATAGATATCCTATTCAGGTTTTATCAGATATATGCAACCGTTATCCCCTGCGTGTTAGTTGCATATTACTACTTGTGCGATTAATTTAAAAGCGTGCACCTGGTAATGCTTATCCTAACGGGCTTCTCTTGCCGCTAACTTTGTTCGCGATCGTCACGTGATTTAGTCCCTTAATAAGTATGCTCTGCTTGTCATACCTCGGACCGTTCCACTGTCATATCCCTAATTCGTTCAACTCGCGTCATCTTCAGATGCGGTTGTCCTTCAACTAACAAGTTGGTAATCAGAGCTCAAGGTTAAAAGAGTAAGTGTGTTCGGTTCGAGGCTTGATCGCAAATCCGGTAAGTATAAGTATGTTAATGGTTTAGTATGATTAAAGTGTTGTGAACAACACATAGGGTTATTGTATAATACGCGTTACCTTAATTAAATCGATCAAGAATCGATATAGTTAACGAAATTACGTGCATTGACATGTATACCAGAAAGCCTCGTATTATAATACGAGCAATTATTGATGTCGACATGACTAACTTTTGTGAATGTTTTAATTGAAGGACACTCGCATCTGAAGGTGACGAGAGTTGAATGAATTGCGGATATGACGGAGGAACGGTCCGAGGTATGACAAGCAGAGCATATTCATCAAGGACCTAAATCGCGTGACGATCGCGAACAAAGATAACAGCAAGAGAAGCCCGTAAGGGCAAGCATTACCAGGTGCACGCTTTTAAATTTAATCGTATAAGTAGTAATATGCAACAAACACGTAGGGAAAGACGGTTGCATATATCTAATAAAACCTGAATAGGATATCTATTCAGGATGATGTTTCCAAGAGAAGTTTAATAGAAACATGTGTTATTCACTATGATGAATAACAAAGAAATAATAGGATTAGTTCATATGGAAACTTGGACGGGGGGTAATTATCCAAGTGGAAAACTCTCAATATAATGTTATTGAGAAAAGTAGCGATCACATTAACGAATGTGATTATATAATAGTTCAATAGAAAAGAAAAACATTTTATATGTACAAAAGTAAAACTAGTAAAACTAATGATTGTTGTTTTGCAATTAAATAAAGTTTTACTAAATGAAATCAGAGATATGAAATAAATAGGGGAGTTACTTACATGGGGTGTGATGTGAAACTACAAAAAGGTCATGTGTAACATGTGTTGATCGCTTACTCTGGCCAAGTAAGTAGTGGCGTATGATACCATGAACTTCTTGTAGCAGACACATTTACGTCTGATGTAGTAAGGACGGGGTGAATGGGATTAACTTAAATGGTACCCAAATGAGTCAAACAAGTAAGATGTTTGATAGTAAACGTAAACACAAGTCGGATGACAGGGAGCGTATTACGTTAGAATAACGAGCCCAAGAGAAGGGACAAAGATTAAAGTAAATGAAAATACAAACCAACTAATGAGAATGCTAAGGCATAAAGATAAAGTTTGACTGTCATAAGTGATAAAATTCACACAGACAAGTCAAAGGGGTAGAATAAAAGAATAAAAGACTTGACTAAATAAAAGCAATGGATTTCGCTAAGATGATCAAATAAATTAAGATGGTGTCTAAAACCATATAAGAATGGTTACTTGATGATAACTTCGGTAGAGATACCCGATAGATGGGTAGGATTTTGAAAGTATGTGTAAACCAAGAGACGGGTACGCGAAATAGAAAGCCAAAGGACTCGGATTAAGAGTCATGACTAAAAGACGATGAGAATTTGCAAACAGAAATTTTGATAACTACGTTTAACTATTTTAAAGTTGAACGGGTCGAATAAAGAACGAAGTTTGACGTTCATGAGTAAGGAAATCTCACACGAATAAGTCAAACGAGATAAATAAAGTATAAAAGCTTGATAGTGCAAGTAAGCGCAAACCGAATAATGGAAGCGCGAAATAATAAAGAACCCGGGTAACGGGTCGTAAAGAAGCATAGGTAAGAACCGGGTAATGGTAAGTGTAGGACAAACCGACGTGTAAATGACGTTAGAAGTCATAAAGTCGGAAAGATAATTCGAAAGAAAAAAATGTAGCCTTAGACTACGGTCAAGGTAAAAAGAAATCCAAAAAGCAAAATTGAATAATTCTAAACATAAAAAGGGGTGCCTTGACGCCATATATATATACACAATTGAATAAGGATTAGAATAAAAGATGATCTACGAAATCATCATAACCTACGGGATTATAATTAATGTTAAGTCTACAGAACCAAAAGACCCTTAGATTAGGAATAAAAAGAAACGAATTGATGGGGTTTTACCTTAGAGGGTGGAAATCTAAGGAAAAAGCCTGCGAGGCTATGCGAAGGAACCTACAGGTCAATATAGTAAAGCGAGGAAAACGGTTGCAACTTCTCGCGTAAAATAATAACGAAAAGTAACGTAAGTATAAAAGCGATGGGTTTCGCTAAGTTAATCGAACGGGTTAAAGCAAAGAGATCACGAGGAGTCTGGTTAACGAAAGTGAAGAATTTCACTAAACATTTAAACGGATAAATTGACAAAAGAATCCACAATTTTTTTTTAAATTGTGTTACGTCACAAAAAGGGCGAAGTCATTATCGAAATGACAGCGAAAAAGGAATAGATCCTCGGAAGTAACATTCCTAGAAATGAGGGAAGACGTAAGACAAAGAGGAAACGTAAACTAAAAATTTAGTTTTAGTCAAAAGCAACGTTTTAACAAAACATAAGTGGTATGAGGTGAATTAGAAAATCTTAAACACACATGAGGCCAGAGATGGCAAAATAGTATACCCGGGTGACGAGATATTAAGGGGCTGTTTGGTAGCCTCTTAATAACCATTCAGATGCTACCTCTTAATGGTTTAAAACCTCTGAATGAATAAGAGGTAACCTCAAGTCTGAATGATTAAGAGGTAACCTCTGAATGGTAAATCATCACATGTAACATTCTTCTAGCTTTTCATTGGTAAAATTATTAATGGTTCCATTAAGAGGTAGCCTCTTAATGACCATTCAGAGGCTACCAAACAGCCCCTAAGTGACGGTGACTAATTAGTCTAGTCGATAAAACTATTCGAAGTCAAGATAGTGTCATGACAAATACCAAGCGCTTGTTAATATAAGACAAGCGCGGGATAAAACAGGTTAACAAGACTAACGCGAATGAGTGGTCAAGTGACAACTCGGTCGATAAAGATAAAGGATATAAGCTAAAAATAACGGCCCGCGAGGCCTTACACATGAAAGACGTACGCGTCAATATAAATTAAAACGTTAGATCGAAAGGAACGAATGAATATCTTGAAAACGAAACTAAGTTTGTTTAGTCTAAATTAAAAGAAATACGTAAATAAGGTTTCGGGGACGAAACCTCTTTAAGGGGGGTAGACTTGTAACACCCCGAAAACGGGTTTGGTAATTAAACCCCGTTAATACTAAAGAGCGGGTAGAATACCGTTAGCAGAAAAGATTAACCCTGAAATTATTAGGATTCAAATAAATAAGCCTAATAATAAATAAAAAGAGAGCAAACGACTTGAGAAGACAAAAGTTCATAAGGAGCCCGAGCTAACGGGACTTAAAAAAACGGGTTTTTAACTTCCCGAACCTACTAAGTTGACTAGGAATAATTAACCTAGTTAAGTAATATGAATTTAGGTGATAAACTGTGATGTAACACCCCGAAAATATAAATTCTTTTATTACTAATATGATGTCGGTAAATAAGCAAAATAAACTAACTAGGAATAATTCTAACCTAGTTAGATAGTGACTTATGAGTGGGTTAAACACTTAAAATAAAATAAAAACGAAATTGGAGGGACTAAAGTTGTCAAGTGTGAAACTTGACATATTAATATCAAAAATACACCAGACACACACTTGTCTGGTTCGTACAAAACGCAGGGGAGCGACCAGGTTTCTCCCACAAACCCTAACTGGCACAAAATTCACAAATTGAAGGCTCAAATCCATCCCAAAACGAAATCTGAGCTTAGATTGGTGATCCCCATTGCAAGGAGATCATAAGGTATGTGAAATTTGATAGAAAATCACTACTTGAAATTCTGATTAACTTAGAGAATTCAGAAATTGTTGATGCATGTTTGTTATGTATATGATATAGGAACAATATAGTGTCTAGGAACAAACCCTAGACAAGTATATGATGAAATTAGGTCTAATTCTTGTGAATTCATGATCACCATGAAGTAAATTCAGATTTGTTGATGCTAAGTTCGTGCATGTGATGATTTTAGGGTTCTGATTTGCTAAAGATAATGTTATAATGTCATAAACATGTTTTAATTGAAAGTTGAATTCAAACAGCTTCTGATCAGAATTTACAGCCGACTTGTATTGGCTGTAACGTGGACAAAACGTGACAAAACATGTGTTTCTTGAGTCTAAAATATAATTCCAGGAAATATCTTTAAAACCCCACTGGAATGGCATTTTTTCGACGAAAATTGAATGTTTTATGAATTTTTCGGTATCGAAGGTTCAGGCTGCGTTTTCTGGCAGAATTTGCAGCCCATTACGAATGTCATAACTCAATTTAAGAATTGAATTATGATCTCAAATTTTTACTGTTGGTAGCTTCAGGTAATTCCAAAAAGCTCCAATTGGAATTTCGTCAATCGGATAAACGAGTAATTTTAAATGAATTTTTTCGTAAGCTGCAGTCAGAAGTGACAAATCTGATTGCAGCTTAGTAAATGAATTTTTATGAATTTTTGGAAAAGAGTTAGATCTTTAAATTTTAACATAAGGCCTAACCCTCCGAGAGGTATGTCACATAAAAAAATCATAATTTTTGAAGACTTGTAAACAGGTTAAACAGGTCACCAAAAACAGCATATTTTCTGTTATACGAAACTTGATTGTTGATGTTATAAATTATGCCCACAATGTTCATATGTTGAAATTATGAATCAAGCGCGTAATTTCCTAGTTCGACTAATTACGTGTGATGTGGGGTAATACAAATTTTAATTATGAAGTCGATTTAGCTTATATGCACATATCATATAATTAAGGGTAGTTAAGTTTTGAAAAGTTAAACTAACCATGGACGGAGTCGAATAGTAGTTCTGACATAGAAAATACATAAGGCGGAATAGTCATGGTTATAATGACTAATCTAACCACCTTGTGAATTATGATGATAGTTTGACTCTTGACAAGCTAGATGGAGGCTTGGGAATGAAGCGGGTCAAACGGAGCAAGTACGAAAAGGAAAGCGTAATTTAGATGCGAGGTAAGTAAAAGCTTACACCCTTTTTTTTAGTATACATCAGTTGTGTGTATTGAAAATGAATAAGGAAAAGTTAGTAATAGAATTACAATGTTCCGACGCAAATAATATGAGTCGGAACAAGTGCAATGGTGAGAAATCATAAACAATGGCAAAAAAGGGTAAATTGGTAAATTAGCTATGTGACGATGAACTAATAAGAAATTTTGAAACATTACATTATGGTGTAAACCGGAATGGGTAAAAGGGCGAGATGGTAACTAGATATCATCTCATAATGGAAAATGGTCGTTCGGACTAAACGGGTCAAATGACATTAGCAAGATCATTTGACAATATTAATTGATGATTGCTTGTTGAGTTTTGTGATTACAGGAAATATCATACGGTTCGCGTTGGTATTAATTAGAAATTAATAGTAAAAGATATTTAAACGGGTCAATCCTATGACTCGAGCCAGGTACGCATATTTAGAATTATTGTTAAAAGCGATATTTTTGGTCAAAAGTGTTAAAAAGGAATTTCAAGCCAAGAGCTTGAAATCTGAATTTTTGAAGTAGTTTAGTATCAGGTTTTAACTCCATAAGATAGAGAATTAAATTTCGAACGCGTAGGAAAAAGAATCGCGTAAATCGGTTAAGTAGATAAAAAGTTATGGCAAATTGAAATTTGCACTTTGGATAAAACTAGAGCTGGACAGAAAATGCAGGTCCAGATACGGACCTGCTGAAAAATGGTTTCCCCCGCGGCTCGCAACGGGTAACGTTGTCTGGTTCGCGACACGCGACAGACGTCGCGACACGCGACATGTTGTGTTGAGTCTCTCGCGATACGCGGGAGACATAAAAGTCGGAAAAATTATTTTGATTGATAGTTTGATGCGTAGAACTAATTTAAACTTATATTTAAGTTATCAAAACTAACTTCTATGTTGGTTTTGATCATAGGTGGATATCTGGAGTACCCGGATGAAGATCAAGCGACGAGAAAGAACCGAACACATGAAAAAGAAGCTGCCGCACGGTGTGACGTCGTAACTTTCGAACGACGAACTAAGTTACATTATGTTGTATTTTTAATTTGTAAAAGTTTTAATTAAATTGAAATTTTAAGACATATTTGTAGTCATAATTACAAGTTTATTTTCGTAATATATACGAAAACCTTTAAAATAATAGCAAGGGTGTTACAAACCATAATAGAACTTGAATATATGTTAATTTTAGTTCTAGTTCTCAAATTGACAAAGATGAAGTTGAGAAGATGATAAAATTAGGATTCATATGATGACTTCTTGAAATAGATGATGTTTATGACATCTCTTAGCTACAATCACTGTGTTATAGGTTTCTAACCATTAACCAAGAGTTTAATAAGGGTTTTAGCCATGGAAAAGGGTTGCATTTGGTGATTTAGATCGAATTTGAAAGGACCCTAAACATGATTCCCGTAGCTTTTTATATGGATTTTGACTAATCTTTAAAAAATCATATAAAATCAACCGTTTATCCGATTTGGGTGTTCTATACCTTTTCCGAAAGCTTATGAAGCAAATTTTTACTGTTTTCAACCATAAGAAACAAATGTGGCTGTTAAATAGGCAAAAAAGGCGAATTAAAACTGTTGTTCAGAACTTGAAAGCTGTTGAAAAAAATGAAAATATAGTTGTTGAGCTGATTTTATAAAAATCATATAAAATCATAGAAAATTCGTTAGAAGGTGTACCTTATATGCTTGCGAAGGTAGTGGAGTGTTCTACGATCCATCTTTGAACATATTGATCTAATTCAGATTTTAAACGGGTCAAAATGGTCAATTACAGCAGCTAAATAGAAAATCGCTGCACATAAATAATGTTCTTATTAACCAAGAAAAAGGCATAGGATTGTATATACTTGATTTAGGCATGAAGTATTAATTGTTGGGAACAAATAGCACTTTATGTGACATGCTTAAAGTGTTTAAAATCACTTACTAACTAGTTGTATAAGTAACTTCACTAACGGGTCAAACGGTTAGTGAATGAAAAGAATTATGGTATGAAACTAGTTGTTGAATATATGGTATGCTTTGATTGATAAGTGTGTAAAAAAAAAGGGGTCCATAGGGTGATGGCCATTATATAGAATGACCAATCTAACCATCTTATGGATGTTATGATATAGTTGACTCTAAACAAGCTAGGTGGGAGCTTGGAAAGGAACGGGTCAAACGAATATGGATGCGAAGAATGTTTGCGCGGACGCGAGGTAAGTAAAGCTTACACCCAATTTAAGTATACGTATTTATTTTATAGGTGATAAATATGACAACGGATTGTATCCGAATATCGATTCCGATACGAAACAATATGAGTCGGAACGAATAAAAACGATCAAAACCATGGTTAATGGAAAAAGGGTCTTGTGGTAAAAAAAAAATCCGAAATGGGTCGGATGTGTGAATGGGTAATTAAAAACCATGATTTTTTATAAATATAAATGTTTGGTCGTATAAGCCAAATGGGTCAAATGGTGGTGATAACACCATTTGACAAATATCGACTAACGTTTGGTTGTCAAGTCGTATGTTCACAGGAGTGAACAGGAAGTGGATAATTGCATCGCCATAAGTAGCGGTTAATAAAGAGTAAGGTATAAAACGGGTCTATAAGTTGACCCGAGACAGGTACGCATAAATAAGGTTATAGTTAAAAATGCGATTTTGGTCAAATAATTAGTGAAAGTACTTCGTCGTAAAATGAGGGACTAAAATTGACCAAAAAGCCTTTAATGGGTAAACCGGGCAAACGAACCTTAGAGGTTGTTTAGGAGCTTATATTATGGTTATGTAACCCTTTAGATACGTATAGGAGTATAGGCATAAACTTTCGTGGGTTTTTACTCCATGAGATGGAGAATTAAATTACGAACGTGTGGGAAAAAGAATCGCGTAAAACGCACATCTAAATTAAAAGTTATGCTAATTTGAAGTTGTATTTTTTATTAAAACATTAGCTGGGCGGATATGCAGCTCCCAGACTCAGAACCGCTGGAAAATGGACTCCCCCGCGCCACGCGACAGGGAACCATCTGTCGCGACCCGTGAAGGATTAGGGGTAGTCTTCCGCGACACGCGAGAGACGTAAAACCAGAAAATTTTATTTATTTTGTTCGTTTGACGTGTAGAACTTGTTTATACTTATATTTAAGTTATCAAAACTAATCTTTAAGTTGGTTTTGATCTTAGGTGAATATTATGAATACACGGATGAAGATCAAGTGGCGAAAAAGAACCGAACACATGAAAAAGATAGCTTCCGCACGGCGTATCGTTGTAACTTTTAAACGACGAACTCGATTAAATTATGTTGTATTATTTTTAAATTGTAAAAGTTTTAATTTAACCGTATTTTCAACATATTTGTAATCATAATTACAAGTTTATTTTCGTAATACATACGAAAACCTTTAAATTAATAGCAAGGGTGTTACAAGTTGGTATCAGAGCTCATGGTTAAAGAGTAAAGTGTATTCGGTTCAAGAAAAAATCAGAACCCTTGTAAACCTGGCTCTGATACCAACTTGTAACACCTTTGCTATTATTTAACGATTTTCGTATAATTTAAGTCCATAATCATGTAATTACGGTTACAATTACAATGAAAAATACGGGTTTATTAAAAACTTTTACAATTTAAAGTAATACAACATAGTGTGATTTAATTCATCGTTTTAGAATAACGACGAAACAACTTGCGGAAGCTTCATTTTTCGTGTGTTCGGTCCTTTGCCATCGCTTGATCTCCATCCGGGTACACTTGATATCACCTATGATAAAAACCAAGTTAAAAGTTAGTTTTGATAGCTTATAAACATGTATAAACAAGTTTCATAAACAAACTAATAAAATAAAAATAAAATTTTGGAATTTTGCCTCTCGCGCCACGCGAGAGGCTCCTTCTTTTCCTTCGTGTGCCGCGACAGCACCCGCGTGTCGCGCCCGGTGCCCGGTTCTCCTTCGCGTGCCACGGGGGAGATCATTTCCCAGCAGGGCCGCATCTGGGACCTGCATTTCTTCAAGCTATGTTTATTTATCAAAAATCAAACTTTCAAAGGCCATAACTTTTGATCTAGAAGTCTGTTTTACGTGATTCTTTTTCCTACGCGTTCGAAATTTAATTCTCCATCTTATGGAGTTAAAACCTGATTTTCAACTACTTCAAAAATTTGCAATGATTTAAACAAAAGTGGTTTAATGAATCATGAATCTAGAACCGGTTGATTTCCCTCTCACCGGATTTTGTAATGAAGCTGTATTCCCGTTAGGGCAAATAGCATTCCCTGTGACTCTATCTGATGGTGAGCATTCGCGCACAGTCACAGTAAATTTCATGGTCATGCCGGCAACATCACGCCATGATGTCTTGCTCGGAAGGTCACAAAGAGAATTCAGCATGATCACTTCTATTCCACATGCTGCATGCGGGTTCCCAACAGAAACTGGAGTCGCAATCCTATACTCAAGCAAGGAAGTCATGTATATAGACGACGAGCCACCAGCGAAAGTGGCCAAACCCTCAGCGTCAAACGAGCCGGAGAAATGGGTCCTAAATGACGAATATCCAGAACAGACCATCCTGTTAGGACACGCCATTTCACCAACAGCACGCGAACAATTAAAAGAGTTGCTGTCCAACAATAAAGACATATTCGCTTGGTGCCCAGCAGACATGACTGGGGTTCCGCGCGACATAGCACAACATTGCCTGAACATCAGACCCTCAGCAGAGCCCGTTGCTCAAGGGAGGCGTAGTCTCAGCACTGAGAAAGCGGAAGCCATGAATGAGCAAGTAACAGAGCTACTTAACGCCGGAATCTTGCGCGAAGTTCAATACCATACTTGGGTCGCCAACCCAGTAATGGTTCAAAAACACAGTGGCTGATGGAGAATGTGCGTCGACTTCAAAGACCTGAATAAAGCATGCCCAAAATATTGCTATGCGCTTCCTGAGATAGACAAAAAAGTTGACTCTCTAGCATCATTTCGATGGAAGTGCTTTCTTGACTGTTACAAGGGTTATCATCAGGTCCAGATGAAGGAAGAAGACGAAGACAAGACTGCATTCCGCACAGACAAGGGCATCTTCTGCTATACAAAAATGCCCTTTGGCTTACGCAACGCAGGCGCAACGTACCAGCGTCTAATGGACACAGTCTTCAGAGGAGACATTGGTAAAACAGTCGAGGTATACATGGATGACCTCTTCATCATGAACCATGAGGAGGAAACAATGCTGGCAAATATTCAGCGCACATTCGATTCTTTACGCAGCGTAAACTTAAAGCTCAACCCAACAAAATGTTCCTTCGGGATGGAAGAGGGGAAATTTCTGGGTTTCATAGTAACAAGAGATGGGTTTAAAGTAAACCCAGAGAAAGTGCAGGCCATCCAACTAATGCCATCACCTGCAACAATAAAAGAAATGCAAAGACTCGCCGGACGTCTAGCAGCCTTGAACAGATTCTTGGCGAATCATGCGGCAAAGTCTTATCCATTCATTAGTACACTACGAAACTGCGCCAAGAAAACCCACTTCCAGTGGACGCCCGAAGCGGAAGCAGCCTTCAAGCAAATGAAGGAATGTTTAATTCAGTTGCCAACACTAACAGCACCGCGCGAAAAAGAACCACTGATCTTATATTTATCTGCGGTGGAAGTAGCGGTAGGCGCAGTATTAATGGTGGAGCGAGAGAACATTCAGACCCCAATTTACTATATAAGCAAGATGCTCACTGGCCCAGAAACACGCTACTCAATGATAGAGAAATTGGTCTTAGCACTGGTACATGCGTCACGGCGCTTACGTCGATATTTCTCTGGTCACGTCATTACAGTTTTCACCAACTACCACTTAGGGCAAATCCTATCCAAGCCCGACATTGCGGGAAGATTGGCTAAGTGGGCTATTGAGCTAGGAGGATACAATATCATGTACAGACCACGACCAGCAATCAAGGGGCAAGTTCTAGCATATTTTGCCACAGAGGTTCCCATCGACAAAGTCTAAGAATGCGAGGCAATCCAGAACCCTGTTCCCGTCTTCGACGACCGAGTATGGACTCTGCACACAGATGGAGCTTCTAATGATGATGGAGCCGGCGCGGGCCTCCGATTGGTCAGCCCCGATGATCACGAACTTACATATGCGATACGCCTGGATTTTCAAAGCACAAACAACGAAGCAGAATATGAAGCGTTTCTAGCAAGCCTTCGTTTAGCGCTCAAAATGGGAGCACGAAACCTCGAAGCTAACGTAGATTCAAAATTAGTGGCTGAACAAGTCAATGGGCATTACGATGCAAAAGGTGAAGCTATGGCATTATATCTAGAACAAGCGCGGATTTTAATCAGCCAATTCCAAACGTTTAAAGTCAATCACATAAACAGAAGCGAAAACAAGCACGCGGATGCACTAAGCAAGTTAGCCGCCACCAGCTTCAGACACCTAGCAAAAGAGGTACGCATCGAAGTGTTGTCCAATCCTTCTGTCCCTCTCAAACAAGTAAATGTTATAGAGATCGGCAGTCCATCCTGGATGTCTCCGATCATCTTATACTTACAACACGGGAAACTCCCGGAAGGAAAAGCAGAAGCTCGAAAGATCCAAAACAAAGCAATTAACTATGAAATGGCGGAGGGGATTCTGTACCGAAAGTCATTCATGGGACCGTTACTGCGCTGTGTTGACAAAAACAGACGCACAATATTTAGTCAGGGAAATCCATGAAGGTTTATGCGGGATACACGCTGGACCGCGCATGGTAGTGGCAAAAATAATGAATGCAGCCTACTATTGGCCAGGAATGCACGTAGACGCGGTAGAATTACTACGGAAATGCTCAGCCTGTCGGCGCCATGCACCAAAAACACTCCGACCCAAAAATCCGCTCATACCGGTCACATCCGCCTGGCCCTTCCAACAATGGGGGATCGATCTTGTTGGCCCATTCCCTGACGCGCCAGGCGCAGTAAAATTCATTATTGTAGCAGTCGACTATTTCACAAAATGGGTCGAAGCCAAAGCACTAGCCTCAACAACGGCAATGGTAATTCGCAAATTTATATGGGAACATATTATTTGCAGATTCGGATTACCATTGCGCATCATCTCCGACAACGGCACTAACTTTGCCTCAGAAGATCTTCAGAAATGGTTCAAAGAAATGAAGATCGAGCACAACTTTGCCTCTGTGGCGCATCCACAAGCAAACGGCCAAGTTGAGAGTGTCAACAAACAGATCGTCGATGGCATAAAAGCGCGACTTGGGACAGCACGTAGAGGATGGGTCGATGAACTCCCCAGCATCCTATGGGCACACCACACCATGCCAAAGACCAGCACTAGGGAAACCCCGTTCAGTCTTGTCTATGGATCAGAGGCGGTAATCCCAGCCAAAATTGGTCTTCCATCGCCGCGCATGCTCGCTATGGAAAGACAAAACAACTAGCAAGAACGAAGAATTGATTTAGACCTTCTGGAGGAAAGGCATGAAAACGCTGCCATCGCAGAGGCAAGGTACAAATCCAAACTTGAAAAATACTATAACGCGCGCGTGCGCGTGTGCACATTCATTCCGGGAGACTTCGTTTTGCGCGACAATGAAGCTTCTAACGCGGAAAAACCAGGCAAATTAGCGCCAAAATGGGAAGGACCATACATCATTAATGAGGTTCTGGGCAAAGGCGCTTACACTCTAAAGAGAATTGATGGGACACTAGTTCCCCGCACCTGGAACAAGCAACAGCTGCGCAGATGTTATATATAAGCCAAAACATTCCAAGAAGATGAAACTATACAGGCAATGTATTTTTCTATTACACTTTGTATTATCGGCTTTGCGCCCTATTAATGCAAGCATCATTCTTAAACATGTTACTCTTTGTTACAAATTGCATATAATTCTTTTGGTTTGCGCGAAAACAATATGGTAAACATTGAACGCCTCATGAACAGTCTAAATAAGCCAGCTTTGCGCACATTTTAGACCCACGTTCACTCATGAGTTCAATACCATTCTCATTCGCTCTACCTACTAAAAGCAATTAAACATATGCAACATATTGTAATCCAAACACATACATGCACGACAGTGCATCAAAAAATATCATTAAGTGTAACAACAACACTTCAGACAAATATTCACAACAAAACACAACAGTGTTTCTTCAAAAAAAAAAGAAAAAAAAAAGAAGAAGAAAAAGAGAAAAAGAAGACGAAGAACAGTACTAGTTACAAATGCAACAAACTAGGAGAGCTGGTCTAACACCCCATATGGAGTATGAAGAACCTCACCGTACTCCGACAAAGGACGGGGGTCAACAATCCAAGGATTAGCACCCTCATCCTCACCTTCAACAACAGCAACCGGGATAGCAACCGGAGCAACAGCAACCGGAATAGCAACCGGAGCAGCAACCGGAACAACAGTTGGAGCAGCAACTCGGCGACGTCGTTGATAAGCAATCAACGAACTTCCCCTCCGGTCAACCAGAAGGGATTGAGTCACAAGATGTGCCGACAACCGGGTAACTCCACCATTATTGTCGTCATGGAAGCGGTTCTCCAAGGTTTCTCGATAATTTGCATTCTCAACACCATCATCCCTAATAGCAACCTCAGTCACCGGATTGGAAAGCAATAACAAACCGTCAGCAGCATCGAGCACACGCAAGACGTTAGAAAGCCGCCTCCATTGAATCTGCCCCCTGTTCTCCATTTTTCCCAAATTCAAAGAGAAATATCACAACTGATATGAATGAATAAACAAAAGTAGTAATATCGGGATAAGAGACGTAATGATTTAGTGTCATATCAGGTGCCATCTCAACGGCGCTGACACTACAAGTATCACATCTCATTAAAAGCTCCTGGCAGAGTCCACACGGATTCCCAGGGACTACAGTGGAACTAGAAGGTGAAGAGTCAACACAACTTACAAAAAAGTGACGTCAGCTCATAATTATGCAAACTCTTCGCCCAAAGTCCTAACAGATCAAGATAAACAAAGGTATAAATACCTTTTTTCAAAAATTATTCATATACCCAAAAGACAGATTTTCAAAATCTTCATAACAAGCAAAGTAAATCTTCTCATAGAAGATTTCCTACTTTCACGCCCAAAGCATTTTCTCTCACATAGTCCAGTGCTCCACTTATTTTCATAAGAGAAACACTAGACTGGGGGGACTTGGAGGGGTAAGGTCTCGAAAACCTCTTAACAAGTACTCGGGACCATACCACAACCCTATCTTGTAAGCCTCTCTTGACCTTACGCGGCCGCGCACTGGTCCTATAGGGAAGGCTTAGGAGAAAAATAACAGGCAACACCTGCGCCCCGAAAGGAAGTTAACGAACCCTTGCGCCTCCTTACAAAACAAACAAAGGATGAAAATCCTAAGTTAAACATTTCCGCTTAAATGATACCCAGACTTGGATATTATTTACCCAACTGGTGTCACAGGTAAGAAGCCACACAGGATTATGGCAATAACCTTCTAGAAGGCTTAATCGTGCACCACCAGACGGTTATAACCGTCTGGGACACGTGGCACCATCACAGAATTCCCTGAAATCACAACGATGGCATGGAATTAAAGAAAAAGCTCCACTAATCCACTATCCACGTGGCAATTCCCCAGCCATCGATCAAAACAGCAATCCGTGTGCTCACACATCGGATCGTGAAAGATTAACGGAGGAAGAAAATAACCGCTTACGGGGTTAGCATCTTCCGTTAATATTTCATCAACAAGTTTTCCCGCCCAAACTCTCGGTTATAAATATGAGGATAATTCAGGTATGAACTTCAAGTTACACACACTTCTTCAATACTGCTTCTTCTCCATAAACACATACTTATTCTCACGCCAGAGTCGGGTCAAGGAGAGAACCCCCCTTCTCCCCTTGACGAGGCTAACGGTGTTTTGTTTTGCAGAGTTTACCGAGAAGGAGATCAGTCACATCGAATCAAACGAGAGAAACAACCCTTTTATGCAGATCCAAACCCCCTAGATAACTTGATTCCGGTCATTTATCTAGTGTTTCTTCACATACTGGCATTTCTAGCTGTTGCAATAGACCTGAGGGTTTCTGGTGTTCAGCTTTGACTTGTGAACAAGTTAAACATTTTGCAACATAAGCTGCTATATCCTTTTTCATTCCTATCCACCAGAAATTCTTTCTTAAGTCTTGATACATTTTATCACTTCCAGGATGCATCGTATATTTAGACTTATGGGCTTCTTCTAATATACGATGACGTAGGTTTCCTAATTTAGGTATCCACATTCTCTTCTTATGGAATCTCCAAATTCCATCTGTTCCTTATTCTAATTCCTTAATCATACCTTTTAATTTTTCAGTATCCTCCTTGATTACTGATTCTTGTGTTTCTCTTATCTGATCATTTAAATCTACTTGCAGATTTAATTTAAGAGAACGTACCCTTTTTGGCTTTTCGTGATACTTTCGGCTTAAAGCAGCTGCCACTATATTTGATTTTCCTTCATGATACTGGATATCACAATCATAATCACTAAGCATTTCCATCCAACGTCTTTGTCTCATATTTAACTCCTTTTGCCCGAAAACATACCTTAAACTTTTATGGTCAGTGAATATGGTAAACTTACAACCATAAAGGTAATGTCTCCAAATCTTAAGGGCAAAAATTATAGCTCCTAACTCTAAATCATGGGTTGAATAATTTTCTTCATGATTCTTAAGTTGTCTGGACGCATAAGCTATAACCTTTTGACGTTGCATCAACACACATCCATAACCTAACTTAGAAGCGTCACAATAGATTACAAAATCTTCAGTTCCTTCTGGTAACGCTAGTATGGGTGTATGGGTTAATCTTTGCTTAAGAATTCTAAATGCTTCTTCTTGTTTTGGTCCCCATTCAAATTTAATGGATTTACAGGTTAACTTAGTTAAAGGGATGGCTATTCTAGAGAAATCTCGAATAAACCTCCTATAATATCCGGCCAATCCTAAGAAACTTCTAACCTCGGTTGGTGATTAAGGGGTTTTCCATTTGGTAATCGCCTCGATCTTTGTTGGATCTACATGAATTCCTTCATGGTTCACTAAGTGTCCAAGAAACTGTACCTGCTCTAACCAAAACTCGCACTTTGAAAATTTAGCATAAAGCTTTTCCTTTCTTAATAGACTCAGAAGTGCGTGCAAATGCTTTGCATGTTCCTCTTTACTTTTAGAATAAATTAGAATATCATCTATAAAGACAATTATGAATTTATCCAAATATGGCTTACATATTCGGATCATCATGTCCATAAATGCGGCTGGGGCATTGGTTAAACCAAATGGCATGACAGTAAATTCATAATGGCCATACTTTGTTCTGAAGGCGGTTTTAGGAATGTCCTCTTCCTGTACCTTTAATTGATGATATCCTGACCTTAAATCGATTTTAGAGAAAAATCGAGCTCCTTGAAGTTGATCAAACAGATCATCGATTCTTGGTAATGGGTACCGGTTATTAATCGTGACTTTGTTCAATTTGCGGTAGTCAATGCACATACGCATTGATCCGTCCTTCTTTTTAACGAATAAAATCGGTGCTCCCCATGGCGACGAACTTGGTTGTATGAATCCTTTCTCCAATAATACATCTAACTGTTTCTTTAGTTCCTGCATTTCTGCGGGTGCCAAACGGTAAGGTGCTTTGGCAATTGGTGCTGTTCCTGGCAGTAGATGAATTCTGAATTCAACTTCTATGTCCGGCGGTAGTCCTGGTAATTCTTCCGGAAATACATCTGAAAACTGAGACACTACTGGAATATCTTTTAGCTCTTTTCCTTTAGTGTTAGTGATTATGGAAATCAAATACACTATAGATCCTTTTCTTATATAGCTTGCAGTTTTCATCACAGAGATGAATTTCGTGGATCTAGATGGCTTATCACCTTTAATTGTGATCTTTTCACCTTTCGGTGAATTTACTTGGATTAACTTTTGATCACATAAAATATTAGCTTCATTGGCTATTAACCAATCCATTCCTAATACAATATCAAATCCTGCCAGATTCATTGGGTAAAGATTTGCAATAAACTTTTGGTTTAAAAATTCTATTCTTGCTCCCTGCAAGATTTCAGAAATCCTAACCGTTTCTCCATTAGCTGTCTCTACTAGACATTCTTGTGGTAGTTTAGTTAATGACTGATTTAGAAGTTTGCAAAATGAAGTATTAATAAAACTTTGGTTTGCACCAGAGTCAAATAATACTTTAGCAAAAACATCATTAACTAAAAACGTACCAGCTATCACGTCTGGAATCATCTTGGCTTCATCTGCAGTTAGAACAAATGCTCTAGCATTTTTAGTGTTCTTGTTATTCGCAGCTGGAGCCAATTTCGGACAGTTTGGCTTGATATGACCTTGTTCTCCGCAATTGTAGCATATCTTGTTGTTGGCTTTCCTCCTGCAGTCTTCTTCCTTATGACCTGACATTTTGCAGAAATTGCAATATATGGAGCATCTTCCAGAATGCTTCCTTTTGCAATACTTGCAATAAGGTGCAGATGTGGAACCTACATTTTTCCCACGGTTGGAATTTCCAGATCGGAATTCCTGGGTAAGTCTTTGAGCTAGGTTTCTCCTCTGGTCTTCTTCTCTAGTACGGATTAATTCATCTGTCAAGTTATTTGCTAGTTCTACAGCTTCTTCTATAGTTTGGGGTCTAGCTGCCTTGACTACATGTCTAATCTCTCCAATTAATCCCCATATGTAGCGGGAGATTAATACTGGTTCAGGTGATGCAAGGGTTGGTACTATTCTAGCATATTCAAAGAATGTGGTAGTATAACCCTTACTATCTACCCCGGTCATTCTTAAGTTCAGAAACTTATTCGCTATATGTTACTTTTCATTGGGAGGGCAGAATTTCCTTTCTACCATGTTCTTAAATTCCTCCCATTCCATGTTGTATACCCTATCACTTCCTCTTGACTGGAGGATAGTGTTCCACCATTCTAAGGCTGAGTTCTTAAACAGATTAGAAGCAAACATTATCTTGTCTTCTTCAGCACACTTGCTTATTTTTAAAATAGCCTCAGTCTTTTCTATCCAGCGTAGAGCTGCAATGGGTCCTTCATTGCCCGAGAATTCTATTGGTTTGGAGGACCAGAATTCTTTATAAGAACAACCATAAGGCATGGTTCTTCTTCTTTTGGGAATGGGCACTTGAAGTATGGGTCCATTGTTTATGCTGTGTTCTGGTTCAATTGGTCGCTTACTGCTATGTTTACTTTTATTATCAGCATCCTTAACAGTTTGAAGAATAAATGGCATTGCATCTATAATTCCTTGTGCCACTATATGTTGGATAGCACTATTATCCACTTGGTTTCCATTGTTATTGATGCTTGGATTCTCATTAACCAAGTTAATGTTACTCTGGTTATCGTTATTCAGATTTCCTTGATTTCCTTCATCGGCCATCTGAATTTTAAACATTTACCACGTATTAATATCACAGAATAATATTTTAATATAGCCAATCACATGACACACATTTTTGGCAAAAGCGTCGATCATTGCGACTTACTCTATTTTCATATACTATGCATCTATTACACACCCGTACTAAAATTAAAATTACAATACCAACTGAAATAAAACTACACTAATAATAGTAGGCATCCGTACACACATATTTTATTATTATTTTATTATTTATTTTATTATATTATTATTATTACTATTACCGTCTCCACCATCGCATTCATGGGTATGGATTCATCCAGAAATCCATATTGCGCTCGTCATATTTCCAGACGAGTCGCTCTCCCACCTGTCTCATTCGTTGACTACTCTCTAAAATTTACTCACCAAATGTTCTAAGTTCTTGTACATTGTCTGCACTCATTGGGGGTGCAGGTTCTAGGACTAGGTTTGGAATCTGGGGTGCGGGTTCATGGTATGGAGGTGTAGGTGCCTGGAATCGGTAACGATCTTCTAAAATCTCCCTAATGTATTCATCGTGGTAATAGGGATCTAAAGGATCCAAACCTGGGTAGGCTCCTATGTTTGGCATGGGCATGTCCTCATGTATCGGGTAGCGTTGCACATAGTCCCTATTGTCATCCCACCAGGGGTTGTAATTTGGGTCTAGGGGGTTTGGTGCTGGTACCCTGGGTATTTCTTCCGGATTGAAGTCATGCATTTCTATTTGATTTTCAGGGTTTTCTATCTCCATTGGTTGATCAGGAATTGGTGGTTGTGGTTGGGGTGCTATTATTTGCTCCAGATTAGGGTCAGCTGCAGTGGTTGCTAGGATGTGGATGTTGGCTATTCCCCTATTGATCATGTCCTGGGCATAGGCATCTGTCTCTCTCTTAGCTGCTGCTAGTGCTCTCTGGTCTTGTAACTTTTTCATACGTTTTCTACGCTCGTGTGCCCCTCTACTGAACCATCCCCTCTTTTTCTGAGGAAATGGCTCTTCTGACTGAGCCTTAAACACAAAGATTCCCTCTTCCGTATCAGTAGAGTACCCTAATAGGGAAGGCTGAGAAGAGGAGGTGCCTTCGCTTCTAGGCGAACCAGACAATTGACGGTACGCGTCAGATGGTCCTTGGTTACTCATACTGTAAACTAACAAATAGTCAAATAACACATAACAAGAAAATACATTTATGCACGTATTCCCGTAATTTATTTCCTAACAATTTGAATTTTGATGTCAGCAGAACACTTCTGTGGCTGAATCAGTGGCTTAGCTCTGATACCACCTTCTGTCGCAACCCCCGCCCCCTATCTGTCCCGTTAAGGGCGGCCGCGAGCTCAGTGTCGGTGGTATCGGTCTTTATTAATTTGGCAGCGGAATTTACATCAGGACCGTAGTTAGGAAATATTTTATCAGAGTAAAACACCACCATTTATATATAAATAAACATATTGGGATGAAACCCAAGTTTTCATTACAAACTGATTTATAGGGATAAATCCCATTTTATTTGAATTAAAACGCCTTCTTTATTTAGGTAACTTTTATAGCCACTTTTCCAAGCCTTCAGTGCTGTCCAGCTGGCTTCTAATTGGCTTTCACATTGTGTTACCTGAAATGCGTTTTAAAAACATTTGTCAGTGGGAAATACTGGTGAGTGAATCCCAGTTTAATCAAGAAATATTAGTTTAATTTAAACTTAACAGTATTGAAGGCGATTACAATGTTTATATCTACCCAATTACTCATTCAGTACTGTCAATCCTGACTGGTGGGTCACATTACACATTGGCTAACTCTTCGTCCAATGGTAACGTTACTCACATTTTGTATACAAAACCCCAACATACCGGCAGTAATCGTAGAATTACAAAGACTCAATCACTGCTAAATTGCAGTGTGAAATAGTTAAGGTTTTGTAAAAACTGTTTACAAAAAGGAGATTACTCACATTGCTGTCTTAGATTATCCTTTAGGGTTTCCTAGGAATTATCTATAGTTTACACAAAAGCACACGCGTTAGTATAATAACCCATTTTAACATTAGTAATACCCTCCCCGAGATGGCATTCCAACGACTACGTCGGGCAGAACTACGACAGCTGTTACGGAACCCTAGATCAATCGGGCAGCGTATCTAATACGTATCCAGGGGTTATAATACTTACAATGGAGCAGAACTTCGCTATTTAGGGGGTATTAGACCCGAGTATAATGCCTACTATGACAGAATCACGTTTAGAAAGAAAGTTTTGAATGATTTTTGCTGAAACCCGATGCCTGCTATTTATATTGCCTCATTTCGACTTTTACGCGGCCCGCGTAAATGTTAACACAGGGCTACGCGGCCCGCGTCAAACCCTGGTCAACGCGTAGCTTGTCCGGGTCACTATCTAGCCTCGCCACGATGATGACACGTGTCATCACCGGGCTGCGCCACCTTCTTGATCTCTAGCGGCCCGCGTAAGGGTTGGGGTGGGGCTTACGCGGCCCGCCTAAACCCGAAAATCAGATTTTTAATTAAATTTAATAATATTTAGGGTATTCGGGGTCCGTTTTCGCGTATGGGGTGTATTTTGGGACATATTGGGATATTTTAAAATATATTAGGGTGTCGGAAAAATTCGAGGGTGTCGGTTTTATTTAGAGTTGTTATACACCACCACCTTCCCTCCTCCACCATTGAACACCCACTTCCACCGTCTCCCCTCCACCATTGTATACCCACCACCACCACTAAAAGTCACCGGAGATCAACAAACCGTTGCACAATATCATAATCATATCACTTATTAACTACCTATGACAATCAAACAGTTTATATAAGTCACTCACATGGATGCTTTAAAAACAAATTGCCAGAGAATTTGGAAATTAAATTAGAAATTAAATTAAGACTCACCTGCAGTAGGGGTGTGGGGTGGTTACTTCCTTTGATGTAATTTCCTTAAGAGGCACGTTGGAATGAAAAATGGGCAGAGAAATTGGAAATCAAATCAGGTCTCAAACGTTGGGTATGTGTGTGTTTGTGTCTGTCGAGTCCTTGAACTCTGGTTTGAGGTCAACGAGGCTCGTCAACGCTCCGATGGGTCTTTCTTGTTAACCTACAAAACAAAACATCGTTAGTCTCATCACGGAGGACACCCGGTGGGGGAATCTGTGACCAAGCTCCGACATGAGAATAAGAAAGCTTGCCGGAGAAAATGGAGTTTATTCCGACAAGTTATGGTCGTTGGAATATCCTTGGTGTGAATTCTTAATTGAGAGTATTAAATGTGATCCGGAGAATGTCCAGAGGTAATGAAGTGTGAGTGTGGATTCATTGTTAGGAGAATTGAATGCTTACCTTTTGTGATCTTATGCTCATCTTATAGAGAAGAAGTCTCTTATCACCTCGGTAAAGACCTGGATACGATCTAACGGTTTTCTGGCATCTTGGGTAGACTCACACACGTGTCCAGCTGCCATCGATGCGATGACATAAGCATTAAATGAAGTCGGCTTCTTCATAGTACTCTCTCCGGCGATCCTTTCTCTTTCTAGTTGCAGACATTAAATGTCTCTGCAAGAGACATGACATGCTCGATTTCCCACTCTTTCTCTTATTATCCTTTTGCAGGAAATAATAACAATATCTGGGCTTATTTGAGAAGCCCAATTAAAGAGGCCCAAGACGAGGAGCCCCAATCCAAAGGGCCTTGTCGACAAGTCATCTCTAGTCCTGGGCTACGAGCCTCAAGACGTGGGGCCTGGACTAATAAGCAGCGGCACTTCAACTGTGGAGTGGGGCCCTATGTGATGATGACGACGCCTGACGGTTTCTCGATCCTGATTAAATCCCTTAATCCAACGACCAGGGTTTGAAATACCTCTCCACGTGCATTAAATCAAAGGTCACCTTTGAAATAGTGATTGGACAGTTACCGCCCTAATTGAAGAAGTTCTTTAGAAACCCTGAATCAGTCTGTAATGTCATCATTCCTCACCCCTCTTCTACTATCATCTTTTTCTTGGTCTTCTTCCCACACTACAACATGAGTAGAAAAGGTCGATCTTCCATCCATTCAATTATTACTCAAAATGAGTTGGATTCCTTTGTTGCTTCCTATCGAATCTCATCGGAGTTTGCTCCGAGACTCCCCGGTCCCAACGATCCGGCGACCTGTTCGCCGGAAAGGATAGTGATCTATACTCTGTCCTTCTCTTTTTTTGGTATCCGGCATCCACTTTCTCCTTTCAAGATGGCTCTCCTAAAGAACTACGGGATTCAATTCTCTCAACTGCACCCTTTGGCTTTTCTGAGGATTGTTCATTTCGAACTTTCCTGTGCCTCTTTTGCCGGCGAGCCCTCCGTGCCGTTATTCCGACCATTCGACCGACTTCAATCAAACGGAGATTGGTTTACGTTTGAGAAGAGAATAGATAGCATATCACTCCCTTGCTACTCCTTCATGCCTACTTCCACATATCCCAAGGAATGGAAAAACAGGTTCATTTTTGTCTCTCCTTCCATGATCTCCGAGTCCCTTCCCTTAAGGGACCCTGCTGCGGTGATATAGGACGATGTTCCTCCTCTTTCAGCGACTGAGGATATGTTATAGCGGAAGATGTATGAGCACCCTACGCGTGCTTTCAATTTTCCAGAGGGGATCCTTGCTATGGGGGGTTTGAGCCCCTTTTATCTGATCCGTCCTAAAGCTTTTTACGAAAGCAAAGGTGAGTTCTTTCTTTCATAGTGATTTTTAATCGTACCTTGTTTGAGACCTTTGGTTTTGTCTATACAGTCATCTCTTGTGTTTGTTTGTTTTTGCAGAGATGACCCTATGGAGTTTACTGCAGGCTGATTGTAGGGGGTGTCATATGTGGTTGAAGGTGTAGTGAACCAAGAGATGGGTGGTGTCCTCAGGGGGAGTGCCCCTGATGTTGGAGGTTCGAATGCTGGGCCGGTTCTGGGAGAGGGAACTCCTTCTCTTCGGGGGGGGGGGGGGGGGGTCCCCTAAGGGATCGGAGGGTTCACATAATTCCCCTCCAGTGGAAGATGCTAGCAGTGGAGATGAAGACCTAGCGACACGCCTGTCCCAAAAGCGCAAATATGGTGTTGTCATGAGCCATCATGATGTTGATGTTGATGAAATTTGCAAACCTCCACAAACATTCTACGAAATCTTGACAAGGCTTGGTGTGAAGAGCGATTGGTTTCACCTACACGTTGGCGGAATTATTCAAATATGGTTGTTCTAAATGCAACGGCTCCTCGTCTGTTTTCGGACACGTCCAACCAAGAGTTGACCAAAGCTATGTCTACATCTTCGGTTCAAGGTCTTCTAGTCATTTTTTATGAGCATATAGATATGAGAGCATGAGAGAATGTGTGATTGAATTTTTATAAATTTAGTGTAATATGTATATGTATTTATAAGGGTTAGATAAGTTTAAATATTTAATAAATACCCAAAACGACCGTTCAATGGTCAAAACACTTAAACCTAAACAACATGCGGCATCCACCCATCCCAGACCCTACCCGCCCCGCAGGACCATCGACGTTGTAACCCAAGCGGGTAAGGATTACCCGCTGGCTGTGGATCAAGTGCCCCCCCCCCCCCCCTCCCTCCCTGTTAACGTTTCTAACCCATTTGCCACCTCATTTAACTTTTTTTTTTGAAATATCAATATTATTAACCAAACAAGCCAACCAGCGACCACCTGTTACAAGATGAAACAGGAAGACGCAGCCCAAACAAACACCCGATTACATCACGTTCATATTACACCAGCTATGCCAATCGACACATTTCTTTTTGAATCTATATTTGAACCACAAAAAACTGATCGACTTCACCTCCGCAACTATGTCCGCCACTTTAACGTCTCGCTGCAAGAAAACCCGATCGTTCCTCGCTTTCCAAATCTTCCAGCACGTCACAATAATCAAACCTTTAATGACATCGACCTTCAACTTGGAGACTCTAGCATACTTATGAATATCCAGAAGGTCTCGAACAGAAAACGCAAAAATTTCTGGGATTAGACACCAAGACGATATCGCCTGCCACACCCCCGTTGTTATGCGACACCCGGTAAACAAGTGTTCAGCGGTTTCTTCCTGTTCTCCACATAAACTGCACTCCGTGTTATCCACCAAAACATTCCTCCTAAGCGCAACCTTCGTAGGTAAACGGTCCAGCTCAGCCCGCCACATAAAAATATTGCACTTTATCGGAATCCATTTACACCAAACATACTCCCCTTCATTAACAGTAACATCGTCTTGCATCATTAATCGTTTAACATCCGCGACTGAAAAACATTCATCCTTTGACCCCAACCAGCTCCAAGTATCTCTAGAATCGGTCAGAACCATCTGATCGATAACCGCACAGCAGTTATCTAGCTGCTGCAACTCTTGACCCGTCAACCACTGCCGCCTCCAATTCCAATTAAAAATGCCCTGCAACCTCCGCTCCTTCAACCTATCAAACACGCTACACTTCTTTCCGTTTCCAGATTAAATAACAATGGAAACAAGTCTTTTAACGGTTCCATTCCAGCCCAAACATCCAGCCAAAATCGCACATTCTTACCATCGCCAGTCTGAGCTCTTATTCTTTCCGTGACACGTTTCCCTCCCAGCTTCAGCGATTTTTCCATCCTAACAATAGTATTCCAGTTCGATGATAAACTCGTATTAGCCGGAAGCACTTCCCATCGTCTCTTCCCCCCATGAATAGTGTCTATCACATTTTTCCACAGACCATCTTTATCGTTACGATACCTCCAAATCCACTTTGCCAAGAGCGATTTGTTACACCAATCTAACCGAGAGATACCCAACCCCCCACGACCTTTTGGATACGTGACTTTCTCCCACGCAACCCAATGGACCTTCTTAATTCCATCCACATAACCCCATAAAAATCTTTTTATCAGCCCTTCAAGAACCCCCAAGACTTTAACTGGAGCTTTAAATAACGAAAAATAGTACGTAGGAAGACTTTCTAAAACAGATTTAATTAACGTGTACCTTCCCCCAATAGACAACGCCCCCAATAGACAACGCCGAAGCTTTCCATTTAGCCAACCAATTCTTCACAACCTCAATGACCGGATCCCAATTATTCACTCCATTCATATTTGCCCCCACCTTGATTCCCAAATAAACGAAAGGAACCGTACCCATCTTACAACCCAAAACTTCATTTAACTGTCAGGTAATATCATGTTCACAGGGCATGTCATTAACTACCAGCTTGCCAATGCTCACTTAAATCCTTGTCTTTCTTTTGAAACAATACTCAATTTCTATAAATTAAGCCTAAGATTAATTATTCAATCAGCATATGCTGTGTAACAAATTAACTATTTTATCATATATTAATTCTCAACTAAATAACCAAACCAGAAATAAAAATAAAAAAGGCATGTTTCTTAATTTTACAACTCATTTATGCTACTTATGTGTTCCTGGTTTAAATAATGGCGCCTTGAGAACGCATGAGTGGGGCCCGCAAGGCGGTCACGAACTGCGTTTCATGGCACCCCGTATAATCAAAATCAAACAAGATGTCTTACACTAGCAACAATACAACATATATATGTTGATGGGCTTTTGCCAAAAGTTCAAGGTAAGAATTCCAACCCAGTGATACTCATACCGGAACAAGACAATCGGGTTGCATTTCAATAATTACTTGTTTTGATCTGAACCCATTACTCAACCAAGCCAAATCACAAATAGATACTACTAGCTGAAATATTTCAAGTGAGATCAACCGACCTAGATAAAAATTGACTGAAGATAATCAAGCTGAAGACCAGCAGCAGATGAAAGATACAAGAGAATCTATTCAACTAAAAAAACAAAGAAAACATTTAAAATCATAAATCTTGCTGCTATATATTATATGTTTATGGCACACAAACCAACTTCATTTTCACCTGCAAAGCCAACAAAACAAAATTTGTTCAGCCCTACAAGAAGGATGGGTGATATATAATCATGCATGCAAGAATCAAAGGCAATGTGTCAATAAAACTTTAACCAATTTTGACCCAAAAGTACATGAGGCGCCACCTCAAGGCACTGGAACTTTCATGATCGCCCGGTGAGCCTCATACATCAGATGCGCCTTTCAGACAAAAATAGAGGCCGTTCATTACATAGTTTAGTGATTCAGTGATTCTAAAATTTTAAAATGGTTTTCATTTGAACCCACCACGTGTGTATAGACATTGAATACATGTTTGTGGTGCGCCCATAAGTAATGAATGAACCTACCTATAGAAAAAAATTGCACATAATCTATCTATCTTAGAACAGATGGACCTTTTATGCACACAAATTATACCATTTGACCCCTAAAGTTCTTAATGATTATGTTTTTTTAAACACCTTGTTTGAGTAAATAGTTTTTTTGTCCCAAGGTAAATTAACAAGGTTTTTTTTGCCCTATCTGGTTATATCTTTTTAACTTTTAACACCATAATTACCAAAGAGGGCCTAAAAAGCTTGTAACTTTTAAAACAGACCACCACCAAAGGTATAATCTTACTTTATGATATTTATCTGCCTTACATCAAGCCTGTAAAGAAGCATACATTCCTTTCGAGTAGTCTGTTTATACCAGAAATATAAGTTTTATCTAGAAACTTAGTGACAAAAAAAGACTGCAACTGTTACTTTGACTCACAAGATACCATTTTTCTAGGAGATATATAACCGTTGCACTACAGCACGCTACTCATTTAATAAACTAACCAACAGATAAACATGTGCCAAAATTGTCAAGTGTTGTATGCAATTATACCATAAACATGATTTTAACGAATGTAGTAAATAGTTTGTTCCCGTCACTACGTGTTATTAAAAGTCCCTGTATCCTCAAAGTGAGAGATGAGATTTGCTCATGAATGGGTCAATTTGGGTTGTATTTCATCATGAACAGGTCAAACTGATAAAACCAAAAACAGTCACAAAAGGGTATGGTCGAAATGGATGGAGACAAGTAGTCATCCAATGTGTACTTTTAATGCACTAATAATTCAAAATATAAAATTAGTATGGTCATCAACATGTTTTGTGGTAAGCAATAAGCATATTTGACACTAGACATGTATAAAATATATATTTTGAACGATAAAAGTAGAACAAAAAAGGATACAAGGGTGGATACAGATTTGGATAAACTTCTCAAGCCTGGATAACTTCCTACTGCAAGTTTGGTGAGAAACGGTCACAATTTCAAATTATTCCATGCTCATTACCGGTATTAGGAAAAGATAACGGAATGAAAACTTCAAGAACATACCTTTTTATAGAAAAATGAAGCTTAAAGTCGATCACAACAGCTGTCAAATTTTAGAGACCATAAACATCACTATCATGAGATTTAGAAGGATCGTATCTGTCCTCGAATTCATTTGGTAAATTAGAAGATGATCTTCTGTCTTTATGCTTGCTCTTATGGTGATTATTAGGGCTTGAAGAACGATCTTTTCTCTTCCGTATGCTAGATCTGTTATCCTTATGTCCGTGTTTGTTGCTTTTTTCTCTAACCTTGTCTTCGTATCTTGCAGAAACTGATTCTTTCGAAAGAGTTTTCTGTTTAATCTCATCATGTATGTGTATGTTGCTTATAGAAGAAGATCCTGATTCAAGGTTTATGGCATCTGCAGAAGCCATGTTTGCATGCTTGATTTCTTCCATGTATTCATCAATTATATCCCTCATGACCTTTTATCAGAAAAAAAATACATAAAAGAAAATTAAACAGACTTATATAGTTAAAAGAGTAGGGATGTGTCAAACCCAACATGCAAACCCGAAACCAAAAAATTCAGGTATAGGATTACTTTTAAAAATTTTGCGGTATGGCATTTAGGTGATACCCGAAACACGCATGGTTGTTCACAGAAACCACAGACGTAAACAGTTTCCTTTAATATTTTTTTCCTCCGTCCTTGGGTAGTAGAACGATCTACCATTCACTAATTTTTACAAGTAATCTTTAACAAATTAACAGGTATACCTGATACATGAAAAGTATTAGGCATGGTTTTACGACCCATTTCCATCTCTATTATATTTATAAATTTATAATGAAGGGGTAGTTGCTCACCTGTGTGGTGCTTCTTTTCATTTTCTTGCCACGATATGACATTCTTCGCCTTTTGTAATCTCTTTCTTCAGCTATTAATTCCTCTTGTGACTTATTTTTATTTGAATCCTATAAAACCAAAGATATTCAGAAGAAATAAACAATCACACTTCTACACAAATAAAAAAACAAAGAATGAACGATGCAAAACATGATGGTTTAAAAGAACAGCAGATGTATATATAACTAAACCTACCTGGTTACCTCCCCTATGCCAAAGTACTCCATCGTGTTCGATTATAGGTCTATAATTTGGACGTTTTTTACGCTCTTCATCAGCCGCCTTAGATATATATTCATGCTCTTGCACTCTGCAATAAGATAAAATGAACAAATCCTTTACTCACATAATGTATTAAAAACCACAGAGATGATTTGTTTAAGAGGTTTTCATAATATTTTTTCAAATGACGAGACAATTAAGATTACTAGCTTTCATACATTTGTTAAAAATGATAATCTTTTCCTACATTACAACACTTATGCAACTAAGAATGTGTGCTGTGAGAACGAGTGTTTTTGAGTAAAAGTACATACCTTTGATAAACCGGAACAAACCGCGAAGCGCGTATAGCTTTGATTCTTGTTTCAAACGCAGAACGTTCATGCAGCGCAGCAACAGCTGCTGCTATGTGTGAAACTAAAATCTTCCCTTTTCTACTACTTCCATCATTCTCATTGCTTCCATTAACACGATCCTTATCACTTAAACCAGAAGATTCATCAAAAGAAATCAAAGATTTCGATGAAACATTCAGTAAAGCTTGCTTTAACATATTAATCGCAAACAACTTCCCATTCATTTCACCGTACAATATACCAAACTGCAAACCTAGCCACATCAACACTCTGTACAAAACCGGACAATCACCACCACCCGCTCGCTCCCCTTTCGAAAACGAAACCATATATCCAACAGCCTCCCTAGCTATAGCCCTCAAACAAACCCTAAACAACAGAAGCATATGATCCCTCATAAACACATCAATCACAACCCCATAAAACGGCGAATTCACCAACATCCACTCCATCAAACCATCCTCCCCACACAAGTAACAACAACACACAATCAAACAAACAACACCGCGTGAATAAACCAACGGATAATCATTCCACTGACTAATCTCTATCCTAACATTGTAGTACTCAGAAGGAAGCAGCTTAACAAAATAACCACTACTAAACAAACCATCAATGGCGCCGGTGACGTCATCTTCACCGTCGCCTGTAAAACCTGCACACTCAGCTGATAAGACAGGTGGCAACGTAAGCGTAAGATCGGCGTTGTTATTGTGTTGCGGAAACGTAACAACCGCCGGACAATCAGTGTAAAAGAAGTTTGGATCGAGAGATGTGTGATAATCGGTTAGAGATATAGAGAGATCTGTGTTGGAATTGAGACGATTGATTTCGTGAGTGATGATTGGGGATTGGAGGGAGTTAGGGTAGTGAAGGGATTGGAGGAGAGAGAGAGAGATAGGTGAGGGGGAGGAAGGGCAGAGGAGGTGGTGGCGGAAGAGGGAGGAGGGAGGGAGGCAGTGGTTGGAGTTGTATGGACATGTGGCGGTGGTGGGGGTGGGGAGGATAGTGGAGAGGGAAGTGAGGGTGGATTTGGAGAGGTGGATGAGGTGTTTTAGGGCTGAGAGTGTGGTGGTGATGTCGGGAGGTTGGATGGCAGCGGTGGAGGTGTGGTGGTGGTTAGGGTTAGGGTTAGGGTTTGGTGGTGGGGGTGGAGGGAGAAAGGTGAATGTAGGAGATGAGTCCATAGGAGTCGAGAAAGAAAGAGGGAACTAGAGTTTGAAAGTTAAAACCACGAATTTAGTTAGGTTGGAGGGTGTGGGAGGGGTTTTATCAACGCCATGTCAACGTTACGCTAATGCCATGTCACACAGGGGTTTTAAGCCCTTTCCTCTTAATTTGAAGGGTGTGCGATAAAGCCCCTTCAAGCTATAGCGCCCCCCCCCCCCCATTTAACCAATCTTTTCTAGTTCTTCGCAATCGCTGCTCGTTACCATGGTGGTGCCAAGGCTATAGCGCCCCGAGTTAAATTGTTGGGTGTGGGACGATGGCGCCGGGTGGCGCTATAGGGGTTGAGGTGCCCTGGTGGCGCCTCCACACCCTCCGGCCTTAGATCATCACTAGTGGGACAACGCCCCTTCCAACATGGTCCCTTCTGGACGTGGAGCTCCGGCTCGGTTTGATGTGAACGATGGAGGCGTGGAGCGATTCACGAGTGTGGGGATGCATTGTGTGATCGTTAAAGTGCGATAAACAAGGAAAAAGGGTCATTGATGTATTTAAAAACTATAAAACCAATATTAGTTCAATCACTCACATAATATTCACTCATCTTTATCACTTCATCTTCTTACAATTTTCATATAACCCTTAATCATGAATCCTTATGACCCAAACAACACGTCCTCTAAAACCTTTACTTTGGAAACTACGTACCATTTTGGGCGTGGAGCTCCGGCTCGGTTTGATGTGAACGATGGAGGCGTGGAGCGATTCACAAGTGTGGGGATGCATTGTGTGATCCTTGAAGTGCGATAAACAAGGAAAAAGGGTCATTCATGTATTTAAAAACTATAAAACCAATATTAGTTCAATCACTCACATAATATTCACTCATCTTTCTCACTTCATCTTCTTACAATTTTCATATAACCCTTAATCATGAATCCTTATGACCCAAACAACACGTCCTCCAAAACCTTTACTTTGGAAACTACGTACCCAAACAAGCTCTTCAATCCAAAAATTTTCAACCCTAAATACATTTATCGGACCTTATTTGAAAGCGACACATTCAACCAAACCCTCAAAGACCTCTTGATTTGTGCTTTTTCGCATGTTAGTTGGTGGAGATTAGGTTTTTTGACAAGCTTATAACACTACATGATTCATTGACTTGGCATCGAGTGTTTTACACATACACATTACATGTATGATTCATAAATATAACCAAGTGTGTGTGAATATTGTGAGAAATCTGAAGATTTGCTTGCTAAGTCGATCAGAAGTGGAATCATTGCTTTTTGGTTATCTTTACCTACATTCGCATGTGCTTGTTTGGTTTGAAATCTTTGAAGTTGACTTTTTGGAAAACCGATTGACCATCGAATAATTAGTAGCTTTGTAAATTGTTAGATGTTTGGGTCCTTCGGAGTCTTCGTTTGTTTGATGTGTTTAGAGTTTGCTTGAGGACAAGTAAAGTTCAAGTGTGGGGAGGTTTAATATACGTTAAATTATACACGTTTAAGCCCACCATTTTACTCATGTTTTACGTGTTTTTTACTAAAACATCGTTGTTTTAGGTACTTAATCAGGTACTTTTGTATTTTCATGTCTTAAACGGCGTGCCAAAGACAAAGTTGGATAAAAAAAATAATTTACGGCATTTCTGATGAATTCTGCAGATTCTGCTGAAGTTACATATCATGCACGGCCGTGCACACCATCTGCACGACCGTTTACGAGTCACGACACTGGAAGCACTGGGGTGCACAAGACAGTGCAACTGATTTCTCGAAGATGCACTATCGTGCGTCCATGTGCACTCCAGTGCACTACCTGAAACACAAAGAAACTGACTGATTTCAAGACCATGCACATCATGTGCACGACCGTGCACATCTGAGACTTTGCCACCCAATCATCCACTTGTCTGACACACCTATGCAATGACATCACCCGACAATTATCCATGCACAGGCGTGCACATAAAGTGCACGATCGTGCAGATATGAAAATCTATTATAAAACAGAACATACACTACTAATCAAATTATTGGGTAATTTTCCATGTTTCTGGGCGATTTCTGGGGTCCGAGAGCTGCCTGTTTTGGTCATTTCAAGCCTCAAAGTTGCAAGAAGCTTATCCATCATCCAATCCATCAAATCCTTGCTTGTTTTGTGGTTTGATTCCTTGTTCTTAACATAGCTTTTGAACACATTTTCAAACATTGAGCTGATGTTTATGTATTGTTGTAGCCTTTTTGGCAATAACATTAAGATACTTGTTTTATGAACAATCTTTAGTTTGTAATCTTGTTTGTATGAAACTTCAGCAACTTTTTCATGTTTAAATCTTGATGATCATATGGAAAACTTGTTTCATTGATGTTGGATTCTTGATTGTGGTTGTTTATCATGGATGATTAATGAATGGTTAGTTGAGATATGTTGAAAAACTCCTTGATTAAGCATTTGTTAGGAGACTATTAACTTGTTAATATGTTTACACCATGAAACTAGAAATGAGTATTGGTTTAATAAAAGATAAATCTGATTTTGATCAAGAATGCTTTCTTACACGTAAGGGCTTTAACTTGTAGATGGTGTTATTATGAGTTCTTGACATGGTTGATGATCTTTGTTTGGTAATTTTGGTTGAAAGAGCTTTCTTAGTAAATTTATGTTTAAGACTTGCAAAATGGAATAGTTTGTGATATGATCTACTTTATGCTTATTTTGGTGGTTATATTGTGATTCGGTATTGCTTTCCTTGATAAGTGATGTTAGAAAACTCTTAACGGATGACCAACTTATTTTTAGAAGATTCGCATGAAAGTATATCAATAGCTCGCTAATGAATGATTTTAGGTGGTTAAAGTGTGTTTATCGCGTTAAGTTTCTGAAGGATTATCATGTTAGGATTCCCGAAAGGGATACTAATTGTTTTTATAATTGGAAGATTGATCAAGTGCTTTCGTGACATATCCGATGTAGATAACATGCTTAGGTTGTTTGCAAAACAAGATAATATATATTTTTGTATTTAGTGTCCATTATGTCTTAAATATAGTTTTAGATAATTTTAGTTAAAACCAATTCACCTATCTTTTTACCGATAAATCAGTGACAACTAGGGGTGCAAACGAGCCGAGCCTGAGCTCGACCAGGCTCGAGCTCGTTTAACATATGAAAGCTCGGGCTCGAGCTCGGCTCGATTCGAGCTTTATTCCTGAAGCTCGAGCTCGGCTCGAAGGTAATTTTTCAAGCTCGGGCTCGACTCGTTTAGTATTTATTAATTGATTTATATTAATTATAATTATTATTATACATATAGTTTAGTTATTTATTTATATTTATATAAATGGTAAGTATTATTATATAAATATATGTATAATATATTAATAAAAAATATATAAACAAAAAGCTCTAGCTCGATAAGCGAAGCTCGGGCTCTGGCTCGTTTAGCAAACGAGCTTGTTTTTAGGCTCGGGCTCGAGCTCGAGCTCGTTTAAGCTCGGCTCGTTCGAGCTTTTTTCGAGCCGAGCTCGAGTAGCTCGGCTCGTTTGCACCCCTGGTGACAACGATTTAGTACTTATGCGTCCGCCCGCGTCCATGGATCGATATATGGTTCTTAACCATATTGTGCTACATATACGATAGGGTACACTTGTCCTTTTGTGTGTGTTTTAATGTTAAGGTATAAATCATTTTTATAAATATTAAAACCAAGTTCGTGTGTAAAATTCACTGTAAAAATATGTATATATACACATACGTCAATCATGCAACAAAAACCATACAAAGCAAACAAAGCACAATTCAAAGATTGGTCAACAGATGCTCTCAAAGAAGAAATAGAAAGAATTCAAAAGATGCTTGATGCACCTTGGTGTGTGTTGGGTGTGATATGTTTTTATTAATATTTTAAGCGCTTTTTAACACATTAGTCAAGTTTTACATTTATAAAACACGATATTTGTCACACCCCGACCGCGTAAAACAACAAATCGCGGCGGAAACATCGGGGCGTGTTGCAACAGAATAAATTGTTTCATAACCATGGCATACAAAGTTGTCTTTTATTTATAAACAAAGGTGTTTCATTGTTTCAAACAGGAAATTAAAGAGTTCAGAACATAATTAAACATAGTCTATCTTATTTGAAAGTCTCTAAGGCACAGGTCCGCCCTAGTATCATGATCAACATCCTATGGAAAAGCACCTGAAAACACATGTGAAAATAGGTACGTCAGCATAAAAATGCCTGTGAGATACATAGGTTTGTGAAAAATAGGATTCATGACTTGTATTTGAGAAATGTTTAGTCATGAACCTTGTAATTTGCTTTGTCTTGTAAATCATTTGAATAACAATGAGATCAGATGATATGTATAAGTAAATGTCAGGTTAAATAAATAATCATGTAAAAATGTGTTTGTATAAGATAAGTTGTTTGTAAATCAATGTCTTGTAAAAAGTATGTTATTTGTATAAAATGTTCTATGTCTCAATATTGAAATGATTCAAATAACGTTACGACATGTAATACCATACAAACACTTATATATAGGAAGTACCAGCGGCGTATCCACCATGCTTGTATCATATTACACACGCATCGTTACTTAATCACTTAATCAAACCAAACCAACCAATGTAAGAAGTCTATGTTTAAACCAATTGTCAAACATGTTATATGTCAAATGTAAATCATGTCAAATTTCTATGTCAAATATCCATGTCAAATGTCTATGCCAAATATCCATGTCAAATGTCTATGTCAAATATCCATGTCAAATGTCTATGTCAAATGTCTTTGTGTAAAATGTCTATGTCAAAATGTCATGTATGGCAAGTGAAATGTCTCAACTAAACCATATGCACGAAAACAAAATATTGAAGTAAAGCATGGTTTAAATCAATCTTATGTCTTTGTGGAAAAAAATGCATGCAAATATTTAATATGAACATTTATGCGGTATTGTGAAAATGCATACATCCAAGCCTTGTGACTGTGGTGATAAACCCTTTAAACAAATTAAAGGTCTATCTGTCTTATATCATCGAATTCGGTCATTCCTTTCTGTCCCCTTTCCCTGGGATGTCCGGAACGGGAGTTATCAATTCCTATGGTACCACTACCTACTAACGAACGGCATGATCGGTGTTAATGAATGTATTGTCCCATGTAAACAAACCAAATGTCATACCAAAATGTAAGCATGTGAAAATAATGCACTAAGTATGTAATCAAATGAACATACATAGCGTGAAATGTCATGTAAAACAATGTACTAAGTAATGCACACAATGGGCATACCTAGCATGAAATGTCATGTAAAACAATGTACTAAGTAATACACACAATGGGCACACCTAGCAGGAAATGTCATGTAAAACAATGTACTAAGTAACGCACACAATGGGCACACCTAGCATAAGATGATATGAAATCATGTACTATAATGTACTAACGAACATAGCATGTATATGATGTGAAAACAGGAAAACATAAAAGTAACAAGTAGGCACATGTGTTCCACCCCAAAACAGTTTGGAAAACAGTAAAAGAGGGGTCTATGTACTCACTTGAGATTGCTCAGTTGTCTAAAGATAACCACCAAGTAATGCTATAGATCTCGGAATCAAACGGCACCTAATATAGGTAACTATGTTAATAACCGGACCTATATCGGAAGATTGGATAGAATGAGGTTTCGTAAACCAAACGAGTGTAGAGACTCGTGTCATTTGGTTTAACAAAGCCTACATACCAAATGAAACCTAACATAAATGTTTACGACCCATTACGACCCGTTTAGGAAGCTTATGCTACATTAACGTGTCGTGCGCGTGAAACGCGTTTGGACCGCCTAACTAGCCCTATGACAAGTGTTATATGCCTAAACATGTTACATAATCAGTTATGTGACAAAAGTTTAGGTTACATATGCTTAATTACCAATTATACATGAAAAGGGTATTCTGGTAATTTACCTAAGGCATATAAACT
Organism: Helianthus tuberosus; assembly: GCA_030545235.1. Lineage (NCBI taxonomy): Eukaryota > Viridiplantae > Streptophyta > Magnoliopsida > Asterales > Asteraceae > Helianthus > Helianthus tuberosus. Next base: position 133,312,211 of record CM060383.1, read on the forward strand.
ACCTATCATACAACTACTTAAACGATGTGACCATAGGGTATAACCTCGGAAGGTTATTCCCTACCTACTATGGTCACCTAATGTGTTTGGTCGGATCCTAATGATCGACCAAACTGGGTCGGGTTCGAAGGTATAGGCGATTTATTAGATCGCCTACCCTACGACCCTAGACAACGTGGTAATCAGTAGGCATAGTCCCAAGGGACTATGACCATCGTGATTACAATCACGTTGCGAAGTTCAACCGAACTTCGCATTGACCATTACTGGTCAACGCTGAAAGTCAAACAAAGTTTGACTTTCGGACTCGAAAAGCAGTAAAAATAAGGAAAAGAACGAAAGAATACTTACGAAGGGTCCCCGAATGCTAAACTTGATTCGAAAATCTCAGGTATGAAACTAATGTTTCAACTTAGAGTTTCTCAATTCAAATTTCTAGTGATTTTGAACAAAGGGGGGTGGGGTATTTATAGTTTTCGGTGAACCGTTGAGATCGTTTCTTGGAAAAGGGGAAAAGATCTAGTCCGTACACTTGTCACAATGTTGTGGAAGCTAAATATGATCCTTATCTAGTGACTAAGCAAGTTTAGAACATGTGGTGGAGGATTAAATGGCTGCAACTTGTGATTAAAAACATTTAATCTGGTCAGAAGGTGGGAAGCGGCCCGCATCAGGATCTGCCAAAACTCAGGCGGGCCGCCTGGGCCTGTCTGATCTGCACATACTTTCAAAAATGGCAGTTTTGGTCCCTGTTGCGTATTTAAGCCATTTCCGACACTTCTAAGGCCCGTAAAGCCAACTTTAAGGCCCTAAAATGTTGCCTAAACATTGTGGACATGAAACATGTTCAAAAATATGTCGGATGATGGTTCGTTTGGTCGTACGAACGCGATGTTCGCTTAATTACGACGGAATGCGCATAAGTGCGAAAAACGATCCAAATGACGCGACGAATGGATTTTTCTTAAGGCGAACACTAAAATATAATATAGTCATGCTTACATAAATTTTTGGATGTCCAGATGTATACAGAACGTAAGTTATGCGCGAAAATGCAAACTTGTGCACTTTTTGACACTTTTAGTCCCTGAATGTCCCAAAAGTTTATTTTAGCACACCGAACCCATCAAAGCCTATTTCTAAGCTATGTAAAGGATATTTAAGGTGTGTTTAACTTATGGTTATGTTCCGGAATGTTCGTTACAGTTCAAATTGACATACTTTCGCAGTTTGTCATATTTAGTCCCTGTAAGCGAATTAACTTGTTTTTGCCATACCAAAGCCTTCAAAACTTATTTCTAAGTTATGTAAAGGTTATTTAAGGTATGTTGAGTATATGTTGATGTTCCGGAGTATTTCTCGCATTAAACTGAGTACGTTTACGCACTAGTTTGCGTATAACTCTCCAGAAAGTGATGTAGAGTTTGAAATTACATAAAAGTCAAAACATGAAAAATGTAGAACATAACAAAACAAACATTGGGATCAAATAAAATTGTTTTATTGATAACAGAACTGTTCATAGTGATTACAAGCACAGTTGTTACAGTCTCCCCTACTTGTGGAAATTTCGTCCCGAAATTTATTTAGAGGAAACTCGAGGAAAAAGATGTGGATATTTCGCCTTCATTTGATCTTCGCGTTCCCAAGTAAACTCAGGTCCACGTTTAGCTTCCCAGCGAACTTTGACCAAAGGAATGCGCTTGCGTTTAAGCCACTTGACTTCACGTTCCATGATTTCCACTGGTTTCTCAACAAATTTCAGTGTTTTGCCAACACGAATTTCGTCAAGCGGTATGGAGAAATTCTCATCAGCTGTACACTTCTTGAGATTGGACACGTGAAAAGTTGGATGAACATTTCCCAGTTCAGGAGGTAACTCAAGTCTGTAGGCTACCTTTCCGATTCTTTCGACGATCTTGAATGGTCCAACGTATCTAGGTGCAAGTTTTCCTTTCTTTCCAAATCTGATCACACCTTTCCAAGGTGAGACCTTAAGTAATACTCGATCACCGACTTGAAATTCCAAGGCTTTGCGTTTTGGATCCGCGTAAATCTTCTGACGGCTTCTAGCTGCCTGAAGGTTATCGCGAACTTTCTTGACCTTATCTGTTGTCTCTAAAATGAGGGCAGGTCCAGTAAGTTGGGCCTCGCCAATCTCATTCCAGCAGACTGGTGAACGACATTTTCGACCATAGAGAGCCTCGAAAGGAGCCATTTTGATGCTAGTGTGATAACTGTTGTTGTAGGAGAATTCAATCAATTTAAGATGTGAATCCCAACTACCACCAAAATCGATCACACAAGCTCTTAGCATATCCTCCAGAGTCTGGATTGTTCTCTCAGATTGACCATCCGTTTGCGGATGATAAGCTGTGCTCAGATTAAGTTGGGTCCCCATGGCAGATTGCATGGTTCTCCAAAAATGAGAAGTGAAACGAGCATCTCTGTCAGAAATGATGTTCAACGGAACACCATGTCGAGCTACAATTTCATCCACATAGATTTGAGCAAGTCTGTCAGCAGGAAAATCCTCACGGATTGGCAAGAAATGTGCTGACTTTGTAAGACGATCAACGACTACCCAGATGGCATCATGACCTTTCTTTGTGCGCGGGAGTTTGGTAACAAGATCCATAGTAATGTTTTCCCATTTCCAAACTGGAATCTCTGGTTGTTCCAATAAACCAGAAGGACGCTGATGTTCAGCCTTAACCTTAAGATAAGTAAGGCATTTGGATACGTATAAGGCAATGTCTTTCTTCATACCAGGCCACCAATAATGAATACGAAGATCCTTATACATCTTATCTGAGCCCGGATGAATAGAATAACGAGACTTATGGGCTTCATCCATAAGCAAGGTACGAAGATCATCCTGGCTTGGGACCCACAAACGGTCCATGAAGTAATATGATCCATTGTCCTTCAGTTCCAGAGCAGGTGTTATATGATAAGGAAATTCCTTATCCATCAATCCTTGTGAAACACAAGATTGTTGAGCTTGAGAAATGCGTGCTTGAATATCAGATCGAGCTTGAATAACAGATTGAACACGTACACAATGAAGCTTAGTACGTTCCTTACGACTCAATGCATCAGGTACGACATTCGCCTTACCAGGATGGTAGCGAATTTCGCAGTCATAGTCGTTTAAAAGCTCAACCCAACGTCGCTGTCTCATGTTGAGTTCTTTTTGGTTGAAGATATGCTGAAGACTTTTGTGGTCAGTGAAAACCACACATTTTGTACCGTACAAATAGTGTCTCCAGATTTTGAGAGCAAAGACAACTGCACCCAACTCAAGATCATGAGTGGTGTAGTTCTTCTCATGTATCTTCAACTGCCTCGATGCATAGGCTATGACTTTGTTCCTTTGCATAAGAACACAGCCAAGACCCAATTTTGATGCATCACAATACACGACAAAATCATCATCACCCTCAGGCAATGATAGAACAGGCGCATCGCAAAGCTTCTGTTTCAGGTGTTGAAAAGCTTCCTCTTGTTTGTATCCCCAATAAAAGGGCGTTTTCTTCTGAGTTAGAGCAGTTAGAGGAACTGCAATCTTTGAGAAGTTTTCTATGAAGCGGCGATAATAACCCGCTAGACCAAGAAAAGAACGAACTTCAGTAGGAGTAGTAGGTGTATCCCAATCCTTAATCGCACTGATCTTGGAGGGATCTACATGAATACCTCGTTCGTTGATAACATGCCCCAAAAATTGAACTTCTTTAAGCCAAAATTCGCACTTGGAGAATTTGGCGAAAAGTTGCTCTTTCTTTAGGAGTTCTAGGGTAAGACGAAGATGTTGCTCGTGATCAGCTCGCGTCTTAGAGTAAATCAAGATGTCGTCAATAAAAACAATGACGAACTGATCCAAATAAGGTTTGCAGACCCTATTCATTAAGTCCATGAAAACAGCAGGAGCATTAGTCACACCGAATGGCATGACTGTGAACTCATAATGCCCATATCGAGTACGGAACGCTGTCTTCGGAATATCTTCTTCTTGCACCCGAAGTTGATGATACCCGGAACGTAGATCAATCTTCGAAAAATAAGAAGCGCCCTGTAACTGATCAAAGAGGTCGTCTATGCGAGGTAAGGGATATCGATTCTTGATGGTAAGCTTGTTAAGCTCACGATAATCGATACACATCCTAAAAGTTCCATCCTTCTTCTTGACGAAAAGAATGGGAGCACCCCAGGGTGAAAAACTAGGACGTATGAAACCTTTGTCGGAGAGTTCCTGAAGCTGCTTAGACAACTCTTGCATCTCAGACGGTGCAAGACGATATGGAGCTCTGGCAATAGGATTTGCACCAGGTACGAGATCAATGCGGAACTCGACTTGGCGTGCTGGAGGTAGACCAGGTAAATCTTCAGGGAACACTTCAGAATAATCCCGAACGACAGGAATATCTGAAATAGACTTACCCTTGCCTTTATCTTCTGTAACATGTGCTAAGAAAGCCACATAGTTCTTCTGCAGATACTTCCGAGCTTTAAAACAAGACATGAGTTTGAGACCAACGGTAGGCTTCTCACCTTGAACCTGCAGAATCTCGCCTGTCGAAAGCGGCACACGAACAATCTTCTCAGAACAAACTATCTCTGCGTGATGCTTGGATAACCAATCCATTCCCACAATAACGTCGAAGCTTCCGAGTTGCATAGGCGTGAGATCGATAGGGAAAAGATGATTATTTAGGTTCAACTGGCAGTTGCGTAGAACAGAATCAAGAATAATGGGTTCACCACTAGCAACTTCTACTGTCAAAGGTTTTCCTAGTTTCGTTCTAGACACTCGAAGCATAGGCTCAAAAGACAAAGACACGAAACTCTTATCGGCACCAGAATCGAAAAGAACAGATGCAGGCTGATTATTAATAAAGAACGTACCGTTCACCACATTATCGTCAGCCTGTGCCTCTTGGGTATTCATGTTAAAAACTCGGCCTCGAGCCGGAGTTGGATTCTGGTTCTGGTTCTGGTTCTGGTTGACTAGTCTTGGGCACCGGTTTCTGTAGTGGGTCAGATCCCCACAATTATAACAAGCACCCGGTGGGTATTGTGGTCGTGCAGCTTGACCCTGTTGCTGAGCAGGAGGCTGAGCAACTTGTTGAGCCGGGTTCTGAACCGCGGGATTCTGAGCAGATCGACAAACATTGGCGAGATGGCCTGATTTCCCACAGTTAGTACAGAAACGGCATGGAAGTTGCGGCTGGTGGTGACTGTTGCATCTATTGCACAAAGGTGCATTCCCTGTATAGGGTTTCTTTGCTGGAGGTTGTGCGGGTTGGTTGGGAGCTGCCTGGTTAGCTTGGGCAGTGATAGCAAAATTTTGGGAAGCCTTACGCTTCTTTGCCCTCTTTGAAGAACCAGAGTTCTTTCCATTCAAGTTTTGACCTTTCTTGCTATCCACTTTGTCAGCCGATTCTTTCTTGCCCTTGTCACCCTTCCGGTGTAACTTGTTCTTCCGGATCTGTGACTCAGTCAATGTCGCAGATAACTTGATCGCCTGACGAAGTGTGGCAGGTTCACTACCAGTAAGAATGTCTTGTACCGAGTCAGGTAGGCCGTCGATATATCTTTCGATAGCCTTGTCAAGTGGGGTAACCATAGTCGGGCAAAGCAAACTCAGCTCTTCAAACCGATCAGTATAAGCCCTGTGCTCACCACTATCTTGCTTCAAAACATCAAACTCTTTCTCCAACGCTCGCTGCTCATGGCGAGGACAGAATTCCCTCATCATAAGGGCTCTCAGTTCGGCCCATGTCTGTGCGAGAGCAACTTCTGCACCCCTATCCCTCATAACCCCGTTCCACCATGTCAAAGCCCTCTTCTGAAATACGCTCGAAGCAAACTCGACTTTGCGATTTTCGAGACACTGCACGTGGCGAAAAGTATTCTCTATGCTCTCAAACCACTGAAGAAGCCCAGTCGCTCCTTCAGAACCACTAAACTTGAGTGGTTTAGCCTGATTAAAATCCTTGTACTTGCATGGAACATTGTTGTTGTTGTTGTTGTTGGCTTGGTTCCATTGAGCAAAGAGATTTGGAAACTGAGCAGCCATCTGCTGCGCAATAATTTCTGCCACTTCGGCAGTTGCTATCTGGTTCTCGCGTCGAGGAGGCATTCTAAAAGAGAAGAACATGAAAGGAAACGAGTGAGATGATTGGATGAAGAGAATGAGATGATAAAAACAAGAATTGCAAACAGCATAGATGGTGGTCATTCGTCCGTATCACAAAGCAAACAAACGACACACAGTGACTAATCAAAGTAAATGGGTCAAAAATAATGTATAATGAAGACATGCTCGCCTATAAGTGAACACTCATCCCAAGAATTCCCAGGTAAGCACAACTGGTCTCGCGTCTGGTTGAGATGTATACGAAGTGCTTGCCTAGACAGAAAACTCAGAATACAGGCATTCACCCTTCCAGTTTGCACATGTTCACATTATTTAAAACCCAAAACGTTTGACGGGATTTTGAAAATTTGAAGGCACAAGGCCGAAAACCAAACTGAAAAGGGTTCAAAACCATATAACAGAGGGTTCAAAACCTTGTAATAAATCATTCAAAAACAGATGATTGTTTTTTTTCAAAAATCGTTTCGGAAAAATTTTGGTTCTTGTTTTGATAATCACCTAAGGATAGGTGATGTATATGTTTTAAGATCTAAACACAAGATAACTTGTGTTAGGTTCCTAGAAAAGTTATAGTCTAGGTCAAAGCATTACTAATAACCTAATTCCCTATAACCATTGGCTCTGATACCAACTCTTCTGTCACACCCCGACCGCGTAAAACAACAAATCGCGGCGGAAACATCGGGGCGTGTTGCAACAGAATAAATTGTTTCATAACCATGGCATACAAAGTTGTCTTTTATTTATAAACAAAGGTGTTTCATTGTTTCAAACAGGAAATTAAAGAGTTCAGAACATAATTAAACATAGTCTATCTTATTTGAAAGTCTCTAAGGCACAGGTCCGCCCTAGTATCATGATCAACATCCTATGGAAAAGCACCTGAAAACACATGTGAAAATAGGTACGTCAGCATAAAAATGCCTGTGAGATACATAGGTTTGTGAAAAAATAGGATTCATGACTTGTATTTGAGAAATGTTTAGTCATGAACCTTGTAATTTGCTTTGTCTTGTAAATCATTTGAATAACAATGAGATCAGATGATATGTATAAGTAAATGTCAGGTTAAATAAATAATCATGTAAAAATGTGTTTGTATAAGATAAGTTGTTTGTAAATCAATGTCTTGTAAAAAGTATGTTATTTGTATAAAATGTTCTATGTCTCGATATTGAAATGATTCAAATAACGTTACGACATGTAATACCATACAAACACTTATATATAGGAAGTACCAGCGGCGTATCCACCATGCTTGTATCATATTACACACGCATCGTTACTTAATCACTTAATCAAACCAAACCAACCAATGTAAGAAGTCTATGTTTAAACCAATTGTCAAACATGTTATATGTCAAATGTAAATCATGTCAAATTTCTATGTCAAATATCCATGTCAAATGTCTATGCCAAATATCCATGTCAAATGTCTATGTCAAATATCCATGTCAAATGTCTATGTCAAATGTCTTTGTGTAAAATGTCTATGTCAAAATGTCATGTATGGCAAGTGAAATGTCTCAACTAAACCATATGCACGAAAACAAAATATTGAAGTAAAGCATGGTTTAAATCAATCTTATGTCTTTGTGGAAAAAAATGCATGCAAATATTTAATATGAACATTTATGCGGTATTGTGAAAATGCATACATCCAAGCCTTGTGACTGTGGTGATAAACCCTTTAAACAAATTAAAGGTCTATCTGTCTTATATCATCGAATTCGGTCATTCCTTTCTGTCCCCTTTCCCTGGGATGTCCGGAACGGGAGTTGTCAATTCCTATGGTACCACTACCTACTAACGAACGGCATGATCGGTGTTAATGAATGTATTGTCCCATGTAAACAAACCAAATGTCATACCAAAATGTAAGCATGTGAAAATAATGCACTAAGTATGTAATCAAATGAACATACATAGCGTGAAATGTCATGTAAAACAATGTACTAAGTAATGCACACAATGGGCATACCTAGCATGAAATGTCATGTAAAACAATGTACTAAGTAATACACACAATGGGCACACCAAGCAGGAAATGTCATGTAAAACAATGTACTAAGTAACGCACACAATGGGCACACCTAGCATAAGATGATATGAAATCATGTACTATAATGTACTAACGAACATAGCATGTATATGATGTGAAAACAGGAAAACATAAAAGTAACAAGTAGGCACATGTGTTCCACCCCAAAACAGTTTGGAAAACAGTAAAAGAGGGGTCTATGTACTCACTTGAGATTGCTCAGTTGTCTAAAGATAACCACCAAGTAATGCTATAGATCTCGGAATCAAACGGCACCTAATATAGGTAACTATGTTAATAACCGGACCTATATCGGAAGATTGGATAGAATGAGGTTTCGTAAACCAAACGAGTGTAGAGACTCGTGTCATTTGGTTTAACAAAGCCTACATACCAAATGAAACCTAACATAAATGTTTACGACCCATTACGACCCGTTTAGGAAGCTTATGCTACATTAACGTGCCGTGCGCGTGAAACGCGTTTGGACCGCCTAACTAGCCCTATGACAAGTGTTATATGCCTAAACATGTTACATAATCAGTTATGTGACAAAAGTTTAGGTTACATATGCTTAATTACCAATTATACATGAAAAGGGTATTCTGGTAATTTACCTAAGGCATATAAACTACCTATCATACAACTACTTAAACGATGTGACCATAGGGTATAACCTCGGAAGGTTATTCCCTACCTACTATGGTCACCTAATGTGTTTGGTCGGATCCTAATGATCGACCAAACTGGGTCGGGTTCGAAGGTATAGGCGATTTATTAGATCGCCTACCCTACGACCCTAGACAACGTGGTAATCAGTAGGCATAGTCCCAAGGGACTATGACCATCGTGATTACAATCACGTTGCGAAGTTCAACCGAACTTCGCATTGACCATTACTGGTCAACGCTGAAAGTCAAACAAAGTTTGACTTTCGGACTCGAAAAGCAGTAAAAATAAGGAAAAGAACGAAAGAATACTTACGAAGGGTCCCCGAATGCTAAACTTGATTCGAAAATCTCAGGTATGAAACTAATGTTTCAACTTAGAGTTTCTCAATTCAAATTTCTAGTGATTTTGAACAAAGGGGGGTGGGGTATTTATAGTTTTCGGTGAACCGTTGAGATCGTTTCTTGGAAAAGGGGAAAAGATCTAGTCCGTACACTTGTCACAATGTTGTGGAAGCTAAATATGATCCTTATCTAGTGACTAAGCAAGTTTAGAACATGTGGGGAAGGATTAAATGGCTGCAACTTGTGATTAAAAACATTTAATCTGGTCAGAAGGTGGGAAGCGGCCCGCATCAGGATCTGCCAAAACTCAGGCGGGCCGCCTGGGCCTGTCTGATCTGCACATACTTTCAAAAATGGCAGTTTTGGTCCCTGTTGCGTATTTAAGCCATTTCCGACACTTCTAAGGCCCGTAAAGCCAACTTTAAGGCCCTAAAATGTTGCCTAAACATTGTGGACATGAAACATGTTCAAAAATATGTCGGATGATGGTTCGTTTGGTCGTACGAACGCGATGTTCGCTTAATTACGACGGAATGCGCATAAGTGCGAAAAACGATCCAAATGACGCGACGAATGGATTTTTCTTAAGGCGAACACTAAAATATAATATAGTCATGCTTACATAAATTTTTGGATGTCCAGATGTATTCAGAACGTAAGTTATGCGCGAAAATGCAAACTTGTGCACTTTTTGACACTTTTAGTCCCTGAATGTCCCAAAAGTTTATTTTAGCACACCGAACCCATCAAAGCCTATTTCTAAGCTATGTAAAGGATATTTAAGGTGTGTTTAACTTATGGTTATGTTCCGGAATGTTCGTTACAGTTCAAATTGACATACTTTCGCAGTTTGTCATATTTAGTCCCTGTAAGCGAATTAACTTGTTTTTGCCATACCAAAGCCTTCAAAACTTATTTCTAAGTTATGTAAAGGTTATTTAAGGTATGTTGAGTATATGTTGATGTTCCGGAGTATTTCTCGCATTAAACTGAGTACGTTTACGCACTAGTTTGCGTATAACTCTCCAGAAAGTGATGTAGAGTTTGAAATTACATAAAAGTCAAAACATGAAAAATGTAGAACATAACAAAACAAACATTGGGATCAAATAACATTGTTTTATTGATAACAGAACTGTTCATAGTGATTACAAGCACAGTTGTTACAATATTCTGCTAACTCTAAACACAAACATGGGCAAGTACACTCATCGTGAGCGTAGTATAGCGTTGGTAACATACCGAGCTCGTCCAAGGACACAAGAGCTTTTAATACCGGTTTATTCTCAACGTCTAATTAAATAAAAATTTTAGAAAAGATTTTAAACATGAAAAATAAAAACTAAAATGTTGTAAATAAAAATAAAAGAAAAAGCAGATAGACAAGATGAATCACTTGGATCCGACTCGCCTTTAATGTAACCTTTGATGATTTCCGCACTTTTGCACTTTTTAAGAGATTATCTTAGTTATAGTAGTAGGCCCCTCTTTTGAAGGTGACGTTACCCCCAACCCAGTGGATTGAGTCAGCAAGGATACAATCCCAAAGGGTCGGAATATTGAAAGATAATTAATTAAGTTATTAATGCGTAAAGTGGTAGGCCCCTCTTTTGAAGGCGACGTTACCCTCGGCTAAGTGGTTTGAGTCAGCAGGGATACAATCCCAAGTAGTGTCACACCCCAACCGATGGCGGAAACATCGGGATGAGACGAAGTGTGTATAGATTGCAAGAGACTTCATAACACTATGTGACAATATTTAATTAAATTCAAATTTCATAGCAAATACTAAATTGTCATACAACATTTAAAATGGAAATAACAACATTGTTCAAATTTCAACATAACATCAAAAGATAAATAGATTAAAGGTGTGTATCTAGTCCACCCTAAACTTGTTTCATCATTCATCCATACTTCAACATTCAACCTGCAACATGTATTAAAATAGAGTTTCAATGCAATGCAAAGGCGAGTATACAAGTTTGATTACATAGCATAATAGAATAAAAACTCAAATCCAACATGATACATAATATGTGATTACTAGTATGCAATTTTGGCGTACAATATGATCAAACCCTAGAATACAACGCATAAAATAGCCTAATCCCAATAGTTTAGCGGGGTGGTAATGTTTAACTTAACAATACCCAATAGAATAGCGGGCGGGGCGTTAATCCTATAGCGCTATAATTGTTAAGGTGGGCGAGCAAAGTTAATGAGCATATAACATTCCAAATCGTTCACATAGCATACGAGAATAACAAGTAAGTCACATTAGTTTCATGCTTGATCAAGGATTGAGTATGTTTAGTTTAAAAGTTGTTTGCATATTATACATGTTGCATCCCAAAGTGTAAAGGGGAAAAGGGATCGAGTATACTCACGGTGGTTGCAAGCTTTCCTACTTGAAATCCCGCGAGTGAGTTGGTGGATGGATTAGTTTGGAGCACCTAGTCCTTCTACACGAGGAAACATAGGTGTGTGAGTTTGACGTTTAACGGAAGATTATAAATTTGGAGTTTAACATAACATAAAGTATGATATTAAAAATAACCATCTTTAACTTATAACACTTATATGACACTATGTAACCACTAGGGTTATATTGTATTTCATGGGTAGTACACCCATTAGAATCATATCAAGGTTTTAAAGTCTTAGATGATATTCTACTACTTTAACATATAGACACAAGTTCAACATTAAAGGTTCGAATGAGTATATATACATATCTAGGTTACATATTATTTAGTCCAATAATTCATGTAGGAGGTAGAAGATTAGAATCCTCATTTAGGCACCTCGAGTTATCATGGAAGTCATGCATGGGGTAGGAAGAACGAGCTTCCGTTTAGGAACCCCTTGAATGTTCTCCACTTCACTTGATGTAAAAACAACCAAGGAGGGTCACGAACTAGGATTTGTACAATAATATAAACAACCTAACTAAAGAGAAATCATCAAATCATGTGAGGATTGTATGTTTGGACAACCCAAGTTGTTCCATAATCACTCATTCATCAAGGTCTAAGCTTGACATGACTTGTGGGTTAAATACCCTAAACACAACAGAAAATTTATGAGGTTTAATCCTCTGATTTAAGTGTCTCAACCTTGTTTTTAAGCTTATCCAACCATGAGATAGGTTGTAAGCATTAGGACATAGGTTTGAGATGTGTTAGACACAAGTTTGATAAGTTTAAACAAGCTTTTGAATAACTTAGAACAAAACAGAAAGTTTGTGGACAATTTCGGAGCAATTCCAGGTCTGATTTCTCCAAGGAGAGATCAAGGAATCAAACTCCATGATTATCCAAGCAAGTAGGAAGAAGAATCAAGTGATTTGGTTGAGAAATGAGCAAGTTATACTCACTTTAGTGCAAGAGTATGAATCTGCCCGAATTTCTGAAATTTGCAAGAACTTGAGAGTGATTTAGAGAAGATTAGAGAGTTGTGAAAGTGTAAAATGGCTTGGAGAAGGGTTGTATTTATAGTGGAGGAGTTTGGAGATGATTGGAGGTGTTTAGAGGTGGATTAAAGCTGATTGGAGAGGGCAAGAACTTGGGACTTCGTGCAAAATCGCGTAGAAAAGAGGCTGCTGTGTTTTCTGCCCGCCCAGACCCCTTACGGACCGTAAGGGTCATGGCTTACGGTCCGTAAGCCATGGTCAGAAGCATAAAAATTTTATTTTTTTGTTGTTTCAATTTGTAACTCGCTCCAATGTCACCTAAAACGGGTTTTATGATTTAATTAGTGTTCCTAGGCATATGTAACATGTTCTAAAGTATGCCCAAGTGTAAATTGAATATGACTAAGCATAAGTTTCGCATGAAATATAAATGTCACGTGTTTAATAGTTTATCATAAGTTCGCGAACATCCCGAATAAATACCAAATTGTTTCTCAATTTTAAGCGTTCAACATGAATGGAATATATATATATATATATATATATATATATCACGATTTTAAATAAATTGCAAGTCTAGCACTTAGTTTCCAAGATTAACGTTCAAACATCAATCGATTCACCAAATCGAACATACGAGCATATATAGAGTGTGTATAACATATTTGTAACAAAATACGAGTTTCATTAATGATCCAAGTCTCGGTTTTACAATGATTACAAAGAAAGGACGATTACAAGAATACAAGGTTTCCAAAAATAGAAATACGAACAAAACTTTCTATAAATGGAAAGTACAAAAGAGCCGGGCGTTACAAGTAGCCGGTTTAATGTATTAATAGTAGTTTACATATGAGGGGATCAAGCCATTCGCACCCCGCCATCCGATACCAGTAGGTATTGAAGGAGGTCCTAGTGAGCTTGACCCAGGTCCTTGCAGGATCTATACACTGAACAAGGCAAGAACCTTACCAAACCATTCCCTTAACCCCCGACCAGGTAGCCAACATATCTCTATATAAACCGTAGAGATATGAATGGTGAAAATCTTTTACTTTATATAGACAGTTAGTAATGCCAAGACATCACGGACAAATGATAAATAAGTTTCACCTTCAGGCTTCAACATAAGAAACTAGTTAATAAAGTCATTAATACAAAACCAAATAAAAAGTGCGAAAAGATTAAAAATCAAAAGTATTACATTAAATGTTTGTCTTCACCAAGTGATGTAAGAGACTTAGCCAAACATGGCCTTTGATTGACAAGAACTCTTACAATCAATCTTGGATCCCGAGACTACTACACACACTCTAGGGTGGACGATGGATGATGGTGGTGGATGTGGGTGTTGTAGTGGTGGTGGAGTGGTGGCAAAGTGGGAGAGAGGTGGTTTGCCAAGGGATGCATTTGAAGTGAACCAAACACCCCTATTTATAGCCAGAACAGTAGCCCGGCCACGGCCCCGTGTCCGCTGGACACGGCCCCGTGGCCATTCTCTTTCTCTTCCTTCATCAATTGTTCTTGTCTGCATTAGGCTCCACACGGCCCCGTGTTCGCTGGGCACGACCCCGTGTGCAGAAGCGTATCTGTACTATCAAGATTTGCAAGATTCTGCGAATCTTAGCGTTGACCACGCCCCGTGTTGAGCTGGGCATGCCCCCATGTCGGGAATGAAAGCTTCCACAACTTTGTCCATTTCTGCAGACACCTGACCACGCCCCGGTGCTCGCTGGGCACGGGCCGTGGTCAGCCTTCTGTTTATTATTTTTGCTTGGGGAGATGCTGTCGAGGGGTCGGGCATGCCACGTTGATTCATTTTCTTTGTATTTATGTTAGATTTTGCTGCATATTTGTTCCTTTTGTTCATTTAAGCTCATTTGGTCCTGAAAATACAAAAGGAAGACAAAAGCACACTTTTTCCAAGCTTTTTCCAACATTAGTACTAAAAAAGGGTTAGTTTTATGCCTCATTGATGTAATTTATATGTTGCATTTTACACACATCAAATACCCCCACACTTGAATCTTTGCTTGTCCTCAAGCAAAACTCTTCAATTTGTGGCTTACACACCCAAATGGAATGGGTAGAAGAGAAGTTTTGGGCTTGTCTTGAGCGTCGGGAATCCAAGATCTTTATTGGGTTTTATTTTTATATAACAACCCTCCAAAATATTCCGACACCCCTGATAATATTTAAAATGCCCTTATATGTCTCAATATGTACCCTGTATGTGAAAACCGAGCCTAAAATACCTTTAATTTAATAAAATAAAATAAAAACAAATTTTAAGGAGCTGTCGCGGGCCACGTAAGACCCCTATTCGGTCTACGCGGGGCGCGAGAGAAGGGACATGAGGCGCAGCTCGGTGCTGCCACGTGTCGGACGTATGGCGAAGCTAGTCGATGACTGGGCCAGGCTAGGGCCAACCCAGCCTACTACGCGGGCCACGTAGCCCTTGGCTACGTCCTTCGCGGGCCGCGAGGGAAGGCGAAATGTCGCCTATAAATAGAGGCTATCGGCCTTAGTTCACAATTCGTCCCAAATCTCTTTCTCTCTCAAAATTTCTGCATAGTAGGCATAATCTACGGGTATAATACCCCCCTAATTAACGAAATTCTGCCCCATTGTATGTATTATAACCCAGGTTACGTATTAGATACGCTGCCCGATTGATCTCGGGTTTCGTAATGGCTGTCGTGGTTCTGCCCGACGTAGTCATTGGAATGCCGTCTCGGGGAGGGTATTGCTAATGTAAATATTGGGTTATTATACTAACATATGTACATTTGTGCAATTAATAGATAATAATCAAGAAACCCTTAAAGGAAATCTAAGACAGCAATGTGAGTAATCTCCTTTTTGTAAATTGTTTTTACAAAACCTTAAATATTTTACAATGCGATTAAGCAGTGATTGAGTCTTTGTAGTTCTTCAATTACTGCCGGTATGTTGGGGTTTTGTATACAAAATGTGGAACACGTTACCATTGGACAAAGAGTTAGCCAATGTGTAATATGACCCACCAGTCAGGATTGACAGTACTGAATGAGTAATTGTGTAGAAATAAACATTGTAATAGCTCTCAATACTATTAAAGGATAAAACTCTTCTTGATTAAACTGGGATTCACTCACCAGTATGTCCCACTGACAAAATGTTTTTAAACGCGTTTCAGGTAACAAAATGTGAAAGCCAACTAGAAGCCAACCGGACAGCACTGAAGGCTTGGAAAAAGTGGCTATAAAAGTTACCTAAATAAAAGAAGAAGTTTTATTTCAATAAAATGGGATTTATTCATATAAAACAGTTTGTAATGAAAATTGGGTATTATCCCAATATATTTATATAAAGTGTGGTATTTACTCTGATAAAATATTTCCTAACTACGGTCCTGATGTAATTTCCGCTGCCAAAATGATAAACATTGATACCACCAAAACCGGTCTCGCGGCCGCCCGTTCCCGGGACAGATAGGGGACGGGGGTTGCGACATTTTATACTGTTTACAATCCTATTCGTTATGATTTATTTAGAACGTTTCATAAGAGAAATTACTTATTTGGGCATAACATGCCTTTTTAAAATTCCATTTATATACAAGTTCACATACCTCACGGGGAATCACTCAACACTCGGCCGAATATGTATTTTTGTGAAACACTCGAGACCGGCATGGAACTTACTTCTACCATATGCTTGCCAAGCAATCAATCCTCCTCCTTTTTAACTATAAACCTTTGTAAGTATCAAGAGGACTTGGGGAAGGGTTAGGCTTGGGTTAAAGGTGGGTAGTTTTGGGGTTAGTGGTTAGTAAAAAGGGCTAAAAGTGTAAAAAGCGTCGGTCGTCGTAAAACCTTTTGTTTTTGTGACTTTTATTCAAACTAGGCATTTTCAAACAAAGTTTCTTTGAGGAACTTGTTTGTTTATTGCTAAACTTCATTTTTTTTATAAAGAAATGTCACAAGACAATCGGGCTTTCTACTAAAATAAAGGGTTTAAATGAAAATGGGCTTTGGTGGGTAAAGGGTTTTTGTATTGTGGGTTTAGAAACGAAAAGGTTTAGGCTCAAAGAGGATAATAGGGGGATTTTGGGTAGGTGATAAAGAAAATAAAAAATAATGGTGTTGAAAGGAAAATGGGTTAGTCCTAATGCCTCTATCATTTACTTACTTGGGTTTAAGTTGGTAAGGAACCGGAATGTATCGTCGTGGCAAGTTCTAGAGTCGTAAGGACCAAGCGGCTATTCACACAAGAAACGAAAAATGAGCATTTAGTTTAAAGATGTATGTTTGTATGCTCAATAAAGGCTCAAAACTCACTTATTGTGGGAATGAGTTTTTAATGTGATCAAGTATATATAATCAAATTTAACTAGATTTGTCATGCCTTTTTATAATTTTCTTATCTTGGTTCTTTTTATCACGACGCTATCAGTTGTAAATTTGTAAAAATATAACCTTTTTAGAACTTGTTATTCCCAAATTAAACCAAGACAAGTAAAAAAAATGAAAAGTTATTTTGAAAAATTTTGGGGTGATTGGCGGTTCCAATAGAGTTTTGTGTAACGCTTGTTATTAGGACTTGCAAAATTCAAGGTTTAGCATCCCCCCACACTTAAATTACACATTGTCCTCAATGTGTCCCAAAAATAAGTTTTTAGGTTGATTGAATGTGTAAAAAGGTGTTTAAAAACAAAATTTATGTTACTGGGCGTCTGGACACGGGCCCGTGCTCAGAGTGCCAGTATCAATTTAAACAGAAGGCTGGGCACTGGGGCGTGTTCAACGAACACGGCTGCGTGTCCAGTTACCTGAACTGGGCGTTTTCTGTAGAACCATGGGCACGGGGGCGTGTTGGGCTGAACACGGCCCCGTGCTGAACTTGCTGTAATGAAGAAAAATTATCGGGAGGCTCTGTTTTTGTGCATGCGGTGTGGGTTCAAGGTTCCCTTAGTACCCTCCACCACTTCGAGTGTGTTCAACCGTTACAACATCATCCAAACACCATTTAATACTTAGAAACCATCATTCATTCAAGAGTGAATTACATAATTTTCCTAGAAAATAAAAAGCATAAACTAAAACTGGATAAGTAGGTCATGAAATACAAGAAATCTTAAACCACAAAGAAGTCCTAGCCTAGATGTTTTTATTTTAAGAACAAAAT
The DNA here is from genome assembly GCA_030545235.1 of Helianthus tuberosus. Classification (NCBI taxonomy): domain Eukaryota; kingdom Viridiplantae; phylum Streptophyta; class Magnoliopsida; order Asterales; family Asteraceae; genus Helianthus; species Helianthus tuberosus. The sequence goes on from CM060383.1 coordinate 133,330,009, forward strand.
TTCTGAAAAGATGATTTTTTCGGTTGAAAACGGCTTGTAGAACTTCTTTTCCGGAAAGGGCCCCTCACACATCGTTAAGCCATTTTTCTATCTCCCGAGTGAGAAGGAAGGCGGGCTCATTGTCTTCATCGTTTTGAGGGGGTGCGACTTCCACCGGAACCTCTTGTAAGGCGTCAAGTGGAGGTTCCGCGGGGATGTCATCCCATCCAGTGGGGTTAACAACTTCTTGAGCCAAACCAATCTTCTTGGGGGAAGATTGGTCCATAGGAGGCATTGCAAGAATATTCAACCTTTGGTGCAAAAGGTTGATTTCTTGGTGTAGAATCGAATCGCGACCTGAATGAGTCGTTCAGAAGAGCTCTTGTCTATACGAAAGGCGGAAATAGACGTATAGACTATGAAACAGCTTGAATATCACTTTAAACGTCTTGTATATTGATTTGAAAACGATTACATGCAGTAGACAGACCGGCAGCACTTCGGTACACAAATCAGATTCTATTACAAATGAAAAGCCAACTAGCCTATTTATAGTCTTCATAGTTTCGCTTGAAATATAACATGACAATCCAAGCGAACTCACCTGATTTACTTCAAGCAAACCCACATGACTTTTCAAGCGAACTTCTAAAATACATAAATCTGATTCATTAATGCATGTTATATTTCATGTGATGTAGCATGATGATGTCATATTATGATGTCATCATTGAATATGATGACATCATGCTTGATCAGATCCGCAACGCAACCCAGACTCGATATAAGACGAAGTCGACAGATGTATGCACCAACAGACTCCCCCTCAGATGTTGACGAGTCTTAAGTGTCGAGTCTTTAGAATCTTCAGTCTTTATCAGTCTTTGTCACTCTAACATTCTTCAACTAATCTCCTCCTCGGATGATGTAACTCTTTCTTGAATTCTTCAGGATCAACAGCTGGCTCTAGCAACTTCTGATTCTCTCTTTTTAACCGACTCTCCCTCAAGATATACTGGGATCGTAGTCTGGCTTTCACAGGTTCAGGTATCGTAACCTGATTCACCTGCAAATTCTCTACCCAAAACATAAGTTTCATAAAAATAAGATATAACAAATTTAGAAACTTTGCTAATCACTTGAAGACACAACCCTGAATACATCATTTTCAAGTATTGAACAAAATGATTTATCATGTAAATCACTGATGAACCACTTTTATGTATATCATTTTTCATTTCAAACAACTTCAAACAAACTTTCACAAACCTGTTCGTCATGTTTAGCACTCGGAAATTTTGAAAATCAGCTTTTCAACATCAGTCATCTAAAATCTTTTTGACTTTTTCAAAATTTAGGCTAAAACACACCAAATATCTTTTTGGATTTTAGAAATAATAGAAAAATAGTAAAGAAATATTTACATACAATATTTTTGTGAGTTTGTGTAAGAGGGTCATATCAGTTTTTGAGATAAATCACCAACACCGTTAAGCTTTATACATTTTAAGTTCTAAACGATTCACTTAGATTGTCAGTATACTGATCCACTTAAATTCTCACACAAAGTTCAACTGTTTCGAGATACGAGATTAATGTCTTAGAAACTTAAACTTATTCGCGTGTCCCACCTCAGAATATACTCCCGTATCCAGATCCCAATATTCAGTCTTACAGGTGAGTATACCGAGATGATATCTGTAAGGGAATAAATTATGAATCAGTATGAAACCGTGAGAGCTCAGGTCAGAACTTTCGTTCAGCAGAGAGATGACGGTTCGACTTTAGGTGGGTCCCCTTTAGAGGATCTTTTTTACAACAACATTGATTAGCAATTTTATTGTCTCATCATTTATGCTGAGGGCGGCGCTATATTTCAAGCAAGCGTAAAGTATTCTCCGGGGACTAGGCCATTGCTTCCGCATTATCAGAAGTCCCGGGATAATACCCCAGATATCACTAAGCATAAAGACCTAGTATCTCAGAAAGAGGGGTCCTTCAAACAAGATTTCGGGGGTTACCCATATATCCGAGAGATGTTACCCACGATATAAGCAAGTTTGAATTTAGGTTTATATCTCGTCACAATCTACTAAATGTGCAAAAACCTACTGGCATATCATCAGTGAGACCGTTTATCACTATTTAACTTTCCATTTCTTTAGCATGTTGTGATCGTCCACTGATGTACTATCATTTCCTCTTTTATACAACAAAACTCATTTTTCATTTTATCATGTTTTTGACTTTTTCAAATTTTCTAATGTTTTTGGATTTTCTGAAAATTTTTACTCCCCCTAAAATGCAAACACATTTTAGGAAATTTGAAAACAAATTTTGAAATTCTACCTGTACAGTTTGTTTTCTTAAAAAATTGACAACTGATATCAAATCGCTTCAATTCGCCATCCACTTGGCATAAACAATCAGAACTCCCCCTCACAACAAACTATTTTCCCATTGTGATTTCAAAACACTTAAGTTTGTTTTAATCAAATGGTTTTTCCGAAAAATTAGTTTTGTTGATTTTACAAACCACTTGTAGGTTAGGGGATAAACTCATCATTTTGTTCTCCAAAATACCACTCGTAAGTATGGTCCAATCAAGTTCAACTTAATGACCTTGATTAACCACTTGTCAATGAAAACCTCTTTCAACCACTTACAGGTTCACTCACCAACTATAATCACTTGTAAATCAAATTATAACAATTTAAAGATATCACCTGTAGATTTATCAACAAACATTTCAAGAATGATGCTGATTCCTGCTCCACTCTTACCAACCTGGGAGCTCCGGCAAGTCAGGAATTTATGGTGAAAATGCTGTCACCCAAGCCTGACCAGCCTTGGGTGATTTTGGTGGCAAACATCTGTCCCACCAACATTTTGATTTGTAAAATTCTTGAGCATCCTTCACTTTCCTGTCAACCATCTTTCCAAAAATATGTTTAACATTTCCATTAAACACCTTTTCAGCATCAAATTCTTTCTTATCAGCAAAGAATTGATCTGATATCTCAAATCTACCTTTTGATTTTAGATTATCTTTCGACAATGGCGGAAAATTTTCCTCGTTCAACTCAGGAACGGAATTATCAACCTTTTTCTCAACAGATGACTCCTCTGATTTTATGGAATCAGATTCATTGTCAGAACTACTTTTAGATTTTACAACCCATTTTTGTTTGGTTAAATCAACTCTTCTTTTGTAAAACCGTTTTGAATTTTCACCTTCTTCAGAAGTTGAATTTTCAAACATTTTCTCAGTTGGTTGATTCTTTTTATCAACAACTTTCTTGTTTGTTTCAAAGTGAGAAGAAACTCCCTGTTTTGAATAAATGGACTCTTGGCAGTTCCAAGCAATATGTCCAGTCTTTTGACACTTGAAACAGGTTCTTCTATCAACTCTCTGAGCAAACTTCTTCACATTTTTCTTGACTTCAGCAAGAAACTCTTGATTTGATTGTTTCCAGAATGGTTTCTTCTGCTCTTCTTCAGAACTTCCTCCTGAAACAAATTTTGTTTTTGGTTTATAATTTTTCTCATTTTTGTAATTTTCTAAAGAACTAAAACCAAGACCTTGCTTTTTGAAATTACCATTGTGGTTTGGTTTCTTTCGATAACCTGAACCATAATCGTAACCCTTTTTCTTGTTCAATCTCTATTGAACTCTTGAAGTGTATTTTTTAGGTTTTTCAGCAAGATTTAAATCTTTTATTTCAGAAATATTAATTTCTGTTAGTTTGAAAACCTGTTTGATCATTTCAGTTTTAACACTTCTTATTGGGAATTCCTCATCAGAATATAATTTGTCTGAATCATTCAAAGTATATGCTACTTTGATTGATCCGTCATTCAAATTAGATTTTGATAACATGAATTCTTTATTGTAAATCCTTTTAACCGGTGAACTCGGACTCTTTTCTGACGAACTCGGACTTTCAGACTTAGACTCCGGTTTTGACTCTTTATCCGTATCCAACACCTGATCTACCACTCTTTTTAATAACTCAGACTCATGATCAGTGTCAGACGTTGTGAATGTAACATCAATATTGTCTGGTAATTCATCAATGATTTCAGACTTTAACTTGATGTTGACTGCCTTTTTTAGACGCTCCTCGTTAGGATTCCTTGGAGAATAAGTTTCATGGATTGGGGGCGGACATCTGTTATACTTGACACTTTGTTTCTTACCAGTATCAGTATCTTCAGACTTTTTCTCCATGAATGATTCAAGACCTGCAACAGTAGGATAAACACGATCAATCAAATAATCACAAGTAGTGTAACTCAACAGTAATCGTTTAATCCTTTCACTCTCAATCTTCTCAAGTTCCACTTCTTTCTTCAACTTAGCACAATCTTCGATGTACTCATTGATGACGCTCTGCTTTGTCATTAATGTTGCACTCATTTTTTCCATTGCATTTTCAATTTCTGAATTCGTTCTTTTCAGACTATCAACTGTTTTGTTGAGCACATCATATGACTCCTTCACATACTTCACATCAGACAGTAAATCTTCTTTTATCTTTTCCAAATCAGCAATCTTCTTATCTTTCTCCTCACAAACTTTGCAAGATTCTGAACACTTCAAGCATGGTTTTTCAACTTCAACCACTTTTTCAATTATCTTTTCAACCTCGACGAATTTCTCTACTTCGACCAATTTTTCAACTTCGACTATTTTTTCAACTTCAACTATTTTCTCCACCACTTTCTCCACTTCAACAATTTTATCTACAACTTTCTCAGTTACTGCCTCAGCATTTGTTTTTCCAGCTTTTGTCTTTGCTTTTTCATTAGCTAGCATTCTTACTGCTTCCAGCTCATGTTTTTCAATCTTCTGAATAAACTGTGCCAGATTCATATTTTCAGTTTTTCTCATATGTTTTACAATCAACAGATAATTTCCCCATTTTTGCTGTGGTAATGCATCAGCAAGTTTATCAATCCATTCATCATCATCTTTCTTAATGTTCAATCTTCCCATTTCCTCGACTAAATGACAATATCTATCAATGGTCATCTTTGTTGTTTCATGGTCAAAAGCTACAAACATGTCAAATGACTTCTTCAACAACGCCTCTTCCATGTTTCGGTATCCCAAAATTCACAAACTCGGACTTTCAAATGAACTGGAATCAAATCTCAAGCGAACTGGTAGTTACAAACGAACTAACTTGATGCGAACTGGTTCACCTCGTGAAACACCTGGAGATACAAAAACAAATGATCAGTTTAAACGAACTGAATATGTGAACGTGTGTGACGGTTGAATCGATCTAGGACTCGTGTCGAAGATTCGCGGACTGACTAAATTCCAAACCGTGCAATCTAAGTGAATGGGCTATATCGAATGGGCCACGAAATATGTGCTTCAAATGGATCACCAACAATGAAGTTCACTTGATGACTTGATACACTTAAAATCAAATTGGATTGCAATTATAAGACTTGATTTACATGCAATCATATGGATATCTCCAAATAAAACTGACCGACAACTTGAATAAATTCCTATCAAAGCACATGTAAAGCTGACAATATCTTTTGATTTTATTAATAGTAGCCGGCAACTCTAATTTGATATTTAATTCTATTGGGCCGCCCAATCTTCAATCTTTATCCAAACCTTGGGCCGACCAACACACATAAACTGAAACAATTAATGTTTGTTGGTTTAAAAAATCACATGTATCGACAAACCTTTTAATGGCAGACACTTTTATCTTTCAACACATTTTGATTGGGCCTCACTATGAATAAGAGAATCTGATTGAACGAAAACCTATATTACTTCACATGCAATAACCAGCTTTTAAATGAAAGCACATGGGTTATAATATCAATTCAAGTAATCACATGATATACCTCAATATGATTGGACCGAAATGTATAGTGGGTCGATCACATGCAAACTAATATCAATTTACGAGACCTGGAAACTTTAAAAATGAAATGATAATATCAATGCACTGATGACCGAACAAACCGATGCAACCTGACACAAATCACATGATCACTTTTCCCAACTTACTGACAACCTCGTAAAATGTTTTACACTAATCACTGATTTCACAATTCAAGCGGAATCAGAAGAATTTTTTCAAGCGGGATCACCCTCTCAAGCGGGACAAGGTGGTTTTTCAAGCGAGATATCCTTTTTTAAAGCAAAATCAACTATTTCGCTTGAGAATACCACAAGTTTTCAAGCGGAATCTGCTAGTTCGTTCAAGCGAGATTATGTTATCAGTCCATTTTTAGCACTTTTAGTCCGAATTTTGATCTGATTCTCTCAAAGGTTTGTTAAAACACACTTTTACACACACTGTGAAAAATTTGTCCGATTTTAACCGTGAAATCTTGAAATTTCGAAAGAAAGTGTAGAAAAACAGAGATTTTCAAGCTGAATTGTATAGAACTCCTCCTCCTGAGCTCTGATACCACTTGTAGAATCGAATCGCGACTTGAATGAGTCGTTCAGAAGAGCTCTTGTCTATACGAAAGGCGGAAACAGACGTATAGACTATGAAACAGCTTGAATATCACTTTAAACGTCTTGTATATTGATTTGACAACGATTACATGCAGTAGACAGACCGGCAGCACTTCTGTACACAAATCAGATTCTATTACAAATGAAAAGCCAACTAGCCTATTTATAGTCTTCATAGTTTCGCTTGAAATATAACATGACAATCCAAGCGAACTCACCTGATTTACTTCAAGCGAACCCACATGACTTTTCAAGCGAACTTCTAAAATACATAAATCTGATTCATTAATGCATGTTATATTTCATGTGATGTAGCATGATGATGTTATATTATGATGTCATCATTGAATATGATGACATCATGCTTGATCAGATCCGCAACGCAACCCAGACTCGATATAAGACGAAGTCGACAGATGTATGCACCAACACTTGGAAGCTATTTTCTAGCCCCACCGTTAGATAGTTGATACGGTCGATTAGAACTTCTTCTACGGATGTTATCTCGTCGAGAGCTTCTCTCAATGCCATCACGTAACGCACAAGGGTTGCTTCGATCGAAAGCCTTCGTTCCCTGCGACTGTTCCTTGAATGAGCTGAAGAGGTTCCGCTATTCTGGCTTGACATTCTAAGAAAACAAGTCGAAAAGTTTAATTTAATGAAACAGTAACTCCGGCCACGGCCCCGTGCGGCCACCAATCTGTAGGTCTTTGAAACAAGAAATCTTGAAGTTTTAAATTATTTTTCTGGCTTTTGAAACATTTCTGAGCAGAAATAACTTAAAATAGTGTTGTAAAACTTATTTTTGATAAGATTCCTTGATTAAACACCTAACAAATATCACAATAAAGCATGAAAACTTGGAGATTTCAAGCTTTAATAGAGGTTTTGAGGAGTTAGTGAAGAAGAAAGCAATAGACAAAAGTAATAAAGACAAGATGGTTATTGAGAACCTTCTTTAGAATATACCTTGTAGGGTATATGTGAAGATCCCACCAGGTATTTGTCTTTGGAATGAGTACAATTGTGTAGGAATCTTGCTGCATTTATAGAAAACGACAGCACACTGACCACGGCCCCGTGTCAGCTGGACACGACCTCGTGGTCAGACAAGAGTCAGACACATTTTGTCCGTACTCTGATTTGAAATCAGACACAAATCTTCAGGCGGGCACGGGGCGTGTTGACCTGGACACGGCCCCGTGGTTAGAGGTTTTTATGAAGTTTGTCTATTTTTAAGGAATTTATCCAGATCGGGCGGTTCCTTACTGGATGGAACAACACCGAAGTGCCTGAGTTACCTTAATTGCCCTTGATTTAGACAAGAACGCAAGAGGTTGTCGGAAAGGGTATAACCTAAATTAAATACCGGTGGGCAAAACCAACCTTTATTACCCTTATCCGGGCTCTCGTTAAAGAAAGTATGTGTCGAATCGCTTGGGTCTATGTATGCATCGGCGGAGACCGATGGGGAGTCCTTCATGGCACAATCGACACAGGGACGACTATCGCTCAAATCCTCACAAGAGTTGGAGGTGCTTTCGGGAACTACGATGATGTTAGATTCCGAATGCGATCTCAATAATTCTCCTTGATCGTCATCTTGAGATGAATTATTTACTTCCATCTCAAGCTCTTTTATCAATTGGAGAATTACTTCTTCCATTTGAAATAATTCTTTGAGAATCATATCATCTAGAAGAGATGATTAAGAGCATTCGAGGGAGAGATAGAAATTGTTTTTACTTTCGCCCATCTTAAGGTTATAGGAAAATGATGGGTCTATATAGTGGGGAGTGTAATTTAGAAAATAACATTTTAAATCTTCATGAGATCCGCCATATATTTGACACCACGCACCATAAGAGGAGCGAAAGTAAATGATCAGTATCACTCATGCTTGTGTCAGAAATTACCAACCGTCAGGATCTTACGGTTCTGTTTTCAGTATCTGAAACTTGGGCATGGGGGCGTGTTCAGTGGGCACGGCCCTGTGTTCAGCTACTGTCTGACTTAAAACAGGATTGCCAGTACCAAAGATTGGGCACGGGGGCGTGTTCAGCGGGTACGACCCCGTGCTGAGCTCTGCAGAAGCTGAAAAATCTAGAAAAATCCTAAAAAAAATAGAAAAATAAGAAAAACGATTAGGCCGTTGATTCCTAACTTTCTTAAAATCCTTGTGTCCCCGGCAACGGCGCCAAAAACTCGGTGTGTGTTGGGTGTGATATGTTTTTATTAATATTTTAAGCCCTTTTTAACACATTAGTCAAGTTTTACATTTATAAAACACGATATTCTACTAACACTAAACACACACATGGGCAAGTGCACCCATAGTTTAGAGTTGGTAAGATACCGAGGTCGTCTAAGGACACAAGAGCTTTTAATACCAGTTTATCCTCAACGTCTAAACAAATCAAAATTTTAGAAAAGGTTTTAAATATGAAAAATGAAAACTAAAATGCTGAAAATAAAAATAAAAGAAAAACAGATAGACAAGATAAATCACTTGGACCCGACTCGCCTTTAATGTAACCTTTGATGATTTCCGCACTTTTGCACTTTTTAAGAGATTATCTTAGTTATAGTAGTAGGCCCCTCTTTTGAAGGTGACGTTACCCTCAACCCAGTGGTTTGAGTCAGCAAGGATACATTCCCAAATGGTCGGAATACTGAAAGATAATTAATTAAGTTATTAATGCGTAATGTGGTAGGCCCCTCTTTTGAAGGCGACGTTACCCTCAGCTAAGTGGTTTGAGTCAGCAGGGATACAATCCCAAGTAGCCGGTTTAATGTATTAATAGTAGTTTACATATGAGGGAATCAAGCCATTCGCACCCCCGCCATTCAATACCAGTGGGTATTGAAGGAGGTCTTAGTAAGCTTGACCCAGGTCCTTGCAGGATCTATACACTGAACAAGGCAAGAACCTTACCAAATCATTCCCTTAACCCCCGACCAGGTAGCCAACATATCTCTATATAGACCGTAGAGATATGAATGGTGAAAATCTTTTACTTTATATAGACAGTTAGTAATGCCAAGACACCACGGACGAATGATAAAGAAGTTTCACCTTCAACATAAGAAACTAGTTATTAAAGTCATTAATACAAAACCAAATAAAAAGTGCGAAAAGATTAAAAAGCAAAAGTATTACATTAAATGCTTGTCTTCACCAAGTGATGTAAGAGACTTAGCCAAACATGGCCTTTGATTGACAAGAACTCTTACGATCAATCTTGGATCCCGAGACTACTACACATACTCTAGGGTGGATGATGGATGATGGTGGTAGATGTGGGTGTTGTAGTGGTGGCAAAGTGGGAGAGAGGTGGTTTGCCAAGTGATGCCTTTGAAGTGAACCAAACACCCCTATTTATAGCCAGAACAGTAGCTCGGCCACGGCCCCGTGTCTGCTGGACACGACCCCGTGGCCATCCTCTTTCTCTTCCTTCATTAATTGTTCGTGTCTGCATTAGGCTCCACACGGCCCCGTGTTCGCTGGGCACGACCCCGTGTGTAGAAGCGTATCTGTACTATCAAGATTTGCAAGATACTACGAATCTTAGCGTTGACCACGCCCCGTGCTGAGCTGGGCACGCCCCCGTGTCGGAATAGAAACTTCCACAACTTTGTCCATTTCTGCAGACACCTGACCACGTCCCCATGCTCGCTGGGCACGGGCCGTGGTCTGCCTTCTGTTTCTTGTTTTTGCTTGGGGAGATGTTGTCGAGGGGTCGGGCATGCCACGTTGATTCCTTTTCTTTGTATTTATGCTAGATTTTGTTGTATATTTGTTTCTTTTGTTCATTTAAGCTCATTTGGTCCTGAAAATACAAAAAGAAGACAAAAGCACACTTTTTCCAACATTAGTACTAAAAAGGGTTAGTTTTATGCCTTATTTGATGTAATTTATATGTTGTATTTTACACACATCAATCCTTCACATAAGCCAACTCCACCAGACTGGAAGAAATACAAACAAGTTGATCAAAACAAGGCATTGAAGTTGAAGAGAATGAGAGAATAGCTAGTTGCTGCAGAGTATGGTAATGCAAGGTCTGTTTCCAGATGGTTAGAGTCTAGAATTGTTGAAACATACAAGAAACTGGAACAACTGAGAGAAAAGGTTCCTACAGTTCCAAAGAAGCCAGTATATCCAACAGAGGTTGTCCCTCAACAGACCCTTACATTTAAAAAAGCAGTCCTCAGCATCTGGCTTGTGCATAGCTGCCTTAAATCAAGCAAAAAGGTAGAAGCAAATGTCTGAGGCTGATGCAGAAATGTATACTGACTACTACAGGAAAGAGGGACTGAGAAACCAACTATTATATCACACAAATCCCGCCAGTGACAAACTGCGTGAAACACTTGCAAATCTTGTGAGCAGGCCACAATCACCAAACTCATCGAAAATAGTTCTTCACCCAAGAAAATCATTTGATTCAAAAATTCTAAAGTGGAAGTCATCCTCAAACACCCACGAATTGACTTTGCTTAGATCAGATGGTGATGTCAAAGGATAAAAATGGAGGATGCATATGGTCTGGATGCAGGTGACCTCCAAGATCTGTTGAACCTTGAACTAGAAAGGGATTTTGAAGATATGGTTTCCATGAACTTTGAATTACAATTCATATGCCAAATCAGGGAAATGTTGATGAGAAATAAAGATCAGAAATAAAGAAGAGTTTTGGCATCATCTATTATAGGGGAAAATTGTTGGATCTAGTGGAACAAAAGAATAGATGATTGGAAAGCCAAAATAATCTACAACCTCTAATTACAAATAATAGTGCTTTAAAGATCTGTTCCTCCTAAAGGCAAAGACTCAACATCTGTTTCTCTAAAGTATGCTAAAGCCAAAGGTTTGCCAAAGAGAACCTCTGCTGATGAAGACAAAGTCTGTTGAAGCAAAGGTCTGATCATCCTATGCTGATGAAGACAAAGTCTGATAAAGCTAAGGTTTGTTGTGGATCAACATATGTTAAAGTCCAACAGAGGATTCTTAACAGATGATGATCAACATAGTTTTCCTTTATTATTAGTGTATCAGTGCTTAGGCTCTAGCAGATGTTAGGAGTTTGTTAGGCTGTTAGATGTCGCTGTCTAGGTGACGTCAACTTAGATGCTTCAGATGTTTCGTTTGAACTATAAATAGAACAATGCTTGTACTGTTCAATTCATCACTTTCACCTTAACATTTTTGTATGAACAAACAAGGAGTGATCAGGCTAAGGGAGAGTTGTAATTCTTCACGCATACGTAAACTTGTAATTGCAAATTTATAAAAGCATGTTGATGAAAGCAATATCTTCACTGTTGTGATTAAAAGTTAATTATTCCGCTGCATATTTCATCTCTGTTTTATCTTCTTTCATTATTTTCATCTTAACTGTCATAACAATCAAACTCAGATCCTAACATATATGAATGCAATTAATGTTTTGTATTAGTATGTTATTGATTAAGGATGTGAATATATCACATACATGAGTACACTTAACGTACGCATAATGATTAAATATGAATACTACATACATGAATTAGGTAAGTCGGTTTACATAAAATAAAATTTTGCATATATACACAACGATAACCGGGTTACACTTAGACCGATGTCTCACCACTGGAATAGACATTACCTGGAGGGCTCACCGTGAGTTCCTATGGTTAACACCTTACACTGCACACACTTATGGCTCACCGCGTTTCTTCTATTGGGACTCCCATTTCCTGAGAGAGCTTACTGCCGGTACTTAGCATGCAACATCTCATTAAGCATCCTAATCCTAAATTGTGACATTTATCGAATAATATAAATATATTTCAATAACAAAATTCTTTGGAAATTTAACGAGCATGTCATGTAAGTTTTTTTTTGAACGACAAATTTGGATCACTGACGAACCACTAGAGTATCATCGTGCTATCCGGAACCACCCGATTATATCCATCTCTACTAGACAATAATGCCTATACGTCAATTCAGGAGAAAAAACCCAATAAATCTGGAAAAAAACCCCTTTTAGGAATCAAACACAGAACCTAATGATCACTAAGCCTTATTCTACCTCAAAAATACTACTAAGCTATAATGCGATGTAGGTAAATCAAAGTCATAAGACCATGTGTAGTGGTTTGGGTGAATAATGCCCCCACCCTTGGGCATTTTCCGTCATGTGGCAGTACAGTCAGCAAGGGGTATTATTGGGCGTTTTTCTAAAATGGGTGTAGTGGGGATGTGGGCATTATATTAAAAGGGTGTAAAGAATTAAATAAAATAAAAAGACTAACCAAAAAAGGGTATTGGTCAAACCTAAAGAAGATAGCTGTGATTGGTCGGTGTTTAATTGTTCCAGCATGATTTAAATAACGCTAAAACGAAAAAAGTGATGAAAAACGCCTAGGGGCGGGTGCTGGGCGTGATTGGGGGAAAAACGACAGGATATAGCCCACGACGGATGGTCTAATCAAAATCGGAAAATACCTTCCTTTTTATTAATTGTATAGCCGTTGGAAGGAAAATAGGTTTTGGCCACCACAAACGAAACAAGGCCGCATAAACCCTTGCAATTTGTGGGTGTGATATCTCCGTCCGGCCGCCACTGAAGAACAACTCCTCTTTCACCAGCGAGAAAATGAAAGAAGAAGAAGAGATGGTGACACCTGGAGAAGTATTAGGGAAAGGAACTGAAGTGAAAGCAGGAAAGGGAGCCTACTTATCACCTCACAACAACACCGTCTACGCCGCCCTCACCGGCCGCCGCTCCCTCGCTCCTCCCTCACCTCAATCGCCAGACCAGGTATATATACATACATCTTGCTTATGTCGAATACGAATATTTCTTCGCCCTAATGCTAAAATTCATGCGATTAATTTAATATTCTCATGATGAATTGAACAAGTATAGGGATAGATAGCTGTCACTCCAACTTGTCAAGTAGTAGTAATAGGTTGGACCTCAAAACTCTAGGGTTTATTCTTGTTTTTAAGCAGATGTATGTTTATGTTAGCAAACATGAACAGCATTTTTTGTTCATATACTTAAATTTGTTAGCAAGCACTTCTATTTACATTTGCTTAAGGGATGAGCTCGCTACTGGTACAAAAAAAATGCTCAGTACGGTACGTTATTTGAAGGTAGAAATCGGTAAAATACCGGTATCGAACCGAACCGGAAGCACCAATCCCGAAAACGCCAAAAAGTGGGTACCAAAATATGATCCTTACGGTACCATTCCGGTATTTTTCGGTATCAATACCGGAATGCTCATCCCCAGCTTAAGCTCGTTTGTTTATGTTGGTTAATATATTCCTTTAATATTTAACAGGCGCATTACAATTTAGTCTACTTTTAATCATAGTTATCAAAAGCGGTCGACCGCCTTGGAGATTTTTCTGTACTCCCAAGGTATTTATTTTCTCAGCCCACGCTTTTTTTGCGCCTTTCGCCTAGGTCCTAGGCGGAGCCTTAGCGCCTTGAGTGCGCTTCGCGCATTTGATAACTTTGTTTTTAATCATAGTTATTAAAGGCGCGAAGCGCACTCTAGGCGCATAGGCCCCGATTAGGGCCTAGGCGATACGCGCAAAAAAAGCGTGGGCCCGAGAAAAAAAAAGCGCACTTAAATAACAAAATTAAAAAGTTCATCAAGGGAATAAACTACTCAAAACCAAAACAATAATGTTCATACTAGCACTTAAAAAGTCTCAGATAACAAAATACTTAAAACCAAAATGTTCATTATCATCTAATTAGTACCAAAAATTCTAAAAGAGGAGTGTATTAGTGTAGAAAAGTAGTACTAAATAGACATTTTTTATTTTATAAAACTACAAAAGATTTCTACATATTAATTTAAATTTTAATGGCATATAATAAATTTTTGTTCAGATGTAATTACATAAGTATAAATTACAGGATCTGGTTTTTAATATTTTTTGGAAATTAAAAAGTTTAATTGTTTGCTAGAATCCTCTGTTTTGAGGTCTTATAAAGAGGAGAATATGAAGAATTTGTCATTAAAAAAGACCTTAATTATTATTAACTGCAACAATTTGTCATTAACAAAAGACCTTAATTAATATTAATTGCGCATTAAAAAGTATCATTAAATTTGTTTATGTTGAGGCCTCATAAAGAATAAAATACGAAGCATTTATCATTAAATAACAAAAACCCTAATTAATATCAACTGCCCTGCTAATCGCTTTAATTACCTTGGTAACAGAAGCGCATTAAATGCGCTTCGCCCTAAAATCTCGTCTAGGCGCAAAAAGTGCTCGCTTTTAATAACTATGGTTTTAATAACTTCTTAGGTCCAAAACATTGTTGCTCATGTTTTCTTTTTTATTTGTTTTAGCTTGGTAGAACATTTATGTTCATGAACCGTTCGTTTATACTGTTAATGGGCGAACACGAACACGTTCATATTCTCAAACCTACCAGTTTCCAATCTTAAGATTGATTTGATTGCTATGAAATTTGGATGAATTTAAGAAGTAAAGTGAAATCTGTGACGTATAATTTGTTGTATTAAATTTGAATTAACGATAGTGTTGAACTTGTGAAGTGGTAATAAGTTTGACATCAAAAGTCTAGGGCTTAATCTTGTTGTTAAGTTTGATATTTTTGCTAAGGATTTAGCGATGAAGTTCATTGTTACATGTTCGTAAGCAGTTCAATTTGGGCAAACCACAAAAGTGTATATTGATGGAAAACATGAAAGTACATGTTTAAAGCTCTTGATTGTTAGCATAATGGCTGGCCATGTTGACCATGAAAAGTACCTAAATAGCCATTTGACTGAGAAATATGGCTGTTTGGAAAGCATGAAATATGTAAACTGAGCGATTTTAGATGTCAAAACGAATAAGAGAGTGGCAAGTGAAATAAAAATATGTTTTTAGACGGAAAGACAAGTCGTATAAGTCTAAATATATCTCTTTTATAATGAAGGTAGTTGTGTAAATGGTGCTCTGTGGTGTTTGCCTCATAAATTGACATAAATACAAAATGTGAGGAATGCTGTTTGATAATCATTTATTTGGTTTGTCGAGAGCAAGACAGATGGTTTATTTTCAATAAGGTATAAGTGTAACACGACTGATTAGAGCATTCTTTCCAGAAACCTAATCTTAGAACTTTGAGGATTTAAGATTTGAGTCACATGTTACTCATAATTAATTTTCTACTATATATTTATTATGTTAATGTCTTTAAATGAACATATTGATCTTTCTTGGCTGCTATATTCTGCATTTCTTGTTTTCCCACTGGCATAATGCTTCGTGTTTCTTATTAACATGTTTGTCTTTCCTTTTCTTGTTAGTTTTTAATAATTTACATACATATTTATCTGTAGAGGCCAACTGTGGAAGTGATTGGACACAAAGCCCATGGTCCCGTTCCCGAGCCAGGTTGTGTTGTGATAGCCCGAGTAAGTGTCACTATATATTGGTGTTGCTTCCTTCATCTTTTATTATTGTTACTTATAATCAAAATATGATCTGTTATTTCCACTAAGGCACATATGCTTAAAAATGAAGAAGCATGCTCATTTTGGAAGACTTAACCGTTGTTATAATATCCTTAAACAATTACTGTTCCTACTGTTTTCTGAAATCTTTAAACCAGATGCGGTTTGCCCATAAAATAGTAAAAATACCTAAAGTAACGGGTATCATTAAATAAATCATGTGCACATAATGCTTGGGCAATTCAGTCATTTTGCATCTAAACGAAATTAAGTGAAAAAGGAAATCTTTATCTTCTTCCTCAAACCTTCACCAAAAAACCATTTGCAACTATTGACAGTCAATAGAATCATTATATATTTATATGATCTGGGTTTATGTAAAATATAAAAGTGAAATTGGTGTAGGTGTTTGATATTACATTGGGCACTGGATAAAATAAAATATTCATAACTAATCTCTTCATCTAATAATAGGTAACAAAGGTGATGGCTAGGATGGCTTCAGCAGATATTATGTGTGTAGGTTCGAAATCTGTACGCGAAAAGTTCTCTGGTGTCATCAGGTGGTAACCATGTTATTTTCACTCTATTTGTTTAAGCATTGTGTGCAACTTTTTTTGTACAATTTAGGGGTGATTATAGATATTCCATAACAGCTCTCTAAATTCTAAATTTCGTAATAAACAGGCAACAAGATGTGAGAGCAACTGAGATCGACAAAGTAGACATGCATTCATCCTTCCGCCCTGGTGACATTGTTAAAGCTTCGGTCGTATCCTTTGTTTCTTCAAATATATATTTACATTATTCTGATACAATAAATCTATTGATGTTTTTAACATCTTCCAAGTTTGAATGGGTCGATTACTAGTCAATGGTGCAACTGTTTTATATATAATCCCCAAAGTCTATTTTTAAATAGTACAACCTCTCTCTTAAATAAATAGTTTTATTCTTAGATTTTGATTTTTAATCGAACATGAATGGGCATTTGTATGTTTTAATTAACAAAACATTTGTTGATAAGATATCCCTAGGAGATGCACGCGCATATTATCTTTCAACTGCACAAAATGAACTGGGTGTTGTATCAGCAGAAAGCATGGCAGGTAACAACATATCTTTATGTTTTAAGCTTAAAATATAATTATTTAGTTCTGGCTGATTATTGGGTGGTAATGTGGTCGATTATTCATGACTTTATCTTGTAATGGCTGGATAATAGGAGTAGCTTTTTACAAATGAATTCCATTTCAGGCAATTAAACACATTCCCGCTTCCCATGAAATTTTCAAATTTCGGCCAATTAAAACATACAAGATAAAGTCATTTGACTGTCTAGAAAGCACGAAATCCATTTCAGTCAAATCATGCCGATAGAGGTTGCATTTTCGGCCAATTTATGACTGAATGTAGTTTTAGAAGGAGAATAACTTGGATGTAGAGGCTTTATTTAACCCATCAATGGATCCTAGTTGTCTCCACCACTAAAGTGTCAAATGGGTACATGTGTTTAAGAAAATGCTAAATGAAATGTATTCAAAATTCATAAAACCTTCTAAATTGTTCTATTTCAAAGACTAAATTATGGTGTTATTTTTTTTTATTTTTTTATTTTTTTTTATAAAAGCCAACAGGGTAGCCCAAACCCGACAACATTTTAAAAAAATCTGCTTACCCTCATGTCTATGGAAACATGCCAACAAAATAGATATTTTCAGTCTTCATATAGAAATTGTTGACGAATGCTGCACTATGTTAAATTTTTATAAAACCATTTAGACCAGACGGTATGGGGGCCGGCTGAGGCCCGGCTTGGCCCAGCGCCGGTCCCCCACACCGCCCCCCATAGGGTCGGCCCGTCCCAAACGGCTCCCACCAGCCGGACTCGCCGTGCCTCCCTTCTCTCACATATACCTATACATACATTCATATATATACATAAAGGGGCTCATCCCCTTCAAGCCCCTCCTACGTGGCGGTGACGTGGCGGCCCATCCCCTTGCAGTGGCGAAGCTTGAAATTTTTTATGGGGGGGTCGAAAACGTATATACCCAAAAATTTCTATAGAACCAGGGGGTCGAAAACATATATACCCAAAAATTTCTATACGAAAACTACATATATAACACTACTGGCCGAAAAGTTGGGGGGGTCGGGCGCCCCTCCCGGCCCCTTCAAAGCATCGCCCCTGTCCCCTTGGGGATGAGGCTCTCCATACCCACAAGCCTTATAATTTGGGTATTTGTTTCTTTGACAAGTGAAGATATCCTTTGTAATTAACTAACTGTATTTGCTGGTGTTGTAGGTGGCACTATGGTTCCAGTTAGTTGGACAGAGATGCAATGCCCCTTGACCGGTCAAATTGAGCAAAGAAAAGTTGCTAAAGTTGGAGCTTGATTATCTGAATCTCAAGTTATGATTATATATGTTTTAAATTATAGTGGCAATTAGTTGATTAAAAATTGATATGGAACACTTCTTTAAAATTTTCAATTGTTTTTCTGCCTTTAATTTTTTATGATCGTATTATTAAGAATATGTGACAGGATGCATGATCTGAAGCTCAAGATTTTTCTTAAAAATATGGCAACCAGGGTTCGTAATTCGTTGTTATCAAATTTTCACTAACATATATAGTAGTTAATTTTTTTTTATCACAGTTCGTACTTTTCATATAAATGTATGTATACATAAACGAAAAATATATTCACTTGTGGTAAAGGTGAACCTAAGGTGAGCCATCAGATAAAATTTGTCCATTGTGTTTTAGAAGATTGTGAAGTGGATTCTGTATTAAAGTCTGTCACCCTTGATTTCTGACTCGGCACCAGCTCATGTCTATAGAGATTTTATGGCCCAAACAATACGGTTTTTTTTAAAGGCAAACCACTATATAGAGAGAGAGTCCGCTAGCAACTGGAGAAGATTACAAAACGAGTCGGAAAGCAAACAAAACAAAGCATTACAAGAGGTATGCGACATGAAATCAACCCGCTTATCCCACGAAATCGCCAGGAGCCTGGACCTATTGCACACGCTAAGAAAGTATATTCCTTAATGAGGCCAATGGATTTTTGAGTGGTAACAAAAGGTGAACACCTTCAAGTTCCTCGCATGCCATAACCTCCAAACCATCGCCATAGCCACCATATGCACCAATTTCTTCCACCCGCTCGCACCCGGACTCGACTCCAACGTCTTAATGATATCCTGAATATAATTCAAATCTAAGGGAGATGGAATTTTCATCCATACAAAGACTAGCCACTATATACTCCTAGCCCAAATGTAATTAGAAAAAAAAAACATGCTCGTAGTCTTCATCACATGATCCACATGTATAACAGAACGTGCTTCCAATGTTTATACTGTTGGGATCGGACTCTCTCACACACGAACTCGGACCACACACACTCTGCTCTCACACAATCTGCCACAATCAAGAACACAAAGGATTTACGTGGTTCGATCTAAACTGACCTACGTCCACGGGTAACTAGGAATTTATAATACTTGGAGAGGTACAAGGAATTACAATACATATGAATCTCTTATAAAGAGATTGAAGAAAGAGAAAGAAGTAGAAAACAAGATCCATGAATAATGGCCCCTGCCCCTTATCCTCTTATCCTGTAATCAGAGATTCTGATGTCCACTTGATCAAGTGGCTTCATACTCAACAATCTCTCACTTGAAGCCACGGTATAATCTTCACATGTGCTTCAACTGTGCATCTGTATTTCTGTATTTTTTTTTGATCTTAGCTCTTTCCTAGTTACCCGGCCTTCTCTTCATTTATCCTGAAGGCCCGTTGAAGCTTTCATTAGCTTCAACACATCAGTCATGGCTAAGTCTGCCCCTGACCCATTCTCTGTCTCCACCGGCTCCCACTGACACGAACTGCCGGATTCTGAGAAAACTTGAGAACAAACACTCTCCATCATAAGCAGGTAATTCACTGGAGAGACTTTCACCGCTGGAATACAGGTTCTCTTAACCCACGGTCTTCTGGGAGTTCTGATTGAAGCACTACCTGTGCTCCCACTGCCACGAAAACCCCTGACTGGTTTCTCTGAACCTTTCCTAGCACGTTCAACCTGGATATGACCTGTGGCTCTGGGTTTGTCTCCTGCAAAACAAACCTTCTTCTGCCCACAAGATTCTGTGAACCGGATCTTGGTCTTCTTCTGAACTGGGACGGTTAGTTTTACTCCCTCAGACGGTAAACTGACCATATACAGCGAACCCCGTTTCTTTCCTCGAGCTACGACTAGATTTCCCTTTAGAACCTTCCACTGTCCGTTCCTGAACTTAACCTCGTGCCCCTGTTCATCCAACTGCCCAACAGAAATTAACTGTTTCTTTAAGCTTGGAATCAACCTGACCTTTAAAGTCCATGAACCGACTGGAGTCTTCAGATCTAAGTCACACATGCTCGTCACATCAAGAACCTCATCGTTCGCCAGTCTTACCTTACCAAAATCACCTTCTTTCAGATTTTGCAGTGCTTCACTGATGTGGGTAGGGTGAAACGAAGCACCCGAATCCATAACCCAGGAATCCACACTGCTCTCCACACTACAGATCAAAACATCATCATCTGAGTGGTTTACAACAGCGTTGATTTCTTTCTTCTCATTTGGACATTGATTCCTAAAATGTCCTACCTCTTTGCAGTTCCAACAGGTTACATCACCTCGAGCCCTAGACTGACTCGTCTTTCTGTTCCTGCTCCAACTATCTCTGTTATTCTTCCTTCCTCTGCCAACATTCAGTAATTCACTCGATGATCCACTCGAACTTCTCCTTCTGACGTCCTCGCTCAGAATAAGATCACGAATCCCTTCAAAAGTAAATCCGCTGGTACCTGATGAACTGGAAATCGCTGTAATAGTTCCGGACCAACTGTCTGGCAAAGAAGATAACAATAGCAAGGCTTGAACTTCATCTTCGAATTTGATGTCCACTGACGCAAGTCTGGCCAAAATCGAATTCAACTTGTTGATGTGCTCTGTGACTGAACTGCCTTCCCTCATCCTAGTATTCACCAGCTCTCGAATCAGAAAGACCTTATTAGCTGCCGAAGGCTTCTCGTACATGTTAGATAGGGCTAACATCATACCACTAGTTGTGGTTTCCTTCATGATGTTGAATGCCACAGTCTTTGATAACGCCAATGTAACAACTGCCCTGGCTTTCCTGTCTTTTGATTCCCAATCTGCTGGTTCCACCCTTTCTGGTCTAACTCCTGATAACACAATATCAAGATCTTTTTGAACCAATAATGCCTCAATCTGCATCTTCCACCAGCTAAAATCTGTACCGTTAAACTTGTCGATTTGCACCTTCCCGTCTTCTGCCATGATAACTCAAACACGACTAAACGAAACTGAAATCGAAAAATAAACCCAAAATCAAACTGAAACAACCGAAACAAGCACTGGTCTACGGTTCTGTTTCTTCGATTTTCAACGAACCGATACTCTGAAAAATTGTTGGTTTAACCGATAAAAAAAAATCTGATCTTGATTTTTTTTTTAAATCCAACAGAAAAAATAAAGGGTGACAAAAGTCAAAAGATGACAATCCATCCCCCCCCCCCCCCCTTTTTTTTCCTTCACGTGAGTCACCTCACCCCACCACACCTTTTACCTTCTTTCTCTTTTTGGTCACCCAAAAAAAAATCTGGTTTCTTGTTCTTGAGAGCCACAAAAAAAAAAGGAATAATACCCCTCTTTCCTTCCTTTGTTTGAACGAGATATATGCAACCAAAAAAAATTCCTTTTTTTCCTTTGCTTCTACCTTCGATCGCACTACACACAAAAGAAGGTTGGTTTTATTCTTTCCCTTTGAATCCCTCTCGATGAACACGGTGGCGGCGGTGGCGGAATCACTGCTGTGATTTACCTGAGCGGCGGTTCTGATGGCGGTGGAGGCGGTTCTGACGGCGGTGGCCGCGATTCTGACGGAACCCGGCGGTGTGGGCGGCAGCGGTTTCGAACAGAAAATGGCTGACGTGAACAATCCGGTAGAAACTGATGCAAATCGGCACCTTCAGGTATCTTCTTCTTCTTCTACACCTTCGTTTCTGTTCGTTCTGTTTGGTTTCTATTCGGTTTCGTTTGGTTTCTGTTCGGTTCAACAACACGAGCCTGAGCTCTGATACCAGTTGTTGGGATCGGACTCTCTCACACACGAACTCGGACCACACACACTCTGCTCTCACACAATCTGCCACAATCAAGAACACAAAGGATTTACGTGGTTCGGTCTAAACTGACCTACGTCCACGGGTAACTAGGAGTTTATAATACTTGGAGAGGTACAAGGAATTACAATACATATGAATCTCTTATATAGAGATTGAAGAAAGAGAAAGAAGTAGAAAACAAGATCCGTGAATAATGGCCCCTGCCCCTTATCCTCTTATCCTGTAATCAGAGATTCTGATGTCCACTTGATCAAGTGGCTTCATACTCAACATATACCCCTAGCAATCAACTCCATCTTTAAAGCCATTTTTCCCAAAGGGACCCTCCACACCATTCCAGGAGAAAGGCGAGTCCCCATTCTGACTAGAATCCACCTTCGAGAGCCATCATCGTTATCCCAGTACCATTTATCCCATCAACCCCTAATACTGACCTGATCAAACGCCGCATAAGGTCCCCGGCTTCCTCCCAATTATTGATCGACGTTGGAGGATTAACCCGTTCCCAACCCCATTGCACCACATTACCGTGACATTGAATACTAGAAGCAACCGAGCCATTTTTATACTTAGCCAACCTAAGCAAATTTGGGTACAAGTCCATCAGAGGCATACTCGAGGCCTAAGTATCCTTCCAGAACCTAAGGCCATGGGGTGTACCTTAACATCTAGGGTGTTCACGATGACATGGCATGTTAACGGTATTGTAAACCACTCCCTTCCTGTGTTAAGGGGTGTTAAAGGGATTATATGTTAACATGATGTTAAGAGATTGTCTTAATTTGTTTTCCTTTTTTACACCCAAACAATTAAAAGTTTCTACACTCAAACCATTAAAAGAATAAAGTTAAGGGAATTAAGGTAAAATGAAATAGAGAAAAGTAGTGATGTGACACCTGGATGATGTTAAAAGAGTTAAAGTATACCATAAGGCCTAAAAAAAAAAAAAAAAAAAAAAATAATAGGCTCTCTATTCCCAATCTCAACTTTCAATTTATCTAAGATGTTAACCCGTGCTTCTGTGAGAACATCCTACACACCTAAGTCTTCCACCAACTTTTTGATAACGGATTTAGGAGCATGGAAAATAGATAGATAATAAGAAGTTAAGCTCCCAAGAACCGTTCTCGCAAAGGTAACACGTAGGGATGGGTTTTTTTCCCAAATACTCGTACTCATACCCGTATCCATATCTGTACCGATTTTATGTATTTCGGTACATGTATCGATACTTAGTTGATTTTGATATTCGGTACTTTTAGTATTAATACGGGTACGGCTACAGATAAAAACGGGTACTTGTACCGAATTTTATATAGACCTTAAAAGTTTTTTATATT
This sequence comes from Helianthus tuberosus, assembly GCA_030545235.1. Lineage (NCBI taxonomy): Eukaryota > Viridiplantae > Streptophyta > Magnoliopsida > Asterales > Asteraceae > Helianthus > Helianthus tuberosus. The sequence continues at coordinate 133,353,530 of CM060383.1, forward strand.
ATGTTTTATTTCGTATTATGATATTTATAATACTCGTATTGATTTACCTATATGCTACTCGTATCGTATTGAAAAATCGCACTTGAGATTGAGATATTTTTCTTTAAAACAACTATTTTATTCTCTTTAGTTTAAAATATATTATTATAATTTTTTTTAATTTTAAAAATTTAATATATTACATCATTCTAACACCGTTGTTATTGAAAAAAGAACTACTACAAGATATACCATAACGTAAAATATAACCAAATACTGAGCATTTTTTATTCAAAATACATATATAATCTTATCCCTTCCGATTCAAACTCCCATCATCATTATAAAAATAAAATTACATTACATTACACGTCACCGATGATCTACCAATTCTCACTCCGGTTAGGTTTCGACGACACATATTCATCCTGCCAAAAACATTTAAATCTTCAAAACTCACACAACTTAAAAACAAAATAATCAATTTATAAAACATATACTTGATCACCACTTGAAGGAATCCAGTCATTTGTTGCAGGATTTGATTTGACCACTTGATCTTTGTATCTTCCGGTCTGCACTTGTATATCATATAGATCTCCATGTTCCTCCCTTGCCACCTTTATAAATCCATTTCCTGTCTGCAATTCAACAATTAATAAAAGGATTCATTTATTACATAAAATCATTAGAACATAAAAGATACATAAATAAATAAATAAATATATAAATAAACCGTGTGATGTTCTTTGTCGATAGAAACCAATTCTTTGTAGTATCCCGTCTCCACGAACTCTTCTTCCACCGCCGCGTTACCATCGGAAACTATACCCTGTTAACTTAACGGTTAAACTCAATAAATATTAATTTTGTACAACCGAAAAAACGCACTTGAGATTGAGATGTTAACAATTGGAACTTGATGAGCTCTGGGATGGTAGTAACCGGTTCATCGGAGAGTGATCCCGATTCGACGGGATCACTGCGGTTGGGTTTAGGTGGGCGTTTGGGGAGAATGGAATCGAAGTGAGATCTAACTTGTTCGGAGATTTGAAGCTGCTGATGAGGGTCGATGATGTCGTCGCTCCGGCTGGGTTTGACGGTGACCGTTGGTTGTCCCACCATGATTACCAGGAGGAAATTGAAGCGGCGTAATAGAAAGATAGATAAAGTTCAAGGCAGGGGTTGGTTGGAAAGATTGAGAAGAATGTGAGAGAAACTATGGGCTTGTTTTATGTTGCATATAAATCCAGTTTACTTCTTGAAGATTCGGTGCTCTATTATTTGCTTACGTCTTTTTTTTTAAGAGTTAATTATTGTTTTCGTTCAATGCGGTTTTTCAAAAATCAATATTTCAATTCATTAGTTTAAAAATTGTGATTTCAGTCCCTGTTGTTTCACTTTCGTAACCATTTCAATCAATTATTTAGTTAAGTACATGGACTGAAATGGTTACGAGGTGGACTGAAATAGTTACGAAAGTAAAACCACATGGACTGAAATCGTAATTTTTAAACTAATGGACTGAAATAGTGATTTTTGACAAACCACAGAGACGAAAACAGTAATTAACTCTTTTTTAAATAACTAGGTTGTTTCCATCTGTGTGTGTTGATAAACAAACACAGTACAAACTAATTAAGAATCTGGTTATTGCTAATGATTTATGTTTGAATTAGATATTCTCAGTACAATAAATAAACTATTTATAAAACCTAGAACTAAATTAATACATATATATTTTTAAAGGTAAACTTCATTAAAACACAAACCACCTCAAACCGAGGCAGCCGAAACCAACTATAAATTTACATATTTACACTAATCTTTTCAAGTAATCGACTTGTTTTTTAGGTCTAGATGAAAACCACAAGAAACTTACAGCCTTCATTTTGCTGATTATATCTAACAATTTAATAGGCTTATTGCTGAACTTGAGACCATTCTAAGCCCTCCAAATGCACCAGCAGCCGATCCTAATTAGACCCATTAGGGCCACCTTTTCCTGACCTTTCAGCCCGATGTACTCATGAACTTATGAGATCCTTAAAAGGAAACACTAAGATGTTTTGACTTTTACACCAGTTGCTGACATGAGCCCAAAACAAAGTTGCAAAGTATACACGGTGAATAGGTGATCCACTATCTCCTCTCCTTTGCCACATAAAACGCACACTGTCTCGTCCCCTCCTATAATTCTTTTCTTTAAAGTCGTGAGTGTAGCAATCCTATCGAATTCCGCTCTCCAAATAAAAATGTTACACTTACCCGGCAGCCACTTACACCATTCGATTGTATGCACCTCTGATTGTAACATGTTCTTATCAAGAATTCTTTTCACAGCCTTCACACTAAATTCCTCGTTTGTCGCACCGTTCCAAGACCACGAGTCCCTCGAATGATTCAGCTGAACCGGAAGTAATAGGCAACAGAGATCGACCAAACCATTGAAAAGGCCAGTAGTTAACGGACACTTCCACTGCCAGTTAAACCTTCAGATATTTTCAGCATTATTGATACGCTCACTAACTCTACATCCCTTCTCTACCTCAATCTTGAATAACTCCGGAAACCTTTATTTTAAGGGAATGTTACCGTGCCAGGGGTCTAGTCAGAATGCGATATCTTCTCCACTTCCGACCGAGGCTTTGAATTAATTTCTAAGAGGAACACCGTCCACTATCGTTTTCCTTAAGACTTGAACGATGTTGCACCAGACACCACTAACCATCTTTCTAATCGGGAGGAAATCCCAGCTATTCCTTGTGGTATGGATGGATTCGATCACTTTAACCCACAACCTCCGTTTGTCCGCCAAGAACATCCATCCCCACTTAGCTAACAATGAAGTATTAATATTTTTCAACTTGCTAAGCCCAAGTCCACCACAGTTTTCAGGACGCGTAACCCGGTCCCACCCGACCTAATGAAGTTTCTTCGTCGTATTATCACCCCCCCCAAGGAAACCTTTTATTTTAGCCTAAAAAATTTTTATCACTTGGTTCAGGGCCTTATATAACGAGAAATAATAGTTGGGAAGGCATTCGAGGACCGATTTGATAAGGGTAATTCTACCCCAATCGAGATTAACGAAGCTTTCCATTTAGCTAACCTACAATCAAAAATATCGATGATCGGCTTCCAGTTTGCTATCAGGTTCATATTAGCATCAACTAACAACCCAAGGTACTTGAATGGGAAGCTACCAGCTTGACACCCCACCGTAGCAGCCATATCCTTGAGGGCAACTGAATCCATTCCTATCGCATAGATATTAGACTTACCAATGTTAATTTTGAGCCCTGAACATAGATGGAAAACCCGGAGGAACCGAACCACATTATTGATGTTATCCTGGGACCATTCCCCTAGAATAATGGCATCGTGGCATAAAATAAGTGCGAAACACATGGCCCATTGTTAGGCATTTGGATACCCCAAATAGCTCCTTCCCTCCTACCCTTTTCGATCATACATGAGAAAGCCTCTATGACCAATACGAAGAGAAATGGCAAGATAGGGTCTCCTTTCCTTAATCCTTTTGAGCATTGGAACTCAAAAGTAGGGGCCCCGTTAACCAGAATGGACGACCTGGCCGACTCAAGGACCCCTTTAATCCAATTGCACCACCTCAATGGGAACCCCATTTGAACCATTATGGAGATGAGGGAATTCCAATTAACGTTGTCAAACGCCTTCTCGAAATCAATTTTCAAAAAGAACGTTTTTTTCTTAAATCTTTTCCCCCAATTAACAATCTCATTGATAAGTAATGGCCCGTTAAGAATGTACGTACCTTTAACGAAGGCCGACCGAGACTCCAAAATCACCGTTCCTATCACCCTTTTCAACCTGTTAGCCAAAAACTTTGGAAGCCACTTTACTAATAATTCCGATAAGATTAATGGGTCTGTAATCTTTTAGCTCCACCAGGTCATTCCTTTAGGGACCAACGTAATAAACGACGAACTGCAACACACATTAAACACCCCATACTCGAAAAGTTGTCTAAAATCTGTTTGAAATCGCCCTCGAACAACTCCCAGAAGTGTTTTATGAATTTTAAGTTTATCTCGTCTGCCCCAAGAGCCTTATCACTCCAGCAATCATTGACCGCCTTCTTGATTTCCGATAACGAGGATGGCTCAACCAGAAACTCCTTATCAGCACCAGAGAGAGTTTTAAGACCTTCACAGCACAACAATGGTATTTACCCGTATTCCTCCTTAAATATGTCTCTGAAGAATCCCATAATTTCTTTTTTTAACTCTAGCCGGCTTCGTAACCCACCTGCCTTCGATCGTTAACCCCAGGATCTAGTTCGAAGCTCTTCTCATATTGACATGCGCGTGGAAGAATTTTGAGTTTTCGTCTACGTCAAGCGCCCATCTTGTTCTAGCTCGTTGTATCAAATCGTCGCCTTTATTATGTTCAAATTCAATCACAACTTTTTTGTTTTCTAAATAAGCTCACTCTTCTTCTTCTTCCTCTAAATCCCTCTCTTCCATAGCTTCCTCAATTTCTTCTAATTCCTCCTCCGCTTTATTGAAAATCTCTATCTTTTTTTTTGTTTTCGTCCCTCCACTCCTTCAAGAATTTTCTGATGGTAACAAACTTTTTCGTTAAACCGGTATCAGGAGGCCCAGAATAGATCGAATCAGCCACAACCTTCACCACCACTTCCTAATAACCTGGCTTCCCGATCTATGAGTTGAACACCTTAAACGGCTTGGCTCTGTAATTCTTCTTATTAATCGTGAGGATCAAAGGGCGATGATTCGAGTACATAGTGGGCAAAGCCTGCAGAACAGCTTCTGGATACTTGTAAAAGTATTCTGGGCACACTAAAACTCTATCAATCTTACTTAATTTTCTCCCGTTATCCCTGACACAAGTGAACCTACTACCTTTCATATCATATTCGACCAGACTAGCTTGGCATATGAAGTCATTGAAATTGGTGGCACATGAAATCTTGAACCTATAGTTCTTTAGCTCTTCCGGGATTCTGATGGCATTGAAGTCGCTGGCAACAACCCACATTCCCCGGAGCCCTTCCATCTTAGATCTGATCTCATTCCACAAAACTAACTTAGCCGAAGTTCTCTAAGGAGTGCACACATTCACTATATTTAGTTCTTCCCGTGACCCCTTTAAACAACCTTTAATGAGAATGAAATTATTATATTTCACTGAGAACTCAGCTTCAAAAGCCTTACTGTTCCAAATACATAGGAGACCCCCAGATAGGCCTGAAGACCCAAGGAAGTCCATACCGAAATCTTTGTTTCCCCAGAAATTGACAAAGTTAATATCAGATAAGTCCTCGTGTTTCATTTCTTGTACCATTATGAAATCAATCTTGTGCCTCTTCTTTAAACCCCTAATCCATCCATCTTTAGAAGAACCCCTGACCCCTCTAGCACTTAACGACATAATGTTCATGATCTAACCTCATTGATGCCTGCTTTCAAAATTGTTTCCTTCACCAGGTTGTTATGCTTGCTGAGGTTTGCACTTACCAGGTTTCCTAAGGACATAGTGGCTTCCATTTCCTTTTGAATCAGGCCATCTTCCAAGGTTCTCATTTGAGTGTCTTCTACAAGGATCTCGCCTGAGTGGCTAGCGTTTCCTTCTTCTATTGATTTTGCCTAGCACTTAGATCGAATTTAGCATTTTTTAATTCTATTGACGATCTCCATGGCCCCATAGTCTGATTGTTAGCTCCTGTTTTACTTATATGGACCCAACCCATCGAAGCACTAACATAGAAATGATCCTCCATAACAAATCTGGATCATTTTTTGGGTCTGTCTACACTTAATGGGCTAGCAGTTTTGGGCCCAGTCTTACGTCTGTCTTTTAGTAATTAAAAGGTTTTTTTTCTTTTCCACCTGTACCTGAGGCATAGAGGAGACAAAGAGTTTCTCACAACCTGTCCTTTGGGGATCTAAAATATCCTTGGTCTCCCCACCCATTAATACATCATTAAAAGTTGCCATACCAATGTTCGTCTCCCCATGCACGTTCGCTGGTTCACCTTCTCCAACACGAGCGTCTAACTTCGTAGGTGATCCCGTTTGTGAGTTATTGTCAACTTCCCAACCAATGCTGGGTTCCGGCGACTCGTAAGCGATCAAACATTCCAGGACCTAATCACTTTGTTCTTCCGTAATCCGAACCTGGAACCTTTTCCCTTTCCAACTTAACGTAACTGTGTCTGATATCAATCCCCGATGGTCCACCAGAATACCGACCTGGTTAACCGAAAGGTCCCTGACTTCCGGAGAAAGTTGAGAACAATGGACCACCTTGTTGTACAGACCCGCCATCTCATCAAACACCTTATTTTCAGCCAGGTGTAGTGGGACACCGTCAAATTTAAGCCAGGCAGTTCTTCCGTAAGGCCTTGATTGTCCTTCCCACATGTCAAGGGAGTTAAACCAATCATTCCAAACAGAATTACTATTGTAAAATTTCTATGCTTCAAAAACTTCTTTGAAAACAATAAGAACACTTAGGCCACCCACATAATAAACTTTGGTACCCAGTATGCCAGCCTTGACCAGGAGCTCGTTCATCGATGAAAGAGTGTTGACATCCCGGGATCTGCCAATCACCGCCTTCTCTTGAAATGCAAAGAAAGCACTGGTTTCTTCGTGAACCTCTATCACTTTCTTAGTCTTGTTTGATTCAGTCGCCATCGTGATGGGGGTTATTGGAGCCACCATAGCTCTGTAAGACATACCTTCTTTCCTGAAACTGTTCAAACTGGGATTATTCCTGACCTCCGTCTGTGGTTTCTTTTCCTGATCTGTCTTGACATCTTTAAGGACCTCCAACGTCCGTAATCCATTATTTTCCACATCAAACTTTGCTATATTAACTCTCAACTTATACTCTCCCATCTTCGCACCATTCAGAGCTCTCTCCAACTCCTTCGCATCCTTCACATCTTTCACATCCTTGAAGCTAAGGAACCCGAATCAATTCCCCATTTTGTCTCTCTTCCTGCCATCCTGGCAATGTACATACCGAAAACCTCTCCAAAAAGCTTAACAAAGTCCACGACATCCCAAGGGTTACAACCTGATGGCAGATTTGTAACATAGTACTTCGTGATGTTTCCTTCCTTCTTGTCTGTGTCCCAGTTGTTTCTCTGGCGGCCCGGAACGTCGACCTAGGGTTTTTCGTCTCTTCCTCTTCCACCTCCCATACTGCTCTTGAAAATGACACCAAATAAAACTAGATATTAATTCTACAACATTACAAATTAATACATATCTAAGTGATGTTATTCATAATCCCACATTATCAATTAATGATGATTCCCAAGTTGTTAGAAAAAATTGATAATAAGGCTTAGAATATTTTAGTTAGTCTAAATAACATTAACTTGTAAACATATGTTCATGTGTAGTTAATTTATGCAGAAGAATATAAAGCTCGTGTTGGGATTGAACCCTATCAGAGGAACAGATAATGAAAGCCAAAACTGGATCAGGGTAGTGGATCCAGAATAAGTAGATGTTATGTATACAAGTCTCTCCCCTTGAAAGTGGTTTCAACATCTGATAACCTCCAATCCACTAATCGTTACAACTGCTGATCAAGTTAAAGACTGATGAGGACTAAAGCCCTGCTGTTCAATCTACTGCTATGGGTCAAGCTCTGCTCGTTTATATCAAGTGCTGCTGGAGTCATAACAGTGGAAGGATTTAGCAGTAGTTTAGTTTATTCATATAATGTATTGTAATCAGTAGTTAGCATTAGCAGTGGTTGTATTAGATCAGTTGTTAGAGTTTGTTAGGAGGTTAGATGTCACTTTCATGGTGACGTCAGCAAAGATGCCACAGTGGTTTGTCCGTGCCTATAAATAGAACAGTACCTTGTACTGTTCTATCAGCTCTTCACCATCTTTCTTCCTGTACGAACAAATCACTGTGAGCTCAGGCTGAGGGGGAGGTTGTTACATGCATGCAATTGTAATCGTTGATGAAATAAATTCAATTATTCGGTTCTTTTTGAAAATGTGTGTTGAAAGCAATTCTCCTGTTTGATTGTGAAAAGTTTGTTATCATTTTTATTCCGCTGCACTACTTGTTCATTGTTCATCTTAATTCAAACATAAAACACAATCAAAACCAAACTCAGATCCTAACAATTGGTATCAGAGCCCGGACAGTTAAATTTGATTTAACAATCATTTTGACATAAATAGTTCTGCTCACAATCGTTGATACTGATAGTTTGTTCGTTTTGTTGAAAAACAGTGCAAGGTTTAATCACCATCAAAGTTGATTAATCAGTGCCTGTAAAACAACCAGGATGAGGTCACAATCACAAGATGATAAGAATAACATCGGCTCACTTTTCAAACCACCCATGCTTAAACGTAATGAATACAACATCTGGGAGAGAAGGATGGGTTACATCCTTGCTCAACAGAACACTGGATGTTGGATATATGTTGTTTTTGGGCCCCATGTTCCTATGGTGCCAAGTGCTGAGGATACAAAGAAGTTCGAACCTAAAAAACCTGAAAACTATACTGAAACTGACTTTCAAAAGTTCGAACTCGATGCCAAAGCATTTAGCATCATAGCATCTGCATTACCCAATGAAATCTATGCTGGACTGTTACATTGTAACAGTGCCAAAGAGTTATGGGATGCACTGAAGGAACAGTTTGGGGGAACGGAAGAAGTTATTGAAAATAATAGGGAAATTCTGAATCAGCAGTATGAAACTTTCTGTCACATCAAGGGTGAATCATTAACTCAGCAGTTTGAGTGATTCATTTGTCTCATTAGTGAGCTAAAACTTGTTAAAGTTACATTTCCAAATTCAACACAAAATAGCAGGTTTCTTAGATCACTACCAGAAAAATGGGATACCATAGCTTTTGTAACTAGAAATTCTGCTGAGTTCAAAGATCTGACCCTGACCCAACTTCATGGTAGACTCCTGACCTATGAAAGGGAGTTAAACCATAAAAAGAAGTTGCAAGAGTCTGGTAAAGTTGCTGATGATTATTCATTTGGCAGCACAGCTCTCTTTGGTCAGGAAGAATCTGGTAGCAGTAGTAAGGATCAGAGTTATGATCATTTTATTGATATAACTGCTGGTGGAAATTTTAACAACTCTGATTTTCTCACTCTGCAAATTATGCTTTTACTGCAAATTGTGAAAACCAGATGTCAGATAACTTGAGCTTTGAACTAAATGATTTACAGCACTTTGATCCCACTGATCTTGAAGAAATGGACATTTTGCATCAATTGGCATTGCTTAGTGTAAGAACAAGCAAATTTTACAAAAGAATAGGGAGAAAATTCCCAGGGTTACATGGGAATTTAAAAGTGGGGTTGGATAAGTCAAAAATCAAGTGCTACAAGTGCAATAGGCTAGGACACTTTGCTAGGGAATGTAGGAGTCGAACCACTGGTCCAATTGTAACTCATCCCAGCTCAAACCCTAGGCTACAAAATCAAAGCACTGTGCACTATTCTTATTATACCCCTGCTGCCCATGTAAACACTGCTCATTATGCAAACCCTGTTCCTGTGCATTATGTTCAAACCACCGTGCCTCAAATTCAGTATGTTCAGGCTCCTGTACCTCAGGTTCAAGTGCAACCCGTTGCACCACAACAAGCTGCACCACCAGCAGTGGTTCAACCAGATCAGCAAAGCTTTTTCACCCAAGGCTTTGTTGACTGGAGCAACTTACCTGAAGAGCTGGGGGATGAAAATTTTACACTCTATGCTACTAATGATGCTTCTAATGATGATTTCTGTCTTATGGCATTAGAGTCAATACCAGAAGAGCTGGATGCTGAAAAGGGGCAAACAAGTGCTGAAACAGTGGATGAAGTTGCTAAAGCAGTGGTTACTACTGTTGCTGGTGAACTACTGCTGGGAGAAAATTCAGAAACCCTGACTGAACCATTGGTTGACCCCTGGTCCAAAGAAGAAGAAAAGGAAGAGAAGGAGGAAGGTGAGAAAGAAGAAAGAGCTGATGAAGAAAATGATCATCAATGTGACTGTGCCATGATGGCTGCAGCTAAGGTATCATCTCAGGTTCTTGAAAATCTGTGTTCAGACAAGTGCATTATAGCATTTGCTAACATCAAAGAGTTGAATGAAAACCTTAGGGATAGAGTGTTGAATGATGAGGTCAAATTTGAAAAGTCTTTAAAAGAACTTAAAAACAAATTGGCTGAAAAAGAAAAAGAAATCTGCAGTCTAAAAGAAGAGCAAAGCATAACCAAGAACCAACTCCAAACTATGGTAGAAAAATACCAAGTTTGCAAAAAGGAGTTGGAATCCACCCAAATCACTTGTGAAAGATGGGTGGAATCTTGCAAAGGTTATGAGGTTATGCTTGAGAAACAGCTTGAAAGCAATGTCAAGTTTGGAATAGGATATAGAAAATATGATGATCTTGAAAACATTGTTGTCAAACAAGCTGGTTCATCTGAGATAAAACCAACCAACAAGAATGGCCAAGAAGTTAAGATAACTGACAAACTTGGTAACAAAATCACTCTGGAAAGATCTGTGGGGTCCTCAACATTTGAGGAAATTGAGAAATACCAATTTAAACCCACATGGTCTGATGAGTGTGACATTCTTGAAAATTTCAAGCCTAACCACTGATGGTGTCACAGCTCCAAAAGCAAAGGTCATTCCTATCAAAGACATCCCAACAGTGGTTCAAAACTCTGTTGCTAAGGAGTCTGAGAAAAGGAAGAAAAGAGAAAAGATCAAAAACCTGTTTTGTGATTTTTGTGAAAAGAAGAATCATCTAACAAAAGACTGTTTTCATCTAAAAGCATATGATCTAAACAAAACAAGTGTCATTGTACCTGCTGAAAGCTGCACCATCTGTGGTAAAACAAACCACAAAACTCAAGAATGTGTGTATCTCAAAAACTTTGATGTAAAAAAGAATGAGTACACTGCAAAAACATCCTTAAGTTCATCAACATCATCTGTCAAGTTCACCAAAAATCAACCACTGTTTGTGCCAGTCCAAACAGCTGTTACAAAACAGCTGAACCAAACATCTGTCTAAAGAGATGTTCAAGTGACTGATGCACCCCCTGCCAATCAATACAGAAGAGGCAAGGGACAACCACAATACCAAAGGATCCCACATGTTTATGAGGCTTACAAAAGGCCTTCTAAACCCAGGGTGAACAGGCATCCTTTTGGTTATCAGCAGATCATTGGGCAAGACCCCCAATAGTGGTTAGAGAAAAACATTCCTAAAACTGTCCAAACCACTGACTTAACCACTGTCCATCCATCGGAACTCATCCCAGACACTGTTGAGACCCCATCCAAAGCCTTATTGGCTTTGGAGACCCTAATGAACTAATCCTTTTACTTCATGAGCAGGGAGCTTCTGCATGCTTAGATAGCCTTTGGTATGTAGATAGTGGAGGCTCCAGGCACATGACAGGATGTAAAGCCCTACTCAAAGATTTCAAAATCCATGGAGGGGGTGATATATCCTTTGGAAATAATAGTAAAGGGAAAGTTCCGGGGTCTGGTACAGTACAATCTGGTAATGTAAAATTTGAAAATGTCAATCTGATAGACAATCTAAAATTCAACCTCCTGAGTGTTTCACAAATGAGTGATAAGGGCTATGGCTCATTCTTCACAAAGGATTGTTGTAGGATTGTTGGACCAGAAATGGTTGAAAAGATTGAAGCAATAATAAAAACTGGAAAAACCAAACTTGTTGCTCAAAGAAGTGGCAATGTTTATGTGGTTGATATGTCAAAAGAGAGCCCCAGAACTGATGCCTGTCTGTTCTCAGCTGCATCAAACAAAGAGACAGAATTATGGCACAGGAGATTGGGGCACACAAATCTCAAGACAATCACTGCCATTTCAAAACAGGGGTTAGTAAGAGGTTTACCTCAAAAACTGTTCACCTGTCCTGAGCATTGTGTTTCCTGCCTAAAAGGAAAACAACATAAAAGCTCTTACAAATCAATTGATGAGTCCAAAACAACCAAATGCTTGCAAATGCTTCATATGGATATGTTTGGCCTAGTTAAAGTCATGAGTCTTAAGAAAAAGAGATATTGTTTAGTTATTGTTGATGACTTTTCTAGGTTTACAAGGACTTACTTTTTACACTCAAAAGATGAGACTGCAGGCATTCTGCAAGACTTTGTGAAACAGGTTGAAAAGCAGTTTGACCTTCCAGTAAAAATCTTTAGAAGTGATAATGGCACAGAGTTCAGGAACAAGGAGTTAGATGATTTTTGTGTGTCAAAAGGAATTGTGAGGCAATACAGCATTCCAAGAACATCAGAACAAAATGGGGTTGTTGAAAGAAAGAATAGGACCTTGATTGAGGCTACCAGGACTATGCTTTCTGATTCAGGTTTGCCATTAACTTTTTGGGCAGAGGCAGTAAACACTGCTTGCTATGTCCAAAACAGAGTTTTAATCAACCCCAGGCATCAAAAGACTGCCTATGAACTGCTGTATAAAATAAAGCCATTGATTTCATATTTCAAGGTTTTTGGCTGCCCATGCTTCATTTTAAACTTAAAAGATTCTATCTCAAAGTTTGCAGCCAAAATTGATTGTGGTTATCATCTAGGATACTCAACCACTGCTAAGGCCTACAAAGTGTTTAACACAAGGACCAAAACAGTGGAGGAGACTTTGAATGTAAAGTTCAATGAACTTTCATTAATGAAAATCCCAGCAAACCCTGCAGAATTGTTTGATCTTGATAAATTTACTTTTGAAAATACTGCTGTCAAGACTAACAGTGCAGGTCCATCAAAGGATTCATCACCAGACTATGGGTATGAAATCATCATTCCTCAACAAAAGTCTATCAAAATGGGAAGAGCAGCAGATGTTCAAAACAGCTGTCAAAGCTCAACCACTGCTACCTCAACAGTTGTTGACCAAAGTAGCCCTTTAATCCCTGCTTCCACATCATCAAGCACTGTTGATAAAAGTCCTCAAACAATGGATCAAAGTCAGCATGTGTCCACACCATTACCTCCTATTCCACCACCTTTTGAAGCCACTGCTGGATCATCAAAGTCATCAGCAGTGGTTAGCTCAGATGATTCACAATCTGCAGCCTTCACCATTAAATGCCATTGTTCCATACCAAGGAGATCTTATCTTCTTGAAATCTCATCCACCTGACCAAATCATTGGCAACATCAATGAAGGGGTGCTCACAAGAAGTCAATCCCAAAACATTTGTCTTTTTGCTGGTTTCCTATCTTTTCATCAGCCAGTCAAGTACCAAGAGGCACTGAAAGACAACAGCTGGGTAGAAGCCATGCAAGAAGAGCTCCAACAGTTCAAAAGACAACAAGTATGGGAACTTGTACCACTGCCAGAGGGTGTAAGTCCTATTGGCACAAAGTGGGTCTTCAAAAATAAAACTGATGAAAGGGGCATTGTTGTCAAGAATAAAGCTAGGCTTGTGGTTCAAGGTTTCAGACAAGAAGAGGGCATTGACTATGATGAAACATTTACCCCTGTAGCAAGACTTGAAGCTATCAGATTATTTCTGGCCTTTGCTGTCAACCACAAAATCAAGGTGTATCAAATGGACATTAAATGTGCATTCCTCTATGGTAAGATTCAAGAAGAGGTTTATGTGTGTCAACCTCCAGGCTTTGAGGATCCATTTAATCCAAATCATGTCTACAAGCTAAATAAAGCTTTGTATGGTCTGAAACAAGCACCAAGGGCCTGGTATGAAACTCTTTCCACTTTCTTACTATCCATTGGGTTCACAAGAGGTAAAATAGATAAAACATTGTTTTTAAAATGGAGAGGAAAGGATTTGATGATTGTCCAGATTTATGTGGATGACATCATCTTTGGAAGCACATGTAATAAAATGTGTGAAGAGTTTAGGCAACTCATGACAGCTGAGTTTGAAATGAGTGCAATGGGTGAACTCCAGTGCTTTCTTGGTCTCCAAGTAAGGCAACTGCAAAATGGCACTTTTATCCATCAAGGCAAATATGCCAAAGAACTATTAAAGAAATTTGAGATGGATGATTGTAAGCCATGCAGTACACCCATTGCAACCAATAAAATAGTCATGTCTGATGAGAAGGATGAATTAGTTGATTAAACTTTGTATAGAAGCATGATTGGGTCTTTATTGTACCTAACTACATCCAGGCCAGACATCATGTTTGCAACATGTGTCTGTGCAAGATCCCAATCAGCCCCTAGAAAGTCAAACCTTATTGCTGTAAAAAGGATATTCAGATACCTAAAAGGTGCTCCCACACTTGGTATCTGGTATCCAGCTGATGGTAAAATTGAGCTTTTAGGTTTCTCAGATAGTGACTTTGCTGGATGTGACAAGATAAGGAAGTCCACTTCAGGAGGGTGCCAATTCCTAGGCAATTGCTTAGTGTCTTGGCAAAGCAAAAAGCAAGCAGCTGTTTCCACATCCACTGCTGAGGCAGAGTATATAGCTGCTGCAAGCTGTACAACCCAACTGCTTTGGCTTCAAAACCAGTTGCTGGATTTTGGTATCACTTCCTTAAAAACACCACTCATGTTGGATAGTCAGGCAGTAGAAAATATCATCAAAAATCCAGTTCCCATTCAACCACCAAGCACATTGACATCAGACATCACTTTGTGAGGGATTGCTATGAAAAAGGTTTGATTTCTCTGCACCATGTACCAACTAAGGATCAGCTGGCAGATGTGCTAACCAAAGCATTAGACACATCCACCTTTGAAAGCTTGATCTCTAGGATTGGCATGCTAAACATGGAATAACAGGCAAAATCCTGTTTTTCTATGAATAAAAGCATTAAAATGTTTTCAGAAAATCAAAGATCCATCGTTAAAAATAGCTAAAAAATGAATTTTTTCATTAAATCCTTAAAAGTCTGCCATAACCACTGTTATGTTCAAAAGTCTGTTCTACTTAAAGGTCTGTCCACTGCTGAAAGTCAACCCCTGTTCTCTCATTTCCTTGATAAGCATTGTTGTTCAAAATCAGTGTTTCTATCCACTGATATGCTATCCACTGATAGTAAAAATCACCCACTGCTCTCATTTATTACCGTTGCAACCATTGATCTTGTTCCATCAGTGGTTTTCATAAACCCACTTACCCTTCATTTCATCAGGGGTTGGCACGTGGATAGTACATAGCGGTCAGATCTTTTGTAACCGCTGCCACGTCAGCTTTCACTTTTTCCTCTATAAAACCGTTTCAAAACCCCAAACAGGGTTTTACTGTCGAATCGAATTCAAAAAAATTCCTTTCTCAAAGCAGTTTTCATCTCCTTCTCTCAAATCCTTCAAATCCTTCATCAATCTTCTTCCCCAAAATGACAAAATCAAAGTCATCTGCAAAATCCACTTCAAAATCATCTCCTAAAAAGACCACTCAAAAGGCTACACACATCGAAATACCTTACAAAGCACCTCATAATTATTTGGGTCTCCTTACAAAACCCGGCACCATCGATGCTTTCGATTCCATCATTGATATCATGTCTGCATCAAAGTACAAAACTTTGTTAACAGCAGATGCTCCAATTTACTTGAAAACCCAAAGAGAGTTTTGGAAAAATATTACCCTTGACAAACAAGGCGAAGATGTCATAGCCATTAACTCGTCTTTAATGGGTAAAGCAGTCAAAATCACACCACAATCCATCTCGGAAGGCTTTGAACTCAATGATTAGCAAGGTAAAACTTCTTTTCCCAAAAATGAGTTAAAAACTGATTTCCTTGAAAGGGGGTATGCAGACACAATAAAAAAGGATACCTTACAAAAAGGTAATTTTCCACCTGCAACAAGATTTTTGTTCCATACCCTGTTAATGTGTGTTTCAAACAAAACAACTTCTTTTAATGAGATACCATTAAAGATCCAAAAGCTGGGATATGCTATTCTACAAGATGAAGATTTCAACTACTCCCCGGAGATCTTTAATGATTTGGTTAAAAATATTGATAAAAAGCCATTCTTACTTTTTCCAAGATTTCTAAGTTATTATTTCGAAAAGAAATTTGGTAAGGATGATGCTCATGTAATAAAACAAGGTGACTCTTTTCAAATAAACAGCTTAACTGCTGAAACTTTTACAAGAATGTAAACACCTTGCAAAACACAAGCAGAGGTGCCTGAGCAGACTTTAGCAGCTACCACTGCTCCTCAGGTATCTGCTGCTGAGCCCACTGCTCAAGGTGATCATAGCAGTAAAACAACTGCTTTGAAACCCACACCTAAAATCACCAAAAAGCCAAAACAAAAGAAAACTTAAAAACACCCTAAACCTACCAAAAAGGCAACTCTGGAGGATGAGATACCAGAGCAACTGCCAGTGACAGCACAAAAGTCACAAGAAACCACTGCTGCTACTTCCTCACAGCAATTGGTAGAAATATCTCAACCCATAACTCCTCCTGCTTCTTCTAAAAAAGAACAGGTTGTACAAATACGGACACCACAATATGATGCTCTGGAATCACTTGCTTCCATCATCCACAGCCTAATGCCCGGGGCCAATTCTCTTTCTACACCCAACCTCACCTCCATAATTCCCCCACAAACAAAAATATTGTTGGATGCTCTTGATTTGAACCAGACACAAACCAGTCCTTCTCAATCACCTGTCAATGAGAACATACCTCAACAAATGACTGGGTCTGATGTATCAATCATTGCTAACCCACCAACAAGACCTGAGGAGGTTACACCCCTTGAGTTACAAGTAACTCTTGGTTGTAGTCCAAGTGAAGCAGCCACTATAAGTGTTGAACCCACTGGTTTGCATTTGGACAGTGGTTACATCAATAAGACTTCCTTGGAGGCAATTTCTTCTCTGGGAACACTTGTGTATCCAGTTTATATTGGGTCACTAAAAAGTGTCTCTCTTTTTGAAGGAAGAAGTCCCCAGTACCAAGACAAAGGGGCATCAGTGGATGACTTTTGGAATACATTTCCTGAGTCAACCACTGTTAGTGGGAAATCAGATGATCCTATTAAGTTGGGTGATGGTTTAATGTACCAAGAATTGATGGGTCGAATTGATAAACTTGACACTTCTGTTGCGAAAATTAAAGATATGCTGCAACAGTTGTTGAAAGTTCAAAAGGTACCACCAACTGCTGCTCCAGCTCAAGCACCTGCACAACCTGCACCTTCTGCAAATGAGTTATGGACCTTATTTCAACCACTACTCCAACAACAAAGACAATTGGCTGATCAGCAGCATGCAATACATGTTCAAATGCTGAGAAACATGATGGAATCCAGGTTTAAAGAAACCCAAGCTGACATCAAGGCTATCAAGGACCACATACTGAATACCACTGGCACTGCTCCTCCTAGTGTTCTCTTTATTGATAACCCCCACCAGATAATGCTAAAAAAGGGGAGAAAATCAAGCAGTGGAAGAAGAAAGGAATTGAAGATGGTCTTTACATTAAGCCTCAACAAGACAGTATGCTCAAAAACATCCCTTTGCCAGATGGATCCAAAAAAGATTGATGTTAACACTAATGCTATTGCTGATGCATTAGCTGAGGTAAAAAGGGATAGAAAGGCTAAGGATAATGCCAGGTGGGAACAGGAGAAAAGAGAGTTTATGAAGCTGAATGTGCAGGGTCCTTCTGAACCTACGGATGATGAAAATCCTAAGGAAGAAAAGAAGAAGCCCATTAGACAAGTGAGGCAACCCAAACACACACCATCCAGAACCACAAAGCATGCCTCCAAACCACCTACAAAAGGCTCCAAACCTAAAACTTCCACCCAAACAGCTGTTGTAACTCCTGTTGCATCAACAACTGCTGATACTTCAGTAGTTTCAATAACTTCCAGCCAAACACCTGCCATCACTTCAACACACACCAATTCAACACACACCACAACCACAACCACTGCCTTACCACCACCACCAAAAATCACTTCACCACCAAAAACAACCTCACCACCATCACCTCCTGCTAAAAGGCAAAAGACATCAGATGTTACAACATCTGTTGTAATGACAACAGTGGTTGAAACACCATTTGTTTCAACAACTGTTAGTCAGCCACCTTCCACCACTCAAATCACCACCACTGATCCACCCAAAACATCATCAGCCTCTCCTATACTAAAAAGGAGAAGGATATTTATACCTGATGATGACTCTCCATCACCACCACCAACATCCTCACAATCTCTTTCACTTGTTAATATCCCAAACCCTGTTCCTCTCTCATCAGCTCAAGTACAGCAGCCAATCACTCCCATCACTCCTGCAGGATTTCAATATCCTCTTGAACTTATTGCAGTCAGAGAAGAGATCAAATCCTTCTACTTTGAGGATGATCCTGCTAAAAGGAGGTTGCCATCAGTTGAAGGATATCCTAGGCCTAACAACATTGAAGAGTACTTGAAAGTTAAGGCTCAACAGGCAGAGGATATCTCCAAAAGAAACTCTCAAGGCAAAACTGACAAAGAAATTCAAAGGCATTACCAATTTCTATTCACTCAAGTCAGATCCTTAGAGCAGTTTCCAAAGAATGTTTGTCAGCAACTATCAGAAAGAGCAGATGAAACCCTCAGAAAAGACTACATTGAAAATATCATGGCTTCTAAGAAGTATAAGGGGGAAAACATATGTACAAAGAGTGGACCATTCCTGAGCTTGAAAAAGAAGCAGCCAGGATTCAAGAAATGATTAAGAATAAGGTCAAACACACTCCTCCTGATTGGTCAAAGTACAAAAAGAATGTACCTGAAAAGACATTAGATCTGAAGAGAATGAAAGAGGAACTAATTGCAGCTGATTATGGGTCTAAAAATCAAGTGATGAGATGGAAAGAAGACAAAGTCCGGACCACCTACAAAAGGTTGGAGGAACTAAGAAAGAAAGATCCAAGGGTTCCACAAAAACCTGACTATCCTGAAGCAGAGGTTTCAATAAGACCACCAAAGCTGCAAATCAGCAGATCCACTGCTCCAACTGGTGCTGCCATCTATAAAAGAAGACAACAAAAATAGTTGGATGTTGAAACAGTGGAAGAAATGATGGCAGGAGATGACCTTGTAAAAGAGGGCATTAAAAGGATGATTGAAGAAACTCTTGGATTGAATCAACCTGCAAATACTGCTCAGTCAGTCATCACAAGGCCAACATCTCCAAACTCCTCATCTAATAAAAATCTCCCAAGAAAACCACCAGACTCAAAAGTACTAAAGTGGAAAACTGAAAAACATACCCATGTACTGACTGTGATCAAGTCTAGTGGAGAAGTGAAGAAAATGACAAGGGAACAAGCACTTGGCCTAAGTCTTGAAGATTTGCAGGATCTCCTTGATCTTCCACTGTGCAGGGATGAAGATGACACAGATGCCTTAGACTTTGAGTTACAACTCAAAGGCCAAATAAGGGAACTGTTGACGAGGCAATAAAGATCTACAAATAATGAAGGGTTTTGGCATTATCTGTTCCAGGGGGAGATTGTTGGGATTGAACCCTATCAGAGGAACATATAATGAAAGCCAAAACTGGATCAGGGCAGTGGATCCAGAATAAGCAGATGTTATGTATACAAGTCTCTCCCCTTGAAAGTGGTTTCAACATCTGATGACCTCCAATCCACTGATCGTTACAACTGCTGACCTACAACTGCTGATCAAGTCAAAGACTGATGAGGACTAAAGCCCTGCTGTTTAATCTACTGCTATGGGTTAAGCTCTCCTGGTTTATATCAAGTGCTACTGGAGTCACAACAGTGGAAGGATTCGGCAGTAGTTTAGTTTATTCATGTAATGTATTGTAATCAGTAGTTAGCATTAACAGTGGTTGTATTAGATCAGTTGTTAGAGTTTGTTAGGAGGTTAGATGTCACTTTCATGGTGATGTCAGCAAAGATGCCACAGTGGTTTGTCCGTGCCTATAAATAGAACAGTACCCTGTACTGTTCTATCAGCTCTTCACCATCTTTCTTCCTGTACGAACAAATCACTGTGACCTCAGGCTGAGGGGGAGGTTGTTACATACATACAATTGTAATCGTTGATGAAATAAATTCAATCATTCGGTTCTTTGTTGAAAATGTGTGTTGAAAGCAATTCTCCTGTTTGATTGTGAAAAGTTTGTTATCATTTTTATTCCGCTGCACTACTTGTTCATTGTTCATCTTAATTCAAACATAAAACACAATCAAAACCAAACTCAGATCCTAACAGCTCGCAATCTCCCTAATTTTTCTTTAAAAACTAAACCATTAATTCAAGTATATGGATATGTTGGTTCTTCTAGTTGAGAGTTAACTTAGATTCAAATAAGACGACTACTTTGTTTTTCTTTTCAATCTTTCCGAGTGTTAACTCAATAGTAAGATCTCAAATCTTGCAAACTCCGCCACCATCTCCCCCCATTTACTATCCGACGACGACCCACAACCCAAAGGAATTCTAATTTCAAGCCTCTTTAGCGTTAGCACTCCTTCCTTCGAACAAACAACCACTCCAGTTGTTGCTTTTTAGTATATACAATAACTTGTTGCAGTGAGTCGATTCAGGCGTAGAAAAAAAAGCACGTAACAACGGTATATTTTTACATGTGCGTCCAACGGTTTAAAAAAAACCAAAAAATTTCAAAACGTTTAACGCAACTAGTCAGTTCAAAAGTAATGTTACAAAAATTAATTTCGAAATGTAGATAAAAATAAAGAATGTGCAGCGCTAATATTATCAACTATATCTAAAAAGTTAAAACATGTAAAAAATCATGACATCGTAATAGAAAATTCGTTTAAAACTTAAAGCTATAACTTTATTAAAGTTCGGGGAGTTGTGTAAATGATTTAAGAAGGGTAAATATAACTATATTAGAGTTCAGGGGATGCATGATAAATTCGTTAAAACTCAAGGGGTAAGAATGTAAATTAGTTTAAAAAAACCCAATAAATCTAAGGGGACAAAAGTGTAAGAACCACAACATTTGTGGTAATAAAAAAAAGAAAAATTTGTCTTTTGTAATACTCATAAATTGTAACACCCAAAACTCGAATTTTAAATTCAAGTAACACATTTCCATATGAGTATATCATGAAATAAAATACTAGGCTAACATCCCATTTCAGATGAAATTATAAAATATTATTTTATAATTCGTTGGGAATAATTAATGAGGGAAAATAACTTGTGGGTAGCAACATATTGTAACGGAATGTATGCTAGTAATATATGTCGATAAATATGATGGGTTCGGTTCTGGGAAATACAGCTACCTCAAATTGTGACTCGCCCGAACTTGAAGGGCCATTGTCGTAAAAATCAAACATGAGGGGAGTATTATGTAAATAACCAAAGTCCAATGTATAAAAGCCCCTTTTTGGCTCATTTTGGGGAGAATTTTCTCTCAAGTTAGAGAGAGAAATAAGAGAGAGATAACTAGAGAAAGAGGGGTGGCGGGTGGTGGCGTTTGGCGGCAATTCGCGGTGGCATGTGGTGGCCTGAGGTGGTCGGAGTTGTGAGATTTAGCCTGGAACCAATTATCGATGCTACGAACGTAATGGTAAGCTCCGATTTCCTTAAATCCTTGCTGAAAGTTGTTAAAATTGTATAAATCAAACCTGTCCAGAATGTTATACTATAACCCAGTTACAAAGAACCGGACGATCCGCGAAATCTAACCGTTGTAACAGTTTGATTTTTTTACATAAGGTTCATAACACTTATATGCTCATTTTGAATGGTGGAAATGAGAAATAAAGTTGTTTAAGCTCGACTTTGGAACCCATTTTCAAAGCTCTTCGTATTCCCTTTTTAGTTAAATTATATCATAGTAAATTTTATTTTCCCGAAGATCTGACCGTTGGATTGAGCTAAAGTTTTGAATGTAGCTTTTTGGCATATGGATATTTAATACCTTTAAAGGAAATTCTGATAAGAGATTGGGAACTATAGTTTTGAAACTGAACAGTTTATAACAAATTTCTTATACGAAAATAAGAAAGTTAAGGGTGTTGTATGGATGGTCTAATTGTATTGCATGTGCAATCCGTGACTAGAGAAACATTTATGAAGTTTGATGTTATGAACTAGGAAGGTAGGAATAAGATACTTGTATAATGTGCTTAGAGAATAGTATGCACATCAAGTGTTTGAGGAAATGTCTAAGTGAAGTTAGAAGGTGAATTTGTATGCAAGAACTTGGTAAAAATGTGATAATGATGTAATAGTTATTAAACTTACATGAGAAAGGTGTAATTGATTGAACTCATGTGGGTAATCTTGTTGATTTTATGATTGTGTAGAAATATGCATTAGTGGTTGTACTATATGCTTTGAAGGTGTGATGCACACCATACGTGGGATTAATTGCTTGATTATGATTAGTAAATTGTAAGACCCTACTTGATTTATATGAGTTTTATATACATATTTTGCCTATACCAGTGTAATTATCACAACTTCAACACTTATAAATACTCATTTGTTAGAACGTTTTACGATTTACAACAGTTCAACATAAATTAAGTATATTCATCGTTTAAAAATATACGACGACAAGTAACACGGAAGCTTAAATTCTTGATCGTGTTCGGTTCCTTGGTGTGCTTGATCGTCCTCTGGTAACTTCATTATACCTACATTTCATAGAAACATGAAATGAGTTATTCCTATGGTGTATATAATGTATATAACCAAGTCCGTAAGCCGAAGCAACAAATAAAAAAAATTCAGCTGTTAAGCCTGTCGCGGGCCGCGAAAGGCATCTCTGTTTCTCTTGCGGGCAGCGAGGGGCCTTGCATGTCGTGCAGGACATGTATTCCTCCGTTGCGTGGCGCGAGGGGTACATGTTTCCAGCAACTTTACTTGAAAACCTACATTTCTCCAGCCAACTTAATTTTTTACGAAAACAGACATAACTCATTCGTTATTGATCCGATTTAGGTCACGTTTCTTCCTACGTAATCGTAAATTTATTCTCCATCATATGGAGTTAAAATCCGACATCCGGATTTATAAAATTTAAGACTTTTCTGCATTCGGCTTATTACCTTTTTACAAAGTTTTGACCCGTTCATGATTTTATCAAAACAAACATGTTTGTTTCTATCAGTTTTCTCATGAACATTATATTATAACTATTTCCTATCATACAAGGTTCAAAATCACGGGTTTAGTGTGTTCTTAACCCGTTTTTGCTTATATACTTATTTTCATGATTTTATCAAAACAAACCTATTTGTTTCTATCAATTTTCTCATGAACATTATGTTATAACTATTTCCTATCATACAAGGTTCAAAATCACGGGTTTAGTGTGTTGTTAACCCGTGTTTGCTTATATACTTATTTTGACCCCTTAATGGTATTTAAGTACTTTTAAGCACAAATCGCGCTCATTTCTTATTTGCATCATAATTCCACATTTCCGTATTGATTAGTCTTCCACCACAACTATAATTGTGGTGGATTTAATGTGGTAGACTACTTTTTCCAAGTTCTATCTCTCGGTTTGTCTTTTTACGACAAAGATGCATTTTAAGGCATTTGTCTCACAAGGATCATTCCTTTCACTTTTACACTTATCCTAATGATTCACTTGATCGAAATGCTTATTTTTAACCAACCCGTAAGGGTCGTTTGATTGATCTATGGATCAAGGGCGTTTTAGTCCATTTTAACCTTTCATTTACGACCAAGGACCTTAAAGGCATGTTTGACCAATATCTCTCTTCTTAACTTTGATTTTGTTTGAATAGTCATTCTGTTTTCAAAACACAATGACTATACTCTGAATCATTCTGTTTACCTATTAAAGTAACCAAATGTCTATTTTTGACTTTGAACTCTCATAGAACTTCAAGTTCTAAATGAGTAATTAACCTATTACACATACCTGACTCGGATAAATATATTGACCCGTTTTATACTTTGCTTTAATAACTGCTAATTAATAGCGACTCGAATATCCATTAGATATTTTCTCCTGTAAGCACATAACTCGACAAATAATCATTAGTCGATATTGTCAAAGGGGGATATCGTCACCTTTTGACCCGTTGGTCTAAGTGACCGTTTATCTTTGCGATATGATATTTATTACCATCCCATCTACTTGACTCGCTCCGAATTACATCATATGGTCATTTTACTTATAACCCATTTCTTAACTCTTTTGACCCATTATGGCTTACGCCATAAAGTGTCTTTCAAAAACTAACGTTTATTGTCAACGCGTGACCAAATTACCGTTTTGCCCTTATTATTCGTTTTGGCTTACCTTATAAGGTAACCAAAAAATTCATTTTCTATTTGTTATAGCATAACCGAATAATCAATTTAATCCTTTTTTAACCATCGATATGGTTTCTTATCATTTTTCGCTTATATTGTTCCATACGACTACACGTCAGAACATCACTTTTCAAATGTTTATCCATCTTATCCATAATCAATACAATAAGATATATTCTATGAATTAACAAGAGTGTAAGCTTTACTTACCTTGCATCCGAATTATGTTTTTCCTTCATTACTTGATTCGTTTGACCCGCTTCCTTCCCAGGCTTCCACCTAGCTTGTTAAGCGTCAAACTACCATTATAATTTGTAAGATGGTTATATTAGTCATAATCATTCGCGACTATTTCATCCTACAATTTTATGTCGAATTTATCATTCGATCACATTAAAAGTCAAACTGCCTATTGACATAAGTATTTACACGATGTAGCTCAACTACTCGTTTAATTACTTTGTCAAGTATCCGGTAAGCATTATTCTTATACTACCGTTTTAACTACTTATTCAATCAAGTTATTGAAATCCTAACTCATTGAATTATCACTATATCAATCATTCTTAACACATGATGATATCAAACATCATTTTAATTTATCATCATTTTCATTTTATCATACAAAAACCCATTTCATAGTAAGTATGATTATATACTCAAACACACAATTTGTTCAAGTAGTTCCTTATTAGTATCATGTATGATGATTCTAAACACAATTATATCATCCATTTCATCATATGATTAAAACCCACTTATCCTAGTGTGGTAAATCATCTAAACATTCAATTCATAGCATCGTATGTATAATTTTCACTTAGGGTTTTGTTCCTAAGCAAGTATACATCACTAATTCAACCATAGCTTTCATAATCCATACATAATTCGCGATTATGATGTTTCTTCAAACTTCACAACTTCACAAATCATTAAAATTTTACATACCTTATGATCCCCTAGCTTGGGTGATCATTAATTCACGTTCAATTGTGAATTTGAGTTTCGTTTGAGCCATCAATTTGATGATTTTGTTGAAACTTACGGTTTTGGCTCCAAAAGAGTCTCCTGCTCGTTCATAGAACACACACACTAAGTGTGTGTTATGTTCTAATTTTTTTTATATTTTAACTTTCAAGTTATCCAACCTTGGCCCCTCATGTTTGGTTAGTTATTAAGTAGGCCACAACCTACTTATTCTTAACAATATTCCCACTTATTAACCAGGTTAAACATTCCTAGTTAACTAAGTGGGTTTGGGGAAATTTATGACTAAGTTTATTTTAAGTCCCGTTAACTCAGGCCTTCTATAAACTTTATTTCAACAAAAGTCTTTATACAACTTTATTAAATATTAGGTTTATTTATTTAAAATCCTAATATTCACTGGGTTACTTTTACCACTGACGGTACTTTACCCGTCTCTTAGTATTAACGTTGTTTGATTACCAAACCCATTTTCGGAGTGTTACAAGTCTACCCCCTTAAAGAGGTTTCGTCCTCAAAACCTTTCGTACTTAGTTCATTGAGTTTAAACTCAATGCACTTGATCTCGGTAATCATTTGAGCATTGCTCATACTTTAACCATTTGTTACTTTTACCAGAAAAGTATGGTAATACCTTTTTGGTTACAAAGCATATACGTATCTCATATGAAATAATGCAACTCAGAATAACACAATCTCGTTATTTCAACCGGTTTGGTTAACTTAGCGAAATCCATCGCTTTTATACTTTCAAATTCTTCATGAATATGTTATTTTAACCCGTTTAGAGGCTTTTACTGAAATCTTTCACTTTTAAAAAACAAACTCCTTTGTTTGTGAACTTATTTATTCGGTTCATTCATACGGAATCCACCGCTTAAGAACAAGCCGAGTTTCTTGATTTTTTATCTTAATTATTTAATATAATTCAATAGATGATATTAACGTAATTCTATAAAGTATATAACCACATACTTATAGCTTTATCTTTCAATCATGCTTTTGCTCGATTTGACTTCCTGACACTTCATTTGGGTTATCTCATGATCCCTCAATATAGGTGATCAGTATTTTCTGTTAGTGAGGTCTCATGGGCCGCCACTTTTATCTTGTGTCTATATACCTTTCTTGTTTACTTGACCGAGTTGCCAAATTTGGCCACTTGGTTATACAAGTTTGTCAATTATGTTTATTCTACGCTAATCTCATAATAAATAGCGTATTATACAAACTCTTAACCGGTCTCACTAACTAGACTTATTAGTCTATTTACTTTATACCCATGGCCCGGGCTACAATGTGATTATACTTCACATTACTTTCCTTGACCGTGATCACGTCACGTCATGTCTAAGTTTATATCAACCTTTCATTATCGAAAAATATTTCTTTTCGAATGTATCATCTTGCACCTATCGGTGTCAAGACCTGTATCTTTTAATATTTACAATTTCAATTCATATCAGTATATTCATATTTGTGAAAACATTGTTTCTTACTAAAACTAAAGTTTTAGTTTAGCGTCTTCTCTTTAACTTTTGTCAATTACTCATATCTAGATATTGACAGTTAAGAATTTATTCTTTTTCATTCTGATTTTACGCGGGGATTCTCAACCAGTTCCCTTGCTTTGTCTTTTTATTCATGACCCGTGGGTCATTTTGGTCCATTTCCCGACTCTATGACTTATCAGCCGTCATTATGCGTCAATTTGTTTCACACTTACCGTTATCCAGCTTGCTCCTACTTATGCCATCCAGTATTATATTGTATTTAATCCGTTTGACTTGTTTGTGTGAAATCTACCACTTGTGAACAGTCAAACTTTGTTCTTTATTCTCCCCATTCAACCTTAAAATAGTTGAACATACTTATAAGAATTTCTAATTGCAAATTTTTTTAATAGTCTTTTTGTTATAACTCATAATCCGAGTCCTTTGACTTTTAAATAGGCTTCCTACGACATGTGTTAACACACGTAATTCGTTAACTATATCGGTTCTTTATTACTTTATTTGGGGTAGTGTGCGTTACATGATATCCCTATGTGTTGTTTTAACACTATATTATACCAGACCGTCAATATACATAACAACTTACCGGATTGTGCGATCAAGTCTCAAACCAAACACTTTACTCTTTAACCTTGAGCGCTGATTACCAACTTGTAAGACCCTACTTGATTTATACGAGTTTTATATATATATATATATATATATATATATATATATTTTGTCTATACCAGTGTAATTATCACAACTTCAACACTTATAAATACTCATTTGTTAAAACATTTTACAATGTAAAACATTTCAACATAAATTAAGTATATTCGTTGTTTAAAAAGATATGACGAAAAGTAACGCGGAAGCTTAAATTCTTGAACATGTTCGGTTCCTTGGTGAGCTTGATCGTCCTCCGTTAACTTATTTATACCTACATTTCATAGAAACATGAAATGAGTTATTCATATGGTGTATATAATGTATATAATGTATATAACCAACTCCGTAAGCCGAAATAATAAATAAATAAAAAATTTTCAACTGTTAAGTCTGCCGCGGGCCGCGTCAGGCATCTTTGTTTCTCTCGCAGGCCGTGAGGGCCTTGGTTTCCAGCCACTTTACTTGAAAACCTGCATTTTTCCAGCCAACTTAATTTTTACGAAAACGGACATAACTCATTCGTTATTGATCTGATTTAAGTAACGTTTATTCCTACGTGATCGTAAATTTATTCTCCATCATATGGAGTTAAAATCCGACATCTGGATTAACAACATTTAAGACTTTTATGCATTCGGCTTATTACCTTTTTACAAAGTTTTGACACATTCATGATTTTATCAAAACAAACCTGTTTGTTTCTGTCAGTTTTCTCATGAACATTATGTTATAACGATTTCCTATCATACAAGGTTCAAAATCACAGGTTTAGTGTGTTCTTAACCCGTTTTTGCTTATATACTTATTTTGACCCGTTAAGGGTATTTAAGTACTTTTAGGCACAAACCACGCTCATTTCTTATTTGCATCACAATTCCCCATTTCCATATTGATTAGTCTTCTACCACAACTATAATTGTGGTAGATTTAATGTGGTAGATTACTTATTCAAAGTTCTATCCCTCGGTTTGTCTTTTTACGACAAAGATGCATTTTAAGGCATTTGTCTCACAAGGATCATGCCTTTTGCTTTTACACTTATCCTAATGATTCACTTGATCGAAATGCTTATTTTTAACCAACCCGTAAGGGTCGTTTGATTGATTTATCGATCAAGGGCGTTTTGGTCCATTTTAACCTTTCATTTACGACTAAGGACATTTAAAGGCATGTTTGACCAAAATCCCTCTTCTTAACTATGATTTTGTTTGAATAGTCATTTGTTTTCAAAACACATTAACTATACTCTGAATCATTCAGTTTACCTGTTAAACTAACCAAATGTCTATTTTTAACTTTGTCTAACTCTCATAGAACTTCAAGTTCTAAATTAGTAATTAACCTATTACACATACTTGACTCGGATAAATATATTGACCCGTTTTATACTTTGCTTTAATAACCACTAATTAATAGCGACTCGAATATCAATTAGATATTTTCTCCTGTAAGCACATAACTCGACAAATAATCATTAGTCGATATTGTGACCCGTTGGTCTAAGTGACCGTTTATCTTTGCGAGATGATATTTATTACCATCTCATCTACTTGACTCGCTCCGGTTTACACCGTACGATCATTTTACTTATAACCTATTTCTTAACTCTTTTGACCCATTATGGCTTATGCCATAAAGTGTCTTTCTAAAACTAACGTTTATTGTCAACGCGTGACCAAATTACCATTTTGCCCTTATTATTCGTTTTGGCTTACCTTATAAGGTAACCACAAAATTCATTTTCTATTCGTTATAGTATAACCGAATAATCAATTTAATCCTTTTTTAACCATCGATATGGTTTCTTATAATTTTTCCCTTATATTGTTCCATACGACTACACGTCGGAACATCACTTTTCAAATGTTTATCCATTTTATCCGTAATCAATACAATAAGATATATTCTATGAATTAACAAGAGTGTAAGCTTTACTTACCTTGCATCCGAATTATGTTTTTCCTTCATTACTTGATTCGTTTGACCCGCTTCCTTCCCAGGCTTCCACCTAGCTTGTTAAGCGTCAAACTATCATTATAATTTGTAAGATGGTTAGATTAGTCATAATCATTCACGACTATTCCATCCTACGATTTTATGTTGAATTTATCATTCGATCACATCATTGGTCAGTTTGACTTTTAAAGTCAAACTGCTTTTTGACATAAGTATTTACACGATGTAGCTCAACTACTCGTTTAAGTACTTTGTTAAATATCCGGTAAGCGTTATTCTTATGCTATCATTTTAACTACTTATTCAATCAAGTTATTGAAATCATAACTCATTGAATTATCAGCATATCAATCATTCTTAACACATGATGATATCAAACATCATTTTAACATGAATTTATCATCATTTTCATTTTATCATACAAAAACCCATTACATAGTAAGTATGATTATATACTCAAACACATAATTTGTTCAAGTAGTTCCTTATTACTATCATGTATGATGATTCTAAACACAATTATATCATCAATTTCATCATATGATTAAAACCCACTTATCCTAGTGTGGTAAATTATCTAAACATTCAATTCATAGCATCATATGTATAATTTTCACTTAGGGTTTTGTTCCTAAGCAAGTATACATCACTAATTCAACCATAGCTTCTATAATCCATACATAATTCGCGATTATGATGTTTCTTCAAATTTCACATCTTCATAAATCATCAAATTTTACATACCTTATGATCCCCTAGCTTGGGTGATCATTAATTCATGTTCAATTGTGAATTTGAGCTTCGTTTGAGCCTTCAATTTGATGATTTTGTTGAAACTTAGGGTTTTGGCTCCGAAGGAGTCTCCTGCTCGTTCATAGAACACACACACTAAGTGTGTGTTATGTTCTAAATTTCTTTTTATATATTAACTTTCAAGTTATCCAACCTTGGCCCCTCATGTTTGGTTAGTTATTAAGTAGGCCACAACATACTTATTCTTAATAATATTCCCACTTATTAACTTGGTTAAACATTCCTAGTTAACTGAGTGGGTTTGGGGAAATTTATGACTAAGTTTATTTTAAGTCCCATTAACTCAGGCCTTCTATTAACTTTATTTCAACAAAAGTCTTTATACAACTTTTATTAAATATTAGGTTTATTTATTTAAAATCCTAATATTCACCGGGTTACTTTTACCACTAACGGTACTTTACCCGTCTTTTAGTATTAACTTGGTTTGATTATCAAACCCGTTTTCGGGGTGTTACATAAATGGCAAAGTACTAATTATGAAATGTGTGGAATTACTATCCAGTAAAGATGGTAGAGTTATGTTAAATTGGCTAACTTTCAATGTAGTTGTCAATTGTAGGATCATGAGGGCATTAGTATGTGTAGAATCGACCATGTGTTTATATGTGCATATAACTAGGTGATCATGTAGTTGTATATGCCACACAACGTGAATATGAAATGTGCATGAAGTTGTTATTATGGCCTGCCATATCGATATGAGTGTGTGTTCATAAGTTGGAAGGGGTGTGCAAAAAACCGAATTAACCGATCCATAACCGAATTAACTGACAAAACCGAACCGAAAAAACCAAACCAAATAAAAAACAGGTGGGTCAGTTAATGGTTTTATTGAAAACCGAAAGTAGCGGGTCGGTTATGGTTATCATTTTTTCCATACCTACCATAATCGAACCGAACCGACATGTAATAAATCTTTATAGAATTTAGGACTTTTCACCATATTTTTAATATTTGATGTTTATGACTAAATATTTTTAGTACTTATAGGTTTTTCATATCATTTTATGGTTTTGGTTGAATGTTTATTTGAATTTATGGAATGTATCATGTCACTTTATTTTAATATTCGATAATAATTGGTATTAATATTATAGAATATATGTATTTTTTAATACTATGTAATATACTAATATATACAAATATGCAATAACAATTTATTCCATGTTAAAAAAATAAGCTATTTTTAGCTAAGCTAAATACACGGTTAACCACCCATAACCGACCCGCTATAACCATCAAAACCGAATAACCATAACCATCATAACCGATCGGTTATGGTTATCCAATAACCGACATCGCGTTTATGGTTATGGTTTTTGGTCAAAACCGACCCATGCACACCCCTAGTTGGAAGTCATATGCTAAGAAGGTTGACTTTCTAAAAGTCAACAATGTATACATAGCATAGTTAGGAATTGTGACACAAATGTAAGATTTGGGGGATCATACGACATGTGTTAGTCCGATTATGTCTTATGTATGATGACGTATTGGATTTCGTTGATGTTGAATGATGTGATTATCGATTCATGTCTTATGCATATTAATGATTGACTAATAAACGTCAATGTAACTAAGGATTTGAAATGAAAGTATTATGAATGAATATGCATGCTAACGATGTTGTGCATAGGATGACATGAAATGATAGGAATCACATTAGCATGGACTCAAGCGCAGAAGGCTACGGGTCAAGAAGAGACAAGGAAACAAGCACGGACACGGACGCTTGAGGTAAGTGATTACCGAACCCACTTATTAATTTATTTAAATGAAGTTAGATATGCTTATTATTGGGAATCATAAAAAGGATAGGAATGTATTAGTCATATCAAGGTAAGAATGACGAAATTTGATTATATGTAGTAACTGATGTGCTTAAAATACAACATATAAATTATATCAAATACGACGTAAAATCAACCCCTTTTTAGTACTGATGTTGAAAAAAGCTTGGTTTTCTGTTCCTTTTTAATATTTAGGGACAAAAGAGCTTAAATGTGCAAAAGGAGCAAAAAGACAGCAAAAACCAACATAAATACAAAGAAGGAGGAATTTACGTAACTCGCCAAGCCTCGATTCATATCCAAACCATAAAATAGTAAGAACAGAAGACTTGACACGGGGCCGTGTCCGAAGATGGATGTTTTGCAGAAGAAAAGACAACTGCAAAAGACAAAACTAGCAGCCGACACGGGGCCGTGCCAAGCCAACACGGGGCATGGTCAACTCAAAGATTTTCAGAATCTGCGATAGTACAATAAGTACTTTGGCCACGGGCCATGCCATTGACACACGGGGTCGTGTTAGTACAAGACCTGACAAACAGCTAATGAGGAAGAGAGAGAGATGACCTCGGGTCATGCCAGCCAGGCACGGGCCATGCTCAAACTTCTAAAGACCACTATAAATAGAAGTGCTTGGTTCCACTTCAAACCATCCCTTGGCAAACTACTTCTCTCTCACTTGCCACCACTCCACCACCACTACAACATCATCATCCACCACCATCATCCATTTTCCATCTTTTAGAGTGTGTGTGTAGTCTCGGGATCTAAGATTGATCGTAAGAATCTTTGTCAAATAAAGGCCTTGCTTGGCTAAATTCTTACATCACTTGGTGAAGACATATATTTTATGTATTTCTTTTATGATTTCCAATCTTTGGCAACTTTTTAATTAGGTATGTATTAATGACTATAATAATTAGTTTTTTTTTTATATTGAAGGCGAATTTATTCAACCATTATTCATATGTTGTTTATTCACATATTCATGTCTTTACGGTCAATATAAAGCATGTTAACTACTTGGAAGGGGGTAGAAGGGTAGTTAGGTAACTCTATGTCTCGTTCAGTGTATAGATCCTGCGAGGGGGTAGAAGGGTACTGAGAATAAGAAACCACTTGAACCCCTTATTCTAAACTAATATTAAAACTTTAAACAAACCCCTTGAGGACTGTATCCCTACTGACTCAGACCAACGGGTTGAGGGTGACCGCTGCATGGAAGGGGGCCCACCACATTTTGCATTAATAACTTACTTAATTATCTTTCAATAATCCGACCTAGTGGGATTGTATACTTGCTGACTCAAACCACTTGGTTGAGGGTAACGTCACCTTCAAAAGAGGGGCCTACTACTATAACTAAGATAATCTCTTAAAATGCCCAAAGTGCGAAAATCATCAAAAGGGTACATGAAAGATAAGTCGGATCCAAGTGATCCTTTCTTGTCTATCTATTTTTATTTTATTTTCTTTATCTTTTTACTAGTTTAAAAATCTTTTCTCAAAGTTTGGTTCGATTAGACGTTGACGATAAGCCGGTATTAAAAGCTCTTGTGTCCTTGGACGACCTCAGTATCTTGCCATCACTATACTACGTCCGCGATGGGTATACTTGCCCTAAGCATGTGTGTAGATTGATAGTAGAATATCGTCTTTTATAAATTTAAAACTTGAAATCGGCGACTAAAAAGAGCAAATAATATACTAAAAAAATATAGACACCCGCACGCACGTCAAGTTTTTGGCGCTGTTGCCGGGGACACAGGAATTTTAAGAAAGCTTAAAATTAGTGGCCTAATCATTTTCTATCTTTTCTTTTTATTTTTCCTCTTTTCCCCCTAAAAATTCTGCTTTCTACAGATTTAACACGGGGCCATGTGGGATCAACACAGGCCGTGTTAAATCTGCAGTATCTGGGAGAAACTGTTTTCTTGTTACTGGAACTTAGACACGGGGCTGTGTTACAGGAGCACGGGGCCGTGTCGAACTTCCAGTATCCAGGAACTTGAAACCCGAAAGTTTTTCTGGACAGCACGGGCCGTGCCAGCCACAGGACAGGGCCGTGTTAACCTTCTGATCAGGCTTTATTTTTGTTATTGTTCGAAGAAAATCACACAATTCTGTATAACTCACAGGAATACAATTTGGTGCATGACCTCTACCTCCGACAAAGACATAAAAGTACCGCTTGACGAACCCGAGCGCCTTTTGAGAAAAAGACTTAAAGCTAAAAACCAACAAAAAGCCTCAAACCAAAACCCCCTTATAGCGGATCAATGTACTCTTATGGATTACCTACGGCCTACGGTCAGTAATCTTGGAGCTGTTACTAACCCTCCTAATGTCGATGCTAATAACTTTGAGCTTCAACCACACCTTATCCAAATGCTCCAAAATTCTGCCACTTTCCATGGCCTAGCCGATGAAGATCCCCATTTTCATATTACCAACTTTTTGGTAATATGTGACACCTTCCGGATCAACGGAGCCTCTAGCGATGCCGTTCGGCTCCGTATGTTCCCTTTTTCCTTCAAAGACTGAGCGAAAGCTTGGTTAAACACCCTCCCAAGTGGGTCCATACACACTTGGGATGAACTTGGCCAAAAATTTCTTGAAAAATATTTCCCTTCCGCTAAAATCGCCAAACTCATGACCGAGATTAACGCCTACTCTCAAGAAGACGGAGAATCCTTGTACGAGACATGGGAAAGGTTCAAGGAGCTATTAAGGAAGTGCCCACATCACGGTCTTGAACGTTGGCAACAAGTATTCACCTTCTACAATGGACTCTAGCCACACACAAGGCAAATCCTTGATTCTGGCTCCGAGGGACTCCTCGAGAATCGGTGACCCGAGGAAATTTATAATCAAATTGAAGAACTTGCTCAAAACAGTTTTCAATGGCACACTCCTAGAGGCTCAAAATCTATAGCCCCAAGTGCCTACAAAGTGGATGAATCCACTTCTTTGCAAGCCCAAATCAAAGCTTTAACTAATAAAATAAAGAAACTTGAATTGAACAAAACGACTTCGGTTATAGCTTGCGAAGGATGCGGCAGCCCCCATGAAAACTGGAGTTGTATGAAAGATCTAGAAAATTAAACGAAAGTGGTAAATTACCTAAATAACCGGCCACGACCACCGGGAGTTCAAAGTAACACTTTTACACCCGAGTGGCGTAATTACCCCAACTTTTGTTGGAGGGAATCAGGGGGTAATAACCAACAAAATCAAAACAAAGATCTAACTTTCAACAACCATCACAAAATGGGACAACAAAGTTTTCAACCACAACAACAAAGAGGAAGAGAGAGGCTTGAGGATATCATCACTCGCCTCTTCTCCGAATCTGATAAAAGATACTTGGAAAGGTTCTCACAAACTGAAGTAGAAATTAGAAATCAAAGGGCTAGTATCGAAAACATGGAAAAACAATTTAGTCAAATAGCCTAACATTTCACCGAAAGACCACAAGGAGCCTTACCAAGTAACACCAAAACAAACCTGAAAGCCCAAGTAAATGTAATCAACTTAAGAAGTCGGAAGGTAGGACCCGAGAGTGAACCAACACCACAACAACCCGACCCGATCCTCACTCAAACACCCGCTGACACTAACTAAGACAATACTTAACCCCAAAATACCGACACAACCAAACCACCTCCAGTCCCTTACCCCGCTCGTTTACTTCGGCAAAAGACTGATGAGCAATTCACTAAGTTGTGAGCTTTCTTAAACAAATCCACATCAATCACCCTTTTGTGGAAGTCCTCACTCAAATGCCAAAGTATTCCAAATTCATGAGAGACTTTCTCACTCACAAAAGAAAGATTGAAACCATTCAACAAGTCACCCTTAGCGAAGAATGCTCGGCGGCACTCCTCAACAAGCTCCCCCAAAAGAAAATTGATCCCGGAAGTTTCACCATTCCTTGCTCTATTGGCGGATCGCCAATAAGTAATGCACTAGCCGACTTGGGGGCTAGCATTAATTTAATGTCGACCTCTATGTTCAACCGACTAGGATTGGGTAAGCCACATCCTACAAAGATGAGCATCCAACTTGCGGATAGATCGGTAAAGTACCCTCAAGGTGTCATAGAGAACTTATTGGTAAAGGTGGGGGATTTTGTCTTTCCAGCCACTTTGTTATCTTAGACATGGAAGAAGACACCGAAATCCCGCTCATACTAGGACGACCTTTCCTTGCCACCGCACGAGCTATGGTGGACATGAGTGACGGGAAACTAACATTGAGAATTGGTGAAAAAGAAATCAAGTTTTAAGTAGGGCAGCGAGCGGAGGATGATCCGGTCAAATACCTCAACACGATTGATTCAAGCCTAGACGACGCCTTGCAACGATACAACTCGGGGTGTGATTCATCCCACACGGGTAATTTTTGACCGGCTTTGGGTCTAGCCAAGGACCCTTATAAACGTGGCTCACCACGTAGGCATTTCATGGACTATCCATTAGCTTAGTAGTTTAATCTTAGTTTAGTTCTAGTTTAATCTTAGCTTAATATTTAGTTTAATGTTTTCTTTTTAGTATTTAGCTTTGTAGGAGTAAGGCACGCTCAATAGAGGAATATGGATGATGAAAAATGGAACCCATGCACGTAAATCAGAGGCCTCCCGACTCATAAACTGCAGAACAGTGGTTGTAGCACGGGGTCATGCTCATCCAGCATGCCCCACGCCCCCGTGCCCAACTTACTGTTGTCAAAAGAATTCTGTCCAGCAGGTGGCACGACCGTGCTCACCCCACTGTAAGTCTTCTGATTTCATTTTGTTATTGGCACTTTGGACACAAGGCCGTGTTCCCATAGCATGCCCCCATGCTGCAAGTGCCAGTAACCAAAAGAATTTGTTATTTTCACACTTTTTACACATTTTTCCAAAATAAACCCTATTTGGGACACATTGAGGGCAATGTGTAATTTAAGTTTGGGGGGGAGGGGGGGATAATAAAAACCTTGAATCGTTTGTCCTAAATCAAGCCTTACAAAAAAACTCGCCTTGGAACCGCTAATCACCCCAAACTTTTTCAAAATTTTCTTTTCAATTTTTTTTACTTATCTTGGTTTAGTTGGGTAAAACAAGTTTAAAAAGTTATGTTTTTATGAATTTACAACTGATAGCATCGTGATAAAAAGAACCAACTAAAAAAAATTATGAAAACGGGCATGACAAATCTTTGTAAAACTTGATTATATATACATTTTTACACTACAACATTTTTTTTCACAAAAGTAAGTTTTGATCCAATACCGAGCATACAAATATACATCTATACTAATTGCTCAATTTTTGTTTCTTGTGTGAATAGCCCGTTTGGTTCTCACGAATCCATAACTTGACAATGCGATACGTTCCAAGTCCTTATCGACAAAAATCCAAGTAAGTAAATGATAGAGGTATTAGGACCAACCCATTTTTCAAAAACAAACCTTTATTTTTCTTTGCTTTATCCAAAAAAAAAAAAAACACCCCCCTAGTTAAATCCTTTGAACCTTAAAACCTTTTCATTTCTAAACCCACAAAAACAAACATTTTCATTTTTTATCTTTCATTTTTGTAAACCTATCGGTTATGAAATTACGATTATGGCTTAGTTTCAACTTTGGCAATAAAAAAATCAGAAAAATATGCCAAAGTATTTTTTGCTAAGCCACAAAGCAATAGAAAAAACCGATATTTTACGTTTTTCACCCTTTTCCAATAAAACATACCAAACCTAAACCATCACCCACCCTTCAAAGTACTCTTGATATTTATAAGGATTTAACGTCAAAAGGAGGAGGTTTGATTAATTGTCAAGCCTATGGTAGGAGTAAGTTCCAAATAAGGGCACGAGCGTTTTCACTTAATACATTATCGGCCGAGTGTTGAGTGACCACTTGTGAGGTGTGTAAATTTGTATATAACTAAATGGAATTTTATAAAGGCATGTTTCGCCCAAAGTAAATAATTTTTCTTAACTTATGTTTTAAATGAATCATGATGAATGAGATTGTAAATAAAATAAAAACAAAATAAATTTAGAGTTGGATTCCCGACACTCTAAAGATGAGACAAAAACTTTCTCTTCTACCTATTCCGTTTGGGTGTGTAAGCCACGTAATAGAGTTTTGCTTGAGAACAAGCAAAGATTCAAGTGTAAGGGTATTTGATGTGATTAAAATACAACATATAAATTATATCAAATACGGCGTAAAATCAACCCCTTTGTAGTACTAATGTTGGAAAAAAGCTTGGTTTTCTATTCCTTTTTAATTTTCAGGGACAAAAGATCTTAAATGTGCAAAAGGAGCAAAAAGACAGCAAAAACCAACATAAATACGAAGAAGGAGGAATTGACGCAAGTCGCCAAGCCCCGATCACATCCAAACCACAAAATAGCAAGAACAGAAGACTTGACACGGGGTCGTGTCCATCAGACACGGGCCATGTCCGAAGATGGATGCTGTGCAGAAGTAAAGACAACTGCAAAAGATAAAACTGGCAGCCGACACAGTGCCGTGCCAAGCCAACACGGGGCATGGTCAACTCAAAGATTTTCATAATATGCGATAGTACAACAAGTACTTTGGCTACGGGCCGTGCTGTTGACACACGGGGTCATGTTAGTACAAGACCTGACAAGCAGTTAATGAGGAAAAGAGAAAGAGAGAGATGACCACGGGCCGTGCCAGCCGGGCACAGGGCCATGTGGAAACTTTTGAAGACCACTATAAATAGAAGTGCTTGGTTCCACTTCAAACCATCCCTTGGCAAACCACTTCTCTCTCACTTGCCACCACTCCACCACCACTACAACACCATCATCCATTTTCCATCTTTTAGAGTGTGTGTATAGTCTCGGGATCCAAGATTGATCATAAGAGTCTTTATCAAACAAAGACCATGCTTGGCTATATTCTTACATCACTTGGTGAAGACATATCTTTTATGTATTTCTTTTATGATTTCTAATCTTTGGCAACTTTTTAATTGGGTATGTATTAATGACTTTAATAATTAGATTTTTATATTGAAGATGAATTTATTCCACCATTCTTCATTTGTCATTTATTCATATATTCATGTCTTTACGGTCTATATAAAGCATGTTAACTACTTGGAAGGGGGTTAGAGGGGTGGTTGGGTAATTCTATGTCTCGTTTAGTGTATAGATCCTACGAGAATCTGGTTCAAGCTTAGTACTACTCCATGGATTGGCCTGGAATGACTGGCCCGACTGAGAGTTAGAAACCACTTGAACCCTTTATTCATAAAATACTATTAAAACTTTAAACCAACCCCGCGAGGACTGTATCCTTGCTGACTCAAACCAATGGGTTGAGGGTGACCGCTGCCTGGAAGGGGCCCCACCACATTTTGCATTAATAACTTACTTAATTATCTTTCAATAATCTGACCTGGTGGGATTGTATACTTGCTGACTCAAACCACTAGGTTAAGGGTAACGTTGCCTTCAATAGGGGTGGGGGGGGGGGGGGGGCTAGTACTATAACTAAGATAATCTCTTAAAATACCCAAAGCGCGGAAATCATCAAAAGGGTACATGAAAGATAAGTCAGATCTAAGTGATTCTTTCTTGTCTATGTATTTTTATTTTGTTTTATTTTCTATTTTTTTATCTTTTTATTAGTTTAAAAATCTTTTCTCAAAGTTTGGTTCGATTAGACGTTGACGATAAGCCAGTATTAAAAGCTCTTGTGTCCTTGGACGACCTCGGTATCTTGCCATCACTATACTACGTCCGCGATGTGCAGACTTGCCCTAAGTGTGTGTGTGTGTAGAGTGATAGTAGAGCATCGTGTTTTATAAATTTAAAACTTGAAATCAGCGAGGAAAAAGAGCTAAAAATATACTAAAAAATATAGACACCCGCACGCACCTCATTAATTATGTTTGAAATCATATAGAATAAGCAAACCGGTCACAAATGTGAAAGTGATTAACCAAGTTGTGAAAAATTGGATGTTGGGAAATGACAATTATAATACGAATGATTTGGGGACTTAGGAAAATGCCAGTTCGGGTTTTGGGACCCTTGGGGTGCGCAAAAAGGGGGTCGAAACGCTCAAAGAAACAAAATTTGGCGTCGGACCTGCAGGTCGCGTCGCCGATGCCCCTGCAGGCCGTCGCTGACGCCATGCACTTTTTCAGTCAAAGCCTTAAGTTGCTGTCTACTCGGGTCCGATGCCAGAAATTAGTTTTTCTTTGTTTCCAAGGCCCCGTTAAGCTTCCTAAAGGTACCCCAAGCCTACTATAGAGTTTTGTGGGGTACAAGTAAGGACGTGTTGGCTCCTAATGGTTTATACATAGAGGGTTACATTAGTTCAGGGGTTGAATATGTAATGTTTTGTTTAGATATGGTTTGGGTTGATTTAGTAGTTAATGGGTCTAGTTGGTTTCGAGTGGGCCTAAGGGGGTTTCGACCCACCTTGTTAGTATATAAGCAAACCTCATCTTGTGTTTAGAGGTTGATCAGTGATTCAAAGATTAGAGGCCAGCCGAAACCATCAAGGAGTCTTGTATCATTCTCGTTCAAACGTTGAATGCAAGATATTTCGGTTTGTTTTGTTCATATATTGTTTCGGTTTTGTTTATTTGTTCTTGAATCAACTTGTGTTTGATTTCCGCACACTCACAGTCCTTTTTTTGATATCATTGAAAGATCCTAATGGAACTTACAAGTGGTATTAGAGCCAAGAAACCAAATCTTGGTTCGGTTCGATATCAAACAGATTCAAGAAGGCCATTATTGTTATACTGATCGTATTTGCTAAGTGTTTTTCAGCGATTTGTAATTGTTACAAATTTTCTGACTTAGAAGTGTTCTTTTGTTCATTCGAAGTTCATGAAGATTGCTGATTTTGGTCTCTGTTGATTCAGAAAGCTGTTTGCTGATTTTTCGAAAAGTTTGTTGGTGATAAAATTCAAAAGATTTCAAAATCTTTGAATTTTAGAAGGTGCTGAAAATCAAGGATTACGAGTCAACAATTTATCTCACAATCTGTTTTGCAGGTCTCGACTCATAATCACACAGTCTCGACTTGTCCACTTCACAGTTTCAACTTGCAACCTCAACAGTCTTGACTCAACAGTTCTTCTGTGGCTTCAAGACTTCAAGGTCTCGACTCGCAACCAACTTGGTCTCGAGTTGTAGCTTTTTGACTCGAAAAAAAGGTCTCGACTGGCAGTCTCAACTCGAAACCGTGGTCTCGACTCAGGCTCTTGTTATTAAATTTGCTGATCTAGACTCGCAACCTTTGTCTCGACTCGAGGATACACGATTCAAAACCGCAGTCTCGACTCACCTTCTCAACTCGAAACGACAAATTGCAACTTGAATTTGACTTTGGACTCTTGGACCTATTGGACTTAAGAAATTAATTAATTAAAAAAATGACTTCAAACAGTCAGATTGTTGACTTGGCAGCCATGAACAAACATCAAGAATTGGACTCTATCATTGGGACCACCACTCGTGTTCCCAGATTGTTAGATGGAAATGACTTCCCTGAATGGAAGTGGCATTTTGAACAACATGTGAAGGTTAAGGATGCTAAGATTTGGCAAAGTTTTCTAAGAGGTCCTAGGAAAATCCCGATGGAACGAGATAGCAAACCTGGTGTGAAAGTGAAAAAGCGTCTTGAACAGTACACTGAAGAAGATTTCACTATTGTCAAAGAAGATGACAGGGCACTTTCTTACCTGACTATGGC
Source organism: Helianthus tuberosus (assembly GCA_030545235.1). Lineage (NCBI taxonomy): Eukaryota > Viridiplantae > Streptophyta > Magnoliopsida > Asterales > Asteraceae > Helianthus > Helianthus tuberosus. The sequence continues at coordinate 133,395,264 of CM060383.1, forward strand.
TCTGGGTCCTGACATTGCTATTGGATTTCGTACTTGCAAATCCGCTAAAGAAATGTGGGTAGCCTTAATTGATGTCTATGAAGGGAATGAAGACATGAAAGAGAGTCGAAGAAATTTGCTAAGCCAGAACTTCAACAATTTCAACCATATCTATGGAGAGACTGTTGACAATCAAATTCAGAGATTTATCAAGCTGGTTACTCAAATGAAAATGGAAGAGCTGCACATGACAAATTCTTCAACTAATAGACAACTTCTGAATGCTCTACCTAAAAGCCGAGATCATCATGTTGCCATGATCAAGAAGACCAAAGATCTCGCCAGGTGCAGTTTGTCAGAGATGATTTCTCACATCAAGGCATGTGAGCTAGATGACAAACAAAGGGAAACTAATTACAAGAATAGTATGCTAGCTGCCGGATTTTCTGCTACACCCTCTGCATCGAACAACAATGTTGCTCTCATATCTCAAGGTGATTTTCAAATGTTCAGCAGCTCAGTGTCTTCTAAGGCTGCTCCTACTTCTGCTAATGCTTACTACTCAGGCACGCCTGCTCCTTCTGCTTCACCATCTACTGCAGCTGCTTCAAATCCTTCTGTGAAGAATGAGATGATTGCTTTCTTCACTCAACGGTCCCTAGATTTTCTATGGATGATCTAGATCAAATACATCCTGAGGACGTAGAAGAAATTGATATCACATGGCAGATGGCTATGGCTGCCTTTATAGCAAAGAACTTCGTGAGAAAAACCGGGAGAAACAAGTGGCAAGGTCTCACCTTTTCAGGACCCACTAAGATGCCATTTGAGATGTGCTGTTACAACTGTCATGAACCAGGACATTTGGCACGAAACTGCACTAAGCCAAAGGTTAATAGAGATCAAACTCTAGCGCAACCTGCTCCACCCAACCCTGAGAGAGCTTTTGTTACTACGACTGATACCACAACAACTGCTGGTGGAAATACTCAAAGTTCAGCCCTGGTGGTTCAGCCTAATGCTACTTTTGATTGGAATGCAAAAATTCAACATCTAAACATTTCAGCTCCAGAGAATCAGACTGCCTCAGATAACATCGCTTTCATGACTTCAGCTCCCGAGGATCAGAATTCTACACCTAAGGATGAGGCTTCAGCTAAAAACTTGGCACTCATGACTCAGATCCTTTTAGCTCCAGTTCATGGACTCACTAAAGAAGAGGTAATTTCTATCTTTTGCACTCCTGAATGTAGAGAAAGGGTTGAGGCATATCGAATACACAACGCTGAGCTAATACAAGATTACAAAGATATAAAGATTAAAAAATGTACATTAGTAAAAAATGAAAAGCTTTACAAAGATAAAATCAAAGCTCAGCAAAAAGACATCATTAAACTTAAGGATGATCTAAGTGTAAAGACTTGCCACTACTTAGAGGTAAAAGAAAAGGTTTGCATTTTGACCAAAGAACTGGAAGACATTAGAAAAAAATATCAAATTAATGAAATTAACATTAAAAAATATGAGTCTTCTAGTAAATTGGTCAAAGATATATGTGACCTCCAGCTTGCATACAAGAGAAAGAAAAGGTGTGGGTTGGGTTTCAATCAAGTTCCTCCTCCATATAATGACAACTACACATATTTACCTGAACCGAGGAGGAATTGATGAATGAAGGCAAGATGACTTATGGTCCTAAAACTGATAAGTCATTAATCAACAGCAAATCTGTTGATAATAAACGACCAATTCCTTCAATAAACTTTATTTATAAAGGTACTTTTGATCCTAATGGTTCGTCTACATGTGCATATAAAGTAGTAAAGTAAAGTTTGGAGATATTCTTGGGGATGAACAAGATTTTAATTCTGATTTCTCTAAAACTTCTTTTAATGAAAGTGATTCTGGTTGTGTGTTTGGACAAGTTTTTCTTGATTCGTTTCATAGTTATGTGTCGTCTAGTGGGCCTGATGTTTTAGGCAAAACTGTTGATGCTTGTGATAAACTTTTGAATAATGTGTCTGGTGATGGGTATTTTTCAGTTAATGATTGTGAGTGTGATGTTTCTAACTCTACAGCTAATGTTAGTGTGACAGGTGAGGTCCCTCAGGATGCATTCAGTGAAACCACTGAAACTTCTTCTCAAGAAAATAAAAAATGATCTGATTCTTCTTCTGAACCGGTCTCAGTCAGTGTTGTAAAAGTCGCTAGGCGGTCTCTAGTCGGCCGACTGGGGAGTTGGGAGTAATCGGAGTACTCGGAGAGTACTCGGGGAGTACGCGGACATGGTAACTATACAGAAAATTAATTGTTATATATTATACATATGTTAAAATAAGCATAATTCATGTCAACTGAGTATAATTTAAAATAAAACATGTTTAAAGTTCAAATATTCTGAATACAAGTCCGAGTAGTCCGAGTACAAGGCCGAGTAGGCCGATTTTGACCGATTTTGACTAATTAAAAGTCAACAAACCACGTTGACCGCCTAGACCGACTAGGCCGACTCTTTCCGACTACGTCCGACTAGGCCGACTAGGCTCCGAGTTTGACCGGGGCCGACTAATTGAGTCCGCCTAGGAGGAAGTCGCCTCGGAGGGGTTTCGAGAAGCGAGTACTTGGCCTTGGAATCCGACTTTTACAACACTGGTCTCAGTGGACGTCCCTAATGTTGAATCTAGTGGGGACCCTATTGGAAACCGTAGTTGAAAAAGAACCACAAATAAACTCACATGATACGTGTTTTGATGAAACATGTGTTGATGAAACTTCAACATGTTCTGAAATTAAATCTGAATCATAGTTTGTAAAAGAAGAAGTGGTTGAAATAAATGAACAGTCACAACAAAATGTTTTTGAAAAAGATGTTAAAATGGAAACAAAACCGTCTTTTCAAAATGATCATGATGATAAGAGTGTGAAGGATGAAACACATCATCTGTCCACATCTCATGCTTGTGCTAGTTCTGATCAGTAGATATCTAAATGCTTAGAAAAGGAACAAGCTAAACAAGCAAGGAAAACTAAACAGGCTCACTCTTCAAAACCCAACAGATCTGCATTTGCTATGAAGCACCAAAATTTCCACACATTGAAACGACAAACATGTTTCAATTGTGGTATTGCTGTACACATCGCCAGAATCTGTGTTCAATTCCCAAGTGTGCAATCAAAGAATAAGAATGCACAAAATCAGAAGGTCAAGCCAAACCGATCACGTTGTTCAGAGTCAGTGACGACTGCAAAGTCTGAGACAGTGAAGAATAACTATCGCAAAGCTAAATCTTCTGATCAAGATTGGAATGCAGCCAAACGAAGAAATCAGAATCATCAAAATGATTTTCCAAGAAATCAACATAAAGCTTTTGGTAACTACAATTCCAAATGGTCACATAAACATTGGAAACCCAAAGCTAAGGCTGCTCAATCAAATATATCTCAACAGAAATCTGCCAATAAAAATCCTGCAAAGTTTTTGAATAAAGACAATTTAGTTTGGCAGAAAGTGACATATATTGACGCTCAAGGAAAACCCAGATCCACTATAGGCTGGGTTCCTAAAGCTAACTGGTCTTGCTAATCGTGCAGGAACAGCTGTGGGACTAACGTGCGACTTTGGTACATGGATAGTGGGTGTTCCAGGCACATGCCAGGAGACTTGTCCCAACTCGTCAATGTCAAAAAATTTGATGGTGGATATGTCTCTTTTGCGGGAGGAGAATCAGGTAGAATCACATTGAAAGTAATAGTGCGAAACTGCATACTAAGCTTCGAGAATGTGAACTACGTCCCAGAACTGAAACACAACCTGCTAAGCATTTCACAAATCTGTGATAGAGGAAATTTAGTTCATTTTACAAAGAAGGGTTGTTATGTGCTAAAACAAGGAATCGTGATACCGGAGGATTGGTTTTTGATGACTGCCGAGAGAAGAGGAAATGCATATGTTATTGACATGAACAAGAAACCGTGTGAAGAAGTTACTTGCCTTTTCTCAAAGATTTCAGAACATGATGGTCTGCTGTGGCATCGTCGCCTTGGGCATGTGAACATGAAGAATCTGAATCGACTTGCTAAAGGTCAAATGGTCCGTGATCTACCAATCAAAGACTTCATACTGGAAGAGAAATGTGTTGCTTGTGCAAAAGGAAAAGCACATCGAAAGCCTCATAAATTCTAGTCTACACCTTCAACAAAAGCTGTGCTTGAGTTACTACACATGGATCTTTTCGGTCCTGTAAATGTGCTGAGCAATGGCAAGAAGTCGTACTGTCTTGTGATCGTAGATGATTACTCTCGTTACACATGGGTTTACTTTATGAGTCACAAGAATGAGGCTGCGGGTTTAATTAAACAGTTCATCACTCTGGTTGAGAATCAAGGTAGTACAAGAGTGAAGGCTATTCGATCAGACAATGGGACAGAGTTCAAGAATATCACCTGGGATACATTCTGCGTAGAAAAGGGAATCGAACGACAATATAGTGCACCACGAACTCCACAACAAAATGGAGTGGCTGAGAGACGAAATCGTACTCCTATAGAGGCGGCACGAACCATGCTGGCCGATTCGAAGCTTCCTAGTTTCTCTTGGGCCGAAGCAGTTAGCACGGCTTGTTACGTCCAGAATCATGCTTTAGTAAAGAAACGTCATATGAAAATACCCTATGAGATTCTGGAAGGACGTAAACCCTCGGTCTCACTCTTCCGTATCTTTGGTTGTCCATGTGTACTATTACTTATGGACACTAATGGGAAGTTTGAGGTCAAGGGGTACAAGTGTTTCTTTATTGGATACGCTAAAGGATCTTCCTATAGGGTATACAATAAAGTAACCAAGAAGGTCGTCGAGTCATGCAACATTGAATGGCTCGAAGAAAATACTACGGATGCCGGATTTGGTCCAGATTGGTTATATGATTATGCTGATTTGTTCAAATCTTTTAATATTCTGTCTAGTGTTTCTACAGATGCAGGTGTGTCGACTTCGAAACAACCGCTTTCGTTTGGTGATACAGAAGAAGAGGAACAAGACAAAGGGAGCTCACGAAATCATACTATAGATCCACCTGGAATGAGAGTTACTGAGCACCCTACGACACAACAAACGTCCCATCAATCCCCTGAAGGTGTATCATCAGGAGGTGTTAACTCAAATGATTCAGGATTCGTTTTATTTCCTGACCCCATTCTTGAAGATTGTACTGTTACTACTCCTGTGGTTCACAGTACTGTAGCACCTAATGAGGGGGAGTCGAGCAACATCAACACTACTACCATACCTGAATTTTCCATCCCAGCAAGTGTTCAAAGAAATCATCCTATTGAGAATGTGACTGGTCCTGTAGATGCAGGAGTTCAAACCAGGAGCCAATCAGGAACCATTAATACTTGCTTATACTCATGCTACATTTCTCAAATAGAACCCAAAACCATTGATGTAACTTTGAAGGAACCAGGCTGGGTGGATGCTATGGATGAAGAGCTGTGTAACAACCCGACGTTTTGAAGTCAAAGTACAAGTCAAAGTCAAAGGAAGAAAAGATTAATAATCAGATCTGTCATTTCTGACTTAATTATTGCTTGTACTCTTTGACTTGATAATCGATACCTTGCTTGACGCTATTTGATTTATGATTTATTCATATGTGAAGTAACAATGTGATAAACGCAACTAAACGCTAATCTACTTAACGCTAATCACAATGCTATCGCATCACAACTCGAATTATAGGTTATGGATATTGTTTTACGTGTATGTGCTATTATTTTTTACTTGTGCATGTTTATATTTGTTTTGAGGTGATTATTCGAAAGCGCAATCGTAACTCAATCGTAACGCAATCTTATCGCGAACTCAAAATTTAAGGTTTACTTTTATGATTAGTAGGAGTTATTTTATTTATGTAACTATTGTTTAATACTATCGCATTGCTTACTCGCAACGCAACGCTTAGCGCACGAAACGAAAAGTCAGAAATTAACTCACTCGAGCCATCCGATCGAAGGACCATTCGATCGAATGGTCATTCGACTGGATAACCATCCGATCGGATGGCCATCCGATCGGAAGGCTCTCCGACCGAACCACCCCACACCGCCTCTTTTCTCTTCGCTTATAAATACCCCACCTGTCAAATCACTGTTCATGATGTGACAGCTCCCTCCGTCCCAGCGCATTCTCAGCCTATTTTCTCTCGATTCCTCGCGATTCTTGTAAGTTTTCATCTTAAATCTTGTACTTTCACAATCAACTCACATTTCTCATAAAGTATTTTGAAGTAAAATAGCAAAAACCCTATGCTCTCTCTCCTATAGGCGATTTCCTTGTTCATCATGAATCCTATGTTTTTCTTCGTGATCTTGTGTATAACAGTCTGTGATTAGAGGGTTTGTTCTTGCAAAACTCTATAACGAACTCGTTAACACTAGAGATCGATTTAGAACTAGGGTTTTTCGTTTTTCTTATAATCGCCGCTCTAGTTTTGATTCAAGAACCCTGATTTATTAAACTGGTAGTCGTTGATTGCGGTTAACTGAGATTAATTTAGCTAGATTGATGCTCAGGTTTAATCGATTAAGGGTTCAGGTTTCAGTCTAGGTTTTATAGGATTAGGGTTTTGGCTCTCTTTGTTTTCGTTTTCTTGTTGCGGTATTAGGGTTTTTGGGTATTCGGGTGCATGGTTGTTTATTATTCTGGTTTTACGTGAGAGTTGTCTTGATTAGTTATGGATGATCGTTCAAAACCTGGTGACTTTGATAAGGGTGATCGGGGAAAGCCGCCATTACCCTATAAGGGTCTAGCGAGTAGAGTGGTAAGTATTGATGGAAATCCTGGGCTTCCTAGGCGTGATACGGTGCAGAATTCTCAGGTTGATCCAAAACTTTTTAATGTCATCGATGAATTAACTAAGATCACCGTCCCGGTTCAACCGTCGGTGAATCAAGTTCCAAAGGATAGTGGGGCTGCTGATGTTTTTCAGGGATCACATACAGTTCAGGGAAGTAGTTCTACCCCTAAATCTTATGCGGATTCAGTCACAGCTAGTAATATTCAGAAAGTTAACTTCCGTTCGTTGTCTAGCTCGGCTGTGCATGAAGGATGTGACGTTGTTCTCCCCAAGGAATCCATCCGAACCGTGCAGGAGAAATTGTCTAATACTATCTATGGGTGTTTTTTGGGGGAACGAGTTGCATTCCCGGTTGTTGACTATTTTGTTAAGGTTAATTGGAAAAAGTATGGGTTGCAAAAGACGATGATGAATGCCAATGGTTTTTTCTTCTTTAAGTTTAATGATGAAAGCGGAATGTTGAATGTCCTCAAAGATGGTCCGTGGATTATCAGGTCGCAACCGTTGTTCCTAAACACATGGACTCCTACGACCAAGCTGGAAAAGAAAGAAGTAAAGAAGGTACAAGTTTGGGTTAAAATTCACGAGGTTCCTATTGCGGCTTACACGGAAGATGGCCTTAGTCTGATAGCTACAACAATTGGGGAGCCAAAAATGCTGGATTCTTTTACAACATCTATGTGTACGGATTCGTGGGGCCGTAGTAGTTATGCTAGAGCTTTGGTGGAAATTTCGGCTGATAAAGAGTTTCGTGAAGAGATTACAATGGCGATACCCGAACCGGAAGGGGAGGGTTTTATTAAAGAAACTATGTATGTGGAATATGAGTGGAGCCCGCACCGTTGTCCTACATGTTGTGTGTTTGGTCATGCGGTTGAGATGTGTCCGAAAAGCCCAATGAAAAATGTTAGGCAGGACGTGCCAAATCGTAATATTCAAAAGAATAGGCAATTGAAAAAGGTTCCGAATGTCGATCTGGATGGTTATACTGAAGTTCATGGTAAGAAAGTTGCTAGAAAGGTGGGCATTCCGGTAAATAAACAGAAAAACAAGTTTGAATATCGGCCGGTGGCTTCAAAACCTCAGCCGAAAGGAGATATTGGGTCAACTTCATCGGCCATTAAATTGAATAACCCTTTTGATGTCTTAAATCAAGCTGATTCGGAGGAGGGTACTAGCAAGAAATCGTCGGGTAAGGGCCAGGAGGAGACGGATGATGAGGTTGAAGAAGTGTATAATGAAATGGATGTTTTTATGCAGCAAGGTGCGCTAAAGATACAGAGTAAACAAGGGGCAAGCACTCCTTCTCAGGTAGTTGCTGATGGTTAGTCTCGCGGTTTGGAACATAAGGGGGTTGAACCGCCCGCTTAAACAAATGGAGGTTCGGCAGGCAGTGAAGGATTATAAGTTGAGTTTGTGTGCTATTTTAGAGTCCCATGTGAATGTTGCCAAATTGGCGAGTGTCTGTAAGTCCGTTTTCCGCTCGTGGGATTGGACTTTGAATGGTGGGTGTTGTGACAAAGGCACTAGAATCATTATTGGGTGGAATCCGGCCATCTTTGATGTGATGATCTTGGCTCAGTCATCTCAGGTTATGCATCTCCAACTTGTGTTTAAATTGGATAAGAGGATGGTTTTTTGTTCTATTGTTTATGCAGCCAACTATTATGTGACCCGTAGAGATTTATGGCACCAACTTTCTATGCACAAAACCCTTGTTGCTGATAGTCCGTGGTTTATTATGGGTGATTTTAATTCGGCGCTAAATATAGAGGATAAATCTATGGGAACGTCTTCCATATCTAGTGGTATGAAGGAGTTCCAATCTTGTGTAGATGATATTGAAGTGGTTGATATTAATCGGTCAGGTATTCATTTTACTTGGAACCAAAAGCCAAAGCAAGGGGTTGGGTTACTAAAGAAGATTGATCGGGTGATGGGGAACACTCATTTTCTGGCTAAATACCCGAACTCGGTTGCTATTTTCAAGCCGTATCGTCTCTCGGATCATTGCCCATGTATTCTATCTATCCCGGAAGCTATGAAAATGAAGCCGAGGTCGTTTAAATTTGCAAATTTTCTGGTTTTTAAACCAGAATTTTTAGAGATTGTCAAGAATTGTTGGGATACGCATGTTGACGGTGTGCATCAATTTAGAGTTGTCAAAAAACTCCGTTTGCTGAAAAAACCGCTGAGGTCGTTGCTTTTTAAGCAGGGGAATCTCCATAAGAAAGTCGATAGCCTCAGATTGAAGTTGGATGTGATTCAACAAAATATTGATCAGAATCCGTTTAATGTTGATCTCCGGGCCGAAGAGGCTTCTACTAGCCGTGATTTACAGGTGGCTTTATTGGATGAGGAGCGGTTCCTGAAACAAAAATCAAAAGTGGATTGGTTAGCTGCGGGTGATATGAACACGGCTTTTTTTCATTCTTCTTTGAAAGCTAGAAACCATTTTTCCAGAATTGATGTTATTACAGATTCGGGAGGTATTCCCTATGAGGGTGACATGGTTTATAAAGCGTTTGTTAAGCACTATGAAAAGTTTTTTGGTTCTCAAGGTGACATTTCGCTTCAGCCGGCTCCGGATTTATTCCCGAAAACGCTATCTTATAATGTGGCTTCTCATATGGTCCGGCAAGTAACGACGGAGGAGGTCAGAAAAGCGATGTTTTCTATTGGGTAACATGCTTCGAGAATTGAATCATACTATCATTGTGCTTATTCCAAAGGTTTCGACTCCTATGCTTGTTACTGATTTTCGGCCGATTGCTTGTTGTAATGTTTTTTACAAATGCATTAGTAAGATTGTTGCTGAAAGAATTAAAGGAGCTCTTAATGATATTGTTAGTATCAACCAATCTGCCTTTGTTCCTGGTCGGAAGATATCGGATAATATTCTGTTAACCCAAGAGTTAATGCATAATTATCATAGAGATGCGGGTCCTCCAAGGTGTGCGTTTAAGGTAGATATTCAGAAAGCGTATGATACTGTGGATTGGGGGTTTCTTAAAAGTGTGCTGATTGGATTTGGTTTTCATAGTAAAATGGTGCAGTGGATTATGGTATGTGTGTCTACTACCTCTTTCTCGGTTTGTGTGAATGGCTCTGTGCATGGTTTCTTCAGAGGCAACTATGGGCTAAGGCAAGGGGATCCAATGTCCCCATATTTATTTACTCTAGTTATGGAGGTCTTAACGAGCATTTTGCAACATTCGGTTCGAATTGATTCTTTATTTAAATTCCATAATAGATGTGAAAAGCAGCAGATTATTAATCTGTGTTTTGCAGATGACTTATTTCTTTTCGCTAGAGGGGAAGTAAATTCGGCTAATTGTATTATGTCTTCTCTCTCTAAATTTACCAAGATGTCGGGGTTAGTGCCTAGCAACCAGAAAAGCACGGTTTTCTTTTGCAATGTTAACAATCAAACTAAACAAGCTATTCTAGATATCATGCCTTTTACAGAAGGAAAGTTGCCTGTGAAGTACTTGGGGGTTCCTCTGATCTCGGCTAGGCTGGGGTACAATGACTGTCGTGTGCTAGTGGATAGTTTAGAGAAACGTATTATGCACTGGAGGAACAAGCTTTTATCATTTGCGGGAAGACTTCAGCTTATTATTTCAGTGCTCTCCTCTATGCATATTTATTGGTCCTCGGTTTTTGTCTTGCCGGCTCGGATTATTAAAGAGCTTGAAGCTAAAATGAGAAACTTTCTATGGTCTCAAGACTCTGTGTTTAATAAAGGTAAATCTAAAGTTTCTTGGAAGTCGGTTTGTACGCCTAAGTATGAAGGCGGTCTGGGTATTAGACGTGTTGGGGATATGAATAAATCGTTGATGTCATCTCATATTTGGAGTATTGTCTCCAAGCGAGAATCCTTATGGGTTGATTGGGTGCATTCGTATCGGTTAAAGGGTAAGAGTTTCTGGGTATGCAAAACGCCCTCGAATAGCTGTTGGTCTTGGCGAAAACTCACTCAGATTCGGCCGTTGGTTAGAAAACATATATGGTCAGATTTAGGTAATGGTGCCAACACTTCAGCATGGTACGATAACTGGACCGATTTGGGGCCTCTTGGTGATTTTTTATCGTCTAGAGTTATCACTGATGCTGACTTTAGATTGGATGATTCGGTGGCCGATGTGTATTCGAATGGAGCATGGAGATGGCCTACGGCTTGGAGGGACTTATTTCCTGTCCTTATTCAGATTGATCAAGTTCTATTGGATCCCCTTAAAACGATAGGCTGCTATGGAAGGATGGTGATGATCTTAATGGCTTTTCGTCTTTGGGGGTTTGGCACTCGTTGCGACATAGAGAGCCGGAAGTTGATTGGTGTAGCATTGTGTGGTTCGCCCAGTGTATTCCTAGACATGCTCTCATGATGTGGTTGATTATGAAACGTAAGCTCCTTACGCAAGATAAGATTCTGCAATGGGATTTGTCTCGTAGAAAAAAACATGAATATGATGTGCTGTTTATTGTGCTTTGAGAATGTTGATTCTCACCCTCACTTGTTTTTTGAATGCAAGTACTCATCGCAAGTGTGGGCTCAAATTAGGAATAGGGGGGGGGGGATGAACTCGGTTTGTCCGAAATGGTCGGAGATCATTGATTGGCTTTGTGCTCGTGCTCATCAAAAGAGGGCTGATACTTATGTTGCTAAGCTTCTCGTTGCGGCTGCAGCTTATAATATTTGGCAAGAGAGGAATGCCAGGTTGTTTAAAAATCAACTGAGACCTCCTGAGACGGTTAGTGATGTTATTACAAAAACAGTGCGATACAAGTTGATGGGAGCAAAGTTGAAGGATACCGTTAGGGTGCGGAAGCTTCTTGAAGAATGGGAGATCCACGCGTCTGAAAGGAGCGACGATGGGGGCTGATTAGTTTTCGTTTGTTTTGGTTGTTCGGTCTAGAATTTTGTCTAGTTGTTAGTTTCCATTAGTTGGTTGGATGCTTTGTTTGTTTTTGGCGTTTCGGGTTTACTTTCATGAGGCATGTCTCATGATTGAACTAGTGTAGACTCTCTACACTACTTGTTTCTTTTTGGTTGTGAATATATAGAATCACCGGGGTAATCCTTTACCAAAAAAAAAACACACATTTCTCATCATCTTCTCCATCAAAACACAACTTTTAACCATGAAATCACCTGATTTCGGGCTGTTCCATGATGACATCATCACGGGTTTGCATGAACTTCGGAGAATGACTTCATTCCAGCAAGAACGGTCCGAATCTAACAGATTTCTACATGATTTCCACACAAATTTCACTAAATCTAAGCATAAATGAAGTGTTACAAAATTTTCTTCAAACTTCCTTCACTTTTCACTCTAAACCGATGGAATCCGAGCTCGTTCAGGCCTTCTACTCATCCCCTAGCGAAGTGGCGATCTGAGAATGGATTGCTATCAAATAGACAACCGATTCACGGGTTGAACATGGAACACCGTCATGAATAGCTGGTTCGGATCGAACGGGGTGATCCCCGTCCGACCAGATGGGTTGGACCCGATGAGGTTTCTATTGTCTAGCACGTTGTCACATCGTCTTGGTCAAACCGCAAACTTCTAACTTAACGGATTTTACAATTTTTCAAACGAACAGGTTACCCCAATCGGATAGCCGTCTGATCGGATCGCCATCCGATTGAACGACTACTCGTCCAGGTGACTTGTAATTTCAAACACTTAATCAATTTTACAAAACTTCAAAGGATATCAGTGTTTTAAGTAAAGGGCCATTCGACCGAATGATCATCCGTCCGGATGACCTGACATTTAAGAACACTTCTCAATTTACAAATGCTACAACGAAAACTTCAAAGTTTAAATCATACACAAACACATCCATCCCAAACGGACAACCCTCCGACCGAATGGTCATCCGTCCGGATGGTCGTCCGATCGGATCACAAACCGTTCCACAACTCTCCGACACGCCGTTTTACTCACTGTTCAACGCTTACACTATCGTTCTCTATTCAGGCTAATCCCTCCAGCGCTCCCTTCAATCCAAGCTTGTGTTTATTTATTAAACACGAACTGTGAGTATAATCGATCCCTTTTTGCTTAACGCACTTTTGGGTGTTACATACGTTACCTATATAAAATTACATCGATCTAACAACGCAAACACTTTCTATACGCTAACCGCTCTTGCATGTTATACGTGTTATTCGATGAATGCTAGTATGTTATGTTTACACACTGATTGTTGCCTGACACCTTAGCAACGATAGTACTATAGTTTGGACTCAGCACCTGTCACGGAAAAAGGTTGTTAAGGGCTTTTCTTCACGTGTCATAGTGGTGATATGTGTTGCGCATTCTACAACTCGTAGTCACGTCTGTGCATATTTCATTGTCGATAACTTACTTGCTTCACATTTCTATGTGTTACATGCTGGTTATGCGTAAACGCTTTCGCTATACTATTATACTATTAAACTTGTATGCTCACCTTTACACTAAGTGTATTGACTTTATTTTAACATATGTGTCAAGTGTTTAGGATGCTTTTGCTTGCTTGCTCTTATGGAATCAAGTTAGGAGGTCTTGAAACGTCACATTAAATTCTGAGTTTTCAAAACAATTTATTTGTCTTTGAGATTCTATGTCTGTAATAACTACTTTGCTTGATATGTTATGGTATGGGACGTAACATTAAATATTTGGTAATATTAGTTGTTATGGATTTCTCCTGGACAATCTGTTTCGCTCAGTGCTGCCCCCCCGATGTTTCCGCCATCGGTTGGGGTGTACAGATTGGTATCAGAGCCATAACTATAGGGAATTAGGCAAGACTCGACATAGTCTGGGTCGAAGTCTTAGAATTAACCTAGTCTATAGTTAAGTACCAACAGACCGCCTTGTGCAACCCAGAAGGGGTTTTGCGCGAGCTTACTGTTAATACTTTCACTTGTACTCGCTATACTACATACTCGCACCAACACCAGATGCCACTTGCCTTTCCTAAGGCAGGATTAACACACACATAACACCATTGAGGGATTTGGTCGAGATTAGGTGTGAAAACCATAAACTCTCGATAGAATCACTCACTCGGCACGTATTTTTATTGATAAAAAACGAGAATTTGCGTTGAGTCAGGCGTGAAAACCATACCTCGACGCGTTTGTCACAACAAACAGGAATAAAGCCGTTAAGTTAGGGGTGAAACCCGAATCTGGATGACTAATTCCGCTCTCTAATTTGGTTTTACAAAATTCTCACCAAAGTCTTGATGGATTCCACGACTTGAGCTACGTGAATAGCCAAAAGAATGAGTGCTGTTCACCGTATGTCGGTGAGAGAGTGATGTGTGCTAAACAAACTATAAAAATTAACCAAATTAGACTCTCTAAACTAGACACTACAAAGCTTTAATTCTAGACTCGACCTAAAACCACACAATCGGCAAGTGTACCGATCAATGTAGTATAACCCTAGGAAGTCCGGATATCGAACCACATGACTCTATGTATCACGTAAACTAGACTCTAATAGACACTGACAGACACGACTTAACTTGTTTAATTGTTTTTTTTGGGGGTGGGGGGGGGGGGGGTTACGGAAAATCTAGGAAATCTATATTAAACTACTAAATTGACTAAAACTAGACTAAATGCGAATGAAGACTGAGGACTTTCCTTATATGAGAACGAGACCACCTAGACAAGAATCCTGGATTACTTTTAAAGAATTACCGATTAAGTTAAAAACATGAATTATGGAACCGGGATCTTAAAGTACTAAACCTATTAAGAACCAACTAAGCCCCTCGACCCTTCTCAAGGAGAAACCTGTGGAACTACCTAGGCCGTTAATTCTACTGGTTATTAGACGCCTTCCCAGTTGTCTAATTATTGTGTAAGTACCCTAATATTGACCTACTCTTTTCCAATCATAGATCTAGGGTAGTTTGAATTAATTAACTTGACTTGATAGACTAGTAAAACCGACAGGTAAACCAAGACATGACCTTAGCCAAGGACTATCTAAAGCAATTCGCCGGGTAAGACCTACCAATAGCCCCTCACTTTCCAGGTATTAGGACTAGTAGAACACTAAGATTTAGCAAATTATTATCAATTACTTCTAGGGGTTATTGCACAATTCTCCCTAAAGAGTTAAAGTTTTCTAACGTGATATAGACACTCACCGAAATCATAGACCCTAATATGACTCTATGTTATGATATAGACTGTCACTAAGAATCATATGATGCAAATAATAACAATAAACCAACTCAAAGCATGCATATACATCAAATCATTAAACCAAACTTCTTATTAAACACAATCAATCCATAAAAATCATGCAAATAACATAAACGGAAAAAACTTCATATTAATCCATTCATCAAGTCTAGGTGGCTTAAATGTTTAGCCGAGCATCATAACTTTAAAAGCAAATAAACAAGGTTTAGAACAAGAATTCATCGATGACAAACAAGAAAAATAGAAAACTAAAGAAATCGAGTGGAAAAACCCGTTAATCTCTTGCTCCCCAAGCTTCCCGCTCGATCCCGATGATTCCGTAGCCTTGATCCTATAAGAATTGCCTTCAAAAATCGTCCCAAGCAGTGATGATCTACGGCTCTGATGTGCGGCTCCCCAGTTCCAGCCGTCTAATCTCTTATTTTCTATCTGATTATATAGGGTAATATTGCATATTTAATTGTTTAAGAAAAACCCATAACCTCACGTTCACTTAGAACATGCTGCACATAAACCTCTCATGGCCCGATGTAGATTCTGCCAAGCCCACTAAGTTTCATCCAAA
Organism: Helianthus tuberosus; assembly: GCA_030545235.1. NCBI lineage: Eukaryota > Viridiplantae > Streptophyta > Magnoliopsida > Asterales > Asteraceae > Helianthus > Helianthus tuberosus. Next base: position 133,410,889 of record CM060383.1, read on the forward strand.
AGGTATATGGCTGTCCCCAATCCTAGTCATTCACGCCCAAGATGTTTCTTTTCGGCCCAATAGGAATCCTCAATGTATATCTCTTTTATTAAAAGCCCAAACCCCACGATTCATGATTCTGCTGATTTGGAAACATACGGCCCAAACAAAGAAATACAATAAAATGACAATAACAATATATATGCTGCCTTCTTTCAATGATATCCTCCTTTTATGTTAGACACTGGCCACCTCCTACAATATTGATAATAATAACAACAGCAGCCTCCAATCATAATAATATGGTCATCCCTATTTGTTCCTATTCGTGTCTTCCTCAGAAATAGAATAAGCTTGGCACACTAATAGAATATTTTCATATATGAAACAGAGATAGTGGCCTCGACCCACTCACTGAAAATAGCTGCAATTTTTATTCGGTCACTGGCAATCCATTCTGCCCAACTGGCTGGTCATTTCCTTATTTACTCGTTTTTGCTCCATTTGCACCATGATCTGGCAAAACACAAAATAATATAATATAATACTAAAACTAAATAAAAGTAAATAAAATCTAGACAATAATTATACAATTTACACGGGACAAATATGTGTATTTTACCCCACATCAAATATCCCCACACTTACTGTTTTTTCGTCCTCGAAAAAGAATTATGCAAACGGAATCAGAAATAAATAGTTACTCGGGTCAAAAACTTATTTGTATTTTATTAAAACCAAAGCTTGCGTTAGCCGCGATTGCGAATATATTTGTCCCTTTAAACCCAAATCCGGTCTTAAGTTCTTATCATGTGAATTTAATTTAAGTGAGGCCAGTCTACCTAGGGTCTCACGCTAGAATCTACAGTCCACCTACTCCCGCCTCAAGCTTATAGAACTAAAGGAATGATCACTGGACCAATTCCCAACCGTCTTATATCAAAACCAAAAGAGTTTACAATCCATTTTTTTTCTTTTTCCATTTTTTTCATTTTCTTTTTTTTTTTCTTTCTAATGAGCGTAGACGTTGCTTTCCCTAACCAAGAGGCAATCCGGCTGTAGAGTCGCTATCCCCAACTCGGATTACTTAAGCTTCGGTACTTTTTTCTTTCCTTTGCAAGGTCGATTTCACACATCCTAGCGGTAATCCGGTTGTAAAGTCACTATCCCCAACCCAAACTACATAGAAATGCGCTACTTTCATTCAGTTTCTAGCTCATTATTTTTTTTTTCTATTTTTTTGCATGATCACAAACTCTAACGGTTTTAACTTATGACGGTGTCCCTTATACTATTATCGGCAGTTTTGATTTCCCATATTTCCCAGGCGAAAACCCACTAGCAGACCGACAATTAAGGTGTATTAGCTCAAAGGAACCTAAAACCAAACCCGCGCCTATCCACATATCCCTAACTAGACGCAAACTCGATTTATTATAATCTCATATTATTATTATTCAAACCCAAGCAAAAATTCACCTTTTCTATCATTTTCTGTTTTATTTATGCAAACTTCTCAAATCAAATGACATTTTTCTAATTTTTCAAATTTTTTGGATTTTTCAAAATTTTATAATTTTTTTTATTTTTCAATATAAGACTCGATTATTTACATGTATCTGTCCTCACACTTAAAGATTGCATTGTCCCTAATGCAAGAATGGAAATACGACTCAACAATTACCTAATCACTAAAACGAAAGACGAAATAAATAAATAAATACAAAAATACAAGGGAAACGACTTAGCTGATTAATAACAACGCGTATGCTCCAAATCTCTTGTCCCATCCTGCTCGATCGTATAGCATTTCGGTCGCGATCGGCTTTGACTCTGACACTGGTACGCTTGATAAATGCCTTATATTCGAACAGCAGCTCCAAACTCACCCGAATGGAGATTGCGTACGGGTGGTACATATTCAAACCTGCATAACCAAAAACAAGCACAAACCAAAGCAATACCGACTCTAAAAAAAACGACTCAAGAACCACTAATTTAGACTCATGGTACAAAATAAACGACTCAATAACCAAGTAAACACGAAAACATAAAACACGAAAAAGAACTAAAACTACGATAAAGACTCAAAATCTACAAACTCTACAAGTGTGCTATCAACTTTTCTAACACTCACGGAGGATCATGTAGACGCAGCTCACCTCCATACCAAACCTCACGGGCTGTAGCACCATCATACCTATTATTATCCAAATCTATCCGAACACCCGCATACCTGTCACAACCTCTCAAACCATCATCGGGCGGTTTAAACTTATACATTTCAAATCGAAATCTATCCCCACTCTAAGCCTTGCTCAGCGCTTCTATCTTAGATTCTACGCACTTTACCCTTTTTCCAAGATCATCTACTCTCCTATCGGGTGGATCCCCACACTTGGGTCCTATCGCTTCCTCTAGGCTAGGACCACTTATCACCTCTTTCTCATTTCTCTCATCTTCTAACTTCGATGAGATGATAACCGGTAGCTCGGAACCCTCTCCTAGAAAAGCATACTCTAAATGAGATGGAAAAACCTTAAGCTCTAAGGGTGGGGGTTGGGTGGTATCATCACTAACGGCTAACACTTCGGGAATCAAAGGAATTCCCTCAACTTCTACTTCATCTACCCTCAACGACTCTTCCTCGACTCTCCCTCCTCCTACTAAGTCGGCTCCACTAATATATTCAAGACAATGGCCAACACATGAGATAAAAGAGTTCAAGAAATATACGGAATGGCAGGGACCACTATAGTCATCGGAACCACTCGGGTGGTTCATGGAATGATCTATCTCAAAGGTGACTCTCTCCTAAATATGTGAAAAGCAAGCACTAGTCACTAAGACTCAAACTAAAGATAAACAAATTAAAAATGAAAGACTCATAACAAAACAAAACACGCAGCACGTATATGTCAATAAAGTCTATCAAAGCTAATTAACGCGATTGCCAAGAGTCCCCGGCAACGGCGCCAAAAACTTGATGTGTGCTAAACAGACTATAAAAATTAACCAAATTAGACTCTCTAAACTAGACACTACAAAGCTTTAATTCTAGACTCGACCTAAAACCACACAATCGGCAAGTGTACCGATCAATGTAGTATAACCCTAGGAAGTCCGGATATCGAACCACATGACTCTATGTATCACGTAAACTAGACTCTAATAGACACTGACAGACACGACTTAACTTGTTTAATTGTTTTTTTTGGGGGTGGGGGGGGGGGGGTTACGGAAAATCTAGGAAATCTATATTAAACTACTAAATTGACTAAAACTAGACTAAATGCGAATGAAGACTGAGGACTTTCCTTATATGAGAACGAGACCACCTAGACAAGAATCCTGGATTACTTTTAAAGAATTACCGATTAAGTTAAAAACATGAATTATGGAACCGGGATCTTAAAGTACTAAACCTATTAAGAACCAACTAAGCCCCTCGACCCTTTTCAAGGAGAAACATGTGGAACTACCTAGGCCGTTAATTCTACCGGTTATTAGACGCCTTCCCAGTTGTCTAATTATTGTGTAAGTACCCTAATATTGACCTACTCTTTTCCAATCATAGATCTAGGGTAGTTTGAATTAATTAACTTGACTTGATAGACTAGTAAAACCGACAGGTAAACCAAGACATGACCTTTTCCAAGGACTATCTAAAGCAATTCGCCAGGTAAGACCTACCAATAGCCCCTCACTTTCCAGGTATTAGGACTAGTAGAACACTAAGACTTAGCAAATTATTATCAATTACTTCTAGGGGTTATTGCGCAATTCTCCCTAAAGAGTTAAAGTTTTCTAACGTGATATAGACACTCACCGAAATCCTAGACCCTAATATGACTCTATGTTGTGATATAGACCGTCACTAAGAATCATATGAAGCAAATAATAACAATAAACTAACTCAAAGCATGCATATACATCAAATCATTAAACTAAACTTCTTACTAAACACAATCAATCCATAAAAATCATGCAAATTGTCACACCCTGACCACGTAAAACAACGAAACGTGGCGGAAACATCGGGGAGTGTTGTAACAGAATTAATTGTTTCACAACCATGGAAATTAAAGTTACGTTTTATTTATCAATCAAGAGAGTTAAAATGTCTTAAACAAGAAACAAAGAGTACATAACACAAATTAACTAGTCCTTGCTTTGTTTTAAGTCACTAAGGCACAGGTCCGCCTAAGTGTGTCTCGAACATCCTATGCAACAGCTCCTGAAAACACATGTGAAAATAGGTACGTCAGCATAAAAATGCCTGTGAGATACATAGGTTTTGTGAAAATAGGATTCATGACTTGAGTTTAAAGAAACTGTTTAATAAAAAGTAGCCATGAATCTTGTTGAGTGTTCCCTTTCATAAATAATTTGAAAAGTGATAAATAAACCAAATGATATATATGTATAAAGGATAATGTATGGTTAAGTGTCTAACCTTGTAAAATGGGTTTGTATAAGTTAAGTTATTTGTAAAACGATGTTTATGTGAAGATTGTATTGTAGATGTAATATGTCTAAACTGAAATGGTTTAAATAACGCTACGATATGTAATACCATAAAAACACTTATATATAGGAAGTACCAGCGGCGTATCCACCATGTTTTTATCGTATTACACGTCGCCTCGTTACTTAAATCACTTACCCAAACAGCCACCAAGATGAAATGTTTAACAATTGTAGAAATGTTTATGTATGGTCAAATACGGTTCACACGGTTCAACAGTTACAAACGGTTCATATAATCAAATGGTTACAACGGTTCACATAGTCAAATAGTTACAAACGGTTCAAAATGTAATATAATGTGTTCATATGTTGGATGAGCATATGCAACAAAATGCAATGTAAAACGATGTGTCCATATGTTGAGTAGACATATGCAACTAATGTAATGTAAATCAATGTGCTAGCATGCTCAGTCAACATACATAGCAGAAAAGTCATGTAAATCAATGTGCTAGCATGCTCAGTCAACATACATAGCAGAAATGAAAAGTAAAACAATGTACTAAGTATGCTAAGTAAACATACATAGCGAAACAATGTAATGTAAATCATGTACTATAAAAGTACTAATGAGCATAGTAAGTATATGATGTGAAAATAGGAAAGCACAAAAGTAACAAGTAGGCACATGTGTTTCACCCCAAAATGTTTGAAAAACAGTAAAAGAGGGGTCTATGTACTCATTTGAGATTTCCTAGAAGTCCTTGAGTAACAACCAAGCAATGCTAGAGATCACGGAAAATCAACGGCACCTAATATAGGTAACTATGTTAATAAACCAGACCTAAATCGGAGGATCGGATAGGATGAGGGTTCGTAAACCAAATGAGTATGGAAACTCATGTAATATGGTTTAACAAAGCCTACATACTACAATGAAACTTAACCTAAGTGCTTACGACCCATTATGACCCGTTTAGGTAGCTTATGCTACTATAACGCGTCGTTCGCGTAAAACGCGTTCGGAATGCCTAACTAGTCCTATGATAAGTAAAATATGCCTTAACATGTTTAATTATGTTACATAATTAGTTACGTGACAAAATTTTGGGTTACATATGCTTAATTACCAATTACGCATGAAAAGGGTATTTTGGTAATTTACCTATGGCATATAAACTATTTATCATACAACTACCTAAACTAGGTGACCATAAGGTATAACCTTGGAAGGGTATTCCCTATGCTACTATGGTCACTCAACATGTTTGGTCAGATCCTAATGATCGACCAAACGGGTCGTGTTCGAAAGTCTAAGCGGGTGTTTAGTCCGCTTGACTTACGACTCTACGTAAGCACTAATCTAAAAAGTGACGAGCTAAACATGCTAGAACATGTTTAGTTAAGTTAGAAAACAGGTTTTTGATATCAAAACAAACGGTCTTGATATCCTAGAGTAGTTTGGTTACAAAATACGCGTAAATGCGCATTTTGGCCAAAACTACGACTCGTTAGTGAGCCTAGATAACGTGGTAATCAGTAGGTATAGTCACTAGGGACTATAACCATCGTGATTACGCTCACGTTATGAAGTTTAAACGAACTTTGCATTGACCATAAATTGGTCAAAGCAGAAAGTCAAACGCAGTTTGACTTTAACGATAAAAACGAACGAAAAGAACGAAAGAATACTTACAGAAGGTCCCCGCAAGCTCTTGATCCGATTTACTCTCAGGTATGAAGCATAAACTTCAACTTAGAGAGCCAAAATCAGATTCAAGTGTGAGTTTGCAAGGAAATGAAGGTGGGTATTTATAGGAATTCAAGAACCGTTAAGATCGTTCATCGAAAACTGAGCTTTGATCTGGACCTTACATGTGTGCCCATGGTTTTCTAAAACCATGGGAGCCCCTAATAATGGACTAGGTTCATTGAATACTAGCCCATGGTTTTGCAAAACCATGGGTTAAAACCACCAACACTTCAAAATGGACTAGGTTCATTGAATCTGGTCAGAAATTTCAAAATGATCCCTGCACTTGAAAAACTTGATTTTTTTGCACTTTTAAGCCCCGTTAACCCCATTTTAAGGCTCTAATATGAAGTTAAAGTATGAGGAACTTAAAATATGCTCAAAAATATATCGAATGTCGGTTCGTTTGGTCGTACGGTTGCGTTATTCGCTTAATTACGACGGAAGACATAACGAATGCAAAAAAAAAAAAAAAAAAAAAACGATCCAAATTAAGCGACGAATGGAATTTTATCATGCCAAACACTAAAATAAAATATTTTAATGCTTACATAAATTTTTGGATGTCCGGATGTATTCAGAACGTAAGTTATGCGCGAAAATGCAAACTTATGCACTTTTTTTTTGACGCTTTTAGTCCCTGAATGACCCAAAAGTTTATTTTAGCACACCGAACCCATCAAAGCCTATTTCTAAGCTATGTAAAGGATATTTATGGTATGTTTAACTTATGGTCATGTTCCGGAATGTCTGTTCCAGTACGAATCATCATACTTTCACAGTTTGTCAAATTTAGTCCCTGTAAGCGAATTAACGTGATTTTGCCATACCAAAGCCTTCAAAACTTATTTCTAAGTTATGTAAAGGTTATTTAAGGTATGTTAAGAATATGTCACTATTCCGGAGTGTTTGTTGCATTAAACTGGTTATATTTACGCATCAGTTCGCGTATAACCTTCCAGAAAGCGATTTAAAGCACGAAATCGAACAAGACTTGATATGTGCAAACGATACACATATTTATACCAATTCCAAGTATCAAACACAATATTTCATTGATTTGGTATTTGTTTAATGGTCGTAGTGACACAAGTGTCACAGTCTCCCCTACTTTAGGAAATTTCGTCCCAAAATTTATTCGTAGGAGTCTGTCTGTGACTTTGTGTTAAATAATCATCAAAGGTATGCAAGGCATAATCCTGTCGTTCTCCTCAACGGATATTCTTCAGAAGTGAAAATGAACTAATAGAGTCATTTTCCTCAACGGGTTCTTTGGAAATGGAAAATGAAGGATTTAACAAAACGGATATTCATTTCCCTCAACGGATATTCTTCAGAAGTGAAAATGAATGGATGATTCATTTTCCTCAACGGGTTCTTCGTCAGAAACAGGAATGAAGGAATAATCAACAGATATTCATTTCCCTCGACGGATACTCTTCAGAACGAAAATGAACAAACGGAGTCATCTTCCTCAACGGGTATTCTTCAGAATTAGAAATGAAGGATTAAACAAACGGATATTCATTTCCCTCAACGGATATTCTTCAGAAGTGAAAATGAATGGATGATTCATTTTCCTCAACGGGTTCTTCGTCAGAAACGGGAATGAAGGAATAATCAACGGATATTCATTTCCCTCGACGAATACTCTTCAGAACGAAAATGAACAAACGGAGTCATTTTTCTCAACGGGTATTCTTCAGAATTGGAAATGAAGGATTAAACAAACGGATATTCATTTCCCTCAACGGATATTCTTCAGAACAAAAATGAACAAACAGAGTCATTTTCCTCAACGGGTATTCTTCAGAATTGGAAATGAAGGATTAAACAAACGGATATTCATTTCCTCAACGGATAATCTTTAGAAACGAAAATGAACAGACGGAGTCATTTTCAACAGTTGCTTCATCAGAGTTGGAAATGAATTGGGTTAACTCTAGATACATGACAGAACTTGCTGTGATTTCTGTGCACAAAATTCCATAATTATGTATGCATCCATAATTACGTAATTCCTTACACAGTCCGCACAGTTTGTTTTGTAATGTTTAGGGGAAGAAAAATCAAACCTGTGATGAGGGTGACTACCATAGGGTCCTTTTAATTAGACAGACAGATGATCTTTTTAATTAGACCACCAAGGAGTCCTTTCAGCTATATCATCGCATGATATTCCTAACCAGATTTTTGGATCTATTTGTTTAACTAGACCACTTCAAGGGGTCTAATTATGGAGTAGTATTTTATAATCCAAGGGACTTAACTACAACATAGAAGTCCATTATGTCACACCCCGATCACGTAAAAACAACAAGACGTGGCGGAAACGTCGGGGAGTGTTGTAACAGAATCATTGTTTCACAACCATGGATTAAATATTTTCTTTTTATTGAATCATTGAACTCATCGTTTATTAAATCAAATAAATACAACTATTATCCTTCAAGTTTTAAAGTCGCTAAGGCACGAGTCCATCCTATGTATAGCATGTATCAACAATCATCATGAAGCAGTACCTGAAACATGTGTAAAAATAGGTACGTCAGCATAAAAATGCCTGTGAGTTACATAGGTTTTTGTGAATTAGATTCATGGCTTTAGTTTACATAAGAAAAAGGTTTTATGTTTACAAAATAATAGCCATGAATCCTTGTAAAAAGTTTGGTTTTGAAAATACATTGTCTTGATAAAAAGGTTTGTAGTATATATGAAAATATACATTGGTTATAAGAAAGTCGAATTAAATAATATATCAAAATATACTTCGGTTCTAAAATCGTTAATTAGATAGTATATTAAATATACTTTAGATGTCAAAATAATCGTTTTCGATAGTATATCAAAAGTATACTTTGGATTTAGGAATAACATATTAAACTATGTTTTGGTTGAACAAATAACATATTTAAAATATGTTTTGGTAGTTAACAAAATATCTGTTGTTTTGTACAATATCACACATGAGAGTATATCAAACTATACCCTTGGGAGTATAACTCAATATACAAAAATAATGTGATTTAAGAATTCAATCAGACCTAGTGCATCAAAATACACCTTTGAGACTATAGGGATACCACAAAGGCAATTCCTATTTGGATGGAGAAACAAATTGGTTTCAGACATTCCATGACAACAGGAATGGGGTGTCAAATCCTATAGCGCTATATCATACTACCAATCGGCCTGGTGAACAAAATATGTACTATCCAACAATTTATTTTATAATCATAGAAAAATCGGTGTTTAAACCATAAATAATCAGTCGGTTTATCAAAAGATAACTACTAATATGTATAATCACTTATACTTTGAAATCGTGAACATAACAAATAGGTACACATATTTCACCCCAAAACATTGAAAATAGTAAAAGAGGGGACTATGTACTCACTTGAGGGTGCTTAGAAGTCTTGAACAACAACCAAGCAAAGCTAGAGGGAGTACGGAATCAAACGACACCTAATATAGGTAACTATGTTATTAAACAGCTCCTAAACCGGAAGATAGGATAGAATGATGTTCTATAAATCAAATGAGTAATTGAACTCATATGGTATGATTTAATAGGGCTAACATTCTGATTTGAAAGTCTACCTAAGTGCTTTTGACCCGTTTCGACCCATAATGGTAGCATAAGCTACTATAACGTGTCGGTTGCGCGAAACTATGTTCGGATGGTTATCTATGAGCTATGTCAAGTCTTTCATGCCCAATTATACCCTAGCATGTTACTAATTCAGATTAGATGTCAAAAATGTGTTCAAATATGCACATTACGGATTTATGCTATAAAAGGGCATTTTGGTCATTTCATATGGGCATGTAAACCAATTAACGAATAGCTAACCAATCCTGTGTGATCATAAGGTATAACCTCAGGGGTTATTCCCTATGCAACTATGATCACTAAGCAAGCTTGGTCGGATCCTAATGATCGACCAAACGGGTCGGGTTCGAAAGTCTAAGCGGTTGTCTAGATCGCTTAACTTACTACCCTAAACAAGCACTAAACTAATAGTGACGAGTTAAATATGTCAAAACATGTTTAACCTACTTAGAAAACTGATTTGGTATCAAAACAATGGGTTTTGATACCCGAAAATAGTTCCGTTGCAAAATGCGTGCTTAAACGCATTTTGACCGAAACTTTGACTCGTCACTACACCTAGTTAACGTGGTAATCAGTAGGCACAATCACTAAGGATTACAACCATCATGATTACAATCACGTTGCAAAGTTTAATTGAACTTTGACTTGACCAATTGATGGTCAAAACCGAAAGTCAAACTGTTGGCCAAACTGTTTGACTTTCTGCACTAACATAAATAAAAAGAATGAAAGAATGCTCACTAAGGGTCCTTGTTATCTTTTCTACAAAGAATAAGCTTCCCAAATCAGATGAGAGAGCTCCCAAAGCAGATGTAGAGAAGGAATGAGAGAAATGAGCAAATGAAACAATGGAAAGCTTGGCTATTTATACTTGAGGGGAGTTCATAGGATCACAACAAGTGTTTGTGTAGTCCCCAAGCATAAAATCCTAGCCACACAAGTGTAACAAGCAGGTACAAAGCCTTGGAGAGGTGTTAACTTGCTCATCACACCAAGAAAATGCATAAACAGCCCCTGAATTAGCAACAGATTGCTGAAACTGAGTTTCTGGTCATTGGGCACTTTAGGCAGCCCGCGTAAGATATGGGGGTACACTTACGCGCCCCGCCTGAGCTCCCCAGATCAGCCAAAGTTTCAGATAATTACAGTTCAGGTCCCTGCACTTGTTTTAAGCCCATTTCAGCCCCTTTTGACCCCCGTTAAGCCATTTTCAAGGCTCTACAAGGTCAATAAAGTTTTGAGGACTCAAAATGTGCTCAGAGAACTCTCGGATGTCGGCTCGTTTGGTCGTACGGTCGCGTTGTTCATTAAATTACGACGAAACTCAAACGGACGTGAAAACGAACCAAATTAAGCGACGAATGGAATTTTTGCATGCCGATCACTAAAATAAAAATATTTTAGTGTGTACAAAAATTTTGAGTGTCCAGATGTGGTCAGAACGTAAGATATGCGCGAAAATGCAAACTTACGCCGTTTTTGACACTTTTAGTCCCTGTAAGACCATATAAGCATATTTTCGCACACTGAACCTATCAAAGCTTATTTCTAAGCTATGTTTAGGTTATTTATGGTATGTTAAGCCTATTTCACTATTCCGGAATGTTTGTTGCGTTAAACTGGTTGTATTTACGCATTAGATTGCGTATAACCTTCCAAAAATCGATTTAAAGTTCGAAATCGAACAAGAATTGATGTGTGCAAACGATACACATATTTATACAAATCCCAAGTATGAAACACAATATTTCACTGGTTTGGTATTTGTATGATGGTTGAAGTGACACAGGTGTCACAGTCTCCCCTACTTTAGGAAATTTCGTCCCGAAATTTAATTTTAGAGGAAACCTGTGAAGACAACTGTGATTGTTTCTCTTTCGAATGAATCCCTCGAACCCTAAGTAAAACTCTGGGTCTTGTTTGGATTCTTAGCGAAATTGTCAACTCTCAAAGTGAAGTCCTTGTAGTAACAGAACATGGAGTTTCGAACTACGGACAGAGGAACGTTTCTTATGAAGACTATCATAGGAAACTTGTATGTGCTCCAAATCAGAATCAGAGAGTGTAAGATAAAATGACCTTGGACAAAGTCCAGGACTTCTAGTAACTTAAATAATGCTACATTCGCAATGGAATAAGGAACACTTATATATAGGAAGTACCAGCGGCGTATCCACCATGCTCCTTTCTACATTGTTCCCGTTTCGTTATTCCCATCACTATAGGTCTTAACACATGACAAAATTTGCTGTGGTTTCTGTGCACTGAATTCCATAATTATGTATGCATCCATAATTACGTAATTCCTTGCACAGTCTGCACAGTTCATTTCATATTGTGTAGGGAAAAATCAATCGAATAACACGAAGCGGCTTGACTAGACCACTAAATGATCTTTTTAATTTTATCAATGAACAATCTTTTTAATTAGATCAACACATGATCTTCTTAACTAGACCATCGTACGATCTCTTTAAACTGGTCACTTAAGGGATCTTTTCAGCTATATCATCACATGATATTTCTATCCAGATTTTTGAATCAATCTGTTTGACCAGACCACTCAAGGGGTCCAATTATAGAATAGTACTTTATAATCCAAGGGACTTAACTATGACGTAGAAGTCCATTTAGGATTTAAGATAGTACCTTTTGATATCCTACTATGAATCTCTTATATGGAGATATGGAAGATTCTACGAGGATTTGGATAAATCATATAAAAACACGAAACATAGAAGAAAACACATACACATAATCACATAGTTGTTTATCTTGATCTTCATTTTGTTAATTTTCTTGTTAATTGAACACACGAGTATTCAAAGCACACTAGGAATCCAATCCATGAATTCCGTTTGGCACTTTAAATATTTTCAAGAATCTAACTATGAAGATAGGAAGATCTTAATAGAGATTTGACTTTGTTTCTTAAAAAGAAACGAGCACCTAAGATTTTGGGGAGATCACAAGTGATCATAATGACAGAACCACACGAGTAGTTTGTCTTAGTGTCGGCATCGAAGGGTTGGATCAAACATTCACACAATCGTATCAGTTTTGTAAAATAAAATTGAAACATCAAATTTTATTTATATAACAACTGAATTGTTCCAATGTCAAAAGATAACAGACACAGAAATACAAAAGACTAATTGTTCACTGCTGCATCGTTGTTCACGTTTGCCTCATTTATGTTAAACACTCGTCCACGCGCTGGATTTGCGTTAACAAGTCTTGGGCAATTGTTTCTGTAGTGAGTAAGGTCACCACAGTTATAACACGACCCAGGTGGGAACCGTGCTTGAACAGCAGCAGGATTTGCAGTAGCTTGATTTGCATAACGGCAGGTATAGACCAAATGTCCCAACCTTCCACAGTGGGTACATTTGTGACACTGCTCTTGCTCCAGATGATGGCGGTTGCATTTGTTGCACAAAGGTGTGGTACCAACATAATTTTTCCTCTTACGAGGTTGTGCTGGTTGGTTTGGTGCAACCTGATCATTCTGAGCAGTTATGGCGCAGTTTTGAGAAGTCTTACGCTTCTTCTTCTTGGATTCCTAGGCCTGTTTTTCCTTCGGTTCAATTTGAGCAGCCTTGTCAGATGGTCTTGGGTCACCTTTTCGAAAAAGTTTACCCTTCCTGATATGGGATTCAGTCAGAGTGGCAGACAATTCAATGGCCTGTCTGACACTAGTAGGGTTGCTGCCAGTAACGATATCCTGAATTAAATCAGGAAGACCATCAATGTACTTCTCAATCGCTTTTTCCACAGGCGTGACCATGGCAGGGCATAACAGGCTCAATTCCTCATAACGGTCAGTATAGGCTCGATGTTCACTGCTGTCTTGTTTAAGATCGTCAAATTCCCGTTCCAAAGCCCTGAGCTCATGACGAGGACAGAATTCCTTCATCATTAGAGCCCGAAGCTCTTCCCAGGTTTGTGCCATTGCCACATCGGCACCTCTATCACGCATCACACCGTTCCACCATGTAAGAGCACGCTTCTCGAACGCACTGGATGCAAACTCAACCTTACGCTCATTCGGGCATTGCACATGCCTGAATGTGCTCTCCAAACTTTTGAACCATTGCAGGAGCGCGGTTGCTCCTTGAGATCCAGAAAACTTCGAAGGTTTGGCAGAGTTGAAGGTCTTGAAATTACACTGGGTGTTGTTGTTGTTATTGTTGTTATATAACTCATGAATCTGAGTTACTACGCCTGGAAGCACTGCAGCCATTTGTTGAGCAACAAGGGCTGCGACTTCCTTAGCAGTAAAAGATTGAGCATCACGTCGAGGAGGCATTGTCTAAAGGGAACATGGGAAATGAGTGAGGTCGATGATTGGGAAACAAAAGAGGTATTGAAATCATTGACAAAATATAAGGAAAGCGATCATTCGTTCGTTACCTCGAACAAACAAACGATACGCAGTGACTAATCAAAGTAAATGGGTCAATATAATGTATCACCGAAGACATGCTCGCCTATAAGTGAACACTCACCCCAAGAGTTCCCAGGTAAGAGTGACTGGTCCGTTACTGCAGATTTGTACGAACACTCTAGCCTTAGACAGAAAACTCAGGGTACAAGCATTCACCCTTCCAGTTTGCATGTGTTCACATTATTTTAGACCCAAACTTTGACGAGATTTTGAAAACTTTGAAGGTTCAAAACCTTACAATAAATCATCCTAGAACAGATAATTTTCAAAGCAGATTCGAATTTTGTATTTTTGTTGTGGTTGTCACCTAAGGATATGTGACGATATTGTTTTAAAACTAAACACAAGATAACTTGTGTTAGGGTCCTAGGAAGGTTATAGTCTAGGTCAAAGCATTACTAATAACCTAATTCCCTATAACCATTGGCTCTGATACCAACTTTTCTGTCACACCCCGACCACGTAAAAACAAAAAGACGTGGCGGAAACGTCGGGGAGTGTTGTAACAGAATCATTGTTTCACGACCATGGATTAAATAGTTTCGTTTTATTGAATCATTGAACTCATCGTTTATTACAAATCAAATAAATACAACTATTATCCTTCAAGTTTTAAAGTCGCTAAGGCACGAGTCCATCCTATGTATAGCATGTATCAACAATCATCATGAAGCAGTACCTGAAACATGTGTAAAAATAGGTACGTCAGCATAAAAATGCCTGTGAGTTACATAGGTTTTTGTGAATTAGATTCATGGCTTTAGTTTACATAAGAAAAAGGTTTTATGTTTACAAAATAATAGCCATGAATCCTTGTAAAAAGTTTGGTTTCGAAAATACATTGTCTTGATAAAAAGGTTTGTAGTATATATGAAAATATACTTTGGTTATAAGAAAGTCGAATTAAATAATATATCAAAATATACTTCGGTTCTAAAATCGTTAATTAGATAGTATATTAAATATACTTTAGATGTCAAAATAATCGTTTTCGATAGTATATCAAAAGTATACTTTGGATTTAGGAATAACATATTAAACTATGTTTTGGTTGAACAAATAACATATTTAAAATATGTTTTGGTAGTTAACAAAATATCTGTTGTTTTGTACAATATCACACATGAGAGTATATCAAACTATACCCTTGGGAGTATAACTCAATATACAAAAATAATGTGATTTAAGAATTCAATCAGACCTAGTGCATCAAAATACACCTTTGAGACTATAGGGATACCATAAAGGCAATCCCTATTTGGATGGAGAAACAAATTGGTTTCAGACATTCCATGACAACAGGAATGGGGTGTCAAATCCTATAGCGCTATATCATACTACCAATCGGTCTGGTGAACAAAATATGTACTATCCAACAATTTATTTTATAATCATAGAAAAATCGGTGTTTAAACCATAAATAATCAGTCGGTTTATCAAAAGATAAATACTAATATGTATAATCACTTATACTTTGAAATCGTGAATATAACAAATAGGTACACATATTTCACCCCAAAACATTGAAAATAGTAAAAGAGGGGACTATGTACTCACTTGAGGGTGCTTAGAAGTCTTGAACAACAACCAAGCAAAGCTAGAGGGAGTACGGAATCAAACGGCACCTAATATAGGTAACTATGTTATTAAACAGCTCCTAAACCGGGAGATAGGATAGAATGATGTTCTATAAATCAAATGAGTAATTGAACTCATATGGTATGATTTAATAGAGCTAACATTCTGATTTGAAAGTCTACCTAAGTGCTTTTGACCCGTTTCGACCCATTATGGTAGCATAAGCTACTATAACGTGTCGGTTGCGCGAAACTATGTTCGGATGGTTATCTATGAGCTATGTCAAGTCTTTCATGCCCAATTATACCCTAGCATGTTACTAATTCAGATTAGATGTCAAAAATGTGTTCACATATGCACATTACGGATTTATGCTATAAAAGGGCATTTTGGTCATTTCATATGGGCATGTAAACCAATCAACGAATGGCTAACCAATCCTACGTGATCATAAGGTATAACCTCAGGGGTTATTCCCTATGCAACTATGATCACTAAGCAAGCTTGGTCGGATCCTAATGATCGACCAAACAGGTCGGGTTCAAAAGTCTAAGCGGTTGTCTAGACCGCTTAACTTACTACCCTAAACAAGCACTAAACTAATAATGACGAGATAAACATGTCAAAACATGTTTAACCTACTTAGAAAACTGATTTGGTATCAAAACAATGGGTTTTGATACCCGAAAATAGTTCTGTTGCAAAATGCGTGCTTAAACGCATTTTGACCGAAACTTTGACTCGTCACTACACCTAGTTAACGTGGTAATCAGTAGGCATAATCACTAAGGATTATAACCATCATGCTTACAATCACGTTGCAAAGTTCAATTGAACTTTGACTTGACCAATTGATGGTCAAAACCGAAAGTCAAACTGTTGGCCAAACTGTTTGACTTTCTGCACTAACATAAATAAAAAGAATGAAAGAATGCTCACTAAGGGTCCTTGCTATCTTTTCTACAAAGAATAAGCTTCCCAACTCAGATGAGAGAGCTCCCAAAGCAGATGTAGAGAAGGAATGAGAGAAATGAGCAAATGAAACAATGGAAAGCTTGGCTATTTATACTTGAGGGGAGTTCATAGGATCACAACAAGTGTTTGTGTAGTCCCCAAGCATAAAATCCTAGCCACGCAAGTGTAACAAGCAGGTACAAAGCCTTGGAGAGGTGTTAACTTGCTCATCACACCAAGAAAATGCATAAACAACCCCTGAATTAGCAATAGATTGCTGAAACTGAGTTTCTGGTCGCTGGGCACTTTAGGCGGCCTGCGTAAGATATGGGGGTACACTTACGCGCCCCGCCTAAGCTCCCCAGATCAGCCAAAGTTTCAGATAATTACAGTTCAGGTCCCTGCACTTGTTTTAAGCCCATTTCAGCCCCTTTTGACCCCCGTTAAGCCATTTTCAAGGCTCTACAAGGTCAATAAAGTTTAGAGGACTCAAAATGTGCTCGGAGAACTCTCGGATGTCGGCTCGTTTGGTCGTAGGGTCGCGTTGTTCGTTAAATTACGACGAAACTCAAACGAACGTGAAAACGAACCAAATTAAGCGACGAATGGAATTTTTGCATGCCGATCACTAAAATAAAAATATTTTAGTGTGTACAAAAATTTTGAGTGTCCAGATGTGGTCAGAACGTAAGATATGCGCGAAAATGCAAACTTACGCCGTTTTTGACACTTTTAGTCCCTGTAAGACCATATAAGCATATTTTCGCACACCGAACTTATCAAAGCTTATTTCTAAGCTATGTTTAGGTTATTTATGGTATGTTAAGCCTATTTCACTATTCCGGAATGTTTGTTGCATTAAACTGGTTGTATTTACGCACTAGATTGCGTATAACCTTCCAGAAAGCGATTTAAAGTTCGAAATCGAACAAGAATTGATGTGTGCAAACGATACACATATTTATACAAATCCCAAGTATGAAACACAATATTTCATTGGTTTGGTATTTGTATGATGGTTGAAGTGACACATGTGTCACACATTAAGGATTTAAGGTAGTACCTTTGGGTATCCTACTATGAATCCCTTATACGTAGATATAGAAGATTCTACGAGGATTTGGATAACATAATTTGGATCACACAAAAACATAAAAGGGAACACATTAGCACATAATCACATAATTGTTTTGTTGGTTATTAATTGTTATTATCTTGTTATTGATTGTTATTAACTTGGCGTTGATTTGAACATGGGTATTCAAGGCATACTAGGAACCCAGTTGATGGACTTCAACATCCTCAAGCATCTATCTGAAAGGATAGGATGATCTTCTAAAAATTCGATTTTTGATTACAAGGAATCACCACATTCGAATTAAGGTATACAACAATTAAGGACTTATGGGAATACCCTTAGGTACCCCATTAAGGAGCGGGTATTCGTCCAGAGTTGTAACTTGCGCCTTGTACTTCGTTTTCCTTGGAAGAAACGGGTACTTAGGATTTTCGTGGAAAACGCAAGAGATCATAAAGTGGAAGAATTTTGGGGGTAGTCTGATCTTCAAGGGATACGGTTCCTTGATTGTCGGTATTGTAGGGGATATGTTGTTTACACATGCAACCACATCAATATTTGTATATTGCATTGTAAAATAAAAGCTTTATTTATAAACAACGGTAACAACTGTTTCATGGACCTTGACAACAAAAGAAAAGAATAAATAAGACGTGATTATTTCTAAACAACATTGTCTTCCATTCGGTCAGATGCTCATCCCTGCACTGGATTCGCATTAGCAAGCTTTGGGCAGTTTCTTCGGAAATGGCCCATCTCGCCACAGTTGAAGCAAGAACCTGGTGGAAAACGACCTTGAGCAGGATTGTTGTTAACTTGATTTGGTGCAGCTGCTGTTGGGCAAACCCTCGCCGTATGACCTACAAGTCCACAAACTTGGCATGTACGGCACTTCACACCAGCATGATGATGTAGGCTACATTGGTTGCACAAGGGTGCAGTTCCGTTGTAGGGCTTCCTAGCAGGGGGTTGAGCTGGTTGGTTGGGGACGGCTTGACCATTGTGAGCGACCATGGCGAAGTTCTGAGAAGCCTTTCGCTTCTTTGACTTCTTAGGGGATCCAGTCTGTTCATCCATGGTCTTTGATTCCTCGATTGGTTTCTTGTCACCCTTTCGAAAATGTTTACCTTTCCTGATCTGAGATTCAGTCAAGGTTGCAGATAGCTCAATTGCCTGTCTAACTGTAGTAGGGTTGCTACCAGTCACAATGTCTTGTTTTGAGTCAGGGAGGCCATCAATGTACTTTTTGATTGCCTTATCCAAATGCGTGACCATGTTTGGGCATAACAGACTCAACTCCTCATACCTATCAGTGTAAGCCCGATGCTCACCACTATCTTGCTTCAAATCATCAAATTCTCTTTCTAAAGCCCTCAGCTCATGACGAGGACAGAACTCCTTCATCATAAGGGCCCTAAGCTCGGCCCAAGTCTGTGCTAAAGCAACCTCAGCACCACGGTCTCTCATAACCCCGTTCCAACATGTAAGAGCCCTCTTCAGAAACACACTGTAAGCAAACTCAACCTTGCGATTATTAGGACATTGAACGTGACGAAATGTACTCTCAGTGCTCTCGAACCATTGTAGGAGCCCAGTTGCTCCTTCAGAACCACTAAACTTAAGTGGCTTAGCCGAATTGAAACTCTTGAAATTGCATGGAGCATTATTGTTGTTGTTGGCTTGGTTCAGTTGAGCAATAAGATTTGGGAAAGCAACAGCCATTTGCTGCGCGATGATTTCTGCCAGTTCGGCATTCGCTATCTGATTGTCGCGTCGAGGAGGCATTTTAAAAGGAGGGAAACATGAAAGGAAACGAGCGAGTTGATTAGATGAAAAGGATGAGGTGATACAAAATTTGACAAAAGCAAAGATGGCGGTCATTTGTTTGTTACCACAAGGCAAACAAACGACACATTGTGACTAATCAAAGTAAATAGGTCAAAAATAATGTATCGCGAAGACATGCTCGCCTATAAGTGAACACTCACCCCAAGAGTTCCCAGGTAAGAGTGACTGGTCCGATTATGTGGATTTGTACGAACACTCTAGCCTTAGACAGAAAACCCAGGGTACAGGCATTCACTCTTCCAGTTTGCACGTGTTCACACTATTTAGGACCCAAAACCTTGATGAGATTTTGAAAACTCAAAGGGGTTCAAAACCTTACAACAGAGGGTTCAAAACCTTACAACTGAGGGTTCAAAACCTAGTAATCAATTATCCAAGAACAGATGATTAATTTTCAAAGCGGATTCGGAATTGATGTTCTCGTTGTGGTTGCTGCCTAAAGATAGGCAACGGTATTGTTTTATGACTAAACGCAAGTAAACTCGCGTTAGGGTCATAGGAAGGTTATAGTCTAGGTAAAATCCTTACTAATAACCTAATTCCCTATAACCATTGGCTCTGATACCAACTTTTCTGTCACACCCCGACCACGTAAAACAACGAAACGTGGCGGAAACGTCGGGGAGTGTTCTAACAGAATTAATTGTTTCACAACCATGGAAATTAAAGTTACGTTTTATTTATCAATCAAGAGAGTTACAATGTCTTAAACAAGAAACAAAGAGTACATAACACAAATTAACTAGTCCTTGCTTTGTTTTAAGTCACTAAGGCACAGGTCCGCCTAAGTGTGTCTCGAACATCCTATGCAACAGCTCCTGAAAACACATGTGAAAATAGGTACGTCAGCATAAAAATGCCTGTGAGATACATAGGTTTTGTGAAAATAGGATTCATGACTTGAGTTTAAAGAAACTGTTTAATAAAAAGTAGCCATGAATCTTGTTGAGTGTTCCCTTTCATAAATCATTTGAAAAGTGATAAATAAACCAAATGATATATACGTATAAAGAATAATGTATGGTTAAGTGAATAACCATGTAAAATGGGTTTGTATAAGTTAAGTTATTTGTAAAACGATGTTTATGTGAAGATTGTATTGTAGATGTAATATGTCTTAACTGAATGGTTTAAATAACGCTACGATATGTAATACCATAAAAACACTTATATATAGGAAGTACCAGCGGCGTATCCACCATGTTTTTATCGTATTACACGTCGCCTCGTTACTTAAATCACTTACCCAAACAGCCACCAAGATGAAATGTTTAACAATTGTAGAAATGTTTATGTATGGTCAAATACGGTTCACACGGTTCAACAGTTACAAACGGTTCATATAATCAAATGGTTACAACGGTTCACATAGTCAAATAGTTACAAACGGTTCAAAATGTAATATAATGTGTTCATATGCTGGATGAGCATATGCAACAAAATGCAATGTAAAACGATGTGTCCATATGTTGAGTAGACATATGCAACTAATGTAATGTAAATCAATGTGCTAGCATGCTCAGTCAACATACATAGCAGAAAAGTCATGTAAATCAGTGTGCTAGCATGCTCAGTCAACATACATAGCAGAAATGTAAAGTAAAACAATGTACTAAGTATGCTAAGTAAACATACATAGCGAAACAATGTAATGTAAATCATGTACTATAAAAGTACTAATGAGCATAGTAAGTATATGATGTGAAAACAGGAAAGCACGAAAGTAACAAGTAGGCACATGTGTTTCACCCCAAAATGTTTGAAAAACAGTAAAAGAGGGGTCTATGTACTCACTTGAGATTGCCTAGAAGTCCTTGAGTAACAACCAAGCAATGCTAGAGATCACGGAAAATCAACGGCACCTAATATAGGTAACTATGTTAATAAACCAGACCTAAATCGGAGGATCGGATAGGATGAGGGTTCGTAAACCAAATGAGTATGGAAACTCATGTAATATGGTTTAACAAAGCCTACATACTACAATGAAACTTAACCTAAGTGCTTACGACCCATTACGACCCGTTTAGGTAGCTTATGCTACTTTAACGCGTCGTTCGCGTAAAACGCGTTTGGAATGCTTAACTAGTCATATGATAAGTAAAATATGCCTTAACATGTTTAATTATGTTACATAATTAGTTACGTGACAAAAGTTTGGGTTACATATGCTTAATTACCAATTACGCATGGAAAGGGTATTTTGGTAATTTACCTATGGCATATAAACTACTTATCATATAACTACCTAAACTAGGGGACCATAAGGTATAACCTTGTAAGGTTATTCCCTATGCTACTATGGTCACTAAACATGTTTGGTCGGATCCTAATGATCGACCAAACGGGTCGTGTTCGAAAGTCTAAGCGGGTGTTTAGTCCGCTTGACTTACGACTCTACGCAAGCACTAATCTAAAAAGTGACGAGCTAAACATGCTAGAACATGTTTAGTTAAGTTAGAAAACAGGTTTTTGATACCAAAACAAACGGTCTTGATATCCTAGAGTAGTTTAGTTACAAAATACGCGTAAATGCGCATTTTGGCCGAAACTACGACTCGTCACTGAGCCTAGATAACGTGGTAATCAGTAGGTATAGTCACTAGGGACTATAACCATCGTGATTACGCTCATGTTATGAAGTTTAAACGAACTTTTCATTGACCATAAACTGGTCAAAGCAGAAAGTCAAACACAATTTGACTTTAACGATAAAAACGAACGAAAAGAACGAAAGAATACTTACAGAAGGTCCCCGCAAGCTCTTGATCCGATTTACTCTCAGGTATGAAGCATAAACTTCAACTTAGAGAGCCAAAATCAGATTCAAGTGTGAGTTTGCAAGGAAATGAAGGTGGGTATTTATAGGAATTCAAGAACCGTTAAGATCGTTCATCGAAAACTGAGCTTTGATCTGGACCTTACATGTGTGCCCATGGTTTTCTAAAACCATGGAAGCCCCTAATAATGGACTAGGTTAATTGAATACTAGCCCATGGTTTTGCAAAACCATGGGTTAAAACCACCAACACTTCAAAATGGACTAGGTTCATTGAATCTGGTCAGAAATTTCAAAATGGTCCCTGCACTTGTAAAACTTGATTTTTTGCACTTTTAAGCCCCGTTAACCCCATTTTAAGGCTCTAATATGAAGTTAAAGTATGGGGAACTTAAAATATGCTCAAAAATATATCGGATGTCGGTTCGTTTGGTCGTACGGTTGCGTTATTCGCTTAATTACGACGGAAGTCATAACGAACGCAAAAAAAAAAAAAAAAAACGATCCAAATTAAGCGACGAATGGAGTTTTATCATGCCAAACACTAAAATAAAATATTTTAATGCTTACATAAATTTTTGGATGTCCGGATGTATTCCGAACGTAAGTTATGCGCGAAAATGCAAACTTATGCACTTTTTTTTTGACGCTTTTAGTCCCTGAATGACCCAAAAGTTTATTTTAGCACACCGAACCCCTCAAAGCCTATTTATAAGCTATGTAAAGGATATTTATGGTATGTTTAACTTATGGTCATGTTCCAGAATGTCTGTTCCAGTACGAATCATCATACTTTTGCAGTTTGTCAAATTTAGTCCCTGTAAGCGAATTAACTTGATTTTGCCATACCAAAGCCTTCAAAACTTATTTCTAAGTTATGTAATGGTTATTTAAGGTATTTTAAGCATATGTCACTATTCCGGAGTGTTTGTTGCATTAAACTGGTTATATTTACGCATCAGTTCGCGTATAACCTTCCAGAAAGCGATTTAAAGCACGAAATCGAACAAGACTTGATATGTGCAAATGATACACATATTTATACCAATTCCAAGTATGAAACACAATATTTCATAGATTTGGTATTTGTTTGATGGTCGTAGTGACACATGTGTCACACAAATAACATAAACGGAAAAAACTTCATATTAATCCATTCATCAAGTCTAGGTGACTTAAATGTTTAGCCGAGAATCATAACTTTAAAAGCAAATAAACAAGGTTTAGAACAAGAATTCATCGATGACAAACAAGAAAAATAGAAAACTAAAGAAATCGAGTGGAAAAACCCGTTAATCTCTTGCTCCCCAAGCTTCCCGCTCGATCCCGATGATTCCGTAGCCTTGATCCTATATGAATTGCCTTCAAAAATCGTCCCAAGCAGTGATGATCTGCGGCTCTGATGTGCGGCTCCCCAGTTCCAGCCGTCTAATCTCTTATTCTCTATCTGATTATATAGGGTAATATTGCATATTTAATTGTTCAAGAAAAACCCATAACCTCACATTCACTTAGAACATGCTGCACGTAAACCTCTCATGGCCCAATGTAGATTCTGCCAAGCCCACTAAGTTTCATCCAAAAGGTATATGGCTGTCCCCAATCCTAGTCATTCGTGCCCAAGATGTTTCTTTTCGGCCCAATAGGAATCCTCAATGTATATCTCTTTTATTAAAAGCCCAAACCCCACGATTCATGATTCTGCTGATTTGGAAACATACGGCCCAAACAAAGAAATACAATAAAATGACAATAACAATATATATGCTGCCTTCTTTCAGTGATATCCTCCTTTTATGTTAGACACTGGCCACCTCCTACGATATTAATAATAATAACAACAGCAGCCTCCAATCATAATAATATGGTCATCCCTATTTGTTCCTATTCGTGTCTTCCTCAAATATAAAATAAGCTTGGCACACTAATAGAATATTTTCATATATGAAACAGAGATAGTGGCCTCGACCCACTCACTGAAAATAACTGCAATTGTTATTCGGTCACTGGCACTCCATTCTGCCCAACTGGCTGGTCATTTCCATATTTACTCGTTTTTGCTCCATTTGCACCAGGATCTGGCAAAACACAAAATAATATAATATAATACTAAAACTAAATAAAAACAAATAAAATCTATACAATAATTATACAATTTACACGGGACAAATATGTGTATTTTACCCCACATCAGAGAGCACAATCTACTAGGCCAAAAGCTTGTACTTGAAGTCCTAGAGAATAGTCGAATCGCTTTGGGGGGTTGTCCATGTCTCGCACCCGGACGCTCCAATCACGGATTTTATATGTGTATGTGTTTCGATCCTGAGCTCGCAAGCCCCCGATCTTTCGATTTTACGTGGAATTCTGCATGATTTATGAGGTTTTATATGTTTGTTTTGTTAGCGTGTTGAGATACTGATGGTTTCAATTTAACGCCTCTTGCTCTGAAAAACACACACAACACACGACAAACGCTAACAAATCGCAGTCAACCAAGAATTCTCATTCGACATAGTACTTGCTGATGTACGGTTATACTACTCGCTATCACTACTCACTATGTTACTCGCTGTTCACACTCGCAACTCTCGAACGTGCTACGCAATGCGAAATATGAAGATAAATACATGCAAAATAGGAAGGTGAATACTTGAAAAATACGTGATTTCGTGTTTACGTGCTTATGTGCTTCTATGCTTACGTGCTTATATGGATTATGTGCCTACGTGACTTTGTGCCTTTGTGTTAGATCTGATTTAGGTGCCTTTGTGATGATATATGTGTCTGAGTGTTTGATGTGTTCCTGAGCTTTATGAGTATAGATGCTGAGTGGTGAGATTGAGTGTATCATCTAAATCCTATGACGATGTCTGTTGCAGACAATGTCGTCATTTGGTTCACATACTTCACGCTCTGCTCGTCGCAATCACGCTGACAAACGCATCGCCTCGCTAGTCGCCAAGCAAATGGCTAAGGTCATTCCGCAAATCGTCAGCGAAATTAACGAAATCGCTAGCAAGTCTTCTGAGGAATCTAGGACTGAATCACCGAAAGCGACCTTCAGTTTCAAGCAGTTTAAAGCTTGTGGACCCAAGGACTTCACTGGGGAAGATGGGCCGAGCACAATGTTTTCATGGTTTGACTCGATTGAAGTCACTCTACGACAAAGCGGATGTCCAGACAACCTCCGCACTGTTAACGCAACTGGTGTCTTCCAGTCTAGGGAACTGGAATGGTGGACAGCGAAGTGAAACAGGCATGGAAACGACGCAGCCTATGGACTTTCATGGGAGGAATTGAAGGAAATCATGATGAAAGAATTCTGTCCCCCGCACGAACTCCAAAAGCTGGAAGACAAGTTCTGGCACATCAAGCAAGAGGGTGGCGACAACGCTGGTATTATCGCACGTTTCAAACAGCTTAGCATCATCTTCCCTGGCCAAGTCATAACTCCCGACATCACAATCAAGAAATATATTCGAGCCTTACCTGATTGTGTTGCCGATTTTGTCCAAGCAGCCAAGACTACCACCATTGAGGAGACATTCCTGCTCGCTGCCGAGATTAATGAGAAGCGAGTTCGGGCTGTTTACTTCAAGAACACCACCAAGAGTCTTCACCAAGTCACCGCAACCTCTGCAACTCCCACCTCTGAAACTGCTTCACCTCAAGCTTTAAAGTCTTCACGCCGCAAGCGCAAGAACAACAACAACAAGAACTGTGCTGTCATTACCACTCCTCTTAATGCTGTTCCTATCCAACAGCAGAACCAAAACTGCCAAGTTACTGCACCCGTGACCAACCACACCTCCTTCAAAACGTGTATACACTGGTCCTCACCCATTGTGCCCTACTTGTACTTATCATCATCCTGTTGGGATCGCTTGTCGATTTTGTGTTCACTGCAACCTTTACGGCCACTTTACTGCGAATTGCCATACTGGTCCCCATCAAGCTCAAGTTCAAGCTCCTCCTACACTGCCAGCTCCACTTCCCGCTCCTCAGGGTCAACAAGCAACTCCTACTCCCGCTGCTCATGCAAGAGCCTGCTATGCGTGTGGTGATCCTAACCACTTCGTGAATGTCTACCCAAACCGAGTGGTGAAGCAAGAGCCGCAACAGCAACCCGCACAGCAACAACATCAACAGCAGCAGCCTCAGTAGCAGCAGCAGCCAGCACAACAAGCACCCAACGGCCGAGTTTTCAACATCAACGTTCGCTAGGCTTAAGCCGACAACAATGTTGTCAATGGTACGTTTCTTGTCAATGGTATATATGCTTCGTGTTTATTTGATACTGGAGCCGATAACTGTTTTGTGTTGTTTGAATTCGAGAAGCTCCCAAATCGTAAATGCACTAATCTACCAACGACGTTCGATGTAGAAGTTGCCACTGGAAGAACCGTCATTGTTAATTCTGTCCTGCGTGATTGTACTCTTGAGCTTAACAATCACGTCTTCCCGATCGATCTTATTCCTATGCAACTTGGTAGTTTCGATATCATAGTAGGCATGGATTTCCTTCGCGAAAATCATGCTGAAGTCGTTTGTTTTGATAAAATGATTCGTTTTTCTCTTGATAATGGTGATCAGTTGTGTGTCTTTGACGAAACACCTTCAAAGGATCTTAAACTCATGTCGTGTATCCAAGCAAGCAAGTATCTCCGCAAGGAATACAAAGCTTTCTTGGCACACATCGTAGTAGCGGAGAAGGAAAAGGAAGAGAAGACAATGGAAAAGGTGCCTGTTGTTCATGATTTTCCTCATGTCTTTCCCGATGATTTACCTGGTCTACCGCCATCTCGTGATATCGATTTCCGTATAGAACTCATTCCTGGAGCTAATCCTGTCGCTAAAGCGCCTTATCGCCTCACTCCCTCTGAGATGCGAGAAATTTCCAGTCAACTCCAGGAACTTCTTGACAAAGGCTTCATACGCCCTAGCACATCTCCTTGGGGCGCACCTGTCCTTTTCGTCAAAAAGAAGGATGGATCGTTCCGGATGTGCATTGATTATAGGGAACTCAGTAAGCTGACTATCAAGAATTGATATCCCTTACCTCGAATCGATGATTTGTTTGATCAATTACAGGGTGCTACGTGTTTCTCGAAGATCGATCTACACTCTGGCTATCATCAATTGCTAATCCAGGAGCAAGATATTCCTAAAACCGCTTTTCGCACTCGCTACGGTCACTACGAATTCGTCGTTATGCCCTTTGGTCTAACCAATGCACCCGCGATTTTCCTGGATTTGATGAATCGCGTGTGTAAACCCTTTCTCGACCGCTTCGTCATCGTGTTCATCGATGGTATCGAGATCTATTCAAAGTCAAAAGCCGAACACGCACAACATCTACGTTTGGTTCTCGAGTTACTCCAATGGAATTGACACTATGCCAAGTTCTCTAAGTGTGAATTTTGGCTTGAGGAGGTACAATTCCTCGGACACATCGTTAATAGTCAAGGAATACACGTCGATCCCGCGAAGATTGAAGCTGTTAAGAGTTCAATTCCTCGGACTAGCGGGTTATTACCGCCGATTTAACGAAGGTTTCTCAAAAATCGATGTTCCACTTACTTCTCTCACGCACAAAGACAAGCCTTTTGTTTGGGGAGCCGAACAAGAGCAAGCCTTTCAAACTCTCAAGCATATGCTCTGCAATGCTCCTGTTCTCGCTTTACCCGGCGGAAACGATGACTTCATAGTCTACTGCGATGCCTCTAACCTAGGTCTTGCTTGTGTACTTATGCAACGACATAAGGTTATCGCTTACGCCTCTCGACAGCTCAAAGTCCACGAGAAGAACTATACAACCCACAATCTCGAGCTTGGTGCAGTTGTTTTTGCATTAAAGATTTCGTAACACTACCTTTATGGCACTAAGTGTACAGTCTTCATAGACCATAAGAGCCTACAACACATCTTGAACAAAAAGGGACTGAATATGCGCCAGCGCCGATGGGTTGAACTTCTTAACGATTACGACTGTGAGATTCGCTATCACCCTGGCAAGGCAAATGTTGTTGCCGATGCCCTCAGCCGACGAAGCTATTTGCATAGCCTTCGTAACGTCCAAGCACTACACGACCTCGAATTTCTTATTCGCGATGCTCAACATGCTGCTTTTCTGGAGAATACTACAATGGAAGAAATAGTACTTGGATCCGAAAGCCAATTGGAAAACAAATCCAACGGCATATTTCATTACCGTGACCGCATATGGATTCCGAGTCGCAACAACCTCAGGGATATTCTGATGAATGAAGCTCACAAGTCCCGATATTCTATTCATCCAGGGGCCGACAAAATGTACCAAGATCTTCGATCCAGGTATTGGTGGCCTCGAATGAAGAAAGAGATTGTTGTGTACGTTTCCAAGTGCCTAACCTGCTCGAAGGTCAAGGCTGAACATCAGAGACCCTCTAGCCTACTCGAGTAACCAGAGATTCCAATATGGAAATGGGAAAGTATTGCCATGGATTTCATTACTAAACTTCTGCGCACGCCATCAGGGTACGATAGCATCTGGGTTATCATTGATCATCTTACTAAATCTGCTCATTTTCTGCCAATACGGGAAGACTTTAAGGTAGAACGACTAGCACGGATCTATACCGACGAAGTCATTTGTCGACATGGGACACCTCGTGATATCATTTCTGACCACGATGGTCGATTCACTTCGCGTCTTTGGGAAACTTTTCAATCTACTCTCGGTACTACACTCAATCTTAGTACCGCATTTCATCCCCAAACTGACGGTCAAACTGAATGCACGATATGCACCCTTGAAGACATGCTTCACTCGTACATTATAGATTCCGGTGGTAATTGGGATACGCATTTACCTTTAGTCGAATTCTTGTACAATAGTAGTTATCCCTCTAGCATTCAAATGGCACAATTTGAGGCATTATATGGAAGAAAATGTCGATCGCCTATTGTATGGCATGATATCAGAGATGCGCAAATTACCGGTCCTGAGTTATTGCAAGAAATAACTGACAAGATCCTCTAGATACGAGACAATCTATTGAAAGCTCGGAGTCGTCAAAAGAGTTACGCCGATAGACGCCACAAGCCCCTTGAATTTGATGTTGGTGATCACATACTCCTAAAGGTTTCACCTTGGAAGGGGGTGGTCCGATTCGGCAAGAAAGGAAAGCTCGCGCCTCGATATGTTGGACCCTTTAAGATTCTGGAAAGGATTAGTAAAGTGGCCTATAGACTCGAACAACCGAAGGAACTCAGCAATGTCCATCCGACTTTCCACATCTCGAACCTCAAGAAGTGCCTAGCCGAAGAAAACTTGCATGTCCCTCTTGAGGATTTGCAAGTAAACGAAACATTACACTTCGTGGAAAAACCAGTTGAGATCATGGACCGAGAAACCAAGAAACTCCTACGCTCACGCATTCCTATAGTGAAGGTTCGCTGGGAAGGAAAACGCGGCGCTGAGTTCACCTGGGAACTCGAAATTGATATGAAGGCTAAGTATCCACAGCTATTCGTTACGCCTGTGCCTTAATTTCGGGACAAAATTCCCTAAAGTAGGGGAGGCTGTAACAACCCGACTTTTTGAAGTCAAAGTACAAGTCAAAGTCAAAGGAAGAAAAGATTGCTAATCAGATATGTCATTTCTGACTTAATTAGTGCTTGTACTCTTTGACTCGATAATCGATACCTTGCTTGACACTATTTGATTTACGATTTATTCATATGTGAAGTAACATTGTGATAAACGCAACTAAACGCTAATCACAACGCTATCGCATCGCAACTCGAATTACAGGTTATGGATATTGTTTTATGTGTGTGTGCTATTATGTGTTACTTGTGCATGTTTATATTTGTTTTGAGGTGATTATTCGAAAGCGCAATCGCAACTCCATTGCAACACAATCTTATTGCGAACTCGAAATTTAAGGTTTACTTTTATGATTAGTAGGAGTTATGTTATTTGTGTAACTATTGTTTAATACTATCGCATCGCTTACTCGCAACGCAATGCTCAGCGCACAAAACAAAAAGTCAGAAACTAACTCACTCGAGCCATCCGATCGAAGGACCATTCGATCGAATGGTCATCCGATTGGATGACCATCCAATCGGAAGGCCCTCCGACCGAACCACCCCACACCGCCTTTTCTCCTCTTCGCCTATAAATACCCCACCTGTTACATCACTGTTCATGATGTGACAGCTCCCTCCATCCCAGTGCATTCTCAGCCTATTTTCTCTCGATTCCTCGCGATTCTTGTAAGTTTTCATCTCAAATCTTGTACTTTCACAATCAGCACACACTTTCTCATCATCTTCTCCATCAAAACACAACTTTTAAACATGAAATCACCTGATTTCGGGCTGTCCCATGATGACATCATCACGAGTTTGCATGAACTTTGGAGAATGACTTCATTCCAGCAAGAACGGTCCGAATCTAACAGATTTCTACATCATTTCCACACAAATTTCACTAAATCTAAGCATAAATGAAGCGTTACAAACTTTTCTTCAAACTTCCATCACTTTTCACTCTAAAATGATAGAATCCGAGCTCGTTCATGCCTCTACTCATCCCCTATCGAAGTGCCGGTCTGAGAATGGATTGCTATCAAAGAGATAACCGATTCACGGGTTGAACATAGAACACCATCATGAACAGCTGGTTCGGATCGAACAGGGTAATTCCCATCCGACCGGATGGGTTGGACCTGATGAGGTTTCTGTTGTTTAGCACGTTGTCACATCGCCTCGGTCAATCCACAAACTTCTAACTTAACGGATTTTACAAGTTTTCAAACGAACAGGTTACCCCAATCAGATAGCCGTTCGATCGGATCACCATCCGATTGAACGACTACTCCTCCAGGTGACTTGTAATTTCAAGCACTTAATCAATTTTACAAAACTTCAAAGGATATCAGTGTTTTAAGCGAAGGGCCATTCGACCGAACGGTCATCCGTCCGGATGACCTGACATTTAGGAACACTTCTCATTTTACAAATGCTACAACGAAAACCTCAAAGTTCAAATCATACACAAACACATCCATCCCAAATAGACAACCCTCAGACCAAATGGTCATCCGATAGGATCACAAACTGTCCCACAACTCTCCGACACGCCGTTTTACGCACTGTTCAACGCTTACACTATCGTTCTCTGTTCAGTGCTCCCTTCCATCCAAGCTTCTGTTTATTTATTAAACACGAACTGTGAGTATACTCGATCCCTTTTTGCTTAACGCACTTTTGCGTGTTACATACGTTACCTATATCAAATCACATCGATCACACAACGCAAACACTTTTTATACACTAACCGCTCTCGCATGTTATACGTGTTATTCGATGAATGCTTGTATGTTATGTTTACACAGTGATTGTTGCCTGACACCTTAGCAACGATAGTACTATAGTTTGGACTCAGCACCTGTCGCGGACATGGGTTGTTAAAGGCTTTTCTTCACGTGTCATAGTGGTGATATGTGTTGCGCATTCTACAACTCGCAGTTACATCTGTGCATATTTCATTGTCGATAACTTACTTGCTTCACATTTTTACGTGTTACATGCTGGTTATGCGTAAACGCTTTCGCTATACTATTATACTATTAAACTTGTATGCTCACCTTTACACTATGTGTATTGACTTTATTTTAATGTATGTGACAGGTGTTTAGGATGCTTTTACTTGCTTGCTCTTATGGAATCAAGTTAGGAGGTCTAGAAACGTCACATTGAATTCTGAGTTGTCAAAACAATTTATTTGTCTTTTAGATACTATGTCTGTAATAACTACTTTGCTTGATATGTTATGGTATGGGACATAACGTTAAATATTTGGTAATATTAGTTGTTATGGATTTCTCCTGGACAATCTATTTCATTCAGTGCCGCGCCCCGATGTTTCCGCCATCGGTTGGGGTGTGACAAGCTGAACCAGTTTGAAAAACTCGAAGTATGGAAGCTTGTGGAGTTGCCGAAAGGGAAATGCAAACTCGGAACTCGATGGGTGTTCAGAAACAAGCAAGATTCTGCAGGAGTAATTGTACAAAATAAAGCATGATTAGTAGTCCAGGGATTCAGACAGATAGAGGGACTGGATTATGATGAAGTTTATGCCCCAGTTGCCCGACTTGAGGCCATCCGAATCTTCTTAGCCTAAGCGTCCTACATGGAGTTCATCGTTTATCAGATGGACGTCAAGACCGCGTTCTTATATGGAGCCGTGAAGGAGGAAATCTTTCTTGAGAAACCACCAGGTTTTGTCCATCCAGATCATCCAGAATATGCCTACAAGCTTGACAAGGCATTGTATGGATTGCACCAAGCACCAAGAGCTTGGTATGCAACTCTGATTGAACATCTTCTAGCTCTTGGATACACACGTGGCACAATAGATCAGATGCTGTTTATCAAGAGAGTGGGCAAGGATCTGATCTTGGTTCAAATTTATGTCGATGATATTATCTTCGGATCAACAAGTGAGGAGCTTTGCAAGGAATTTAAGAGAGTTATGAAAAAGAAATTCGAGATGAGTGCGCTCGGAGAGATGACCATGTTCTTGGGTTTACAAGTTAAACAGGATTCTCGAGGCATTCTTATCCATCAAGGAAAGTATATGGACGATGTGCTGGCAAAATTCAAGTTCACTGATGCAAAATCGGCTAAAACTTCAATGGCAGAAAGACCATTACTGACTGAAGGTGCAGAAGGATCCCCTGTTGATCAACACCTCTATAGGTCTATGATCCGGTCGTTGATGTATCTGACAACGATCCGTCCAGACATAATGTTTGCTGTCTGTAACTGTGCGCGATATCAGGCTAATCCTAAAAATTCTGATCTTACTGCTGTTAAATGAATCTTTTGGTACCTTAAAGGCCGACCTCGGTTTGGCTTGTGGTATCCGAGGGATTCAAATTTTGACCTGTTTAGGTTTTCTGATAGTAATTTTGGACGCATTGACAAGGACAGGAAATCCACATCAGCCGAATGTCAATTTTTTGGTGACAGGCTCATTTCTTGGCAATGTAAGAAACAACAAACAGTGGCGATCTCCACAGCTGAAGCAGAATACGTTGCGGAATCTGCGTCTTGTTCCCAAGTGGTGTAGATGCAACATCAATTGCAGGACTACGGTTTGACTTATCTTAATACTACCATTTACTGCGATAATGATGCTGCAATTCAAATTGTGAAAAATCCTGTCTTCCACTAAAAAACCAAGCACATTGATATTAAAGTTCATTTTATAAGAGACTGTTTTGACAGAGGTCTTATCAAACTGGAGCAAATCGACACAGATGCAAATACTGCTGATTTGTTCACAAAACCTGTCAGCAGTTCAAAGTTTCAAGTGCTTGTGGATTTTCTGAAAATGATCTGTTACACTGACTGAGCATGTTTTTATTTTTCTTAGGTAAATTTTTTCAGAAAAATTTATATTCTTAGGTAGTTTTTATTTATGCACAAATTTAGGGGGAGAATTTTTGAAAAATACAAAAACATTAAAAAATTTGAAAAATACAAAAACATTGAAAAATCCTTAAAAATACAAAAACATAAAAAATTTGAAAAATACAAAACGAAGCATTGCATGACATGGGAAATGAAATGAATTTTCACATTGTGGTGAAGGGCTGACTCATGTAAAACCAGTATCGAAATAGTTTGACTCTAGAATGATATGTTGGTAGGCTCTATCCTTGAGGTTGGAAACATTGGCTGTTTCTGTTCAGAACCTAAATTAGTCTATGACCTCAGGAAAGAACATCACTTAGAATCAGCTCATCTTTATTTGAATGCATTTTGATGTCCCGATACACACAATTTTGGTTTAGCTCTGAAATCTTTTCTGAAAAAGTCGTGTATCTCCTTTGTTTTCCGTGAGCAAAGACCTAGCTGTACATCTGTCGAATTATAGATCAATTTACACCCGAAAAAGGCCCTCAAGTGCCCAAAAGAAACCCAAAAACATATATCAATCTGAGAAAACTCAATTTATCTGTACATTATATCATCTCTGCTTATGATCTATTTTGTTCTCTTCTCAATCTAGTCCCGATCAAGGTTTCGGAAATCTAGAATGGACTTGTGGAAATATGTGGTAGGGAAACTGCTTGCATGATAGAGTGTGCTGACTATAATTCCAGGATTTGATTAGTATTTGTTTGGGTGTTCATTGTTAAGAAATCAAAACATGATAAAAAAAATTAGTTACAGGCAGTCACATGGAAAAGGTCTAGGGAGATGAGTTTAGGTGGACAAATATACTGGCAATCGTTTAGATCATTAAGTAGTAGATCATGGTTGATAAGTGAAGTCAAGCCCGAAACCTCGTGATTTGATCCCTGAGCAATTACGATATTTCCTATTTTATTTTTGTAAATAATTGTTCATATTATTTATTTTTGTGTTTTTAGGTTTTTGATCTCGTAAAACATGCTCGGGAGTTTAAAAAGGGTCATTTAAAAATTATTGTTTGAAGGGATTTTTGAAATAATTGAATAAATGTTAAATAAAATCCTGAAACTGAGTTTATTGATGGTCTCGACTCAGTAAGTATGGCCTCGGCCAAGTACTATGGCCCGGCCCATGTGAGTGTTGGGGTATATGAGACAGGTCTCGAGTCAAAATCTCCCTTGCACTCGAGACCTTTCACTGTTACTCTCATAGATTCTCTTATTTTCCGGCAAGCCTTTTAATTCCTGTCACACCCCGACCGCGTAAAACAAAAAGTCGCGGCGGAAACGTTGGGGAGTGGAGTAACAGAATCATTATTTCATAACACATGGAATTTAAAGTTTGATTTCATAAATTAAAGTGTTTACATTGACTAAGAATTTTACAGAAACATAACATAAATTAAACTGTCTTTCATAGTTTTAAGTCACTAAGGCCTAGGTCCGCCTAAGTGTGTCACGAACATCATCATGCAATAGCTCCTGAAACACATGTGAAAATAGCTACGTCAGCGTAAAAATGCCTGTGAGATACATAGGTTTTGTTGTTGTAGGATTCATGACTTGTAAGTAAAAAGAAGTGTTTAAACAAAAGGTAGTCATGAATCTTATAAAACGTTTTCTTTTAAAAAAAACCTATGAAAATCAGATGTTATAAAAGAATAATGCATGGTTAAATAAATAACCAAGTAAAAATGGCTTTGTATAAGATATGTCGTTTGTAAACAATGTATCATGTCTTTGTTTCTGTCAAAGTGGTTTAGATAACGCTGTGATATGTAATATCATAAAAGCACTTATATATAGGAAGTACCAGCGGCGTATCCACCATGCTTTTATCATATTACACACGCCTCGTTATTTATATTACTTATCAAATAAACCACCAATAATGTCTTGTCAAACCAATGTCAGATAACAACTAATAACATGTACGGTGAATAAATGAATTTACTCAACCCCATAGGTAAAATGTACTGTATGGTGAATAAAAGAATTTACTCAACCCCATAGATAAAATGTCGATTTTAAATCAAATGTCATACCAAATGTAAGTATGTTATATATAAACAATGTACTAAGTATGCTAAATGAACATACATAGCAAAGCATAAATGAAATCATGTACTATATGCGTACTAATGAACATAACAAGTATATGTCACGAAAGCACGAAAGTAAGAAGTAGGCACATGTATATCACCCCAAAATATTTGAAAACAGTAAAAGAGGGGACTATGTACTCACTTGATATTGCTTAGTAGTCTTGAGATAACAATCAAATAACACTAGAAGGATCACGGAATCAATCGGCACCTAATATAAGTAACTATGTTAATAAACCGGACCTAAATCGGAAGATAGGATAGAATGAGGTTTCGTAAACCAAATGAGTGTCAGAACTCATATAATATGGTTTAACAAAGCCTACATTCTAAATCGGAACCTAACCTAAGTGCTTATGACCCGTTATGTCCCGTTTAGGTAGCTTACACTACTTTAACACGTCATTTGCGCAAAAAGCGCAAACGAGTAGCCTAACTAGTCCTATGACAAGTATTATATGCCCTAACATGTTAAATAATCAGTTTATGTGGCAAAATTTAAGTTACATATGCTTAGAATGGAATTATGCGCAAAAAAGGCATTTTGGTCATTTACCTAAGGCATATAAACTACCTATCATACAACTAATTAAACTAAGTGACCATAAGGTATAACCTCGGAAGGTTATTCCCTATACAACTATGGTCACAAAAGATATTTGGTCGGATACTAATGATCGACCAAACGGGTCAGGTTCGAAAGTCTAAGCGGTTGTTTAGACCGCTTATCTTACGACCCTATATAAGCACTAAACTAAAAGTGACGAGTTAAACAAGTTAAAACATGTTTAACTAAGTTAGAAAACAAGTTTGATATCAAAACAAAGTGTTTTGATACCCGAAAATAGCTTCGTTGCAAAATACGCATAAACACGTATTTTGACCGAAACTCTGACTCGTCACTACGCCTAATCAATGTGGTAATCAGTAGGTATAGTCACAAGGGACTATAACCATCGTGATTACGCTCACGTAGCAAAGTTCAAACGAACTTTGTGTTGACCAAAGACTGGTCAAAGCAGAAAGTCAAACACTGTTTGACTTTCATGCTTGAAATACATGAAAAGCATGAAATAAACTTACAAAAGGTCTAAGCCTTGAAGATAGAACAAGAAAACAAGAAGATTGGAGCCTTCAACCAATTAAGGGATAGATCCAAAGCATAAATGAGAAGAAAATTCTGAAGTTGAGCAAGTTTGGAATGAAAATGGATGGGTATTTATAGATTTTCCACAACCATTAAGATCGTTCCTCGTAATTTAAGCTTTGATCTTGGCCATCCATGTGGTACCCATAGTTTTGAATACCATGGGACCTAAAAAACCAGCCCATGGTATGAGAAAACCTTGTCCAAAAACCCAGATTCAGTTGCTGTTTGCTGAAAAACCATTTTTGCAGATATGGATATGGAAGATTCTATGAGGATTTGGATAGCGAGTAATTTGATTCACACATAAACACATAATTGTCAACTTGGTCATCAATTTGTTATCAACTTGTTATAAATTTGTTTGTAAATTTTGTTATTGATTTGAACATGTGTATTTAAAGTATGCCAGGAATCCAATCCCTGGACTTTGATTTTGCGCTTTGAATTTCCACGAGGATTTAACTATGAAGATAGGAAGATCCTATAAGGATTTTGGAATTCGTGTAGTGAGAGATGTTTCGAAACCTTGTTCCAGATGTGCTTAAAACAAAACATGGGGTAAAATGCTTATGAAGTCAAGGTGCCAAGTATGCCATGGTGACATATGAAACAGAATTTGGAGGTTGTGTACTACGTATGTTAAGTCAACATACAAGCATAATGTTCTTGAAAACTATGCATGGAGTTCTTTGGAAAATGTGTTTAATGCATTTGAAATCTTACGTAATGCTTTTGAAATCATTTAGTAGGTGTATTAGGTAAATATGTTTATAAAATGTTTTAAAACCAGGTGAAAAGGTTTTGAAATCATGTATGTAGGACCGGTTTTGACTCCGAAACGATTGCGAAACGAACGTGAAACGTGCGAAAACCGTACACGAACGTGACCTAACACACACGACGTAATATAAACGTGATTCTATAGAAAAATATGAAATTGTACACCACCTGAATCACTTTCTCTCTCTAGAATCTCTCTCTAGATCTAGAACTCTAAAGTGACAAATGAGCCAAAAGTCTCTAATCTAACTCTAATTCTCCTATTTATAGTCCAAGGCTTTAATGAAACTTCTCTTTTATTACAAGATTGCCACCTTGCCTTTTGACTAGATATAACACTATAAAGACTTGTTTTCTTCTGTTTCTCGCAACGGCTCGGATTGACGAAGGCGATAGACATAAATGCACTAACAGACTCCCCCTTGGATATTGCCGCAGTCAATCTCGTAGCGTCTTGTCTTTCTCTCTCTCTTTGAGTCTTTTTGAAACTTTAACATGTTTTCATCAACGTAGACTCCCTCTTGCTTGAACAAAATCCCCGTGGATCTGTCTTTAGTCTTCCATTGCTCTTCCTTTCGATCAGACTCCTTTTCTTCATCAGGCTCCCCCTTTCATTAAGCTTCCGTGCTTTGGGATCGACACCTGGCTTTCTGTATACAAGCTCTTCTGGGATAGTTACAAGGCTCCTTGAATCCACGCTTCCTTTTGCGTTGAGCTCGTCTTTAGACTCCCCCTTAGACTCAGCTGTCAGGATCGTAGTCTGGTATCTGCAATTTCTCAAACATTTATAAGTACAAACATTTTGAAATTGTTCAGGAATTGTAATCTGGCTCTATTAAACTCTCTAAATCAAGATCCTGGCTCCAAAATATGATAATATGAATATATCCAGAAATACTTAATTCACTCCCTCTATCAACAATCTTCATTGATTTGGCAGTATTTAAGAATCCAACATAAAAAATTGACTCTTTTACAGATTTTAACAATATAAGCATCCAAATCCCTCACAGTTAATCATCCAAGTCCAACTTAATGACCTTGGAGATATCACAAACTGTTTTTGATTTTTGATTTTAAACTTCAAGTTTCAAATTAATGAACTTGTTTTATTTTCAGAAACACAATCAACATACTTAGATTTTGAAATTCAGCATTTCAGACATCGGTTGTCGAAAATAAAGCAGAATCAAAAATCTTTTTGTATTTTTCTGAAACATAAAGCTGTAAAGAAATATTTACAAATATATTTACAGACAATATTTTTGTTTGAGTTCGCGTTAGAGGATCATATCAGTTTTTGACAAGTCACAAGTACCGTTGAGATTAGTTACACATTAAGAATTAAACAATTCACTTAGATTTTCGATATATTGATCCACTTAAATTTTCACACAAACTTCAACTGATTCAGGATACGAATTAGATGTATTAAGAACTTAAACTCATTCATGTGTCCCACCTCTTGAATATACTCCCGTATCCAGATCCCAATATTCAGTCTTACAGGTGAGTATACCTAGATGATATCTGTAAGGGGTTATAAATTACGAAGAACCGTGAGAGCTCAGGTCAGAACTTCCGTTCAGCAGAGAGATGACGGCTCGACTTTTGGTGTGTCCCCTTTAGAGGATCTTTTCTTCAACAGCACATGATTTACATAGTTTTGAATGTTTCATCATTTTTTTATGCTGAGGGTAGGCTATATTTCAAGCAAGTGTAAAGTATTCTCCGGGGACTAGGCCATTGCTTCCACAAAATCAGAAGTCCCGGGATGATACCCCCATGATTTACAACACATTGATATTTTACAGTTTGAAAACCGTTTTTCAATCTTGTGAAATTAATCATGTTTGTTCAGCCGTGAGGGTTTAGGCGTATTCAATCAACATATTTTTGTAATTTTTTATTTTTTTAACAAATTTAAAAACAAACATATTTTTGGTTTTTCAAAATTTTTCAATTTTTAGGGTTTTTGAAATATTGTTTATTTATATACAGAAAACAAACAAACTCCCTGTTTCAACCAAACCAGGGTTCAGCAGCCTCCTCTTCTTGTGCCAGGCTGCTCCTATTTCCATATTTACAATCTTCAGTTGTCTTGAGCACCTGCACATTCAACTTTTCAGTTACTTGAACAATTTAGCCCAGGTCTATTGGACCTTAGGCATTTCAACACAATATGCATCATTTAACTTTGGAAAATCTTTGTCATTCTGAACAAAGACTTTTTCAACTTTAACTTCAACTTTTTCATCATTTACCGAAGCCATTTGTTTTTTAACACTCCATGTTTGACCTTTTGGAGTACCTCTTGTGTAAAAATGTGATTCTTTTTGAACATTTTGATCTTGAACAACAACTTTTGGTTTCCAAAACTCGTTTGGTTTTGTTGCATCGACAGTTGTTTTCCAACTTTGTGTTATTCTTAATCTGGGTGTGAGAGAATTCCAGGTCCGTCTAGAATTGAACCTTTTCGGGTTTGATTTCCAAGTTTGATTCGAATCAAACTTGTTTGTATTGAACCTCCAAGTTTGTTTTGAATCAAATCTGGTTAACCTTTGATTCACATCCTCAGATTTCTGTTTTTGAACATCATCAGACTTCTTTTTCGTCTCAACATCAACAGGTTTCAGATTTGGACACTTGCGAGCAAGATGTCCTATTTGATCACATTTGAAACATGTTCTCTTGGAATTTGACCTGTGGTTGTTGATTTTTCTTTTGAGCATAGAACTCTTCATTAGACTGACGCCTAAATTGGAGTTCTTTCTCTTCTTCTGAACTTGTTTCGTGAATAAAATTCATCTTTGTCTGATAATTTGGCGTTTCATTTTTATTTCGACTTTGTTTCTTCTTATAACCCAACCCAGCCTTCATGTTTTTCTTCTTGTAACCAGGTTTGTTATAATAAGTTTTGTGACACTTTCCAGCAAATTTTGAAATTTCAGATTTTTCAATCTCAACCATCTTGAAAACTTTGTCAATCTTGTCTGAAATCACATTCTGAATCGGGAATACAATATCTAAGAATAATTTGTCCGATCCAATCATGGTATAAACCAATCCTTTTGAATCATCATTCAAATTTTTCTCAGATTTTGAATTTTTCAGATATCCATCATGAAAATTACCTTCATTTTCATCCTGTGATTCAGAGTTACCTGTTTCAACTGACTCTTCTTTCAACACACTTTCAAACGACCTTACCTACCACCTGTGAATCACTAGAATCTTCAGATTTGGAATAGGTTACGTCAATGTTATCTGGCAATTGATCTACCATGTTGAAAGCTTTTTCGACTTTTTCATCATCATAAAATGCAAACTTTTCTGGTGGTGGAACTTGATGAAATTCCGAGCCAATGCCTTTCTTGTTTTGCTTAGACTCACCATCTCCCGGTTTTATATTGAAAATACGTTCAAGCACATATGATGACGCGTGATAACTTTTTAACTTGTTATTATCCTGTTCTAAATCAGCAATCTGACGCTTAAGTTTAGCAACATCCTCAATATAAGAATTTACAACTTGTTGCTTTATTTCATACTGTCGCTTAAGCTCATTAGTTGTTTCAGAACAGTAATTCAATCGTGATTGAACAAATTTCATTTCACTTTTCACTTTTTCATATGACTCTTTTGTAATATGATATGCCAATTTTATTGAATCATATTCCTTTTTCATTTCTTGACAAACATTTTCCTTTTGTGAACATTCTTCCGTTATTTTTAAAACTTTTTCTTTCAAACTTTCATTTTGTTTTTCTAAATTTTTATATTTTTCTGAAAGCTTTTCATCATTTTCTTTTAAAACCTTTTCCTTTTCAAGCATTTCTTTATATTTAATTTTGAAAACTTCTTCTATTTTGGTGAATTCAAGATCTCTTGTTCTGAATTTTTCGTCTTTTTCAGTACAAGCAGTGCACGTTTCCACGCATTTCATGCACTGTTCAACAGTTACATTTAAGACTTCAGAATCAGAATTTACCTCAGTGATTGGCACCTCGGTGTTTGCTGCAACTTCTGATTGATCAGCATCTTCCTTTTTCTCATCACCAGCACCAGCATCACTCTTCACTTCTTCCGAACTTTCTAGCTTCTCCTCAGCTTCTTCAAATTGCTGTTCTTCTGTAACAGCTTCTTTCACAACAACTTTTTCTTCTTCCTTTACTTCCTCAGCACTCTTCACATTTTCAACTATTACCTCCTCAGCGATCTTCTTCAAATCACTCACCATCACATCAACATTTTTCTTCATCCTCTCTTCATCTCTCTTCCTCAGACTTGAAATCATAACATCTCTAAGATGTTTGTCAAACCTTTTCGCATACGTTTTATCTTTTCCAACATTTGTGTAGTATTTGACGGACAGAGGAATTTCCAAAAGAACATCTTCAAAGATTATGTATTTCTTGGGAACAACTGGTTCACCATTTCTGTTGACATAGCATTCTCGCTTCTTGTCCCATCTCTTGTTGTCTACAACACTCTCATACTCTTCTTGCATTTCATCCATTCTGTTCCAAGCAATGTTTCTTTCTCGGTATGTCTTCTCACTCAGAATCTCCTCTCTGGTTTTCTCTTTGATTTTAGCAACAAAAGCATAATGTTTGCCTTGTGTTATTTTTCTGCCATGAGCTGTAACTATTTCATCAATATAATCCTCTTCATTTCTTTTCTTGATTTCAGCAACTAATCCTGAATCAGATGGAATGTATTTGTCCCAACTGAAACCTTCTGCCACTTTTTCATCATCTTGATGGATAAGTAAGGCTTTCTTCTTGTTTTCAATCATTTTCGGCTCTTCTTTGCTTCGGTGGTAAATCGCTTTTCGGTAATAATCATCATTGAATGGATTTTCATTTCCAGCAACTGCAGAATTAAGACATTCTCTCTTGAAATGACCTCTTTGCTTGCATTTGAAACAAGTCACTTTGGATTTATCAAATCCCAGCTTAGTTGATGGACCACCGATAGACTGCTTTCCATTAATCTCCATATATCTTTGAGCTCTGCGGATGCAACTAGCCAAACACCAGTGGATATCAATAAGTTCCATCTCTTCTGGATCAATCTGGTCATAGTCTTCTTTGGTCAATTCAGAATTTCCAATTTTGCCAGCTACTAGACCTTCATATGATTCCAGAACAGATGCAAGGAAACTCATTTGTTGCTTGGCTTCAGTGAT
The DNA here is from genome assembly GCA_030545235.1 of Helianthus tuberosus. Lineage (NCBI taxonomy): Eukaryota > Viridiplantae > Streptophyta > Magnoliopsida > Asterales > Asteraceae > Helianthus > Helianthus tuberosus. The sequence continues at coordinate 133,454,097 of CM060383.1, forward strand.
GCTCATAGACGGAGAATTCTTCAATTTGAGAGCAATGTTACAGAGAACTTCTTCAGATTCTTCAACACTTGCTTTTGATGAAGACGAATGATATCCCGGATTGTAACTTGATGAACTTGTCTGAGGTTCTTTTGTCTTCACCCCACTGAATGCTGTCTTTGGTGATTCACTGATTTTCACCGAAGGTATTACACCTTTGTAATAAAGACCCACATTCTGTTGATATGAAGAACTGCTCATCTTGTTTTGCTTTTGTAGCTCAAGCTCATGAATTTCAATTTTTTCTATCAAGACATCAAGAGAAATTGAATCATATAACACATCATTTTTTAGTATGAATACAAACGTTTTCCACTGATCAGCTCGTGGTAACGCTTCTATGATATTATCAATTATTTCTTCTTGAGTTTTAACAATGCCAAAACGATCAAGTTCAATTTTTAGATGACCAAATCTCTCTATCATTTGTCTCACAGTCTCTCCTTTCAAACTATCGAACTAATCAAATTCCTTTTTTAATAATGAAATTTTGTTTTTCTTGATTTGTTTACCCCCCTCAGCTTTAACCAGTAAAGCTTCCCAAACAGATTTTGATGACCCGTCATGTTGAAGTAAAGTAAACAAATCATGTCTAATCGATGATTGGATTAAAGAAATCATTCTTTGTTCAGCTGTGAATTCTCTCTTGTCTTCTACTGATAAGCTTTTGAGAGGGAGTTCTTCTCCTTTATCATTGATTGGCCTACTATAACCAAACTCCAAACAGAACCAGTTTTCATGCGCGTAAGCTTTTGCCCAGCCGATGAACCGCTCTTTCCACAAAGTGTAGTCTTCAATGCTTTCAAGTGTTGGTGGTTTTGAATTTGTTCCGTAAAAATTATCATGTTTAATGTTCTCATTGATCGCTTTAGTTATGGCTTTTGGTGTAATAATTGAGGTTTCGGATGTAAATGCGTTGTAGAACGTGTTGTAAAATTCTTCAGCCATGATGCTAAATTCTTCGAATCTCAGCTCCTTTGAATCACCTTAATCAAACAAACAAACACTTATCAGTTTAAACACTATCAAATAACTGAATCAAAATAATACTCGAACTGGTGAATATTCTGTGCGGACTGAAGGATGACAAACTGTGCGGACTGCTATGACCCGAATCAAATTCAAATGACCTTTTTCCAATGACCTGGCTAAACCACACAACCTGGAACGAGTTTGAATTCAAACGGACTGAACCACCTCTTGTGAACTGGAATCGAATTCAAACCGTGAGAAATAGAATTCACTTTTACAATACATCACAAATTTTAAAACAAGTTTCAATGTCCGAAAACCTGTTATGCTTTGAACTTGATTAACAAAAAAAACTTTGAACTTGGGCCGTGAATCACATACCCTGTTAATTGGGCTTCAAACAACACAACCAAACCTTTTAGACAAGAGCCGACAAAAATGATTACACTCAACTCTTTGATTGGTCCGCCCGATTTATAACATACAAACAATGATTGGACCTCTAACAATTTGAACAGAGATGATCACTTGATTCTTGGGCTTGCAATTCTTGAACCAATGAAAGAACCAAATGACTATGATTGGGCCGCAGTTTTTGATTAACTCACATGGGCTGATACTTGATTTCAATTTGACCTTAATGATCACTTGATGACAACTTTAAAGCATATAACAATTCTAATTGGACCTCAAATTCACTTTTATTGGGCCAAGAAACACATGTACACAGATTGCTTTTAATGTTTCACATGTAATTACATCCTTGGGCAGTGCAAATACATAAACCGACAACCTTTGTCTTGAGCCAACACAATCACATGCACATTTATGAAATCACATGCAAACAGTCTAGATCTTGAATGATAATCTGGTTGCTAGTTTTTATCAAATCATTTTATTGGGCCGCTAATATGAATGAACACTTGTTCAAATGTAATCCTTGAGCCACGAGATCTTATGTATTCAATCAATGTAAAATGGCCGACAAACACATGAACTGCTGAGACAGACTCTTTCAAACGATATGACTCACGTGAAATCAACTAATCTTTCAAACGAAACACTTCACACGACCTAAGGTTCAAACGAGGTAAGTTCAGACGGACTAAAGTTCTTCAAACGAATTGACCTTTTCAGACGGACTGATCCTTTCAAACGGATTGACCTGTTCAGACGGACTGAACCTGATCACTTCTTATGACCTTTCAGACGAACTATCGAACAAACTACATACGAACCAGGGTTCTGATGTGTTTAAACTCCGATTTTTGATGAAATTGAAACCGTAGTAATGTTCTTCTCTGAATTCCGATCACAATGATGTATAAATTGTTCAAAAACGTCCACTGAATTGCTGTAGATCTGAGTTTGAAATTCTGTTCGTATGATATGAAACAAACTACAAACGAACTGGTCAAATTTTTATCAAATTGAATGATTTTTAATCTGTTTTAAGATCTAATACTTTCACAGATTATTTAAAACGTTGTTACGCATGATATACTTCAAAATCAAACCATTTTAACCAGAAAATCTCGTTCAATTTAAAAGAAACGTGAAGAAGAATGAGAAAGATGAAAAATTTATCAAATCTGGACGAATTCGAATCTGAATCTGATGATTTTCTGTGCGTAATCGTGCGATAGATCCGTGCAATCGAGCTCCTGCTCTGATACCACTTGTAGGACCGGTTTTGACTCCGAAACGATTACGAAACGAATGTGAAACGTGCGGAAACCGTACACGAACGTGACCTAACACACACGACGTAATATAAACGTGATTCTATAGAAAAATATGAAATTGTACACCACCTGAATCACTTTCTCTCTCTAGATCTAGAACTCTAAAATGACAAATGAGCCAAAAGTCTCTAATCTAACTCTAATTCTCCTATTTATAGTCCAAGGCTTTAATGAAACTTCTCTTTTATTACAAGATTGCCACCTTGCCTTTTGCCTAGATATAACACTATAAAGACTTGTTTTCTTCTGTTTCTCGCTACGGCTCGGATTGACGAAGGCGATAGACATAAATGCACTAACAATGTATATGGTTTTTGAAAACGTGGATAATGCTTTTGAAATTATACATTTGGTATATTAAATAAATATATTATGTTAAATGTTTTTAAACCATATGAAAAGTTTTTGAGATCGTGAAGGAGGTTTTGAAAACATATACTATGTATATTGTTATGAAAACCAAATTGAAATGTTATGTACATAGACATATCGCATAAGACTATTGAGGGATTTATGAGAAGTACCTTTAGGTATCCAAACAAGGATTTAAAGCAGTACTTTGAGTATTCATTCAGAGTTGTAACTTGTACTTTGTTTCTTAGAAGGAAATGAATACTTGGGATTTTCGTGGAGATCGCGAATGATCACATAAATGAGAAAACTACAAGAGTAGTTTGTTTTGCAAGGAACACGGTTCCTTGGCTTCGGTTATCGTAAGGGTATGTCACACATACACACTATCATATCAGTCTTGTAAATAAAAGTGAAACAACAAATTTATTTATATAACCACTGAATTGTTTCAAACGTCAAAGATAACAACAAGGGAAAATACAAAAGTCTAATTGTTTACTGCTGCATTGTCATTTGCGTTTGCCTCGTTTATGTTAAACACTCGTCCACGCGCTGGATTTGCATTAACAAGTCTTGGGCAATTGTTTCGGTAGTGAGTAAGATCACCACAGTTATAGCACGATGTAGGTGGAAAGCGAGCTTGAGCAGGGTTGACTTGAGGTTGGTTTGGACCACCTTGGTTTGGGTTAAATCTACAAGCATTTGCCAGGTGACTGATTCGCCCACATGATGCACACAGACAACACTGTAGGTGAGCTAGGTGGTGTACATTACATTTTTTTGCATATCGGTGCAGTACCGGCATAAGGTTTCCTTGCAGGAGGTTGAGCTGGTTGGTTGTGAGTGTTTTGGTTGGGTTGAGCAGCAATCGCACAGTTTTGTGAAGCCTTACGCTTCTTAAAAGGTTCGGTTTTGTTTTCCTTGTTTTCCTCTTGAGTATTAGCTGCTTGTTTCTTGTCGCCTTTTTGGAGAAGTTTACCCTTTCTGATCTGAGATTCAGTCAAGGTAGCAGATAGTTCAATGGCCTATCTGACGGTAGTAGGGTTGCTATCAGTAACGATGTCCTGAACTGGGCCAGGGAGGCCATCAATGTACTTTTCGATCGCCTTATCCAAAGGCGTAACCATGGTTGGACATAACAAGCTCAATTCTTCATACCGGTCAGTATAAGCACGGTGTTCGCCGCTGTCTTGTTTAAGGTCATCAAATTCCCTTTCCAATGCCCTGAGTTCATGACGAGGACAAAACTCCTTCATCATTAGAGCTCGAAGCTCTTCCCAGGTTTGTGCCATTGCCACATCGGCACCCCTATCCCTCATTACACCGTTCCACCATGTTAGAGCATGTTCCTCGAAAACACTGGACGCAAATTCAACCTTTCGCTCATTCGGACATTGCACATGTCTAAAGGTGCTTTCCAGACTCTCGAACCATTGTAGGAGCGCAGTTGCTCCTTGAGACCCCGAAAACTTTAGTGGTTTAGCCGAATTAAACGTTTTGAAACTACACTGAGCATTGTTATTGTTGTTCGCTTGATTAATCTGAGTTATTAGGTTCAGGATCACAGCAGCGATCTGCTGAGTGATAATGGCTGTGAGTTCGGCGTTAGATTGTGGTTGTGCATCTCGTCAGGGAGGCATATTCTAAAAAGAACAAGGAAACACGAGAAACGAGTGAGATGATATCGGATCGTAAAAATTGGATGCTTAAAAGAATATCGATAAGACATAAGGATTGAGATCATTTGTTTGTTATTTAAAACAAACAAACGACAGGTGACTAATCAAAGTAAATTAATCATAACAATGTATCGCGAAGACATGCTTTAGCCTATAAGTGGACACTCACCCCAAGAGTTCCCACGTAAGAGTGACTGGTCCGATTATATGGATTTGTACGAACACTCTAGCCTTAGACAGAAGACTCGGGATACAGGCACCCACCCTTCCAGATTGCACGTGTTCACATTAATACGACCCAAACTTTGACGAGATTTTGAAAACTTTGAAGGTTCAAAACCTTATAATAAATCATCCAAGAACGCACTACAAGAAAATTGGGTTTTTAGTACGCGCAAAAGCGTCCTAAAATGCTATTTTATAGGACCTTTCATTTAATAGGATCAACGGTAAAAGCGTTTCATGTAAAGGGGTCGTAATAAGTCCCGGAACTAAAAAAGCGTCCTAACATCTCAAATAAGATTATGAAACCAATTTTATGGTCACGTAATATTTCTTTGAACAACCAAAATAGTGTCCTAATAAAAATATATTAGGACACTTTTACAATGTTCTATCATGTGCTTACATACTTTTAATGTTTTGATACACTTACAAGCGTCCTTAGAAATTAATTGATAGGACTCTTATGATGTAACATTATAGCTAATTTAGTACCAAGAAAAGGGTCCAAATATACCAAATAAGATTATGAAACCAATTTTATGGTCACATAATATGTCTATAGACAACTTAAATAGCGTCCTAAAAAGAACATATTAGGACACTTTTACAATGTTTTAATATGTGATTATCTACTTTTAATCGTTTGATACACATACAAGCGTCCTTAAAAATTAATTTACAGGACCCTTATGATGTAACGTTATAGCTACTTTAATATCAAGAAAATGGTCCTAATATCCCAAATAAGATTTTAAAACCAATTTTATAAACAGACCATCAACATATAACATCCAAATAGTTATTCTATAACATCAACTAATGAAAGAATCATTATATTTCAAATAAGCATGTTCATAACAAAAACACTAACCATAAATAAGTTATAACATTATCTAACATAAAGTCTTAACATTTAACAAAGAAATTAAAAGCAATTAAAGAAATAAGAAGCATAAAATCTTGAGTCATCATGCGTCCTCAATCCTCATGGACTACCTACAAATAAACCATCCATGTATAAGCATTAAGTTCCTTGATATTAAAATTATTTGTATCACAAATTTAACAAATACATACCGAGATGAATGGATAGGGCCATGCGATGGATGTACCAATACAATCTTGAATTGTAGAAAATAAACCATATGGTCTTACCAAGTTTTCATCTTTTTTTATTGGTACCTGAACGTTTACCTCACACCATTCTGGTCCAATCTCTGTACCACCAACTAGATCATTTGGGTCCAAGCTCTGTACCCTTCCTCCTGCTACAATCTCAGTAGAGTTTATAATGCTTTTGAGGAAAACTTCATCTCCGACCTAGGTTTTAGTTTTCAACAAATATTTATTAAACTCTAGTCATAATAGTGCAAAAAATTATTTTACAAAACAAATAATAAAGTTTTACACTAGCAGGCTAACATTTTTATAGAAAAACTAAGGAAAATTTGTTTTTAAAGATTTATATAGAAAAATACCCATAAACGTTGATGTCCATTTGTTACATTGGGGAAATGTTGTGATGCAAGAGGTTGAACACTGGAACCTCCCCTTGACCCTTCCATCTCTGATACTTGGGCTCGTAACTGGACCACAGTACTAGTAAGTTCTTCACACTGAGACTTCAATTGGATGTTTTCTCTATGACATGCCGAACGACTTGGTATTACACCCCAAACATCAGCAGCATGAACACCCAGACCATACATAATCGCATAACCCCAAACTAGTAAGTCCTTAACTCTTGCCCTCCAGTTCTTCACCTTCCGCCCAAATGATTGCAATATCCAGCCTTTAGCAACTTCAAGAATATCAAATTTTAGGCTTTTAGAAAGTAGCAAGGCTATGGATGATATGGTACTCTTTGATGACCATTAACAAGAGATGATACTTGACGCATAAAACATGAATTCTACAATATGATTAGATAATTAATGTTTCTTTCTCTGTTTCTCCTTTATCACAAATGAAAAGTTAGAAAACCAACAGGAAAACTGGGATTCAGTTAGTAGCCACTAGGACAAGTCAAAGTAGAGGTGGGAACCGGTTTTATACAATGGGAACCCAAACTAGTAATGAACTTTTAGATATTGGTTGGCCAGTCTACCAACATTTTGTTGTCCTTTATATATATATATATATAGGTAGAGGATCCTGTAAAAAGTGCTCAAAGTGTGAGAAGTGTATTATAACACTATATATAATACTATATAACACTATATAAACACCGTATAACAATATGTAACACCATATAATACCATATAACACTATGTAACACTATATATAGTGTTATAACAAATATAACACTATAGGTTGTCTGATAGCATGTCTATGATAGATGTATAGTGCTATATTTGTTATAACACTATATATAGTGTTACATAGTGTTATATGGTATTATATGGTGTTACATATTGTTATACGATGTTTATATGGTGTTATATAGTATTATAATACACTTCTCACACTTTAGGCCCTTTTTACACTATCCTTACCCTATATATATATATAGGGTAAGGTTCATGCGAGAACCACCTTTATTGCGAGAACCGCGAGAACCAATGTGAACACAACCTAAAATAGCTAAAAAAAACCTAACCCCCCCCCCAAGCTAAATGCAAAAAACTAAAACCCCAAAAAAGCCTAACCCCCCCCCCAAGCTAAAATGCTAAAAACTAAACCCCCAAAAAACCTAAAAATTTATGTTAAAATCGCTACTTTTAGTAGCAAAAAAAAATTATTTTTTTTTTAAAATTTTTAAAATTTATTTTTTTGCTACTAAAAGTAGTGATTTTTTTATAAAAAATATTAAAAAAAAAATTTTTGTGTGTTTTTTAGCTATTTTTAGGCATTTTTTGTTGTGATCACATTGGTTCTCGCAATAAAGGGTGGTTCCTAATGGATCTTTGTCCTATATATATATGTATATATATGTATATATATGTATATATATATGTATATATATATATGTATATATATATGTATATATATATATGTATATATATATGTATATATATATATATATATAGGGGAAAGTTCATTGGGGAACACTAAAAAAGTGGGGAACAGCGGGAACCGACTCAAACGAACTCCGATTGGATTCATTCCTTGTAATATTTTATTAGGAGAGTCACTTGAAGAATAATGTAACTAGGTTTTAAGGTTGAGATGTTTCTCTTTGTCAATTAGTTGATTTTATTATCTTTTATTATTACATGTGTATAACATCTAAGTAAATATAACAAATGTAGGACCATATATTCTCAATGCAACATTTCTAACAAAAGTTGCAAATTCCAACAAAAATTGTAACCTTTCATGAAAAAAGTTGCATTTTACAGTAAAATTTGCAACTTTTTAATAAAAAGGTTGCATTAAATCTCCTAATGCAGCCTCTGTGTTCAACGAAGTTGCATTAGAGTCAAATGCAGCTCATTCGAAAAAGGTTGCTTATAAAAAGTTGCTTTAGGCCCGTTTTCTAGTAGTGTTTTATGACTCAAATATCAGGTGTCCTATTACAGTGTATTATAATAACACCACAATGATTAAGCGTCCAATAAAGTTTAAAGTTATAAGACCCAAATGTCAAGTGTCCTATTAGGTTAAGTTCTAATATGACTTCGACTAGAAAAGGGTCCTATAACACTGAACATTTATGACTTAACTACAACGTGTCCTATCAAGTTATGTTATAATAGGACCCTATATGATCAAGTGTCCTAATAGAGTACCACATAACGGGACACTAACAATTAAATGTCTTATAAAGTACTTTATTAGGATCTACATTTTAAGTGTCCTATTAAATTATATGATAATAGGACCTCAAAAAATCATCCATCCTATTAAATAGTTTTTTAGGACACCGGTTTAGTAGAGTATATTATAAAAGGACCCCAAAAGTCCATTAGTCATATTAAATAGTTTTTTAGGACCCTCTTTTACAAGCGTCCCACATAAAAGGTCCTAAAAAGCCATTTTTGTTGTAGTGACGGATGATTGGTTTTCAAAACGGTTTTGTATTTTGTGTTCTTGTTGTGGTTGTCTCCTAAAGATAGGTGATGGTATTGTTTTAAGATCTAAACACAAGTAAACTCGCGTTAGGGTCCTAGGAAGGTTATAGACTAGGTCAAAGCATTACTAATAACCTATTTCCCTATAACCATGAGCTCTGATACCAACTTTTCTGTCACACCCCGACCGCGTAAAACAACAAGTCGCGACGGAAACGTCAGGGAGTGGAGTAACAGAATCATTGTTTCATAACACATGGAATTTAAAGTTTGATTTCATAAATTAAAGTGTTTACATTGACTAAGAATTTAACAGAAACATAACATAAATTAAACTGTCTTTCATAGTTTTAAGTCACTAAGGCCTAGGTCGGCCTAAGTGTGTCACGAACATCATCATGCAATAGCTCCTGAAACACATGTGAAAATAGGTACGTCAGCATAAAAATGCCTGTGAGATACATAGGTTTTGTTGTTGTAGGATTCATGACTTGTAAGTAAAAAGAAGTGTTTAAACAAAAGGTAGTCATGAATCTTATAAAACGTTTTCTTTAAAAAAAAAAAAACTAAGAAAATCAGATGTTATAAAAGAATAATGCATGGTTAAATAAATAACCAAGTAAAAATGGGTTTGTATAAGATATGTCGTTTGTAAACAATGTATCATGTCTTTTTTTATGTCAAAGTGGCTTAGATAACGCTGCGATATGTAATATCATAAAAGCACTTATATATAGGAAGTACCAGCGGCGTATCCACCATGCTTTTATCATATTACACACGCCTCGTTATTTAAATTACTTATCAAATAAACCACCAATAATGTCTTGTCAAACCAATGTCAGATGACAACTAATAACATGTATGGTGAATAAATGAATTTACTCAACCCCATAGGTAAAATGTACTGTATGGTGAATAAAAGAATTTACTCAACCCCATAGATAAAATGTCGATGTTTAAATCAAATATCATACCAAATGTACGTATGTTATGTATAAAAATGTACTAAGTATGCTAAATGAACATACATAGCAAAGCATAAATGAAATCATGTACTATATGCGTACTAATGAACATAACAAGTATATGTCACGAAAGCACGAAAGTAACAAGTAGGCACATGTGTATCACCCTAAAATATTTGAAAACAGTAAAAGAGGGGACTATGTACTCACTTGATATTTCTTAATAGTCTTGAGATAACAATCAAATAACACTAGAAGGATCACGGAATCAATCGGCACCTAATATAAGTAACTATGTTAATAAACCGGACCTAAATCGGAAGATAGGATAGAATGAGGTTTCATAAACCAAATGAGTATCGGAACTCATATAATATTGTTTAACAAAGCCTACATTCTAAATCGGAACCTAACCTAAGTGCTTATGACCCGTTATGACCCGTTTAGGTAGCTTACGCAACTTTAACGCGTCATTTGCACAAAAAGCGCAAACGAGTAGCATAACTAGTCTTATGACAAGTATTATATGCCCTAACATGTTAAATAATCAGTTTATGTGGCAAAATTTAAGTTACATATGCTTAGAATGGAATTATGTGCAAAAAAGGCATTTTCGTCATTTACCTAAGGCTTATAAACTACCTATCATACAACTAATTAAACTAAGTGACCATAAGGTATAACCTCGGAAGGTTATTCCCTATACAACTATGGTCACAAAAGATATTTGGTCGGATCCTAATGATCGACCAAACGGGTCGGGTTCGAAAGTCTAAGCGGCTGTTTAGACCGCTTATCTTACGATCCTATATAAGCACTAAACTAAAAGTGACGAGTTAAACATGTTAAAACATGCTTAACTAAGTTAGAAAACAAGTTTGATATCAAAACAAAGTGTTTTGATACCCGAAAATAGCTTCGTTGCAAAATACGCATAAACATATATTTTGACCGAAACTATGACTCGTCACTACGCCTAATCAACGTGGTAATCAGTAGGTATAGTCACAAGGGACTATAACCATCGTGATTACGCTCACGTTGCAAAGTTCAAACGAACTTTGTGTTGACCAAAGACTGGTCAAACCAGAAAGTCAAACACTATTTGACTTTCATGCTTGAAATACATGAAAAGCATGAAAGAAACTTACAAAAGGTCCAATCCTTGAAGATAGAACAAGAAAACAAGAAAATTGGAGCCTTCAACCAATTAAGGGATAGTTCCAAAGCATAAATGAGAAGAAAATTCTGAAGTTGAGCAAGTTTGGAATGAAAATGGATGGGTAATTATAGATTTTCCACAACCGTTAAGATCGTTCCTCGTAACTTGAGCTTTGATCTTGGCCATCCATGTGGTACCCATAGTTTTGAATACCATGGGACCTCAAAAACCAGCCCATGGTGTGAGAAAACCTTGTCCAAAAACCCAGATTCAGTTGCTGTTTGCTGAAAAATCATTTTTGCAGATCTGGGGGTCTTTCGTGGGCCACGAAGACAGAAGGAATGGGCTTCGTGCCCCTCCAGGGATGTCAGACCAACAACTTTTGGAAATTGGCAGAACAGGCCCCTGATGCTTAAAAACTTGATTTTTGACACGTTGATTTTTGACACGTTTAAGCCTTGTTTGTGACACCTGGGTTACTGCGACCATCAAACAAATACCAAACTAATGAAATATTGTGTTTCATACTCGGGATTTGTACAAATATGTGTATCATTTGCACATATCAATTCTTGTTCGATTTCAGGCTCTAAATCGCTTTCTGGAAGGTTATACGCGCACTGATGCGTAAATATAACCAGTTTAATGCAACAAACACTTCGGAACAGTGACATAGGCTTAACATACCTTAAATAAACTTTACATAACTTAGAAATAAGTTTGAAGGCTTTGGTATGGCAAAATCAAGTTAATTCGCTTACAGGGACTAAATTTGACAAACTACAAAAGTATGCCGATTTGAACTGTAACAGACATTCCGGAACATGACCATAAGTTAAACATACCATAAATATCCGTTATATAGCTTAGAAATAGACTTTGAGGGGTTCGGTGTGCTAAAATAAACGTTTGGCTCATTCAGGGACTAAAAGCATCAAAAAGTGCACAAGTTTGCATTTTCGCGCATAACTTACGTTCTGAATACCTCCGAACATCCAAAAATTTATGTAAGCACTAAAATATTTTATTTTAGTGTTTGGCATGAGAAAAATCCATTCGTCGCGAAATTTGGATCGTTTTTCGCGCTTATGCGCATTCCGTCGTAATTAAGCGAACATCGCGATCGTACGACCAAACGAACCGACATCCGGGATATTTTTGAGCATGTTTCATGTCCACAATGTTTAGGCATCATTTTAGGGCCTTGAAAATGGCTTAACGAGCCTTAAACATGTCGGAAATGGCCTTAATACACAACGGGGACTGAATTGGAAACTTTGGAAACTGGTTGCTGATCAGAAGGACCTTAGCGTGACACCTAGCCCCCTTGGCGTCACGCGAGGCCCCTTCTGATCAGAAAAAGCCATTTTAACAGCTGTTTAGCACTCCCAACTCAATTCCACTTGTTGTTTCCTGATGTTGGGGGGGGGGGGCAATGTGATGTACATGAGGTTACCAACAAGTGTAGGGATGTGATTAAATCACGGTTTACGAGAAACGATCCTAACGGTGGTCCATTTCCTATAAATACCCACCAACATCACTTGCAAAACCCACAAAAATCTGATCTCAAAGCTCTAAGTTGAAGCCATCACTTCATACCTGAGCTATTCGATCAAGATTTACTAGCGGGGACCCTTTGTAAGTGTTCTTTCATTCTTTTCATTCGTTTTAGCGTTAAAGGCAAACTTTGTTTGAATTTCTGCGTTGACCAGTTTATGGTCAATGCGAAGTTCATTTGAACTTCATAACGTGAGCGTGATCACGATGGTTATAGTCCCTAGTGACTATACCTACTGATTACCACGTTATCTAGGCTCAGTGACGAGTCGTAGTTTTGGCCAAAACGCGTGTTATTGCGTATTTTGTAACCAAACTACTTTTAGGTATCAAAACCGTTTGTTTTGATACCAAAACCTGTTTTCTAAACTTAGTTAAGCATGTTTTAACATGCTTAGCTCGTCACTTTTAGTTTAGTGCTTATATAGGGTCGTAAGGTAAGCGATCTAAACAATCGCTTATACTTTCGAACCCGACCCGTTTGGTCGATCATTAGGATCTGACCAAACACATTAGGTGACCATAGTATATAGGGAATAAGCATCCGAGGTTATACCTTATGGTCACGGCGTTTAGTTAGTTGTATGATAGGTAGTTTATATGCCTTAGGTAAATGACCAAAATGCCCTTTTTACGCCAAAATTCATATTAAGCATATGTAACATAACTTTTGGTATCTAAACTGATTTGGTAACAATATTAGACATGTTAAGGCATATTTTACTTATCATAGGGCTAGTTAGGCGTTCCGAACGCGTTTCACGCGAACGACGCGTTAAAGTAGCATAAGCTACCTAAACGGGTCGTAATGGGTCGTAAGCACTTAGGTTAGGTTTCATCTTAGTATGTAGACTTGTTAAACCATATTACATGAGTTCCCATACTCATTTGGTTTACGAGCCCTCATTCTATCCGATCCTCCGTTATAAGTCCGGTTTATTAATGTAGTTAGCTATATTAGGTGCCGTTTGATATCCGTGATCTCAAGCATTGTTTGGTTGTTACTCAAGGACTACTAAGCAATCTCAAGTGAGTACATAGAACCCCCTCTTTTAAATGTTTTCAAGGTGTTTATGTGAGTACATAGACCCCTCTTTTACTGTTTTCCAAACATTTTGGGGTGGAACACATGTGCCTACTTGTTACTTTCATGCTTTCCTGTTTTCACATCATATACTTGCTATGTTCATTAGTACATTTATAGTACATGATTTCATTGTGTTTATGCTATGTATGCCCATTGTGTGCGTACTTAGTACATTGTTTTACATTACATTTTATGCTATGTATGCCCATTGTGTGCGTACTTAGTACATTATTTTACATTACATTTTATGCTATGTATGCCCATTGTGTGCGTACTTAGTAAATTATTTTCCATTACATTTTATGCTATGTATACCCATTGTGTGCGTACTTAGTACATTATTTTACATTACATTTTATGCTATGTATGCCCATTGTGTGCGTACTTAGTACATTATTTTACATTACATTCTATGCTATGTATGCCCATTGTGTGCATACTTAGTACATTTATTATTCATCACATGCTTACATTTTGGTATGACATTTGGTTTGTTTAAATGGGACAATGTACATTCATTAACACCGATCATGCCGCTCGGTAGTAGGTAGTGGTACCATAGGACTTGACAAATCCCATTCCTGAAATCTCGGGTTTGTTTGGACGTAAGGAATGACCGAATCCGAATACATTTCTTTTGATAACCTTTACTAAAAGGGTTATCCGACTGTCGCAAGGCTTGGATGTATGAATTTTCACAATACCGCATAGATGTTTATATCAGTATAGCATGCATATATTACACAAAACATAACTTTGATTTAAACCATGTTTTACTTCAATACCTTGTTTTTGTGCATTTTACATTAGACATAAACATTTTGACATTTATATACACAATTCATGATTTACATTAGACATAGACAATAGATATGGTTTCACACAAACATTTTGACATTTGATTATACATAAACATTCTACTTTGATGGTTTGGTTTGAGTAAGTGATTTAAGTAACGAGGCGTGTGTGATATGATACAAGCATGGTGGATACGCCGCTGGTACTTCCTATATATAAGTGTTTGTATGGTATTACATATCGTAGCGTTATTTGAATCATTTCAATTTAGACATATAACATTTTATACAAATAACATACTTTTCACAATACATTGTTTTACAAACAACTTATCTAATACAAACTCATTTTACTTGGTTATTTACTTAACCATGTATTATTCTTTTATACATATATATCATTTGGTTTATTTATCGCTTTTCAAATGATTTACAAGACAAAGCAAATTACAAGGTTCATGACTAAACATTTTCTTAAACATAAGTCATGAATCTTATTTTCACAAAACCTATGTATCTCACAGGCATTTTTATGCTGACGTACCTATTTTCACATGTGTTTCAGGATATGATGCATAGGATTTATCAAGATACACTTAGGCGGACTTGGGCCTTAGTGACAATAAAAGATGCAAGACTAGTTATATCATGTTATATTTCTTTGATTGTCAAGACATTGTAACTCTTTTAATCAATAAAACAATATTTCAATTTCCATGTGTTATGAAACAATGATTCTGTTACAACACTCCCCGACATTTCCGCCACGTTTTGTTGTTTTACGTGGTCGGGGTATGACAGAAAAGTTGGTATCAGAGCTCATGGTTATAGGGAATTAGGTTATTAGTAATGCTTTGACCTAGTCTATAACCTTCCTAGGACCCTAACGCGAGTTTACTTGCGTTTAGTCATAAAACAATACCGTCACCTATCCTTGGGCGACGACCTCAACAAGAACACAAATTTCAAAACCGCTTTGAAAACTAATCATCTGTTCTAGGATGATTGATTACTAGGTTTTGAACCCTCTGTTATAAGGTTTTGAACCCCTTTGAGTTTTCAAATCTCGTCAAAGTTTGGGTCTTATAATGTGAACACGTGCAAACTGGAAGAGTGAATGCCTGTACCCTGAGTTTTCTGTCGAAGGCTAGAGTGTTCGTACAAATCTGCAGTATCGGACCAGTCACTCTTACCTGGGAACTCTTGGGGTGAGTGTTCACTTATAGGCGAGCATGTCTTCAGTGATACATTAATATGATCCGTTTACTTTGATTTGTCCACCGTCTCATTTGTTTGCCTTAGGTAACAAACAAATGATGGCAAATTCTTATGCATTGCCATTCTACATTGTTTATCCGATGACATTTCACTTGTTTCTTCCAATGTCTTTTATTTCCTTCTAGAATGTCTCTTCCTCTCAGCAACGGTCAAATGTCCGAGCAAACAGCCAAATTTGCCCAGCAAATAGGCGAAGTGATTCTGAAGACTGTGGATTTAGGCATTGCCATGTCTCGTCTTAACAATGAAGCCTCTCGTCTCAACAATGAAGCCACTCAAGAGCCACCAAAGGAAGCAGAAGTCAAGCCAGCACCAAAATCAAGGAAACGTAAAGCTTCAAAGAATCCCGCAGAGGTTGCACCAAAACAGGCAAGACCTAGCCAAGTGACAGCACCACCAGCCAAGAAACCAATCGAGGAATCAAAGACCATGGATGAACGATCCCCTAAGAAGTCAAAGAAGCAAAAGGCTTCTCAGAACTTCACCGTGGTCGCTCACAATGGTCAAGCCATCCCCAACCAACCAGCTCAACCCCCTGCTAGGAAGCCATACAATGGAACTGCACCCTTGTGCAACCAATGTAACCTTCATCATCATGCTAGTGTAAAGTGCCGCAAATGCCAGATTTGTGGACTTAAAGGTCATACGGCGAGGGTTTGCTCAACTGCAGCTGTACCAAATCAAGCAGGACCCATCCGGGTGGCAACACCACCTGCTAAGAAGCAATACAAGGGAACGGCACCAATATGCGACAAATGTAATGGGCATCACCAAGCTCACTTACAGTGTCGTCTGTGTGTATCATGTGGGCGAGTTGGTCACCTGGCAAGTGCTTGTCGATATAACCCGAACCAAGGTGGTCCAAATCAACCACAAGCCGACTCTGCTCAAGCTCGTTTCTCACCAGGGTCTTGCTACAACTGTGGCGAGATGGGCCATTTCCTAAGGGATTGCCCAAAGCTTGCTAATGCAAATCCAACCCACGGATGAGCAGTTGGCTGACTAGAAGATGTTGCTGTCTTATGCTTTTGTTCTTTTGTTTTCTTGTAATGTGAAACAATCTGTTTTGTTTATAAATAAATTGTTGTTCACAATTCTGATATACGAGTGTAGTTACATGTGTGTATGACTTTTCCTATGATACCTACATCAAGAAACTATATTCCTTACAAACTACTCTTGCGAATTTTCCCATTCTTGCGTTTGCTCATGATTCCCTTGGAAAAATTCTAAGTACTCGTTTCACTCTAAGAAACAAAGTACATAAAATAAAGTGACATTATAAGTAAACGTGCTTTTGCACATCTGTGCCTTTGAATCCTTGGTTAGATAACCAAGGATATTTTCAAATCTCATACCCATTACGTTCTGATTTCTTCAACATGCATAACATAAGTTTTCAAAACAACCTACATGATTTCAAAACATTCTATATATAGTTCGAAAACATTTTTAATATAGTGTATTTACTTAACATGACAAATGCACAAAGCTTTGTCTATGTTTTCAAAGACAACCCTCATGATTTCAAAATATTTCATATAGTTTGAAAACAATTTTAAGTAATATATCAAGTGCACGATTTCAAAAGCATCATTCATGTTTTCAAAAACCTTATACATAATTTCAAAATTCATCTCGCATGATTTTAAAACATTTTTATAAATATACCTACCTAGTACACCTACTTTATGAAGGTAGTATGAACTAAATGATTGTTTTAGTTGAAGATTTGCAGAGTTTTTGAGGAACAGATGAAGATCATATGAAGATTTGAAAGAATACATGAACCCTAATCATGATATATGGTGGTCTTCAAAGGAGTCAAAGATTTTTTTTGGATTTTGATCCAAAATTATCCTGATCAAAACATGTTAGAGTGGTCTCGACTCAGATTGCAACTAAAAACATGAGGACTCGAGACCTCTGGTTATGAGTCACAGCCTCGATGGTCTCGAATGAGATCTCGACTCAGAACATCTTCGGTCTCGACTTGAATGTAACATCTGTGCTTGTTATCATTGTGAACAGTTCAATTATCAATAAAACAATGTTATTTGATCCCAATGTTTGTTTGGTTATGTTTTACATTTTTCGTGTTTTGACTTTTGTCCAATTTCAAACTCTATATCACTTTCTGGAGATTTATACGCAAACTGGTGCATAAACGTAATCAGTTTAATGCGACAAATACTCCGGAACTTCAACATATACTTAACATACCTTAAATAACCTTTACTTAACTTAGGAATAAGTTTTAAAGGCTTTGGTATGACAAAAACAAGTTAATTTGCTTACAGGGACTAAACTTGACAAACCCAAAACTTTGTAACGGTTAATTATGCTCACTAGAATGCACGATATAAATTTCATAAAGTTTCGTTATCATACGAGAAAGTTATGATCTAATCCGTGTACAAGGGGTTAAAGCGTCAACGTTGAAGTTTAGGACTTTTCGGGTAACAATAAAGTTAACCGAGGACTTAGAAAATGAGGTACAAGTCCTAAAGCCCTTGTATGTAATTAAGAAGGGGTCAAATTGCAAAATATAAGCTTAGTTGGCCTTTCAAAGGGCCAAGGGACAAGTTGCAACAACTTAAAACACTTAAGCCCGATTACAAGGCTGACGCGGCCCGCGTCAGTCTTAACCATATCTCAGGCGGGCCGCGTCAGGCCCCCAGATGCAGAAAATCGTTTTTCTTGGCTGTTTAGCCTTGGAACCGACTTAGATCAGTTGTTTCACTTCATGGGCGACCCCTAAACACCTCCTAGACACTTAGGGACACTTGTTAAGATGTTGTGGTCACTTGTAGACTTATGTGTCAACAATTTGTGGTGGATTAAACACTATAAAAGGCCATAAGTTGCAACAAGTTCTTCACACTTCACTTATTCATTTCTGGAGCACTTCTGGAGCTCAAGTCTTCTCTCAAGTGATCTCTGGTCATTCTTAGGACTCTTGTAAGTTTGCCTAACCTTCCTTAGTTTAAGTTTTAGCTTAGTTTAGCTTAAAAGTCAACCGTCGTAATTAACGGTTGACTTAACGATTAATCACTAATGGTCCAGTGATTAGTTGAATCAAAAGTAGTTATACGTTGGTAATTATATGGGTAATAAACCCTTAAAAGGGTTCCCCCTGATCCCCATTCTAACTAGGTCAAAAGTCGGGTCAAACTTGCTAATAAAAAGTCAACAGGATGCTAAATTTCTAATTTATGCATAATTAGCTATGTAGAACACCTACAACCTATTTCATCATTAATATAACTTAGTAATTAGTGTAAAAACATGTCCAAACCTGTTCAACCCGACAACTTCCTGTTTAGACCCGGCTCGGAACCGAAAGTCGCATAGTTTGACTTTTTCTTTGACTTTCAGTTCTGACCCGTTTAGGCATGTTTTAGAAATGCCTTAGAGCTTTAATTGGACTATGTTACATACTAGTATAACCCTCTGTGATTATACACCTTGGTTCATTAGTTATCCAATTAATATGCATATTTCCGTTAATTGCTCATATGTTGACCATTATGCCCTTTTTACCTTAAAACGTGATTTTTAAAAATGTAAAAGAGTAGAAACCTTTGTTACTGATATATAAACTTGTACCCAAAATTTGAGATCAATTGGTTGTGTAGAATGAGAGTTATGCTCATTAGCGCAAAATGAAAGCTTTATGTTAATTAAATGGCGTAATTAGCGTATAGCCTAGTTAAGCCTACTTTTTGATATCAAACTTATTACCCACTGATGTAATATATTATTTTGGGATTTTTGAAGATTTTTAATTAATTTTAGGCTGAGCATAACTCATAGTCGTAGGCTTAATCCGGTAATTGTCGGTTTTGCCTTTACGGGCTATAAAATGAGTTTTACATATCTAAACGACTCCAAACCTTTTGCTACTGATCTTAAATGATAAATAAATTATTTTAAGCCTTCTGGAATAATAAAAATATCAGCCTTGTATGTAGAACCCGGAAACGGCTCCTAATCGCCTTTCTAAGCATTTTCAACGCATAGTATGTACTAGAACTATTTTAGACATACAAGGGTTGATACCTACTGATATTTTAGGTAAATTATAACGTTTTAACAGTGAGAAAAAGTTGTTTAACTCAGACTTCAGTTTTGAACTTCACGGCTTATGTGAAATTACCAAAATGCCCTTACGGGGCATAGTTGGTGTTTAAATACATTTCGGGCATAATAAAAGACATCTTACTGATGTCACAACATATTTGAAGCATATTAACTTAGGAAACCTGTATATGGCTCTTACAAATACCTGTTATGCTTATTACACGTTCGGTTCGGTTTATATAACTAGTTTACATAAATTAGCCGAAGCGGGTCAAACCTTATCGGTTTTATCTAGAAATCCAGAATGTGTATGAAATACCCATATTAAACAAGTCTCCAAACTTGTCGAGTCTAAATCACATTCTATCTGATCTTCCGATTTAGGTCCGGTTTATTAATGTAGTTACCTATATTAGGTGCCGTTTGATATTCCGTGATCTCTAGCATTGCTTGGTGGTTATCGTAGGACTTCTGAGCAATCTCATGTGAGTACATAGAACCCCTCTTTTACTATTTTCCAAACTGTTTTGGGGTGAAACACATGTGCCTACTTGTTACTTTCATGCTTTCCATGTTTTCACATCATATACTTGCTATGTTCGTTAGTACATTTATAGTACATGATTTACATTACATTGTTTTACTTTACATTGTTTTGCTATGTATGTTGACTGATAGCATACTTAGTACATTGTTTTACTTTACATTTCTGCTATGTATGTTGACTGATAGCATGCTAGCACATTGATTTACATGACTTTTCTACTTTGTATGTTAACTTAGCATACTTAGTACATTGTTTTCACATGACTTGTATACAATTGCTATAACATTTGGTTTGCACAAACGAGACTATTATACGTTCATTAACATTAGCTACGCCGCTCGGTAGTAAGTACTGGTATCATAGGACTTGACAAATCCCATTCCTGACATCTCGGGCTTGTTTGGATGTAAGGAATGACTGAATCCGAAAACATTTCTTTTGATAACCTTGACTGAAAGGGTTATCCGACTGTCTCAAGGCTTGAATGTATGCGTTAACTTACCACATAAATGTTCGTATCAATGTAACATGCATTACTTTGCAAAACATAACTTTTTGATATATTCAAAATACTTTGTTTTGTACGTTTATACATTTGGACTATGTGACAATACTTTAGTTACAATACATAACATTTGTTACACATTACTTGACTACTTTTGGACTTTTAAACATTTGACATGGCTTATACAAGGACTTTTGACTATTGGGTTAAACATAGACTTTATACATTGGTGGTTTGTTTAAGTGATTTGAGTAACGAGGCATGTGTAATATGACACAAGCACGGTGGATACGCCGCTAGTACTTCCTATATATAGGTGTTTGTATAGTATTACATATTGTAGCGTTATTTGAATCATTTCAATTTAGACATATGACATTTTATACAAATAACATACTTTTCACAAGACATTGTTTTACAAAACAACTTATCTTATACAAACTCTTTTTACTTGGTTATTTATTTAACCATACTTTATGATCTTATTTATACATATCATCTGAACTTATTGATTTTCAAATGATTTACAAGACAAAACAATTTACAAGGTTCATGACTGACTGTTATTAAACAATTTCTTAAACTTAAGTCATGAATCCTATTTTCACAAAACCTATGTATCTCACAGGCATTTTTATGCTGACGTACCTATTTTCACATGTGTTTTCAGGAGCTTTTCCGTAGGATGATGATCGTGACACTAGGGCGGACCTTTAGAGATATAAAATGAAGATAGACTTAGTTTAATTATGTTCTAAACTCTTTATTTCCTGTATTGACAATGTAACACGCTTGTTGATAAATAAAATACAACTTTGAATGCCATGGTTATGAAACAATTAATTCTGTTACAACACTCCCCGACGTTTTCCGCCACGTTTTGTATGTTATACGTGGTCGGGGTGTGACAGAAGAGTTGGTATCAGAGCCAATGGTTATAGGGAATTAGGTTATTAGTAATTCTTTGACCTAGACTATAATCTTTCTAGGACCCTAACACAAGTTGTCTTGTGTTTAGAACTTAAAACATGCACTTCGCCTATCCTTAGGTGATAACCACAACGGGAACATCAAGTTCGAATCCGCTTTGAAAATTAATCATCTGTTCTAGGATGATTGATTACTAGGTTTTGAACCCTCTATTGTAAGGTTTTGAACCCTCTGTTATATGGTTTTGAACCCCTTTGAATTTTCAAAATCTCGTCAAAGTTTTGGGTTCTAAATAGTGTTCATTTATAGGCGAGCATGTCTTCGCGATACATTATTTTTGACCCATTTACTTTGATTAGTCACTGTGTGTCGTTTGTTTGCTTTGTGATGCAGACAAATGACCACCATCTTTGCTTTTGTTGATTTTGTTTCATCTCATTCTCTTCATCCAATCATCTCACTCGTTTCCTTTCATGTTTCCTCTTTTAGAATGCCTCCTCGACGCGAACACCAGATAGCGACTGCCGAACTGGCAGAAATCATTGCGCAGCAAATGGCTGCTCAATTTCCAAACCTCTTTGCTCAATGGAACCAAGCCAACAACAACCACAATGCTCCATGCAAATACAAGGATTTTAACTCGGCTAAACCACTCAAGTTTAGTGGTTCTGAAGGAGCGACTGGGCTTCTCCAATGGTTCGAGAGCATTGAGAATACTTTTCACCACGTGCAGTGTCCTGACAATCGCAAGGTCGAGTTTTCTTCGAGTGTGTTTCAGAAGAGGGCTCTCACATGGTGGAACGGGGTTATGAGAGACCGTGGTGCAGAAGTTGCTCTAGCACAAACTTGGGCTGAACTTAGGGCCCTTATGATGAGGGAATTCTGTCCTCGCCATGAACAGCGAGCGTTGGAGAAAGAGTTTGATGACTTGAAGCAAGATAGTGGTGAGCACAGGGCGTATACTGATAGGTTTGAGGAGTTGAGTCTGCTTTGCCCGACTATGGTTACCCCACTCGACAAGGCTATCGAAAGGTACATCGACGGCCTACCTGACTCAGTGCAAGACATCATTACTGGTAATAACCCTGCCACACTACGTCAGGCGATCGAGTTATGTGACACCTGTGTCACTTCAACCATCAAACAAATGCCAAACCAATGAAATATTATATTTCATACTTGGGATTTGTAAAAATATGTGTATCGTTTGCACATATCAACTTTTGTGTAATTTCAAACTCTATATCGCTTTCTGGAGAGTTATACGCAAACTGATGCGTAAATGTAATCAGCTTAATGCGACAAATACTCCGGAACATCAACATATACTTAACATACCTTAAATAACCTTTACAAAACTTAGAAATAAGTTTTGAAGGCTTTGGTATGGCAAAAACAAGTTAATTCGCTTACGGGGACTAAACTTGACAAACTGCGAAAGTATGCCAATTTGAACTATAACAGACATTCCAGAACATGACCATAAGTTAAACACACCACAAATATCCTTTACATAGCTTAGAAATAGGCTTTAAGGGGTTCGGTGTGCTAAAATAAACTTTTGGGTCATTCAGGGACTAAAAGTGTCAAAAAGTGCACAAGTTTGCATTTTCGCGCATAACTTACGTTCTGAATACATCCGGACATCCAAAAATTTATGTAGATTTGCATTCGGGGACCCTTCGTAAGTGTTCCTTCGTTCTTTTATTGCTTTTCGAGTCCGAAAGTCAAGCTTTGTTTGACTTTCTGCATTGACCAGTTTATGGTCGATGCGAAGTTCGTTTGAACTTCATAACGTGAGCGTGATCACGATGGTTATAGTCCCTAGTGACTATACCTACTGATTACCACGTTATCTAGGCTCAGTGACGAGCCGTAGTTTCGGTCAGAATACGTATTCTTGCGTATTTTGTAACCAAACTACTTAAGGGTATCAAAACCGTTTGTTTTGATACCAAACCTGTTTTCTAAACTTAGTTAAGCATGTTTTAGCATGCTTAGCTCGTCACTTTTAGTTTAGTGTTTATATAGGGTCTTAAGGTAAGCGATCTAAACAATCGCTTATACTTTCGAACCCGACCCATTTGGTCGATCTTTAGGATCCGACCAAACACATTAGGTGACCATAGTATATAGGGAATAACCTTCCGAGGTTATACCTTATGGTCACGACGTATAGTTAGTTGTATGATAGGTAGTTTATATGCCTTAGGTAAATTACCAAAATACCCCTTTGATGCCAAAATTCATTTTAAACATATGTAACATAACTTTTGACATCTAAACTGATTTGACAACCATATTAGACATGTTAAGGCATATATTACTTGTCATAGGACTAGTTAGGCGGTCCGAACGCGTTTCACGCGAACGACGCGTTAAAGTAGCATAAGCTACCTAAACGGGTCGTAATGGGTCACAAACACTTAGGTTAGGTTTCATTTAGTATGTAGGCTTTGTTAAACCATACTACATGAGTTCCCATACTCATTTGGTTTACGAGCCCTCATTCTATCCGATCTTCCGATTTAGGTCCGGTTTATTAATGTAGTTACCTATATTAGGTGCCGTTTGATATTCCGTGATCTCTATCATTGCTTGGTGGTTATCTTAGGACTTCTGAGCAATCTCAAGTGAGTACATAGACCCCTCTTTTACTGTTTTCCAAACTGTTTTGGGGTGAAACACATGTGCCTACTTGTTACTTTCATGCTTTCCTGTTTTCACATCATATACCGCTATGTTCGTTAGTACATTATAGTACATGATTTCAATACATTTCATGCTATGTATGCCCATTGTGTGCGTACTTAGTACATCGTTTTACATTACATTTCATGCTATGTATGCCCATTGTGTGCGTACTTAGTACATCGTTTTACATTACATGCTATGTATGCCCATTGGGTGCGTACTTAGTACATCGTTCTACATTACATTTCATGCTATGTATGCCCATTGTGTGCGTACTTAGTACCTCGTCCTACATTACATTTCATGCTATGTATGTCCATTGTGTGCATACTTAGTACATTGTTTTACATTACACTTATGCTATGTATGTTCTTTGTTGCATACTTAGTACATTGTTATACATTACACTTATGCTATGTATGTTCTTTGTTGCATACTTAGTACAGTTGTTTCACGTCACATGCTATGTATGTCTATTGTTGCATACTTAGTACAGTTCACATGCTATGTATGTCCAATCGTTGCATTGTTCATCATACTTAGTACATTCGTTATTCATCACATGCTTACATTTTGACCTTTATATACACATTACATGATTTACATCTTGACATAAACATTTTGACATATTATTCAATACATTTGGCAATTGGTTTAAACACAGTCATCTTATATTGTTGGTTTGGTTTGAGTAAGTGATTAAGTAACGAGGCGTGTGTAATATGATACAAGCATGGTGGATACGCCGCTGGTACTTCCTATATATAAGTGTTTGTATGGTATTACATGTCGTAGCGTTATTTGAATCATTTCAGTCTGAGACATATAACATTTTATACAAATAACATACTTTTCACAAGACATTGTTTTACAAACAACATATCTTATACAAACTCATTTTACATGGTTATTCCTTTAACCTTACATTTATTTATACATATCATCTGATCTTATCGTTTTTCAAATGATTTACAAGACAAAGCAAATTACAAGGTTCATGACTAAACATTTTCTCAAACATAAGTCATGAATCCTATTTTCACAAAACCTATGTATCTCACAGGCATTTTTATGCTGACGTACCTATTTTCACATGTGTTTTCAGGAGATGATGCATAAGACTTATCAAGACATACTTAGGCGGACCTGTGCCTTAGTGACTTAAAACGAGACAAGAACTACTTAAATTTTGTTATGTACTCTTTATCTCTTGTTTAAAGACAATGTAACTCGCTTGTTTGTCGAATAAAACGAAACTTTAATTTCCATGGTTGTGAAACATTAATTCTGTTACAACACTCCCCGACGTTTCCGCCACGTTTTGTATGTTCTACGTGGTCGGGGTGTGACAGAAAAGATGGTATCAGAGCCAATGGTTATAGGGAATTAGGTTATTAGTAATGCTTTGACCTAGTCTATAACCTTCTTAGGACCCTAACGCGAGTTTACTTGCGTTTAGTCATAAAACAATACCGTCACCTATCCTTAGGCGACGACCACAACAAGAACGTAAATTTCAAAACCGCTTTGAAAACTAATCATCTGTTCTAGGATGATTGATTACTAGGTTTTGAACCCTCTATTGTAAGGTTTTGAACCCTCTGTTATATGGTTTTGAACCCCTTTGAATTTTCGAAATCTCGTCAAGGTTTTGGGTTTTAAATAATCTGAACACGTGCAAACTGGAAGGGTGAATGCCTGTATTCTGGGTTTTCTGTCTAGGCAAGCACTTCGTATACATCTCATCAGACGCGAGACCAGTTGTGCTTACCTGGGAATTCTTGGGATGAGTGTTCACTTATAGGCGAGCATGTCTTCGCGATACATTATTTTTGACTCATTTACTTTGATTAGTCACTGTGTGTCGTTTGTTTACTTCGTGGTTCAAACAAATGACCATCACCCATGATTTTGGTCGGTAATTGTAACATCCTATTCTTACCCAATGCCATTTCATTTGTTTTCTCTCTTGTTTCCCTTTTAGAATGCCTCCACGACGCGAAAACCCGGTATCTATTGAAGAGCTGGCAGCTGTCATTACACAGTAAATGACTGCTGCAATCCCGAACATCGTTGCTCAATGTCACCAAGCCCTCAACAACAATAATGCCCTCTGCAACTTCAAGACGTTCAACTCGGCTAAGCCATCAAAGTTTTCTGGGTCTCAAGGAGCGACTGCACTTCTGCAATGGTTCGAGAGTCTAGAGAGCACCTTCAGGCATGTTCAATGTCCAAACGAGCGAAAGGTAGATTTCGCATCTAGTGTCTTTGAGAAACGAGCTTTGACGTGGTGGAACGGTGTGGTGAGAGATAGGGGTGCCGAAGTGGCACTGGCTCAAATGTGGGAAGAACTTAGAGCACTCATGATGAAGGAATTCTGTCCTCGTCACGAGATCAGGGCCTTGGAAAGGGAATTCGACGATCTTAAGCAAGACAGCGGTGAACATCGGGCATACACTGATCGATATGAGGAGCTGAGCCTGTTGTGTCCTACCATGGTTACGCCTTTGGATAAGGCGATCGAAAAATACATTGATGGTCTCCCTGACTCAGTTCAAGACATTGTTACTGGTAGTAACCCTACTACGGTTAGGCAGGCCATTGAGCTATCTGCAACCTTGACTGAATCTCAGATCAGGAAACGTAAACTTTTTCGAAAGGGTGACAAGAAGCCAATCGAGGAATCAAAGACCATGGATGAACAGACTGGATCCCCTGAGCGGTCAAAGAAGCAAAAGGCTTCTCAGAACTTCGCCATGGTTACTCACAATGATCAAGCCGTCCCCAACCAACCGGCTCAACCCCCTGCTAGGAAGCCATACAATGGAACTTCACCCTTGTGCAACCAATGTATCCTTCATCATCATGCTGGGGTGAAGTGCCGCGAATGTCAAATTTGTGGACTTAAAGGTCATACAGCAAAAGTTTGTCGAGGTGCAGTTGCACCAAATCAAGCTGACAACAACCCTGCTCAAGCTCGCTTTCCACCAGGTTCTTGCTACAGTTGTGGCGAGATGGGTCATTTCTGAAGAAATTGCCCAAAGCTTGCAAATGCTAATCCAGCGCAGGGATGAGCATCTGACCGACTAGAAGACAACACCCTTTAGAAATAATCATGTCTTATGTATTATTTTCTTTTGTTGTCAAGGTCCATGAAACAGTTGTTATCATTGTTTATAAATAAATCTTTTATTTACATTGCAATGTATTTATGTGGTTATATGTATAAACAACATATCCCCTACAATACCGACAATCAAGGAATCGTATTCTTTGGAAAGCAAACTACCCCCAAATAATTATTCTATTTTATGATCTCTTGCGTTTTCCACGAAATTCCTAAGTACCCGTTTCTTCCAAGAAAAACGAAGTACAAGGCGCAAGTTACAACACTGGACGAATACCCAAAGTACCACTATAAATCCTTAATAGGGTACCTAAGGGTATTTCCGTAAATCCTAAAATTTTTATGTTCCTTAATTCGAATATTACGTTTCTTTGAAAACAAAATCAAATTTTTGGGAGATCTTCCTATCTTTTCAGATAGATCCCAGAGGACATTGAAGTCCATCGACTAGTTTCCATATCCATATTTAATCAATAACGAGTTAATAACAAATTAATAACCAAGTTAAACAACTATGTGATTATGTGCTTATGTGTTCCCTTTTATGTTTTTGGTGTAATCCAAGTTTTGTTATCCAAATCCTCGTAGAACCTTTCGTATCTTCATATGAGGGATTCGTAGTAGGATACCCAAAGGTACTACCTAAAATCCTTAAATGGACTTCTACGTTGTAGTTAAGTCCCTTGGATTATAAAGTACTACTCCATACTTATACCCCATGAGTGGTCTAGTTAAACAGATCGATCTAAAAATCTGGTTAGGAACATCATGCGATGATATAGCTGAAAGGACTCCTTGGTGGCCTAATTAAAAGGATCATTTGTCGATCTAATTAAAAGGACCCTATGGTAGTCTAGTCACACTCATCACAGGTTTGATTTTCCTCCCTTAGACATTACGAGACAAACTGTGTGGACTATGCAAGGAATTACGTAATTATGGATGCATACATAATTATGGAATTCAGTGCACAGAAACCACAACGAGTTTTGTCATGTGTCTAGAGTTGATTCACTCATTTTTGTTTCTAAAGAAATTGTGGAAAATGACTCATTCCGTTCATTTTCGTTTCTGAAGAAATTGTGAAAAAATGACTCATTCCGTTCATTTTTGTTTCTGAAGAAATTGTGAAAAAATGACTCATTCCGTTCATTTTTGTTTCTGAAGAGGTTGTGGAAAATGACTCATTCCGTTCATTTTCGTTCCTGAAGAAATCATGGAAAATGACTCATTCCGTTCATTTTCGTTTCTGAAGAAATTGTGAAAAATGACTCATTCCGTTCATTTTTGTTTCTGAAGAAATTGTGAAAAAATGACTCATTCCGTTCATTTTTGTTTCTGAAGAGGTTGTGGAAAATGACTCATTCCGTTCATTTTCGTTCCTGAAGAAATCATGGAAAATGACTCATTCCGTTCATTTTCGTTTCTAAAGAAATTGTGGAAAATGACTCATTCCGTTCATTTTCGTTTCTGAAGAAATTGTGAAAAATGACTCATTCCGTTCATTTTTGTTTCTGAAGAAATTGTGAAAAAATGACTCATTCCGTTCATTTTCATTCCTGAAGAAATCATGGAAAATGACTCATTCCGTTCATTTTCGTTCCTGAAGAAATTGTGGAAAATGACTCAATCCGTTCATTTTTGTTTCTGGAGGAATTGTGGAAAATGACTCGTTCCGTTCATTTTCGTTTCTGAAGGATACCCATTAAGGAAAATAACTCATCCCGTGTATTTTTCGTTTCTGAAAATTTTCCATCGAAGGAAAATGAATATTCCTGATTCTTCCTTCATTTCCATTTCTGAAAATGTTCGTTAAAGAGGAATATCAGGATATGCCTTATCCTTGATGATTATTTAATACAAAGTCACAGACATGCTCCTACAAATAAATTTCGGGACGAAATTTCCCAAAAGTAGGGGAGACTGTGACACCTGTGTCACTTCAACCATCAAACAAATGCCAAACCAATGAAATATTATATTTCATACTTGGGATTTGTAAAAATATGTGTATCGTTTGCACATATCAACTTTTGTGTAATTTCAAACTCTATATCGCTTTCTGGAGAGTTATACGCAAACTGATGCGTAAATGTAATCAGCTTAATGCGACAAATACTCCGGAACATCAACATATACTTAACATACCTTAAATAACCTTTACAAAACTTAGAAATAAGTTTTGAAGGCTTTGGTATGGCAAAAACAAGTTAATTCGCTTACGGGGACTAAACTTGACAAACTGCGAAAGTATGCCAATTTGAACTGTAACAGACATTCCAGAACATGACCATAAGTTAAACACACCACAAATATCCTTTACATAGCTTAGAAATAGGCTTTAAGGGGTTCGGTGTGCTAAAATAAACTTTTGGGTCATTCAGGGACTAAAAGTGTCAAAAAGTGCACAAGTTTGCATTTTCGCGCATAACTTACATTCTGAATACATCCGGACATCCAAAAATTTATGTAAGCACTAAAATATTTTATTTTATTGTTCGGCATAAGAAAAATCCATTCGTCGCGTCATTTGGATCGTTTTTCGCGCTTATGCGCATTCCGTCGTAATTAAGCGAACATCGCGATCGTACGGCCAAACGAACCGACATCCGAGATATTTTTGAGCATGTTTTAAGTTCCCTATACTTTAACTTCATTTTTGAGCTTTGAAATGGGGTTAACGGGCCTTAAACGTGTCGAAAATGACCTTATTGCATAACAGGGACTGAAATGGTAAATCTGCCATTTTACATGCTTACGATGCGCAGGGGTTTTTCCCCTACGATGCGCAAGCCTTGGTCAGATGCAGCAACTCGATTTTCAGCAGCTGTTAGCAGCCTTTAACCCTTCCAAAATCCAAGTACAAGTGTCAAAACCCTATGGTGAGTGCCAATGAGCCACCACAACTTTCCAACAAGTGTACGGGCTAGATCATTCCCTCTTCTCCAAGAAACGATCCTAACGGTGGACCGAAAACTATAAATACCCAACCCATTTCACTTCATTTCTCACAAGAATCTGATCAATTGTGCTCTAAGTTGAAACCTTTGTTTCATACCTGCGCTATTTTGATCTAGATTTGCATTCGGGGACCCTTCGTAAGTGTTCCTTCGTTCTTTTATTGCTTTTCGAGTCCGAAAGTCAAGCTTTGTTTGACTTTCTGCATTGACCAGTTTATGGTCGATGCGAAGTTCGTTTGAACTTCATAACGTGAGCGTGATCACGATGGTTATAGTCCCTAGTGACTATACCTACTGATTACCACGTTATCTAGGCTCAGTGACGAGCCGTAGTTTCGGTCAGAATACGTATTCTTGCGTATTTTGTAACCAAACTACTTAAGGGTATCAAAACCGTTTGTTTTGATACCAAACCTGTTTTCTAAACTTAGTTAAGCATGTTTTAGCATGCTTAGCTCGTCACTTTTAGTTTAGTGTTTATATAGGGTCTTAAGGTAAGCGATCTAAACAATCGCTTATACTTTCGAACCCGACCCATTTGGTCGATCTTTAGGATCCGACCAAACACATTAGGTGACCATAGTATATAGGTAATAACCTTCCGAGGTTATACCTTATGGTCACGACGTATAGTTAGTTGTATGATAGGTAGTTTATATGCCTTAGGTAAATTACCAAAATACCCCTTTGATGCCAAAATTCATTTTAAACATATGTAACATAACTTTTGACATCTAAACTGATTTGACAACCATATTAGACATGTTAAGGCATATATTACTTGTCATAGGACTAGTTAGGCGGTCCGAACGCGTTTCACGCGAACGACGCGTTAAAGTAGCATAAGCTACCTAAACGGGTCGTAATGGGTCACAAACACTTAGGTTAGGTTTCATTTAGTATGTAGGCTTTGTTAAACCATACTACATGAGTTCCCATACTCATTTGGTTTACGAGCCCTCATTCTATCCGATCTTCCGATTTAGGTCCGGTTTATTAATGTAGTTACCTATATTAGGTGCCGTTTGATATTCCGTGATCTCTATCATTGCTTGGTGGTTATCTTAGGACTTCTGAGCAATCTCAAGTGAGTACATAGACCCCTCTTTTACTGTTTTCCAAACTGTTTTGGGGTGAAACACATGTGCCTACTTGTTACTTTCATGCTTTCCTGTTTTCACATCATATACCGCTATGTTCGTTAGTACATTATAGTACATGATTTCAATACATTTCATGCTATGTATGCCCATTGTGTGCGTACTTAGTACATCGTTTTACATTACATTTCATGCTATGTATGCCCATTGTGTGCGTACTTAGTACATCGTTTTACATTACATGCTATGTATGCCCATTGGGTGCGTACTTAGTACATCGTTCTACATTACATTTCATGCTATGTATGCCCATTGTGTGCGTACTTAGTACCTCGTCCTACATTACATTTCATGCTATGTATGTCCATTGTGTGCATACTTAGTACATTGTTTTACATTACACTTATGCTATGTATGTTCTTTGTTGCATACTTAGTACATTGTTATACATTACACTTATGCTATGTATGTTCTTTGTTGCATACTTAGTACAGTTGTTTCACGTCACATGCTATGTATGTCTATTGTTGCATACTTAGTACAGTTCACATGCTATGTATGTCCAATCGTTGCATTGTTCATCATACTTAGTACATTCGTTATTCATCACATGCTTACATTTTGACATTTATATACACATTACATGATTTACATCTTGACATAAACATTTTGACATATTATTCAATACATTTGGCAATTGGTTTAAACACAGACATCTTATATTGTTGGTTTGGTTTGAGTAAGTGATTAAGTAACGAGGCGTGTGTAATATGATACAAGCATGGTGGATACGCCGCTGGTACTTCCTATATATAAGTGTTTGTATGGTATTACATGTCGTAGCGTTATTTGAATCATTTCAGTCTGAGACATATAACATTTTATACAAATAACATACTTTTCACAAGACATTGTTTTACAAACAACATATCTTATACAAACTCATTTTACATGGTTATTCCTTTAACCTTACATTTATTTATACATATCATCTGATCTTATCGTTTTTCAAATGATTTACAAGACAAAGCAAATTACAAGGTTCATGACTAAACATTTTCTCAAACATAAGTCATGAATCCTATTTTCACAAAACCTATGTATCTCACAGGCATTTTTATGCTGACGTACCTATTTTCACATGTGTTTTCAGGAGATGATGCATAAGACTTATCAAGACATACTTAGGCGGACCTGTGCCTTAGTGACTTAAAACAAGACAAGAACTACTTAAATTTTGTTATGTACTCTTTATCTCTTGTTTAAAGACAATGTAACTCGCTTGTTTGTCGAATAAAATGAAACTTTAATTTCCATGGTTGTGAAACATTAATTCTGTTACAACACTCCCTGACGTTTCCGCCACGTTTTGTACGTTCTACGTGGTCGGGGTGTGATAAGTTAGCAGCGACATTGACTGAGTCACAGGTTCGAAAGGGAAAGCTGCATAAAAAGGGTGACAAGGGTAAGAAGCAGGCGTCTGACAAGGGGGATAGCAAGAAAGGTCAAAACAAGAAGGGAAAGAATTCTGGAGGGTCTAGGAAGCGAAAGGCTTCCCAAAACTATGCCGTTACTGCACAGACTCAAGCTGCACCAAATCAGCCTGCGTAGCCACTAGCCAAGAAGCCTTATCTTGGCAATGCACCTTTGTGCAACAGGTTTAACGTCCATCATCCACCACACCTCCAGTGTCGTCAGTGCACCAACTGCGGAAGATCTGGTCATCTTGCCGCTACTTGTCGCATTCCTGTTAACCAGAACCAGGCAGTTCAGAACCAAGCCCAACAAGTTGCTCAGCCTCTTGCTCAGCAACAAGGTCAAGCTGCACGACCTCATTTTCCTCCTAGTTCGTGCTACAATTGTGGGGATCTGACCCACTACAGGAACCGGTGCCCAAGGCTAGCCAACCAAAATCAAAATCAGAATCAAAATCAGGCTCCTGCTCGAGGTCGAGTCTTCAACATGAACGCTCAAGAGGCACAGGCAGACAATGAAGTGGTGAACGGTACGTTCTTTATTAATAATCAGCCTGCATCTGTTCTCTTTGATTCGGGTGCCGATAAGAGTTTTGTGTCATTGTCTTTTGAGCCAATGCTTCGCGTGTCTAGAACGAAACTAGGTAAACCTTTGACAGTAGAAGTTGCTAGTGGTGAACCCATTGTTCTTGATTCTGTTCTTCGCAACTGCCAGTTGAACCTTAACGACCATCTTTTTCCTATCGATCTTACGCCAATGCAACTTGGAAGCTTCGACGTTATAGTGGGTATGGATTGGTTATCTAAGCATCGCACAGAGATAGTTTGTTCTGAGAAGATTGTTCGTGTGCCGCTTTCGACAGGCGAGATCCTACAGGTTCGTGGTGAGAAACCTGCCGACTCATGTCTTGTTTTAAAGCTCGGAAGTATCTGCGAAAGAATTATGTGGCCTTC
The DNA here is from genome assembly GCA_030545235.1 of Helianthus tuberosus. NCBI lineage: Eukaryota > Viridiplantae > Streptophyta > Magnoliopsida > Asterales > Asteraceae > Helianthus > Helianthus tuberosus. The sequence continues at coordinate 133,488,351 of CM060383.1, forward strand.
TTGGCACATGTCACAGCAGATAAAGGCAAGGGTAAGTCTATTCAAGATATTCCCAAGACAGCGTTCCGCACTCGTTATGGGCATTATGAGTTCACAGTCATGCCATTCGGTTTGACTAATGCTCCTGCCGTTTTCATGGACTTAATGAATAGGGTCTGCAAACCTTATTTGGATCAGTTCGTCATTGTTTTTAATGACGACATCTTGATTTACTCTAAGACGCGAGCTGATCACGAGCAACATCTTCGTCTTACTTTGGAACTCCTAAAGAAAGAGCAACTTTTCACCAAATTCTCCAAGTGTGAATTCTGGCTTAAAGAAGTTCAATTCTTAGGACATATTATCAACAAACAAGGTATTCATGTAGATCCCTCCTAGATCAGTGCGATCAAGGATTGGGGTACGCCTACTACTCCTACTGAAGTTCGTTCTTTTCTTGGTCTGGCGGGTTATTATCGCCGCTTCATTGAGAACTTCTCAAAGATTGCAGTTCCTCTAACTGCTCTAACTCAGAAGAACAAACCCTTTGATTGGGGATTCAAGCAAGAGGAAGCTTTTCAACACTTGAAACAAAAGCTTTGCGACGCGCCTGTTCTGACTTTGCCTGAGGGCAATGATGATTTCGTCGTTTACTGTGATGCATCTAAATTGGGTCTTGGCTGTGTTCTGATGCAAAGGAACAAAGTCATAGCATACGCATCAAGACAGTTGAAGATACATGAGAAAAACTACACCACTCATGATCTTGAGTTGGGTGCAGTTGTCTTCGCTCTTAAGATCTGGAGGCACTACTTGTATGGTACAAAATGTGTGGTTTTCACGGACCACAAAAGTCTTCAGTATATCTTCAACTAGAAAGAACTCAACATGAGGCAACGACGTTGGGTCGAGCTTCTAAACGACTATGACTGCGAAATTCGCTACCATCCTGGTAAGGCGAATGTCATAGCCGATGCATTGAGTCGTAAGGAACGTACTAAGCTTCATTGTGTACGTGTTCAATCTGTTATTCAAGCTCGATCCGATATCCAAGCACGCATTTCTCAGGCTCAACAATCTTGTGTTTCACAAGGTTTAATGGATAAGGAATTTCCCTATCACATAACACCTGATTTGGAACGGAAGGACAATGGATCGTATTACTTCATGGACCGTTTGTGGGTCCCAAGCCAAGATAATCTTCATACCTTGCTTATGGATGAAGCCCATAAGTCTCGTTATTCTATTTATCCGGGCTCAGATAAGATGTATAAGGATCTTCGTATTCATTATTGGTGGCCTGGTATGAAGAAAGACATTGCCTTATACGTATCAAAATGCCTTACTTGTCTTAAGGTTAAGGCTGAACATCAGCGTCCTTCTGGTTTATTGGTACAACCAGAGATCCCAGTTTGGAAATGGGAAAACATTACTATGGATCTTGTTACCAAACTTCCGCGTACAAAGAAAGGTCATGATGCCATCTGGGTAGTTGTTGATCGTCTTACTAAGTCAGCACATTTCTTGCCAATCAGTGAGGATTTTCCTGCTGACAGACTTGCTAAAATCTATGTGGATGAGATTGTAGCTCGACATGGTGTTCCTTTGAACATCGTTTCTGACAGAGATGCTCGTTTCACTTCTCATTTTTTGAGAACCATGCAATCTGCTATGGGGACCCAGCTTAATCTGAGCACAGCTTATCATCCGCAAACGGATGGTCAATCTGAAAGAACAATCCAGACTCTGGAGGATATGCTTAGAGCTTGTGTGATCGATTTTGGTGGTAGTTGGGATTCACATCTTCCGTTGATTGAATTCTCCTACAACAACAGTTATCACACCAGCATCAAAATGGCTCCGTTCGAGGCTCTCTATGGTCGAAAATGTCGTTCACCAGTCTGCTGGAATGAGATCGGCGAGGCTCAACTTACTGGACCTGCCCTCATTTTAGAGACAACTGACAAGATTAAGAAAGTTCGTGATAACCTTTAGACAGCTAGAAGCCGTCAAAAGAGTTACGCGGACCCAAAACGCAAACCCTTGGAATTTCAAGTCGGTGATCGAGTATTACTTAAGGTCTCACCTTGGAAAGGTGTGATCAGATTTGGAAAGAAAGGAAAACTTGCACCTAGATACGTTAGACCATTCAAGATCGTCGAAAGAATCGGTAAGGTAGCCTACAGACTTGAGTTACCTCCTGAACTTGGAAATGTTCATCCAACTTTTCACGTGTCCAATCTCAAGAGGTGTTTAGCTGATGAGAACCTCCACACACCGCTTGACGAAATTCGTGTTGACAAAACACTGAAATTTGTTGAGAAGCCAGTGGAAATCATGGAACGTGAAGTCAAGTGGCTCAAACGCAAGCGCATTCCTTTGGTCAAAGTTCGCTGGGAAGCTAAACGTGGACCCGAGTTTACTTGGGAACGCGAAGATCAAATGAAGGCGAAGTATCCGCATCTTTTCCCACGAGTTTCCTCTAAATAAATTTCGGGACGAAATTTCCACAAGTAGGGGAGACTGTAACATCTGTGCTTGTTATCATTGTGAACAGTTCAATTATCAATAAAACAATGTTATTTGATCCCAATGTTTGTTTGGTTATGTTTTACATTTTTTGTGTTTTGACTTTTGTCCAATTTCAAACTCTATATCACTTTCTGGAGATTTATACGCAAACTGGTGCATAAACGTAATCAGTTTAATGCGACAAATACTCCGGAACTTCAACATATACTTAACATACCTTAAATAACCTTTACATAACTTAGGAATAAGTTTTAAAGGATTTGGTATGACAAAAACAAGTTAATTCGCTTACAGGGACTAAACTTGACAAACCCGAAACTTTGTAACGGTTAATTATGCTCACTAGAATGCACGATATAAATTTCATAAAGTTTCGTTATCGTACGAGAAAGTTATGATCTAATCCGTGTACAAGGGGTTAAAGCGTCAACGTTGAAGTTTAGGACTTTTCGGGTAACAATAAAGTTAACCGAGGACTTAGAAAATGAGGTACAAGTCCTAAAGCCCTTGTATGTAATTAAGAAGGGGTCAAATTGCAAAATATAAGCTTAGTTGGCCTTTCAAAGGGCCAAGGGACAAGTTGCAACAACTTAAAACACTTAAGCCTGATTACAAGGCTGACGCGGCCCGCGTCAGTCTTAACCATATCTCAGGCGGGCCGTGTCAAGCCCCCAGATGCAGAAAATCGTTTTTCTTGGCTGTTCAGCCTTGGAACCGACTTAGATCAGTTGTTTCACTTCATGGGCGACCCCTAAACACCTCCTAGACACTTAGGGACACTTGTTAAGATGTTGTGGTCACTTGTAGACTTATGTGTCAACAATTTGTGGTGGATTAAACACTATAAAAGGCCATAAGTTGCAACAAGTTCTTCACACTTCACTTCTGCATTTATGGAGCACTTCTGGAGCTCAAGTCTTCTCTCAAGTGATCTCTGGTCATTCTTAGGACTCTTGTAAGTTTGCCTAACCTTCCTTAGTTTAAGTTTTAGCTTAGTTTAGCTTAAAAGTCAACCGTCGTAATTAACGGTTGACTTAACGATTAATCACTAATGGTCCAGTGATTAGTCGAATCAAAAGTAGTTATAAGTTGGTAATTATGTGGGTAATAAACCCTTAAAAGGGTTCCCCCTGATCCCCATTCTAACTAGGTCAAAAGTCGGGTCAAACTTGCTAATAAAAAGTCAACAGGATGCTAAATTTCTAATTTATGCATAATTAGCTATGTAGAACACCTACAACCTATTTGATCATTAATATAACTTAGTAATTAGTGTAAAAACATGTCCAAACCTGTTCAACCCGACAACTTCCTGTTTAGACCCGATTCGGAACCGAAAGTCGCATAGTTTGACTTTTGCTTTGACTTTCAGTTCTGACCCGTTTAGGCATGTTTTAGAAATTCCTCAGAGCTTTAATTGGACTACGTTACATACTAGTATAACCCTCTGTGATTATACACCTTGGTTCATTAGTTATGCAATTAATATGCATATTTCCGTTAATTGCTCATATGTTGACCATTATGCCCTTTTTACCTTAAAACGTGATTTTTAAAAATGTAAAAGAGTAGAAACCTTTGTTACTGATATATAAACTTGTACCCAAAATTTGAGATCAATTGGTTGTGTAGAATGAGAGTTATGCTCATTAGCGCAAAATGAAAGCTTTGTGTTAATTAAATGGCGTAATTAGCGTATAGCCTAGTTAAGCCTACTTTTTGATATCAAAATTATTACCCACTGATGTAATATATTATTTTGGGATTTTTGAAGATTTTTAATTAATTTTAGGCTGAGCATAACTCATAGTCGTAGGCTTAATCCGGTAATTGTCGGTTTTGCCCTTACGGGCTATAAAATGAGTTTTACATATCTAAACGACTCCAAACCTTTTGCTACTGATCTTAAATGATAAATAAATTATTTTAAGCCTTCTGGAATAATAAAAATATCAGCCTTGTATGTAGAACCCGGAAACGGCTCCTAATCGCCTTTCTAAACATTTTTAACGCATAGTATGTACTAGAACTATTGTAGACATACAAGGGTTGATACCTACTGATATTTTAGGTAAATTATAACGTTTTAACAGTGAGCAAAATTTGTTTAACTCAGACTTCAGTTTTGAACTTCACGGCTTATGTGAAATTACCAAAATGCCCTTACGGGGCATAGTTGGTGTTTAAATACATTTCGGGCATAATAAAAGACATCTTACTGATGTCACAACATATTTGAAGCATATTAACTTAGGAAACCTGTATATGGCTCTTACAAATACCCGTTACGCTTATTACGCGTTCGGTTCGGTTTATATAACTAGTTTACATAAATTAGCCGAAGCGGGTCAAACCTTATCGGTTTTATCTAGAAATCCAGAATGTGTATGAAATACCCATATTAAACAAGTCTCCAAACTTGTCGGGTCTAAATCACATTCTATCCGATCTTCCGATTTAGGTCCGGTTTATTAATGTAGTTACCTATATTAGGTGCCGTTTGATATTCCGTGATCTCTAGCATTGCTTGGTGGTTATCGTAGGACTTCTGAGCAATCTCATGTGAGTACATAGAACCCCTCTTTTACTGTTTTCCAAACTGTTTTGGGGTGAAACACATGTGCCTACTTGTTACTTTCATGCTTTCCATGTTTTCACATCATATACTTGCTATGTTCGTTAGTACATTTATAGTACATGATTTACATTACATTGTTTTACTTTACATTGTTTTGCTATGTATGTTGACTGATAGCATACTTAGTACATTGTTTTACTTTACATTTCTGCTATGTATGTTGACTGATAGCATGCTAGCACATTGATTTACATGACTTTTCTGCTTTGTATGTTAACTTAGCATACTTAGTACATTGTTTTCACATGACTTGTATACAATTGCTATAACATTTGGTTTGCACAAACGAGACTATTATACATTCATTAACATTAGCTACGCCGCTCGGTAGTAAGTACTGGTACCATAGGACTTGACAAATCCCATTCCTGACATCTCGGGCTTGTTTGGATGTAAGGAATGACTGAATCCGAAAACATTTCTTTTGATAACCTTGACTGAAAGGGTTATCCGACTGTCTCAAGGCTTGAATGTATGCGTTAACTTACCACATAAATGTTCGTATCAATGTAACATGCATTACTTTGCAAAACATAACTTTTTGATATATTCAAAATACTTTGTTTTGTACATTTATACATTTGGACTATGTGACAAGACTTTACTTACAATACATAACATTTGTTACACATTACTTGACTACTTTTGGACTTTTAAACATTTGACATGGCTTATACAAGGACTTTTGACTACTGGGTTAAACATAGACTTTATACATTGGTGGTTTGTTTAAGTGATTTGAGTAACGAGGCATGTGTAATATGATACAAGCACGGTGGATACGCCGCTAGTACTTCCTATATATAGGTGTTTGTATAGTATTACATATTGTAGCGTTATTTGAATCATTTCAATTTAGACATATGACATTTTATACAAATAACATACTTTTCACAAGACATTGTTTTAGAAAACAACTTATCTTATACAAACTCATTTTACTTGGTTATTTATTTAACCATACTTTATGATCTTATTTATACATATCATCTGAACTTATTGATTTTCAAATGATTTACAAGACAAAACAATTTACAAGGTTCATGACTGACTATTATTAAACAATTTCTTAAACTTAAGTCATGAATCCTATTTTCACAAAACCTATGTATCTCACAGGCATTTTTATGCTGACGTACCTATTTTCACATGTGTTTTCAGGAGCTTTTCCGTAGGATGATGATCGTGACACTAGGGCGGACCTGTGCCTTAGAGATATAAAATGAAGATAGACTTAGTTTAATTATGTTCTAAACTCTTTATTTCCTGTATTGACAATGTAACACGCTTGTTGATAAATAAAATACAACTTTGAATGCCATGGTTATGAAACAATTAATTCTGTTACAACACTCCCCGACGTTTTCCGCCACGTTTTGTATGTTATACGTGGTCGGGGTGTGACAGAAGAGTTGTATTTTATTTATCAACACAAAAGTTACATTGTCTTAAACAAAAACAAGAGTACATAACATAATTAAACTAAGTCTATCTTCGTTTTATGTCTCTAAGGCACAGGTCCGCCCTAGTGTCACGATCATCATCCTATGGAAAAGCTCCTGAAAACACATGTGAAAATAGGTACGTCAGCATAAAAATGCCTGTGAGATACATAGGTTTTGTAAGATGATTCATGACTTGTGTTTAAGAAAATGTTTAGTCATGAACCTGGTAATTTGCTTTGTCGTATAAATCATTTGAAAAACGATAAGATCAGATGATATGTATAAATAAATGTAAGGTTAAATGAATAACCATGTAAAAATGAGTCTGTGTAAGATAAGTTGTTTGTAACAATGTCTTGTAAAAAGTATGTTATTTGTATGAAATATCATGTGTCATAAATTGAAATGATTTAAATAACGCTACGATAGGTAATACCATACAAACACTTATATATAGGAAGTACCAGCGGCGTATCCACCATGCTTGTATCATATTACACACGCCTCGTTACTTAAATCACTTGCTCAAACCAAACCACCAATGTAAATTGTTTATGTATAATTAAATGTCAAAATGTTATTGCGTAAACCATATCAAATGTCTGTGTTTAATGTAAATCATGAATTGTGTATATCAATGTCAAAATGTTTATGTCTAATGTAAATCATGTAATGTGTATCCAAAAACGTAATGTATGGTATGTGAAACATATAAACTAAACCATATGTAAAATGCACAAAAACAAGGTATTGAAGTAAAACATGGTTTAAATCAAAGTTATGTTTTGTGGAACAAATGCATGCTATACTGATATAAACATCTATGCGGTATTGTGAAAATGCATACATCCAAGCCTTGAGACTGTGGCGATAAACCCTTAAACAAATTAAAGGTTTATCTAAGTTATGTATATCGAATTCAGTCATTCCTTCCAATCCAAACAAACCCAGGATTTCAGGAACGGGAGTTGTCAATTCCTATGGTACCACTACCTACTAACGAACGGCGTAGCTAATGTTAATGAATGTATTGTTCCATTGTAAACAACCCAAATGTCATACCAAAATGTAAGCATGTTATGAAAACAACTGTACTAAGTATGCACACAATGGGCATACATAGCATGAAATGTAATGTGAAACAATGTACTAAGTACGCACACAATGGACATACATAGCATGAAATGTAATGTAAACAATGTACTAAGTACGCACACAATGGGCATACATAGCATGAAATGTAATGTAAAACAATGTACTAAGTACGCACATAATGGGCATACATAGCATGAAATGTAATGTAAAACAATGTACTAAGTACGCACACAATGGGCATACATAGCATGAAATGTAATGTAAAACAATGTACTAAGTACGCACACAATGGGCATACATAGCATGAAATGTAATGTAAAACATGTTCTATAATGTACTAACGAACATAGCAGGTATATGATGTGAAAACATGGAAAGCATGAAAGTAACAAGTAGGCACATGTGTTTCACCCCAAAACAGTTTGGAAAACAGTAAAAGAGGGGTCTATGTACTCACTTGAGATTGCTCAGAAGTCCTAAGATAACCACCAAGCAATGCTAGAGATCACGGAATCAAACGGCACCTAATATAGGTAACTATGTTAATATACCGGACCTAAATCGGAAAATCGGATAGAATGCGGGTTCGTAAACCAAACGAGTATGGAGACTCGTGTAATATGGTTTAACAAAGCCTACATACTAAATGAAACCTAACATAAGTGCTTACGACCCATTACGACCCGTTTAGGTAGCTTATGCTACTTTAACGCGTCGCTCGCGTGAAACGCGTTCGGACTGCCTAACTAGTCCTATGACAAGTAAAATATGCCTTAACATATCTAATATTGTTACCAAAATAGTTTAGATACCAAAATTTATGTTACATATGCTTAAAATGAATTTTGGCGTCAAAAGGGCATTTTGGTAATTTACCTAAGGCATATAAACTACCTATCATACAACTACTTAAACGAAGCGACCATAAGGTATAACCTCGGAAGGTTATTCCCTATATACTATGGTCACCTAATGTGTTTGGTCGGATCCTAATGATCGATCAAATGGGTCGGGTTCGAAGGTATAAGCGATTTATCAGATCGCTTACCCTTACGACCCTAGACAACGTGGTAATCAGTAGGCATAGTCACAAGGGACTATAACCATCGTGATTACAATCACGTTGCGAAGTTCAAAGGAACTTTGCATTGACCATAAACTGGTCAATGCAGAAAGTCAAACAAAGTTTGACTTTCGGACTCGAAAAGAAATAAAAGAACGAAGGAACACTTACGAAGGGTCCCCGAATGCTAATCTAGATCAAAATAGCTCAGGTATGAAACAAAGGTTTCAACTTAGAGCACATTAGATCAGATTCTTGTGAGGAAAAGTGAAGGGTGGAGGTGGGTATTTATATTTTTTGGTTCACCGTTAGGATCATTTCTTGGAAAAGGGGGCACGATCTAAGCCGTACACTTGTTGGAAAGTTGTGGTAACTCATTTGCCATCCACCATAAGAGTTTGACACTTGGCACTTGGCCTTTGGAGAGTGTTAAGGGCTGTTAACAGCTGAAAAAAAACGTTTTGCTGCATCTGGCCCCTGCTTACGGACCTAGTTTGGCAGATTTACAGTTTCAGTCCCTGCAACCTCAAAACTTGGTTTTCGATGCGTTTTTTTGACACGTTTAAGCCCCGTTAACCCCATTTCAAAGCTCTAAAATGAAGTTAAAGTATAGGGAGCTTAAAATGTGCTAAAAAATATCTCAGATGTCGGTTCGTTTGGCCGTACGATCGCGATGTTCGCTTAATTACGACGGAATGCGCATAAGCGCGAAAAACGATCCAAATGACGCGACGAATGGATTTTTCTCATGCCAAACACTAAAATAAAATATTTTAGTGCTTACATAAATTTTTGGATGTCCGGATGTATTCAGAACGTAAGTTATGCGCGAAAGTGCAAACTTATGCACTTTTTGACACTTTTAGTCCCTGAATGACCCAAAAGTTTATTTTAGCACACCGAACCCCTCAAAGCCTATTTCTAAGCTATATAAAGGATATTTAAGGTGTTTTTAACTTATGGTCATGTTTCGGAATGTTTGTTACTGTTCAAATTGGCATACTTTCGCAGTTTGTCAACTTTAGTCCCTGTAAGCGAATTAACTTGTTTTTGCCATACCAAAGCCTTCAAAACTTATTTCTAAATTATGTAAAGGTTATTTATGGTATGTTAAGTATATGTTGATATTCCGGAGTATTTTTCGCGTTAAACTGATTACGTTAACGCACCAGTTTGCGTATAACTCTCCAGAAAGTGATATAGAGTTTGAAATTGAATAAAAGTCAAAACATGAAAAATGTAAAACACAACCAAACAAACATTGGGATCAAATAACATTGTTTTATTGATAATAGAACTGTTCACAATGATTACAAGCACAGATGTTACAGTCTCCCCTACTTGTGGAAATTTCATCCCGAAATTTATTTAGAGGAAACTCGTGGAAAAAGATGCGGATATTTCGCCTTCATTTGATCTTCGTGTTCCCAAGTAAACTCGGGTCCACGTTTAGCTTCCCAGTGAACTTTGACCAAAGGAATGCGCTTGCGTTTAAGCCACTTGACTTCACGTTCCTGATTTCCACAGGTTTCTCAACAAATTTCAGTGTTTTACCAACACGAATTTCGTCAAGTGGTATGTGGAGGTTCTCATCAGCTAAACACCTCTTGAGATTGGACACGTGAAAAGTTGGATGAACATTTCCAAGTTCAGGAGGTAACTCAAGTCTGTAGGCTACCTTTCCGATTCTTTCGACGATCTTGAATGGTCCAACGTATCTAGGTGCAAGTTTTCCTTTCTTTCCAAATCTGATCACACCTTTCCAAGGTGAGACCTTAAGTAATACTCGATCACCGACTTGAAATTCCAAGGGCTTGCGTTTTGGGTCCGCGTAACTCTTTTGACGGCTTCTAGCTGTCTGAAGGTTATCACGAACTTTCTTAATCTTGTCAGTTGTCTCTAAAATGAGGGCAGGTCCAGTAAGTTGAGCCTCGCCGATCTCATTCCAGCAGACTGGTGAACGACATTTTCGACCATAGAGAGCTTCGAAAGGAGCCATTTTGATGCTGGTGTGATAACTGTTGTTGTAGGAGAATTCAATCAACTGAAGATGTGAATCCCAACTACCACCAAAATCGATCACACAAGCTCTAAGCATATCCTCCAGAGTCTGGATTGTTCTTTCAGATTGACCATCCGTTTGCAGATGATAAGCTGTGCTCAGATTAAGTTGGGTCCCCATAGCAGATTGCATGGTTCTCCAAAAATGAGAAGTGAAACGAGCATCTCTGTCAGAAATGATGTTCAAAGGAACACCATGTCGAGCTACATTTTCATCCACATAGATTTTTGCAAGTTTGTCAGCAGAAAAATCCTCACGGATTGACAAGAAATGTGCTGACTTTGTAAGACGATCAACGACTACCCAGATGGCATCATGACCTTTCTTTGTGCGCGGAAGTTTAGTAATGAGATCCATAGTAATGTTTTCCCATTTCCAAACTGGGATCTCTGGTTGCACCAATAAACCAGAAGGACGCTGATGTTCAGCCTTAACCTTAAGACAAGTAAGGCATTTTGATACGTATAAGGCAATGTCTTTCTTCATACCAGGCCACCAATAGTGAATACGAAGATCCTTATACATCTTATCTGAGCCAGGATGAACAGATTAACGCGACTTATAGGCTTCATCCATAAGAAAGGTGCAAAGGTTATCTTGGCTTGGGACCCACAAACGGTCCATGAAGTAATATGTTCCATTGTCCCTCAGTTCCAGAGCAGGTGTTATGTGATAAGGAAATTCCTCATCCATTAAACCTTGTGAAACACAAGATTGTTGAGCCTGTGAAATGCGGGCTTGGATATCGGATCGAGCTTGTATAACAGATTGAACACGTACACAATGAAGTTTAGTACGTTCCTTACGACTCAATTCATCAGCTACGACATTCGCCTTACCAGGATGGTAGCGAATTTCGCAGTCATAGTCGTTTAGAAGCTCGACCCAACGTCGTTGCCTCATGTTGAGTTCTTTCTGATTGAAGATATGATGAAGACTTTTGTGGTCCGTGAAAACCATAAATTTTGTACCGTACAAATAGTGTCTCCAGATCTTTAGAGCGAAAACAACTGTACCCAACTCAAGATCATGAGTGGTGTAGTTTTTCTCATGTATCTTCAACTGCCTCGATGCATAGGCTATGACTTTGTTCCTTTGCATCAGAACACAGCCAAGACCCAATTTAGGTGCATCGCAATAAACGACGAAATCATCATCACCCTCAGGCAATGATAGAACAGGCGCATCGCAAAGCTTCTGCTTCAAGTTTTGAAAAGCTTCTTCTTGTTTGAATCCCCAATCAAAGGGTTTGTTCTTCTGAGTTAGAGCAGTTAGAGGAACTACAATCTTTGAGAAGTTTTCAATGAAGCGGCGATAATAACCCGCTAGACCAAGAAAAGAACGAACTTCAGTAGGAGTAGAAGGTGTATCCCAATCCTTAATCGCACTGATCTTGGAGGGATCTACATGAATACCTTGTTCGTTGATAATATGCCCTAAGAATTGAACTTCTTTAAGCCAGAATTCACACTTGGAGAATTTGGCGAAAAGTTGCTCTTTCTTTAGGAGTTCCAGAGTAAGACGAAGATGTTGCTCGTGATCAGCTCGCGTCTTAGAGTATATCAAGATGTCGTCAATAAAAACAATGACGAACTGATCCAAATAAGGTTTATAGACCCTATTCATTAAGTCCATGAAAACAGCAGGAGCATTAGTCAAACCGAATGGCATGACTGTGAACTTATAATGCCCATAACGAGTGCGGAACGCTGTCTTGGGAATATCTTCTTCATGCACACGAAGTTGATGATACCCGGAACGCAGATCAATCTTCGAGAAATAAGAAGCACCCTGTAACTGATCAAAGAGATCGTCTATGCGCGGTAGGGGATATCGATTCTTGATGGTAAGCTTGTTAAGCTCATGATAATCGATACACATCCTAAAGGATCCATCCTTCTTCTTGACAAAAAGAACGGGAGCACCCCAAGGTGAAAAGCTAGGACGTATAAAACCTTTGTCAGAGAGCTCCTGAAGCTGCTTAGATAACTCTTGCATCTCAGATGGTGCAAGATGATATGGAGCTCTGGCAATGGGATTTGCACCAGGTACGAGATCAATACGGAACTCGACTTGGCGTGCTGGAGGTAGACCAGGTAAGTCTTCAGGGAATACTTCGGAATAATCCCGAACGACAGGAATATCTGAAATAGACTTACCTTTGCCCTTATCTGCTGTAACATGTGCTAAGAAGGCTACATAGTTCTTCCACAGATATTTTTGAGCTTTAAAACAAGACATGAGTTTGAGACCACCGGCAGGCTTCTCACCACGAACCTGTAGGATCTCGCCTGTTGAAAGCGGCACACGAACAATCTTCTCAGAACAAACTATCTCTGCGTGATGCTTAGATAACCAATCCATACCCACTATAACGTCGAAGCTTCCAAGTTGCATTGGCGTGAGGTAAATAGGAAAAAGATGGTCGTTAAGGTTCAACTGGCAGTTGCGAAGAACAGAATCAAGAACAATGGGTTCACCACTAGCAACTTCTACTGTCAAGGGTTTTCCTAGTTTCGTTCTAGAAGCATTGGCTCAAAAGACAATGACACAAAACTCTTATCGGCACCCGTATCAAAAAGAACAGATGCAGGCTGATTATTAATAAAGAACGTACCGTTCACCACATTATCGTCCGCCTGCGCCTCTTGGGCATTCAAGTTAAAAGCTCGCCCTTGAGCCTGAGCCTGATTCTGATTTGCATTCACCAATCTTGGGCACTGGTTACGGTAGTGGGTCAGATCCCCACAGTTATAACAAGCACCTGGTGGGTAGTGTGGTCGTGCAGCTTGACCCTGTTGTTGAGCAGGAGGCTGAGCAACTTGTTGAGCCGGGTTCTGAACTGCCTGATTCTGAGCAAACCGACAAACATTGGCAAGATGACCCGACTTCCCACAGTTATTACAGAAATGGCACTGATGTTGCGGCTGATGGTGACTGTTGCATCTATTGCACAAAGGTGCATTCCCTGAATAGGGTTTCTTCGCTGGAGGCTGTGCGGGTTGGTTGGGAGCTGCCTGGTTAGCTTGGGCAGTGACATCATAGTTTTGGGAAGCCTTACGCTTCCTTGCCCTTTTCGATGAACCAGAATCCTTTCCACTCTTGTTTTGACCTTTCTTGCTATCTTCCTTGTCAGACGACTGTTTCTTGCCCTTGTCACCCTTCCTGTGTAACTTGTTCTTTCGAATCTGCGACTCAGTCAGTGTCGCTGCTAACTCGATAGCCTGACGGAGTGTGGCAGGGTTACTACCAGTAAGGATGCCTTGCACTGAGTCAGGTAGGCCGTCGATGTACCTTTCGATAGCCTTGTCGAGTGGGGTAACCATAGTCGGGCAAAGCAGACTCAACTCCTCAAATCTATCAGTATATGCCCTGTGCTCACCACTATCTTGCTTCAATTCATCAAATTCCTTCTCCAAAGCTCGCTGCTCATGACGAGGACAGAATTCCCTCATCATAAGGGCTCTAAGTTCAGCCCAGGTTTGTGCTAGAGCAACTTCTGCACCACGGTCTCTCATAACCCCGTTCCACCATGTGAGAGCCCTCTTCTGAAACACACTCGAAGAAAACTCGACCTTGTGATTGTCAGGACACTGCACGTGGTGGAAAGTATTCTCAATGCTCTCGAACCATTGAAGAAGCCCAGTCGCTCCCTCAGAACCACTAAACTTGAGTGGTTTAGCCTGGTTAAAATCCTTGTATTTGCATGGAACATTGTTGTTGTTGTTGGCTTGGTTCCATTGAGCAAAGATATTTGGAAATTGAGCAGCCATCTGCTGTGCAATGATTTCTGCCAGTTCGGCAGTAGCTATCTGGTTTTCGCGTCGAGGAGGCATTCTAAAAGAGGAAACATGAAAGGAAACGAGTGAGATGGTTGGATGAAGAGAATGAGATGAAACAAAATCAACAAAAGCAAAGATGGTGGTCATTCGTCCGCATTACCAAGCTAACAAACGACACACAGTGACTAATCAAAGTAAATGGATAAAAAATAATGTATCGCGAAGACATGCTCGCCTATAAGTGAACACTCATCCCAAGAATTCCCAGGTAAGCACAACTGGTCTCGCGTCTGATGAGATGTATACGAAGTGCTTGCCTAGACAGAAAACCCAGAATACAGGCATTCACTCTTCCAGTTTGCACGTGTTCACATTATTTAAAACCCAAA